>OY997268.1:599355724-600635010 GCA_963921465.1 Triticum timopheevii
GGGGGAGGCGGGGCTCGGGGGGAGGCGGCGCTCGAGGGGGAGGAAGGGGAGAGGGAGGCGGCGGGGGCGCGTGGGCGGCTGCGGCGCAGTGGGTCGGGGCAGCAGCGGCGGCGGCGCGGTGGAGGGAGGGACAAATCAAAGTAGTACTCTGGCGAGAGGGAGGGGGAAGGAGCGGCGCGGTGGTGTATGGATGGGGAATATTACTAATGGCGCACCCCCAGGCGGTGCGCCATTAGAATGTTTTTTTTTCATAGCAATGGTGCACCAGCGCCACAGTGCGCCATAAGTATTCTTTTATATATATATATATATATATATATATATATATATATATATATATATATAGCAATGGCGCACCAGCCACCCATGCGCCATAATTAAGAATTTTTTTATTATTTTTTAAAAAATGAATATGAATATGAATATGAAACAGTAATATTTCGTCGGCGGCGGTGGAGCGGGGGAGGGTGCGGGGGGTGCTCGTCGGCGGCGGTGGAGCGGGGGCGGGTGCGGGGGGTGCTCGTCGGCGGTGGTGGAGCGGGGGAGGGATCAAGATCGAGATGGAGGGGGATAGCGATCGAGATGGAGGGGGGTCGAGATCGAGATGGAGGGGGAATCCAGATCAAGATGGAGGGGGGTCAAGATCGAGTGTCCTCGTGAATTCAAAAAGTGCCCATGAAATATAAAATATTCATGATATCAAAAAGTGCCCATGAAATACAATCGAGAAATGAAGGCTACGATTTAAATACAATCGATCTTAGCTAGCTATCTGTTCACAATCTTCTTGCCCTTCTTTTTCGCAAATGGAGTTCTTCTGTGAAACGGACGTCCTTTAGGAAGGGTGGTCCTGCTTCTTCTTGTGGTGTGTGGTGCTACTTCATCGTCGTCGTCATGTTCGATCTTTGGGTCGCCGTACTTGTCGAAGTCTTGCTCATTGGCTACTCAATCCATTCCGATGATCTTCCTTTTGCCTCTCCTCACGACAACACGACTGGGCTTTGGCGGGTCAGTAATGAAGAAGCATTGGTCCACTTGGGAAGCCAGTACCCATGGCTCATTTTTCACGGTGACGTTTGCGCCTGCGGTCTTGGATTTGGCTTCAGGTATAACCATGGTGGTGAAATACTGGTCTTCTTTTAGGACGCTCTTGGCCCATCTGACACGGAACATCGGGACCTTCTCTCCAGTGTAGCTCAGCTCCCAGATCTCCTCGATCCTTCCGTAGTATCTGTCCTTGTCGTTACCGGTGTAGGATTCCATCGTTACCCCGGAGTTCTGATAACCATCGCCCTTCATGTCCTTGTTCTCGGTGTAGAATGTGTAGCCGTTGATATCGTACGCCTCATAGGTCATCAGGTTGTGCTCGGCGCCCTGTGACAAGTAGAATATGAGTTGTTCTTCCGTGGAAGAATCCTCGTGTAAAGGGTACGACAGAAGCTTCTACTTGAACCAACGCGTGAAACATGAGTTGTGCTCTTTGATTATATCTCTGTCCGTCCTCTGTTGGCCTCGGTCATTGTACGTCTTCTCAATAAAGGTTTTGTGCTCTACCACCCAAGGATCGACCACGTCTATGTGTTGTAGCGTGACTAGGTTTGCTCTTTCAAAGTCGGCGAGTCGACCCTCGAAGTCGACATGCATTTCGCGGCGACCCTCGCGGTGACCCCATCCAGCGAGCCTGCCGAGGTGCCTGTTGACGGGCAGACCAATAGGGTTCTCGATGCCTAGATAATTCGTGCAGTAGGAGATGCACTCTTCGGTCAGAAAGCCCCTGGCTATACTTCCCTCTGGACGTGACATGTTGCGAACGTATCCTTTGATGACACCATTCATCCTTTCGAACGGCATCATGCTGTGCAGGAACGTCGGCCCGAGTTGGATGATATCCTCCACGATATGGACCAGCAGATGCACCATAACGTCGAAGAATGCGGGCGGGAAGTACATCTCAAGCTCGCATAGTATCACCATGATCTCCTCCTGTAGCCTTCTGAGTTGCCTCACGCCAATCGTCTTCCGAGAGATGACGTCAAAAAAGTTGCATAGGCCAAATAGCGTTTCACGGACGTGCGCGTCCATGATCCCACGGATTGCAACTGGAAGTATCTGCTTCATCAGCACGTGACAATCGTGAGACTTCATCCCTCTGAACTTCTGCTTCCCTGGGTCTAGGTATCTGCTTATCTTCCCCGCGTAACCGTAAGGAAGTTTTACTCCTACGAGGCAGGTGAAAAACTGCTCGATCTCCTCCTGACTTAGAGTGAAGCACGCGGGAGGGTAGTCATTTCCCGTCTTCTTGGCCTTTTTGCCTTTGCGACGACTTTCTGTGTCCTGCTTTGCCACATCATCATCATCATCATCATTAGCGTGAAGCTCCTTCCTGATGCCCATTGATTTCAAGTCTGCCCTTGCTTTCGGCCCATCTTTGGTCCTCTCTGGCATGTTGAGCAGGGTACCAAGCAGACTCTCGCACACGTTCTTCGTGATATGCATGGCATCAAGGCTGTGAGGCACACGGTGGATCTTCCAGTATGGAAAGTCCCTGAAAACAGACCTCGTTTTCCATACCTTCAGTAGCGGCTCTGGCACCTTTCGCTTCTTTCCCGGCTCTGGCGCCTTTTGCTTCTTTCCCGGCAGTGGGCCATCTTTCCAATTTTTCAACAGCTCATCTATTTCCTCGCCGCTCCTCGTACACGGGTGTTTTCGGGGTTCGGTTTCACCATCGAACAGATCCTTGCATTTCCTCCATGGGTCATCGTCGTGAAGCCACCTTCAATGTCCCATGAACACGGTTTTCAAAGACACGGGATCTCTATCTAGCTGGCGATAGTTGTGTCATCCATGCGATCCAGAAAATCCGTGGACTACCTGCCCCGCGAGATATCCGTAACCGAGATAGTCATGCACCGTCGTGAGCAGTGCGGCTCTCATAGGGAAATATTCTTTCTCTGTGGCGTCCCATGTATTGGCTGGCGTTTTCCACAGCGTGTCTAGCTCCTCCTTCAGCAGCCCCAGATACAGATTGATGTCGTTTCCTGGTTGTTTTGGCCCTTCAATTAGCATACTCATGTGAATGTACTTCCTCTTCATGCACAACCAGGGGGAAGGTTGTACATCCACACAAACACAGGCCAGGTGCTATGTGTGCTTCTCTGGCTGCCAAACGGATTGAATCCATCGGTGCTCGCGCCCAACACGATGTTCCTTGGATCCTTCCCAAATTCTGGGTATTCGAAGTTCAATGCTTGCCACTGGCTCGCATCCTTAGGGTGACTCAACATCTTGTCTTTTTTATTTATCTCCGGATCATTTCCGTCATCTTCCCGCTTCTTCTCCTCCCTATCCGCGTGCCAATGCAGGAGCTTTGCTACCTTAGGGTCCGCGAAATACCGCTGCAAACGAGGAGTGATCGGAAAGTACCACACCGATTTTCGAGGAGCTTTCTTCCTCTTCTTGTATCGAGTGACGCCGCACACCGGACATATGGTAGACTCCGCGTGCTCGTCGCGATAAATGATGCAATTGTTCATGCACACATGGTATTTCACGTGCGGTAAATCCAGAGGACACACGATTTTCTTCGCCTCCTCGAAACTGGTCGGGCACTTGTTCCCCTTGGGAAGACGTTCGTGCCAGAATGACATGTTCTCGTCGAAGCATGCGTCGGTCATTTTGTGTTTTACCTTCATCTCCAGAGCCATGAGCGTTACTTTCAGGCGGGTATCCTCAGGCCTGCATCCTTCATACAATGGAGTAACCGCGTCTATCTCTAGTTGATCCATCTTGGCTTTCTCTCGGGCGGCAGCTCTTGCGTTATCCGTCTGCTTGAGAAGCAGCTCTTGAATATGACGGTCCTGCACCCAGCCTCCATCGTCGTCTGCTCCGGCATCTTCATCTTCATGATCATGCCCTTCGTCTTGATCTTCCTTATCATCATGTACGACATCTTCTACATGATGACTGTGTACATCATCACCGTCGTGATCATGTCCTGGAGATTCTTCGTCTTCTCGCCCGCCCTCGCCGCGGTGGTTGTCTTGTTGCCCTTCCTCATTTCTTGCCCGGCCCCCATGGACGACTTCATAGTCATCTTCATCACCTTGCCACAAATAGCCATCCATGAAACCACGCAAGAGCAGGTGGTCCCGCACCTGCCCGGAATCTGGGTCCGCAATAAGGCTCTTCAGCTTGCATCTTCGACACGGAAATCTTATCTCTGTCTCGTTCTTTTGAAGCATCTTGGCCTTCGCGGAGCACAAAAACCTATTCACGATGCCTTCGGTCATCGTGCGGACCATGGTCGCCTGCGGGGTAGAGCAAAACGATATTTTAGAACCAAGAAAAAATTTGGCATGACCTTCCCTAAAAATAGGACCAAAAAGAATGCATAGTGCCAAAATTCTCGCCGAAACGGAAATGAATCAACATTCCTGCAAAATATTGGCAACTATCGCATTTCAAATACCGGTACCTGCAAACACAAACATATATGCAACACCACAAACATATGCAACATCACAAACATACATAGATCTAGCTAGGCCACAAAAAGTGCATGTGCACGTTGTTGGAGCGAGCTAGGGAGAAAAAAAGTAGATCTACAACATGAAGATAGCTTTCCCCTTACTTACCTATCAAAAAAAGGTAATTTCACCACTTAATTTTGATGAATCTATGGTGCAAATGAGGTGAGAAGGAGGAGGCAGCCGAAAGCTTGGAGAAGGAGGTGGAGGGAATGAAGTGGGGAAAGTGAGTGGGTAGGTGTGGCTGTCCAAAATATCTTGTTGGGGTCCCAGGTTACTAATGGCGCACCACCTACAAATGCGCCATTAGTATGCCTGGTTACTAATGGCGCACCTGCAGGTGGTGCGCCATTAGTATTTTTGCAAAAAAAGTAAAAAATATATATATATATATATATATACTAATGGCGCACCGAGTCATAGTGCGCCATTACTAGTTTAAACTAGTAATGGTGTACTCTGACACGGTGCGCCATTAGTAGTTTTGCAAAAAAAAGAATAAAAAAAAGAATACAGTACTGGCGCACTGTCTGTCTGGTGCGCCATTACTAGTTAGAACTAGTAATGGTGCACTTCACCCGGATGCGCCATTAGTATGCATGGAAAAATGGAAAAAAAATATTACTAGTGGCGCACCGTGTGTCTGGTGCGCCATTAGTGTCTTCCACACTAATGGCGCATCACCAAATGGTGCGCCATTAGTATATAGTAGTGGCGCACCACCTAACAGGTGCGCCATTAGTGCCCATCCCATCTATAGCCCTTTTCCTAGTAGTGGGTTCTCTACCTGCTTGTAGAACCCACACTGCCGTGCCTCCTGTGCCTGCATCTACGTGCCTGTAGAACCTACACTTCCGAGCCTAACATCAGAAAATCGGATCTTGATGCTCAAACGGACGGTTGAAGATTAGAGACGGTTCGATGGTTTCCATCTCTCCCTCCCTCTTCTACTAGCTTGCTTCCCCTTCCGCAAAGTAAATCTCAAAACCTTCATCACTCCCGCGCGCTCTCCTCCTTCCTTCTGCACACAAACACAAATTTGAATTTGAGTTCGGGTCACTGAACAAACCGCCACCGCATTCGCCAACCACCCTCCAATCCGACATACACACAGCCACATACTGCCCGCGAGAACACCAATAACCCAGCCGGCTCCGGCGATCGACGGCGAGGACTTCGACAGCGGCGGCGGAAATCGCAACGAAAAAAGAGCAACGACACAGTAAGCGGATTGAACCGAAGAACACCGCACAACTAATTGAAGGTAATTATCATTCTATCCCACTCCATTCCACTGGGTAGATCGTAGTGATTTTTCAACTTCAAGGAGCAGCAACCCTAGCCACCGCTACCAAGGAGTTTTCCAATAACCTAAAATCAATTTGTCTAACAAATTGAACTGTCGGAGAGATGAGATTTAATAGAAATACTACAGCTCTCCGCCCTGGAATTTTCGCCATACGATATGTGCTCAAAGGTACTAAACCTGAAACGTCACTAACTAGAATACGTCGATAGATCCAAACCCTGCAAGCATCCTGAGAGGCGAAAACCTGATAACCGTATGACATTTTCACATGTTTGTCCCTTCAATGTAACCGTTTTTCAAATTAAGTGCCTCTAGTCTGAAAACCCGTGAACACACAATATCTGTACCCTGTGCTTCTAGGGAAAAACAACTCGTGCCTCTCTATACATACAAATTTGTTTTCACACAATGTAGCTTTTTTTTTTGCGAAACTCGACTCTGCTTCTAACACCTGCCCATTTTTTACGCAGCAATGAGAAATCCTCACGAAGAAGCTAAACTCCAGCAAAATACTGACGAAGACCCTGCTGAAGAGCATGCAATCCAGGAAGCTCCTGTCAAAGGTTTGACCAAAGGAGTCCACTGTCTATCTGCAAAAAACGGTATTGAGACATTAATAACTTAACTGCTATCCTTGACAACAATAACTTAACTATGTCTACAAATAAAACTACCTGCCACTATCTTATATTTAATTAAAAAACAGTTTAACTTACTAAATAAATCTTCAACTCTCATTGATGATATTCCTTCCATTATGAAATATCAGCTGCAGAGTGCATTTTTGTCTCAGAAAATGCTTCACCCTAACTTCACTTCCCCAGCTCCACTCATAACCATAATTAATATTTTTTTTCAATCCCCTTATTAGCTCAATCGGCAATAGTAGAAAAAACCTTTCTTAACCCCAAAAAGAAAACTAAAAATCCCCTTTTGGGAATTTCACATTCCTTATGCATTATCGTGGAAGATATATATTTTAAATGTGTATATATTATTTTTGGACAAAAGAATATCATTTTTCGTTACCTGGTCATTATGCAGGACACAAAGACGGTGATATTGACAGCACGCAAACACAAAGCATGTCTCCTCATTCATCAGAAAAGGACACAGAACAGACCATGAGGAAGAAACCACCTGCGGCAGAAATGGTAACTTACACCAGGCTCAACAGGAGTAAACAACTAGCAACAAGCAAAAAAAAGAGAAAATTAGATACCAGCACTATTTTTACTCCTGGAGCAAAAAGGCAAAAGAAAAAGGAAAATGTTGAAAACATCGTCGACACTGGTACCTTGTAGCATCAGCCATTACCTCTAATGGTACTCTCGCAACCAGAACCAACCGACACGAAGAAACAAGTTGAATGCAACAAGAAAAACAAACGACAAAGGGTAGAAAAAGAACAAGACGATACCAACAACAAAGGATCAGATACCAATGATGACGACGATGACAGACAGCATGATGCAGATTTCATTCCTACAGACGGCGATGATGCCGAAGAGCACGACAGCGACACAGAACATGACGACGATGTAAAAACACACTTATGCACTAATTTTGAATACCACTAGGGATCTAACATTCTTTTCTAACAAAACCCTTTGTTTTTTTCTTCTGAAACAACCCAAATCAAGCAAGAAGGACAGAAAGAGAAGAAAGACAAGTGGGAAAGAACTAGCAGTACCAATAGTTGACGAAGAACAGCAAGAAACAGATGAAGAGAAATGCCAAATCAAGGCAGGGGCAGCATTCGCCCATGTCAAGAAAGCATGGAATTTACTTGAAGACCGTCACAAGAAAGATATTAGGACGGCAGGATTTGGCAGCATAGAGAACTGCAAAATAACGGGCACCATCTGCAGACCGCTTGCAGCACACATCTACGACAACCTCAACACATAAACCATGACAATAACCTTCGGTGATGCTACTGAAGACAAAAAAAATCAAGATTACCAAGGAAGCTACCCACAAGGTGTTTGGATACCCAAACGGCACGCAAAGGTTAGCACCAAGGCCAGAGACTAGCCCAGCTTCAATGAAAGAACTGATGTCAGAGCTTGGCTTCAAAGATACAAAATTTGCGCCAAAACAACTGTTCGAGAAGCTACAAATATTGGTGGAAATAGATGATGAAGAATCAAACAGGAAATCAGTTAAAATATTTTTCCTTATTTTTTTTTACAATGTTGTCTGCGGGTCAAGCGCCGCTATCTTCGCCCGGACAGCTATAATGGTCAAGGAGATGGATTTCTGTGAGGTAATAGTCGAATGTATTAGGGAAGGAGCCAAGACATGGCAGAAGCACATGATGTTTCCTCGGGAGGAAAAGAACAAAAAGCACGTCAATAGTTTGGCACAGGTACCAGTAATCATGTACCTTGACTCCCTGCTGCTGCCAACCGACACAAAAGAAATGCGAAAGATTGCAAAGACAATGGACAAAACCTCATTACCACGAGCAAACCATCTCAAAGAGAGTGACCTAGCAAAAATAGCTAGAGCAGACATGAAAACGGACGGAAAAGCACGACCAGATGACTATGAATTTGGCAAGATACAGGTATAGCTCTATTGTACATAAATCAGTACTTCCCTTTTTGAAAATAGTTTCCATTCTAACCAACTCCATTCCATCGAAACGATGCAGACATGGAAAGGAACAGCAGAGAGGATCTTCTATACCAGCACAGCATCAACTTCGTCTTCAATTCACCAGATAGCAGGAGAACATCGTAAAGAACAGCAACACCAGCACACAACCAAGCTCCTACCACCTCCACCCAAGCGCCAGCGCGAACCACGTATCGGCACCAGTGGAAGCATGGAACCAAACAAAAACATCAGCACAGGACCAGAATAAAGATTCCGAAGGATAAACAAATTGTTGGAAAAAGTGCTCCATGAAGCGGAACAATTACTCGCAGTAACCACCAGGGCTAAACACCGATGCAACGAAAAAGAAGAGATATTGGATGAAAAAAACAAGGACAAAGTCGTGCAACAAACAATTGCCCTGATGGATTCTCTAGAACAACTCAGACAATTTCAAGACATAGTTTGCACAAGGTACCTCACAGACAACGCGACCCTGCAGACGCTAGAGCAAGCAGTTCCAGTAGCATCTAGAGAGGACGAAGGGAGGAAGAGAAGAACAAAATCAAGGGACGTGGGCATTGACAAGAAGAAGATAAAGCGGCAAAAACAGGTAAATAAATAGTAATGCATGGTGCCATCCGCAAGAAAAACCCTGTTTTCATACCTCAACTGAAAAGAGTTGTGTCAATGCTTTCAGGAACGTACCAATAGCATGCCACGCCAAGATGAACTCCAACAGTAGGATGGCGTCAACAACCCCAAAAACAAGAATGAACGCAACAAACAAAGCAACCTCACAACAGAAAGTGCTACAACAACAACTACCCCAACACAAGCACAAGATACGATCGACATCAGAACTAGTGAAGAGGTCAGTATGAACATCCATTTTTCCATTCAAAACTGGATAGAGTTATAAGTTAACTGACAAACCTCCAACAAAATATAGGCTCAGCTGGAGAACAATCATGTCAGCACTCCCGTCAACCAAATGCAAGAGGCTGACCCACAATCAACCGTTAGCATAACAAACGACAAAGAAGAAGAAAACAACGAAGAGGAGGTAAAATTCCACAGCCCACTACACCCCACACCGGAAACTCATAATGGCAGGAAAGAAAGTGAACCACAAACTCATATTGTTTGAACTCCAGGTATCACAATCACTGCAAGACCAAGAGACAACCAGTGTTGAAATTGAACCCCATAGTGAACCTCAAATAGACGAAGGAGTCACAAAACAGGAAGTTTGTGCACAAGAGATTTCTAGTGCCACGACATTGCAGATCACCATCACGAGTACAAAGGAGAAACCCAAGACATCCAAGCCGATGAGAAACGAGAGACTGTTATACGTGGCAAACAAACAGTCGATGCAGGCACGAATAACCCAGTCATCAACACAGAGGTAAAAAAATCAACAACAAACCCTTTTGAAACCATTTATGATGTCTGAACTACGTAATACACCCCACCACCACAATACAAGGATTATAAGGGATGTCTGACCCTTTTCTTTGAACAAATGCAGGAAACAAAAAAGTACATTGATCTCGAAGATCAAGAAGCAGCGCAACCAAAGGAAACTGGAAAACACACGGAACTTCAAACAACAACATCTGAAGAGGTGAGGTTACAAAGTTGAGGCACAAATGAAGTTCAAACTATAATTTCAATTTTTTATTGAACAGGAAGAGGAAGCAAGCGAAAGCACTCGCATAGACATTGAAGAAGAAAAACTAGAGGACAGAATGAGACAAGGAGAAGCCGTAGTTCCAGCAGTAGACAGTCCTGCAAATCCAGAGAAAGAGGTCTTTTAAAAAACTGTAACTCAACAATCAGAGATGCACCTATTTCTTAAATAATTTTTGTGTTGGTGCAGGCACAAGAAGCTCAGGAGAGCACCAACAATCAAGACCATCAAACACAACCAGAGGAGCCCAATGAACAACCCGAACATGTTCATCAAACGGTAGACAATAATGCCTGAAGACCAAGCAACCAAAAATTCACTCACCAAACAACAGCTACCAGAGTTAGCGCCAGCTTCAACGATTGAAAAGGTAAAGTTACGAAACCTGCAAGCATGAAATTATAAAATTGCCGCGTGTACAATCAAATAAACTCCAACCTACCACACCTGTAGTCACTCCAATGCACTCTCACTTTGCCACCTCTATATTTGAACAGCTGCAAGAAAAAACAAGGTCAGTGATGATGAACAGCAAAAAAAAGAGCAAGAGAAGGACCCAAAAACACCACTCAACAAAGAACACGTAGAACAATCAGCAGTAACAAGTACAGAGGTGAAAACACATAATACCTCTGAATGATCTTATAGTTCAAAAATACACATTTCACATTTCACTACTTTCCTCGATCACAGAGAGAGGAGACAGATGAGCAAAAGGAGGCCACTGAAGAAGGGCAAAATGTTCTTCAAACAGCAGACATCAACGTCAAAGAAAACCTAGCGCCAAAATATTCACTCACCGAAAAAACCGCAGCAGAGACGGCAGCAGTGACAATGACTGAAAAGGTAAAGTCACATAATCTGATCCTTTGAAAGTATAAAATAGCTCTGTTGAAGCTCAAATGCACTGCCACTTAGCCACGTGTGTGTTTCAAAAGCTACAGGACAAAAACAATGGCAGCGGCGATGAACTCCAAAAGACAGAATAGGAAGATGCCCAAAAACATCCACTCAACGAAGAACAAGCACAACAGCCAGCAGCAGCAACAAGAACAGCAGCAGAGACAACAGAAATAGCAACGACGGAGAAGGTAAACTTACATAAGCTGATTCTACAAAAATATAAAGTAGTTCCATGGTTGAAACTTACCACCTTTACGATTGAACAGCTGCAAGACAAAAACCATGACAGTGACGATGATCACCAAAATAAAGAACAAGACGGTACCTAAGGGAGTTCCGGACTAGGGGGTGTCCGGATAGCCGAACTATCATGATCGGCCGGACTCGGACTTTCCTTGGCATGGAAGGCAAGCTTGGCGATACGGATATGTAGATCTCCTACCATTGTAACTGACTCTGTGTAACCCTAGCCCTCTCCGGTGTCTATATAAACTGGATGGCTTTAGTCCATAGGACGAACAACAATCATACCATAGGCTAGCTTCTAGGGTTTAGCCTCCTTGATCTCGTGGTAGATCCACTCTTGTAACACACATCATCAATATTAATCAAGCAGGACGTAGGGTTTTACCTCCATCAAGAGGGCCCAAACCTGGGTAAAACATCATGTCCCTTGTCTCCTGTTACCATCCGCCTAGACGCACAGTTCGGGACCCCCTACCCGAGATCCGCCGGTTTTGACACCAACATTGGTGCTTTCATTGAGAGTTCCTCTGTGCCGTCACCGATAGGCTCGATGGCTTCTTCGATCATCATCAATGATGCAGTCCAGGGTGAGACCTTCCTCCCCGGACAGATCTTCGTATTCAGCGGCTTCGCACTGCGGGCCAATTCGCTGGGCCAACTAGAGCAGATCGAAAGCTACGCCCCTGGCCGTTAGGTCAGATTTGGAAGTTTGAACTTCATGGCTGACATCCGCGGGGACTTGATCCTCGATGGATTCGAGCCACAGCCGAGCGTGCCGCACTGTCACGGCGAGCATGATTTAGCTCTGCAGTCGGACAGTACCCTGGAGGCCGCACTCGAACCCGCTCCGATCTTCAATTCGGAGCCGGCTGCGCAGATCGAGGACGGATGGCTAGACACCGCCTCGGGGGCTGCAACCTCTACGGCGATAGAGCCGAACACTGACCTTGTCCCTCATAAAGCTCGTGACTTCGAGGTGCTGGACTCCTCGCCGGACTCCGAACCTCCCGCGCCCCCTCCGATCGAATCCGATTGGGCGCCGATCATGGAGTTCACCGCAGCGGACATCTTCCAACACTCACCTTTCAGCGACATCTTGAGTTCGCTAAAGTATCTCTGGTTATCAGGAGAGCCCTGGCCGGACTGCGGCCAGGACGGTTGGGATGCGGACGACGAAGAAATTCAAAGCCCACCCACCACCCACTTGGTAGCCACTGTCGACAATCTAACCAACATGCTAGACTACGACTCCGAAGACATCGACGGTATGGACGACGATGCCGGAGACGACCAAGAACCAGCGCCTACCGGGCACTGGACAGCCACCTCATCATATGACATATACATGGTGGATATCCCAAAGGATGGGAATGGCGAAGGAGCAGCGGAGGATGACCCCTCCACAAAACAGCCGAAGCGTCGACGTCAGCGGCGCCGCTCTAAATCCCGCCACAGCAAGAATGGCGATTCCGGCACCGAAGATAATAATACCCCGGACAGTGCCGAAGACAACCCCCTCCAGCAAGATTCAGCGCAGGAGGACGGAGACGCCAGCCCTCATGAGAGAGCGGCAGAAGAAGAGGTAGAGGATTATATGCCTCCCTCCGGAGATGAGGCGAGCCTCGACGACGATGAATTCGTCATGCCTGAGGATCCCGTCGAACAAGAGCATTTTAAACGCAGGCTTATGGCCACGGCAAACAGCCTCAAGAAAAAGCAGCAACAGCTTAGAGCTGATCAAGATCTGCTAGCCGACAGATGGACGGAAGTCCTCGCAGCCGAAGAGCATGAGCTCGAACGCCGCTCCAAAAGCTACCCTAAACGCAAGCTGCTCCCCCGATTAGAGGAGGAGGCATATGAACCTGCATCACTAGCAGACAATACGGCTGACCGACCACCCCGTGGTCGCGATAGAGAGGCCTCTAGGCCCTTCACTAGAACCGTACCCCGACATCGCTCGAAAAGCACAAGGCCACATGGGAACGCTCCGGACTTGCGAGATATATTGGAGGATAAGGCACGACAATCAAGATCGATCTATGGATCGCGTGGGCTCCCCACGATACGTGACGACAACCGTCGCGCCGGACACAGTAAGTCCGGCCGGGCTGAACAAAATAGACAAAGCTCTCTTGAGCTCCGTCATGACATCGCCCAGTACAGAGGCGCCGCACACCCACTATGCTTCACAGATGAAGTAATGGATCATCAAATCCCCGAAGGGTTTAAACCCGTCAATATCGAATCTTATGATGGCACAACAGACCCCGCGGTTTGGATCGAAGACTATCTCCTTCACATCCACATGGCCCGCGGTGATGATCTTCACGCCATCAAATATCTCCCCCTCAAGCTTAAGGGACCAGCCCGGCATTGGCTTAATAGCTTGCCAGCAGAGTCAATTGGGAGTTGGGAAGACCTGGAATCCGCATTCCTCGATAACTTCCAAGGCACGTATGTGCGACCACCAGACGCTGATGACCTAAGCCACATAATTCAGCAGCCAGACGAATCGGCCAGACAATTCTGGACACAGTTCTTAACCAAGAAAAACCAAATCGTCGACTGTCCGGATGCGGAGGCCCTCGCGGCCTTCAAGCATAACATCCGCGACGAGTGGCTCGCCCGGCACCTGGGACAGGAAAAGCCAAAATTCATGGCAGCCCTCACATCACTCATGACCCGCTTCTGCGTGGGTGAGGACAGCTGGCTAGCACGCAGCAACAACCTCAGCAAAAATTCTGGCAGTCCGGATTTTAAGGACCGAAATGGCAGGTCGCGTCGTAACAAAAACAAACGCCGCATTAACGGCGACAATAGTGAGGATACGGCAGTCAATGCCGGATTCAGAGGCTCTAAACCCAGTCAGCGGAAAAAGCTATTCAAAAGAACTACTCCGGGTCCGTCCAATTTGGACAGAATACTCGACCGCTCGTGCCAGATACACGGCACCCCCGAAAAACCAGCCAACCACACCAACAGGGACTGTTGGGTATTCAAGCAGGCAGGCAAGTTAATTGCCGAAAACGAGGACAAGGAGCTGCATAGCGATGACGAGGAAGAGACCCGACCGCCGAACAATAGAGGACAGAAGGGTTTCCCCCCACAGGTGCGGACGGTGAACATGATATACGCAACGCACATACCCAAAAGGGAGCAAAAGCGTGCACTCAGGGATGTATACGCGATGGAGCCAGTCGCCCCGAAGTTCAATCCATGGTCCTCCTGCCCGATCACTTTTGACCGAAGGGACCACCCCACCAACATCCGCCATAGCGGGTTCGCCGCATTGGTTTTAGACCCAATCATCGACGGATTTCACCTTACCAGAGTCCTGATGGACGGCGGCGGCAGCCTGAACCTGCTTTACCAGGATACAGTGCGCAAAATGGGCATAGACCCCTCAAGGATTAAACCTACCAAGACGACCTTTAAAGGTGTCATACCAGGCGTAGAAGCCAATTGCACAGGCTCAGTTACACTGGAAGTGGTCTTCGGATCCCCGGATAACTTCCGAAGCGAGGAGTTAATGTTCGACATAGTTTCGTTCCGCAGCGGCTATCATGCCCTGCTCGGACGTACCGCGTTTGCAAAGTTCAATGCGGTGCCGCACTACGCATACCTCAAGATCAAGATGCCAGACCCTCGAGGAGTCATCACGGTCAACGGAAACACTGAACGTTCTCTCCGTATGGAGGAACATACAGCAGCTCTCGCGGCCGAAGTACAATGCAGCCTCTTAAGGCAATTCTTGAGTCCGGCCGTTAAGCGGCCAGACACAGCTAAGCGCGCCCGGAGTAACCTACAACAAGACCACCTGGCACGTTCCGAGCACGCGTAGCAGTGCGGCCCCAACCCCAGCCCTCGCAAAACGTCAAGACAGGTCCTTCGCGGACACCATCACGCTCTGAAGATACCATGGGCATGGGGAGAGGGGCACGACCACAATAGGCCCAGACTGCGGCTCAACCACACCAGGGGCTCTCAAGTGTGTCATTCTTTTTTCTTTTTTTCTTTTTTAATTTTACCCGCAGGACTCCGTTCGTCAGAGGCCCTGTCCGGCAGCAGACCTACCGAACTCACGATGCAACAGCCAGGGAAGGATAAAGGCTACAACGAATATCCAGGTGGTCTCCATTACGAGCATTAAATCTGTTTTATACACCACTCCGCAGCCTACCCCTGGAGGGGGACATGCTTAAACAGTCCCGTCCCTTGCTTATCGCACTATTTGTATCGTTCTGCATTCATAGCAGCACTTCTTGAATAAAACAATGCAGCACCTTTTTGCTTATAATTGCATTTCCTTTTTATACATATGTTCATTTACGGCATGTTGCATCCATACACTTTGGTACGGTTCAAGTACACCAGGGGCTTATGTTACCGCATCATGGTGTGATAAGTCCGAACACTTTCACAAGTGCGGCACCCCGAACTTATACCATTATATGCATTGGCTCCGAATCATGTCTTGGGTCAATAGTTGGGTTTGACCGGCTCCCATGTTTTGGTACCTTACGTTCCATTGTATCAGCTAAGGTAGCACTGGGAGAACCACTGCGATTGTGCCCCAGTTGAGCTGGGTTAACGCCTTAGTGGAGAAAGCTAAAACTGACCGTCATGATGAGGCGAGAGCCGGTCGCCGTCCGAGAGGTTTTTTGCGAGTCCTTAAAGACTTATGCCGCTTAGAGAGAGGAGCCGGTTTCTGTCCGGCCCAGGCATGGATAGCGCCCCAAATTCGGCCTTCCAAAGACTAGGGGCTTCGCCGAAATTTAAAATTATAGAATTCTATGGCTAAGTGAGAGTGTTCAAGCATTATAAGTCTGGTTGCCTTGTTCGTCGTGTTGAGCGCCTCCCTAGATGGACCCAAAAATGGGAACAAGAGTGCTCAAGTTTATCCTGAACACCCCAGCACTAGCGGCATGGGGGCTAAAGCCGACGACTTGCCATCTCTCAGATTTGATAAACAGCCGCACATAAGGTAATATTTTAAATTAACAAGCGTTGCTTAGCGCATATGAACTAAGTTTTCAGCGCATAGGATAACAAAATGCGAGTCTACTAAAATATTACATCTTTGGAGCACTCACCCGCAATAGTGCAGGCACCCTTCAGGACACTCTTATAATACATCTCGGGCGTGCGGTACTCCTTGCCCTGCGGTGGCTGGTCCGTCACAAGCTTCTGGGCATCCATCTTGCCCCAATGCACCTTTGCGCGGGCAAGGGCCCGACGGGCACCCTCAATGCAAGCGGAGTGCTTGAGGACTTCAACCCACGGGCACGCATCCACCAGCCGCCGCACCAGGCCGAAGTAGCTCCCAGGCATGGCCTCCTTAGGCCACAGCCGAACTATGAGGCCCTTCATGGCCTGTTCGGACACCTTGTGGAGCTCGACCAGCTGCTTCAGCTGGTCGCTAAGGGGCACCGAATGGCCGGCCTCAGCATACTTAGACCAGAAGACCTTCTCCTTCAAGCTCCCCTCCTTGGCCCGGTAGAATGCGGCAGCATCGGATACGCTGCGAGGAAGATCTGCGAACGCTCCTGGAGAGCTCCGAATTCGGGTAAGTGATAGGTAATTCACACTCACATGCTTACTTTGCATGAAAAATGCCTTACCCGCCGCTATTTTCTTCAACGCCTCGATTTCCTGGAGGGCCTTATAGGTTTCTGCCTTAGTGGCTTTGGCACTCTCAAGAGCCGTCGCAAGCTCGGACTCTCGAGGCTTCGAGTCACGCTCCAAATTCTCACGTTTTTCCATGAGAGCCTAGAGCTCTTGCTGTACCTCCGCCACCCGCACCTCATGCTTCTCTCGCTCGGTGCGTTCCGCGGCTGCACTATGTTTGGCCGCGGACACCGCCTCCTTCAGGGTCGCCACCTCGTTCGTGGCCCTTGTTACATCCACGTTATCCTTGTCATTTTTCTTGCAACCAAAATCCTTTTCTATAAGGTACAATTTTAATAAGGTGTTACTCACCTTCCTTGTCCTCGAGCTGCTTTTTGGCATGGCCGAGCTCGTTCTCGGACCGCTTGAGGCTTTCCTTCAAAGTATTGACCTCCGCAGACAGTGCGGCGGAGGTCAGCAGCACAGCCTGCAAATCCCATATTGACATATTTTTTATGACTCCTGCGTATATCTTTTTAGATCCTCAGTCCGGCTTTTCTTTCCGAACACCGAACCGAGCATCAGGGGCTACTATCTATGCGGTACCATTTTATACATATCGAAATTCTTACCTCAAAGCCTGTTAGAAGGCTACTGCAGGCTTCCGTCAGCCCGCTCTTGGCGAGTTGAACCTTCTGAATCACCGCACTCATAACAGTGTGGTGTTCCTCTTCAATGGAGGCGCCATTGAGCGCCTCCAGCAAGTTATCGGCACCTCCGGTTGGACGGAGGTTGCCGGCGTCACGGTCTTGCCCTTCTTACGAAGGGGTCGCCCGCCGGACTCCGGAGCCACTGTAGGTTCCGGGGCCGAGTCCGGTGCAAAGTCCGGGAGGTTGTCCTGCGACACCTCCGGGGCCTCTTCCTCCTGGTGGGTCCCTTCCTGGGATCCCACCTCGGCATCGTCCGCATCACGGGGGGTGGAGGCAGTCGAAAGCGAATCCATGTCCGACGCACCTAAGGACCCGCTCGACGAAGCAGAAAGACATTATGTGGCGAAAGGAAAAACCATGAAGTTATTCGCGAGTCCGGATACTTACGATCTCGCCAGGGGCTTGGCCCTTGGAGGCCAATCCTTGTCGTCGTCACTGGCGTTGGCAGAGCAGTCCGGGGGAAGAGTTTTTCCCTTCTTGGACCCTTCGGCCTCCCTTGTTGGGGAGGCCTTCCTTTTATTCCCTCCCCCGCTGGGGAGAGGCTTTCTTCTTCTCCTCCTCGCCTTTGTGGGAGGAGTCGGCCTCGGATTCATCATCCGATAACACTTGAAAACAGGAACTCTTTCGAGTACCCGTGGCCTTCTTCTTGGCCTTCTTCTCCGGCACCAAGTGGGGTGCCGGAGCCAGCAGCCCCGTTAGGCGGGCGTCCGCTGGGTCCTCTGGCAATGGGGCCGGACAGATAGTCTGTTCGGCCTTCGCCAGCCAGTCCTGTCAAAGGTAAAGGGAGTTTTAGATCCCGCATAGAGTCAAACTATGGAAAACAAGCGATAAAATCACTTACCTCGTCAGCTGGACGCTGTGAGCTGAATCCGCGATCTTCGGTAGCGGATGCGGGAGCCTCGGCGCCCTTGAACAACACCTTCCAAACATCTTCGTACGTAGTGTCGAAGAGCCCTTTCAGAGTCTGGTGCTGCGCCGGATTGAACTCCCACATGTTGAAACCCCGTCGTTGGCACGGGAGAATCCGGCGGATGAGCATGACCTGGACTACGTTGACAAGCTTGAGCTTCTTGTCCACCAGCTTTTGGATACAGGCTTGGAGTCCTGTCAGCTCCTCCGAATCACCCCAGATCCGGCCGCTCTCTTTCCAGGAGGTGAGCCGTGTGGGGATGCCGGATCTGAATTCGAGGGCCGCTGCCCAATCAGGGTCACGCGGCTCGGTGATGTAGAACCACCCCGATTGCCACCCCTTGATGGTTTCCACGAAGGTGCCCTCCAACCAAGTAACGTGGGACATCCTGCCCACCATGGCGCCTCCGCACTCCGCTTGGCTGCCCTTCACAACCTTCGGCTTGACACTGAAGGTCTTGAGCCACAAGCCGAAGTGGGGCTGGATGCAGAGGAAGCCTCGCACACGACGATAAACGCCGAGATGTTGAGGATGAAGTTCGGGGCCAGATCATGGAAATCCAGGCCGTAGTAGAACATGAGCCCCCGGACAAAGGGATGAAGTGGGAAGCCCAGTCCGTGGAGGAAATGGGGAAGAAATACTACCCTCTCATGGGGCCTGGGGGTGGGGATGAGCTCCCCCTCGTCGGGGAGCCGGTGCACGATGTCGCTGGACAAATATTCGGCGTTGCGCAGCTTCTGGATCTGCCCCTCCGTGACGGAGGAGGCCATCCACTTGCCTCCCGCTCTGGACATAGTTGGAGAAGGTTGAGAAGAGAAGTGCGGACTTGGGCGCTGGAGCTTGAGTTCGCGGAGATGGATAAGCCAAGGAGGAAGAAGGTGCAGGTAAAAGGGTTGGATCTTTATCCCCTTATATGGGCGGACCAAAACATGTGTCCCCACCGGCCTGGTAAAACTCGCTTATCTCCCAAGCGCCACAATCAATGGCGCGGTTGGGTTACCCACGTCCGTATTGATGGGAATCCCAGAATAAGGGGAACACGATCTCTGCTTCGACAAGACGTGCCAAGGAAACCACTTCGCTAAACGCGCTGAGGTGGTACAATAAAAATGATTCGAGTAAAGGCTTGGTAGTGGTGCGACGTCACGCCACAGAATACGTCAGCAGATTGAACTTGTGTAATATTATTCTCTCTACGGTGGTACGTGGAATTTAATTTTTGCAGAGCCGGACACTATCCTGGAGTTCACAATCTTCTATAAATTATTCGGAGGAAGAACCCGCCTTGCAATGCCGAAGACAACATGCGCGCCGGACTCGTCGTCATTGAAGCCTAGTTCAGGGGCTACCGAGGGAGTTCCGGACTAGGGGGTGTCCGGATAGCCGAACTATCATGATCGGCCGGACTCCAAGACTATGAAGATACAAGATTGAAGACTTTGTCCCGTGTCCGGATGGGACTTTCCTTGGCGTGGAAGGCAAGCTTGGTGATACGGATATGTAGATCTCCTACCATTATAACCGACTCTGTGTAACCCTAGCCCTCTCCGGTGTCTATATAAACCGGATGGCTTTAGTCCATAGGACGAACAACAATCATACCATAGGCTAGCTTCTAGGGTTTAGCCTCCTTGATCTCATGGTAGATCCACTCTTGTAACACACATCATCAATATTAATCAAGCAGGACGTAGGGTTTTACCTCCATCAAGAGGGCCCGAACCTGGGTAAAACATCGTGTCCCTTGTCTCCTGTTACCATCCGCCTAGACGCACAGTTCGGGACCCCCTACCCGAGATCCGCCGGTTTTGACACCGACAGTACCCAAGAAACAACACACACCGAAGAACGGGTGGAACAGTCAGCATCACCAACGACAGCTCAATAGGTGAAGTTGCAGAAAATGTTTCCATAAAATGACAACTTAAGCACAATCAAAATAGCTCAAAGCACGCACCGAACGCTTCGGTATTTTCCCATAACAGCTGCTATAATTAAAATAAAGTAGCAAGTTAAATTATTTCAATGTTTTTTAAATGACAACGCAGAAACACGAAGAAAGCAACCATGGAGATACAACCAATGAAGCAAGCACACAAATTGTTCCAAAGAAAGAACCAGAAACTATCGAAGAAAACCCTACGCCGTCGTATGATGCCAATTCCCCTTGCAGACAGGTCAGTGCCATCCAGGTCGAGACTGAAAAACAAGACGGAAAAAACCACCAGCAAGACATAATGGTTGACAAGGAAAAACATGATGCTAAGAAAATCACAGAGGACTCAAATAAGGATGGAGAAGAAACTAAACAAAAGGGTACGATGCAAAAAGAAGAACAAAACATGCCGCAGGAAGGAGAAGGAGAACAAGAAAGGAACAACACTGGACAGAACATATCTTCCAGCATCGAAGCAGGCAAGACAATAGAAACATAATTGCTATCTTTTGATCTTTGTGACTTGGAATTATTTACATTAAATTCAAAATCATCGCAGGCATGGTGGAGAAAGGGAGCAAAGATAGCAATTCCATCAACAAAGCCATCGAAGACCTGTACAATGATGTATGCAAGCCATGGACAAAGAGAGAAATGTAAGTTCGTGCAACTAACACAAAAAACATTCTTACACACGATCATTTTGACTGTATCACATGTGAACTAATACATTTTTCTAAATATACTTTGGAGGGATCAGCTTTTCATTACAACAGACAAGTTTGATGTAAATCTAGGACATGTCTCCGAAAGCTTCAAGGTCGGTAAATCAGTACGCACCGAAGCAATAGAGCCCATGCTAACAATCTCTAGAAAACAACTCAATGGCACACAGAGAAAGATTCTGTCGTTAAGCAACACTGTAAGTAAATATCACGGCAAAAGAATCACATTTAAAACACTATATATGACTTTATAAATAGATAAACTTCCCCTATAGCTGAACTGACAAATTCCCTTTGTCTATCTGTGACAAAACAAGCAGCACTCAATAAGGGAAGCCGACGACGAAGATCCAATGTGCTACGACAATAATGATTAACAACAGAATAGAAAAAAATTACTACCTGCAAGGCTTAGATCATTTTTCAACATGAAAGAAGAAGAAAAATTGCAAGATTATAACATGGTAAGGAGATCAGCTGTTTCAAAAACAAAACACAATTTACGTATATGCTATGCAAAGTTCTCTTTTTATTTTATGTTTCTAAATATAAGAAGATTTCCAAATGTTTTCTTTTTATTTTGTGTTTTGCAGTTCCTTCTACCATGTTCGTTGAGCGGGTTTGAGCAAGAAGAAACTATAAGTCATTACTTCACCATCACAGTTAACATGCAAAAATGGCGTTTTGAACTCCTCGACTCTTCAACTGCATATCCAGGCATAATAGAATTCTTCAATAATGTAACCAGCAAATTAATGAAAATCTGGAAGCACAGAGCTACAACTTTCAGAAAAAAGCATCGACCATTACAAAAAGGTCAGACTGCAGGTGCCACTTCAAGGAGAAGACACGTAAGCACTTCCAACATCTTCACTTATTTCTTTTTTTTAATACAAGATTCAATAATACAAAACTGAAATAATTCTGTTCTTTCGTCTTTCCAATACAACAATTACCACTACCATTGCTCAAACTTTTCTCTTCTTTCCGTTTCTTGAATGCAACAATCTTACCAGTACCATTCATCTACATGCAGAATGGACCGCGCATTCTATATGTACATGAACCTGAAGCACTACTCCAGTGATGGAACAACAGCAACCTTAAAGCTAGAACAAGTACGAAAGTTGAGGAAAAAGGTTATATATCAACTAATCAGTCAACACAGAGGGAATACAAAATTGTCACTAATCAAGTGTACAACATGTAAGTCTTTTCAGAAACTAAATCTTACAGTTTTGTAACACTAGAAGAAGTAATACTTTTTTTTAATTATTGTTTTACAGATATGCTGAAATATGAAGTAGATATGGAAGACAAAGAAATGCAACAAGCAGAATGTTGCCTACTTGAAGAGTTTCCGCCAACTACCGGGCCAAAAGAACATATTATGCATGCGGCAGCCACACAAGAGCATGAAGTTATTGATATATCCAGTAAACGCGAAGATATTATGGATGTCAGCAGCCACGCCATCGCCCAACAATCTTGCACAGTCCATGAACAAAATGATCCACCAATAGAACCAGATCAACCACCACCAGACGACAAGATACCACACCATGCCGAAGAGGAAACAGACGAGCAAAATATCAACAGTAATATCACGACCACAGAGCAACTGGAACAAACAGGCACTGATTTAAAAGAGGATGACAGAAGCAACGACGTACCAAATACACAACAACAGGTTTCCGAGCAGAAGAAACAGCCTGTTCTTCTTCAAGAAGAAATAGGCTCAACAAGCAATCAACAAGGCACCTCCAGCACCATCTCTTTAGACTTCCTAAAACCAAAAACAATGGAAAAGCAGGAAGAAGTTGACGAATTTCTTTCAAGCCTTAACCCACTACAACTAGAGGTGTACAACGACCATATAAAGATGGGCTCTAACTTCGATTTAATCAAAACATGGCTGACCGAGCATGAAAGCTATGAATTCAACAAAAATCCCAAGCCGTATCTGACAATCTTGCAGCAAGAGTCGGGAGAACATTCAATGCCTCAATCATCTAAGAACAGCTCAGACAAGAAAATCTCGGTCAAGAAAAGGCCGGTAAAGCCTTCAAGAAGGCTCCTTGGAGAAATTAAGATTCCTGCATTTTTCCTAGGAGATTTCAAATTCATGAACAATGCCAGAGCACTCCATGAATACCTATTCAGCAAAGAAGGACAGGACGAATGCGGAGGGTAAGTACTTTCTCTTGCATAAACAAAAAAACAAACAAATGTTGCCCCTTTTTAAACCAACCTAACTAATGTATAAACTTTTTCTGCTTGCAGTCTAAACGTATATATTAGCTCGACGCGACCCGATTGGATTACAGGAAAACAAATAATGGCATAGCTAATGAAAGGAGATGATGGACAGATGGAGGGCTCCATCGCAAATGCATTGTTCGACGAATGGACATCGCAGCAACAATACAACACAACCGATAAAGCCATACTTCCCGTAGAATTTGCAAACGTATGAAGTCCATTTTGACAAAAACACTTGCATCATTTCAGTGAATACAAAGATTGAACTAAAAAGTAGAAAAATTTTTGGTCGCAGGTCGTGCTCGGTGTTAAAACTGGAGAGGAAGGAGGACTAGCAGAATTCAATGAGGAAGAAGCATTGAAAGAGTTTGCACCCCCTGTAACAGGCAAGGAACTTTTAAAGAAAAAGCTGGTAAGTTAATAGAAATATAGAAACATAACTCATTCTTCCTACAGATTGCACATTCACATGTCATTTAATTCTCCTGACAAGAATTAACTTTAACTCACTCTGTCTCCAAACATTGCAGATTATGATACCTCACAACACAGATAAACACTACACATTGTACGTGCTCAACAAGTACACGAACTCCATCGACATACTTGACTCACTGAATTACAGACACCGAGATGGAAAAAAACATGGAAACACACCATAAGGACCACCAAGAACTGGTATGTCAATTCAACCTTATTTTCCAATTAGTTTTCCAATTCCTGCATTCCCTTTATTAATGGCAAAACCCAACAATAACACAGATTAAAAGGATGCACGCACTCATGAAGAAGCATTACGGCGAAGCGGAGCTACAAGCCAACAGCGAACCAAACTGGTCGAGGATAGCACAAACACCTAACAGAGTTTGCGTGCCAAAACTGCAGGGTACCCAATGCGGACACTTCATGGCTCAATTTGCAAAATACTGGAATGGCATTGAACTCATAAAAGATGATGAGGATTTCGATGTAAGTGAATAGTACAAGAGCAACAATTTTAATTTTTACAAGCAGCACTACTTGAATACTTCAATATCCGATAACCTCGATGCAGCAAAGCAACATAGATGCCGAGTGGAAACCAGAGTTCCTTTTTACAGCCATATTTGGTGAAACAAACCAAGTAAAGTGGGAGCAACTACCTGGAAGAATCAAAGAATTCAAACCAGAAACTTCAAAGTTCTTTTCCACCAAAAAAAGGTAAGAAAATAATTTCTACTTATCCTCTTTTTTTGTAATAACCTACACATCACACGGTGTTCACCAACATCTTTCGTATCACGAGAGCTTACATATTACATATCTTCTTCCGTTAACTGAAACAGATGAAACAAAAAGGAAAAAAAGACAAAGCACCAGTCCATATCCAAAACATTCTCATTGCTTCCAACACACAGAGGAGGCGTCCAACCTCTTCCATCTAGTCATGAGCGACAGCTGGCAGGAGAAATACAAAAAGTGAGTTGTTTTCTATTGCACCTCAAAATAGTTATACAGAGGCCAAAAATAATGTAAGAATCTGTTTCTCACTAACCGTCACCTCCAAAATTATTTTATCTCCCCTGTCACAGCAAAACTATATTTCGGCGCATCCGCAGGGACAGTGAAAGCATGCAACTTACTGGAGCCCAGCTGAAGGCAGTATTTGGTCCAAGACCAGCACAGACGAACAAACAACATCATATGGAAAAGAGGATCCTCGATGACATAGCAGAAATCTGGGAAAGCAGACAAAAATCAAAACAGAGTGACATAGTAATATTAGGCCCAAACTTTGTAGAGGTAAACTTTTAAAAAGCAAAATCTTGTGAACATTGCAACAACTACTCTTTTTATATCCTTACACGGCTCTTTTTTCTAATAGTTTTTTTCATCATAAATATTGTTTGCAGCATATATTGGATTTGAACAAACACACAACTACTATTACATAATTTAAAAATGAATTGCAAAAAACAAAGAATCAGCTGGTTCCCATGTATCTCAAGGAAAATCAACGGAAAAAGCTCTCAACAGCAAACATGGTAACAACCTATTCTACCATAAAAAAATTAAAAAATATGTGTTCTATTAAATTACTTTATATTAAACTGTCATCTAAGCAACAAGTATTTTGTACGCAGATATTCATTCCAATGGAGAAGCATGACCACTATGTACTATATGTGCTGGACAAATACAAACACAAAGTTCACATTATTGATCCTCGAGAAAAACTCATGAGGAATTTAAAAAAGAAAAGATACACATCGACAAATTGACAGCAGAAGAAGCAAGTCGAGTACTTCAGAAAAATGAAGATGCCAGAGAAAAAAGAGAAAGACAGTTTCAGGAATATCATGTTCATAAGTCGCCAATCGTAAGAATTTATACATAACAATTTTTTTAGTTTTACAAGTTGCAATATTAAAACAATTAATTACAAAATACAATATTCCCAGGTACCTAGGTTTAAAGAAGTCTTCAACATCATACTAGGACAAACAATGAATGCCAAGGGTACAGGATGGCAGACTCATACCGTGCAAGATGTTCCAGTGGTAGAAAAGGGAGAATCAACATTTGCTATTTTAAAGCTTGCATTCCTCTACAATGGTGAAAAGTTTGTCGAAGACCTGGAAGATTTGACAGTAAGTTTATATATATTTACTTATAAACAACTTATATGCACAAACTCTAATAATATACTTCTCTTCTCGGCAAAATTTCACAGGATGAGGTCGAAGACTGGAGGGCAGAGGCAATGTACATTCTCTTAAATAGCGAGATGAATCAAGTCAAAGCTAGTGAAATGGGTGACGAGATTAGCAAGATCTTAAGCAAAAATGAAGACTAAACTTTTGATTTAGCCCGCGAACCTAATTCTATCTAGACGTGACAAAACAGTTTGTCAATAACTCATATTTATATGTAATGTAGTTAGAAATTGCGTGTTCATGTTGAAAAAAGAACTATTTTGACAACAGTGCGTCTTACATCATAAGAGACCGCCAGTAAACTATAAACAACAATGCCTCTTCTTATTTGTACAACAGCAGTGACTCCCAAAACGAACCCTTATGCGTGACTCTGGAAAGCACCATCCCGTGCCTCCAGAGGCAACATGGCCTCGTGCCACCAAACCCTGGGTCACCATGCCTCCGGGCAATATCCATACACACACATACCCTTACGTGTGACTCTGGAAAGCACTGTCCCGTGCCTCCAGAGGCGAGATGGCCTCGTGCCACCAAACCCTGGGTCACCATGCCTCTGGGCAATATCCATACACACACATACCCTTACGCGTGACTCTGGAAAGCACCATCCCGTGCCTCCAGAGGCGACATGGCCTCGTGCCACCAAACCCTGGGTCACCATGCCTTTGGGCAATATCCATACACACACATACCCTTACGCGTGACTCTGGAAAGCACCATCCCGTGCCTCCAGAGGCGACATGGCCTCGTGTCACCAAACCCTGGGTCACCATGCCTCCAGGCAATATCCATACACACACATACCGTTACGCGTGACTCTGGAAAGCACCGTCTCATGCCTCCAGAGGCGACATGGCCTCGTGCCACCAAACCCTGGGTCACCATGCCTCAACTGTTGCTAGCTCCTACGCACACGTGACTTCACATGCTTCAAACCCGTGCCTATGGAGGCAACATAACAATGCCTTTGTAGTATGCACACATGTGCATACACACACGAACCTATATATCGTCAACAAAGCATAACTCTTAACCAGACGTGACTGCACATTCTTCAAACTTGTGCGTTCCGAAACAAAGCAGCTTGCCTTTTGCACGACCTACTAGGAGGTTTCCTCGCGCCGGAGGCACCGTGTCACACCGTGATGGACAATGCATCGCACGAACCAGCACACACTTCGACCAACACACACACTTCGACCTATGCCCCCCCTTCAAGATGTTTATGAAAATTAAACGAGCCGAAGGCGAGCAGGAGGTTCCCTCGCGCCGGAGGCGCCGTGTCACACCGTGACGGACAATGCGTCGCACGAACCAGCACACTGCATGAACCAGCACACACATCGACCAACACACACTTCGACCTATGCCCTCCTTCAAGATGTTTATGAAAATTAAACGAGCCGAAGGCGAGCAGGAGGTTCCCTCGCGCCGGAGGCGCCGTGTGACACCGCGACGGACAATGCGCCGCACGAACCAGCACGCTGCATGAACCAGCACACACTTCGACCAACACACACTTCGACCTATGCCCCCCCTTCAAGATGTTTATGAAAAATTAAACGAGCCGAAGGCGAGCAGGAGGTTCCCTCGCGCCGGAGGCGCCGTGTCACACCACGACGGACAATGCGCCGCACGAACCAGCACGTTGCACGAACCAGCATGCTTTTCTTCAATTTAGTAAAGTTATACACCCGTGATAGCAACGGAAAGGTAAGATCAAGAAGGAAACAAGGCTTAACCAAGGCAAGATATCAAGGATTCCCTATAGTAGAGGAACGAACACACTGGGCCTCTCCTAGTGCTCACCTGTGCCTATTAAGAAGTCACACGATTGAACAATTCTGAAGACTGCCGTTTTACATTAAAAAGTTGCTTTTTTCGCTACTTGAAAGGTCACATTTGATAGTGTTGGTCGTCCCCGCCCGTAACTACCTCATAAATCTCCATTACCCGGAAATATAATGGGAACAGAAAGGGAAACGTGAAAGGGAAACAGGGAACCAAGCGCGCGAACTGGTAATTTTTTGTGTTTTCGAGCGAAAAGGGAAAAGGAAAAAATGTGGTAGTATGAGGGTCAAAGTGCAAAACGCACGAAACCACAAACCGGAAAGGTAAAACCGGGAACCAACCGCGCCACCTGGTTTTCCCTGGCAGGAGCGCTCCGCGCGCGATACTTGTCACGCGCGGGGCGCTCCCGAACCGCTCGTTACGAGCGCTCCGAAGGAGCGCTCGTTAACTAGTTGCTCCCACTATTACCTACCAGACAGTGTGGGTAATATAGAAGTGGGTCATCCTATTTGCCGCCTGCACACGACAAATAGAGAACGCTTCGCTATAGAAAGGGCAAACGGGCCGGCCACTCTTCCCACGAGTGTTTTCTTTTCTTTTCGGTTTGTAGTAAGTTTCAGACCCGAAAAACCGAATGTTGTTTCTTAGGAGATGGATTTTAAAAACCTAGTAAAATTGGAAAAAATAGGAAAGTGTTCAATATGTGTTTTATAAAAAGAAGTTTAGTGATATAAAATAAGTTACCTGTATAATGAAAAAAGTGCTCAATGTCTATTAAAAGTATTTATACAATAATTAAATAAGATCATTGCATATAAAAAAAGGGCCAATGTATACAAAAAAAATGTTCCCAACGCCATCACTCATGTCGCATACAGTGCTTGACTATGGGAAAGACCGTTATAGCTCAAGACCTAGTGATCATAGCGCGTCAATACCGCTCAAACAAAAATATGTAGGGGGATTTTGTGTTTATTCATCAGACTTTTTTTTCATGAACAAAAAAAAAGTACCGCTCAAACAAAAATAGGTACGGCTTTGTTTTTCATCAAGCATTTTTTCCCAACAGAAAAATAATAATTTGTATTGCTCAAGAGAAAAATCTATAGCGCTTTTGTGTTTTTTTTTCATCAGATTTTTTCATAAACAACAAAAACAGAAAACAGTTTATGAATCCAAATACATACTTACAAATTTTAAAAGTGTCCACCAATTACTTTCAAAATATTATGAATTCGAAAATTTGTGCAATAAAAAGAAGAAATAAAAAATGTTTTCAAATTTCAAGTTGACCACAAATTTGGATAATTCGTGAATTCAAAATTTCTGGTGCAAATCGAAACATTTGTGGATAAAAATATATTCAATTTTTAAAAAAAATGTTCACGAATTTTGGATTGTTTTCTGAAATAAAAAAATCACCATTCAATTTTTTTTAAAGTGAAAAACAATATTTTTCATATTATTGAATATCTTTTGATTTTTTTTGAATTTTTGAATATCTCTTGTATTTCGGAACATTTTAAATTTCCAAGCACGTCTCTGAAAACATGAATACATTTATCGTAATCATGAAAAAAATAAGATCTGGTTTTTAAATGAATAAATATTTTAATTCAAATATGTTTAGATATTCTTGTTTTTTTAGTTTTGATTTTTAAGAAAAAAACAGAAGATATAAGAAAAAGAACACATATAATAAGTTAATAACAGAAAAACAAGAAAAAGGAAAACTGGTAAAAGCCAAAAACCCTGTTCAGGAACCTTGTAGATGCTTCCAAAATTGGTCAGGAACCTTCAAGACGATTCCTAAAACTAGTAGTGATCTCTCCCATTTGTTCGGCGCTTGCTTCACTTCTGTTCCGAAAGGGCCGGTCCATATTCCTATTCTAGTGGGTGATTGGAGTCTGAACGCTCGCAATGATTGTTACTCCCTCTGTAAAGAAATATAAGAGTGTTTAGATCACTAAAATAGTAATCTAAACGCTCTTATATTAGTTTCCGAGTCAATCAATGGTAGTTTCAATGGTCTTTAAGGGAAAAAAAAGGTTTCAACCATAGGATCCCATTATTATTATTATTTTTAAAAACAGAGGGTAAATAATGTGGATGCAGAACACCAGATAAGCTAGCTTTCTCTCTATCCTCAAAAAATAAGCTAACTTCTCTCTAAAAAAACAGACAAGCTAGCTGATATGACACGCTAGCATAATGAAGAACAGAACAGCCCCGGCAAGAAAGCAGGAACTGTCAATACACCCATGAAACTCTGTGGATGTGTTTGGTTCGATACTTTTTACCCGTTATCCAATTACATCGTAAACTAATTCCGTTAAACATGTTTGGTTGACTCAGCCTGTAAACGCATACCCCGCAAACAAATTACAGCCCAACTTAAAACCGATACCGCCCAACCCCCACATCGCGTTGCCGGGAAAATCCTATATGCCGCTCGTTGCGTCAAACTGCCGGCGATTCGCACAGGCGAGGGACCGAGCAGCGACGCAACGGGCCTCTAGAGGTTCCCAGCTGGGTTTTTTCCGGTTTTGGGAACCTTCTAGAAGGTTCCTGAACCGGTTTTTTATTTTCCTTTCTTTTTCTATTTCTGTTTCTTTTAATTTTCTTTTTTCTTTTTTGTTTTTCAAGTTTATGTCTTCTCTTTCAAAAAAATGTTCGCGCTTTTACAAAAACGTTCAAAATTTTGAAAAATGTTCGTGAACAAGTTTGTTCAAGAAATGTTCATCTCTTTCATAAATTTGTTCTCAAGATTCAAAAAATGTTCCTGCTTTAAGAAATTGTCCAAAATTGTTCTTTGTTTCAAAATTTGTTCTCAAGATTCCAAAAATGTTCGTACTTTTAGAAAATATTTATGTTCAAATTTTGTTCTCAATTTGAAAATTTTGTTCTCTAAATTCAAAAAATGTTCGGGATTTTAAATTTTTGTTCAAAAAATGTTCTTTTAATTCATAAATTTGTTCTCAAGATTCAAAAAATGTTCATGCTTTAAGAAATTGTCCAAATTTGTTCTTTGTTTCAAAATTTGTTCTCAAGATTCAAAAAATGTTCGTACTTTTAGAAAGTATTTATATTCAAAATTTGTTCTCAATTTGAAAATTTTGTTCTCTAAACTCAAAAAATATTCGGGATTTTAAATTTTTGTTCAAAATTAAAAAATATTCAGAAAATTTTCGAACTTCGGTCGTTTTTGTTCGTAATTTCTTAATTTGGGCCATAATGGGAAAACGTGTTCGAAAGGAATTTTCTTCGTAATTTCTTAACCAAAGTTCAGGTTTCGCTACTCCTTTTAGTTCTTTAAATCCGGCACTACAAGTTTGTTAACAACTATCGTTGCTCGCACTGGCAAAGGTTGTTGCTTGAGCAGGAGATCAACGGATCGACTCCCAGTTCTCGCATCTGCTTAATTTTTTTGCGCATTTATCTGCCCGATAGCTTGCTTCAGTTCAGCCGCAATGGCCGACCCAGTTCAGCCGCACCCTGTGCGAAGCGACCGCAATTTGCCGCAGAACGCGGCGAATAGGAGCTCCCGAGTTGCCGGGCGGAAAGCTTCGAACAAAACTGGCGAGTGTTGACGGCCCGAGCAAAACCTCCGCCGCCGACGTCTCCCCTGATTTAGCGCCAGCGCAGGTGGCAGGTGCCAATCTCCTTGACTCGCCGGCGCTGTCGGCGCTGGACGCCTTGATCTGACCCTCGTTTGCCTCTAACTCACGAGCAGACACCATTGGTGGAGCAGAGCATCGTCTTCTGAAGAACAGCAACCAAACAAGATGAGCAAAAACCCCATTACGCCTCAGTCCCACCGTAAGCTGATTCCCTTACCATTTACGTTACCGCTGTTGCAAACAAACACATCCTGTATAGATTAAGAAAGAATCACTTCCACCAGCATAACGTCAATTAAGAGTTACTTCATGTGGTATGTCCTCAAACTTTATTTTGTAACTTTCATATTCTGAGACTCAATCATACGGCTTATCCAAATATCCTTTGCCTTGGCCTTTTCAGTATGTGCAATCACTCCATCGTACTCAAAGGAAATTGTATTGGAGAATGGAGAGGGTTTATGCTGGGTGTCATGTCTCATAACCGGAATGCAATATCTGATAAGAACGTGAGTGCTATGGACAGAACTCTACAGTAAAGGCAGACAAGGAGTGTTGTCCATTTGATCCACAAGTTGAAAAAAAAATAGCGAGGAGAAAGGTCAATGACTAAGACAATGTTGAATGCACAAGGAGATAATTCACACTGATACTATAGGAAGAAATTTCACATGCAAATTAACCTGTGGTTGGATGATTAAAAGGACAGTGGTATTACTACCCCACAAGGGTTCAAGTCCCGGTGCTCGCATTTATCCTGAATTTCATTGGTATCGCCGGTGCTCGTGGAGATCACGGATGGAGGAGGCGGTCCCAGGAAGGGAATAACAAGGGCTTGGATGCCGGTGGCAGATGTAGGATTTTTCTTCTTCTAAATGTTCGAAATGTAATAAAAACCCGCCATGTTTGCATGAATATGTACAGTTTATATGAAGTCTGTTGTGTTTGCTCGAATTTTGTCCGATTGGTTCATAAAGTAGTTGAAATATATGCGGGGAGCGTTGGATGACCGCCTCTCGCATCCGTGTCCGCGGACTGGGCCCCCCTCCCTGTCCGCAGACGGACGCGGGAGGAAATTTGCAGGTCGGCGTTGGAGATGCCCTTAGGGAGCAAACGACGCCCCAAGGCCCTCTTCTTGTTTGATCGCCTCCCTCTTCTCCCACTCGATCATCATCTTATAGACTCCTCCCTCACTAGTCGTGTTACCACCATTGACAACAACCTGTCGCCACTGGCAACATGCATGACAATTCCCCAATCAACCTATTCTCTAGAGCCCAAGGGTGTCGGTGCTTATGTCTGACACCCGTAAGTTCTAGGATGGCTCTGCAATAAAATCTCCACTCAACTCTCTTCTCATTCTTCATCTCTCTACTTCTTTCTCTTCCACATCTGACCCCAATCAGTGGCTGACGGGTGTTCGACGCCACTGAACATTCGCCCCCTAAGGTCATCGAGCAAACATTGTTTGTTTAGTCTCCTTATAGTAGTCCGTACACTTGTCATGTTTCTTGGATTATTTGCAAGGTGTATTCAAGCTCTTATCTTTACAACACTGGCCGCCACCAACCCACCTATATAAGTGGATCCACAACAGTCATCATTGGATTGACATGTTTTACAATTAATATGTTTTTTCATCTCAGCACCGTGTTTAGCCGATAAGGGGTGTATGGATTCTTAAGAGGTGCGTGAGGAGAAATTTGTCTGGTTCGTGACTCTGTTCAAAACATGAGAAGTACGCCACGCTAACATGCATTTTCATTGCCCCAAAACAGAGCGGTTCCAAATTTTCTCTCGCCTCGCACAGGCGATCGCGAGGCGATCTATTTGTCTCTTTTCTTCGCCGGTATGGCTACGGGTCCTCGGCCCCTTCGGCAGCCCGAGGGGCCGGGGACCCCGGCGGCTGCGCTCCGGCGACTAGATAGGATAGACTTAGTTTTCCTCGAAGGCGTTGCATTGGTGGTGGAATCAATGTCACGTCGGAATAAGATGGCCCTGCTTCTCCCCCGCCATGTGATGCTTCAATCGGTAGCGCCAAGAAGCAGGAAGCCCTTGTGTCTCGTTGAACTTTGGTCTTGACAATGTCAGATTGTGGTGGCTGGTGCTTGGCATCTTCTCGGGCGACAACATCGCCTGGTGCAGAGTATGTGGGTGTCTTGGAATGTGGTGTGAGGATGGTGGCTTGCGACGACGCTTTTCTTCTCCGGTCATGTTGGATGAAGACGACGCGGTTGGGATCTAGTAGACTTGGGGATGATCCTCGGTCGACGTGCCACAAAGACTTGGTTCTGTCGCCTTCGATGGGCCGTTTAATCGGTTCACAAAGCAGTGTGGTCTGCAATGGAGTTCTTATCTGGGTGTGAAGGCGGCTCACGCCTTTCTCTGATGGTGCCACGGTGATAGCCGTGATCAATGATGGGCGATGATTAGGTTAGGCATATGGATCCCTCAAAGTAAAGTTGTAAAATTTACTCTTTGGGAGTCTTTTGTGCAAATCTTCAAGACACCAGACCCTCTCTTTGTGTCATGAAGCGACCACATATGTACTCATTGTATTTTGTTTGTTTAATGAACATGTGGCAATTCCTCTAAAAAAACACGCATTTTCTTTTTTATTTTGCGACGACAAGCTGTGCTGAACAGTCAATACAGAGATTTCTCCAAACTAAAATCTGTGAAGATAAAAACAAAGAATAGAGCATCAAATATCCCGTCGGCAGGCAGCGATGTCGGACGAGCGGCGAGAAACGTGACCAAAGTGCGTCCGACCGCACGCAGCAGACCACCAACCGCGCCCTCATTGGCTGCTGTCCACTCTTGTGGCTGAGGCAGCAGTTGACGATCATCAAGACGGAGCATCGTACTACATGCACATCCTCCCCAATCAAATCCAGGTTGTAGTACACGCACGAAAGGGGCGTCCCGTCGCGTGTTCCCCGTGCACGGCGCACGCGTCATGGGGGCCGGCATGTGAGGCCGCTTTCGCTGCCCCTGCGCCGGGTGAACGGTGCCGCTGCCCCTGCCGCCGCGGGCGGGCTCGCCGACGGACGGCGACGGCGACGCCTCGCCCGTCGTCGACGTACCCAAACTTGCACCGCAGAAACTAGATCGATCGGTCGGGAGTTTTTCTTTTTTGATTAGCCGCGTGGTTCGAGTGGCACGCGGTGAACAGTCCGTTTCATCGTACCGTGAGATAGTTTAGGGGTAGCAGCAGTTGGTTTCTAGGGCGAATTTAAGCTGTTCTGTACTTCTGTTCCAGTTGGCAAGTGCGTGGAACTGGGGCTGTGGAGCTGCAGTGGATCATGTCAGGACGGGCTTGGGCGAGGGAGCATGCACCCGTCGTTCGCCGTCGGTGCCGCGCCGACGTGGAGGTGCAGCCGCCGTGGGCTCTTTGTGCAGAAAGGCCATGAGGTGCACGCACGTACTACGTCGCCGAGGTCATGGATCAAGCCATCAAGCGCGAATCTCAGGGATGGACAGGCAGATGATGGATGATGATGATGGCCTGCCGCCGTACGTCGCTGTAGCAGCAGTAAAACCGGCGTTGATTGTCCAATCACCCTGATCTGGATCTGATCGACCGGGTCTCACAGACACGTAGTACAGCCATGGAGACACAGATTGCGGCGACAGCTTTGATCAAGTTGCGGCAGCTAGCCAAGCCAGCGACGGTCCGTCCACTCCGACGACGGCGGCGTCCAGCTTAATTACGACGACTTTGCTTGTCACAGCAAGCCGCATTCGGTGGATACATTTTCAGCCGAGACTGGCGGACCACGAATCTCCGGTCGATCGGCTCCGTTCCAACGCGCAACGCGATAGTTTCTGCGCGCTCAGAGTCGCGGATTCCTCCTCGCCCGGTTAATTGGCGGGAAAACGACGCGCGCGGGCGCGTGTAAACGTGCGACCCGGCTCGCGCTCCAGTTCGCGTCGCACTCTCCGGTTCATGCATGACCCGGGAACACAATCATAGGCCGGCGGCAAAGCTTCGGTGCCCATTCCAGGCCGTGCGTGCGTGCTTCCATCGATCGACGGATCGAGGTCGAGTCTCCTCCCGTCTTGTTGGACACTATCGGTTGTTGGCTCGCTGCGTAGACCAGCGCGCAGTCCAGCGGCAATAATGCCAGTTGAAAATTCAGCGGCGTGAGAGCTTCTACAGCCGGACGACCTTCAGACGCCGGCAGACGTGACCGGACACGTCCGCGGACACTGCCGTACTTTCTTCGATGCATCCGAGTATCTCATATTTTATACCTCAAATTCATAAATATCATGCAAAAGATTTCCTACATGCTACGTACACCGCGCGGGGCTAAATTAAGCTTCATTGTCACGACGTATGTGCCGGATGCCGGGTAGTTGGGCGCGTCGAAGGGCTTCGTCTACTCCTCACCCATATGTGTGAGCATATCATCGGCGTCCGTAGTGTCCGCCCCCTCCGCCTCCTGCAAACGACAGTACTTGGCCCCACCATCGATTCCGACCGAAGGGAATCAAGGATCGCCTGCTGCTTCGCCTGTAGATCCGCGACCCCAGCGTCCCCACGTCCTCCTCCTCCTCCCCTCCCTGTCCTCCTCCTCCGGTTCTACCGCATCCGAAGATAGCCCCGCGGCGATCCAGACTTCGTGCCTTGGCAGGACGTGCTCAAGAGCTGTAGTCGGTGCTCTGGCGTTACATACGTTGCCCGACGGCAGGGGGGCATGGCTGCTAGCGGGAAGTGGCGGACGGCGAGCGGAAAGTGGCGGCGATGGAGGACGGGAGGGGGGAAATATGGATGGGTAGGGTTTCGGTGCCAGTAGTCGACTTAAATAGCCAGGCTGGGGCATTACACGGCTGCCGGAGCGGCCCCACGCAGCAACGGAAAGCAACTGTTAGTTTTTTGCACGATTCCGTGTGGACCCATTGTTAGTTCACGTGACGGACGCGCCCGGGCGCCTGATACTCGCCCTACATTTAGGGTGGATATGATTTGTACCCGTCAATCCGGGTGTTTGAGACCCGTTTAAGGCGTCCGTCCAGTTCGTTTTTTGTGACCGGGCCGTCGGTCCGGACGTTGAAGACGGGTTTGAGCGCCCCCCCCCCCCCCCCCCCCCCCCCCCCCCGCGGCTGTATACGCTCTGAGTTACTGAAGTGCTGATGATTTCAAGAAAAACGGCCGTGGTACGTACACGCCCGCATATATCCACGAGCACAGTGCGTACCACCCTTTCCTTTCACGTCAAAGTACATGCACAGTGAGTCGTAGAGGCTGCGCACTGTACGCACGTACAGTACGTTCTTGGGCACCTGTCGCACCAACTGTTCGGGACACCGGCCGGAACCGGAACCCAGTGTAGACAGCAAGGCAAGGGCAGGGGGCACGTACGTACGTGTCGCCGGCCCAGCTCCGGGCCCACCGGCTCATGGCCAAGTGAGATTGGGAGCTGCAGAGCGTACGTACAAGCAAAAGAGGACGTGTGCAGGAAGACAGAGGGCCATAACGGTATGTACAGTGACCGGCAGATAAAAATTCACCATGTTCTTCTAGAAATCATTATGTTTGTTCCAAAAGTAAAAAAAAAACCATTATGTAGAGAGAGGGGAATGCTGACGAGACCATGACGTGAATCCGATGGAGGGTCGGGCCAGGGAGGTCACGTAGGCTGCCGCAGAGCAGAGTTTTTGTATGAGCCTGGGAGAGGAATGGCGTGATATGATATATGATTTGATGGCACTACGGGCGAAAGGTTCGTGGAGAGAGTGACGGGGTAGATCGACTAAACTACTAGAGATTGAGAATGACCTTAATCTTTTTCTATCCAACATCATAAAGAACAAATTTTACGATCGAGGACAATTATATGTATTCGCCCTTATATTAGAAAAAAAACGGTTCTTCTTCTAAAAAACAGAGAATCCCGACACGACATCCGTTACATGTGACGGGATTGTATCCCGTAAGTGATTAGTTGTTAGTGATGACGAAACTATTGCCTCCAGCATGGTTCATTACTCACCTCGTATTTAGCGTCATATTTTGACATTCTTTACGGAGTGAGTACATAACAAAAAGAGAAACTGCATTCAAATACGAATGCAATGATATTTTTTTTATAACATACATTAACATTTGCTAGTTAAATCTATGATCAAATTTTGATGTAAAATATGAAAGGGACCAAGAAACCAGGACGGACGTAGTATTGCTCACATTACACCTATACCTACCATGATGTACTTCACTTCCGCAGGTGCACCTCCAGAGGCGTCAGATCTAATGTATGCAGGCGATGGTGTGCGAAAAGTACATGTACAAGATGTCATGGCCCTTATTTCAACACCTAGACAAAGAGAGTTTTACGGTACATAAAATTATTGGATTTAACGTGTAGTATTAAGTTGATCCAGTGGTTAATATGATTTGCTCAGAGTTTGGCACGAAGCCTACTTGATTAAGACTAGTGTGGTTGGATTTATCCTTTCATGTGAATTCAAATTATCACAGGCTCAGATGTAGGCCTCCCTCATCCAAGACGTGTGCGGCTAGCCACCGACAGTCGACCGCCACCAGGTCCTCCACCGCACACTAGAGTGCCTCTCCACCATCCCCATGCTGCCTCCCTTCGTCCACCGTTAGCCCGCCTCCACTAGCCGTACACCCTTGCCTCTTGACAAACATATTGATTGCTAATATGAGAAGAACTCCAATGGGATTGTGCTCTGCCTCGCTTGGTTTGAAAAGTATTAATGATTTGGCTAGCTTGACCTTTTGATTATTTTGGGATTTACAACAACATCGGTCGATGTCTTGAGGAGATCGATATGCTCACAAGCAAAACCGATTTAGAATTTGTAGCAGCAGGCCAACTGCTCTATAATTATGATAGTTAACTACCCAAAGGGTCGTTGAGGCTTGAATATAGTACAAGAATTCTTCTGTATTATTGCCTAATCTAGACCATTGGTTGAAAAAACAAAGACCCTAAATAACTTGATGTACTATAAAAGGATTCTACACCATGCTCTTGGACACTACACCATGTGTGAGAAGGAGAGGTCCCCGTCGTAAGAGTAGAGGGGATGTCTGAAGCAAATGGTTGAAATGGGACAAAATAATAAAAATGTAAATCAATCCAAACCATAAATCGAGAGGTGAGAGGATTGTAGCATGACATATGTACAATTGTTTTAGTACTTCGCCTACAGATCAGTGGCTAGCTAGCTAGCTTGCAATTCAGTTCATGGACAGAACGAAGAATGAGGCGTGGCCGTGGCATCAAAATGTTTACAAGGCGACCTTCTAGTAGAGGACGAAGGATGCTCCAAGAGCAGGGAGTTACACATGGAAAGTAATGTTGGCGAGCGAGCATTAGAAGTGGAATAGACCGTAGGGACATTGTTTCGTGTTGCTATAGACACTACGTTTGTCTCAACATAAGTGTAGATAAGGTTTCTCAAATGGCACTACATACAGTGGTATCAACCATGGGCTCAACCTTAATGTTGCGGCTACTATCGTCAGCTGTTGCAACATGACGGCAGGGAGGCCACCAAGAGCAACGCCGCTGAGCAAGGGGTAGGGGAGCCATGATACAGACAATACAAATGTAAGAGAGATAGACAGAGGGGGGGGGGGTAGAGGGAGAGAATAGTGGATGGGAAGGGGGTCTGGCAGCAACGTTAAGACAGAGAGAGAGAGAGTCGCAGGGGATACATATTTTAGGTTGAGGTTGATTGGCCTTCGGTCGAAAAAAAAATCTAATGGGCACTTTTCCGGAATATTACAAGGTAGAATATGTATTAGAATCCAATGTTTTGCAGTTGTAATGGCACATCAATGATGGCTTGTTTCGTTAGCAGAATATGTATTAGAGTCACCAATGTGAGTTCTCTTTCTTTTGCGGGAAAAACTTCTAATGTACACATCCACTGTCAAGGTACTACAAAGAACACTAGAAGTAAAAAATACATCCAGGTCCATAGACCATCTAGCGACGACTACAAACACTGGAGCGAACCGAAGTCGCCGCCGTAATTGCCCCTCCATCACCGGAGCTGGGCAAACCTTGTTATAGTAGACAGTTGGGAAGTCATCATACTAAGGTCTTAGAAGATCAGCGCACCAGAACAACAATTGCCGCCGATGAAGAAAGGTGTAGATCGAATGGATTCAACCTGTAGACACACGAAAATAGACGAGCGAAGATCAGATCCAAGCAGATCCACCAAAGACAAACACTGACCGAATCCTGCAAGATCCGTCGGAGATTAACCTCCACATGCCCTCCGACGGCACTAGAAGAACCACCTGGACGGGGGATTAGCGGGGAGAACCTTATTACATCTTCAAGAAGTTGCACCCGCCTCGCCTTCCTGAGGACACAAACCCTTCCAAAGCTCAAGAAAATAGCTAAAAAGGGAGGATTCTGGCCAGCAAGGACCGGGAGTTCACCTCACCTTCATGGCCCTAAGACCACAGGAGAGGAGGTAGGCCGATGGCTGCGCAGATGGAGGCAGCGAAACCCTAGCGTTGGGTGCACTGGGAGCATGAGGAGCGAAGCACATATATAATTTTTTTATGAATGTCAGTTCTCGGCTGCGCCGATAGTGCAAGTATTAACAATATTTTCTTTGGTAATTGACACCAAAAGTCCTGTGAAAACTCACTAAATTTGTAGCATCACCAATGATCCAATATATGAATTATATGCCATGTTACGCATGCGCCATTAGCTAAGGTCCATGTTACGCACGTATTCGATAAATGATTAGTCCTAAGGTACTCCATATGAAGTCAGAAAAAATGAAGTTTTCTCCGAAAAAAGGCAGAAAATAGAAACTTATGGGAAAAATGGAAATCAAGAAAGTCGCATGCAATTGGCCCCACAGATAGGCACGGTCCCAGCGGTCTTTTCAGTAGGCTGTTTTAATTGCAATTAGTTGAAAGGTATGGACCACTCTTTCCCCACTTGGCGCCAGGACCTACTTCAGGAATATTTTGTGGGGATCGAAATAAACAGTCAATCATTTTTGTAGCCTATAAGCATTTCATTTAGCCTCTCCTACCAGTTCTCAATCAATCGGTAAAGTGGAGATCAGGGAAAAAAAGTTATGGCGACAATTTTTCGAAGCATCTGCAAGTTTTGTAGTCTACATAATGTTATTTGAAAAAATAAAAAATCATATGTATTTTGAAGTTCTAAAAAATACACATGAACATACAGATGTACGATACATTCCCGTAAAATATCATGATGAAATTTCCATCACCAAATTTTACATGAATGCATTATACATCATGAAATTTCACAATGATTTTTTTGTGAATAAAAAAATCATGATGAAATACTCTTTTTTGTGAGCTGCAAAATTTTTTATGGACTTTTATAATGAATAATACATGTGCTATAAATACATGATTTTTTTGTAGCTTTCATCAAAATCCATTTCATCATGAAAATTTACAGAGATGTAAAATACATCCCCAGTTTCATGTTTTTTTTTGGAAATTTTTGCAACTTTTAAATATGATTTTTGAATTTTCCAAAAGAAAAGAGCACCATGGAGCTCGAGCCCCAACAAGCATTTCCGATTTTCCATGCGTAGAAATGTAGAATCATCTGTTGCATCCCTCCCGCGGGGACATCGATCAACTTCAACAAATGTATGACATCCTAGAGCTAGCTATTTATGTATGCAAAAAGTGCTTCCATCTCATAGCATCCATCATTAGTCCACTAGAAGAAAACGTTGTCCAAAAGGAAGTCCATTAGATAAAGGAAACAAGTCCCCATTACACGAACGTAGGCATGAAAAATGAAGAACACTTGACCTATGACAAAAAGAGTAATCGGCATAATTACCAGCATGAGTGGACATGATTGCCCTCACATACTACTCTCTTCTATCCAAATTAATTGACGCAGGCTCTATACAATGTAGGAAGTAGTACCAAGAATAACCCTAGACCACCCGAGTCCTGGCTAGCTAGTAGTATATCTCCTGTGCACTTGGTCGATCGGAGGAGTTTAAGCCACACGTATACATACACTGTGCACCGAAAGAGGCCGGTCTAACTAATCTCACATCCATCCACACACACACACAGAAGAAGATTATATCCATCTCCAAAACCTGGTAGCTAGCTAGCACGTACGTTTGCACACTAGCAAATACATACATCCAGATATTTTTGAGATACGGCAGCAGGGCGAGACCGAGAAAGAGAGAGAGAGAGAGAATCTCATATCATATCAGAAGAAGCAAGTAGAGGAAGCAGCAGCAGCTAGCGAGCGGCAGGGCGAGGCGAAAGCTTGACGGGGCAACCACCAGACCACCACCACACACCCAAACCCCGGCCGGTCCAGCCGACGACGACGAAGCGAGCCATAGCCATGTATGCTTTCCGTGCCGCGCCCCACACCTTTTTCCCGTTTCCGCTCTCGCTCGCCTGCTTTTTTCCCGATGAGATCTTTGCTCCGGTTGGCTTCTTTAAGACCACTGCGCGCGCCCTCCCCAATCCGCTGCTGGCTTTTCACCCTGTTTTTTCTCCCCCAAAGCAAAGCGAGATTCTTGCTGTGACTGAGGTGAGGTAGTCTGGTAGTGTGATTTGGTAAAGGGCCCGGGATTGTCTCTTGTCTTGGATAGTTGGATTGGATTGCTACCTGCAACGCATCTTTTCTTGACCTCGTTGCTTTCCTCCCCTTCGTCTACCTTGCTATGGCCTATGGCTAGCCGGTAGCTAGCTAGCTCCGTGTGATGCGTGTAGTAGTAGTGAGTATTTCTCCTCAGTCCTAGCTAAAGATAGCCTTGTTGATTAGCTTGATAGATCAGTGGCGATAGGAGTGACTAATCAACTCGCGTGCCGTCTGCTCTTGTTCTCTGGAAAGATCTGGTCGTCCGAGCTATATGTACTATCTCTAGCTAGTTGCTTTGCGCAAAGTGAGCTCATCTCTTCCGATTGGTGTTCCTGCCCTTTTGTCTCGTTTGCTTTGGCTCTGCTGATTGGTTTGGTGGTGTGATTTGCTTCAGTTGGATCGAGCTGGGAGGACCTTTTGGTGGTGTGTAAGTGTAATTCGGGAGGATGGCGCACGATCCGAGCCTGGGCTTCGCGGACTACTTCTCGGCGGCCGACGCGGCGGCGGCGTCGCTCATGCCCGCGATGGACGAGGGCGCGCCGGAGCTGTACGGCTTGCAGTCCGGGATGGAGCTGCTCGGCATGCGCGGCTTGCACGCCGCCGCGATGTCCGGCGCGACGTCCGTCTCTGCGGATGTTCACTGCGACGGGGGAGGAGACGGCCACGATGGCTCCACCATGCGCTTCTTCCTCGAGCAGCAGCAGCAGCATCAACTTCATCAGCCGAGCCAGGCGCCGCTGTCCCTGTCGCTGTGCCGGCCGGAGGAAGTCGCGCAGCTGCACCAGCAGCAGCACCATCACCATCTCGGCGGCTCGTCTCAGCAGCACGAGGCGTCCGCGGCGACGTGGATGATGCCGCACGAGCACGAGGCGGCGACGTACGCGCACAGGCACGGCGCGGCGTGGCCGCTACGCAGCTCCCGGTTCCTGCTCCCGGCGCAGCAGCTCCTGCAGGGCTACTGCAGCCTCCCCGTGGACATCACCCCCAAGCGCGCCAAGCCGCCGCAGACGCAGACGCAAGACGAGGCCGGCGGCGGCGAGGCCTCGTCGTCTTCGACGTCGGGCTGGACCCCATCGGCGCAGATCCAGGCCATGGAGGCGCTGGAGCTCAAGCGGCTCAAGGACAGGCTCTACGTCATGCTAGAGGAGGTGAGCAGCAAGCTTCGATCAAGCTATAGCAATCCAAATATCCAATCATCCAAGCACAGCTCCACGGCTCCACCACAAGCCGTTGCTTGATTGATTACTAATTAGCAGGCAGTGCAGTGAACTGCAGTGCTGCATGAGATCGAAGTAAAAGGGAATCTGGGATTGGTTACGGGCCGGAAAGGTCGTCGTGGCAGGAGCAGGAGTTCCATCATGGTTGCCGGAAGGGTGCACCTGCGGCTAGGGCAGCTATTCTTGGGGCTCACCCTTCGCTTTCGGAAACCTCTATTCCCTTGCCTCGCATAGCTAGCCCGGGTCCCCTGCTAGATAGATAGATAGCCCAGCCCCGCCGGTCATGGCCATGCAACGGCAACGCCCTCGTCTCTCCCACACCCACGCCCTGCCTGTGCCTGTGCCTGCCATGACTCTGCGACTGCAAGCTTTCTCTGCATACTGCTGCAGTGCAGCACCACCAATTTGCCCATCTCCCTCGGAGAATTCAATGCAAGCATTTTTCACTGTTTACCAGTTACCACACTGCACTGCCACTGCCACTGCCACAGAAAGAGCTCCAGTGGTTGCAGCAGAATTCTAGCTAGCATATGCAGCTCGATCGCACAAGTCACAGCACAGCACTGGCAGTTAACCGTTACCCTCTAATTCACTGTTACATTGCCCATCTTGTACTAATTATCTAATTAACTGCATTGATCAATCCGTCGCACAAGTTACCTGCAGTGGCAGTTAGGCCCGGTTCTTTTGCCAGAATCTCAGGATTCTCCCAGAATCTGACCCCTCCCCAGCTTCTCCCAGAATCTTTGAGCCCCAATTGTTTTACAATCCTATCTAATTAGGGTGTAATTAGATAGGATTGTAAAGCAAATGAGGCTCAAAGATTCTGGGAGAAGCTGGTTAGGGGTCGGATTTTGGGAGAATCCCCAGATTCTGTCAAAAGAACTGGGCCTTAGTTTGTTACTACCGTGTAATTCACTGTTACACTGCACATCTTAATTTACTGCATTGGTATTGCAGGTGGACCGGAGGTACAGGAGGTACTGCGAGCAGATGAGAGGGCTGGCGGGCGGGTTCGAGGCGGTGGCCGGGGAACGGGCGGCGTCGGGGTACACGGCGGTGGCGGCGCGAACCATCTCGCGGCACTTCCGGAGCCTTAGGGACGGGATCGTGGCGCAACTGCAGGCGGTGCGGAAGGCGCTCGGAGAGAAGGACGTGGCGCCGCCGGGGATGACAAGGGGGGACACGCCACGGCTCAAGGTGCTGGACCAGTGCATCCGGCAGCAGAAGGCGATGCACCAGAACGGTGGCATGATGATGGACAGCCACCCATGGCGGCCGCAACGCGGCCTGCCCGAGCGCGCGGTCACCATTCTTCGGGCATGGCTCTTCGAGCACTTCCTCAACCCGTAAGTAGCAGTACCACACCAATACTTACATCTTTTTGTGCCATGCATTAATCCAACCGTTATGTCATCAGCTCACGAAGTAATTTTACTTCCTTTCAATAATATAGATAACCAGCATAGTAAATTTAACTAGCTAAGCATATGTAGATCATGTAAACCGATGCAATGTACATTGAGCAAAGTTAAATTTTGCATAGTACTGTTAAGGACTAGCTAGCATATTGAATTGGTAGTCAGTTAATTAGTTTTCTTAGGAGTTTTCTTCATACTAGGTTTATATTCTACTTATAGCATAATGTTCACCAGGACCACAATTATGTTGGCATCACCTGGCCATGTTGGCATATTGGCCAATGGATGCTATATATACTCAAGTTGTCAAGCATATACCCAATGTCATGTGTGTGTGTACGATCGATCCCTATGGACTAGGGGTGTTGGCTTATTCCAATTGAGAACATAAACTAAATGGCCGGTTTTCATCATGGATGTTAATTAGTTGATGAACTATACGTGCACCTAGCTAGCTAGCTCGTGAGTGATTTTGTATGTACGCACATAAGCACAAAAGTCTTTTGTGAGAAAAGGATGGTTTAGTTAATCATGGCTAGCTGGATATGTGACGCATCTCTTAGTGTGTGATGTGTAAATTAACCATGGAAGTGTGTTTGAGTGGACAATGCGTAAACATCAGTTCCAACCGATTCATTGTTTCTTATAATAGCGCATGCTTTCGTAACATTTTGTGCTCATGTGATCGTACCAAAATGCATGTATCCCTGCAGGTATCCGAGCGACGTGGACAAGCACATCCTGGCTCGCCAGACGGGCCTCTCACGGAGCCAGGTACGTACACACACTACCCGTGTGCATCGCGTGTGGATGGCCCATCTCCATCGTGACACTTCGATCGGTTGCCATGTCCGGGTCTCGGCGCGTCCGCTTGCGCTGGCCGGACAGAGATTCTTGGTTCTTGGTTACAGTACTTGCACCTCTCGCTACAATGACATGTAGTAAATGGTGTGTTGCGCGCGCTGCATGCAGGTGTCCAACTGGTTCATCAACGCGCGGGTGCGGCTGTGGAAGCCCATGGTGGAGGAGATGTACGTGGAGGAGATGAAGGGCGAGCAGCAGGACGATGGTGGCCTGATAAACCCTAACAACCCTAGTAGCAGCGGGAGCCACGCCTCCGACGCGCAGGGGCAGCAGGGGGCCGACAAAGGCGAGCGCGTCGGGGGTGCTGACGACCGGAAGCCGACGCGGGCGCAGCTGCACGTTGGCCACGACGCCGGCTCGCTCGCCTCCGTCGTCAACATCGCCGGCGTTTCCGCGCGGATGGAGGGCTTCGGCGTCATGGACGCCGGCCACCACCTCGACTTCGACGCGTACGGCGGGCAGGGCCAGGGAGGATTCGGAGGCGGCGCTGGCGGCGTGTCGCTCACGTTGGGGCTGCAGCAGCACGACACGCACGGCGGCGGCGGCGGGGGAGTGAACATCGCGTTCGGCGCGCCGTCGTCCGCGCAGCACGGCGCGGGCGGGTTCCTGTTCCCGGGCGAGCAGATGGACGGCGTGGGCTTGCATCCGTCCGGCGGCCACGGCCAGAACATCCAGTTCGGCATGGACGGCGCCGCCGAGGCGTCGTCCCACAGCGTGCAGGACCAGCAGCACTACCGGGGGATGAGCGCCGGGTTTCACCTGCTCCGTGACCTGGCCGGGTGATCTGCGCAGGACGGCCCGGTGGTAAGTGCTGCTTGCACGAATGCCATCCACGGCGAGGAGGCAGCAGACTGCGGTGCCGCAACGGCGCCGGCAGGGGGGTGGACCTGTACCTGCACGCACGCTGCTGCATGCGCGACATTGCTTTTCCCAAAGCTTTTGGTGGTCTTTTTGTTGCCTGATACGTACGCATCTCCTCATGTTGGCATGACGTACGGCTGCAGTCCCCGGCCTAGGGTGACCCTGCCTGCCGGAATGGTATGTTGCACATTAATTAGAGTACTGCGTAACGTGCACCAGCAGGACGATGAGTACGAGTACGTACGTAGCCGGCCGGTTGCTACTGATCGTACGTGTAGTTTGGAAGCGGCCGGGCAGGTGACCTGTCGATGTATCGACCGGCAGGCGCCGGATGATTGTCTAGGGGACCGGAGACTCGCAGCTTATTATTTGTAGTTCGATTGATCAAATTGGTGGATGATTGGCCCGTGATTGATTGGTTATATATGCTTAGAGATCTCTTGTGCTTATGCCCTGGTGACGCTACTTGGATTTGTTCTAGTACAATATACATACTCATGTGATCATATTTCTTTTTTATGGTTGATTCGATTAATCTGACACAAGGGCGGGATATGTTTCACTGGAACCTCACACCATCGGGGTCTATGTATGGTGCGCTTATGCATTCCGATGTACTACCAGTGAGTAAAATAAGAAGAAAATCAGGAAGTCGGTCTATGTACGGTGCGCTTATGCATTACAATGTACCAGTGAGTATAATAACAAGAAAATCAGAAAGTCGAAGATTCTACTAAAAGTTAAAATCTTTATGTGGTATCTTCATAGGGGAGTTGTACTAACCAAAGACAATCTTGCACGGCGCAACTGGCCAGGGTGTTGCTTTTGTGCTCATGACGAGACAATCAAACACCTCCTTTTTCAATGAAGAACATGTTCTATATGGCCAGTCATCCAAATAGCGTCAAATTTGTATCCGGCAACAAGTATTGCCAATATATTTGGTCATTGGTTGAACATAATTTCAAATAGTTTCAAAACGCTAATAAAGGTGGGGTGGTATGCCTTACTATGATCGCTTTGGCTATGTAAAAATAATTTGTTTTTTAATGACAAAAATGCTTCTCCTCTACAGGTTATTTTCTGTTGTATGCACTCGCTTCATACGTGGTCTACGCTACAATGAGCGGAGCACCAACCGTTGTTCTAGGCGGTGTGTACGCGGTTGGAGCAGACGGCTATACGGAGGGTTTTCCCAACATGGGTGGCAGCATAACCTTCAGACCGATCCACCGCCGATTTCGACATAGGCAAAGTGTCGGTCCATAGGACTCTATTGTTGCCGATTTGTCGGTTTTCTTACATTTTCTAGTGTCAGATTTTTGGTTTGGTCATGTGCATCCTAATTATGCGGAGGCGGGTGTTACTCATAATGTTTTGTATCCGCTTGATGCTATATTTGAGATAATAAAATTGCCCTTTATCAAAAAATGTGATCATATTTCATATATAGCCACGTACACAATGAGACTAAATTGCAGTATGTACGCCGTTTTAATTTTGAACTGGGTTTGCTATGTATTAGTTGCGTCAAAAGTACTAAATGCGGAATGTAAGTCGTTCCAATTTTAAATTAGCTGTTATTTATCAGTTGACTGAAAAATAAAATTTGGATTCATTGATTTCGCCCGGCGCCCGAGGCCAAGACCAGGGCGTAGCGGCGAGCAACAACGAGGCGTGGGGATGCCAGTGAGGCTGAGTTGGGATTGCAATAATGCTAGACCTATAAGGCTTTACTTAACCTTCCAAACTACCCCCCTGATTTTAAGAGGGGGTGGGCCTCCTCATCCCCTTGTTACCAATCACAATCCTCCACATCAGTTTATATGCAAAATCTTTAAGTAAACTTCTGTCAATGTAGTGACAACGTCACTGGTGTAGAGGAGTCGAACTGTCGAAGGTTAAAGGGGTCAGATTGGGGGGAGGGGGATAGATGAAAGGAGGTGGGCCCATTTTTAACAATCCACATGAAGGTCATGCTACTAATAGTATGTGTGTTGTGTGCATGATTTTGCGGCGCCATGATGGGACGATTATTTTGTGCTCACAAACACATGTTTCAGTGCAATGACACACTGGAAGCGGAGATACACACATTGATGCAGGGCATGGCTCTAGCCCTGCAACACACTGAGCTCTCGGTTGTTGTGCAGTCGGTCTTCATATGGACATGTTGTAGTGGAGACCAAGGCCCGGAGAGAATTTTGGGAGTTTATTCTGCAAAAGTTTCATCGTAGTCAGAATATAGTAGCATATTGTCTGGCAAGATATAGCCTAACTGAATGTAGCACAATGTGTTGCTACACAGAGGGCCCCATGTACCGACTAATCCTTGTCTCTTAACTGTAACTCTACAATCTTAGAATAAAACTCTGTTTACCCCCCCCCCCCCCCCTCCCCCAAGAAAAGTAATAGTATGTGTGTCGTGTGCGTATAGTTGATCTCGTTAGAGCATCTACAACCGGACTTAGCAAATCTGGCCCTCATGCCCGGCTTGTCTGTCCGTGCAGCCATACTCCTCATTTTCTTCCTCATATGTTTGTTCGCTTGCACGTGATTGGTGGAGATGAAGAGTAGAAAAGAATGAATAAAGAAAAAGAAAAGGTGATCCGAGATGGGCCGCGTCCTATGTGGCGGAGTGACCGGACTTGTTTGCTAGTCCCCATATCGTCCCTACATTTGTTCTCAATACAAGGATTAGCGGACAGGCTAGACGTCTAGGGATGATATGAGGGGTTTGGTTGGGTAATCTTTTTTCCTCTCTATCTTGGCTGGTCACTGATTCGACGCGTTTGCGGACCTTTGAGGAGAATTTGAGGATGTCATAGTCTTATCATCCTTATTCACATAAGTCACAGGGTTGACCTAGCTGCACTGCATGCATCCAGACGGCATGCTAGTTCAGTACACCCTCCTATAAACACATATGCATACGCGCAGCTAGAGCTAGCGTCAGGCCATGCATTCTCCATACGCTCAATGTTCTTCAACACAGTGATGCATGCTATCGTTTTCATGCGTGTGCAGTAGCAGTCCAAGTACAAACTTCCAACGAAGAAATCTGTACAGGTAAGCAAATGAAAAGTCGACGGTTGAAGAACCAGCTGAGCTCATACACCTAGGCTGCGTGGATGCTGGTGAATATATGTATTCAATTGCTTGCCATGGCACGGCAAAAAGGCAGTCATCAAGCGTACTAAAACAATACTTGAAATGTTTGTTGGGATCATAATTGTGGATTTTGTGTAAACCTGCCCTGATTTGGTCGGGTGGGTGGTCACTTTCATGTAATCGGCAAAGTTCTGGCGTCACCACCAACGGGAGAGAAACAAAACAGTTGTCCTTCATCGATGCTGTCATTCATCTTGGAACTAAATATCCAAGATTCTCATGTTGGAGATAATGTGATGACTACCATTAATATAATTCCGAATTTACTCGGTATATACATATGAATGAAAATTAGCATGGTATCTACAAACGAGATAAACCCATGTTCCATATATGGATAATAACCTCGAAATCCAATCGGCATATATATGGACGGAAAATTATCATGGTGTGCTGATGAAGATAACAACGGTGAGTCGAGGAAGTAGTCGATGAAGACGAAGTCACGGAAGTAGTGGACGTAGACGAAGTCTATGAAGAAGGGTGAAGCAGTCCTATGAGCACTTCCCAGAAGTGTTAGCACCCGGCTAACTATGCAGGTCGCCGATCGTTGGCGCACGTCCGATGATGTTTCATCGCCCGGCTGCACGACAGGGTGAGGAGCGACGAGACTCGATGGTGGCGGGCGCAAAAGGGAACATAAGGGTAGTGTTTTGATTAGTGACTCTCTTGAGAGGGATGTCTCCCTCTCATATGGTCGAATCAATAACTCTCAGGCAAAACAACTGCATATATGACAAGAACCGTCCTCTTCAAATCGTGAGTTAGAAAGATACAAGTGGTAAAGATAAAAACGCAACCCATACAAGAACCCACAATGCGGTCGCAAGTCACGCTTGATCACACGTGAGACGCAAGCGAGCGCATGTGTGTGCGTGTGGTTACATTTAGTTTTCTTGTCCCTGCATCAAAAGGGGACCATGTGAGGCGCCCTTATATGTTGCTCCAAATCTTTCACTCTAGGCGGTATGGGACTAAAATGTCACATCTTCCACCTATTTTAGCTCCCACCATTTTTCAGATATTTGCATGGGCCAAAATTAGTTTGGACCAAGTCCTACAACCCAGGAATTCCAGCATGTCCCTAATTAACGCATATCTTGTGTGATTATTGTAATTCACTATATGCATTTAGCGGACATAAAACGAATTTTTATTAACCGAGTCATGAACACGCCCCTTCATCATTAACTAACTGACTATTCTCCATAAAAAATACCACCTAACTTGATAAATCATCCTGGCAAAATAATCAAATTAATGGTAGCGTCTCTAGTTTTAAGTTGATCGTTTAGGAGCAACCATTGCTGCATACTTTCTTTAGAAACACACTCACCATATTGCATAGTTTGAGATAGAGGGCTATTTTGTTTATGTACATTTCAAATTGAATCATCCTAAACAGCAATATCCTAACCGGGCAAGTACAAAATAAATCCAATGTGAGAAGCAACCGGTAATGCGTCCTAAGTATCCCTTATACGCATTGTTGCATATCATTGCATTGATACGTCCGAACTCATTGGTCAAATAAAAAACAATGCATCCTAATTAGAAGTAGGATTGGTATGTAGAAATGGATTCCACCAAGAAAATCCAACTGCTAAGCAAATAACAAAATTTTCCCCTCAGGAAGAAGCCAATTTTTTTTTTGAAATCATGAGATGTTTCAATTTTAGGTTGAATTGTTGTACACCAGTTATGTGGACCAATTCAATTCTGATAAGCAATAGAGTGTAAACAATGTTTTGAATATGTGTTAAAAATGATATGGAACATTTAATAAAATATCCAAACATTTTTTACATTATGTACACATTTTTAGTATCAGAAACATATTTTCAAAATGCATGGAAAATTTTAAAAATGGGAGGTGCTTTTGAATGGCAAGAAACATTTTGTGCAATGTAGAACATTTAAAAACATGTCATGTACATATTGTATGAAACACATGGACGTTTTTGGAAGATCACACACATTTTTGAGTGCTACAGATATTTTCTAAAAGTTAAGAAAATATTTTTTCACTGCATGGAAATCTTATAGATGCGTGTTGAACAAATTAAAAAATAGTGTTTTCCGTAATATATGTATTTAGTGTATTTCATAATATAAAAGAAATATAATAATAAATACTTGTGTGATATCAGCATGATGAAACCCATGGTTACTAGACTGGTCCACTACCGGCTCCCTGTAGGCGAGCTCCGCTTCGGTCTCGCTAAAGACGAGACATAGCCGTGCCCTTGCAGTAGCACTTCCGAAACAATCAGTCGGACAAAGTTAACTCAGTCGAAGCTAGCGACTGGGCTGGCCTAGTTTGGATGTATATTTTTGGAAACACACGTTTGGTTTAAAAAATATGGATAACTTTTCTAGAAATAGTATGAATATTTGGAGAACAATGCATGATCATTGTTAAAAACATATAAGTGAATTCTAAAATTCTAAATTAATTTTATAAAAATGTTTGACAAATTTTCGAAATTTTCCTTTAATAAAATATCCACTGTTTAAAAATAATATATACGAATTTAAACCAATTATCTTTCTTTAGTTTACTGGTGTGACATTTAAAATTCAAATACTTAAAAAAAATAAAATATTAAAGAATGTTCACAAAATTTAAAGAATGAACATGCATTAAAATTGAACATCAGGAACTAATAAATTGAAAGAAAAAGAAACAGAAAAAAAGGAAAACACAACAAATGGAAGGGAACAGATGGATAACTAAAGCAAAAAATAAAACCTCATGAGCCGGACATAATAACTCCCGGCTAGTGCGATGATAGATATCTTGTCGCAATAAGCTAGAAATAAGAGGGAGTAAGTTAGTAAGGGGTTGCCTTCTCTTGGAAAGCTCCCACAAAGGTCACCTTCTTGGGTATCACTTAATTAGTGATTTCCGATACATTTGCTCACAACCCTAAAAAAGAAGATACATTTGCCCACAGCCCGTGATATTGGCGAAGCGCAACGTGTGGAGCCTATAACACTCTTTTCCCTTTTCAGTTTTTCTTTTTATTTTATGCATTTTTTATTTCTTATTTGTTCAGTTTTCCAAAATTTGTTTTTCTTGTTTTTCCCTTTTCCATTTTACTTTTCATTTTTATTATATTTTCCTTGTTTATTTTCACATTTTGACTTTTCTGATTATAAAAGCACATGAGCATTTTTACAATAGTGCTCGAAGTTCATTTGTAAGTTAACTTTTTCTAAGACCTATACATTAAAAAATTGTAAAATAGTTCTAACTTCTAAAATACGAAAAGAAAATGCGTAGATATATTTGAAAATGACCTGAATATGTTACAAATGTGCATAATATTTGTGAAAATGCATAAGAACATTTCTAATACGTGATCGTTTTACGAAATACATAAAAATCTTAGCATAAGAGCATTTTTTTATAAATTTTTGAATATTTCGCAAAATTTTATGAATGTTTTACAAAATGTGTGTACTCTTTTTAATCGCACAATTATTCCCCAGAATGTGCAAAGACTTTCATAGTTACATAAGCAAAATATTTAACCCAATTATATAGAAGTAAAAGATTTAAAAAATTGGGGTACTTTGAAATATATTAATACAAATATGTAAGAAAACAAAAAAAAATAGAAAGAGAATAAATAAATATGTGAGGCATAGCAGCTCTCGTAATCGCCCAAAGCTATGCAGAGATGTAAATGTGTTTTTTAAAGGTGATATGGGTCTTATTCATATAATAAAGAGTAGGGTAAGAGCTGCGTAGACATCGACTTGAGAAAGCTGAAAAGGCAACATAACCCTAGCTTTAGTCCAAAAGATCCTCAACCAAATTGGAAATCTGCAATCAAGACAAAATGATCCCCTGAGTTTGATGCCAACGTCTGTCATCCGCACTGGCACCAACGACCACCGAAGAAAAGGGGACAGAGCACCTCTTCACCAAAGCTCTCCATTGATTTGTAGCTTTTTGGATCTCCAAAGTAGCTGCCCAAAGTGAGAATATTGAACGAGTCTGGCCAGGGCAACACCCCAAACACGCTATCAAACTCCAAATTGGCACACATGCGCGGCGATGTCGTAGGAGGAAAGCTGATCCGCCAACTTTCAACCATGGATCCACCATCTTCCAACTACTACAAATGTAGTCCACCGCCGACACCTGCTCCCGAACAACCTCCTATGCTCTATGGCGATGCGAGAGTGAACTTCGTTGCAACGGGAAGTCCACTACGGGGATACCAACGTCGCCACCCCGGTGCCCGCAAACAGACATCACCAAGATCACCGACCATAGAGTACAACACACGACAATGAAAGAACTGGAGCAATCTTATTCAACATTGTCGACGTCGGTGCTAGAGCCAAACATCAAGCGACCAAAAACCTGAGCTACTAGGGCCTAAACCTACATCTACACGGGTCCGCACGCGCAAGATCCGGTGACCTCCCTCATCACCGACAACCAAGAGGTTTTCACCGCCGGAGGAAGGCACCGGAAGGCTGGTTGCACTTGGCGAAAGGAGATTGACTTTCTTCTCATTTGCCCTGCAGGGGCCGCAAAGATGTACATGAAGGATTTGCTTACAAGCACAACCTTAGCGACACAATATTATTTTTATGAAAAACAAATGCAAACGCTCATATATACACACGTAGACTCATCCCTATGAACATACGCACGAGCATCCGACCCCTATGAGCATCTCCAGGAGACTGAGTCGACTGGTCTTGAAATTGATAAACTAACCACAGACTTCGCTATTGATGGAAACAACTGTTGGAGATATGCCCTAGAGGCAATCATGTATGATGATATTTCCTTGTGTTTATGAATAAAGATAGTCCTTGTACATTATCTATGATGTATATCAGCAAGTACGTGACCTATTTGTGGGACTATGCATTGTATAATTACTGTCCTAAAAGGTCCATAATCGGGCTGTGTGGACGCGCAGCCAACTAGACTAGCATATGACACGGTCGATGGCTTGGTCTCGCTAGCCATGGAGCATTGGATGCTAACCGGATAATATGGATTCGGAAGGATCTGGTCGGATTCGACGTAGTCGGATCCGAGTCGAGATAAGGTCCGAGTCGGACAGACCCAACTATGAGACGCAGCGACATGTCATATGTGAGTCTCTAGTACACCATACGTTCTATGTCGTAAGACCTGAGCTGGCGCATGTACTCGGGATGATGACAGATTTGCTTTGAGCCTACCAAACGCTACTCCGTGACTGGGTAGTTACAAAGTTAGGTTTCGGACTTGTCCAGACCCATGCTACAAGACATGGTCGAGCAAGATAGTATTTGCCCCTCCGATCAGGATAGATATACTCTGGGCCCCTCGTGTGATCCGACCAAGATAAGCATGGCCATGCGACAAGGATTACGAGATAATCCGGTTTGTGGTCGGCATCACTAAAACGAGAAAGAGGTCGGGCTAGCACAAGGATGACAGACTCACCTTGAACCCGACAACATATATCGTGTGGCAAAAGGAATGAAAGTGTGACGTACAGGTTTGCCAACCGGCTTCATTGTCTACTTGGTGGTCGGCACGCCTTGCTAGAGGCCGCTACCAGCCGAGCAGGTTGGAGGTGATCCGACCTGCGACCAAGCTGACTTGAACCTAAGGTGCCGCACGCTTAAGGGAAGGAACCTGTGAGGCCGGATCGGACTCCACGACTCAGATTTGATCCTACTCGGACTCGGATCCCTGTTGAATAGATTTTGGGCTTTAGGGTCCGTGTGAGGCCCAAGTGTCGAGCCCGCGAAGGACACCTATATAAAGTGGAGGTGCAGCACACTCATTTAGTTGATCGCTTCAGCGCAGTCACTAGGGTTTGTGTCGTGGTATTCTCGTGTCAGTCGACAGGGGGATCGCGAGACGAGAGATGCCACGAGGTGGCTTGAGGTGAGGGCAAGACTACCGTGGAATATTCGGGATGGGTATGCGAGTAGCACGTGGGGGTTTACCCAGGTTCGGGGCTCTCCAGAGAGACAATACCCCTACTCTTGCATTTCTGTATATAGACCCGGGCATGGACAGCCTGGCCCGACGACCCGGCCCGAGCCCGGCCCGAAAAACCCGGGCCGGGCCGGGCTCGGGCCTTGTTTTGCAGCCCGGAAGATAGTTCGGGCCGGGCTCGGGCTTCACTTTTCATGTATATTGGGCCGGGCTTTCAGGCTTCGGGCCGGGCTTGCACGTGCATACACTGAAAAATAGCGTTCAGGCCGGGCTTTCGGGCTTCGGGCTTCATTTCTGGCCGGGCTCGGGCTTGAAGACAAGGAGTATTTCGGGCTTCGGGCCGGGCTCGGGCTTGGGAAATGAAGGTCGGGCTTTTACAAGTCCGGCCCGAAACCCGTCCCGGCCCGGCGTTTGCCGGGTTTATCTGTATATATGTGGTATATCTGGTACAGAGTTGCTCCTAGAGCTGTATCTGTGGTCAGTGCCACGGGCATCTGGCCTCGTATATATTTGTGTATGGCATGCTCCAATGGCTAGCTATGACCATCCAGAAATAAGAATAGGAGCTCTCCTCCCGGCTCCTCAGCGATTTGGCATTCCTGGCCGTTGGATCTGGCCGCTTGATGTATTTTCGGCCGTTGGATCCAGAGGTGGGAGGACCTCGTCCGTCGGATAAAAAAAAGTTACTGCTGGAATGAATAGTTACCTCTCGTTCCTGCCACCGCGTGTAAATTCGTTGCCCTACTGAGGGCATTTTCGTCATTTCTCCTACAGGCATATAAAAGGCGGCCACCTGCGTGGGGATGACCTAGCCGCTCCCTAGCCCGCACTCGCTCCCCTCCCTCGTCCTCGCCGCCCCGCCCGCATCGCCTCGCCCTCTCCTCTCCCTCTTCCTCCATCAGTCCTCGCCGCCCTGCCCGCATCGCCGCTGCCCCGCCCGCATCGCCCCACCCTCTCCTCTCCCTCCCTTGGTCCTCGCCGCCCCATCCCGTTTGGATGCCCCCGCTCGCCCCGCCCTCTCCTCTCCCTCTCCATCCCCCAGTCCTCGATGCCCCGCCCGCATCGTCGCCGCCCCGCTCACATCGCTGCCGTCGACGCCCCTCAGGCCACGCCGCGGTGAACTTTCTCCTCGTATCCCTTGCGCGATGCCGCTCGCAACTCCTCCCCTCCCGTCATCAGAAGGGAAGGGAAGAGAAGAAGGAGAGCGAGCATGTTCGGTGACGGCCAAGGGCTCGCAGATCCGCCAACGCAATCGTCTGACCTTGGCCTCTGAGTGTACTCCCGCGATGGCCTTCTCTAGACGCCGCCCTTCCCCCTGCTCCAACCCTAACCCTAGCATTGCTGCTGCTGGTCAAGGTGCTCGTGGCCCCTCCCCTCCCCTCATGCTGCTGCTATTTTTGGGCCCTCCCCTCTCCTCATGTTGCTGCTGCTTTTGGTACACAGGTGCACGCACGCGTCTAGCAGTGAACCCTAGCCTCGGATGGCAGCGGCGGCCATCACCAATGACGGCAGCGACAGGGGGTGATTTGGTTCTGCAGGTCAACCCCTTTTCCCCTCTTCGTTTCCAGGGCTAGGTTCCCTGTGTCTTTAATTTAATTTGGCTAACTTTTTCAGATTTAAGTTCTATCTGTTAAAACTTAGTTAGATTTAAGTTCTATATATATTAAAAATATGTGTTGATTCTCTGTTTTTCTTCTCGTTTGAGATTGAAATTGGAGAAGCATTCCTGTTCAAAGCTTAGTTTTGTCAGGTGGTGTTTAGGAACTTTAGCTTTATTTGTTAATATGCGTGTGTTCATGTTCAAAGCTTAGCTCTACCTGATAATATGTAGGGACTTCAACTTCATTTGTTAATACAATGACGGAATCATAGATCTCTACGGTCGAGTCATTAGTCAATTGTTTGTAACTTGCTGCAGGTAGTTCTATTATGTCATGAACTATTCTGTTGAATTTGTTTTTTCTGTTGTGAAGTCTGAAAAATGAAAAGTGTTTTCCATCAGTTTGGCTTTTTATTTTCTACTTGGTTTTGTGAAATATAGTTTGATAAGTTGAATCCTTTAGTTTGGTTTAAAACAGTCCTAACTCTGTATTTTTACTATGCAGGTGTTGCCTTACAGTCAAGGTGTTTTTCATCATTGTACCACAAACAAACATATTACAGTTTGGTGCGCTATTGATATGTCCGCCTCTCCTTTCTTCTCAACAACATATTGGTAAAAAAAATTATACATATTATTATGTAGATGCACTTGCAGCACTCATACATATTAATATGATCTCTAATTGCAGGTTTATTGATTAGAAACTAATTTAGTTTAAATATGATCTCCAATTGCAGGTTCAAGGAATTGTCCTCAACGTCACTCAATGGGGAAAGATAATGCAGAGGGTTTGGAAGTAAATTTCAGTGTCGCTGATAGCACCAACTGCCATTTACAGATCCAAGGTAAGATATTTAGTCTTCTAAAATGATATGCATCATTGTTAAATGTCAAGATTAGGCAGTCCAACAAGAAACTTGATGGCAACATGCCTCCTAGGAATAATAAGGACATTCTTTATATGGAGGGAAAGCAAAGAACATAATTGTTTCTTCTGGTTTATTGTTATTACTACTTAGCTGTTGATGTGATTTGTATGTTGTTGCTGCTCTGATCTGATTTGTATAATAAGGGGACAACACTTATACTTAGATATTAGTGGTAGTATTATGCTGTTCCTATAGAGAGATTATTCCTGCTTATATAGATAAGGCTGCTACTACTTGCAGATTGTTGTTAATTTCTTTACCTTATGTAGTTGCTAATGCACTGGATTTTGTTATTGTTGCTCATGTATGTTTGTTGCGACGCTGCTGCTGATGGATTCATTTTCACGTGAGACGAACACATCAGAACTTGGTATTTTTAAATCTGTCCATTATATTTAGCCTTGGTTTTCAGTTTTAACATCTTCATTGTTGCTATATGATGGTTGGATTATGGGGTGCATGTGCTGTTTCAGTAGTGACCTATTAGTTATTCTGCTAAATAGTAATTACTAAATAATTGTTTCTGATAAAAAACGATGCCTTTCTTACATAGGTTGTTTGATGCGTTTGTGCTCATTGGCGGGGTGATGCAAGGCGCAACTCCGACGCGGTTCCTTGCCGGTTGGACGACGTTCAGGCGCAACCCGGTGCCCACTGAGTACTGCCTCGGCTACAACCTCCCTTGACGAGCTCCATCTTCCTTCTGCTCATCAGCTTCGGCTACTTCATTGGACATGGCTGTGGCTATATTGATGTGGTGCTTGTCTGGTTGATGCTCTATTCCCTGCTCATGCACCGGTTCCTACTTGAGCTCTTTAGTTGTAGATGCATGCTATTCTAGGGTTTACAGGCTGAGTTTATGTTTGGTTTCTATCAGAGGAGTTCCTGCGATGATTTGGTTTACATGTGGATGCTCTGGTCGTATAGCTATGCTCCTGGATTTGCTAAATTGATCAGTAGTGTTCGTGCTGGGGCGATGATGATTAACCTTGAATGAAATAAGCGTGCCTTTGAGCAATCAAGGCGCCCGTGGGTATCAAGCTGGATCCTCCCTCTTGTCTCTAGAGTCCTTTTTGATCCTGTGATACTTGTTGTTCTGTCCTTGGATGGTCATTCTTGTTGAGTTATAACCAGGGCAGCTCCACTGTATCCAGAAATAAGAATAGAAGCTCTCCTCCTGGCTCCTCAGCGATTTGGCATTCCTGGCCGTTGGATCTGGCCACTTGATGTATTTTCGGCCGTTGGATCCAGAGGTTGGAGGACCTCATTCGTCGGATCAAAAAAGGTTACTGCTGGAATGAATAGTTACCTCTCGTTCTGCCACCGCATGTAAATTTGTTGCCCCACCGAGGGCATTTTTGTCATTTCTCTTACAGGCGTATAAAAGGCGACCGCTCCCGTGGAGATGACCTAGCCGCCTCTCTCCTCGGCTACAACCTCCCTTGGTGAGCTCCATCTTCCTCCTGCTCCTCTGCTTCGCCTACTGTGTGGCACATGACCGTGGCTATGGTGCTTGTCTGGTTGATGCTCTATGCCCTACTCATGCATGGGTTCCTACTTGAGTTCTGTAGTTGTGGATCCATGCTATTTTAGGGTTTGTAGGCTGTTGTTCATGTTTAGTTGCTATCATAGGAGCTCATGTGATGCTCTGCTTTACATGTGGATGCCCTGGTCCAATAGTTATGCTCCTGGATTTGCTAAATTGATCAGTGGCGTTTGTGCTAGGGCGATGATCATTAACCGTGGCTGAAATAAGTGTGCCTTTGAGCAATCCAGACACTTGTGGGTATCAAGTTGGATCCTCCCTCTTGTCTCTAGAATCCTTTTTGATCCTGTGATACTTATTGTTCTTTCCTAGGATGGTCATTTTTGTTGAGTGATAACCAGTGCAGCTCCATTGTATAAACAAATTGATCTGTGATAAGAGATGACGGGGGTAGGTTATATGATCGAGGAAAGCCGAATCTAAGCCCACTATGCAATGAACCCTGAACTATTTTTATTTGTATTTAAATGTGTTACTTATTTATGCTCCGATGGCTTTCGTGCTGGGGCGATGATGATTAGCCATGTCTGAAATAAGTGTGCCTTCGAGCAATTGAGGCACATGTGGGTATCAAGTTGAATACTCCCTCTTGTCTCTAGAATCCTTTTTGATCGTGTGATACTTGTTGCTCTGTCCTTGGATGGTCATTCTTGTTGAGTGATAACCAGGGTAGTTCCACTGTATAAACAGATTGATCCTATGATAAGAGACGGGGGTAGGTTATACGATCGAGGAAAGTCAGATTTGAGCCCACTATGCAATGAACCCTGGATCCTTTTTATTTGTATTTAAAGGTGTTGCTTATTTATGCTCCGGTGTTTATAGTCGTCTTATGTAAAGATTTCTTCTCTCTCATACCTTTATTGCATATGACTTGTTCTTGATCTTTTATTGTTTGTTGTTGGTCCTTGATTTAACCTGGTTAAGAGTAAGCTGCACTTTGTTATACTAGAAAGACATGCTCCCAGCAAGTTATAGGGGCCTCTCTTGCTGCCTTAAGTTTGTATGGTAAAGTATGCATCGTGTGTGCCTCTGTTTTGTTTCCCTCCTGTATTCCTATGTCTTGCTTCACATATCATGGCACTTGATATATGCATGGTTGTTGGCGATCGGATGCCGCCACCACTGCCGATGCCATTGTGGCTCTTGCCGCCGTCAAACATTAAGTAAGTCGTGACCTTCTCTTTTCTTGCTTAGTGATATGCGCATGGTTGCAACTACTCTACTGATTACAAAAGAAACATGAGCATGGCAGAGGTTGATTACAAAAGTTTTCTTCATTCTTTCATGTTGGAGTCAGTGGCAGTACCTTGCCAGTTAAATTACCTTCTTTCATATTAGAAAGCACTGTATGCTCTCTAGCTACTTAATGTTTACTTTCTTGGCTGTAGTTTATTTCATATTTGTAGTTTCAAAATGATATGTCAAACATGCTCTAATTTTTTCAAGCCATTAGAGATTTTGGCTCATATTACTTCCTCTGTGTTTATGGTTGGGTAGTGGTGCTTTACTGATTAGGTATTCTCAATCATGTATCATATCTACATTCAAAAATATGTTGGAGTCAGTAGCTGCGACCGTGGTTCAACCTGCAATTCCTGTTGGCTATGCTGATGGCCCTACCGCTGTGATTGACGCTGATGTCCTTCTGTAGTGACAGATGTTGCACGCCAGATAAGTCTCGACGGCGTGCAATATTTAGTTTTAGCTTTATTGTGTGAGTTTTTTGTGTTTTTCTGGTTTACCATTGGTCCTAAATTGTACATCGAAATCAGTGTAGATGTATTAAGAGAGATGAGCTACTATGTAGGCATTATTTGTTTTTGTTATGTACCCGGTTACTTAATAATCGTTCTTAATATTGAAAAGGGACAGAAATAAACTGAGTATTTGATCTGACTTGGTAGTGTTTGCCGGTTAACACATCTATGTCATTAGACTGGTTCCTGATTCACTTTGTCCTCTTTGTTGATGATCCTTTTCTTCCTATGGTTATGCAGGCTTGAGTCTCAGTTTGATCTTACAGTTCTACGACTCAAAGGTTGATGACTGCCATGAGGCACTACCCAGTTAAATCTTCGTAAGTTGTTGAGCATGAACTTTTCTTCTTAATTATTTTCATCTTCTTAGCCTTGCCACATCATCTCTTAAAAATAGTTTGAATCCATCAACTATGTGCTCTGTCTATGCAATTCTGAACTGTAAGATTAAAACCTTCATAAGGTGTAGCCCTGTCTCCAACTACCTTCTGAATATTAACATTTTTGTTTGAAAAAAAAGAAAGATTGAATCATAGTTTGCACTAAATGAAAATGAGTTTCTTTTTACATTTTGTTCACTCACTAGGAGGGTCACTGTTTATATGCTTGCTTCAACTTTTTTCGAATCACCATGTAAATCATTTGTACAGGAGCTCTGGAACAAGAAAAACAATAATCACAAGGATGGAGGCTTAACATGTATTTTGTTTGCCATCTGGTGTTTATCTAATTTTTTGATGGTGTGACCAAAACCAGATTACCTTTTCTAATGTTAGTACTGGAGTGTTATCTGCAATGGCATCTACTATATATACTGAAAGTAGTTTTATTTATCTTTAGAACATGATATATTTTCTAAAACCACTTATTATGCTTCTATTTGTACCTATGACTTCTGAAGCAAGTCAACACCCACACAGGCAAACAAACCAAACTGCCGGTAGAGACACTGTATATAAGGAAATTTACTTTGCTTCTAGTAGTGGGTTTAGGCTTGATAGAAGCTTGGTTGTTTATATTTTCAGAAAACTGGATAAGAGGGCCACAATAACAAGTGCATTCCAAGATTTTGTGAAGGCCACAAGGATCAAAGAATAACAGATCTGGGTCTTCGCCTTCCAAGATTAGAAGGGGGAAACCATCGCTCACTGTCCATATGCTTTAAAAGCAAATCTCAAGTGCATTGCCTGTACAAAAATAATTTTGTGGTCATCTATCTCACAAACTATTCACATCAAGTTCATATGGAATGGCACTCACGGAGGCAATTGAACCAAGTTATCTATTGTATGCCTAACTATGGCTTCGTAGTTTTATCGCCTCCATTGCCATTGTTAGCTTTTTCTCTCTTATGTTTCTGCTCATATTACTGAACTTAATGTTAGCTAATTAGTTTTTCTATTCGTATGACCGTAGTGGATGCTGCCTTGCTTCTGGCACAGGTTAACTTTGATAGTCTCATGCCCATGTTTAACTTGATGATGTTACTCTTCTGGCATGTATTGAATGTTTCTTCTTACTCTTGAACCGGCCAGATAATCGGTTGTTCTGTTACATGTGCGAAAACTTGCCTTCATACTGATACATCATGCCATTTGATCTCCCATCGGTTGACCATATCGTTGGGACTGGCACCCTCGCGCCAAGGCGCGTTGCGGATCTAGTGGCTTGTAGCCGTGAGTGGCCTTGTGGCCAAATGGATATGTGTGTGCCCGTGGGAGAGAGTAGATGGATGTGGCTCCCTTTATATAGTGTGAGGGGCATGGGTGAGTGGGTATGGTGGGTGTCATGATTGTTTCCTGGGTCACTTCATAAATAGTGCCCAGGGACAAGTGACACTATACATGATGACTTAGGTGATGCATGTACAGTGCTCTACTATTCTCCAGCAGTGCAAGGTACAGCCGTCTCGTCAGCGGTATGGCCGTCTTGTTGGCGGTATGGCCGCCTTATCAGTGTCGGGTCGGAGCTGTAGTGGTTGACTCGCGTAGCAGGCCGGCTGGAGTAGCCGACCGGGCAGCCGGGTTGCGAGCCGGCCGGGGCAGTCAGACAGGGAGGCGCCTGGAGCGACCGGGTGGCGAGCCGGTCGGAGCAGCCGGACTGAGGGGTGTGGGCCGCCCCGATGTCATGAAGCATTGCTTCGCCACCTTTAGGGTACCCCGGGGTCATTCCCCCGACAGTTTGCATGTGTTGTGAATAGTCACCTCCACTGGTTGCCGACTGTGTGACCAGACCTAGCAGTCCACCGCACAGTGTTCCTCCTGCATGCACGGATACCGTTAGAGGCGATGCACCCGCGCCGCTCTGGCGAACTTGTACGTGGGATCAAACGACCGACTGTTTGAGGGAGATCAGACGAGGAGGAGATGATCCACGCGAACGCATTGCCCCAACTCTTCTTCCGCTGCACGACACTGCGCGTCTAGTGGTAACGATCTGTGATCCATCTCCCGTAGCATGTTCCTATTGTTCTGTATGTAGGAAAATTTTAATTTGCAGTCGATGCACCCTATTGTAGAACCCAACAGTGGTATCAGAGCCTCTGCTATAGGATTTGCTTTTGGATCATATGCATATTAGATATGTGGAGGTGGCATATGAGATCTGTTGTCGTTGATGAGATCAACTGCATATGGGGATCGATGTGGCTATGTTTTCTGATGATCGGATTCGATGAGGTCGTGACACAACCTACCCCTACCGGTTAGTATTCGCCATTGGGTTAACAGTGAAACGTAAATCCGAACCGGACTCGCGATGATCGATGAGATCAGTTAGATCGGAAAATTCGGCGTGATTGGAGTTCAGATATGATCTGTGGTTTCTGAAAACGTGTGGGTAGCGTCTTGTATTTCGTACAAGATCACTCAAACCGGTAGAATGCAATTCTATGCGTAACTTTGTTTTGCAGGTTTGATGTGAATAGTATGGCTCATGTGTATGTGATGCATGTGTGTAATTTATACATGGCCTGCGTGTCATGTTTGTCAGCCGGCAGGAGCCAAAGTGTTGTCATTATAATGTATAACAACCTGCGTGTCGACTTGTGATTCTCTGTAAAATTCATTACTAGTTGTAGTAGTTGGTTTATAGAGATCAGGTTGGTGACTTGGCATCCCGTCATGACTAACAAGATGGAGTTCCTAGATGGTCATCGGAGTTGGAGACGACCTGGAAGAACATCCATGAAGGAGCCATACTATTTCACAATATATGTTTATTTGTGACTGTTATGCTTCTTTATTTCTATGCGTGTTAGAATGATAGAAACACCCCTCGTTAATATCAAGCGAATTGCCATCCCCGATGTTGCACCTTCGCACGTCAAGTACGTCTAATGGTAGGCTCACAAAATTGGGGTGCTACTAGGTGTCCTTGAACTGAAGGGTTCATGTCGGCCACGGACATGCCCTGCATTAGGTTGTCTTGACAAGGCTATTAAAATGGTTTTGGGCCTTGTGGCAAAGAAGGTTGGGAGCCGGGGTATGAGATACCTTCCCGACCGACAGGAGTCGTATAGAGATACGATTAGCAAGGAGTTGCTTACCGGATAGGTATGTTGGCTAGCGGTGATGCTAAAGCTCACTAGTCACATGCACTTGTCGGATCCTAATTCACTGAGAGTTTGTGGAGGGATGCTGACTTTAGTTGGAGTATTTCTGTTTAAGGCCTGAATTACTCTACATAAACACACAACTTAGTGATTGCATATTTTTCTGTTGCGGATCAATGGCACCACCTGCTCAACCTAACTTTGCATTGAAATCAATTCTGGAAAAGGATAAACTGAATGGAACAAACTTTACCACCTAGTATAGAAATTTGAGAATTGTTCTCAAGCATGATAAAAAGAAACATGTTCTAGAGGATCCACTTTCAGAGGAACCTACCAATAATGCTAATGCCATAACCAGGAATGCCTACCAGAAACTCGTTGATGAATCAAACGAGATCAGCTGCCTCATGCTGGCTTGTATGGAGCCCGATTTGCAGCATCATTTCGAAGATGTTGGGGCTTTTGATATGATCGAGAGTCTCAAGAGCATGTTTCAGGTGCAGGCTAGGACCGGAAGGTTCAACGTCTAGTGATCCTTGATGGATTTGTAAGCTGAAGGATGGTAATCCACTGATCCTGCATGTGATCAAGATGATCGGTTACGTGCAAGCTTTGGATCGGTTAGGCTTCCCGCTCTTGGATGAGCTGGCTACAGATGCAGTTCTGGGTTCTCTTCCACATAGCTATGGGACGTTCATCTCGAACTATCATATGCATGACATGGATAAGAAGCTCGCTGAATTGCATGGGATGCTAAAGGTGGTAGAGAAGGATATTAAGAAAGGCACGCATCAAGTGTCGATGGTGCAGAAATCGGCTAAGTTCAAGAAGAGTTGGTCCAAGAAGAAGGCTAAGGCAAAGGACACAGAGATGGTAACCTCCACCACTGCGCCGAAGTCTGGACCGGACTCAAAGACCATTTGCTACCATTGCAAGGAAAATGGTCACTGGAAGAGGAACTATAGCAAGTGGCTTGCGGAGCATGGCAAGAAGGCCGGAAATGCTGCTTCAGGCAAAGGTACACTTGTTACATATGTGAAAGGATCGAGAAGAGGTGTCTAGAGGGGGGTGAATAGACTCTAAGAAAGAAAAGTTGCAGTTCTTAATTTCTTTGAGTTGAAGCGGAGTTTTGGCACAAGTTTAACATTCACAATACATATCAAGCAAGCATGCAAAGAGTATATGAGCAGCGGAAAGTAAAGCATGCAAATTGCAAGAATGTAAAGGGATGGGATTGGAGTATGCAAACGCAATTTGGAGACACGGAGATTTTTGAGCTGTGGTTCCGATAGGTGGTGCTATTGCACATACACGTTGATGGAGACTTCAACCCACGAAGGGTAACGGTTGCGCGAGTCCATGGAGGGCTCCACCCACGAAGGGTCCACGAAGAAGCAACCTTGTCTATCCCACCATGGCCGTTACCCACGAAGGACTTGCCTCACTAGGGTAGATCTTCACGAAGTAGGCGATCTCCTTGCCCTTACAAACTCCTTGGTTTAACTCCACAATCTTGACGGAGGCTCCCAAGTGACACCTAGCCAATCTAGGAGACACCACTCTCCAAGAAGTAACAAATGGTGTGTTGTTGATGAACTCCTTGCTCTTGTGCTTCAAATGATAGTCTCCCCAACATTCAACTCTCTCTCACAGGATTTGGATTTGGTGGAAAGAAGATTTGAGTGGAAAGCAACTTGGGGAAGGCTAGAGATCAAGATTTATGTGGTAGGAATGGAATATCTTGACCTCAACACAAGTGTAGGTGGTTCTCTCTCAAAAAATGTATGTTGGAAGTGTAGGCATGTTCTGATGGCTCTTTCCACGAATGAAGAGTGGGCGGAGGGGTATATATGGCCTCCACACAAAATCTAACCGTTACACACAACTTACCAAACTCGGTGGGACCAACATGTCAACTCGGTGGGACCGATATGGTTAGGGTTAGGGCATAATGTAATCTCGGTGAGTCCGATTACACAAACTCGGTGAGACCAATTTTGGTAATATACACACCGAGGGTTGGTCAGGCAAACTCGGTGGGACCGATTCGCTCATCTCGGTTGGACCGAAATGTTACGAAAGGGAAACAGAGAGTTTGCATTGTAATCTCGGTAGGACCGATTACACAAACTCGGTGAGACCGATTTTGGTAATGGACATACACAGAGAGATTACAATCCCATCTTGGTGAGACCGAGATCCCTATCGGTGAGACCGAAAACACTAGGGTTTATGGCAATGGCTACGTCAAGAGAACTCGGTGGCGCCGGATAGAAAGATTCAGTAAGGCCGAGTTTGACTTTTGGTTTGGGACAAATGTGGATGTGAGAAAGTGGTTGAGGGCTTTGGAGCATATCACTAAGCACTTTGAGCAAGCAAGCCATTAAGCAACACCTCATCCCCTCTTAATAGTATTGGCTTTCCTATGGACTCAATGTGATATTGGATCACTAAAAGTAAAATGTAGGGTCTTGTGCTTTGAGCTTGAGCCAATCCTTTGTCCTTAGCATCTTGAAGGGGTTCCACATCCTTTAGTCCATGCCACTCCATTGTTGAACTTATCTGAAACATACTAGGTAAAAGTATTAGTTCAACAAGAGATATGTTGACATTAATTACCAAAATCACCCAGGGAGCACTTGTGCTTTCAATCTCCCCCTTTTTGGTAATTGATGACAACATACATCAAAGCTTTAGATAAATAACATAGAGAATAACAGGTAAAGCTTTGGAAGGACATGTAACATGCATAGGCTCCCCCTACATGCATGCAATCATGTAAATATGAAATATAGGAGCATGTGAATGCATAAGCATGACAGAGTAAGCGATGTGTTACATGTGTCTTGGCTATATGCATCAGAGCAAATGGTGTGAATATTGGAAATGTACCTTCATGCTCATGAGTCCTTCTTGTAAACAGTATGTACATTAGCAAGAAATCCTCATACACATGACTGTGATGCATATACTTACCTTGTGGTGTTGGAGTTGTCTTAGGAAGGAATGAACTTGTGTAAACAAGGTTAGATAACACAGATACACCTACTAGCCAGAGCAAACAAAAGAAACCACAAGAGAACCAAGACTGGGATGACATGTAGAGTGAGTACTAAGTACCACATTGGATATAGACATGTCCCCAAAGGTAAAGATTTGCAATGAATTCAAGGATTTCCTTCCCTTAGATGTCTTGCTCCCCCTGAATCTAGCATGGGATATTGGGAGAAGATAGAGAACAGAAAATCAGAGCAAAGAAAAGATACAGAGCTAATGCAATCAATCAAATATGAACATTTCTTTCCCCTCTTAAAGACATGTGACTTCTCTCCTCTTGAACACCAAGCATCTGGGCTCTCTCTCTCTTCCTGAGTATTCCTCCCCCTATAGAAATGATTAAGCTTTGATGTGATCTCTCTCTCCCCCTTTGACATCAATTTCCAAGAAGGGTTCTTCTGGATATTTGTTACAAATGGGTTTGGTCCTTGAGTCATAGAGCAAAACAGCAAGTCAAATGTGATGCTGGTAGAGGACAAGAATCATTGAGTGGAGCTGGATCAAAAAAATGCAGGAACAAGTGGCAAGCTATCTTTCCTGTAGTGAAATCGGTGGCACCAAGTCGTGTGCTTCAGTTGCACCGAAAGAATTCGGTTGGACCGAAGGCAACAGGCCGGTGTAACCGAGTTAATCACATAGAAAACACTTGTCACCTCAGCTCACTAGACAAGTAAGATCTCACAAGGATTTTCAAGGAATTGGATGCAGGGAATGCAGGACAGAAATAAAAGAAAAGAAATCTAGATGAAGTTTTTTTTGAAAGGGGAAACAAATATGCATGAGACAAATGCAAGAGCACAGAAAAGAACACAAGAAAACTTCATCTAGAATTGGTCGGCGACAAAGTCACCTATGTTAGAGTATATTGACTTAGGAGTCAAGTGAGATCACTTGATCATAGGTCATACTCATCGCTTAAGCTCAAATGGGGTTACCATTTTTCGTTTAAGCATTTTGATGTATTCAAATCTTGTTGAGTTGCTTTGACTCATGTCTTGGAGTAAAGCTTCTCTAAGATGGAATAACATGCCTTGGGTGGTGGTGTTGATCGTGATCATGTAGTTGAACTTGTGTGGGTTGCTCAAGGTTGATGTAGCTCATTAAGAGTTGGGAGCACCACTTGGAATTTGAGTTCATCTACCTACGTGGGTTAGTTTTTGCAAGGAAGAGCACTTGTGTATCCAAAATGACAATCATGAAACTCATTTGTCAAAGGATATGTTTGAATGGTTTCGTGCTTCCTCGTCGTCAACCACCATTGTGTAGAGACTTGGTGATGTAGAGATTGCTCAAGATGTGAGTGAGTTGCAATCTCATAGATTTAGATTCATCCAAGTACCTACAAGGGTTAGATAACATGCAAGGTGCAAATATATCCAAGACATAAGATTATCATCATAAGAGAAATATCAAGGATTAGTCACAAGCTCATGTCTTGCATGTATCCAAATGGAGTTTCTACTCCAAGTTTGAAGCATCAATGATGTTCAATTAACCTCTTAACTTGCAAAACACTTTCTCATCAAGTGGTTTAGTGAATATATCTGCTAATTGCTTATTGGTGCGAACATGCTTAAGTTTAATATCGCCCTTAGCAACATGATCTCGACTGAAATGATGACAAACTTCAATATGCTTAGTTCGAGAGTGTTGCACGGGATTGTGAGCAATATTGATAGCACTTTCATTGTCACAAAGCAATGGAACATGTTTCACATATATCCCATAATCTTTAAGAGTTTGGGTCATCCAAAGTAATTGAGCACAACATGAACTAGCGACAATGTATTCCACTTCGGCGGTGGATAAGGATACCGAGTGTTGTTTCTTAGAGGACCAAGACACAAGACATCTACCAAGAAATTGACAAGTACCCGAAGTGGACTTTATATCAACCTTGTCTTCAGCATAGTCCGAGTCGGAGTAGCCAACAAGATTCAACGAGGCTCTCCTAGGATACCAAATGCCAAAATTTGGTGTATGTATTAAGTATCTCACTATCCTTTTCACGGCCTTAAGATGACATTCTTTAGGGGCGGCTTGATATCGTGCACACATGAACACACTTAGCATAATATCGGGACGTGTGTCGGTGTCAAAACCGGCGGATCTCAGGTAGGGGGTCCCGAACTGTGAGTCTAAGACTAATGGTAATAGGAGGCGGGGGACACGATGTTTACCCAGGTTCGGGCCCTCTCGATGGAGGTAATACCCTACTTCCTGCTTGATTGATCTTGATGATATGAGTATTACAAGAGTTGATCTACCACGAGATCAGAGAGGCTAAACCCTAGAAGCTAGCCTATGGTATGATTGTTGTTGTCCTACGGACTAAGCCCTCCGGTTTATACAGACACTAGAGGGGGCTAGGGTTACACAGGGTCGGTTTACAGAGAAGGAGATCTACATCCGAATCGCCAAGCTTTCCTTCCACGCCAAGGAGAGTCCCATCCGGACACGGGATGAAGTCTTCTATCTTGTATCTTCATAGTCCAATAGTCCGACCAAAGTATATAGTTCGGCTGTCTGGATACCCCCTTATCCAGGACTCCCTCAGTAGCCCATGAACCAGGCTTCAATGATGATGAGTCCGACGTGTAGATTGTCTTCGGCATTGCGAGGCGGGTTCCATCTCCGAATACTCCAAGATAAGCTCTGAACACAAGGACCATGTCCGGCACTGTAAGACAAATTCCATATACCACTGTAAAGAGAATAATAATCCACAAATCTGATCTGCTGACAACCCTTCGTAGTGTGACATCAGGCCACGATCGTTAATTATTCAAACTGTTTTCTACAACCTGCTTCTGCACATCTCGCGAGACGGTTTCTTTGGCACATCTTGTCAAAGCAGAGACCGTGTCCCCTTATCACGGGATCTCCATCAATACGGGTATGGGTAACCCAACCAGCTCCATTAATCGAGGCGCTTGGAAAAATAAGAGATTTTGAGAGGCAAGTGGGGAGGCGCACATTCTATATTGCCTTTATAAAGGGGTAGAGATCTCCCATTTTCACCCACGCCTTCTTCCTCCTTTGCTCATCCATTATCGCACCCTCGAGCTCCAGCGCCCAAGTTCTCACATTCTCCAAAGGACCGCAGCATGTCCGGAGCGGGAGGCAAGTGGATGGCCTCCTCTATCATAGAGGAGAACATCACCAAGCTTCGAGAGGCCGGATACCTGGCCGAGAGTATCGCGCACAGGCTTCCGGCAGAGGGATAGATTACCCCCACTCCGAAGTCTCGGGAGAGAGTAGTATTTCTCCCTCATTTCGTCCGCGGACTAGGATTTCCACTCCACCCATTCGTCCGCGGGCTCATGTACTACTACGGGCTAGATTTTCACGATCTGGCCCCGAATTTCGTCCTCAACATCTCGACGTTCATCGTCGTGTGCGAGGCCTTCCTCCGCATCAAGCCTCACTTTGGCCTGTGGCTGAAAATCTTCTGCGTGAAGCCGAAGATCGTGGGCGGCCAACAGGCGGAGTGCGGAGGCGCCATGGTCGGCAAGATGCCCAATGTCACATGGCTTGACGGCTCCTTCGTGGAGACCGTAAAGGGGTGGCAATCAGGGTGGTTCTACATCACCGAGCCGCGCGACGCCAACTGGGTGGCGGCCCCCAAATTCAGATCTGGAATCCCCATGCGGCTCACTTCTTGGGAGAAGAAGGGCCTGGCCTGGGGCGAACCCACAGAGCTGACCGGACTCGAGACCTGCATCAGAAGTATGAGGGGTAAGAAGATCAAGCTTGTCAATGTGGTCCAGTTCATGCTCATTCGCCGGATTCTCCCATGTCAAAGACGGGCATTTGATATGTGGGAGTTCGACCCGGCCGAACACCAGATGCTGCTGGAGCTCTTTGACACAACGCACAAAGAAATCTAGAAGGTGCTATGCAAGACCGGTGAAGTTTCTCCTCCCCTTTCCGAGGACCGTGGGCTCAGCGCAAAGCGCCTCGCCAGTCCAGTAAGTCCTTTGATTGTTGCAAGATGTTCCTCTCTAGTACACTCGCGGGAGGATTCTTAAGTCACCATGCTGACTGAACAGGATTGGGTGGAGACGACGGAGAGGATCGACTGCCCAGCTCGATTGCCCGAGGACCCAATAGATGCACTCCTGGCGGAGATGCTGGTTCAGGCACCTTACAAGGTGCCGGAGAAAAAGGCCAAAAAGAAGGCCGCGGGGCCCCAGAAAGGTCTCCGGCGCGAGGCCGCACAAGACGTCTCGCCAGAAGATGACGAGGCACACTCCTCCCATGAAGGGGAGGAGAGAAAGAGGAAGGCCGCCTCAACTGAGGGGGCCGAAGGGTCCAATAAGGTGGCCGTGGGGACCAGAAAAGGTCCCCGGCGCAAGGCCGTGATAGAATCATCGTCCGAAGGTGACGAGGAAGATCCCCCCCCCCCCCCCCCCCGAAGACAGGGGGAAACATGAAGAAATGCCCCCTCCCCGCACTAGGGAGGAGAAGAAAAGGAAGTCCGCCCCGTCGGGGGAGGCCGGGACGCCGAAGAAGGGAAAAGCATCCCTTCCTGAACACTCCTCAACCGCGGCCTATAGCGACGAGGAGTGGCTGCCCAGGGACAAGCCCCGGGCGAGGCCATAAGTATCCGCATTACATAATATTTTTCATGCGACTTTGACTTCATGGTTTGTAATGACGCTGAACACGTGTATGCAGTCCGGCCAGGTCCTCTCTCGGGGTGTCCTCTTCGGGTGAGTCTCTGGACGAGTCGGAGATGAATTCACTCCCGACGGCCACCTCCCCGCGACCTACGGATGACACCGAGGTGTTGTCCCAAAGGTAACCAGAGCAGGAGGCTATGGTTCCGGAGACGCCCCAAGGCCAAATCCTGGGCGCCGGACACATGGGGGGGTAAGACCCCCATGGGTTATGCTGACGGGAGCCACAACAAGTCTGGCCCCCAGCCGGTTACTGCGTCGGAGCCTATATAGGTTCCGGGCTGCAGTAAGCAGTACCTCGCGAGGGAGGGCGAACTGGCCGTGCCGATGACCTCCGCCCAGCCGGAGGCATCGGATAATTTGTTGGAAGTGCTTCGAGGCGCTTCCATCGATGATAAACACCGTACGCTTATGGGTACGGTGATTGAGCAGGTTCGGCTTGCCAAAAGCGGATTGACCGAAGCCCGCACCAACCTGCTAACAGGCTTTGAGGTAAGTAAAAAGGTGTGAGGAAATATCACCCAATAGACAGTAGCCCCTGATACTCTGGTTGGTGTTCGAAAAGAAAAGCCAAACGGAGGGTCAACTAAAAACCACAGGAAGCTAATAGTACTTGTCTGTATGAACAAACAAGCACTGCTGCTAACCGCCACTGCGTGTACGGCTGAGGTTGCTGGACTCGAGCATGAACTGGGGCAGGCCGAAGAAGAGCTCGGCCTCGTGAAGAAGCAGCTTGAGGAGAACAAAGGTAAGTAAAACCTTGTTCATATATCGTATAGAGGATAGAAAGTTGGTGATGCTAACAAAAAAATCATCATGGCTTTTGTTAGGGACCACGACTGAAGTGGCGACCCTAAAGGAAGCGCTGTCTGCAGTCGAAGCCAAGGCGGATACGGAGCGCACCGAGCACAAGAACCAAGATGGTCGGGTGGGAGAGGTACAACAAGAGCTCCAGGAGCTCGGCAAGAAGTTCGACTCCCTGGAGCGTGACTACAAGACGCAAGCATCTAAGCTTGCGAAGGCCCTCCAGAGCGCGGCCGACGCCAAGGCGGAAGCCCAAAAGGCCCTCCAGGAAATCCAGGCGGCCAAGAAGATAGCGGAGGGTAAGGCATTCTTTATGCAAAGCAAGCATGTGGAGGAGTCATTTCTTTTACTTACACGAATCCGGAGCTCTCTAGGGGCATTTGTAGATCTTCCACACAGCATTTCGGATGCTGCGGAGTTCTATCGCGCTGAAGAGGGGAGCTCCACGGAGAAGCTGTTCTGGTCCCAATATACTGGGGCCGATCACCCGATGCCTCTAAGTGACCAACTGAAGCAGCTGGTCGAACTCCACAATGCGGCCGAACAGGCCATGAAGGACCTCATAGTCCGGATGTGGCCTGGCGAGCCCCTGCCCGGCAGCTACTTTGGCTTGGTGAAGCGGATGGTGCATGCCTGTCCACGGCTAGAAGTTATCAAGCAATCCGTATGTATTGAGGGTGCTCGACGGGCCCTTGTCCGCACGAAGATGCATTGGGCCAAACTGGATGCTGAGAAGCTTGTGAAGGATGGACCCCCGAAGGGCAAGGAGCATCGCTACCCTGAAAAATATTATGATGGCGTTATGAAAGACGCTCGACTTGTGGCAAATGAATGTCCTAAGAACATAATTTTCGAGTAAATGTACTCATGTTGTCTGTGTAATATAAGGACGGATTTGGTTGCACTATATAATGTTTTGTTTGATTTAAAATATTACCTTCTCTGCGGCCATTTATCAAAATCTGAAAGTAGGCCAGTCGTCGGCTTCCGCCCCCTTGTAACTAGTACTGTGGTGTTCGTGGAAAACCCAAACACTCCTTTTCCAAATTCTTGGTCCATTAAGGAGGTGTTTAGCGCAGCGAATGAGGCAATCGGACTATTCGGCTTTATAACTCTCACTTGGCCATAGAAGTCTATAATTTTAAATTTCGGTGAAGCCCCTAGTATTCGGAAGGCCGAACTGGGGCGTTATACACGCCTAAATCGGGCAAGGCCGATTCCTCGCCTTAAGCGGAAAAAAATCTTTAGGGATTTAGTACCTCGCGAACAGTGACCAGCTCTCGCCGCATCATGACAGTCAGTTTTCGGCTTTCTCTACTGAGGTGCTCGTCCGGAAGAACCGGGACACAATCACAATAGTTCTCTCTACAGGATTGCTAATCGAGCTCCTGGCGTGCCTGGCGGTCCTGCTGCGGGGTGCTCCGGACTCGCTTGACGGTGTTCGGGTTTGTTGTTTGTCGGAGGAGGCTGCTTTGTACTTCTGCCGCGAGGGCTGCAGTGTGCTCTTCCGTACGGAGGGAGCGGTCTGTATTTCCATTGACTGTTATGACCCCGCGAGGTCCTGGCATTTTGAGCTTGAGGTATGCATAGTGTGGTACCGTATTGAATCGAGCGAACGCGGTTCGTCCAAGTAGTGCATGGTAGCCACTACGAAAAGGGACGATATCGAAGATTAACTCCTCGCTTCGGAAGTTATCAGGAGATCCAAAGACCACTTCCAGTGTTATTGAGCCCGTGCAGCGGGCCTCTACCCCTGGAATTACACCTTTGAAGGTAGTTTTTGTGGGTTTGATCCGTGACGGATCGATGCCCATTTTGTGCACTATGTCCTGATAAAGCAGGTTCAGGCTGCTACCACCGTCCATGAGAACTCGCGTGAGGTGGAATCCGTCGATGATTGGGTCAAGGACCAATGCGGCCGAGCCGCCGTGACGGATGCTGGTGGGATGGTCCCTACGATCAAAGGTGATCGGGCAGGATGACCATGGGTTGAATTTGGGGCGACGGGCTCCATCACATAGACGTCCCTGAGTGCGCGCTTTCGCTCCCGTTTGGGGATGTGAGTGGCATAGATCATGTTCATCGTTTTTACTTGGGGAGGAAATTTCTTCTGTCCTCCAGTGTTCGGATGCCGGGGCTCCTCGTCATCATCGCTGTGCAGCCCCTTGTCCTTGTTCTCGGCATTTATCTTGCCGGCCTGTTTAAACACCCAGCAATCTCTGTTAGTGTGATTGGCTGGTTTATCGGGGGTACCGTGAATCTGGCACGAGCGGTCGAGTATGCGGTCCAGACTGGACGATCCCGAATTGTTTCTTTTGAACGACTTCTTCTGCTGACCAGATTTGGAGTTGCTGAATCCGGCATTGACTCCCGTATCCTCGGCATTGTCGCCATTGTTCGACGCTTGTGTTTGTTACGTCGTGGCTTTCCATTACTATCACGAATATCTGAAGTGCCAGGGTTTCCTGGCGCGGTGTTACTACGAGCCAGCCAACTATCCTCACCCGTGCAAAAGCGGGTCATTAGTGTCGTGAGTACCGCCATGGTCTTCGGTTTTTCATGGCCGAGGTGTCGGGAAAGCCACTCGTCACGGATATTATGCTTGAAGGCCGCCAGGGCCTCGGCGTCCGAACAATCGACAATTTTGTTCTTTTTAGTTAGGAACCAAGTCCAGAATTTTCTGGCTGACTCTCCGGGCTGTTGGGTAATGTGACTTAGGTCGTCAGCATCCGGTGGTCGCACGTAGGTGCCTTGGAAGTTATCGAGGAATGCATCCTCAAGATTTTCCCAACTGCCAATGGAGTTTGCTGGCAGGCTATTTAGCCAGTGTCTGGCTGGCCCTTTAAGCTTGAGTGGGAGATACTTGATGGCATGTAGGTCATCATCGCGGGCCATGTGAATGTGGAGAAGAAAATCCTCGATCCACACCGCGGGGTCTGTTGTGCCATCGTATGACTCGATGTTGACGGGTTTAAACCCTTCTGGGAATTCATGTTCCATTACTTCATCAGTGAAGCAGAGGGGGTGTGCGGCGCCTCTGTGCCGGGCTATGTCGCGACGTAGTCCGATTAGGTCTGGTCGGTAATATCCGGCCCGACCAGATTTATCAGTATTGTATCCGGCATGGCGATCAGTGTCCTGAGCTGTGGCGCGCCCTCGTGATCCGTAGATCGACCTTGGTTGTCCTGCGTTGTTTTCCAATATGTCTTGCAGGTCCTACGTATTGCCCCGGGCCATAGTGAACCGGCGTGGGGGTGCGGGCTGGTGTCCGGCCTGATATGCCATTTTATCCCGGCTACGTGGTGACCGGTTATCCTCATCTTGTGCTGGAAGTTCAGGCTCTTCGGCCTCTTCTTCTAGCGGTTTGTGCTTTGGGTATCCCCTGCTCGGGGGTTCGAGTCCGTATTCCTCAGCCGCCAGGACTTCGGTCCATCTGTCTGCGAGCAGATCTTGGTCAGCTTGGAGCTGCCGCTGCTTCTTTTTCAGGCTTATTGCAGTGGCTATAAGCCTGCACATGAAGCACTCCTGCTCTATGGGATCCTCTGGTACGCCAAATTCATCGTCACCGAGGCTCACCTCGTCTTTGGAGGGAGGCATATAGTTATCGTCCTCCAAGTATCCGTCCATCGCCTGTTTGTCTGGGCTAGCCTGCCCGTGTTCCTGTTCGGCTTGCTCAAAGGTGGGTTGATCAAGATCGTATTCCTCTTCGGCACCATCTGGATTTTCTTCTCCAGTACCGGTATTGTTGTGGCGAGGCTTGGAGCGGTGCCGATGACGCCCATGTTTTGCTTTCTTCCCCGAGGGGTTATCTCCCGTTGCCTCATTGCCATTGGTTTCTTTGGGAGTATCCACCAAATATATGTCATATGAAGAGGTGGCAGTCCAGCGCCCTGTGGGCGGTGGTTCCTGTTCTTCTCCCGCATCGTCGTCTATACCGTCGATGTCTTCGGAGTCAAAGTTAAGCACGTCGGTCAAGTCATCGACCATGGCTATTAAGTGGGTGGTGGGTGGTGATAACCCACAAGTGTAGGGGATTGCAACAGTTTTCGATAAGTAAGAGTGTCGAACCCAACGAGGAGCTAAAGGTAGAATAAATATTCCCTCAAGTTCTATCGACCACCGATACAACTCTACGCATGCTTGATGTTCGCTTTACCTAGAACAAGTATGAAACTAGAAGTACTTTGAAGGTGTGATAGGATAGGTTTGCAAGATAATAAAGAGTACACAAATATAAACTAGGGGCTGTTTAAATAAAGATGCAAGAAAGTAAGTATTAGTAGAGAGCTTTTTGTTACGAGAAAGTTATTTGTCCAAGGAAATCGATAACTAGACCGGTAATCACTGTTGCAATTCTATTTGAGGGAGAGGCATAGGCTAACATATCATCCCTTACTTGGAATTCTATGCACGTATGATTGGAACTCTAGCAAGCATCCGCAAATACTAAAGATCCATTAAGGTAAAACCCAACCATTGCATTAAAGTATCAAGTTCCCTTTTATCCCATACGCAAACAAACTACTTACTCGGATCTGTGCTTATGTTCACTCACGCCACCCACCATAAGTAAATCATAAACATATTGCAAACCCAACAACGGGGATCCCTCACGCTTGCATGACATGGAGAGCACCAATAATAAAACATGCAACTCAAACCAATCACGATCATTAATTAACCCATAGGACAAAACGGATCTACTCAAACATCATATGATAGCCATACATCATTGGGGAATAATATATAGCATTGAGCACCATGTTTAAGTAGAGATTACAGCGGGTAAGAGAGAGGTTACACCGCTGCATAGAGGGAGGAAGAGTTGGTGATGAAGGCGGTGAAGTTGTTGGTGAAGATCGCGGTGATGATGATGGCCTCCGGCAGCGTTCCGACGCCACCGGAAGCAAGGGAGAGAGGGCCCCCCTTCTTCTTCTTCTTCCTTGACCTCCTCCCTAGATGGGAGAAGGGTTTCCCCTCTGGTCCTTGGCTCCCATGGCATGGGATGGGCGAGAGCCCCTCTGAGATTGGATCTATCTCTCTGTTTCTGCGTTCTCTGTTTCTTCCCCTTCATCATTTCCTTTATATCTGGAGATCCGTAACTCCGATTGGGGTGAATCTTTCGCCCAGATTTTTCTCATAAAATTAGCTTTCTTGCGGCAAAATAAGAGTGTCTACCGCCTTACGGGTGGCCCACGAGAGACCAGTGCACGCCCTGGGGGGGGGGGGGGGGGGGCGCCCCCTGTCTCGTGGCCACCTCGGACACTGTTTCGTGTTGATTCCACCTCCCAAAAATCACAAATATTCTAAAATAATTCTCCGTCCATTTTTATCCCATTTGGATTCCGTTTGATATTGGTTTTCTGCGAAACATAAAACATGCAACAGATAGGAACTGGCACTGGGAACTGGATCAATATGTTAGTCCCAAAAATAGTATAAAAAGTTGCCAAAAGTATATGAAAGTTTAAGAATATTGGCAAGGAACAATAAAAATTTATAGATACAACGGAGACATATCAGCATGCCCAAGCTTAATTTCTGCTCATCCTCGAGTAGGTAAATGATAAAAAAGATAATTTTTGATGTGGAATGCTACCTAGCATAATCTTGATCATATGTCTAATCATGGCATGAATATTAAGACACGAGTGATTCAAAGCAATAGTCTATCATTTGACATAAAAACAATAATACTTTGAGCGTACCAATAAAGCAATCATGTCTTTTCAAAACAACATGGCCAAAGAGAGTTATCCCTACAAAATCATATAGTCTGCTGTTGCTCTATCTTCATCACACAAAGTATTTAATCATGCACAACCCCGATGAGAAGCCAAGCAATTGTTTCATACTTTAGTAATCTCAAACTTTTTCAACTTTCACACAATACATGAGCGTGATCCATGGACATAGCACTATAGGTGGAATAGAATATGATGGTGGGGGTTATGTGGAGAAGACAAAAAGGGAGAAAGTCTCACATCGACTAGGCGTATCAACGGGCTATGGAGATGCCCATCAATAGATATCAATGTGAGTGAGTAGGAATTGCCATGCAACGAATGCACTAGAGCTATAAGTGTATGAAAGCTCAAACTGAAAACTAAGTGGGTGTGCATCCAACTTGCTTGCTCATGAAGACCTCGGGCATTTGAGGAAGCCCATCATCAGAATATACAAGCCAAGTTCTATAATGAAAATTCCCACTAGTATATGAAAGTGATAACTCAAGAGACTCTCTATATGAAGAACATGGTGCTACTCTGAAGCACAAGTGTGGTAAAAGGATTGTAACATTGCCCTTTCTCTCTTTTTCTCTCATTTTTTTCTTTCATTTTTTTTTCATTTTTTCAATTTTTTTCTTTCTTTTTGGTGGGCTTCTTTGGCCTCTTATTTTATTTGGGCTTCTTTGGCCTCTTTTATTTTTCATAAAGTTCAGAGTCTCATCCCGACTTGTGGGGGAATCATAGTCTCCATCATCCTTTCCTCACTAGGGCAATGCTCTAATAATGATGATCATCACACTTTTATTTACTTACAACTCAATATCTAGAACAAAGATATGACTATATGAATGCCTCCGACGGTGTACCGGGATGTGCAATGATCTAGTGTAGCAATGACATCAAAAAACAGACAAGCCATGGAAACATCATGCTAGCTATCTTACGATCATGCAAAGCAATATGACAATGAAAAGCTCAAGTCATGTATATGATGATGATGAAAGTTGCATGGCAATATATCTCAGAATGGCTATGGAAATGCCATGATAGGTAGGTATGGTGGCTGTTTTGAGGAAGATATAATGAGGCTTATGTGTGATAGAGCATATTGTATCACGGGTTTTGGATGCACCGGCGAAGTTTGCACCAACTCTCAAGGTGAGAAAGGGCAATGCACGGCACCGAAGAGGCTAACAATGATGGAACGGTGAGAGTGCGTATAATCCATGGACTCAACATTAGTCATAAAGAACTCATATACTTATTGCAAAAATCTACAAGCCATTGAAAACAAAGTACTACGCGCATGCTCCTAGGGGGATAGATTAGTAGGAAAAGACCATCGCTCGTCCCCGACCGCCACTCATAAGGAAGACAATCAATAAATAAAGTTGTGCTCCAACTTCATCACAAAGCGGTTCACCATACGTGCATGCTACAGGAATCACAAACCTCAACACAAGTATTTCTACTAATCCACAACCACCCACTAGCATGACTCTAATATCACCACCTTTATATCGCAAAACTATTGCAAGGAATCAAACATATCATATTCAGCGATCTACAAGTTTTATGTAGGATTTTATGACTAACCATGTGAATGACCAATTCCTGTCATCTCTCTAAATAGATATAAGTGAAGCAAGAGAGTTTAATACTTTCTACAAAAGATATGCCCATGCTCTAACAAATATAAGTGAAGCAAATGAGCATTCTACAAATGGCGGTTTTCTATGTGAAGAGAAACAGGCAATCCAAACTTCAAATGATATAAGCGAAGCACATGAAGCATTCTATAAAGCCATACTCAAAAGATTTAAGTGAAGTGCAATGAGCATTCTATAAATCAACCAAGGACTATCTCATACCAGCATGGTGCATAAAAGAAAAGTGAAAACTAAATGCAAAAGACGCTCCAAGACTTGCACATAATGCATGAACGTAACGAATTCGAAAACATACCAATACTTGTTGAAGAAAGAGGGGATGTGAGGGAGTCCTGGACTAGGGGGTGTCCGGATATCCGAACTATCATCATCGGCCGGACTCCAAGACTATGAAGATACAAGATTGAAGACTTCGTCCCATGTCCGGATGGGACTTTCCTTGGCGTGGAAGGCAAGCTTGGCGATACGGATGAGATCTCCTACCATTGTAACCGACTCTATGTAACCCTAGCCCTATCCGGTGTCTATATAAACCGGATGGTTTTAGTCCGTAGGACATAACAACAATCATACCATAGGCTAGCTTCTAGGGTTTAGCCTCCTTGATCTCGTGGTAGATCTACTCTTGTAATACCCACATCATCAATATTAATCAAGCAGGACGTAGGGTTTTACCTCCATCGAGAGGGCCCGAACCTGGGTAAAACATCGTGTCCCTTGTCTTCGGTTACCATCCGCCTAGACGCACAGTTCGGGACCCCCTACCCAAGATCCGCCGGTTTTGACACCGACATTGGTGCTTTCATTGAGAGTTCCTCTGTGTCGTCACCGATAGGCTCGATGGCTCCTTCGATCATCAACAACGACGCGGTCCAGGGTGAGACTTTTCTCCCCGGACAGATCTTCGTATTTGGCGGCTTTGCACTGCGGGCCAATTCGTTTGGCCATCTGGAGCAGATCGAAAGCTATGCCCCTGGCCGTCAGGTCAGATTTGGAAGTCTGAACTTCACGGCCGACATCCGCGGAGACTTGATCTTCGATGGATTCGAGCCACAGCTGAGCACGCCGCACTGTCACGATGGGCATGATTTAGCTCTCCTGTCGGACAGTGCCCTGGAGGCCGCACATGAGTCCGCTCCGACCCTCGATTCGGAGCCGGCTGTGCAGATCGAGGACGGGTGGTTAGACACCGCCTCGGGGGCTGCAACCTCTACGGCGATAGAGCCGAATACTGACCTTGTCCCGTGTGAAGCTTGTGACTCCGAGGTGCCGGACTCCTTGCCGGACTCCGAACCTCCTACGCCCCTCCAATCGAATCCGATTGGGCGCCGATTATGGAGTTCATTGCTGCGGACATCTTTCAACACTCACCTTTCGGCGACATCCTGAGTTCGCTAAAGTATCTCTCGTTATCAGGAGAGCCCTGGCTGGACTGCGGTCAGGACGGTTGGGATGCGGACGACGAAGAAATTCAAGACCCACCCACCACCCACTTAGTAGCCACTGTCGACGATCTAACCGACATGCTAGACTTCGACTCCGAAGACATCGACGGTATGGACGACGATGCCGGAGACGACCAAGAACCAGCGCCTACTGGGCACTGGAAAGCCACCTCGTCATATGACATATACATGGTGGATATCCCAAAGGATGGGAATGGCGAGGGAACAGCAGAGGAAGACCCCTCCAAGAAACAGCCCAAGCGCCGGCGTTAGCGGCGCCGCTCTAAATCCTGCCATAGCAAGAATGGAGATTCCGGCACCGGAGATAATAATACCTCAGACAGTGCCGAAGACAACCCCCTCTAGCAAGATTCAGCACAGGAGGACGGAGAAGCCAGCCCTCATGAGAGAGCGGCAGGCGAAGAGGTAGAGGATGACAATTACATGCCTTCCTCCGGAGACGAGGCAAGCCTCGACGACGACGAATTTGTCGTGCCTGAGGATCCCGTCGAACAAGAGCATTTTAAACGCAGGCTTATGGCCACGACAAACAGCCTCAAGAAAAAGCAGCAACAACTTAGAGCTGATCAGGATCTGCTAGCCGACAGATGGACTGAAGTCCTTGCGTCGGAAGAGCATGAGCTCGAACGCCCCTCCAAAAGCTACCCCAAACGCAAGTTGCTCCCCTATTAGAGGAGGAGGCATATAAACCTACATCACCAGCGCACAATACGGCTGACCGACCACCTCGTGGCCACGACAGAGAGGCCTCTAGGCCGTCCACTAGAACCGTACCCCGGCATCGCTCGAAAAGCACAAGGCCACAGGGGAACGCTCCGGACTTGCGAGATATATTGGAGGATAAGGCAAGACAATCAAGATCGATCTACGGATCGCGTGGGCGCCCCATGATACGTGACGACAACCGTCACGCCGGACACAGCAAGTCCGGCCGGGCCGAACACAGTAGACAAAGCTCGCTTGAGCTCCGTCGTGATATAGCCCAATACAGAGGCGCCGCACACCCACTATGCTTCACAGATGAAGTAATGGATCATCAAATCCCCGAAGGGTTTAAACCCGTGAATATTGAATCCTATGATGGCACAAGAGACCCCGCGGTTTGGATCGAAGACTATCTCCTTCATATCCACATGGCCCGCGGTGACAATCTTCACGCCATCAAATACCTCCCACTCAAGCTTAAAGGACCAGCTCGGCATTGGCTTAACAGCTTGCCAGCAGAATCAATTGGGTGTTGGGAGAACCTGGAAGCTGCATTCCTTGATAACTTCCAAGGCACGAATGTGCGACCACTAGACGCTGACGACCTAAGCCACATAATTCAACAGCCAGACAAATCGGCCAGACAATTCTGGACACGGTTCTTAACTAAGAAAAATCAAATCGTCGACTATCCGGATGCAGAGGCCCTCGCGGCCTTCAAACATAACATCCGCGATGAGTGGCTTTCCCGGCACCTGGGACAGGAAAAGCCAAAATACATGGCAGCCCTCACATCACTCATGACCCGCTTCTGCGCGGGAGAGGACAGCTGGCTAGCCTGCAGCAACAACCTCAGCAAAAATTCTGGCAGTCCGGATACCAAGGACCGCAATGGCAGGTCGCATTGCAACAAGAACAAACGCCGCATTAACGGCGACAATAATGAGGATACAACAGTCAATGCCGGATTCAGAGGCTCCAAACCCGGTCAGCGGAAAAAGCCTTTCAAAAGAACTACTCCGGGTCCGTCCAACTTGGACCGAATACTCGATCGCTCGTGCCAGATACACGGCACCCCTGAAAAGCCAGCCAACCACACCAACATGGACTGTTGGGTATTCAAGCAGGCAGGCAAGCTAATTGCCGAGAACAATGGCAAGGGGCTGCATAGCGATGACGAAGAAGAGACCCGACCGCCAAACAATAGAGGACAGAAGGGTTCCCCCCCACAAGTGCGGACGGTGAACATGATATACGCAACCCACATACCCAAGAGGGAGCGGAAGCATGCACTCAGGGACGTATACGCGATGGAGCCAGTCGCCCCGAAGTTCAACCCATGGTCCTCCTGCCTGATCACTTTTGATCGAAGGGACCACCCCACCAGCATCCGCCACGGCGGATTCGCCGCATTGGTTTTAGACCCAATCGTCAATGGATTTCACCTCACCAGAGTCCTGATGGACGGCGGCAGCAGCCTGAACCTGCTTTATCAGGACACAATGCGCAAGATGGGCATAGACCCCTCAAGGATTAAACCCACAAAGACGACCTTCAAAGGCATCATACCAGGTGTAGAGGCCAATTGTACAGGCTCAGTTACACTAGAAGTGGTCTTAGGATCCCCGGATAACTTCCGAAGCGAGGAGTTAATCTTCAACATAGTTCCGTTCCGCAGCGGCTATCATGCTTTGCTCGGACGGACTGCGTTTGCAAAGTTCAACGCGGTGACGCACTACGCATATCTCAAGCTCAAGATGCCAGGCCCTCGAGGAGTCATCACGGTCAACGGAAACACTGAATGCTCCCTCCGAACGGAGGAACATACAGCGGCTCTTGCGGCAGAAGTACAATGTAGCCTCTTAAGGCAATTCTCGAGTCCGACCGTTAAGCGACCGAACACGGCTAAATGCGCCCGAAATAACCTACAACAAGACCACCTGGCACGTTCCGAGCACGCGTAGCAATGCGGCCCCAACCCTAGCCCTCGCAAGATTGCAAGACTGGTCCTTCGCGTACATCATTACGCTCTGGAGATACCATGGGCATAGGGGGAGGGCACGACCACGACAGGCCCAGAATGTGGCTTAACCACACCAGGGGCTCCCAAGTGTGTCATTCTTTTTTTATCTTTTTCTTTCTTACCCACAGGACTCCGTTCACCAGAGGCCCTGTTCGGCAGTAGACCGGCCGAACTCATGATGCAACAGCCAGGGGAGGAGAAAGGCTACGACGAATATTCAGGTGGTCTCCATTATGAGCATTAAACCTGTTTTATACACCATTCCACAGCCTACCCCTGGAGGGGGACACGTTTAATAGTCCCATCCCTTGCTTACCGCACTATTTGTATCGTTCTGCATTCATGGCAGTATTACTTAATTAAACAATGTAGCACCTTTTTGCTTATAATTGCATTCCTTTCTTATACATATGTTCATTCATGACATGTCGCACCCGTACACTTTGGTACGGCTAAATACGCCAGGGGCTTAAGTTCCCCACATTATGGTGTGACAAGTCCGAACACTTTCACAAGTGCGGCACCCCAAACTTATAGCATTATATGCATCGGATCCGAATCATGTCTTGGGTCAATAGTTGGGTTTGCCCGGCTCCCATGTTTTGGTACCTTACGTTCCGTTTTATCGGCTAAGGTAGCACTGGGAGAACCACTGTGATTGCGCCCCAGTTGAGCTGGGCGAGCGCCTCAGTGGAGAAAGCTAAAACTGACCGTCATGATAAGGCGAGAGCCGGTCGCTGTTCGAGAGGTTTTTTCGAGTCCCTAAAGACTTATGCAGCTTAGAGCGAGGAACCAGCTTTGTCCGGCCCAGGCGTGGATAGCGCCCCGAATTCGGCCTTCCGAACACTAGGGGCTTCGCCGAAATTTAAAATTATAGAATTCTATGGCTAAGTGAGAGTGTTCAAGCATTATAAGTCCGGTTGCCTCATTCGTTGTGTTGAGCGCCTCCCTAGATGGACCCAAATATGGGAACAAGAGTGCTCAAATTTATCCCGAACACCCCAGCACTCGTGGCATGGGGGTTGAAGCCGACAACTTGCCATCTCTCAGATTTGATAAACAGTCCCACAGAAGGTAATATTTTAAATCAACAAGCATTGCTTAGCGCATATGAACAAAGTTTTCAGCGCACAAGATAACAAAATGCGAGTCTACTCAAATATTACATTTTTGGAGCACTCACCCGCAATAATGCGGGCACCCTTCAGGACACCCTTATAATACATCTCGGGCGTGCGATACTCCTTGCCCGGCGGTGGCGCGTCCGTCACAAGCTTCTCAGCATCCATCTTGCCCCAGTCCACCTTAGCACGGGCAAGGGCCCGACGGGCACCTTCAATACAGGCGGATTGCTTGATGACCTCAACCCATGGACAAGCATCCACCAGCCGCCGCACCAGGCCGAAGTAGCTCCCAGGCATGGCCTCCTTGGGCCATAGCCGAACTATGAGGCCCTTCATGGCCTGTTCGGCCACCTTGTGGAGCTCGACCAGCTGCTTCAGCTGGTTGCTAAGGGGCACCGGATGTCCGGCCTCAGCATACTGAGACCAGAAGACCTTCTCCGTCGAGCTCCCCTCCTCGGCCCTGTAGAAAGCGACAGCATCGGACACGCAGCAGGGCAGATCTGCGAACGCTCCTGGAGAGCTCAGAATTCCGGTAAGTAACACGTAATTCACATTCACATGCTTGCTTTGCATGAAAAATGCCTTACCCGCCGCTATTTTCTTCAACGCCTCGATTTTCTGAAGGGCCTTGTGGGCTTCGGCCTTAGCGGCTTTGGCACTCTCAAGAGCCGATGCAAGCTCGGACTCTCGAGTCTTCGAGTCGCGCCCCAAACTCTCATGCTTTTCCACGAGAGCCTGGAGCTCTTGCTGTACCTCCGCCACCCGCGCCTCCCGCTTCCCTCGCCCAGCACGCTCCACGGCCGCATTACGTTCGGCCGCGGACACCGCCTCCTTCAGGGTCGCCACCTCATTCGTGGCCCCTGAAGTACCCACGTTATCCTTGTCATTTCTCTAGCAACCAAATCCTTTTATGTAAGGTACAATTTTAATAAGGTGTTACTCACCTTCCTTGTCCTCAATCTGCTTCTTGGCACGGCCGAGCTCGTTCTCGGACCGCTCGAGGCTTTGCTTCAAAGCATCGACCTCCGCAGTCAGTGCGGCAGAGGTCAACAGCACAGCCTGCAATCCCATATTGACATATTTTTTAAGACTCCTGCGTATATCTTTTTAGATCCTCAGTCCGGCTTTTCTTTCCGAACACCGAACCGAGCATCAGGGGCTACTGTCTATGCGGTACTATTTTACATATATTAATATTCTTACCTCAAAGCCTATTAGAAGGCTGCTGCAGGCTTCGGTCAGCCCGCTTTTGGCGAGCCGAACCTTCTGAATCACCACACTCATGACAGTGCGGTGTTCCTCCTCGATGGAAGCGCCGTTGAGCGCCTCCAGCAAGTTGTCCGGCGCCTCCGGTTGGACGGAGGCCGCTGGAGTCATGGTCTTGCCCTTCTTATGAAGGGGCTACCCGCCGGACTCCGGAACCACTACAGGTTCCGGTGCGGAGTCCGGTATGAAGTCCGGGAGGTTGCCCTGTGGCACCTCCGGGGCCTCTTCCTCCAGGTGGGTCCCTCTCTAGGATCCCACCTCGGCGTCGTCGGTGTCACGGGGGGTGCAGGCGGTTGGAAGTGAAGTACTATTCACATCCGACGCACCCAAGGACCCGCTCGACTAAGCGGGAAGATCGTCCTAGGGCGGACTGCAGGGTTGTATGCGGCATTTGAAAGACACCGTGTGGCGAAAAGAAAAATCATGAAGTTATTCGGAAGTCCGGATACTTACGATCTCGCCAGGGGCTTGGCCCTTGAAGGCCAATCCTCGTCGTCATCACCGGCGTTGGCGGAATAGTCCGGGGGAAGAGTCCTTCCCTTCTTGGACCCTTCGGCCTCCCTCGTTGGGGAGGCCTTCCTTTTCTTCCTTCCCCCCGCTGGGGGAGAGGCCTCTTTCTTCTCCTCCTTGTCCTTGTGGGAGGAGTCCACCTCGGAGTCATCGAACGATGAGTCCGATAACACCAGAAAACGGGAACTCTTTCGAGTGCCCGTGGCCTTCTTCTTGTCCTTCATCTCTGGCACCACGTGGGGTGCCGGAACTAGCAGCCTTGTTAAGCAGGCGTCCGTTGGGTCTTCTGGTAAAGGGGCCGGACAGTTCGTCCGCTTGGCCTTCTTCAGCCAGTCCTGTCAAAGGAGAGGGAGTTTAGATCCTGCATAGAGTCAAACTATGGAAAACAAGTGTCCCATAAAGGGTAGAATCACTTACCTCGCTAGCCTGGCGCTGCGAGCTGAATCCGCGAACTTCGGTAGCGGATGCGGGAGCCTCGGCGCCCTTAAACAGCACCTTCCAGGCATCTCCGTATGTAGTGTCAAAGAGCCTGCTCAAGGTTCGGTGCTGGGCCGGATCAAACTCCCACAATTTGAAGGCCCGTTGTTGGCACGGGAGAATCTGGCGGATGAGCATGACCTGGACTACGTTGACAAGCTTGAGCTTCTTGTTCACTAGCTTTTGGACGCAGGCTTGGAGTCCGGTCAGCTCCTCCGAATCGCCCTAGGTCAGGCCACTCTCTTTCCAAGAGATGAGCCGTGTGGGGATGCCAGATCTGGATTCGGGGGCCGCTGCCCATTTAGGGTCACGCGGCTCAGTGATGTAGAACCACGCCGATTGTCACCCCTTGATGGTTTCCATGAAGGCGCCCTCAAGCCAAGTAACGTTGGGCATCTTTCACACCATGGCGCCTCCGCACTCCGCTTGGCTGTCCTTCACAACCTTCGGTTTGACATTGAAGGTCTTGAGACACAAGCTGAAGTGGGGCTGGATGCAGAGGAAGGCCTCGCACACGACGATAAACGCCGAGATGTTGAGGATGAAATTCAGGGCCAGTTCATGGAAATCCAGGCCGTAGTAGAACATGAGCCCCCGGACAAAGGGGTAAAGTGGGAAGCCCAGTCCGCGGAGGAAATGGGGAAGGAATACCACCCTCTCATGGGGCCCGGGGGTGGGGATGAGCTGCCCCTCGTCGGGGAGCCGGTGCGCAATGTCGCTGGACAGATATCCGGCGCTGCGCAGCTTCTTGATGTGCCCCTCCATAATGGAGGAGGCCATCCACTTGCCTCCCACTCCGGACATAGTTGGAGAAGGTTGAGGTGAGATATGCGGACTTGGGCGCTGGAGCTCGAGTGCGCGGAGATGGATAAGCAAAGGAGGAAGAAGGCGCAGGTAAAAAGGTGGATCCTTATCCCCTTATATATGGGCGGACGAAACTATGCGTCCCCACCGGCCTGGTAAAACTCGCTTTTGTCCCAAGCGCCGCAATCAATGGCGCGGTTGGGTTACCCACGTCCGTATTGATGGGATTCCCGGAATAAGGGGAACACGATCTCTGCTTCGACAGGACGTGCCAAGGAAACTGCTTCGCTAAACGCGCTGAGGTGGTATAACAAAAACGATTCAAGTAAAGGCTTGGTTTTGGTGTGACGTCACGCCATGAAATATGTCAGCAGATTGAACTTGTGTAAATATTATTCTCTCTACGGTGGAATGTGGAATTTATTTTGCAGAGCCGGACACTATCCTGGTGTTCACAATCTTCTATAAATTATTCGGAGGAGGAACCCACCTTGCAATGCCAAAGACAATATGCGCGCCGGACTCGTCGTCATTGAAGCCTGGTTCAGGGGCTACTGAGGGAGTCCTGCACTAGGGGGTGTCCGGATAGCCGAACTATCATCATCGGCCAGACTCCAAGACTATGAAGATACAAGATTGAAGACTTCGTCCCGTGTCCGGATGGGACTTTCCTTGGTGTGGAAGGCAAGCTTGGCGATATGGATATGTACATCTCCTACCATTGTAACCGACTCTATGTAACACTAGCCCTCTCCGGTGTCTATATAAACCGGATGGTTTTAGTCCGTAGGACATAACAAGAACAACAATCATACCATAGGATAGCTTCTAGGGTTTAGCCTCCTTGATCTCGTGGTAGATCTACTCTTGTAATACCCACATCATGAATATCAATCAAGCAGGACGTAGGGTTTTACCTCCATCAAGAGGGCCTGAACCTGGGTAAAACATCGTGTCCCTTGTCTCCTGTTACCATCCGCCTAGACGCACAGTTCGGGACCCCTTACCCGAGATCCGCCGGTTTTGACACCGACAGGATGCCTTCCGGGGCATCCCCAAGCTTAGACGCTTGAGTCTCCTTGAATATTTACTTGGGGTGCCTCGGGCATCCCCAGGCTTGAGCTCTTGCCTCTCTTCCTTTTCCTCATATTGAGACATCCTCGATTAGACACTACATCCACACAAAACTTCAACAGAAAACTCGGTAAGATCCATTAGTATAATAAAGCAAATCACCACTCTAAGTACTGTTGCAAACCAATTCATATTTTGTTTTTGCATTGTGCCTACTGTAATATAACTTTTTCATGGCTTAATCCACTGATATAAATTGATAGTTTCATCAAAACAAGTAAACTATGCATCAAAAACAGAATCTGTCAAAAACAGAACAGTCTGTAGCAATCTGAACATTCACAATACTTATGGTACCAAAAATTCTACCAAAATTAGGAAAAATAAACAAGTTATATATCAAGACAGTTCAAAAGGAATCAGGACCAATTGAGGTTCCAATTAAAAATTTAAAATCGAGCACTACAGCCAAAGTTTCTGTCCTGCACCGTACATACCGACAAGCATTGTAAACATGCTAAAGGCAAACCTTAGCACATTATTTTTATAATACAATGGAATTATACAAGGCGAAAATTATTTTTGTTGAAAAGTTTCTGTAATCAAGATTCACAAAGTTTTCGTGAGCATGAACAAAGTTCAAGGAGCTCTCCCACTTTAACAATGCTTGTCTCTCTCACTTTCACTTTCCTTTTTGAAAAGTTTTTAGGTTACCGTCTTTATTTTTTTGTTTTTAAACTATATAAAAGCACAAAACAGAAATAAATGACTCTCTAAAACTTCCGGGTTGTCTCCTTGGCAGCACTTTCTTTAAAGCCATTAAGCTAGGCATTTAGTGCTCAAGTAATGAATCCACCCGGATCCCAAGGTATATCAAAGCCAATTTTAATTAACAATGATTTGTAATTTAGCAGTGAGCACAAAGTAACATATATCATGCAACAACAAAGTCTAACTCTCTTCCTATGCATCGGCATGTCATAAAAGAACAATTCATGCACACAAAGTAAAGGCCAATGCATAGTATAAGCAGTTTCTTGCAATTCTATCGTGTTGGAAACATAAAGAGGCGGAGATGTAGTTCCTCTTTCATAATAATTGCAAGTAGGAGCAGCAAGCACATGCATATTATATCTATCAAAATCATCATGTGCAACGGAAAAGGCAACCCATCAATATAATCCTTAATAAGCACAAACTTCTCTGATATAGTGTAGTAGGGATAATTCAAAAATAATAATAGGACTATCATGCGTGGGTGCAATAGCAACAATTTCATGTTTAACATAAGGAACTATAGCAAGTTCATCTCCATAAGCATAATTCATATTGGCATCTTGGCCACAAGCATAGCAAGCATCATCAAAAGGGGATATTTCAAGAGAATCAATGGGATCATAGCAATCATCATAGCAATCATCCTTTGGTAAGCACGAAGGGGAATTAAACAATGTATGAGTTGAAGAGTTACTCTCATTAGAAGGTGGGCACGCGTAGCTAATCCGCTCTTCCTCCTTTTGTTCTTCGCTCTCCTCATCATCTTTTTCATCCAATGAGCTCACAGTTTCATCAATTTCTTCTTCCATAGCTTCCTGCAAAATATTAGTCTCTTCTTGGACAGCGTTGACCTTCTTCATAAAAGCATTAATATAGTAATTGTATTCATAATTTTCATAGCAATATCCAAGTATAGCATGATTTTCCGGCCTATAACCATCATCATTAAAAGCTTCATACTTTTCAAACAAAGCTTCAATATCATAGGCAGCCTTAAAAGCAACAAATTCTTCTATTTGTTCCACATCATAGTAAACATATATACCATTAGCATAGGAAGCTAAGGTTTCATTATCGTTAAATTTGCATGAAAAGGGGAGGTGTGGATCCTCCATCCTAGAGCAACAAGAATATCATATCTCAAGCATAGATTCCAGGCATACCAACACAACATAATAAATTGATCCCATAATAGTTTCCCTTTTTGTGTTGAGCAATAATCCCTAAAGTATTCACGTTGATCCAACGTGTCTCCCATTATAAAGTTGAATGGGGCTTTCTCAGTATTATCAAAGTAGTACATGATATCTTTCGCATAATGAGAATCGAGGGTTTTAGGAGTTACCCCATCTTCATGAGTAGCAAGTACAACTATTTTTTTTGGTATTTTGCGTTCCATATCCATAACTAAAGATAGAGAACAACTAAGAACGACAAATAAAAATTACTTAGTGATAAAGCAAACAAGCACACACGAGAATATTCACCCCACGCTATGACTCCCCGGCAACGGCGCCAGAAAAAGGTCTTGATAACCCACAAGTGTAGGGGATCGCAACAGTTCTCGATAACTAAGAGTGTCAAACCCAACGAGGAGCTAAAGGTAGAATAAATATTCCCTCAAGTTCTATCGACCACCAATACAACTCTATGCATGCTTGACGTTCGCTTTACCTAGAACAAGTATGAAACTAGAAGTACTTTGAAGGTGTGATAGGATATGTTTGCAAGATAATAAAGAGTACACAAATATAAACTAGGGGCTATTTAAATAAAGATGCAAGGAAGTAAGTATTAGTAGAGAGCTTTTTTTTATGAGAAAGTTATTTGTCCAAGGCAATCGATAACTTGACCGGTAATCACTGTTGCAATTCTATTTGAGGGAGAGGCATAGGCTAATATATCATCCCTTACTTGGAATTCTATGCACTTATGATTGGAACTCTAGCAAGCATCTGCAAATACGAAAGATTCATTAAGTCCCCTTTTATCAAGTCCCCTTTTATCCCATACGCAAACAACCTACTTACTCGGGTCTGTGCTTCTGTTCACTCATGCCACCCACCATAAGTAAATCATAAACATATTGCAAAACCTACAGCAGGGATCCCTCATGCTTGCGCGACACGGAGAGCACCATAGGACATCACCAATAATAAAACATGCAACTCAAACCAATCACGATCATCAATTAACCCATAGGACAAAATGGATCTACTCAAACATCATAAGATAGTCATACATCATTGGGGAATAATATATAGCGTTGAGCACCATGTTTAAGTAGAGATTACAGCGGGTAAGAGAGAGGTTACACCACTGCATAGAGGGAGGAAGAGTTGGTGATGAAGGCGGTGAAGTTGTTGGTGAAGATCACAGTGATGATGATGGCCTCCGACAGCGTTCCGGCGCCACCGGAAGCAAGGGGGAGAGGGCCCCCCTTCTTCTTCTTCTTCTTCTTCCTTGACCTCCTCCCTAGATAGGAGAAGGGTTTCCCCTCTGGTCCTTGGCTCCCATGGCGTGGGAGGGGCCAGAGCCCCTCCGAGATTGGATCTATCTCTCTGTTTCTGCGTTCTCTGTTTCTTCCCCTTCACCGTTTCCTTTATATCTGGAGATCCGTAACTCCGATTGGGGTGAATCTTTCGCCCAGATTTTTCTCATAAAATTAGCTTTCTTGCGGCAAAAGAAGAGCGTCAACCGCCTTATGGGTGGCCCACGAGAGACTAGGGCGCGCCCCAGGGGGGCGCCCCCCTGTCTCGTGGCCACCTCGGACACTGTTTCGCGTTGATTCCACCTCCTAAAATCACAAATATTCCAAAATAATACTCCGTCCGTTTTTATCTCGTTTGGATTCCGTTTGATATTGGTTTTCTGCGAAACATAAAACATGCAACAGACAGGAACTGGCACTGGGCACTGGATCAATATGTTAGTCCCAAAAATTGTATAAAAATTTGCCAAAAGTATATGAAAGTTGAAGAATATTGGCATGAAACAATCAAAAATTATAGATACAACGGAGACGTATCAGGTGGGTAACGAATTTCTTCGTTGCCAGCTTCCCACTCGAGCCAGACATAGTTTGGCCAGGAGTCTCCTGACAAAGAGAGAGACCTTAATGAATTCAGCACGTCTCCGAAGGGTGAGTGCTGAAAGATATTCCCAGTGGTGAACTCCATGACTGGAGCCCAGTTAGATTCGATGGGCACGGATGCACGCGGTCTGGAACACACTACCGGAGATGAGTCCGGGGGTCTGGAGGTACAGATTTCCTGACGAAAGGAGTCTGTGTTCGGCTCCAACACCGATGAGTGTGCGGCCTTCGGGGCGGGGTCCATCCACCCGTCCTCGGAAGGCACGACCTGCTCTGGAACGAAGTCCGGAGCTGTAGCAGGTGCGATGTTCCGAATACTGTCCGACTACAGATCTAGGTCATGCATGTCATGATTGTTCGGCGCTCCTGACATAGGCCCGAATCCGTCGAAGATCAAGTCTCCACGGATGTCGACGGTGTAGTTTAGGTTTCCAAACCTGACCTGATGGCCAGGGGCATAGCTATCGATCTGCTCCAGATGGCCAAGCGAGTTGGCCCGCAGTGCGAAGCCGCTGAACATGAAGATCTGCCCGGGGAGAAAAGTCTCACCCAGGACGGCGTTGTTGAAGGTTGGAGAAGCCATCGAGCCTTATAGCGAAGACACAGAGGAAATCTCAATGAAAGCACCAATGTCAGTGTCAAAACCGGCGGATCTCGGGTAGGGGGTCCCGTACTGTGCGTCTAAGACTAATGGTAACAGGAGGCGGGGGACACGATGTTTACCCAGGTTCGGGCCCTCTCGATGGAGGTAATACCCTACTTCCTGCTTGATTGATCTTGATGATATGAGTATTACAAGAGTTGATCTACCACGAGATCAGAGAGGCTAAACCCTAGAAGCTAGCCTATGGTATGATTGTTGTCCTACGGACTAAGCCCTCCGGTTTATATAGACACCGGAGGGGGCTAGGGTTACACAGGGTCGGTTTATAGAGAAGGAGATCTACATCCGAATCGCCAAGCTTGCCTTCCAAGCCAAGGAGAGTGCCATCCGGACACGGGATGAAGTCTTCTATCTTATATCTTCATAGTCCAATAGTCCAGCCAAAGTATATAGTCCGACTGTCCGGATACCCACTTATCCAGGACTCCCTCAACATGAAGCACATAGATATAATAATGAACCAATCATGGAGCGGTAAACCTTTTGATCAACCAGTTCACCATCTTTGGTCAAATCAAGATGTCCACTAGTAGGCATGGGTGTAGTCATACCCTTGCATTCTTGCATATTGAACTTCTTGAATAAGTCCTTGGTGTACTTTGTTTCAGAGACAAAGGTACTTTCCTTAGTTTGCTTGATTTGCAAACGGAGAAATAATTTGAGTTCACTCATCATCAACATCTCAAACTACTCCGACATTAGCTTTCCAAACTTCTCTCTAAAGTGAGGGTTAGTCGAACCAAATATAATATCATCAACATAGATTTGGCACACAAATAGTTCTCCATTAACCCGTTTGGTAAAAAGAGTAGAATCTATTTTTCCAATTTCAAAGCCTTTTTCAATAAGGAACTTGGTCAAGCATTTATACCACGCTCTAGGAGCTTGTTTAAGACCATAAAGTGCTTTGTGAAGTTTGTAAACATGATTAGGTTTCTTAGGATTGCCAAAGCCAGGAGGTTGCTTAACATAAACTTCATCCTCTATTTCACCATTTAGAAAAGCACTTTTAATGTCCATTTGGTACAAGGTGATATCATGGTGATTAGCATAGGCAAGTAAGATGCGAATGGACTCAAGTCTAGCAATGGGGGCATATGTCTCACCATAGTCCATACCTTCGACTTGAGTGTAGCCTTGGGCGACAAGACGTGCTTTGTTGCGAACTACTTGTACATCTTCATGTCAGGACCCCGACTCAATGCCACATCGATCTAGCATGTAACACCTCATATCACTTTGCGGCCTCACGCACGGTATTCCCACGGGTGTCGCCTTACCTTTGCCCGAGACCGTTTGCGCCTTCTGGCTATCCTATTCTATGACTACCAGAACTTATTTGAGGTGATATGGCGCACACGAGTACTCTAATCACCACACAATACACTACTATAGATTCATTCCCGTCTCCCTACGAGAAGGCCATCCATAGCACTCACACTTGTCTTGAGCATTTTAGAGTATCCACTTCAAGTTGTCTATGTACTATGTAAGCATCCAAGAAGTCTATATCCGCAGACCCGGCTATTCGAATAGATCATGATAACCCTGTAGGGGTGTACTTCTTCACACACGCTCTCGCCACTTACCGCCATGCACACGTCATGTATCTCGGCAACCTTCAAGCGGAAGCCTGGCGAGGGTGTCGGCCACGACCTGACTAACCACACAAGACCCTAGCCCAGGTTAACCGCCTATTCGGGTTCCATCCGCAAGGAGATCCGGCCGGGGTGTTGCTCATGGCCCCAAACGATGTGTGCAGGGTTCCCGAGCCCACCATCCGGGTGCCACTCGGTACACCAGGCCACGTGTGCCTAGTCTGTCCCAAGCCCACCCTGCCGGGTGCCACTTGGTAGAAAAATAGCACTATCTACAAACACCAGAAACTACCTGCGACTCCTGGACAGAGATCAAGTTGTTTAATAAGTCGAGAGGGGCACTTAAGCATTCCAATGTGTGGTAGTATCGAGTCATTGGACAACATACATAGAACTCAGTGCTTAAGGACGGTTCCAGTGAGACAACCCACCATGTACTCCTACATGGCCTCTCACCGCTACCTTTACCAAATCGTGTTCACACACTTCACTCTCAGCATCAGAACATATCATAACACTCCAATTCATTCCCAATGAATCAGACTTGACACAACTCTAAGCAATAGCAGGCATAGCATGGTAGGAACACAACAAGGCTCAATCAACTCCTACACATGCTAGTGGGTTTCAACTATTTACTGTGGCAATGACAGGTCATGCAGAGGAATGGGTTCAACTACCGCAGCACAAAGTAGCAGATGAATCGTTGTTGTCCTAATGCAATAACTGAGAGCAGGAGCGAGAGAGTAGGATTGTATCGGAATGAACAAGGGGGTTTGCTTGCCTGGTAGATCAACAGAGGGGGCACTGCTTCATAGACAGGTACTCTGGAACGGTCTCCGGAGCAAGACCTATCGAGAGGGAACGGTGCCAACAATCAATACACAAGCATATGCAACAATATGATGCATGAACATGGCATGAAGATGTGATGCTGTTTGAGCTAATGCAACTAGTATTCATTTGGTTTGAAGTCCATTTGAACTAAAAGTTCAAATGCAACTCTAAGTTAAATCTCTTAATATGCCATAATGTGTTTTCTCATATACAGCATGTATAAGTTGGTTTGTCATGCATGAAACTAGTACAGATGGAAATATTGCATTTTTTTGATAATTTTATATATATAAATTATTTCAATCTGAGCTACGGTTGAATTTCTATGAATTTTTGAAGTTTAAATCATTTTCTGGAATTTCCTGATTAATTTAAATCCAGAAAATGAATAAATGCGTCAGCCTGACGTCAGCGGGTCAACGGGTCGGTCCAGGTCAAACCTGACCCGTGGGACCCATGTGTCAGTGACTGTGGCTAATCTGAATTAAAAATAAACCTAAACTCGTTTAATTAACGGGGCTGGCCCCACGTGTCAGTGATCCTGGGGGGGTCAAACCCCAGGTCAAACAAGTCAAACCCGCCGGCGGTTAGTCACCGGCGAGATCCGCGGCGTAATTGTGCCCCGGGTTTTCTCTGTGGTGCTCCAAATGACCCGCGGCTAGGCGCGTTGGAGAGCCAGGTCGATGGCGCGTCGGGCGGTGGCCGTGGCTGGGCCTGGGGTGGCCGGAGTCAGCAGCGGCGAGCTCGGTTGCGGCCGCCGGAGTTCGGTCGTGCACGAGAGCGCGTTTGGAGCTCGAAGACGAGAGAAGCAAAGCGCTAGGAATGCTCTACGGGGCCTTACGAGCTTGTTAGACTCGCCGGGGTGACCAAAAGGTCACCGGAGCTGCGTCGACGGCGAGCTCGGCGGCGGCGAAGGTTCGGCCATGGTGGGGACGACAGCCAGAGGGCGAGCGCGACCAGGGGAGAGAGGGGAGAAGAAGCAGGGCTCACAGCGGACTTGCAGGCTGCTCGTTGTGGCCGGGGACGCGCTGGAGACGACGAGGCGGCGATGGCGATCTGCGGCGGCCGGAGGTGAAGACGATGGCGATGGCGGCGTTCCAGGGCGTCCGGCGCCGTGCGTCTCGTCGAGGAGGCGTAGCCCACAGCGGCGGAGCGCGTGGACACGACGGAGGGACGAGGGGGAGGCGGTGGCCGCGGCAACGGCGAGCGGTGGCGTCGGCTGCGCTCGGGTGCGTGCGAGAGAGGGTGATAGAGGAGAGGAGGAGCATGGGGGAGAGTGAGAGGAGGTCGGGGTGGCTGCATGGCGTCTCCCGGGGCATCCAGACGAGGAGGGGAGAGGGCAGGCAGGCAGGGAGGCTGGTGGCGTGGCACGGCGGTGCGCGCGCGCGTCGGGCACGCGCCTCCCATCCTCCTGGCGGGAGGTTGAGGGTGACTGGCAGGGCCAGCTGGCTGGGCCGGCCAGCTGGGCCGCACAGTGTCAGGCCTCAGGTAAGGTGCAGGTAAGGTTTTTCCCTTATTTCCTATTTTGTTTTCTTTTCTATTTTTCTAACATTTGTTTGGTTTAAATAAAATACTAAACCATTTTATTTTCTTATGCCAATTTTTGTAGGAACTAGTGGTATTATTACAGAACTCCCCAACAAGTGGCATAATTTTTGGACATATATTAATATATATAACTAATATATTTCCAATGCAAATATTTATGCATTAATTCCAAATGCCCAAAATAAATACTTATGAGCTCCTAAAAATATTGGTTTGATTTTTATCTCTGCCCAACATTTTGAGAGAGCAGCATGAGCATTTTCTTGGACCTTTTTGGAGCAATTTTTATTTGGGTCATTTCAAAAATGATTCTGAGGGTTTCACCAATCCTCATTTCAAGTTTAAATGGAATTTAAACATGATGCACAAATGACTAGCTAGTCTAGGTCATACCAGACTAGGGATGTGACAACTCGCCCCCACTTGAAAAAATCTCGTCCCGAGATTCCGGGGTCGATGGAAAGAAAGCGGGGTACTCCAGTCGAAGACGATCTTCTCGCTCCCAAATAGCTTCTCTCTCGGAATGATGAGACCACTGAACCTTGAGAAACTTGATGTTCTAACGTCGGGTAACATGCTCTGCTTGATCAAGAATGCGAACCGGGTACTCTCGGTATGTGAGGTTATCTTGGAGATCAAGCGTTTCGTGGTCCACTCCGTGGATAGGATCCGAGAAGAAACGCCTGAGTTGAGAGACGTGGAAGACATCGTGAACTCGAGAAAGATGTGGGGGTAGTTCCAACTGGTAGGCAACCTGTCCTCATTTAGCGAGAATATGAAAAGGACCAATGTAACAAGGAGCCAACTTGCCCTTGATACCGAAACGATGGGTACCCTTCAAAGGAGTAACCCGAAGGTAAGCTTTGTCGCCAATTTCATAAGTCATATCCTTATGATGACGATCATACTGACTCTTTTGACGAGACTGGGCTGTTTTCAGATTCTCACGAATGATGCGAACTTGCTCTTCTGCCTCCTAGATCATGTCCTGTCCAAAGAATTGTCTTTCACCAGTTTCTGACCAGTTCAAAGGTGTTCGACATCTTCGTCCATAGAGAACCTCAAAAGGAGCTTTCTTGAGACTGGATTGATAGCTATTGTTATAAGCAAACTTGGCGAAAGGAAGACATTTCTCCCAATCCATACCGAATGAGATAACGCAAGCTCTGAGCATGTCTTAGAGAATTTGGTTGACCCGTTCCACCTGACCACTCGACTGAGGGTGGAAAGCGGTACTGAAGGAAAGATGGGTTCCCATGGCAGTTTGGCAACTCTCCCAGAAGTGAGAAGTGAAAAGACTACCACGGTCTGAATTGATCTCTAGTGGAACACCATAAAGTGATACTATTCGAGAAATATATAAGTCAGCGAGCTGACTAGCGGTGATATTCTCTCGAACAGGTAGGAAGTGTGCCACTTTGGAGAGACGGTCAATGACTATGAAGATAGCATTATTCCCTCTCTTGGTCCTGGGAAAGCCGGTGATGAAGTCCATACCAACTTTATCCCATTTCCATTCAGGAATAGCTAAAGGCTGAAGGGTGCCAGCAGGTCTTTGATGCTCTGCCTTAACGCGACGACAAATGTCACATTTAGCAATGAACTCAGCGATTTCTCTCTTCATCCTAGTCCACCAGAACCTCTGGCGTAGGTCCTGATACATCTTGGTACTACCGGGATGAATCGTGAGAGGAGATTCATGCGCCTCCTTAAGAATCAATTGTCGCAGATGTTGATTTTTGGGAACCACCAAGCGATTCTCAAAGAAAACAACACCTCGATCGTCCATAGAGAAACATCCACCAACTCCCTTCTTAATGTTTCTCTTGATGCGGATAACACCCCTATCAAACTTCTGGTCAGTAATGATCTGATCCTCGAGAGTAGGATTCGCCACCAAGGTAGAAAGGAATCCGTGAGGAGCAATGTGAAGGTTAAGCTTACAAAATTCCTCGTGGAGAAGTGGTTGGCCCTGCTGCAACATGAGATTGTTGCAATAGGATTTACGGCTTAGAGCATCAGCCATGACATTGGCTTTGCCTGGGGTGTAGGTAATCCCTAGATCATAATCTGTGATTAACTCCAACCAACGTCTTTGCCTAAGGTTCAGATCCGGTTGGGTGAAGATATACTTGAGACTCTGGTGATCAGTGTAGATCTCGCAACGTTTACCAAGGAGGTAATGTCGCCAGGTCTTGAGTGCATAGACTATGGCTGCAAGCTCTAGATCATGTGTAGGATAATTATCCTCATGTGGATGCAACTGTCGAGATGCATAGGCAATCACATGACGATCCTGCATAAGAATGCAACCTAGTCCCTGCGTGAGGCATCGCAGTAGATAACAATGTCCTTCGTGAAATCTGGTGGCACAAGTATGGGAGCAGAAGTCAGGCGTCTTTTCAGTTCCTGAAAACTGTACTCACACTGTGGGGACCACTCAAACTTTTTATCCTTCTTGAGAAGTTCCGTGAGGGGTTTAGCTACTTTGGAGAAGTTTTCAACAAAGCGGCGACAATAGCTGGCTAGACCAAGGAAACTCCTAACTTGTTTAACGGTTTCAGGTGGAGTCCAATCGAGAACAACTTTAACTCTCTCGGGATTGACAGCAATGCCCTTACCAGAGATTACGTGGCCTAGGTAGGTCACTTCTGGCAACCAAAATTCACACTTGGAGAACTTGGCACAAAGGCAGTGCTCTCTGAGTTTTTCTAACACAAGTCTAAGATGTTCGGCATGCTCTTCCTCGTTCTTCGAGTAAATAAGAATATCATCGAGGTAAACCACGACGAACTTATCTAAGTACTCCATGAAGATCAAGTTCATCAAGCGGGAGAAAGTGGCTGGAGCATTGGTTAGGCCGAAGGACATGACGGTGTACTCGTACTGGCCATAACGAGTGACAAAAGCTGTCTTGGGAATGTCCCCGTTTCTGATCTTGATTTGGTGGTAGCCTAACCTCAAATCCATCTTGGAGAAGACAGAGGATCCAGCAAGCTGATCATACAGGTTGTTGATCCTGGGGAGCGGATATTTGTTCTTTATCGTGACCAAATTAACGGGACGATAATCTGCAACCATCCGGTCCATAGCATCCTTCTTCTTGACGAAGAGGATGGGGCAAGCCCAAGGAGAAGAACTAGGACGGATGAAACCCTTTTGCAAGGACTCATCAAGTTGTTTCTTAAGCTCGGCTAGTTCTAAGGGTGCCATCTTGTAAGGTCTCCTAGAGACTGGAGCAGTTCCTGGGATAAGATCTATGACGAACTCTACATCTCTGTCAGGTGGAACACCTGGCAGTTCCTCTGGAAAGACATCCGGAAAGTCGCGGACTACCGGGATATCTTCAAGGTCTGGAAGAGGGCTGGCATTAAGAGAATAGAGCTGACGCTTTGCAACTCTAGTGGAGACAGTGACTATCTTGCCAGATGGGTGTGTAAGCTGAACAGATCTGGTGTAACAATCAATCTTGGCATGATGAGCTGTCATCTAGTCCATACCCAAGATGATGTTAATATCTGAGGACTTGAGGGCTACAAGTGATGCCAGAAATACAAGTCTCTCAACAAGGATTTCATTACCATAGCTGATTCTGGTGGTTTGCCATCTAGACCCTGGGGTTTGGATTTCAAGCGGTGTTGGCATGTCACAAAATGACATGCCGTGCAAACGAGCATAGCCTTCAGAAATGAAAGAATGAGATGCTCCAGTATCGAACAAAACCGATGCCGGATGACAATTGACAAGGAGTGTACCAAGAACGACATCCGGATCACCATGAGCGTCTTTAGCTGAGACGTGATGCACACGTCCATGTTTAGTGTGAGCTAGCTTGGCACTGATCGTCTTACTTGATGGCTTAACACAGCATACAGACTTCTCGGGCCGGGGTGGAGCATAACTAGTCTGAGAGCAGTCACGTGCATAGTGTCCTGGTTTCCCGCATGTGAAGCAAGTCCCTGAAGTTGGATGTGGACCCGCACTGACAAGCGGTCTACCAGTAGGCCTGGGTGGAACATACGACTGAGCTGGGTGAGGCACCACATAAGTTGGCCTCGGTGAATATCCGGAAGGAAGAGCGGAGTTTGGAACCCAAATCTGGCGCTTCTGCGAGCCTGAACCGGAAGAAGATCCCAAGTCACGGGTGTGCTTATGAGACTCCTCGTAAGTGAGTTGAGTTGTCTCTGCATTAATGGCCTTGTTCACAAGAGCTTGGAATGTATCACAATGATGTAGGTGGAGATCGCGACGCAACTTGGGGTTGAGACCCTTCCGGAACCTAGCTTGCTTCTTGGCGTCCGTGGACACCTCTTCTGTGGCATAGCGGGCAAGGTTCTCGAACTCTCTGCTGTAAGCATCAACAGCCATCTTACTCTGGGTGAAACTACAGAACTCTTCTCTCTTGCGATCGATGAGGGCCTGGGGAATGTGATGCTCGCGAAAAGCCTCAATGAAATCCTTCCAAGTAGGAATCTGGCCAGCTGGAAACATACCCTCATGGTTCTGCCACCAAAGACTAGCAGGACCTTCCAGGTGGTATGTGGCATAGGTGACCTTGTCATCTTCAGCTACGTTCGCGGAATGCAGCTTATGAGTGATGCTACGGAGCCAGTCATCTGCATCGAGTGGCTCAATAGAATGATGAAAGGTGGGTGGGTGCAAGCGAATGAAGTCATGAATGGTCGCAGACTTATTGGACTGATGTGCGGTGTTCTCCTCGATACGTGCCAACAAGCGGTTAGAGTCATGCTTGTTCCTCTCCATCTCTAGCATGAACTCTGTCGACAAAGACTGGTCGGGAGGATCCTCATCCCTTCCATCTCCGTGGCTCTGGCTACGAGCAACAGAACTTCGCTTAACTGATGACATCCTGAGAAACGAAACCAAGGACGGAATCAACATCAACTATAGGCTACAGAATGTAGGACAAGGAAATTAGTATCTCTCGAACTACTAGGGCAATTCCGGCAGCATAACGGCAGTAAAATGCTCAGAATGAGACATCCTGCTAAAATGGGGTAGTACATACCCAACGTCATCACCCAAGGTTCTGAGATCATACTAAAAAGGCTACACCGGAAGTACTCGAAACTGGGATAGGACTCTGATCAACCAATCCTATGGGACTACGGAGTAGTAACACGTGATCCTGATAGACGGAAGAGAAAGCCTAATTCCCTAACCCCGTAGGAAAGATAGGATGACTCAGATCAGAAGGCCATGAGGTATAAGGAGTAAAAAGAGCCTTACGTTCCAACCCACAATCAATTCCCTTACATAACTAAAGAATTTCTAGACTCAACTTCGACCAGTTTGGCTTGGTAATCCTATAGGCAGTCAGGCTCTGATACCAAAGCTGTCAGGACCCCGACTCAATGCCACATCGATCTAGCATGTAACACCTCATATCACTTTGCGGCCTCACGCACGGTATTCCCACGGGTGTCGCCTTACCTTTGCCCGGGACCGTTTGCGCCTTCTGGCACACGTATATGACAGTGTCGCTAGCATCCATATGATAAGGAGCCCGGGCTGACATGGCTAGTCGTAAACCCAAAGTGGCACAAACTTAAAGGGACAGGCATCCATGACCCAGCATCGAACGTGTCGGTCAACAGCGAGTGAATCCAGGCTGTAGCACTAGGCTAACAGGACTCTGGTGAACCGGGCTGTAGCGGGCTAACAGGACTCCGGTATTCATCGCGTGACATTTCCCCGAGGGGACAGACACAGGAACGAAGAAGGACACATGCCGGCCAGCCTAAGTGTTCCGAAGCAGTAGCAAGCTACCAGGGCTCAGTGGAAGCACTAGGAGACATTTCCCGGTAAGAGAGACTACTAAGGATAAACAACTAGATAGTCAGATCCCACACATAGCAATACAGATTACACGTACGCATAACATGCAAGTATGTGTTGTACAACATGGCATCACAGCATAACTCAACAACTCATATAGATAAAGGCTCAGAAGAGCCATCAGAGCATTTATTACAAACAGGGGTCACATGACCCAACATTCAGAGCAATCAAGCAACAAGCGGAAGCATTACATGTCTGGGTACACACATCTACAAATTAAAAAGGCTGAAGAGCCTGACTATCTACAACGTCCGATCAAGATCGTAGCTAAGGTACAAGCTACTTGTCGAAGTCCACGAGAACACTTGTAAGACCGAAGTCTCCGCTGCAAAAACATAAATAAAGCAACATGAGTACAAAGGTACTCAGCAAGACTTACATCAGATCCTATCATACATGCATTTGTATCAATAAGGTATTGTGGGGTTTAGTTGCAGCAAGCCAGCTTTGACTCTGTGGCTATCCTGTTCTACGACTACCAGAACTTCTTTGAGGTGATATGGCGCACACGAGTCCACTAATCACCACACAATACACTACTATAGATTCATTCCCGTCTCCCTACGAGAAGGCCATCCATAGCACTCACACTTGTCTTGAGCATTTTAGAGTATCCACTTCAAGTTGTCTATGTACTATGTAAGCATCCAAGAAGTCCATATCCGCGGACCCGGCTATTCGAATAGATCATGATAACCCTGCAGGGGTGTACTTCTTCACACACGCTCTCACCACTTACCGCCATGCACACGTCATGTATCTCGGCAACCTTCAAGCGGAAGCCTGGCGAGGGTGTCGGCCACGACCTGACTAACCACACAAGACTCTAGCCCATGTTTATCGCCTATTCGGGTTCCATCCGCAAGGAGATCCGGCCGGGGTGTCGCTCACGGCCCCAAACGATGTGTGCAGGGTTCCCGAGCCCACCATCTGGGTGCCACTCGGTACACCAGGCCACGTGTCTCTAGTCTGTCCCAAGCCCACCCTACCGGGTGCCACTTGGTAGAAAAATAGCACTACCTACAAACACCAGAAACTACCTGCGACTCCTGGACAGAGATCAAGTTGGTTAATAAGTCGAGAGGGGCACTTAAGCATTCCAATGTGTGGTAGTATCGAGTCATTGGACAACATACATAGAATTCAGTGCTTAAGGATGGTTCCAGTGAGACAACCCACCATGTACTCCTACATGGCCTCTCACCGCTACCTTTACCAAATCTTGTTCACACACTTCACTCTCAGCATCAGAACATATCATAACACTCCAATTCATTCCCAATGAATCAGACCTGACACAACTCTAAGCAATAGCAGGCATAGCATGGTAGGAACACAACAAGGCTCAATCAACTCCTACACATGCTAGTGGGTTTCAACTATTTACTATGGCAATGACAGGTCATGCAGAGGAATGGGTTCAACTACCGCAGCACAAAGTAGCAGATGAATCGTTGTTGCCCTAATGCAATAACTGAGAGCAGGAGCGAGAGAGTAGGATTGTATCGGAATGAACAAGGGGGTTTGCTTGCCTGGTAGATCAATAGAGGGGGCACTGCTTCATAGACAGGTACTCTGGAACGGTCTCCGGAGCAAGACCTATCGAGAGGGAACGGTGCCAACAATCAATACACAAGCATATGAAACAATATGATGCATGAACATGGCATGAAGATGTGATGCTGTTTGAGCTAATGCAACTAGTATTCATTTGGTTTGAAGTCCATTTGAACCAAAAGCTCAAATGCAACTCTAAATTAAATCTCTTAATATGCCATAATGTGTTTTCTCATATACAGCATGTATAAGTTGGTTTGCCATGCATGAAACTAGTACAGATGGAAAGATTGCATTTTTCTGATAATTTTTCATATATAAATTATTTCAATCTGAGCTACGGTTGGATTTCTATGAATTTTTGAAGTTTAAATCATTTTCTGGGATTTCCTGATTAATTTAAATCCAGAAAATGAATAAATGCGTCAGCCTGACGTCAGCGTGACGTCAGCGGGTCAACGGGTCGGTCTAGGTCAAACCTGACCCGTGGGACCCATGTGTCAGTGACTATGGCTAATCTGAATTAAAAATAAACCTAAACTCGTTTAATTAACGGGGCTGGCCCCACGCGTCAGTGATCCTGGGGGGGTCAAACCCCAGGTCAAACAAGTCAAACCCACCGGCAGTTAGTCGCCGGCGAGATCTGTGGCATACTTGTGCCCCGGGTTTTCTCTGTGGTGCTCCAAATGACGTGCAACTAGGCGCGTTGGAGAGCCAGCTCGATGGCGCGTCGGGCGGTGGCCGTGGCTGGGCCTAGGGTGGCCGGAGTCGGCGGCGGCGAGCTTGGTTGCGGCCGCCGGAGTTCGGTCATGCACGAGAGCGCGTTTGGAGCTCGAAGACGAGAGAAGCAAAGCACTAGGAATGCTCTACGGGGCCTTACGAGCTTGTTGGACTCGCCGGGGTGACCAAATGGTCACCGGAGCTGCGTCGATAGCGAGATCGGCGGCGGCGAAGGTTCGGCCATGGTGGGGACGACAGCCAGAGGGCGAGCGCGACCAGGGGAGAGAGGGGAGAAGAAGTAGGGCTCACAGCGGACTTGGAGGATGCTTGTTGTGGCCGGGGACGTGCTGGAGACGACGAGGCGGCGATGGCGATCTGCGGCGGCCGGAGGTGAAGACGATGGCGATGGCGGCGTTCCAGGGCGTCCGGCGCCGTGCGTCTCGTCGAGGAGGCATAGCCCACAGCGGCGGAGCGTGTGGACACGATGGAGGGATGAGGGGGAGGCGGTGGCCGCGGCAACGGCGAGCAGTGGCGTCAGCTGCGCTCGGGTGCGTGCGAGAGAGGGTGACAGAGGAGAGGAGGAGCACGGGGAAGAGTGAGAGGAGGTTGGTGTGGCTGCGTGGCATCTCCCGGGGCATCCAGACGAGGAGGGGAGAGGGAAGGCAGGCAGGGAGGCTGGTGGCGTGGCGCGGCGGTGCGCGCGCGCGTCGGGCACGCGCCTCCCATCCTTCTGGCGGGAGGTTGAGGGTGACTGGCAGGGCCAGCTGGCTGGGCGGGCCAGCTGGGCCGCATAGTCTTAGGCCTCAGGTAAGGTCCAGGTAAGGGTTTTCCCTTATTTCCTATTTTGTTTTCTTTTCTATTTTTCTTACATTTGTTTGGTTTAAATAAAATACTAAACCATTTTATTTTCTTATGCCAATTTTTGTAGGAACTAGTGGTATTATTCCAGAACTCCCCAACAAGTGGCATAATTTTTGGACATATATTAATATATATAACTAATATATTTCCAATGCAAATATTTATGCATTAATTCCAAATGCCCAAAATAAATACTTATGAGCTCCTAAAAATATTGGTTTGATTTTTATCTCTGCCCAATATTTTCAGAGAGCAGCATGAGCATTTTCTTGGACCTTTTTGGAGCAATTTTTATTTGGGTCATTTCAAAAATGATTCTGAGGGTTTCACGAATCCTCATTTCAAGTTTAAATGGAATTTAAACATGATGCACAAATGACTAGCTAGTCTAGGTCATACCAGACTAGGGATGTGACACTTCATCTTGCTTGTTGCGAAACACCCATTTGGTACGATGATGTTGTGGTTGTTATCGGCCCTCTCGACTAATGTCCGCACTTGGTTTCTCTCAAAGTTGTGCAGCTCTTCATGCATGGAGTTTATCCAATGCGGATCTTCCAATGCTTCTTCAACCGTGTCGTGAGGTAGAAGCTTCCACTTGGACGGACGAGGTACTCTCCTTCACCTCCGTTCGACGAATCTTGCCAACAGACAAGTCTTGGATTGCTTCCGAAGGGTCTTTGTCTCCTACATCAATTGGCAATTGCTCTACTTGAGAGCCGTTAGATTCATCAAGCTTCACATCTACCGTCTCTTCAACCTTTCGGGTGAAATTATTGTAGACACGGTAAGTGTGAGAGTTAACCAAGTAGGAAACCTTCATGAGACTTAGGAGCAAATTTAGAACGACGATGCTTATCAAGAATGTAGCACTTTGAGCCAAATACTTGAAAGTATCCAACTTGGGGTTTGTTACCGGTGAGGAGCTCGTATGTCGTCTTGCTGAGTAGCTTGTGAAGATACAAGCGATTTGTTGCATGACAAGCTGTCTCAACCGCTTCCGTCCAAAAGTGCTTCATCATCTTGTACTCATCAAGCATTGTTCTCACCATTTCGATGAGCATGTGTTGAGGTGTGTACGTAGCCGAGAACTTATGTGAAATCCCCTCTTCATCAAGAAAGGTCTCCACATTTGCTTTCTTGAACTCCATTCCGTTGTTGCTGTGAACCTTCTTGATCTTCACTTCAAATTGATTTTGGGCCTTCCTGGCAAAGTTTTTGAAGATCTTCTGGACCTACGATTTATCATCGAGAAAGAACACCCATGTAAATCTTGAAAAATCATCAACTATAACTAGACCAAAAGAATTTCCACCGAGACTCTTGTAAGCGTTGGGACTGAAAAGATCCATGTGAAGTAGCTCGAGTGTCCTCCTTGTGGTCATGATGTTCTTCACGGGATGCCTTCATCCAACCTGTTTACCAGCTTGACAAGAACTGCAAAGTCTATCCTTGTCAAATATGACATCGTTAACACCAAGGATACGATTTTCTTTAATAAGCTTGCCAAGGTTTCACATGCCCACATGACCTAACCGTCTATGCCATAACCAGCCTTTAGAGGATTTAGCAATTAAGCAAGTTCTAGGTTGATCCTTTTTAGTGAAATTAACAACGTAAAGATCACCTCTACGTATACTAGTAAAGACCATTTTATGATTATCTCTACGAAACACTTGGCAATCTACTTCAGTAAATATGACAATGAAACCAAAATCAGCAAGTCTAGATACTAAAAGTAAATTGTACCCAAGAGAATCAAGGAGCATTACATTTTGTATGGAGCTATCATGTGAGATGGCCACCTTACCGAGGCCAACCACCTTACCCTTTGAGTCATCACCAAAAGTGACATACTTTCGAGGGCCGTCGTTTTCAGCAAGCTCACGAAACATATCTTTATTTCCGGTCATGTGATCGGTACATCCACTCTCAAGAACCCATTCCTTTCCTCCTGCCATATATCCCCGAAGATTTGCCATAAGACCAAAGTGTCTCATTGCATCATCAAGATCAAAGTCACTATCATTATCCTCATCATAGTATCCATGTTCAACATCGTCATGTGATGAATCAATTCCTAGAGAGGGTGATTCCTTAGAATGAGTTTGACAATGATCTTCTTTATGAATTTTAATGGATTCGGAAATAATATCACTAATAATTCCAACATCTCCTTTGGCACGCATAAGATTTGTAACCTCAAATAGACAATCACCAAACTTAGGATCATTGGAATTGATCTTACTCAAGGCAATAGACTTATGGAGAATTTCATGTAGATTTTTCAAGGAATAATTTGGAAAACGTTCCTCGAGAAATTTCCATATTGTGTAGGCACACTCAAGAGTAGGCAAACATCCAATCACGTTTCTAGGCAAACCTCTAGTGATAAGGTTAACAGTTCTAAGATTGCGAATCATGTCAATTTACTCATCAAGGGTGGGATGCATAGGATCAACATGAGGTGCACAAGTGCTAGTAATGTACTTGTTCAGATTATATTCATTGAAAATCACAAGCATCTCATTTTTTCACTCATGAAAATACTCTCCATCAATTATAGGCACTCTATGTCTAAGACTCCCCAAAGTAGACTCATCCATCTTCCTCCAATGATGTTTAAACCAAAGCAATGGAGACCAAAGCTTTGATACCAATTGAAAGGATCGAGAAGAGGTGTCTAGAGGGGGGTGAATAGACTCTAAGCAAGAAAAGTTGCAGTTTTTAATTTCTTTAAGTTGAAGTGGAGTTTTGGCACAAGTTTAACATTCACAATACATATCAAGCAAGCATGCAAAGAGTATATGAGCAGCGGAAAGTAAAGCATGCAAATTGCAAGAATGTAAAGGGATGGGATCGGAGTGTGCAAACGCAATTTGGAGACACGGAGATTTTTGAGCCATGGTTCAGATAGGTGGTGCTATCGTACATCCATGTTGATGGAGACTTCAACCCACGAAGGGTAATGGTTGCGCGTGTCCACGGAGGGCTCCACCCACGAAGGGTCCACGAAGAAGCAACCTTGTCTATCCCACCATGGCCGTCGCCCACGAAGGACTTGCCTCACTAGGGTAGATCTTCACAAAGTAGGCGATCTCCTTGCCATTACAAACTAATTGGTTCAACTCCACAATCTTGACGGAGGCTCCCAAGTGACACCTAGCCAATCTAGGAGACACCACTCTCCAAGAAGTAACAAATGTTGTGTTGTTGATGAACTCCTTGCTCTTGTGCTTCAAATGATAGTCTCCCCAACACTCAACTCTCTCTCATGGGATTTGGATTTGGTGGAAAGAAGATTTGAGTGGAAAGCAACTTGGGGAAGGTTAGAGATCAAGATTTATGTGGTAGGAATGGAATGTCTTGACCTCAACACAAGTGCAGGTGGTTCTCTCTCAAAAAATGTATGTTGGAAGTGTAGGCATGTTCTGATGGCTCTCTCCACGAATGAAGAGTGGGTGGAGGGGTATATATAGCCTCCACACCAAATCTAACCGTTACACACAACTTACCAAACTTGGTGGGACCGAATCGTGAAACTCGGTCGGACCGATTTAGTAAATAATGTGACCGTTAGGATTTTCGGTGGGACCGACATGTCAACTCGGTGGGACCGATATGGTTAGGGTTAGGTCATAACATAATCTCGGTGAGTCTGATTACACAAACTCGGTGAGACCGATTTTGGTAATAGACACACAGAGGGTTGGTCAGGCAAACTCGATGGGACCGATTCGCTCATCTCGGTTGGACCGAAACGTTATGAAAGGGAAACAGAGAGTTTGCATTGTAATCTCGATTGGACCGATTACACAAACTCGGTGAGACCAATTTTGGTAATGGACATACGCAGAGAGATTACAATCCCATCTCGATGAGACCGAGATCCCTATCAGTGAGACCGAAAAGACTAGGGTTTATGGCAATGGCTATGTCAAGAGAACTTGGTGGCGCCGGATAGAAAGATTCGGTAGGGCCGAGTTTGACTTTTGGTTTGGGACAAATGTGGATGTGAGAAAGTGGCTGAGGGCTTTGGAGCATATCACTAAGCACTTTGAGCAAGCAAGCCATTAAGCAACACCTCATCCCCTCTTAATAGTATTGGCTTTCCTATGGACTCAATGTGATCTTGGATCACTAAAAGTAAAATGTAGAGTCTTGTGCCTAGAGCTTGAGCCAATCCTTTGTCCTTAGCATCTTGAAGGGGGTCCACATCCTTTAGTCCATGCCACTCCATTGTTGAGCTTATCTGAAACATACTAGGTAAAAGTATTAGTCCAACAAGAGATATGTTGACATTAATTACCAGGGAGCACTTGTGCTTTCAATATGTTATAGACATTTACCTTGCTGACATACCTAGTAGCTCTTGGGTATTTGATACTAGATCAGTTGTTCATATTTGCGACTCGATGCAGGGGCTGGTAAGAACTAGGCGTGTGGCACAAGGGGAGGTTGACATCAGGGTCGGCAATAAAGCAAGAGTTGCTGCGTTGGAGGTCGGCACAATGAGCTCCAGCTTCCTTCTGTATTTATTTTGGAATTGAATAATTTTTATTACATTCCTGCACTTAGTCGGAACATTATTTCTGCCTCATGCTTGATGAGTCAGGGTTATGAATTCAATTTAAAGGACAATAGTTGTTCATTTTATTTGAATGGAATGTTCCATGGCTATGCACCCATTGTTGATGGGCTATTTATATTGAATCTGGAATAGGAACCGGTCTATAACGTGAATGTCAAGAGACATAAGCCTAATGAGATAAATCCGACATACTTTTGGCATTGACGGCTTGGACACATTAGTCTGAAACGCATGAAGAAACTCCATGATGATGGCCTCCTAACTTCGTCCGACTTCGGGTCGTTTGAAACATGTGAATCATGCTTGCTCGGCAAGATGACTAAGTCTCCTTTCGCAAAGAGTTGCAAGAGGGTGTCCGAGTTATTGGATCTTATACATAGTGATGTGTGTGGTCCGATGAGCACAACTGCCAGAGGTGGCTATCAGTACTTCGTGACATTTACCGATGACTTGAGTAAATATGGATATATCTATTTGATGAGGCACAAGTCGGAAACTTTTCAAAAGTTCAAAGAGTTCCAGAACGAGTCTTCCATTCTAGATACCCGGGATCTGGAAACTAAAGTGGATGCGGAAATGAGACTAAAAGAACTGCTTCGTGAGGAGGAATTGAAGTGGGCACTGTGGTGTTCCTAAGACTAATAGTAGAAAGGGGGGGGGGGGTAGGTATGGAGAGGCAAGATCCCAGCTATGGTGAAGGTGTACACACAAGATTTACGAGTTCAGGCCCTTCGCGGAGGAAGTAATAGCCCTACGTCTCGGTACCCTGGGGCGGTCGACTGTATTATATGTGTGTGGTGTTACAGGGGTGCGAACCCTTGACCTAGAGGAGGGGGTGGCTTATATAGAGTGCGCCAGGACCCCAGCCATCCTCCATTACAAGGGGTTTAATGTACATAAAGTAGGGGCATTACTGATAACACCAACCATAAGTGCTATTAATGACCTTAATGACTACGGAGTGAATGTCCGATCGTTGCAGTGATGAGTGACTCCTGGTCTTCAATACGTTGAGTGATTCCTTATATGGTCGAGTGAAAACATGTAGGAGGGGTACCCGAGTGATATGATTGGTCGAGTGGATTGCACCCGACACCTTTGACTGTGGGTTCTTTGTTGCCTCTTGGACTTCTTATCTTCTAGGGTAGTGACCTTGGGTAGGGCGTATAGGTCAGGCCTATGACCCTACCCCCGGTCTGTATCCTCATCAGTAGCCCCCGAATGGATTAAGGTTCGAGTGGGAAGTAGGTTGAAGTTGAACTTATTCCTAGCTCTGTGTCTCGCGAGTGTTTTACGTGGGATGGAAGGCTTACGTTGGTATTTCAGCTTCGATTCAGTCGCCTTGATCCATTCAGAGGGTTGTCGAATGAACTTGTAGCATCATCTGCCGAGTGCTGTCTTGGGGTACAGAATCTTTGGCGTGATTGAGTGCAGTGTATCCCGGATTTCGCAGGATTCGAAATTTCGGGGAAGCGCGCGGGACAGGGCATGCCGAAGTAAGCGGGGTGGATAAACAATAGCGCCTTGATCTACACGCCACCTTTTTCGCCACGTATGTCGTGCGTGACTGTTGCAGGATTTGACAGGATCGCCCGGTCCCACGCGTCAGCCACTCGGAAGCGGCCCTTTATAAGGCCACGGAGCTGAGGCGTCTGAACAACGCACATATGTTTTTCTTTCTTCTTCCTCTGCTTCTCCACTGCATCCGGCTCCTCTGCCTCGACGCTGCCACTCCGCCACCATGGTGAAGGACAAGACGGCGGCGCTGGAACACGCGAAGAAGGCGACGGGGGCGTGATGACCCACAAGTGTAGGGGACCTATCGTAGTCCTTTCGATAAGTAAGAGTGTCGAACCCAACGAGGAGCAGAAGGAAATGATAAGCGGTTTTTAGTAAGGTTTTCTCTGCAAGCACTGAAATTGTAGGTAACAGATAGTTTTGTGATAAGATAAATTGTAATGAGAACAAGCAATGAAAGTAAATAAAGTGCAGCAAGGTGGCCCAATCCTTTTTGTAGCAAATGATAAGCCTGGACAATTTCTTATAATGAGAAAAGAGCTCCCGAGGACACATGGGACTTATCGTCAAGCTAGCTTTCATCACGCCCATATGATTCGCGTTCGGTACTTTGATAATTTGATATGTGGGTGGACCAGTGCTTGGGTACTGCCCTTACTTGGACAAGCATCCCACTTATGATTAACCCCTATGCAAGCATCCGCAACTACAAAAGAAGTATTAAGGTAAACCTAACCACAACATTAAACATATGGATCCAAATCAGCCCCTTACAAAGCAACGCATAAACTAGGGTTTAAGCTTCTGTCACTCTAGCAACCCATCATCTACTTATTACTTCCCAATGCCTTCCTCTAGGCCCAAATAATGGTGAAGTGTCATGTAGTCGACGTTCACATAACACCACTAGAGGAAAGACAACATACATCTCATCAAAATATCGAACGAATGCCAAATTCACATCACTACTAATAGCAAGACTTCATCCGTGTCCTCAGGAACAAACGTAACTACTCACAAAGCATATTCATGTTCATAGTCAGAGGATTAATAATATACATTAAGGATCTGAACATATGATCTTCCACCAAGTAAACCAATTAGCATCAACTACAAGGAGTAATCAACACTACTAGCAACCCACAGGTACCAATTTGTGGTTTGGATACAATAGATGAACTAGGGTTTTGAGAGGAGATGGTGCTGGTGAAGATGTTGTTGGAGATTGACCCCCTCCCGATGAGAGGATCGTTGGTGATGACGATGGTGATGATTTCCCCCTCCCGGAGGGAAGTGTCCCTGGCAGAACAGCTCCGCTGGAGCCCTAGATTGGTTCCGCCTCGTGGTGGCGGAGTTTCGTCCCGTTAGCTTGCCCACGATTTTTTCCAGGGTAAAAGCCTTCATATAGCAGAAGATGGACACGGAGGGCCACCAGGGGCAGGGGAGACAGGGGGCATGCCTAGTAGGGGTGGGCGCGCCCCCCACCCTCCTGGCCAGGGTGTGGGCCCACTGAGGTGTTTCTTCCACTCAATAATTCTTATAAATTCTAAAAATAAGTTCCGTGGAGATTCAAGATTTTTGGAGCTGTGTAGAATAGGTTTCCAATGTTTGCTCCTTTTCTAGCCAGAATTCCAGCTGCCGGCATTCCCCCTCTTCATGGTAAACCTTGTAAAATAAGAGAGAATAGCCATAAGTATTGAGATATAATGTGTAATAACAGCCCATAATGCAATAAATATTGATATAAAAGCATGATGCAAAATGGACGTATCAACTCCCCCAAGCTTAGACCTCGCTTGTCCTCAAGCGGAAGCCGAAATCAAAAATATGTCCACATGTTTAGAGATAGAGGTGTCGATAAAAATAAAATACGGACATGAGGGCATCATGATCATTCTTATAACAGCAACATAAATAGATTTTATCATATGATTTCTAATGCTCAAGTAATGATCAATTCACAATGTCAAGCATGGTTCAGAAACTTCATTGGAAGCTAACAAACTATAATCTCCGTCATTGAAGCAATTGCAATTTATCATAACATCAGAAAGAGTCAAGAATAGAGCTTTTCAGCAAGTCCACATACTCAACTATCATGTAGTCTTCTACAATTGCTAACACTCACGCAATACTTGTGGTTATGGAGTTTCAACCGGACATTAAGAAAGATAGGGGCTTATTGTGTTGCCTCCCAACATATTCACCTTTAGGTGATGTCAACAATAATAGTCCATGCTAACTTATATCCAATTGGATATATATAACATGATCTTTCAAACACGAAGAGCTTGCCAAAGGATAAAATGAAAAAGGGAAAAGGTGAAGATCACCCTGACTCAAGCAAAAAGTAAAAACATAAAGTAAAAGATAGGCCCTTCGCAGCGGGAAGCAGAGGTTGTCATGTGAGTTTAGGGTTGGATGCATGAAATCTTAATGCAAAAGAACATCACTCTATATTGCCACTTGAATGTGGACCTTTATTATGTAGTCCGTCACTTTTATTGCTTCCACAACAAGATCATATAAAGCTTATTTTCTCTGCACTAATAAGTTATACATATTTAGATAGCAATTTTTATTGCCTGCAACATGACAACTTACTTGAAGGATCTTACTCAATCCATAGGTAGGTATGGTGGACTCTCATGGCAAAACTGGGTTTAAGGATATCTGGAAGCACAAGTAGTATCTCTACTTGGTGCAAGGAATTTGGCTAGCATGAGGGGGAAAGGCAAGCTCAACATGTTTGGAAGGTCAACGACAATATACTTTCACTGAGATGTGAGAAAACATAAACCATTACGTTGTATTCCTTATCCAATATCAACTCTTTTAGCATGTCATACTTAATGAGTGCTTCACAATCATAAAAGATGTCCAAGATAATATATTTGTATGTGAAACCTTTCTTTCCTTATTACTTCCTATTAATTGCAACGATGACCAAAACTACGTTTATCAACTCTCAACAACTTTTATGCCTCATACTTTCTATGTGTGAAGTCATCACTAACCATAAGGTCAATATGAACTCTTTTATTCTCTACTTTCTCAAGATCATAGCAAGATAGCAAGGCCCTTGACTCAACATTAATCTTTATTATATATATCTCACGGACTCGATTACATAAAGAGATCACAAAGAAAAACTCAAAACTACTTGATACTAAAACTTCAATCTACTAGATCAAGATGCTACTAAAAGGATCGAACTAAATAAAACGGTAAAGATAGGAGTGTGATGGCGATACGATACCAGGGCACCTCCCCCAAGCTTGGCAGTTGCCAAGGGGAGTGCCCATACCCATGTAATTATGCCTCCTTCTTCACGGTTGGTGTTATGATCTTCTTGGCAATGATGCCTCTCAGGATACGATTCTCCTCCTCGAGCTTATTGACTTGTTGTTTGAGGTCCATAATTTCTTTGCAGAGCTTGCCCGTAACGGCTAAAGTTCCTGAGGGAGTCCTGGATTAGGGGGTGTCCGGATCGCCGGACTACCATCATCGGACGAACTATCATCGGCCGGACTATCATCATCGACCGGACTCCAAGACTATGAAGATACAAGATTGAAGACTTCGTCCCGTGTCTGGATGGGACTTTCCTTGGCGTGGAGGGCAAGCTTGGCGATACGGATATGTAGATCTCCTACCATTGTAACCAACTCTATGTAACCCTAGCCCTCTCCGGTGTCTATATAAACCAGATGGCTTTAGTCCGTAGGACAACAACAACCATTACAACAATCATACCATAGGCTAGCTTCTAGGGTTTAGCCTCCTTGATCTCGTGGTAGATCCACTCTTGTAATACCCACAATATCAATATCAATCAAGCAGGACGTAGGGTTTTACCTCCATCAAGAGGGCCCGAACCTGGGTAAAACATCGTGTCCCTTGTCTCCTGTTACCATCCGCCTAGACGCACAGTTCGGGACCCCCTACCCGAGATCCGCCGGTTTTGACACTGACATTGGTGCTTTCATTGAGAGTTCCTCTGTGCCGTCACCGATAGGAAGGATGCCTCTTCCCGTCTTCAAGGACGGTATCTTCGCCAAAGGAGCCTTGGCCGCCGGCCAAACTATCCGGCTAGGAGGTTTTCTTATGACCGCCTATCCGGCCACCGCTTCGACGATGACCTCTCGGGTCATCGAAAGCAATCTTCACGTCAACTCGGAATTCGCCGAGCAGCTAGATCCAGCAGAGCTCTCGTCTGTAAACGAACTCTTGGATCGGATCGCCGCCCCGGGAGTCGCTACAGACTATAATCGGATTGGGCTTAAAACCGATCTGAGAGAGATTAACTCTCCCCAAGTTACCCACCACGTCACGGTGGTAGAGGAACATTGCGGCGGCCCTTCTCCTATATTGAAAACTAGTCGTGTCCGGGCTACCGAACCCTCCATGCCGGATTTCCACGGAGGGGCAGATTTCGATCAAGCGCTGAACATAAAGTCAGGCATCGGACCGGACTCGTTGGACAATGTTCCACTTTCCAAGCTTCCAAATTCGGAAACTTCTCGGCCCTCGAGCCTCGAGATGGATAGGGTCCCGGACTCAATTAGGCCCACCCGTCCAGATATATGCGATCTATCTCTAATCCGGCAAGAGCCAGCCGAAACAGTACATCATTACTGGGCCAGATTTCCTTGTTATGGACAGGATAAAGGACTGCCGAGAGGAAAACGCAATATCGATTTTTTGCAATAATTGCACGGACAGGGGGATCTTGAACACCGTCGGCCGTCGTGAAATCACACGCTTCGCCGACCTGGCATCCATAGTGCGAAAGTACTGTGCGATAGAGAGTTTCTGGAAAACCGAAAATAGGTTTTGGGACAATCCGGCCCCGGATACAGCCCCAGTCCGCAACAAAAAGGTGCATTACACTCAGGCACCAGGTACAAAAACCAAAAAACAGAAGCCTAAATATCCTAAAAGGGTTCAAGCCAGTCAAACAGGCTCTTCGACGATTTTCGGTACCCAAAAGACGAGCAATGGGAGAAGAACTCGCCAAACTATTGGAAGCCGGATTCATCAGAGACATCAAACATCCAGATTGGATAGCAAACCTGGTAATGGTACCAAAGAAGGACAAATCCTGGCGCCTATGTGTCGATTTCAAAGACCTAAACAAGGCCTGCCCGAAGGATCCCTTCCCCCTCCCCCGCATCGATCAAATCATCGATGCTACCGCAGGGCACGATTCATTGTGCTTCCTGGACGCATACTCCGGCTACCATCAAATCAAGATGGCAGAGGAGGACCAAGCCGCAACGGCATTCATTACTCCATATGGACCATTCTGCTTCAACATGATGCCCTTCGGACTAAAAAACGCCGGCGCAACATATCAGCGCATGATTCAGACATGTCTGGCTACCCAGATCGGCAAAATAGTAGAGGCATACATAGACGACGTAGTCGTCAAATCCAAACACGTCGAAACTCTAGTAGACGATTTGAGGGTCACGTTCGACAACCTCCGAGCATATGGCATCAAGCTGAATCCGGAAAAATGCGTTTTCGGCATACCAGCCGGAAAGCTCTTGGGCTTCATTGTATCCGGTAGAGGAATTGAAGCAAATCTGGCCAAGATCCAAGCTCTATCACAGCTGGATATTCCAAAAGACCTCAAACAGATCCAAAAACTGACTGGATGCATGGCGGCTCTCAGCCGCTTTATCTCCCGCCTAGGAGAAAAGGCATTGCCCCTCTATCGCCTCCTCAGACACACCGAACACTTCGAGTGGACGGATGCTGCCACTACCGGACTCGAAGAAATAAAAGCCGTATTGGCAACAAATCCGGTCCTGGCTGCGCCAAACCTGGGCGAACCTATGTTGTTATACATCGCGGCAACACATCAAGTTGTGAGCGCGGTACTCGTCGTAGAACGAGAAACAAAAGGGCATAAATTCCCTCTTCAAAAACCAGTGTACTACGTATCCATTGTTTTAACTCCCTGCAAGTCCCGCTACCCACACTATCAAAAAATAGCGTATGCGGTGCTCATGGCATCCCGGAAGCTGCGACACCACTTTCAAGAGTGTTCGATAACAGTGGCCTCCGAAGTACCCCTAAATGACATTATAAACAACCGCGACGCGACGGGCAGGATTGCAAAATGGGCCATCGAGCTCTTACCATTCGATATAACTTACAAACCCCGGCGAGCTATAAAGTCGCAAGTTTTGGCTAACTTCGTCGCTGAATGGACTGAAGCCGAACTCCCTAAAGAGTACGGCGCATACTCCAATTGGATTATGCACTTCGACGGCTCCAAAATGTTGGCCGGATTGGGGGCTGGCGTCGTATTGACGTCCCCAACCGGGGACACAGTCCAATATGTACTTCAGATAATGTACACGGACTCCAACAACGCAGCCGAATACGAGGCCCTCTTACATGGCCTCCAGATGGCAATCTCCATGGGCATTCAACGCCTAGAGGTGCGCGGGGACTCAAACCTCGCAATATCCCAAGTAAATGGAGACTTTGACGCCAAGGATCCGAAAATGGCAGCCTATCGTAACGCTGTCCTTAAAATATCAGCTCGGTTCGACGGACTCGAATTCCACCACGTAGCCAGGAATAATAACCAAGCGGCCGACGTATTGGCACACATCGGCGTAAAACGTGACGCTGTCCCTCCAAACATCTTCCTGGAACGGCTGTTCAAGCCATCCGTACTATGGGAAGAGGAGTCCAGAAATAACAAACCGGAAGCAGCCGCACCAACCAACACAGAGCAATTTGACATAATCGGCGACTCAGCCGATGAAATAACACCTTCAGCCCACGACATAATTGCCGTAATCGCCCCGTGGATAGAGCCATTCCTAGCCTACTTGCTTAGGCAGGAACTTCCCGAAGACCAAAATGAGGCCCGCTGCATAATTCGGCGATCTAAGGCCTACAAGGTCCATGAGGGAGAACTTTATAAGAAAAGCACAACCGAAGTCCTTCAAAGGTGCATCTCCGAAGAGGAAGGGCGAGACCTTCTGGCTGAAATTCACGCCGGACTAGGCGGACACCACGCCGCAGCCCGGGCCCTTGTAGGAAAGGCATTCCGTACAGGATTTTATTGGCCGACGGCCCGGGCAGACGCTCAGGACTTAGTCCAGAGATGCGTCGTTTGTTAGCTCTTTGCTAATCAGAGCCATATGCCACCCACCGCCCTCAAAACTATACCCATTACCTGGCCGTTCGCGGTCTGGGGGCTTGACATGGTTGGACCACTTAAAGGGGGAACCCAGAAGCAAAGGTACCTATTGGTCATGGTGGATAAATTCACCAAATGGATAGAGGCCAAGCCAGTCAAAACGGCAGAGTCCGGACCAGTGATAGACTTCATATCCGGGGTAGTACACCGTTATGGTGTCCCCCATAGCATCATCACTGATAACGGCACGAACTTCACGGCCGATGAGGTTAAATCATGGTGCAAAAATATGGGCATTAAGCTCGATTACGCTTCAGCCTATCATCCTCAAACCAACGGTCAAGTGGAACGAGCAAATGGTCTAATAATGAGCGGCATCAAACCCAGACTAGTGCGGTCCCTTACGAAATCTGACACGCATTGGGTAGAGGAGCTCGACTCCGTACTCTAGGGGCTGCGGACAACACCCTACCGTACTACCGGATTCACACCATTTTTTATGGTATACGGCGCAGAAGCAGTTTTGCCCTGCGACATCATTCATGACTCACCTCGAGTGCGCATGTACGAAGAGAGAGAAGCCGAGTTGGATCGGCAGGACAGCTTGGACGCATTGGAGGAAGAACGCGACGTCGCCAAGGCTCGTTCCGCATTCTATCAGCAGCAGGCTCGAAGATACCAAAGCAGAGAAGTACGGGCCAAGACTTACAACGTTGGCGAACTAGTTCTACGCCTGCCGGACAAGAAAAAGGACAAGCTCAAGCCCAAGTGGGAAGGCCCCTTCATCATCGATCAAGTCTTGACCGGCGGAGCGTACCGTCTATGAAATGCGTCGGATAACCGACTCGAGCCGAACCCATGGAACGCAGCCCGCCTCCGAAGATTCTATGCCTAGCGCCGGATTAAGAGTTCGTCCCTTTCCCCCATCCAATTTTTTTACACTTCAGCTGCCTTTTGTTTCTCTTTTTTCTTTCACCCCTGTTCATCACAGCCTTAAAAGGCTTACTTGCACATCGCTCGCACGTAATTGATGTGCTATCCGCACTCACTATACCTGGGGGCTTCTTTACCAGAAGCTTAATTATAAGGGATTCATGCCCAACACGCGTGTCAAACTTCCACGTGTACCTTTTATTCACCAATATATGCATCGATATGAGTTAAGTTTTGGCCAAGCTGGGTTGCCTGGCTCCTGTGCTTACCCCTACGTTCCCGATTGTTTGGCTAGGAGGTAAAGGGAGCACCTCTGCGATTGTTACTGCCGGGTCAGCCGGATGTGTACCTCAGACTGGGTGAAGCCGAAAGCTAGCGTTCTTAAGGGAATATTCGGTCGGTGGTTTGAAAGATGATTTTTTGTCAATTTATTTACCTGCCCCCAGATGTTATCCTGCTATTTTCGTAGTCCGGACATGCACTTTAGGGCATGCCTCCCCAGAGGAAAGGAACCCTTAACGGAACTATTCTCCCTGGAAGATGTTTCTTACTAACCATGTAATATAACATAACTAGTTGGGCACATGACTGATAAAGCACTAATGACCCCTGCGCCTGGTCTCCATGCATGCCCCGGTTGTTTCTTAACTGAGAAGGTATTCGGACACACTCCAGACTCTAGGGTCCCGAGATTGAAGCAAAAAGGTCGGCAAAGACAAACGATCTACAATCCGGCTAGAAGGCATTTTACATGTCATTTTACAATACATTGTCAAATCGACTGACTGTATTCCTCCTCAATTCCGTCTAACAGGCTGTCTAATTTATAGTCCCGTTGGGAAAATTTAGCGGCCAACTCTACTTGGCCGTATACTAAACTCACAGGGATCTCCTTCCCATCGGGCCCCACAGGTCCGACCTCGGCATGTGGTTGGGATCCGCCTTTTTGTAACGCGTCTTCACCATGGCCCAGGCCTCCCTGGCACCTTGGCGGCAGGCTGAAATCTTCCATAAACGGAAGCGCTGCCGCACTCCCTGAAGCTTCTCCGCAAGCTCCCCAAGGCCCTCGGGTAGGGAGAAGGCTGGCCATAAAGCCTGGATGACGCCGCTCATTGCCTGCCGAACTCGTTCGATCAGTTGCAATTGCTCGGGAAGTTGATCACCCGTTGATACGGGCATCTCCTCTGCAGGGCGACCTGTGAGTATACCTACAGACATATTTTGTCAATTGACTTCCTCACCGAATTCTTATTTTCAAAGGAGTTCGCTCAAGCACTTACTATAGATGCCGCGACGAAGCCGCAGATTCTCCTTAACGGAGCCAGACAGCTCGTCCCGAACGCCTTTCAGCTCTTTTCCAAGCTGGGCATGGGCATCCTGGAGATTGTTCCTTTCGTGCTGCACCTTATGCAGCACCCTCTCGCCGGCCTTTAGCTGGCGCAGAAGTTCTTGCCTGTCCGGATCTTGTCCGGCAGCACCTGCAATGTCATTATCAGACTTGCGCACAGGCCAAACACTACTTATCTTTTCAAATAATGTGTTACCAGGAGAGGTCCCTGTGTTTCCTCCTGCGGCAGCGAGTGCGGCCTCAAGTTGGTCCTTACACTCTTGCAGCTCCTGAGACAGTTGGGTATTCTTCTTTGTAAGATCCTACAGTTCAAATGATCCTTAAATCAGTTAATACAACTACTTTAAGTCTCGGGGGCTACTGGCATATACAACTATTAAAATCTCTTACCCGTATGTCTTTTACATACTGCTCCGTGGCTCTGGTCAAACCATCTTGAGCGGCACAGAGGTGCGCGTCCCCTGCGTTAAAGGCATTCAACGCCTCAGGGGAGAAGCACGTGTCACGAAAAACTGTCCGGCGGCGCCTATGGTTCATGGCGCTCTCCACCTCAGATTTGGTGGCGGACAGTCTGTCGGCATCCTCCGTTGGAGGAGTATCAGGCTCGCGCCTTGCGCTCGTCTCCCCCTCCGGACCAGGCGCTGGAGCTTGGCTGGTAGAGGCCGGATTGGCAACCTCTACGCCCGCAGTCCGGCGGGCGCTTCTTCTCCTACAAAAAGTCATAAGCACTCAAACACTTCCTAGGAACGTTGTTCTAAATAACGAACCATGAGCTATACCTTTGCGGCGACATTTCGATTCGTGCCGCGCTCCTCTTTCGCCTGCTGGGCCGGACTAACCCTTGTTGGTCAGCCGCCACGGGTTCGGCTTCCTGCCTTGAAGGCGCCGCCTGCACGACACCGTTGTATATGGTGGTCAGAAACGCGCGAAGATGGAGTAATGGTGTTAAGAATTCGGTTATAAGTACCTGGGAAGCCGGTGACAAGCCGGGGTAGTCGGCCGTAATGGCGACTAAAGCATTGTCCATGCTGAGCTGGTGGAACACCCCGTCAATTAGCTCCACCTTTATATCCGGATCCTCTTCGGAGGACGGATCAAGGGATCTTCCCGGATCCTCGGGTTGTGGAGCCGGACTGTGAATGTCCTCCACATCCCGGCGCAGTTCCTGCGTCAAAACCACAAAGTAAGGTACTCGGCTTTAAAAGCACGGGTCGGATGAATGAACGTCCGCTTACCCAGCTCCGAGGGTTATTCATGGAAAACCCATTCAATGGGCTCGTACGGAGGAGGTCTTGTTTCTCCCCCTTGGACAGGCCGGACAGAATCTTCACCAGATCCTCGGCCGATCCCGGCCACTTGCGGCCATGGCGGGTGGCATCGTCCTCCCCGTTGAAATCCCACATTGGGTGGCCCCTGTATTGCAGCGGCTGCACCCCCCGCATAATGCACGTGGCCATGACTCCGATCATGGTCAATTCGGAGTGGGCCAACAACCTTATCCGGCCCATCAAATAACAGACGCCCTTGTCTTCCTCCAGCTGAGGGCTCCGCGGACGCCAACTTAGGCGTTTCTTCAGAGGAGCGTCACTAAACTCAGGGAGACCGATCCGAATTGGGTCCGGCAATGGAGCGTCCTCTATATAAAACCATTCCGAAGGCCAGTCTTCAGACGCCTTCCTAGGGGTTCCGGATAGATATCCGGTCCCGGCGATGCGCCATATTTCGTCGCGCCCACTTGATATATTGACCCCTCGTAAGAACGGGGTACAAGGCAGAATAGCCTCTTCCACAGCGCAAAATGGGGCTCGACATCTAGGAATAGCTCGCAAAGAGCTACGAAACCCGCGATATGCAGAATGGAGGCGGGCGTTAGGTGATGAAGCTGGAGTCCGTAGAACTCCAGGAGCCCGCGGAGGAACGGATGTACAGGAAATCCGAGCCCCCTTATTAGATAAGGGATGAAGCATACCCGCTCCCCTTTAGAGGGACTAGGGGTGGCCTCCGCTTGCTTTCCACCTTTGTAGGTGGCCAGCCCGGCTCGAACCGGAACCATAAAGGCCGGAGGAAGATATCCCTCTGCTTGGAGCATCACCAGCTCGCTGTGCGGAACAGAGCATCTCCTCCAATCTCCTGGCGAAGGACTGGGAACGCGAGAAGAGGAGCCGCGTCGACGGTCCATGATGGAATGGATTTTTGGTCAGAAAGCGCTCCGATGAGTACTCGCGGGAGGGAGATCGTGTGATTTGGATCTGGATTCCTGCCTCTCTTATAGGCAGGTTATTTGCGCAGCTAGGGGGTAAAACATAAAGGATACCCTGGCTTTTCGCATTCATGCGACGCGTGTAAGAAGGCCATTAGTGGGCGTGGGAGCCAAGAAGCGCAACATTGATGAGGAAGCCGGACACTATTCGGCAGGTACATGGAACTTAAAGGAGAACCCGCCTTGCAACGTCGAAGACTACACACCTGCTGGACTTATCGTCATTGAAGCCTGGTTCGGGGGCTACTGAGGGAGTCCTGGATTAGGGGGTGTCCGGATCGCCGGACTACCATCATCGGCCGAACTATCATCGGCCGGACTATCATCATCGACCGGACTCCAAGACTATGAAGATACAAGATTGAAGACTTCGTCCCGTGTCCGGATGGAACTTTTCTTGGCGTGGAGGGCAAGCTTGGCGATACGGATATGTAGATCTCCTACCATTGTAACCGACTCTATGTAACCCTAGCCCTCTCCGGTGTCTATATAAACCGGATGGCTTTAGTCCGTAGGACAACAACAACCATTACAACAATCATACCATAGGCTAGCTTCTAGGGTTTAGCCTCCTTGATCTCGTGGTAGATCCACTCTTGTAATACCCACAATATCAATATCAATCAAGCAGGACGTAGGGTTTTACCTCCATCAAGAGGGCCCGAACCTGGGTAAAACATCGTGTCCCTTGTCTCCTGTTACCATCCGCCTAGATGCACAGTTCGGGACCCCCTACTCGAGATCCGCCGGTTTTGACACCGACAGCTCCCTTTACCCAAGGATGCTGCATAGCTTATGGAGAACAAGTGATGCTCTTTTTCATATTTTCATATGAAAGAAATATAAAGTTGGAAGGGATGACCGAATTTGGAATAGTCGAGCTATGTAGTTCCCCCATCATGAATTCTGCTTGGAGACAAGAGGTGACTTCTTGATCTTCCTCCATGGCATCTATCCTTTTCAAGTCGGCCTCCATCTCATCCTCCGTTGATGGTCCAAAGTGATAAGCATTGCTATTTGCTCCTGGACCTGGTGTCGGGTGAGACACCCGACTCTCCCCGACTGACTCTTGAGAAGGCATCTTGCTCTTAAACTGCAACAGGAACAACTCGAAACGAAAACAGAGGATATTTCTGTGATACGATGGTCAAAACCTTCGGGAGTTTATATAATGAATTTTTACTGACCATAATACATAACGTGCAAGAAAACGGAGTCCGGGAGGCACACGAGGTGGCCACGAGACAGGGGGCGCGCCCAGGAAGGGTGGGCGCACCCTCCACCCTCGTGGAGGCCTTGTGTCCTTCCCGGATTACTTCTTTCTTCCTAAAAATCTTAAATATTCCAAAACTGATAAAAATTGCCATTAGAATTGTTTTGGAGTCGGTTTACTTACCGTACCACATACCTATTCCTTTTCGGAGTCTGTAACATTCTAGAAAGTGTCCCTTATGTATTCCTCCGGGGTTACGGTTTCAATAATATTAGTTTCAACATTGATAGGATTACCTGAGTATAATGTTTAATTCTTTGACCGTTCACCACCCTCAGACTTGTGCCTTCGAAGTTGTTGATTTTTATGGCACCAGAACGATAGACCTCCTCGATAACGTAAGGACCTTCCCATTTAAAGAGAAGTTTTCCTGCAAAAAATCTTAAACAAGAGTTGAATAATAACACATAATCACCTACGTTAAACTCACGCTTTTGTATCCTTTTGTCATGCCAGCGTTTGACTTTTTCTTTGAATAGCTTAGCATTCTCATAGGCTTGGGTTCTCCATTCATCAAGTGAGCTAATATCAAACAACCTCTTCTCACCGGCAAGTTTGAAGTCATAGTTGAGCTCTTTGATAGCCCAATATGCTTTATGTTCAAGTTCTAGAGGTAAATGACAAGCTTTTCCATAAACCATCTTATGTGGAGACATGCCCATAGGATTTTTGTTGCAGTTCTATAGGCCCATAATGCATCATCAAGTTTTTTGGACCAATTCTTTCTAGATCTATTGACAGTCTTTTGCAAAATTAATTTGAGCTCTCTATTGCTCAACTCTACTTGACCACTAGACTGCGGGTGATAAGGAGATGCAATTCTATGATTAACATCATACTTAGCAAGCATCTTACGGAAAGCACCATGAATAAAATGTGAACCACCATCAGTAATAAGATATCTAGGGACTCCAAACCTCAGAAAAATAACTTCTTTAAGCATTTTAATAAAAGCGTTATGATCAGCACTACTCGTTGGAATAGCTTCTACCCACTTAGTAACGTAATCAACAGCAACTTAAATATGTGTGTAACCATTAGAGGCAGGAAAAGGTCCCATATAATCAAAGCCCCAAACGTCAAACGGTTCAATAACAAGAGAATAATTTATAGGCATTTCTTGACGTCTACTAATATTACCAATTCTTTGACATTCATCACAAGATAAGACAAACTTACGAGCATCTTTGAAGAGAGTAGGCCAATAAAAACCGGATTGCAATACCTTATGTGCAGTTCTATCTCCAGTGTGGTATCCTCCAGAGGATTCAGAGTGACACTTGCGTAGGATCTGTTCCTATTCATGCTCAGGTACACAACGTCTAATAACACCATCTACTCCTTCTTTATAAAGGTGTGGGTCATCCCAGAAGTAATGTCTTAAATCATAAAAGAACTTTTTCTTTTGCTGGTATGTGAATCTAGGTGGTATAAATTTAGCAACAATGTAATTAGCATAATCAGCATACCAAGGAGCAGTATGAGAAGCATTAATGACCGCTAATTGTTCAATAGGAAAGCTATCATCAATAGGCAATGGGTCATCAAGAACATTCTCTAACCTAGACAAGTTGTCTGCAATGGGGTTCTCATCTCCCTTTCTATCAACAATATGCAAATCAAATTCTTGGAGCAAGAGAACCCATCTAATGAGTCTAGGCTTAGCATCTTTCTTTTCCATGAGATATTTAATAGCAGCATGATTAGTGTGAATAGTAACTTTGGAATCAACTACGTAAGGTCTAAACTTATCACATGCAAACACAACTGCTAAGAACTTTTTTCAGTAGTAGCATAATTTCTGTGGGCAGTATCAAGAGTCTTACTAGCATACTGGATAACATTCAGTTTCTTATCAACTCTTTGCCCTAGAACAACACCTACAGCATAATCACTAGCATCACACATAATTTCAAAGGGTAAATTCCAATCAGGTGACTGAACAATAGGTGCAGTGATCAAAGCTTTCTTAAGTATTTCAAATGCTTCTACACAATCATCATCAAAGACAAAAGAAATATCTTTTTGCAATAAATTAGTCAGAGGCCTAGAGATTTTAGAAAAGTCCTTAATGAACCTCCTATAAAAACTGGCATGACCAAGGAAACTTCTTATACCTTTTATGTCCTTGGGACATGGCATCTTTTCAATAGCATCAACTTTAGCCTTATCAACTTCAATACCTCTCTCGGAAATCTTATGCCCCAAGACAATGCCTTCATTAACCATAAAGTGGCACTTTTCCCAATTCAAGACGAGACTACTGTCTTCGCATCTCTGCAAAACTCGATCAAGGTTGCTCAAGCAATCATCAAAAGAGGATCCATAAATGGAGAAATCATCCATGAATACCTCACAAATCTTTTCACAAAAGTCAGAGAATATAGCCATCATGCATCTTTGAAAGGTAGAGGGTGCATTACATAAACCAAAAGGCATACGTCTATAAGCAAAAGTACCAAAAGGGCAAGTAAAAGTAGTTTTTGATTGATCCCCCGCTGACACAAGTATCTGTGAGAAACCAGAATAACCATCTAGAAAGCAAAAATGTGTGTGTTTGGATAGTCTTTCTATCATTTGATCAATAAAAGGTAAAGGATAATGATCTTTCTTAGTAGCTTTATTTAATTTACGGAAATCAATTACCATCCTATAACCTGTAATAATTCTTTGCGGGATCAATTCATCTTTATCATTAGGAATGATAGTAATACCTCCCTTTTAGGAACACAATGGACAAGACTTACCCAATCACTATCAGCAACGGGATAAATTATACCTACCTCAAGGAGCTTTAGTATCTCCTTTCTTACCACTTCTTTCATCTTAGGATTTCAATCGTCGTTGAGGATCTCTAACTGGTTTGACACCTTCCTCCAATTTAATTTTGTGTTGGCATAAGGTGGGACTAATGCCCTTAAGATCATCCAGAGTATATCCGATAGCAACACGGTGCTTCTTCAGAGTTTTCAATAATCTTTCTTATTCTTGTTCTGAAAGGTTAGCACTAATAATAGCAGGATATATTTTCTTTTCATCAAGATAAGCATACTTAAGATTATCACTTAATGGTTTGAGTTCAAACATGGGACCACCCTTGGGTGGAGGGGGATCCCCTAGAATTTCAACGGGAAGGTTATGTTTCAGAATAGGTTCCTATTGAAGGAACACTTTATCTATTTCCCTTCTTTCCTTCATAAACATATCGTTTTCATGGTCTAGCAAATATTGTTCTAACAGATCAGTAGGAGGCACGACAATAGAAGCAAGACCAATAATCTCATCCTTACTAGGTGATTCTCTATCACGAGGTTGTCTATGAAACTTAGTAAAATTAAACTCATGAGACATACCCTCTAAGAAAATTGTGACAGTGTCCTTTTCACAATCAATCTTAGCATTAACAATATTCAAGAAGGGTCTACCAAAAATAATGGGACAAAGTCATCCCGTGGCGAACTAAGAACAAGAAAATCAGTAGGATATTTAACCTTCCCACACAAGACTTCAACGTCTCTAATGATCCCAATTGGTGAAATAGTATCTCTATTGGCAAGCTTGATAGTAACATCAATACCTTCCAATTCAACGGGTGCAATGTCATGCATAATTTCTTTATATAAATCATAGGGTATTGCACTAGCACTAGCACCCATATCACATAAGCCATGATAACAATGATCTCCTATTTTAACAGAAATAACCTGCATGCCTACCATAGGTCTATGTATCTCAGTATCTGGTCTAACAATATTAGTAGTCTCACCACAGAAATAAATAAAATGCCCATCTAAATCATCATCCAAGAGATCGGTAACCATAGCAATACTAGGTTCAACTTTGATTTGCTCAGGAGGTGTATAAGTTCTAGTATTACTCTTACGAACAACAGTCAAAGTTTTAGCATGATCCTTTATCCTAACAGGAAAAGGAGGTTTCTCAACATAAGCAGTAGGAACAATAGGATCACTATAGGTGACAGTCTTTTCTTCAACTGTAATAGGTGCAATTACTTTTACTTCAATTGGAGGATTATATTTAAACCACTTATCCTTAGGGAGATCAACGTGAGTAGCAAAAGATTCACAGAAAGAAGCTACTATCTCAGAGTCAAGTCCATATTTAGCGCTAAATCCACGGAAAGCATCGGTATCCATAAAAGATTTAACACAATCAAACTTAGGTGTCATACCTGACTCCTTACATCGTCGGAACCCCAATATTCAAAGTTGCATTTAATTCTTTCCAATAATTTCCATTGGAATTCAATAGTCTTCAGCATATAAGAACCAGCACAGGAAGTATCGAGCATGTTGCAATCATTGAGAGAAAGCCGAGCATAAATTTTTTGAATAATCATTTCTCTAGAGAGCTCATGATTGGGGCATGAATATAAGATTGACTTAAGCCTCCCCCAATCTTGAGCGATGCTTTCTCCTTCGCGAGGCCAGAAATAATATATGTAATTACGATCACGATGAACAAGATGCATAGGATAGAACTTCTGGTGAAATTCCAACTTCAATAGTTTATAATTCCAAGATCCCGTATCATCACATAGCCTATACCATGTCAATGCATCTCCCTTCAAAGATAAAGGGAAGACCTCCCTTTTGAAAACATCATCAGGAATACCCGCAAGCTTAAATAATCCACAAACTTCATCCACAAAGATAAGGTGTAAATCGGGATGCAATGTTCTATCTCCTGCAAATGGATTAGCTAGCAGTTTCTCTATCATACCCAAAGGAATCTCAAAGTAAATATTTTCAATAAGTTCAGTAGGTTGAGGAGCAACTCTTTACTCCTCTGGTAGGGGTGAAGATACCTCGAACAAGCCCCTCAAAGGATTAGTTTCCATAGTGACAAGTAACAGAAAATTTCAGCACACTATATAAATATTTCCTTACCAAGTTCCACTCACCAAAAGTGCTACACTCCCCGGCAACGGCGCCAGAAAAGAGTCTTGATGACCCACAAGTGTAGGGGATCTATCGTAGTCCTTTCGATAAGTAAGAGTGTCGAACCCAGTGAGGAGCAGAAGGAAATGATAAGCGGTTTTCAGTAAGGTCTTCTCTGCAAGCACTGAAATTGTAGGTAACAGATAGTTTTGTGATAAGATAAATTGTAATGAGTAACAAGCAATGAAAGTAAATAAAGTGCAGCAAGATGGCCCAATCCTTTTTGTAGCAAAGGATAAGCCTGGACAATTTCTTATAATGAGAAAAGAGCTCCCGAGGACACATGGGACTTATCGTCAAGCTAGTTTTCATCACGCTCATATGATTCGCGTTCGGTACTTTGATAATTTGATATGTGGGTGGACCGGTGCTTGGGTACTACCCTTACTTGGACAAGTATACCAACTATGATTAACCTCTATTGCAAGCATCCTCAACTACAAAAGAAGTATTAAGGTAAACCTAACCACAACATTAAACATATGGATCCAAATCAGCCCCTTACAAAGCAACGCATAAACAAGGGTTTAAGCTTCTGTCACTCTAGCAACCCATCATCTACTTATTACTTCCCAATGCCTTCCTCTAGGCCCAAAAAATGGTGAAGTGTCATGTATTCAATGTTCACATAACACCACTAGAGGAAAGACAACATACATCTCATCAAAATATCAAACGAATTCCAAATTCACATGACTACTAATAGCAAGACTTCACCCGTGTCCTCAGGAAACGTAACTACTCACAAAGCATATTCATGTTCATAATCAGAGGAGTAATAATATGTGTTAAGGATCTGAACATATGATCTTCCACCAAGTAAACCAATTAGCATCAACTACAAGGAGTAATCAACATTACTAGCAACCCACAGGTACCAATTTGTGGTTTGGATACAAGATTGGATACAAGAGATGAACTAGGGTTTTGAGAGGAGATGGTGCTGGTGAAGATGTTGATGGAGATTGAACCCCTCCCGATGATAGGATCGTTGGTGATGACGATGGTGATGATTTCCCCCTCCCGGCGGGAAGTGTCCCCGGCAAAACAGCTCCGCTAGAGCCCTAGATTGGTTGCGCCAAGGTTCCGCCTCGTGGCGGTGGGGTTTCATCCCATAAGCTTGCCCACGATTTTTCCCAGGGTAAAAGCCTTCATATAGCAGAAGATGGACACCGGAGGGCCACCAGGGGGCCCAGGAGACAGGGGCGCGCCTAGTAGGGGTGGGCAGGGCCCCCACCCTCCTGGCCAGGGTGTGGCCCCCCTGAGGTGTTTCTTCTGCTCAATAATTCTTATAAATTCCAAAAATAAGTTCCATGGAGTTTCAGGATTTTTCGAGCTGTGCAGAATAGGTTTCCAATGTTTGCTCCTTTTCCAGCCAGAATTCCAATTGCCGGCATTCCCCCTCTTCATGGTAAACATTGTAAAATAAGAGAGAATAGCCATAAGTATTGAGATATAATGTGTAATAACAACCCATAATGCAATAAATATTGATATAAAAGCATGATGCAAAATGGACGTATCTGGGCGGCGAAGGGAAAGAAGCAGAATCGCGGGTCGTCATCGCGCTCGGATCCGGTCTACGCTCCGGCAGGAAGATCTGGATAAGCTGGTTGAGTCCGGGCTAATCGCCAAGGGTGCGGCAAGGCTGCCTGAGGGGGAGATGGAGCCACAACCTCGACCGGGTGAGTGTGTTCTACTTGCCACCCACATCGACTGGGGCTTCTCGCTTCCTCCGCACCCCTTCTTCCGGGGCTTCTTGAACTTCTTCGGCGCCCAACTCCATCATTTTTCTCCCAATACCATCATGTACCTTGCCACGTTCGTGTCTATGTGTGAGAACTTTCTGGGGTGTTGACCGCACTGGGGTCTTTTCAAACATATTTTCACCATTCGTTCTCAATCGGTGAAGAAAGCGAACACGAGCGATGAGAAAACCCATGTCATTCAGATGTGTGGGGGTTTGGGTATCCAGAAGAGGCAGAGGAGTTCTTTCCCTTCCATGACTCTCCCTGAATTGGTTAGGGGCTGGCAGTCAACCTGGTTCTACTGCCAGGACCTCACGACCCCAAGTCAGTCGACCGGCCTTCCCCACTTCACTTTTGACCGTGTCCAGACTCCTTCCTCGCTGAAGGTGACAGCTGCTGAGGACGTGGAGACAAAGATGCTGGTTGAGAAAGTGGTCCAATTGATCAATTAGGGTGTCACTGGCATGGACCTGCTAGAAGTATTCCTCAGTCGATGCATCCAGCCCCTTCAGGCCCGTGACCATCCCATGTGGCTGTACTCTGGGGCTGACGACACTGCTCGTGTTCATCTAGAGGAAGTTCCAGCCAAGACCGTGGCCATGTGGTTGAAGAGCATTACAGGCAACAAGGTGTCATTGTCTTTTATTTCTATCGACTAATATATCTCTCTCGCTAAGTGCACCCACTGGGTGTAGTCCCCGAGACTACTGCTGAATATTTGATTCGGCAGTAGTCTTAGAGTTACTTTCACTGTCATTGTCTTTTATTTCTGTCGACTGATATATCTCTCTCACTGACTGCAGAGGTCTTGTGATCTTGGAGCTCGGCTTTCTGAGTTAAACAAGAAGCACATCAGCCTCGAACTTGATCTTGAACTGGCAAAGAAGAACCTCAAGACTGCTCAAGAAGAAACAACCATCATGGGAGGTAACCAATCAACACTTGTCCGCCCAGAAGCTCGCACCTTCCAGTGTTTTTTCTTTCAGTCTCTTTGAACCGAGTGACTTCACACAAGCACATGTGTGTAGTGAAAACCGTTAGCTTCAGGCTCGTTTGAAGAGTGTTGTTTCTTTAGAGAGAATGAAGGAAGCTCTAGAGAAGAAGGACCAGGACCTTGCAGCTGCTCAGAAGGAAGCGCGAGAGAAGACAGTGCTTGTAGACAAGAAGCTGGCTTCGGTCGGCAAGTTGGAAGAGGAGAACACGAAGCTGAAGACTGCCATCTCTGAAGCCAATCGGGAAGTTGAGCGACTGAAGAAGGAAAAGGAGAACCTGACCAATGAAGTTGGAGGCCTCAGAGCCAGGATAGTCAAGCTGGAGTCCTATCTGGGACAACTTGCCGCAAAACTAGTCCTGAAGCTTGAAGGTACCGCCACTCGACTGGTTAGTTGCCGTCGACTGAAGTATCTTGTTATATTGTCGACTCACTATTCTTCCTGATTATGCAGAACTTTGTCAGGATTTTGAGGCTGAGACCGGGCGGGTCGAGATAGGTCTCAACCCCATCAATTGTCCTGTAAAATACGACGTTGCGATGAACTTGCTGTGGTTGGAATCACGCTTGGACGGTGTCGTTGCTTATATGGCTCGACTGAAGGCGGCGATGACTCAGGTTGACGCCAAACTCTGGCCTCAGGTGGAACTTTCACAAGATCTCAAGTCGCTGATGGCTCGACTAAATCAGATCCCTGGCCAAGTGCAGGAATGGAAGAAGTTGTCCGCTTGCTATGGCGCTGACGTCCCCCTGTCATTGGTCCAAGTGCACTGCAAGGACGCTAGAGAAGACAAGTTGGCGGCTCTCAAGGTTGTGAATACTAAGAAGCACACCTTCCAGTCCTTCATGGACACCTTCCTTGAGGCTGCCACTCGTATTGCAGACAGCATCGACCTTGACAGCTTCTGTGATCCAGCCAGCCCTTCTCCTGATGAGTGATCGAAAAAACATTATGCTTCACCTTTATTTGCCTCGGAATGCCGAGTGATTTTGTAATCATTAAAACTCCTTCGGTCCCGATGCCCGAGCACTTTAATCCGTGATTTGGAACCTTTGGATTTATCTGCACTTGGTTTATCTTTGAATATGTTGTGTTTGTCTTCGAGTGGAACTCGTTCTTCACTCGGATTGGTTCTTGTACTTTTGATGCAGCTTCTGAGGAAGAGGCCGCAGTCGACCTGTTGGACGAGCCCTGAGCAGCATTGATCAGCTCATCAGCAAGGTGCTCGGCAATGGTCTTGACGTTCCTAAAGGCAGCTCGCCTTGGCGCCAGCTGCCGGATGAGCCTTTGTCAGCATTGATCAGCTCATCAGCAAGGCACTCAGCAATGGTCTTGACGTTCCTGAAAGCAGCTCGCCTTGGCACCAGCTTTTGGATGAGCCTTTGGCAGCATTGATCAGCTCATCAGTGAGGCACTCAACAATGGTCTTGACGTTCCTGAAAGCGGTTCGCCTTGGCAACACGCACAATCTCGTCCTTCTCCTTGATGGTGCAGCCCGGGGAGGGGGTCATGGTCGACCTCACCACTCGGTAGAATTTTTTAAACTTAGGCGAGTACTGGACTGCAGCTAAGCCCCCAAGTGGGAGGATCGCTCACCACTCGGTAGGATTTTTCAAACTGAGGCAAGTATTGTACTGCAGCTAAGCCCCCGAGTGGGAGGATCGCTCACCACTCGGTAGAATTTTTCAAACTTAGGCGAGTACTGGACTGCAGCTAAGCCTCCGAATGGGAGGATCGCTCACCACTCGGTAGGATTTTTCAAACTTAGGCGAGTACTGAACTGCAGCTAAGCCCTCGAGTGGGAGGATCGCTCACCACTCGGTAGGATTTTTCAAACTTAGCGAGTACTGGGCTGCAGCTAAGCCTCCGAGTGGGAGGATCGCTCACCACTCTGTAGTATTTTTCAAACTTAGGTGAGTACTGGACTGCAGCTAAGCCACCGAGTGGGAGGATCACTCACCACTCGGTAGGATTTTTCAAACTTAGGCGAAACGGATTCGCGGCTAAGCCCCCGAGTGGGAGGATCGCTCAGCACTCGGTAGGATTTTTCAAACTTAGGCGAAACGGATTTGTGGCTAAGCCCCCGAGTGGGAGGATTGCTCACCACTCGGTAGGATTTTTCAAACTTAGGCAAAACGGATTCGTGGCTAAGCCCCCGAGTGGGAGGCTTGCTCACCACTCGGAAGGATTTTCAGCATTAGGCGAAGCGGATTCGCAGCTAAGGCATCCACTGGGGGATTTAAGACATGTACAAAAGAGACAACAATCATTCAGGAGACTGTAAAATCTTTTATAACCAAACTAGAAGGTATCTCTTATTACATCTTATCAATCTAAACGCTTAAGTGTAAAAGGGGCGGAGCAGCTCCGCATTCCAAGAGCGTGGCTCGTCTTTATTGTGCTTGACGTTGTAAAGACGGTATGCACCGTTGTGGAGCACTTTGGTGACGATGAAGAGGCCTTCCCAAGAAGGAGCGAGCTTGTGTGGTTTCTGCTGGTCCACCCGAAGAACCAAATCTCCCTCTTGAAATGCCCGACCCTCACATTTCTGGCGTGGAATCGATGAAGGTCTTGCTGATAAATGGTCGACCGGATCAAGGCCATCTCTCTTTCCTCTTTCAGGAGATCAACTGCATCTTGCCAAGCCTGTTTTGCTTCCTCTTCTGAGAAATGTTTGACTCGAGGTGCATTGTTAAGCAAATCACTTGGGAGTACAGCTTCAGCTCCGTAGACTAGGAAGAATGGAGTCCGGCCAGTTGGCCGATTTGGAGTCGCCCTGAATCCCCAAAGTACTGATGGAAGTTCATCGACCCAGGCACCTGCTGCATGCTTGAGTTCACGCATCAAACGGGGTTTCAGTCCTTTGAGAATCAATCCATTTGCACTTTCAGCTTGTCCATTCGACTGAGGGTGGGCGGCTGAAGCATGGTCGACCCTAGAACCTTGGGAAGCACAAAAGGCCCTGAACTCGTCAGAATCAAAGTTCGACACGTTATCAGTGATGATGTTGTGCGGAACACCATATCTGAATGTTAATTCTCTGATGAAGCTAACAATTGTACTTGCTTCAAGATTTTTGATGGGCTTGGCTTCAATCCATTTGGTGAACTTATCGACTGCTACGAGCACAGGAGAAAAGCCACTTCTGCCAGTCCTCAGAGGTCTGGCCATATCTAATCCCTAGACAGCAAAAGGCCAGACAAGTGGAATAATCTTCAGAGCTAACGCGGGTTTATGGGACATGTTGGAGTAGAACTGGCAGCCTTCACATTTGTCTACTATTTCTTTTGCCATCTCATTGGCACGAGGCCAGTAAAATCCGGCTCGGTATGCTTTGGCCACGATGGTCCGGGAGGACGCATGGTGACCACAGGTCCCTGAGTGAATATCATTGAGGATCATTCGGCCTTCTTCTGGCGTGATGCATTTCTGGCCGACTCTAGTTACAATTTCTCTAAACAACTGCCCTCTTATCGCAGTAAAGGCTTTGGATCGACGGATGATCTGTCGAGCCTCTTCTTCATCCTCTGGAAGTTCTTTCCTAAGACTGTATGCAATGTATGGCACTGTCCAGTCGGGAGTGACAACCAAAACCTCCATGATCAAGTCGACCACGGTTGGGACTTCGACTTCAGTCGGATCTGTGGAACTCTTAGGCTGTGGGGGCTCTTCAGTGAAAGGATCTTCCTGTACTGAAGGCGAGCGAATATGTTCCAAAAACACATTGCTAGGAATGGTCTCTCTCTTGGATCCTATCTTTTGAAGGAAATATGCCCTAGGGGCAATAATAAAGTTATTATTTATTTCCTTATTTCATGATAAATGTTTATTATTCATGCTAGAATTGTATTAACTAGAAACATAATACATGTGTGAATACATAGACCAACATAACATCACTAGTATGCCTCTACTTGACTAGCTCATTAATCAAAGATGGTTATGTTTCCTGACCATAGACATGTGTTGTCATTTGATTAATGGGATCACATCATTAGGAGAATGATGTGATTGACATGACCCATTCCGTTAGCCTAGCACTTGATCGTTTAGTTTATTGCTATTGCTTTCTTCATGACTTATACATGTTCCTGTAACTATGAGATTATGCAACTCCCGTTTACCGGAGGAACACTTTGGGTGCTACCAAACATCACAACGTAACTGGGTGATTATAAAGGAGTACTACAGGTGTCTCCGAAGGTACTTGTTGGGTTGGCGTATTTCGAGATTAGGTTTTGTCACTCCGATTGTCGGAGAGGTATCTCTGGGCCCTCTCGGTAATGCACATCACTATAAGCCTTGCAAGCAATGTAGCTAATGGGTTAGTTACGGAATGATGCATTACGTAACGAGTAAAGAGACTTGCCAGTAACGAGATTGAACTAGGTATTGGATACCGACGATCGAATCTCGGGCAAGTAACATACCGATGACAAAGGGAACAACATATGTTGTTATGCGGTTTGACCGATAAAGATCTTCGTAGAATATGTAGGAGCCAATGTGGGCATCCAGGTCCCGCTATTGGTTATTGACCGAGAATAGTTCTAGGTCATGTCTACATAGTTCTCGAACCCGTAGGGTCCGCATGTTTAGCGTTATGATGACAGTTTTATTATGAGTTTATAAGTTTTGATGTACCGAAGTTTGTTCAGAGTCCCGGATGTGATCACGGACATGACGAGGAGTCTCGAAATGGTTGAGACATAAAGATTGATATATTGGAAGCCTATGTTTGGACATCGGAAATGTTCCGGGTGAAATCGGCATTTTATCGGAGTACCGGGGGGTTACCGGAACCCTCCCGGGGGTTATTGGGCCTTCATGGGCCCTAAGGGAGAAGAGGAGAGGAGGCAAGAGGTGGGCTGCGCCCCCTCCCCTCCCTAGTCCGAATAGGACTAGGAGAGGGGGGCGGCGCCCCCCTTTCCTTCCCCTCTTCCTCCTCCTTCCCCCTTCTCCTACTCCAACTAGGAAAGAAGGGAGTCCTACTCCCGGTGGGAGTAGGACTCCCCCTTGGCGCGCCTTCCTTGGCCGGCCGCCCCCTCCCCCTTGGCTCCTTTATATACGGGGGCAGGGGGCACCCCATGACATACAAGTTGATCTACGGATCGTTCCTTAGCCGTGTGCGGTGCCCCCCTCCACCATATTCCACCTCGGTCATATCGTCGCGGAGTTTAGGCAAAGCCATGCGCCGGTAGAGCATCATCATTGTCACCACGCCGTCGTGCTGACGAAACTCATCCCCGACGCTTTGCTGGATCGGAGCTCGGGGATCGTCATCAAGCTGAACGTGTGCTGAACTCGGAGGTGCCGTACGTTCGGTACTTGGACCGGTCGGATCGTGAAGACGTACGACTACATCAACCGCATTGTCATAATGCTTCCGCTTACGGTCTATGAGGGTACCTGGACAATACTCTCCCCTCTCGTTGCTATGCCATCACCATGATCTTGCGTGTGCGTAGATTTTTTTTTTGAAATTACTACGTTCCCCAACATCTTTGTCAATTCATCTGCAGCTTGATTTTTCAGTCGGGGTATGTGGTGAAGCTCCAACCCTTCAAACTTCTTTTCCAACTTTCTCACTACATTACAATAACCAGTCATAGCCGGGCTCTTGACATCCCACTCCTTCATTACTTGATTAACCACCAAATCTGAGTCGCCGTAGACCATGAGGCGACGTACGCCAAGTGAAATGGCCATACGCAACCCATATAAAAGTGCTTCATATTCAGCTTCATTGTTGGAGGAATCAAAATGAATCTGGAGAACGTAGTTGAGCTTGTCTCCGCTAGGGGATACCAATAATACCCCAGCACCGAACCATTCAACATCTTGGAGCCATCAAAGAACATGGTCCAATGCTCCGAGTGAACGTGAGTCGGAAGTTGCTACTCAATCCACTTGGTGAGGAAGTCTGCAATTGCTTGGGACTTGATAGCTTTCTTTGCCTCAAACTTGATATCCAATGGAAGGAGTTTGATCGCCCATTTTGCGACTCGACTAGTTGCATCTCTGTTATTCAGAATTTCTGATAATGGTGCATCAGTGACGACTGTAATGGAGTGATCAGAGAAATAGTGCAACCTTCTTCATGGTCATGTAGATTCCATAAGCAAGCTTCTGATAATGTGGATATCTCTGCTTGGACGGAGTCAAAACTTCAGAGAGATAATACGCTGGGCGCTGAACTTTATAAGCTTTTCCTTCTTCTTCCCGCTCGACCGTGAGTACTGTACTGACAACTTGTCCAGTGGCTGCAATGTAAAGCAGTAAATGCTCTTTGCCGATTGGCGCAGCAAGCACCGACTGGGTGGAAAGCAGGGTTTTGAGCTCTATAAACGCTGCATCAGCTTCATCAGTCCACTCGAACTTATCAGACTTCTTCATCAATCGGTAAAGAGGTAAAGCCTTTTCACCGAGACGAGAAATGAATCGACTCAAGGCGGCCAAACAACCAGTAAGCTTCTGAACATCATGCACACGCACGGGGCGTTTCATTCGGAGGATGGCACCAACTTTTTCTGGGTTCGCGTCGATCCCTCGTTTGGAAACGAGGAAACCGAGTAACTTTCCACCTGGGACTCTGAATGTGCACTTTGACGGATTAAGCTTGATATCATATCTTCTCAGGTTGTCAAAGGTTTCTGCAAGGTCGGTCCGCAGGTCGGAACCTTTGCGCGACTTGACCACATTTCGACTGATTTGAGTGAGCATGCACTTCTGAATCATCCTCATGAATGTGGCGCCGGCATTTTTTAGACCAAATGGTATGGTGACATAGCAAAAGCACCCGAATGGGGTGATGAAAGTTGTTTTTATTTCATCGGGACCATATAGTCAGATCTGATGATACCCGGAATACGCATCTAGAAAAGACAAGCACTCACACCCCGCAGTCGAGTCAACAATCTGATCGATGCGGGGGACAGGGAAATGATCTTTCGGGCAGGCCCGATTGATATGCTTGAAATCAATGCACATACGAAGCGAATCGTCCTTCTTAGGGACCATGACCACGTTGGCAAGCCACTTGGAGTGGTAGATCTCTCGGATGAACTCTGATGCTAGGAGCCGAGCCACTTCCTCGCCAATTGATTTTCTCTTCTGCACGGCGAACCATCGAAGATGCTCTTTGACGGGTTTTGCCTTCGGATTGACACGCAAAGGATGCTCAGCCAGTCCCCTGGGTACACCCGGCATGTCAGAAGGTTTCCATGCAAAGATGTCCCAGTTCTCACGGAGGAACTGGATGAGCGCTTCTTCCTATTTGTTGTCGAGCGTTGTTGAGATATGAGTCGGTGCTTCATTTGTATCGGTCGGGTGAATATGAATCGGCTTCGTTTCTCCAAACGACTGAAATGCAGAGTCTGTGGCAGGCTTCTTGGCCCGTAACAAATCACTCAGATCTGCATTTTTTTGATACTCCTGCAATTCAACTGCTGCCATTTGTGCATCGGCAATTTTGGAACCCTTCTGGAAGCATTCCTCTGCTTTCTGCCGATTGCCAGTGACTGTGATCACACCTTTTGGGCCAGGCATCTTTAGCTTGAGGTACATGTAACATGGTCGAGCCATAAAACGCGCATAGGCAGGTCTACCCAAAATATCATGATAAGCACTCTTGAAATCTACAACTTCAAATGTCAACTTTTCCTTATGGTAATTCTTGGAATCACCGAAAACCATGTCAAGGGCGATCTGGCCAAGTGATTCGGCTTTCTTTCCAGGGATGACGCCATGAAAGCTCATATTGCTTTTACTAAGCTTGGACATCGGAATGCCCATCCCCTTCAAGGTCTCAGCATAAAGGATATTCAGGCTGCTACCACCATCCATTAGCACTTTGGTCAGTCGAGTGCATTCGACTACTGGGTCGACCACCAACGCTTGCCTCCCAGGAGTGGCTATACGCGTCGGGTGATCAGACTGGTCGAATGTGATGGTTGTTTATGACTGAGGGAGTCCTGGATTAGGGGGTGTCCGGATAGCCGGATTACCATCATCGGCCGAACTATCATCGGCCAGACTATCATCATCGACCGGACTCCAAGACTATGAAGATACAAGATTGAAGACTTCGTCCCGTGTCCGGATGGGACTTTCCTTGGCGTCGAAGGCAAGCTTGGCGATACGGATATGTAGATCTCCTACAATTGTAACCGACTCTATGTAACCCTAGCCCTCTCCGATGTCTATATAAACCGGATGGCTCTAGTCCGTAGGACAACGAACAACATCAACCCTTACAATCATACCATAGGCTAGCTTCTAGGGTTTAGCCTCCTTGATCTCGTCGTGGATCCACTCTTGTAAACATCCACAATATCAATATCAATCAAGCAGGACGTAGGGTTTTACATCCATCAAGAGGGCTCGAACCTGGGTAAAACATCGTGTCCCTTGTCTCCTATTACCATCCGCCTAGACGCACAGTTCGGGACCCCCTACCCGAGATCCGCCGGTTTTGACACCGACATTGGTGCTTTCATTGAGAGTTCCTCTGTGTCGTCATAGATAGGTTTGATGGCCTCTTCAATCAACAACGACGCGGTCCTGGGTGAGACTTTTCTCCCCGGACAGATCTTCATATTCGACGGCTTCGCACTGCGGGCCAACTCACTTGGCCATCTGGAGCAGATCGAAAGCTACGCCCCTGGCCGTCAGGTCAGGTTTGGAAGCCTAAACTTCACGGCCGACATCCGCGGGGACTTGATCCTCGATGGATCAGAGCCACAGCCGAGCATGCCATGCTGTCACGATGGGCACGACCTAACTCTGCCACCGGACAGTACCTTGGAGGCCGCACACGAATCCTCTCCGACCCATAGTCCGGAGCCGATCGCACAGATCGAGGACGGGTGGCTGGACACCGCCTCGAGAGCTGCAACTACCATGGCGATGGAGCCGAACACTAACCTTGTCCCGCATAAAGCTCATGACTCCGAGGCGCCGGACTCCCTACCGGACTCCGAACCTCCTGCGCCCCTGCCAGTCGAATCCGATTGGGCGCCGATCATGGAATTCACCGCTGCGGACATCTTTCAGCACTCACCCTTCGGCGACATCTTAAATTCGCTGAAGCATCTCTCGCTATCCGGAGAGCCCTGGCCGGACTATGGCCAGGATGGTTGGGACGCGGACGACGAAGAAATTCAGAGCCCACCCACCACCCACTTCGTAGCCACCGTCGACGATCTAACCGACGTACTCGACTACGACTCTGAAGACATCAACGGTATGGGTGACGATGCCGGAGACTATCAAGAACCAGTGCCTACGGGACACTGGAAGACCACCTCGTCATACGACATATACATGGTGGACACCCCAAAAGATGGGGACAACGAAGAAGCAGCGGAGGCAGATTCCTTAAAGAAACAGCCCAAGCGCCGACGTCAGCGGCGCCGCTCTAAATCCCGCCACAGCAAGAATGGAGATTCCGGCACAGGAGATAATAACACCCCTGAAAGTGCCGAAGATAACCCCCTCCAGCAAGATTCAGCGCAGGAGGAGGCAGAAGCAAGCCCTCACGAGAGGGCGGCAGACGAAGAGGTCGAGGATGATAATTACATACCTCCCTCCGGAGATGAGGCAAGCCTCGACGACGACGAATTCATTGTGCCCGAGGATCCCGTCGAACAAGAGCGTTTTAGACGTAGGCTAATGGCTACAGCAAATAGTCTAAAGAAAAAGCAGCAACAGCTTCAAGCTGATCAAGACCTGCTGGCCGACAGATGGACCGAGGTCCTCGCGGCCGAAGAGTATGAACTCGAACGCCCCTCCAAAAGCTACCCAAAACGCAAGTTGCTCCCCCGACTAGAGGAGGAAGCATACAAACCGGCAGCACTAGCGCACAATACGGCAGACCGACCACCTCGTGGCCGCGACAGAGAGGCATGTAAGCCCTCCACCAAAATCGTACCCCGGCACCGCTCAAAAAGCGTGAGGCCACGGGGGAATGCGCCGGACTTGCAGGACATATTGGAGGACAAGGCAAGATAATCCAGATCTATCTATGGATCACGTGGGCGCCCCAAGATCCACGATGAATACCGTCGCGCCAGATACAACTACTCCGGCCAGGCCGAACACAGCAGACAACGCTCTCTTGAGCTACGTCGCGACATTGCGCAATACAGAGGCGCCGCACACCCACTATGCTTCACTGATGAAGTAATGGATCATCAAATCCCTGAAGGGTTTAAACCCGTTAACATCGAATCCTACGATGGCACAACAGACCCCGCGGTTTGGATTGAGGACTATCTCCTTCATATACATATGGCCCGCAGCGACGATCTTCACGCCATCAAATATCTCCCGCTCAAGCTTAAAGGACCAGCTCGGCATTGGCTTAATAGCCTGCCCGCAGAGTCAATTGGATGCTGGGAAGACCTGGAAGCCACATTCCTCGACAACTTCCAGGGCACGTACGTGCGACCACCGGATGCAGGTGACCTAAGCCACATAATCCAGCAGCCAGACGAATCGGCCAGGCAATTCTGGACACGGTTCTTAACAAAGAAAAATCAAATCGTCGACTGTCCGGATGCAGAGGCCCTCGCTGCCTTCAAACATAACATCCGCGAGGAGTGGCTGGCCCGGCACCTAGGACAGGAAAAGCCGAAATCCATGGCAGCCCTCACATCACTCATGACCCGCTTCTGTGCGGGAGAGGATAGCTGGCTAGCTCGCAGCAACAACCTCAGCAAAAATGCTGGCAGTCCGGATACCAAGGACCGCAATGGCAGGTCGCGTCGAAACAAAAACAAACGCCGCATTAACGGCGACAGCAATGAGGATACGGCAGTCAATGCTGGATTCCGAGGCTCCAAACCCGGTCAACAGAAGAAGCCATTTAAAAGAACTACTCCGGGCCCGTCCAATTTGGACCGAATACTCGACCGCTCTTGTCAAATACATGGAACCCCCGAAAGGCCAGCTTACCACACCAACAGAGATTGTTGGGTATTCAAGCAGGCAGGCAAATTAATTGCCGAAAACAATGACAAGGGGCTACACAGCGACGACGAGGAAGAGACCCGGCCGCCGAACAACAGAGGACAGAAGGGATTCCCCCCTCAAGTTCGGACGGTAAATATGATATACGCATATACCCAAGGGGGAGCGGAAGCGTGCACTAAGGGACGTATATGCGATGGAGCCAGTCGCCCCAAAATTCAACCCATGGTCCTCTTGCCCGATCACTTTCGATTGAAGAGACCATCCGAACAGTATCCGCCATGGCGGATTCGCCGCATTGGTTTTAGACCCAATCGTTGATGGTTTTCACCTCACGCGAGTCCTGATGGACGGCGGCAGTAGCCTGAACCTGCTTTATTAGGATACAGTGCGCTAGATGGGCATAGACCCTTCAAGGATTAAACCTACAAAGACGACCTTCAAAGGCGTCATACCAGGAGTTGAGGCCAATTGTACAGGCTCAGTCACACTGGAAGTGGTCTTCGGATCCCCGGATAATTTCCGAAGCGAGGAGTTAATCTTCGATATAGTCCCGTTCCGCAATGGCTATCACGCTCTGCTCGGACGAACCGCGTTCGCAAAATTCAACGCGGTGCTGCATTATGCATACCTTAAGGTCAAGATGCCAGGCCCTCGTGGAGTCATCACGGTCAATGAAATCACGGAACGCTCCCTCCGAACGGAGGAACATACAGAGGCTCTCGCGGCAGAAGTACAGAGCAGCCTTTTAAGGCAATTCTCGAGTCCGGCCGTTAAACGACCGGACACAGCCAAACGCGCCCGGAGCAACATCAACCAAGACCACCTGGCACGTTCCGAGCACGCGTAGCAGTGCGGCCCCAACCCCAGCCCTCGCGCAATTGCAAGACAAACTCTCCGCGTACATAATTACGCCCTGGAGATACCATGGGCCTAGGGGAAGGGGCACGACCAACCCAGAGTGCGGTTCGACCACACCAGGGGCTCCCAAGTGTGTCGCTATTTTTTTACAGGACTCTGTCCGGCGGTGAACCTGCCGAACTCATGATACAACAGCCAGGGAGGGACAAAGGCCGCGACGAACACTCAGGTGGTCTCCATTACGAGCATTAAATTTGTTAAATACACCATTCCGCGGCCTACCCCTGGAGGGAGACGCCTTTAATTCGTCCAATCCCTTGCTTTTCGCACTATTTGTATCATTTCGCACTCATAGCAGACCTTCTTGAATAAAATGCAGCACATTTCGCCCATAATTGCATTACTTTCTATATATATGTTCATTTACGACATGTTGCATCCGTATATTTTGGTACGGCCGAATACACCAGGGGCTTATGTTCCCCGCATTATGGTGTGATAAGTCCGAACACTTTCACAAGTGCGGCACCCCGAACTTATAGCATTATATGAATCGGCTTCGAATCATGTCTCGGGTCAATAGTTGGGTTTGCCTGGCTCCCATGTTTGGCACCTTACGTTTCCGTTCTATCGGCTAAGGTAGCACTGGGAGAACCACTTCGATTGCGCCCCGGTTGAGCCGGGTTAACGCCTCAGTGGAGAAAGCTAAAACTGACTGTCATGATAAGGCGAGAGACTGGTCGCTGTTCGAGAGGTTTTTTCGGGTCCTTAAAGACCTACGCCGCTTCGAGCGAAGTTCCGGATAATGTCTGACGAAGGCGTGGATAGCGCCCCGAATTTGGTCTTCCGAATACTAGGGGCTTCGCCGAAATTTAAAATTATAGAATTCTATGGCTAAGTGAGAGTGTTCAAGCATTATAAGTCCGGTTGCCTTGTTCGTTGTGTTGAGCGCCTCCCTAGATGGACCCAACAATGGGAACAAGCATGCTCAAGTTTATCCCGAACACCCCAGCACTCGCGGCATGGGGGCCGAAGCCGACGACTTGCCATCTCTTAGATTTAACAACCGGCGCACAGAAGGTAATATTTTAAATTCAACAAGCGTTGCTTAGCGCATATGAACAAAGTTTTCAGCGCACAGGATACTACATAGCGAGTTTACTCAATAATTACATCTCGGGGGCACTCATCCGCAATCTTGCGGGCACCCTTCAGGACAGTCTTATAGTACATTTCGAGCGTACGATATTCCTTGCCCGTTGGTGGCGCGTCAGTGATTAGCTTCTCCGCATCCAACTTGCCCCAATGCACCTTTGCGCGGGCAAGGGCCCGACGAGCACCTTCAATACAGGCGGAGCGCTTGATGACCTCCACCCAGGGGCACGCGTCCACCAGCCGCCGCACGAGGCCGAAGTAGCTTCCAGGCATGGCCTCTCCAGGCCACAGCCGGACTATGAGGCCCTTCATGGCCTCCTCAGCTACCTTGTGGAGTTCGACTAGTTGCTTTAGGTGGTCGCTAGGGGGCACCGGATGGCCGACCTCAGCATACTGAGACCAGAAGACCTTCTCCGTTGAGCTTCCCTCCTCACCACGATAGAATGCGGCGGCATCGGATGCACTGCGAGGCAAATCTGCAAACGCCCCTGGAGAGCTCCGAATCCGGGTAAGTGTCAGGTAGTTTACATTAACATGCTTGCTTTGCATGAAAAATGCCTTACCCGCCGCTATTTTCTTCACATCTTCCACCTCCTGAAGGGCCTTATGGGCCTCGGCCTTGGCGGCTTTGGCACTTTCGAGAGCCGAGGCAAGCTCGGACTCTCGAGTCTTTGAGTCACGCTCCAAACTCTCATGCTTTGCCATGAGAGCCTGGAGCTCTTGCCGAACCGCCGCCACCTGCGCCTCCTGCTTTTCTCGCTCTATCAGTTCCGTGGCCGCACTGCGTTCGGCCGGGGACACGGCTTCCTTCAGGGTTGCCACCTCGTTCGTGGCCCCTGCAGTACCCATATTATCCTTGTTATTCTTTTATTGCAACCTAAATCCTTTTCTGTAAGGTACAAGTTCAAAGTGGTGTTACTCACCTTCTTTGTCCTGGAGCTGCTTCTTGGCACGGCCGAGCTCTTGCTCGGACCGCTCGAGCTCCTGCTTCAAAGCACCGATCTCCGCAGTCAGTGCGGCAGAGGTCAGCAGCGCAACCTCCAACCCATATTGACATAACTTTTTAGCAACCCTGCGTATATCTTTTTAGATCCTCAGTCCGGCTTTTCTTTCCGAACACCGAACCGAGCATCAGGGGCTATAGTCTATGCGGTATTACATTACATAATTTGAACTTCTTACCTCAAAGCATGTTAGGAGGCTACTGCAGGCTTCGGTCAGCCCGCTCTTGGCGAGCTGTACCTTCTGAATCACCGCACTCATGATAGTGCGGTGTTCTTCCTTGATGGAAGCGCCTTGGAGCGCCTCCAACAAGTTGTCCGGCGCCTCCGGTTGGACGGAGGCCGCCGGCATCACGGTCTTGCCCTTCTTGCGATGGGGCCGCCGGCCGGACTCCGGAACCACCGCGGGTTCCGACGTGGAGTCCGGCGCAAAGTCCGGGAGGCCACCTTGGGGCGCCTCCGGAGCCTCCCCCTGATGGGTCCCTTCTTGGGACCCCACCTCGGCGTCCTCAGTGGCGCGAGGGGTGGAGGCCGTCGGGATGGAATCCACATCCGACGGAGCCAACGACCCGCTCGATGAAGCGGGGAAATCATCATCGGCCGGACTGCAGGCAGTATGCGGCATTAGAAGGACGCTATGTGACATAAAAAGATATTATAAATCATTCAGGAATCCGGATACTTACGATCTCGCCAGAGGCCTGGCCCTTGAAGGCCATTCTTCCTCGCCAATGTTGATGTTGGCGGAGCCGTCCGGGGGAATAGTCCTTCCCCTCTTGGACCCTTCGGCCTCCCCTGTTGGGGAAGCCTTCCTCTTCCTCTCTCCCTCCTCTGGGAGAGAGTCCTCTTTCTCCTCCTCGTTTTTGGGGGAGGAGCCCTCCTCGGAGTCGTCGGACACCTGAAAACGGGAACTCTTTTGAGTACCCGTGGCCTCCTTCTTGGCCTTCTTCTCCGGCACCACGTGCGGTGCCGGAACCAGCAGCCCCGCTAGACGGGCGTCTACTGGGTTTTCTGGCATGGGAGCCGGGCAGTTGATCTGCTCCGCCTTCTTCATCCAGTCCTGTCAAAGGAAAAGGGGAAATCAAAACCCGCATAGAGTCAAACTATGAAAAGCAAGTGTCCCATAAAGGGGTAGAATCACTTACCTCATCAGCTTGGCGCTGCGAGCGAAATCCGCGATCTTCAGTCGCGGATGTGGGGGCTTCGGCGCCCTTAAACAGCACCCTCCAGGCGCCTTCGTACGTCGTGTCGAAGAGCCCGCTCAACGCTTGGTGCTGTTCCGGATCAAATTCCCACAGATTGAATGCCCTCTCTTGGCATGGGAGAATCCGGCGGACGAGCATGACTTGGACCATGTTAACTAGCCTGAGCTTCTTCACCAGCTTCTGGATACAGGCTTGGAGTCCCGTCACCTCCTCCGAACTACCCCACAGCATGCCCTTCTTTTTCCAGGAGGTGAGCTACGTAGGGATACCAGATCTGAACTCGGGGGCCGCCGCCCACATAGGGTCGCACGGCTCGGTGATATAGAACCACCCCGATTGCCACCCCTTGACGGATTCCACAAAGGCCCCTTCGAACCAAAGGACGTTGGGCATGTTGCCCAACATGGCGCCTCCGCACTCCGCTTGAGTGCCCTTCACTACCTTCGGCTTGACATTGAAGGTCTTGAGCCACAAGCCGAAGTGGGGCTGGATGCAGAGGAAGGCCTCGCAGACGACGATAAACGCCGAGATGTTGAGGATGAAGTTCGGCGCCAGATCATGGAAATCCAGGCCGTAGTAGAACATGAGCCCCCGGACAAAGGGGTGAAGTGGAAAGCCTAGTCCGCGGAGGAAATGGGGAAGAAAAATGACCCTCTCATGGGGCCTGGGGGTGGGGATGAGCTGCCCCTCGTCGGGCAGCCGGTGCGCGATGTCGCTGGACAGATAGCCGGCACCGCGCAGTCTTTCGATGTGCTCCTCCGTAACGGAGGAGGTCATCCACTTGCCTCCCGCTCCGGACATGGTCGGAGAAGGTTGAGACGAGATGCGCGAACTTGGGCGCTGGAGCTCGAGTGCACGGAGATGGATAAGCAAAGGAGGAAGAAGGCGTAGGTGAAAGGTGAATCCTTATCCCTTATATGTAGGCGGACGAAGACTATGCGTCCCCACCTGCCCGGTAAAACTCGCTTATCTCCCAAGCGTCACCATCAGTGGCGCGGTTGGGTTACCCACGTCCGTATTAATGAGAATCCCGGATTAAGGGGGAACACGATCTCTGCTTCGACAAGACGTGCCAAGGAAACCGCCTCGCTAAATGCGCTGAGGTGGTAAAAACGATTCGACTAATGGCTTGGTAGTGGTGTGATGTCATGCCGCAAAAAAAACGTCAGCAGATTGAACTTGTGTATATATTATTCTCTCTACGGTGGAATGTGGAATTTATTTTGCAGAGCCGGACACTATCCTGGTGTTCACAATCTTCTATGAATTATTCGGAGGAGGAACCCGCCTTGCAATGCCGAACGATATGCGCGTCGGACTCATCTTCATCGAAGCCTGGTTCAGGGGCTACTGAGGGAGTCCTGGATTAGGGGGTGTCCGGATAGCCGGATTACCATCATCGGCCGAACTATCATCGGCCGGACTATCATCATCGACCGGACTCCAAGACTATGAAGATACAAGATTGAAGACTTCGTCCCGTGTCCGGATGGGACTTTCCTTGGCATGGAAGGCAAGCTTGGCGATACAGATATGTAGATCTCCTACAATTGTAACCGACTCTATGTAACCCTAGCCCTCTTCGGTGCCTATATAAACCGGATGGCTCTAGTCCGTAGGACAACGAACAACATCAACCCTTACAATCATACCATAGGCTAGCTTCTAGGGTTTAGCCTCCTTGATCTTGTGGTAGATCCACTCTTGTAAACATCCACAATATCAATATCAATCAAGCAGGATGTAGGGTTTTACCTCCATCAAGAGGGCCCGAACCTGGGTAAAACATCGTGTCCCTTGTCTCCTGTTACCATCCGCCTAGACGCACAGTTCGGGACCCCCTACCCGAGATCCGCCGGTTTTGACACCGACAATGACCATTTCAGGTATGTGGTCGTTGTCGCCGGAGCAACCATATTCACTTCTCTGTTGATAACTTTCGATCGACTCTTGCTCTCAACATCAGCAAAAATCATCAGGGTGGAATTGACTTTGGGATAACCATCGTCTTCCCCTTCATCCTCATCTTTGTCCGACTCTTTTTCTTTCTCACTGGGCTGTTTCTCTCAGAACTGCTGGATCAGGAGTCGACATTGTCGTGTGGTGTGTTTAGGATAAATTAGATTACCCTCTTCATCCTTCTTCGTATGAATGTAACATGGTAAATCCAACACATCATTTCCCGCTTGATCTTTTACCTTCTTAGGGGTCCAGGGCCCCTTAGGTTTTCCTTTAAACTTTCCTTGCACTACTGCTGCAATTTCACCAGGCGCCACAGGTTCAGCCTTTCGTTTCTGTTTCTGATTACCTCTGTCGGCGTCCAGGCCGACTGGTTTACCCTTGCCACTGCGGAGTCGGTCCTCTTCTTCTCCGTTAGCGTACCGGGTGGCTATTTCCATCATCCGAGTCAGGGTCATATCCCCAGTCCGACCGAATTTCAGCACTAGCTCTCGGTACTTAACGCCTTCCTTGAAGGCACACACTGCTTGATGCTCAGATACATTTTCCACCGTGTGATGCAAGGTGGTCCACCTCTGGATGTAATCTCTTAGAGTTTTACTCGGTTACTGTATGCAATGCTGCAATTCTGTTAACCCCGTTGGTCGCTTGCAAGTGCCCTCAAAGGTCCTGACGAAGACTCGAGCAAGCTCTTCCAAACTGAATATAGTGCCTGGGGCTAACTGAGTCAACCACGCTCTGGCTGACCCTTCCAACATGAGAGGAAGATGCTTCATTGCGACTTCATCATTCCCTCCACCAATCTGCACAGCCACTCGGTAATCCTCAAGCCAAGTTTCAGGCTTGGACTCTCCAGTGAACTTGCTGACTCCAGTCGCCATCCTGAAGTTGGGAGGAATCACTACAGCCCTGATGGCTCTACTGAAACAATCTGGACCTGAAACATGAACTCTGCTGCCAGTTGGACGATCTCTGCCAAGGTCTTCCCTGTGCGCTCTTTTCCGGTCGACTAGACCTTGAACGAGAATAGATCTTGCATCAAAGCCTGGCTCTCTTAGGTCGACTGGTGCTCTGCGCTTGCCACTATGAAGGCGTCTATCATCATACTGCCGAGGCATATATGATGCACTCCTTGGAGGAGGTGTGGGCACTCGATGACGATTGTCGCGGTCGAATCGGTGATCATACTGCCCACGGCCTTCACGCCACAGGGGTGATCTTGGATTGTGGGCCGACTGGACAGTATCCGCTACCACGGATCTGCTATGAATCCTATTCCGTGACTGAGACACTGCTGTGTTCTGTTCTCCTGCTGCCCAGAGTAAGGCCCAGATTTGCATCAAACCTCTGCCAGCCTCCGACTGGGAAGGTTGAATTGACTCTGCTATTCGGGCCGCAGCTGTGAGATTCTGAATCAGAGTGCAGTATACCTTAGGTGGAGGTGGAAAAAGCTGTCGTCGACTGGAATCAGGGATCCGCTCCTAAGCACGCTCGTCGAGTGCATGCTAGAGGTTCTCCAGTCGAGTGTGCCCAGCCAAATTAGCCAAGCGCACCTCTTCCAAGGCCCGAGCCTCGGGAGTTTCTCCAATGATGGGCGTGTGGAGTGCATCCATGTTGCGGCGACGAAGTTCTTCTCTGTGCTGCGAAGAAAGGGGTTTGCGATGGTACTCCTCGTGGACGCGCGACGGATCGCCGCCACCATCCCCATCGTCTTCACGGCAGAAACCATGCGGACTACGTGGTCCGTCGACCATCAAGACTTCGGCCGCAGGGTCACTGCTATCGCACTCGGATGCGGTCTCGACGGAGCCAGTCGATAGGTCGAATAGGCCGTGGAGAGTTTTGTCAGGCTCGATTGCCGCGACTTGATGGGTGGCCGAATATCGAGCCACCGTGTGTTTCACCCACCGTTGAAGCCGCAACTGACTGTATCGCTTGCGGCGACGAACAGCTGGGTCGACGGCTGCAGGAGAAGGACGCCGCATACGCACGCGCGAAATTGCGCCGCCCCTCGGACGGAGAGCGCCTCAACATCAAGGGGAGCTTCCTGAAGCCAGTGGGAGTCATCGGCGATGAAAACGAGCGCGTCGAGATGGATCTCGCGGCCCTTTGCCAATCCACCGCCGGAAACCATGATGATGGGGATCGAAAAAATTGCAACTTCACCAACAAGTCGCTAAGACACCTTCCCCACAGTGGGCGCCAACTGTCGTGGTCCTAAGACTGCCACTAGAAAGGGGGGTAGGTATGGAGAGGCAAGATCCCAGCTATGGTGAAGGTGTACACACAAGATTTATGAGTTCAGGCCCTTCGCGGAGGAAGTAATAGCCCTACGTCTAGGTGCCCGGGGGCGGTCGACTGGATTATATGTGTGTGGTGCTACAGGGGTGCGAACCCTTGTCCCAGAGGAGGGGGTTGTCTTATATAGAGTGCGCCAGGACCCCAGCCATCCTCCATTACAAGGGGTTTAATGTACATAAAGTAGGGGCGTTACTGATAATGCCAGCCATAAGTGCTATTAATGACCTTAATGACTACGGAGTGAATGTCCGACCGTTGCAGTGCTGAGTGACTTCCGGTCTTCAGTAGGTCGAGTGATTCCTTATATGGTCGAGTGACAACATGTAGGAGGGGCACCCGAGTGATATGATTTGTCGAGTGGATTGCACTCGACACCTTTGACTATGAGTTCTTTGTTGCCTCTTGGACTTCTTATCTTCTAGAGTAGTGACCTTGGGTAGGGTGTATAGGTCAGACCTATGACCCTACCCTAGGTCTGCATCCTCATCAGGCACTACGAGCTAAAGTTCGCAAAATATCCAAGGGGATGATAACACACAATTCCTCCACATGATTGCGAACGGCAAGCATTGAAAGAAGAGAACCTTTCAGCTTGAGCAAGATGACGGGACAATTTTAGGACATGAGAACCTAAAATTATACATCACCAATTACTATAAGCAACTGTTCGGGCCTCCTGAGGATAATTTCGTATCCTTGGATGAGTCGAGGGTTGAGGATGATCCTCAACTAGCAGTGGATGAGAGCGATATTTTGACAGCCCCATTTTCGGAGAAAGAGATGTTTGATGAAATTTCACAAATGAAGAATAATAAAGCTCCAGGACCGGATGGTTTTCAGGCGGAGTTTTATAAAAAGTGCTGGCACATCATTAAGGTGGACTTGCTCCTGATGTTCCAGGATCTATTCTTGGGAAAGTTGCAGCTGTTTCACTTGAACTTCGGAACGATTACTTTGCTTCCTAAGAAAATAGAGGCCATGCGAATTGAACAATTCAGGCCGATCTGTCTTCTTAATGTCAGCTTTAAAATATTCACCAAAGTTGGGACTAATAGGCTTACGCAGATTGTGCATTCTGTGGTGTAGCCGTCTCAAACTGCTTTTAAGCCAGACAGAAACATCCTAGAAGGGGTTGTGGTCCTACATGAAATGCTCCATGAAATCCACATGAAAAAACTAGATGGGTGGTTTTCAAATTGTATTTTGAGAAAGCGTGTGATAAGGTAAAATGGCCATTTCTTCAGCAGGCCCTATGTATGAAAGGATTCGATCAGTCCTGGAGGGACCGGCTAGATTCTTTCACGCAAAAAGGGAGTGTTGGAATCAAAGTGAATGATTACATAGGTCACTACTTCCAAACACACAAGGGTCTGAGAAAAGGAGACCCGATGTCACCGATTCTGTTCAACATAGTGGTCGACATGTTGACAATCCTAATAGGAAGGTCTAAGGATGATGGCCAGGTAGGTGGCCTCGTTCCGCATTTAGTTGATGCAGGAGTGTCTATCCTACAGTATGCTAATGATACTATCATCTTCATGGAGCATGATTTGGCTAAAGCAAGAAACATGAAGCTTGTGTTGTGCTTGTTCGAACAATTGTCGGTGTTAAAGATTAACTTCCATAAAAGTGAATTGTTTTGCTTTGGAAGAGCTAAAGAAGAACAAGAAGCTTACAAGGAATTGTTCGGGTGCGATTTGGGGTCTTTAGCCTTCACGTATTTGGGTATACCAATACACCATCACAAGATTTCCAACAAAGAGTGGAAGTGCATTGAAGATCGATTTGAAGTGCATTGACACTACTAGGGAAAAGCCTAGCAGCAGCGCGGGTTTTGGGTGTATCAGTAGCGCGGGTGCCCGCGCTACTGATACGGCGCCACAACTAACTTGTAGTAGTAGCGCGTGTTCACACATGCTACTGTTATACATGGTTAGCTGGAACGTGCATTGCAAACAATGCTACTGCTAATTAGCTGTAGCGGGTCTTATACCCCGCGCTACTGCTATTAGTTTCAAAAACAAAAAAAAATCTCGATCCCGTGTGTGCTGTCAATGGTAGCAATGGTAAGATCTAGCGATGATTGGCATCGCCGGAGGCATGAACGGACAGCGGAAGACCAGATCCAGCAGTGGTTGTTGGAGAGGGCTCGTTTCCATGGCAGAGCCAGGCCGCGGCATGGGGCTCCTCTTCCCGACCATGCCAGATAGCTCCGGGTCATCCATGGCGACGACCTGCACGGGCATGGACATGGGAGGGTGAGTCAAACCAGAGGGAGAGAGAGAAAAGGAAAACCAAGGGAGAGAGGAAGGTGATGTAGGGAGCAGCGGAGCTAGTCACCGGTGGCGAGGTGCTCCGGTGTGGTGGCGCGGGGCGGCGGCCTCCTAGACGCCGGTGGAAGACCGACGAGCTCCTAGACGCCGGTGGCGCGAGGCGGCGGCCTATTTCGGCGCCATGGAGGAGGATGGGTGCATGGGCAAGAGGTCCATGTGAGAGCGTATGGAAAGTGAGAGGAGAGAGTGGTGGAAGAGAGGAGGGATTTGGGGGAAGAGATGGGGATTCGGCCGAGGATATGGTGACTTCACCTACCTCATACTTAGTAGTAGCGAGGGGTATAAAACCGCACTACTACTATCAACTTAGTAGTAGCGCGGGTTTATACCCCTCGCTACTACTATGGCATGTGTCGGGGGGCACGGTAGAGACCGCTTACTAGTAGCGAGGGTTAAAAACCCGCGCTACTACTATCAACTTAGTAGTAGCGAGGGTTAAAAACCCGTGCTACTGCTAATTAGCAGTAGCGCTTCTTTTTGAGCCGCGTTGCTGCTAAGATTCTGTGTATAAGGTTTTCCCTAGTAGTGTGAAGAATGCAAGCTTTCCGACTAAGCTGCTGGATGGGCAAGCTTATGTCATACGGAGGCCGACTAATTCTGATTAACTCGGTTCTCACAAGTATGCACATGTTTCTCTTGTCCTTTTTTGAAGTATCAGTTGGAGTACGAAAAAGGCTAGATTTCTATCAATCGCGCTTCTCCTGGCAGAGCGATGAATTAAAACGAAAATATAGACTCGCTAAACGGGATATCATTTGTGGGCCGAAAGATCAAGGGGGTCTCGGCATTGAAAATTTGGAGGTGAAGAACATTGTCTTCTCAGTAAGTGGTTGTCGGTGTCAATACCGGCGGATCTCGGGTAGGGGGTCCCGAACTGTGCGTCTAGGCGGATGGTAACAGGAGACAAGGGACACGATGTTTTACCCAGGTTCAGGCCCTCTTGATGGAGGTAAAACCCTACGTCCTGCTTGATTGATATTGATGATGTGGGTATTACGAGAGTAGATCTACCACGAGATCAAGGAGGCTAAACCCTAGAAGCTATCCTATGGTATGATTGCTGTTCTTGTTATGTCCTACGGACTAAAACCATCCGGTTTATATAGACACCGGAGAGGGCTAGGGTTACACAGAGTCGGTTACAATGGTAGGAGATCTACATATCCGTATCGCCAAGCTTGCCTTCCACGCCAAGGAAAGTCCCATCCGGACACGGGACGAAGTCTTCAATCTTTTATCTTCATAGTCTTGGAGTCCGGCCGATGATGATAGTTCGGCTATCCGGACACCCCCTAGTCCAGGACTCCCTCAGTAGCCCCTGAACCAGGCTTCAATGACGACGAGTCCGGCGCGCATATTGTCTTCGGCATTGCAAGGCGGGTTCCTCCTCCGAATAATTTATAGAAGATTGTGAACACCAGGATAGTGTCCGGCTCTGCAAAATAAATTCCACATTCCACCGTAGAGAGAATAATATTAACACAAGTACAATCTGCTGACGTATTTCATGGCGTGACGTCACACCACAACCAAGCCTTTAGTTGAATTGTTTATTATACCACCTCAGCGCGTTTAGCGAAGTGGTTTCCTTGGCACGTCTTGTCGAAGCAGAGATCGTGTTCCCCTTTTTCCAGGATTCCCATCAATACGGACGTGGGTAACCCAACCGCGCCATTGATTGCGGCGCTTGGGAGAAAAGCGAGTTTTATCAGGCCGATGGGGACGCATAGTTTCGTCCGCCCATATATAAGGGGATAAGGATCCACCTTTTTACCTACGCCTTATTCCTCCTTTGCTTATCCATCTCCGCGCACTCGAGCTCTAGCGCCCAAGTTCGCACATCTCACCTCAACCTCCTCCAACTATGTCCGGAGCGGGAGGCAAGTGGATGGCCTCCTCCGTTACGGAGGGGCACATCAAGAAGCTGCGCAGCGCCGGATATCTGTCCAGCGACATCGCGCACCGGCTCCCCGACGAGGGGTAGTCCATCCCCACCCCCAGGCCCCATGAGAGGGTGGTATTCCTTCCCCATTTCCTCCGCGGACTGGGCTTCCCACTTCACCCCTTTGTCTGGGGGCTCATGTTCTACTACGGCCTGGATTTCCATGATCTGGCCCCGAATTTCATCCTCAACATCTCGGCGTTTATCGTCGTGTGCGAGGCTTTCCTCTGCATCCAGCCCCACTTCGGCTTGTGGCTCAAGACCTTCAATGTCAAGCCGAAGGTTGTGAAGGGGAATCAAGCGGAGTGCGGAGGTGCCATGGTGGGCAAGATACCCAATGTTATATGGCTCGAGGGCGACTTCGTGGAAACCATCAAGGGGTGGCAATCGGGGTGGTTCTACATCACCGAGCCGCATGACCCTAAATGGGCAGCGGCCCCCGAATTCAGATCTGGCATCCCCACACGGCTCACCTCTTGGAAAGAGAGTGGCCTGACTTGGGAAGATTTGGAGGAGCTGACCGGACTCCAAGCCTGCATCCAGAAGCTGGTGAACAAGAAGCTCAAGCTTGTCAACGTAGTCCAGGTCATGGTCATCCGTCGGATTCTCCCGTGCCAACAACGGGCCTTTAAATTGTGGGAGTACGATCCGTCTCAGCACCGAACCTTGAGCGGGCTCTTCGACACTACGTACGAAGATGCCTGGAAGGAGCTCTTTAAGGGTGACGAGGCTCCCGCGTCCGCTACCGAAGATCGCAGATTCAGCTCGCAGCGCCAGGCTAGTGAGGTAAGCGATTATACCCTTTACGGGACACTTGTTTTTCATAGTTTGACTCCATGCGGGATCTAAACTCCCTCTCCTTTGACAGGATAGGCTGAAGAAGGCCAAGCAGACTAACTGTCCGGCCCCTTTGCCAGAAGACCCAGCGGACGCCCGTTTAGCGGGGCTGCTAGTTCCGGCACCCCACGTGGTGCCAGAGAAGAAGGCCAAGAAGGAGGCCACGGGCACTCGAAAGAGTTCCCGTTTTTAGGTGTCCGATGACTCTGAGGCAGACTCCTCCCCTGAGGACGAGGAGGAGAAGAAAAAGGCCTCTCCCCCAGCGGGGGGAAGGAAGAAAAGGAAGGCCTCCCCAGCGAGGGAGGCCGAAGGGTCCAAGAAGGGAAGGACTCTTCCCCCGGACTGTTCCGCCAATGCCGGTGATGACGACGAGGATTGGCCTCCAAGGGCCAAGCCTCTGGCGAGATCGTAAGTATCCGGACTCCCGAATGACTTCATGATTTTTATTTTTGCCACATGGTGTCTTTCTAACGCCGCATACAACCCTGCTGTCCGCCCAAGGACGATCTTCCCGCTTCGTCGAGCGGGTCCTTGGGCACGTCGGATGTGAACAGTACTTCACTTCCAACCGCCTCGTCCCCCCGTGACGCTGACGACGCCGAGGTGGGATCCCAGAGAGGGACCCACCCGGAGGAGGAGGACCCGGAGGTGCCACAGGGCGACCTCCCGGACTTCATGCCGGACTCCGCACCGGAACCTGCAGTGGTTCCGGAGTCCGGGGGGCGGCCCCTTCGCAAGAAGGGCAAGACCGTGGCGCCGGCAGCCTCCATCCAACCGGAGGCGCCGGATAACTTGCTGGAGGCGCTCAACGACGCTTCCATCGAGGAGGAACACCACACTGTCATGAGTGCGGTGATTCAGAAGGTCCAGCTCGCCAAAAGCGGGCTGACCGAAGCCTGCAGCAGCCTTCTATCAGGCTTTGAGGTAAGAATATTAATATATGTGAAATAGTACAGCCCCTGATGCTCGGTTCGGTGTTCAGAAAGAAAAGCCGGACTGAGGATCTAAAAAGATATACGCAGGAGTCTTAATAAATATGTCAATATGGGATTGCAGGTTGCGCTGCTGACCTCTGCCGCACTGACTGCGGAGGTCAATGCTTTGAAGCAAAGCCTTGAGCGGTCCGAGAACGAGCTCGGCCGTGCCAAGAAGCAGCTCGAGGACAAGGAAGGTGAGTAACACCTTATTAAAGTTGTACCTTACAGAAAAGGATTTGGTTGCAAGATAAATGACAAGGATAACGTGGGTACTTCAGGGGCCACGAACGAGGTGGCGACCTTGAAGGAGGCGGTGTCCGTGGCCGAACGTAATGCGGCCGTGGAGCATGCTGGGCGAGAGAAGCAGGAGGCGCGGGTGGCGGAGGTACAACAAGAGCTCCAGGCTCTCATGGAAAAGCATGAGAGTTTGGAGCGCGACTCGAAGACTCGAGAGTCCGAGCTTGCATCGGCTCTTGAGAGCGCCAAAGCCGCTAAGGCCGAAGCCTACAAGGCCCTTCAGGAGATCGAGGCGTTGAAGAAAATAGCGGCGGGTAAGGCATTTTTCATGCAAAGCAAGCATGTGAATGTGAATTACCTGTTACTTACCCGAATTCGGAGCTCTCCAGGAGCGTTCGCAGATCTGCCCCGCAGCGTGTCCAATGCGGCCGCTTTCTACAGGGCCGAGGAGGGGAGCTCGACGGAGAAGGTCTTCTGGTCTCAGTATGCTGAGGCCGGACATCCGGTGCCCCTTAGCGACCAGCTGAAGCAGCTGGTCGAGCTCCACAAGGTGGCCGAACAGGCCATGAAGGGCCTCATAGTTCGGCTGTGGCCCAATGAGGCCATGCCTGGGAGCTACTTCGGCCTGGTGCGGCGGCTGGTGGATGCTTGTCCATGGGTTGAGGTCATCAAGCGATCCGCCTGTATTGAAGGTGCCCGTCGGGCCCTTGCCCGTGCTAAGGTGCACTGGGGCAAGATGGATGCTGAGAAGCTTGTGACAGACGCGCCACCGCCGGGCAAGGAGTATCGCACGCCCGAGATGTATTACAAGAGTGTCCTGAAGGGTGCCCGCACTATTGCGGGTGAGTGCTCCAATAATGTAATATTTGAGTAGACTCGCATTTTGTTATCCTGTGCACAGAAAACTTTGTTCATATGTGCTAAGCAACGCTTGTTGATTTAAAATATTACCTTCTGTGCGGCTGTTTATCAAATCTGAGATGGCAAGTCGTCGACTTCAGCCCCCATGCCACGAGTGCTGGGGTGTTCGGGATAAATTTGAGCACTCTTGTTCCCATATTTGGGTCCATGTAGGGAGGCGCTCAACATGACGAACTAGGCAATCGGACTTATAATGCTTCAACACTCTCACTTAGCCATAGAATTCAATAATTTTAAATTTTGGCGAAGCCCCTAGTGTTCGGAAGGCCGAATTCGGGGTGCTATCCATGCCTGGGCCGGACAAAGCCGGTTCCTCGCTCTAAGCGGCATAAGTCTTTAGGGACTCGAAAAAACCTCTTGAACAGCGACCGACTCTCGCCTCATCATGACGGTCAGTTTTAGCTTTCTCCACTGAGGCGCTCGCCCAGCTCAACCGGGGCGCAATCGCAGTGGTTCTCCCAGTGCTACCTTAGCCGATAGAACGGAACGTAAGGTACCAAAACATGGGAGCCGGGCAAACCCAACTATTGACCCAAGACATGATTCGGAGCCGATGCATATAATGCTATAAGTTCGGGGTGCCGCACTTGTAAAAGTGTTCGGACTTATCACACCAAAGTGTACGGATGCAACATGTCGTAAATGAACATATGTGTAAGAAAGGAATGCAATTATAAGCAAAAAGGTGCTGCATTATTTTATTCAAGAAATACTGCTATGAATGCAGAACGATACAAATAGTGCGATAAGCATGGGATGGGACTATTAAACATGTCCCCCTCCAGGGGTAGGCTGCGGAATGGTGTATAAAATAGATTTAGTGCTCGTAATTGAGAGCACCTGGATATTCGTCGTAGCCTTTCACCTTCCCTGGCTGTTGCATGGTGAGTTCGGCCGGTCTACTGCCGGACAGGGCCTCTGGTGAACGGAGTCCTGTGGGTAAGAAAGAAAAAGGAAAAAAAAGGAATGACACACTTGGGAGCCCCTGATGTGGTTGAGCCGCATTCTGGGCCTGTTGTGGTCGTGCCCCTTCCCCTATGCCCATGGTATCTCCATAGCGTAATGATGTACGCGAAGGACCAGTCTTGCGATCTTGCGAGGGCTGGGGTTGGGGCCGCATTGCTACGCGTGCTCGGAACGTGCCAGGTGGTCTTGTTGTAGGTTACTCCGGGCGCGTTTAGCCGTGTCCGATCGTTTAACGGCAGGACTCGAGAATTGCCTTAAGAGGCTGCATTGTACTTCTGCCGCGAGAGCCGTTGTATGTTCCTCCGTCCGGAGGGAGCGTTCGGTGTTTCCATTGATCGTGATGACTCCTCGAGGGCCTGGCATCTTGAGCTTGAGGTATGCGTAGTGTGGCACTGCGTTGAACTTTGCAAACGCGGTCCGTCCGAGCAGAGCATGATAGTCGCTGTGGAACGTAACTATGTCGAAGATTAACTCCTCGCTTCAGAAGTTATCCGGGGATCCGAAGACCACTTCCAGTGTGACTGAGCCCGTACAATTGGCCTCTACACCTGGTATGACGCCTTTGAAGGTCGTCTTTGTGGGTTTAATCCTTGAGGGGTCTATGCCCATCTTGCGCGTTGTGTCCTGATAAAGCAGGTTCAGGCTGCTGCCGCCGTCCATCAGGACTCTGGTGAGGTGAAATCCATCGACGATTGGGTCTAAAACCAATGCGGCGAAACCGCTGTGGCGGATGCTGGTGGGGTGGTCCCTTCGATCAAAAGTGATCGGGCAGGAGGACCATGGGTTGAACTTCGGGGCGACTGGCTCCATCGCGTATACGTCCCTGAGTGCACGCTTCCGCTCCCTCTTGGGTATGTGGGTTGCGTATATCATATTCACCGTCCGCACTTGTGGGGGAAACCCTTCTGTCCTCTATTGTTCGGCGGTCGGGTCTCTTCTTCATCATCGCTATGCAGCCCCTTGCCATTGTTTTCGGCAATTAGCTTGCCCACCTGCTTGAATACCCAACAGTCCCTGTTGGTGTGGTTGGCTGGCTTTTCGGGGGTGCCATGTATCTAGCACGAGCGATCGAGTATTCGGTCCAAATTGGATGGACCCGTAGTAGTTCTTTTGAATGGCTTTTTCCGCTAACCGGGTTTGGAGCCTCTGAATCCGGCATTGACTGCCGTATCCTCATTATTGTCGCCGTTAATGTGGCGTTTGTTCTTGTTGCGACACGACCTGCCATTGTGGTCCTTTGTATCCGGACTGCCAGAATTTTTGCTGAGGTTGTTGCTGCGGGCTAACCAGCTGTCCTCTCCCGCGCAGAAGCGGGTCATGAGTGATGTGAGGGCTGCCATGGATTTCGGCTTTTCCTGTCCCAGGTGCCGGGCAAGCCACTCGTCGCGGATGTTATGTTTGAAGGCCACGAGGGCCTCCGCATCCGGACAGTCAACGATTTGATTTTTCTTAGTTAAGAACCGTGTCCAGAATTGTCTGGCTGATTCGTCTGGCTGCTGAATTATGTGGCTTAGGTCGTCAGCGTCTGGTGGTCGCACATACGTGCCCTGGAAGTTATCCAGGAATGCGGCTTCCAGGTCCTCCCAACACCCAATTGATTCTGCTGGCAAGCTGTTAAGCCAATGTCGAGCTGGTCCTTTAAGCTTGAGTGGGAGGTATTTGATGGCGTGAAGATCGTCACCGCGGGCCATGTGGATATAAAGGAGATAGTCTTCGATCCAAACCGCGGGGTCTGTTGTGCCATCATAGGATTCAATATTCACGGGTTTAAACCCTTCGGGGATTTGATGATCCATTACTTCATCTGTGAAGCATAGTGGGTGTGCGGCGCCTCTGTATTGGGCTATATCGCGACGGAGCTCCAACGAGCTTTGTCTACTGTGTTCGGCCCGGCCGGACTTACTGTGTCCGGCGCAACGGTTGTCGTCACGTATCATGGGGCGCCCACGCGATCCGTAGATCGATCTTGATTGTCTTGGCTTATCCTCCAATATATCTCGCAAGTCCGGAGCGTTCCCATGTGGCCTTGCGCTTTTCGAGCGATGCCGGGGTATGGTTCTAGTGGAGGGCCTAGAGGCCTCTCTGTCGCGGCCACGAGGTGGCCGGTCAGCCGCATTGTGCTCTGGTGATGCAGGTTTATATGCCTCCTCCTCTAGTCGGGGGAGCAACTTGCGTTTGGGGTAGCTTTTGGAGGGGCGTTCGAGCTCATGCTCTTCGGCCGCAAGGACTTCAGTCCATCTGTTGGCTAGCAGATCCTGATCAGCTCTAAGTTGTTGCTGCTTTTTCTTGAGGCTATTTGCTGTGGCCATAAGCCTGCGTTTAAAATGCTCTTGTTCGACGGGATCCTCAGGCACGACAAATTCGCCGTCGTCGAGGCTTGCCTCGTCTCCGGAGGGAGGCATGTAATTATTATCCTCTACCTCTTCGTCTGCCGCTCTCTCATGAGGGCTGGCATCTCCGTCCTCCTGCGCTGAATCTTGCTGGAGGGGGTTGTCTTCGGCACTGTCTGGGGTATTATTATCTCCGGTGCCAGAATCGCCATTCTTGCTGTGCGGGATTTAGAGTGGCGCCGCTGACGCCGGCGCTTGGGCTATTTCTTGGAGGGGTCTTCCTCCGCTGTTCCTTCGCCATTCCCATCCTTTGGGATATCCACCATGTAAATGTCGTATGACGAGGTGGCTTTCCAGTGCCCAGCAGGCGCGGGTTCTTGGTCGTCTCCGGCATCGTCGTCCATACCGTCGATGTCTTCGGAGTCGAAGTCTAGCATGTCGGTTAGATCATCGACAGCGGCTACTAAGTGGGTGGTGGGTGGGTCTTGAATTTCTTCGTCGTCCGCATCCCAACTGTCCTGACCACAGTCCGGCCAGGGCTCTCCTGATAACGAGAGATACTTTAGCGAACTCAGGATGTCGCCGAAAGGTGAGTGCTGAAAGATGTCCGCAGCGGTGAACTCAATAATCGGCGCCCAATCGGATTCGATTGGAGGGGGCGCGGGAGGTTCGAAGTCCGGCAAGGAGTCCGGCACCTTGGAGTCACGAGCTTCAGAAGGGACAAAGTCAGTATTCGGCTCTATCGCCGTAGAGGTTGCAGCCCCCGAGGCGGTGTCTAACCACCCATCCTCGATCTGCACAGCCGGCTCCGAATCGAGGGTCAGAGCGGACTCGTGTGCGGCCTCCAGGGCACTGTCCGGCAGCAGAGCTAAATCATGCCCATCGTGACAGTGCGGCGAGCTCGGCTGTGGCTCGAATCCATTGAAGATCAAGTCTCCGCGGATGTCAGCCGTGAAGTTAAGACTTCCAAATCTGACCTGACGGCCAGGGGCGTAGCTTTCGATCTGCTCCAGATGGTCAAACGAATTGGCCCGCAGTGCAAAGCCGCCGAATACGAAGATCTGTCCGGGGAGGAAAGTCTCACCCTGGACCGCGTCGTTGTTGATGATCGAAGGAGCCATCGAGCCTATCGGTGACGACACAGAGGAACTCTCAATGAAAGCACCAATGTCAGTGTCAAAACCGGCGGATCTCAGGTAGGGGGTCCTGAACTGTGCGTCTAGGCGGATGGTAACAGGAGACAAGGGACACGATGTTTTACCCAGGTTCGGGCCCACTTGATGGAGGTAAAACCCTACGTCCTGCTTGATTGATATTGATGATGTGGGTATTACAAGAGTAGATCTACCACGAGATCAAGGAGGCTAAACCCTAGAAGCTATCCTATGGTATGATTGTTGTTCTTGTTATGTCCTACGGACTAAAACCATCCGGTTTATATAGACATCGGAGATGGCTAGGGTTACACAGAGTCGGTTACAATGGTAGGAGATTTACATATCCGTATCGCCAAGCTTGCCTTCCACGCCAAGGAAAGTCCCATCCGGACACGGGACGAAGTCTTCAATCTTGTATCTTCATAGTCTTGGAGTCCGGCCAATGATGATAGTTCGGCTATCCGGACACCCCCTAGTCCAGGACTCCCTCAGTGGTTGTATAAGTTATCTGTAGAGACGGATGCCACATGGGCCCAAATTCTGCGTAATAAGTACCTTCAATCCAAAACCTTGTCCCAGGTGACAGTAAGGCCGACTGATTCGCCTTTTTGGAAACGAATGATGGGAGTGAAATCAGTCCTCTTTAACAGGACAAAATTTGTAGTTGGAACTTGTACTTCCACAAGATTCTGGGAGGATACATGGCTAGGGGAGACGCCCCTTGCACTCCAATATCCTTCTCTCTATAATATTGTTCAGCAAAGAGACACTTATGTTGCAATAGTATTACATTCCAATCCTCTTAATATTCAATTCAGGAGGACGTTAGCGGGAAACTGTTTGGAAGCTTGGCTCCATCTTGTGAGAAGATTGATAGATGTCCACCTTTCTCAATAGCCCGATCAGTTGCGCTGGAAACTAACTAAGAATGGTGAGTTTTCGGTTAAATCCATGTATTTGGATATTATCAACGCTAGCATTATTCCTCGTTCGAAACATGTTTGGAAAGTCAAAGTGCCTTTAAAAATTAAAGTGTTTATGTGGTTTGTTCACAAACAAGTCATTCTAACTAAGGAAAATTTGGCAAAACGCAACTGGACATGATCCAAAAGATGTAGTTTCTGTGATAATGATGAATCCATCAAACACCTCTTTCTTGAATGCCCATTGGCAAAAAATTTGTGGCGGTCGGTCCACATAGCTTTTAATATTACTCCTCCGAATTCTATCAACAGGTTATTTGGGACATGGCTAGATGGGATTGATGCAGAAACAGCGAGACATATCCGTGTAGGAGTATGTGCTTTTTATGGGCAGTTTGGAACTGCAGAAACGACTTGGTTTTTAACAGAACAACAAATATTCATTTCTTGCAGGTTATTTTCCGGGCCACTACACTAATCCGTATGTGGTCGCTACTCACTCCGACGGAGGCCAAGGAGCATTGGGTTACTGAATCTACCCGATGGAAGAAGGTAGCATGGGCTATCTTCAACCGGTTTGGATGGCGGTCATGTAATAGGAAGATGTTTAGTTGCCTATCTTAGTATTTGCCTGCCGGTTGTGGCTATCCCGTTTTTGCATTCATGCTCTTTGTGAGCCTTCTTTTTCCTTTTTTTTTGAGACCTGAAGACTTTTGTTGGACCTTTTGATTATCAATAAGAGGGATGTATGCATCATCCAGATACAGAGGCCGGGGCAAACCCCCTTTTCAATTTTTTTTCCAAATTTCACTTAATTTTAATGAATTATGACTTAATTCAAATTTATTTTGAAATCCGTTTTAAAATGTATCGAAATTTCGGTGTTCAAAAATATTTCAGACCCCATTGAAATATGTGAAATTTCGGAAATTTCGTTATAATTTTCTTAAAAACAAAAAACTGTACAGTACTACTCCACAGACAGGAGATCAGGCCAGCTAAAACCGAATGACACAGATGGCTGCTCCTCCTGCAAATTCGACATGGTGAGTGGTAATTGACCATGCCATTGAGATACATGCATAAGAGAAGGGATGGATCAAGGCGCCCGGGACCCATTTCCATCCCAGCCACGGCCTGATCTCCCATTTGCCCACCAACACAAAGCCTGAAACCAACCAAGGATCCTACATTTGCGATTTGCTAGCTGACCATGCCATATTGCTTGCTAGTAGGATAGGACCCAAGGCAAGGCAGCAAACAAACGAACGCGCGCGAAACGCTGAGCTATATTAAACCGCGCCACCACCGGTGATCGCTCGCTGCGCGCACTCCCAGCCAGCCACTCGTCGACCAACCCTGGCCATGCCGTGGACGCGCTGACACACATTGCTCGCTCTGGGGCGAAAGGAGGAGCTAGGAGCCGATCGGTGCCATCGTGGTCATGCCCTCCGGCGCCGGCGGCAAGGTCATGCCCAAGTCCAAGGCCTCCTTCTTCCTCTACGGCTTCCTGCTCTACGTGCTCCTCCCCGTGCTCGCCGTCTACGTCGTCGCCCTCGCCCTCTCCCCGCTCTACTCCGGATCCTGCCCGCCGGCCGAGGACGCCAGCAATGCCGTCGCTCGTCTCGCGGCCGACGCCGGTGCCGGCCGCAACGCTTCCTCTTCCTTTTCGTCGTCGAATAATGTGATGCTGCGTTCGCCGGCGCCCATGGCGCGGCGCGTGGGGAAGCCGAAGCCGTCCGCGGACGCCGCGCCGACGGGGCTGCGCCACATCCTGTTCGGCATCGGCGCGTCGTCGTCCATGTGGAAGAGCCGGCGGGAGTACATCCGGGTGTGGTGGCGGCCGGGGAAGATGCGCGGCTTCGTGTGGCTGGACAAGCCGGTGCCGGAGTACTACTCCCGGAACTCCTCCACGGGCCTCCCCGCCCTCAAGATCAGCGCGGACACGTCCGAGTTCCCCTACACGCACGGCGCCGGCAGCCGCTCGGCGCTGCGCATCTCCCGCATCGTCTCCGAGAGCTACCGGCTGGGGCTCCCCGGGGTGCGGTGGTTCGTGATGGGCGACGACGACACGGTCTTCTTCCCGGACAACCTGGTGGACGTGCTGTCCCGGTACGACCACACGCAGCCCTACTACATCGGGAACCCGTCCGAGAGCCACATCCAGAACCTCATCTTCTCCTACGGCATGGCCTTCGGCGGCGGCGGCTTCGCCATCAGCCGCGCGCTGGCCGCGCAGCTGGCGCGCATGCAGGACGGCTGCATGCACCGCTACCCGGCGCTCTACGGCAGCGACGACCGCATCCACGCGTGCATGTCGGAGCTGGGCGTGCCGCTCACCCGCCACCTGGGGTTCCACCAGTGCGACATCTGGGGGGACGTGCTGGGCCTGCTGGGCTCCCACCCGGTGGTGCCGCTCGTGACGCTGCACCACTTCGACTTCCTGCAGCCGGTGTTCCCGGCGGCGCGGTCCCGCACGGCGGCGCTGCGGCGGCTCTTCGACGGGCCCGCGCGGCTCGACCCGGCGGCCGTGGCGCAGCAGTCGGTGTGCTACGACCGGGAGAAGCAGTGGACGGTGTCCGTGTCGTGGGGGTTCGCCGTGGTGGTGGTGCGCGGGGTGGTGTCGCCGCGCGAGATGGAGACGCCCATGCGCACCTTCCTCAACTGGTACAAGCGCGCCGACTACACCGCCTACTCCTTCAACACGCGGCCCGTGGCGCGCAACCACTGCCAGCGCCCGCAGGTGTACTACATGCGCCGGTCGCGCATGGAGCGGCGGGTCCGGCGCCGGCGCACCAACGCGACGCTCGAGACCACCGTGACCGAGTACGAGCGGCACACCCCCGCGCCCAACGTGACTTGCCGGTGGCGCATCCCCGACCCCGCCGGCCTGCTCGACCGCGTCGTCATCGTCAAGAAGCCCGACCCCGACCTCTGGAAACGGGTACGCATTGCCCTCGTTCCATTTCATTCCATTCCATTCCTTCGCGGCATAGTTTTTCGATCAAGCTTGTGTGTGTGCGTGCAGTCTCCGAGGAGGAACTGCTGCAGGGTGGTGTCGTCGCCCAAGAACGGGACGAAGCTGGATCGGACCATGGCCGTCGACGTGGGCGTCTGCCGGGACGGCGAGTTCGCCCGAGTTTAGCCAGCCAGCTAGGTCGTAATCCCTCCCTGCTAGCTCCCTTCAACAACGTCTCCGATATCTATGCATGCATGCATGAATGCGTCTGGTCTGGTGGCACTAGAACTTGCTCTGATTTTCCTCTGTTTGCGCAGGGGAGCTAGGACGACAGGTCGACACAGCAAAATGCAAGCGAGCTGCCAAGATTATCAACTAGATTTGGTATCCATGCTAGACATGGCACGCAGGCCGGATCGAGCGTCCATGCAGCTCGATCGCAGCGGCGGGTCGCGCGGTCGTTAAGGCGCGCCAGCTTCGGGCAAAAGAAAAGAAACGTAGATGTAGCAACTTCAGGGCAGGTGTGAGAACGTTGTCAGGGAATGACGAGAGCACCTCGTTCTTGTGCAGTTTGCGAGGCACCGGTCTTTGTGGTTGCATGTGAAGTGTTTCCTGCGTCACGGCGGGCAGGCCGCAGCCAGATATAAAACCAGGCCCATGATGTGAAATTTAGTATAGTGTGTTATAGGCCCAAGCTGAGCCAGCCCAACCTTATATTCAAGGACAACTGTTTTTTTAACAGCAAATAGACTTTAATCCTCGGATAACCGACATACCGTTTACAAGTAAATGAGAAATAAAGTTTCAAGGACAAAAACGTTTGTTCAAAGGCTACCCCCCGAAAAAAGTTAGTTCAAAGGCTGCATCTTTTTTGCATACCAAGGATATCCAAGGTATATTTTTCCACGACAAGAGCTTTCACTCATGATTCATTCCTCAGATAATCGGCATATCCTTCGCAAGAAAATGAGAGTTTTTTCTGCGGGTAAATGTGAAATAAAGTTTCAAAGACAACAACGTTAGTTCAAAGGCTACCCTGAAAAAAAGTTAGTTCAAAGGTTGCATCTGTTTTGCATACCAAGGATATTGAAGGCAGATTTTTCATTCATTCATCAATAAAGGGTTTATGGATCATTTTGATTCGTAGGAGCCCCATGACCAGAAGAATAAAAACACAATATCATTATATCTTGCTCATTCTTGCGAGGTTATGTCTCTACTGAAATCTGTTTGATTGAACTATAAAAGACCAGGAGTTAAATACACCACGGGTGTCTCAACTTGTCCGGCGCGGTCACTTTGGTGCCTAAACTTGTAAAATACGCAAAATTGATGCTATAACTTGTTTGAGTGTTCAAATACGGTGCCTCCGTTCGTATCTGGGCGTATGCACTGCCCACATGGCGTGCCACCATGGCATCGGCCCACATGTCAATGGATGCGAGTGGAGTCGTGTTGGTTGTTTTACAGAAAACTTAATGTACTTTAACTGAATTTTGCAAAAGCACCTCACATTTTATTTAAATATGATGAATTGCATTGATCGCACCTATCATATCAGGTTCCCATGTGGATAAAATAGTACTAAGAGGAAGAAAAAAAGGTGCACCGGCTCGATTCGAAACAACACTACTAGAAAAAGGGTTATAGATGGGATTGACACTAATGGCGCACCACCTTCTGATACGCCATTAGTGTTGAAACTAATAATGGCGCACCTGGCCAAAGGTGCGCCATTAGTATCAAAAAAAATTTTGAACTAGTGCGCCTGTCCAAACATACTAATGGCGCGTCCAGACGAAGTGCGCCATTACTAGTTGTAACTAGTAATGGCGCACCTGTCAGAAAGTGCGCCATTAATGTTTTTTTTATTCCTTTTTTTGCAAAACTACTAATGACGCACTGTTCCACCGTGCGCCATTACTAGTTTAAACTAGTAATGGCGCACCGTGGGACAGTGCGCCATTAGTATGTTATTTATTTTTATTTTTTTGCAAAACTACTAATGGCGCACCACCAGAGGGTGCGCCATTAGTAACCTGGATTACTAATGGCGCATTTATGGTTGGTGCGCCATTAGTAAGTGGGCAGCAACAAGATATTTTGGGCAGCCTCTCCTCCCACACTCACTTTCTCCCCACTTCATTCTCTCCACCGCCTCCTTGTCTCGGGTGCCTCCTCTTTTTCACCTCATTTCCACCATATATTCATTAAAATTAAGTGGTTAAATACCTTGTGTTGATAGGTAAGTAAGGGGGGAAGCTATATTTATGTTGTTCTCCCTACAACAATGTGCACATGCACTTTTTATGGCCCAGCTAGATCTATGTATGTTCGTGGTGTTGCATATGTTTGTGGTGTTGCATATGTGTTTGTGTTTGGAGGTGTACCGGTATTTGAAATGCGATAGTTGCCAATATTTTGCCGGAATGTTGATTCATTTTCGTTTCGGCGAGAATTTTGGCATTAAGCATTCTTTTTGGTCCTATTTTTAGGGAAAGTCATGCCAAATTTTTTCTTGGTTCTAAAATATCGTTTTGCTCTACCCCGCAGGCGACCATGGTCCGCACGATGACCGAAGGCATCGTGAATAGGTTTTTGAGGTCTGCGAAGGCCGAGATGCTTCAAAAGAACGAGACGGAGATAAGATGTCTGTGTCGAAGATGCAAGCTGAAGAGCCTTATTGCGGACCCGGATTCTGGGCAGGTGCGGGACCACCTGCTCTTGCGTGGTTTCATGGATGGCTATCGGTGGCAAGGTGATGAAGATGACTACGAAGTCGTCCATGGGGGCCGGGCAAGAAATGAGGAAGGGCAGCAAGACAACCACCGCGGCTCGGGCGGGCGAGAAGACGAAGAATCCCCAGGAGATGATCACGACGGTGATGTTGTACACAGTCATCATGTAGAAGATGCAGGACATGATGATGAGGAAGATGCCGGAGCAGACGATGGGCATGATCATGAAGATGATGATGCCGGCGGAGCAGACGACGCTGGACCATCGATGGGCTGGGTGCAGGACCCTCATATTCAATAGCTGCTTCTCAAGCAGACGGATAACGCAAGAGCTGCCGCCCGAGAGAAAGCCAAGATGGATCAACTTGAGTTAGACGTGGTTACTCCATTGTATGAAGGATGCAGGCCCGAGGATACCCTCCTGAAAGTAACGCTCATGGCTCTGGAGATGAAGGTAAAACACAAAATGACCGACGCATGCTTCGACGAGAACATGTCATTCTGGCACGAACATCTTCCCAAGGGGAACAAGTGCCCGACCAGTTTGGAGGAGGCGAAGAAAATCGTGTGTCCTCTGGATTTACCGCACGTGAAATACCATGTGTGCATGAACAATTGCATCATTTATCGGGACGAGCACGCGGAGTCTACCATATGTCCGGTGTGCGGCGTCACTCGATACAAGAAGAGGAAGAAAGCTCCTCGAAAAGTGGTGTGGTACTTTCCGATCACTCCTCGTCTGCAGCGGTATTTCGCGGACCCTAAGGTAGCAAAGCTCCTGCGTTGGCACGCGGATAGGGAGGAGAAGAAGCGAGAAGATGACACAAATGATCCGGAGATAGATAAAAAAGACAAGATGCTGAGTCACCCTAAGGATGCGAGCCAGTGGCAAGCGTTGAACTTCGAATACCCAGAATTTGGGAACGATCCAAGGAAAATCATGCTGGGTGCGAGCACCGATGGAGTCAATCCGTTTGGCAGCCAGAGAAGCACACATAGCACCTGGCCTGTGTTTGTGTGGATGTACAACCTTCCCTCCTGGTTGTGCATGAAGAGGAAGTACATGCACATGAGTATGCTAATTGAAGGGCCGAAACAACCAGGGAACGACATCAATCTGTATCTGGGGCTGCTGAAAGAGGAGCTTGACACGCTGTGGAAAACGCCAGCCAATACGTGGGATGCCGCAGAGAAAGAATATTTCCCTATGAGAGCCGCACTGCTCACGACGGTGCACGACTATCTCGGTTACGGATATCTCACGGGGCAGGTAGTCCATGGATTTTCTGAATGCGTAAGGTGCATGGATGACACAACGTATCGCCAGCTAGATAGAGATCCCAGATCTTCGAAAACCGTGCTCATGGGACATCGAAGGTGGCTTCGCGACGATGACCCATGGAGGAAACGCAAGGATCTGTTCGATGGTGAAACCGAATCCCGAAAACGCCCGTGTACGAGGAGCGACGAGGAAATAGACAAGCTGTTGAAAAATTGGAAAGACTGCCCACTGCCGGGAAAGAAGCAAAAGGCGCCAGAGCCGGGAAAGAAGCAAAAGGCGCCAGAGCCGCTGCTGAAGGTATGGAAAATAAGGTCTGTTTTCTGGGACTTGCCGTACTGGAAGATCCACCGTGTGCCTCACAGCCTTGATGTCATGCATATCACGAAGAACGTGTGCGAGTGTCTGCTTGGTACCCTGCTCAACATGCCTGAGAGGACCAAAGATGGGCCGAAAGCAAGGGCGGACTTGAAATCAATGGGCATCAGGCAGGAGCTTCACGCTAATGATGATGATGATGATGATGATGATGAGGCGAAGCAGGACACAGAAAGTCGTCGCAAAGGCAAAAAGGCCAAGAAGACCGGAAATGACTACCCTCCTGCATGCTTCACTCTAAGTCAGGAGGAGATCGAGCAGTTTTTCACCTGCCTCCTAGGAGTAAAACTTCCTTACGGTTACGCGGGGAAGATAAGCAGATACCTAGACCCAGCGAAGCAGAAGTTCAGTGGGATGAAGTTTCACGACTGTCACGTGCTGATGACGCAGATACTTCCAGTTGCAATCCGTGGGATCATGGACGCGCACGTCCGTGAAACGCTATTTGGCCTATGCAACTTTTTCGATGTCATCTCTCGGAAGTCGATTGGCGTGAGGCAACTCAGAAGGCTACAGGAAGAGATCGTGGTGATACTATGCGAGCTTGAGATGTACTTCCCGCCCGCATTCTTCGACGTTATGGTGCATCTGCTGGTCCATATAGTGGAGGATATCATCCAACTCGGACCGACGTTCCTGCACAGCATGATGCCATTCGAAAGGATGAATGGTGTCATCAAAGGATACGTTCGCAACATGTCACGTCCAGAGGAAAGTATAGCCAGGGGCTTTCTGACCGAAGAGTGCATCTCCTACTGCACGAATTATCTAGGCATCGAGAATCCCGTTGGTCTGCCCGTCAACAGGCACCTCGGAAGGCTCGCTGGATGGGGTCACCGTGAGGGTCGCCGCGAAATGCATGTCGACTTAGAGGGTCGACTCGCCGACTTTGAAAGAGCAAACCTAGTTGCACTACAACACATAGACGTGGTCGATCCTTGGGTGGTAGAGCACAAAACCTTTATTAAGAAGATGTACAATGACCGGGGCCAACAGAGGACGGACGGAGATATAATCAAAGAGCACAACTCATGTTTCACGCGTTGGTTCAAGCAGAAGCTTCTGTCGTACCCTTTACATGAGGATTCTTCCGCGGAAGAACAACTCATATTCGCCTTGTCACAGGGCGCCGAGCACAACCTGATGACCTATGAGGCGTACGATATCAACGGCTACACATTCTACACCGAGGCCAAGGACATGAAGAGCGATGGTTATCAGAACTCCGGGGTAACGATGGAATCCTACACCGGTAACGACAAGGACAGATACTACGGAAGGATCGCGAGATCTGGGAGCTGAGCTACGCTGGAGAGAAGGTCCCGATGTTCCGTGTCAGATGGGCGAAGAGCGTCCTAAAAGAAGACCGGTATTTCACCACCATGGTTATACCCGAAGCCAAATCCAAGACCGCGGGCGCAAACGTCACCGCGAAAAATGAGCCATGGGTACTAGCTTCCCAAGTGGACCAATGCTTCTTCATTACCGACCCGTCAAAGCCCAGTCGTGTTGTCGTGAGGAGAGGCAAAAGGAAGATCATCGGAATGGATGGAGTAGCCAATGAGCAAGACTTCGACAAGTACGGCGACCCGAGGATCGAACATGATGATGATGATGAAGTAGCAGCATACACCACAAGAAGAAGCAGGACCACCCTACCTAAAGGACGTCTGTTCCACAGAAGAACTCCACTTGCGAAAAAGAAGGGCAAGAAGAATGTGAACAGATAGCTAGCTAAGATCGATTGTATTTAAATCGTAGCCTTCATTTCTCGATTGTATTTCATGGGCACTTTTTGAACTATCATGAATATTTTTAAATTTCATGGACACTCGATCTCGATCCCCTCCATCTCGATCGCTATCCCACTGGCACCCCCCGGTCCACCTGCCACCACCGCCGACCCCCCGCACCCTCGATTCCCCTACTCAACCGCCGCCGCTGACCCCCTGCACCCCTCCCCTACTCAACCGCCGCCGCCGACCCCCCGCACCCTGCGCACCCTCCCCCGCTCCACCGGCATTACTGTTTGATGATATTTTTAAAAAAATTATTACTGTCTTATAAAAAAAATATTACTGTTATGATTTAAACAAGTTTGAACATATTTAAACACAAATAAGTATCAAACAGCATTTTAAATGCATAAAAAAATTGTGGAGCCTAGGAATCGAACCCAGGACCTCCTGGTGTGAGAACTGGCTACTGACCAGTCAAGCTAGTAGAGGGAACTTGGTGTGGATCAGGTCAGGTGGGAGATAACCTGTTGGCTCGAGCAGAAATAAAAAAAAATACTAATGGCGCACCAGGGTGAGGTGCGCCATTAGTATGGATGTACTTATGGCGCACCGAGGGGTGGTGCGCCATTAGTATTGTGCCCCCATCCATATTTCCTCCCCGGCCCTCGATCCCCTTCTCGCCCTCGCCCTCGATCCCCTTCCCCTCTCCTCTCCCGACGCCGCTGCCCCGCCGCCTCGATGCCGCCCCGTCGTCCTCGTCTCCGCCCCGATGCCCCGACGCCGCCCTCTCCTCTCCCGACGCCGCCGCCCCGCCGCTTTCCCCGCGGAGAAGGAGTAGGAAGAGGGGGCGCTCGCCGTTGACCTCGCCCGGCCGACTCCGGTGGCCCGGCCGACTCGCCATCGCCCCGCCGCCCTTGTCGCCGGTGGCCCGGACGCCGCCCCGTCCACACCACCGCCGCCGGAGCACCACACCACCACCCGGACCTCGTCGCCCCGTCCACACCACCGCCCCCGTGAGCTCCCCCTCCTCCTCTCCCCCTCTCCCCCTCTCCCCCTCACTCTGAAGAATTAAATTTTTGGGGGTATATTGGCCATGAAGTTGACTCGCAGAAACAATCGTCTGAGAATTAAATTTCTCTTAATTCCATAGGTTGTTTGTATAAAACTTCTATGTTTGGGCGGGGTGAATCCTGACAATTGAGCTTAGTGGTTACTATGAAGTATTTTCTTGTACTGAATGTAAATAATGTAATTTTTTAAGTGAATATATAGTACTGTAATTTCTTAGTAGTTACTGTGCCATCATGAATGTAGTACTCGGCAAAGATGATTTTCCTAAGTCAAACATTTTAGAGTTTGACCAACTCTACTGAAATATCTGGAAAGATATATGCTGTCTAATATATATATATATAATGAAAATTCATCCGGTAATGAATCTAATAAAGTAAACTTTGTTTCGTAGATGTTGACATATGTTTACATAGAATTCAGCACAAACATTGCAGCACTGCATTCATGATTTTTGAGTACATATATTGCTCATGGTATGAAGCCCCTGCATCTGCATTCATGATTTTGGAGTAGGCTGTATGTACTTCTACACCACTTTAGTTGGTCTATAGTGGGGTGCCTTCTGCTCTGTTTGGTTGCAGTATATGCCCATCTAAAATGAACCTGGAGTATATGTTGTGTGCCTTGGTCTGTAGTAGAGTGTGTTTGTTTGTCGGACTAGGTCGCGAGAGCATTGACAGCATTTAGCTTATGGACTATCAGTAGATTAATATCTAAGACATGATTCTGAAATACATATGGTGGACAGGGCATGTACCAATGGTGGCCCCTTTGTGTACATATTTGTCACATCTGATGTCCAAGTAACTACAAAGCGATGAGGATACTATCAATATACACATACGCTCACAACTGTCATGTATACTTTATATGATGATGAAGTGCTACTGAGTTGTGTGCAAATTTCGTTAAATCAGTGATGTGTATGTGTGCTGTCAGTTATTTGTATGTGCTTATTTTAATCCAGTGAAATATGGCACTGAACTGTAGCTAGCTAAACGGTATTTTCCATGTTGTGATGGAGGCCTTTTTTGCCTTGTCCACCCGAGAGGCCCTTGAGTTTGCTGGAATGTCGATTAACTTCCGTTCCAGCAAATTCGGGTACTCCATATTTCCTATTTTCAGCAAAGGTCATGCTGAAATTTTCCGTGAATTTTAGCATGACTTTGCTAAAAATAGGACATATGGGGTACTTGTGACTAATGATGAAAGCTTAGGCTTTTAGGGTGCCTCGGCGTCGAAAAACCCTCAATGATAAAAGCTTAGCTTTTAGGATGCCTTGGTGTCGACAAACCCTAAACAATAACCAACTTTTTGACCAAACTTTATTCCTATTTAGAGAGAAACATGGCCAACAATGATGAGGCCGGGGGTTCGGGCGGCAAGGCATTCTGGGAGCTGTCCCAGGAGATGGAGGACCAACCTCAGTTGTATGAGGACGCCACCTTCCCCACCGATCCTGAGACCACTGATGGTACCGCCGAGGATGACCCCACTGATGCCACCACTGATGGTGCCGCCGAGGATGCCACCACTGATGATGGCGGCGCACGCACAGATGGCAGCCAACCGAAGAGGCAACGGAAGGACCGGCGCCAGATCGTGCTCCTCACCCTCAAGGAGGAAGTTACTGAAGTGGACTCCAACGGGAATCCAACGGCGCCCGAACGAATAGTCAAGGGGTACTCGCTTCAGCTCTGGTGCATTCTCCGGAGCACCGTCTCTATCAACACCGAGAACCTGAGGCATCCTGACTGAGGGAATTTGCGCAACCTCCTCTTCATGAAGCTGCACGAACGATACAAGTTCCCCGCTGAATTTGCAAACACAAGCCTCAAAGGGAATAAAGTGAACAATGTTTCCCTCACGAAGATGAGCAAGGCCCTGTCTACTTGGAAAAGCAATGTGAAGAGAATGATCGAGAAAGGTGAGAGTTATGAGAAGATCAAGGAGAAAAATCCTTCGATCACCGAAGATGACTACAACGACTTCAAGATCAATTGCTCGAGCACAGCAAACTCCCAATCAAGTGAGTGGGGGAAACAAATGCGGGAGCTGAACATAGGGGAACACACACTCGGTCCCGGCGGTTACAGAGTGGCGGAGCCTATATGGACAAGGAGGAGGCGGACCGTGCCGAGCAAGGCCTACCGCCCCTCTTCGATAAATACGGTGACAAGCAGACCAGGAACTTTGTCAGGGCCCGGTACAAGAAGGACCCGAAAACAAAGGAGCTTACCACAGATCCGAAGACCAGGAAGCTTGAGCTTGTTCTGGTAAGGAATACACCCCCGCGTAATTAGATCCATATGGTTGCCAAATTTCTAAATGGTTCACATTCCTTCCGCAGGCGACTAAAAGCAGTAGCGCGGGGTCGACTAAGAGCAACCCTTGGGACACCACTCTAAATAGGGCGTTGAATGTAATGAAGAACAAGGATAAGCTCAGTAAGCTGACGTCAGCTGGTCGTGTGGCCGGCAAAGGCTTGTCGACAAAATGGGGGTCATACTATGCCGCTGGTGTGCGGAAGGAGAAAAAGACCAGCTCGGAAAGCCAGGCGTGCGAGGTTCAAGAACTCAAGGCACAGGTGGCGCGGATTCCGGAGATTGTCCAAGAGCAAGTGGAACAACGACTCGGAGCAACGATCACCGCCATTGTGCCTACCTTGATCTCGGGGTTGAGTGCGTGGATTGCGGGCGGCCAACAGGGGCCGCCCTCGATTCCTAGCTTCACGGCCAGCAACTCGCATAATGCAATGGCGGGGCCATTGGTGCCTCCGGCGGAGGCAACATTGGTGTCTCCGACGCCGGCACGGGAGCTTAATGCACCCGGGTGTACGCCGGCCGGCACCTCTGCAGCAAGCGGCCCCTTTGTCAACTGCACGCCCACCGTTGGCGGTGCCTCGACATTAGCCGAGCTCGACGCCATCATCACGGTAACTAATTAAGCCTCTCTCGGCCGAGGACTTCATCTCCTTGCCTTTGACTGGGCATCCCTGACGCCCTACATGTTTTCGCAGGGCGCCGCCGACGTTCCGTGCACTTTCCTCCACTTCGTGAACAACGAGTTGGTCGATGTCGCCAAGGGCAAAATCGTTCAACCGGGCAACCCCTTGTTCCACGGTACCCAGATGCCACCCAACTTGTTTAGGGTTCAACTGGTTCGGGTGCTGCCAGGCTGCGACGAGTTGTTACCTCCGATTCGACCCGTCGGGGCCGACGATGATGACGTGATGACCCTCAGCGCCTGCCTGAGCTGGCCCCTGCTTTGGCCGAAGAGCCAGATTCGTTTGGGGGCGGGGGACACCACCCCAAAGACAACACTGCCAGTCGTGCCGGCGCCAAGTCGGCCCCATGGCAAGACCGCCGCAACGGTGCCGGACATCCCTATGCCACTGGATCCAAACATGCATATGGCACAGGATCAGAACAACGACGACGACGACGACGATACATTTGGCAACGTCGATCAGTACTTTGCCAATCATGGGTACGATGGTGACTTCATGGGGCCTCCTTCTCAAGAACCCAACCCAACAAAAGACGTGTGCGATCTAGCTGGTACCGCGGAGAAGCCAAGTTGCAACAGGCGCCGTCTGGCGTTCAGCTCTCAGGAGACGCCTCCAGCTGCCGACTTCACCGAGCCTCAGATAGGCGAGGTGCGAAATATTATCAGCCCCAACACACTCAAGAAGGCGGTCTGTGAGCAGAACTCGGTCTCATTACAGGAGAAGAAGAAGGCACGCAAAAGAAAGACTAAGAAGGGTGCGAGCCAGCCGGCACCGAGTACGATCCGTGCTCAGGACAGGCCACCTTCACCTAAGGATATCTCGAGGAGGGTGCATGTGGCGGGTAGGGCGATGCTACCGACAAATATGCTCAATGCTGCAACCGGTGCTATGCGGAGTCTGCATGACAGTGTTCTTTCTTTGGAGAAGAGGCGTCTCAGAGAGAAGGATGTGGCATACCCGGTTTTCGCGGCCAAGGTGCCAGAGGGCAAGGACTTTGTGGATAACTCCATCGGGCGTACGATCTTCCTGCGGTTTGATGACATCCACGCTATGTTGAACCTTCATCCGCTGCACTACACCTTCGTTCGGCTATTTTCGCTGAGTATGGAGATGCGGATCATTCGCGACAAGACCCCGGACATCGTGATAGTCGACCCCTTCTACATGCGTGCCAAGATCTTGGGCAGCGCTTGGGACCGGCAAGTCGCGAGTTCTTACCTCGAAGGCGTCATTCTGGCAAACCAAGATAAGGATAACTTCCTCGTGCCTTACTTTCCCGAGTAAGTCCTCCCCTCAACCGGCCCGTAACATATGAATTCTTAGATTTCGATCGTTTTTCTTTTAACATTCCGTGTTTTCTGCAGTGACACACATTGCACGCTCATCCTCCTAAGCCCCATCTATTCCATGGCCACGTATTTCGACCCGGACCGTCAGTCGAACGTAGACTACACAAATGTCAAGAAGGTTCTTGATGATGTTCTCCCCGGCTATGCCAAATCTGAAGGCACCTTCACCAAGCCTATTCGTAAGTACGGCAAGCACGTGTTCTCCCACAATACGATGTTCTGCTGCGTCAAGCAGCCGCCTGGCGGTCAGAAGGGTGCCTACTACGCCATCCATCACATGCGGGCGATCGTACGGGACCATCATCAACTTCTGCTACCGAGTAAACTCAAAGATTGGGCAAAGAGCGTGGCGGCAATCCAGGACGCGGACCTCCGACAAGAATTCTTTCGCATCCAATCGGAGTTTGCGGAAATCATCCATCAAGATGTCCTTCGTACCTCGGGGCAGTTCTACCTCAACAATCAACCGTCCAACAGCAACATCGACACAATGCTACAAATGCAGGCTGACAACGACCGTTATTTCATGACTCCCACGATAGACGGCGGCTTCATCCATGCTCCGGTCCCTTGAGTCGAGTCAAAAGCAGCTGTGTCTAGTTCTGAAACATCGATTGGCTCATGTTGTAATTAAACTTTAATGAACTTGTAGTATGTCTCTTTGGTTTCGAGAGTCGTTCAACTTAGATGTAATTGATGCTATTAATGTCTTGCTTTTCTCTTCCGATCGTTCTATTGCATACTTATATATTGCTTATGTATTGTCTGTGAATTGGTACTAACGTTTCGTTTGGCTAGTGCATAGCGATGCCGACGTATGTCGTGTACAAGGGTAAGGTTCCCGGAGTCTACGACGACTGGGAGGAGTGTCGGAGACAGGTTCATCTATTCAGCGGTAACAGTTACAAAGGGTACACCACTAGGACCGAGGCCGAATCTAGATACGCCCGCTATCTAGCGGGAGAGGGGAGGGAGCGTTGGAGGAACCGGATGAAGACGAGTTTCATCGTGATGATGCTCATCGTGATGACCGCAGCTCTCTTCTATGTGATTGTAGTTTAGATAATCGATATCAACTTGTAATGTGAAGACAAACTCGCTACTCGCGGTCTCGAGACTTGTAATATAATGTTCTATCTTTGTTCGGTCTTTTCAATTCAGAGACTAATATGATGAATTGTATTCAAAGACTAATCTTCTATTGTATTCGATGAATCTGTTGTTGATGTGTGCTGTCTATATTTTGTCCAATTATACATTTTGTAATCTGTGCAAAAAACAGAAAATAAAAAATAAAAAAACCTAATATTCATACTAACGGCGCATCACATCACAGTGCGCCATTAGTATGACAAAGTATACTAATGGCGCATCACTAAACAGTGCGTCATTAGTATGCCGAGGTTACTAATGGCGCATCTTGTTGCCGTGCGCCATTAGTATGCCAGAGCACCTGGGTATACATGGCCCCTGGGAGGCATACTAATGGCGCACTTATGTATACACTAATGGCGCATCAGAGGTGCGCCATTAGTATACCAAATACTAATGGCGCACCAGTGGTGCGGCATTAGTAAAATATACTAATGGCATGGCACTAATGGCGCACCACTAATGCGCCATTAATGGCCAAATTAGGTGCGTCATTAGTAGGTTTTTTCCTAGTAGTGCAAGTACCTGAGTACACAGTGTGCGCAAATGTGCCGATAGTAGTGGTATGAGCAGTATGAAAATAGATTCCTATTTATAAAAAGGAGTCATACTCCGTGAAATAATAAATAGAAATAAATAAATAAGTTGCCTTGCCAAAATTCGAATCCAGGAGCTCAGAATGGCGTCTTGTGGGCCCGCACAAGGTTTCCTTTCATTTATTTTTCCAATTTCATGATTAGTTTATTACTATTTTTCCCATTTGAAAAGAAATATAAGAAAATATTACAACCGCCGTTAACTTGAAAAAGTGTTAGTGCATTTGAAAAAAAAATATTCAACATACTTTTGGAAATTCTCACATGTATTAAGAAATTGTAAACGTGTTTTTGAAAAATATTTGTCATGCATTCAAAAAATTTGTAGAATCTATTCATAAAATGTTGAACATGTAAGAAAAATTTATTGTGTAAAATTATACTTACATTTATACAAAAACTTTTAACATATTTATAGAATTTACTGTTTGTACACAATCATTTTTAATACACATTGAATTTTTTTCATATTACAACATTACATAATAAATAAAAATTTACACAGTATTTTATAATATATGTTGAACTGAACAAATCCACATTAATTTAGAAAAAAGTTCTTGTTTACCTCTTCGAACTAAACAATAATAAAAATAGAATAAAGATTTATGATAATTTATTGTATTTTTATATTGGAAATTTTGCATATCATATAACCAAACAGCAACAGAAAAAAAAACATAATGGAAATTGCAGAGCGATACGTAGACTATATTAGTCCCAGCTAACAGTTGTTCAGAAGGTATCCATCATCCCAGTGGCTAGTGTACATACCATTAAAACTACAGGTACCAAGATCAAAACCCTCAATGACTGTTTTTTTCCGGATTACTAGCATAATCGAGGGCATTTTTTTATCACATTTAATTAAACCTTAGGGTGTTTTCAAAAAATAACTTGCATGCACCTCGCCAGCGCAGGCAATGCTCACACACACTGACATGTGGGGGCAGCCTCCAGCTGTCACACCAGGCGTACAACACATATGGCGGCATACAGGCAAAGGCACCGTATATGCACCATGCGACAAGTTATAGCACCACTTTTGCGCATTTTATAAGTTGAGGCACCAAAGTGACCGTGCCGGACAAGTTAAGGCACCCGTGGTGTATTTAACTCAATGACCAGAGATAACTTTACAATATGTTCGAGTGCATGCGAAGTTGCTCATAAAACATAGTTCAAAGGAACTCTTGAATAAATTCCTTTGGGATTCAATCTTGTGAATCAAACAACCGACAATGGTGAATTTCTAATAGTTTCAACCTATGAAAATGTTTTGTTCACGAGGACTACGGCGGGCTTACGTGGGCCTGAACTTTTCTTTGAAGGCAACAGAAGAAGACATCATACAAGTATTAAATACAACATCAAGGAATAGCCTTCCTTTGAAAGCAAATCAAATGAATAGTTTCCGTATATTTGGGGCATAATTTCTCCAAGTGCCCGATGAGAAGGCGTCCAACAGGTTTTTCCACGAAAATCGCAGCATATGCCGATCCCGCTGAGAGAGATCGACTGTCGAGGCGACTAGTGCGACAATCGTTTTCGTACGAGTTCTAGGAGACAGCAAACAAAATTGTGTGCAAGACATTATGTTCGGCGAGTGCTACGGTGGAAATCCTACCGTGTAGGTCTAAGCACAGGTCGTCTCCTGTTGGACCCATGATGACCGAAGTGTTGTCTCATGGAGTGAGGAATAGAGCGGGGAAGCAATTAGCAAGATGCATGGCAATCAGCCACACATCTTTCAAAGGAGGTGGAACGACCATTGCTGATCTTTACCGAAGTTAATTGGCGGAATAGAGTTAGGCCATAAGATGTGAAAATACTTCGAACCAAAAGGGCCCTTGATTAGTTTGTATGAAAGCACACATATGTACTCCCTCCGTTCGGAATTACTTGTCGCAAAAATGGATGTATCTAGATGTATTTTAGTTCTAGATACATCCATTTCCAAGACAAGTAATTCCGAATAAAGGGAGTACCATTTTAGCATAATCCTAAGCAGAACATGACCTTTGGTTTGCCAGGAATTGCAACTGTTGAAGATAGATTTTTCCACGACAAGAGCTTTCACTCATGATTCATTCATTCAATAACGGGGCTAGAACATCTACAGTCGGATCCCTCAAACCTGCCTCATACGCCCGTGCGGGTAGACCGGGCGCGCAGGCTAGATCGAGCATCCATGCAGCTCGATCGCAGCGGCGAGTCGCGCGGTCGTAAAGGCGCGCCCGCTTCGGGCAAACGAAACGTAGATGTAGCAGCTTCAGGGCAGGTGTGAGAACGTTGTCAGGGGACGATGAGAGCACCTCGTTTTTGTGCATTTTGCGAGGCACCGGTCTTTGTGGTTGCATGTGAAGTGTTTCCTGCGTCACGACGGGCAGGCCACAGCCAGATAATATCGTGGCTCACTAACTAGATGGCACAAACCAGGCCCATGATGTGAAATTTAGTATAGTGTGTTATAGGCCCAAGCTGAGCCAGCCCAACCTTATATTCAAGGACAACAGTTTCTTTAACAGCAAATAGATTTTATTCCTCAGATAATTGACATGTCGTTTACAAGTAAATGAGAAATAAAGTTTCAAGGACAATAACGTTTGTTCAAAGGCTACCCAAATAGATTTTATTCCTCAGATAATTGACATGTCGTTTACAAGTAAATGAGAAATAAAGTTTCAAGGACAATAACGTTTGTTCAAAGGCTACCCCCCCCCCCCCCCCCCCCCCGAAAAAATTTAGTTCAAAGGATGCATCTGTTTTGCATACCAAGGATATCGAAGGTATATTTTTCCACGAAAGAGCTTTTACTCATGATTCATTCATTCATCAATAACGGGGTTACGGACCATTTGATTATCAGGAGCCCCGGAACCAGAAGAATTATAAAACACAATATCATCATATCTTGCCCATTCTTGCGAGGTTATGTTTCTGCCGAAATTTGTTTGATTGAACTATAAAAGACCAGAGATATCTTTACAGAATGTGCGAGTGTATGCGAAGTTGCTCATTAAACATAGTTTAACGAAACTCTTGAATAAATTCCATCGGGATTTAATCTTGTGAATCAAACGACTGACAATGATGAATTTCTAATAGTTTCAACCTATGAAAAATGTTTTGTTTGCGGGGACAATAGCGGGCTTACGCCAGCCTGAACTTTTCATTGAAGGCAATAGGAGAAGACATCATACAGGGTTTAAATACAACAACAAGGAATAGCCTGCCTTCGAAAGCAAGGCAAACGAATAGTTTGCACTTGTTTGGGGCGTAATTCCTCCAAGTGACCGAAGAGAAGGGGTCCAACGGCTTTTCCATGAGAACTGAACATATGTTGATCCCGCCGAGAGAGATCTACCGTCGAGGCGACTAGTGCAACATTCGTTCTCCTGCGAGTTCAAGGAGACAACAAACAAAATTACAAAATTGCGCGCAAGACATTAAGTTCGGCGAGTGCTACGGTGGAAATCCTAGGGTGTAGGCCTAGTTATAGATCTGTTGGGGAACGTAGTAATTTCAAAAAATTTCCTACGCACACGCAATATCATGGTGATGCATAGCAACGAGAGGGGAGAGTGTTGTCCACGTACCCTCGTAGACCGAAAGCGGAAGCGTTAGAACAACGCGGTTGATGTAGTCGTACGTCTTCACGGCCCGACCGATCAAGCACCGAAACTACGGCACCTCCGAGTTCTAGCACATGTTCAGCTCGATGACGATCCCCGTACTCCGATCCAGCGGAATGTCGGGGAAGAGTTCCGTCAGCACGACGGCGTGGTGACGATCTTGATATTCTACCATCGCGGGGCTTCGCCTAAGCACCGCTACAATATTATCGAGGAGGACTATGGTGGAGGGGGGCACCGCACACGGCAAAAAGATCAAGAGATCAATTGTTGTGTCTATGGGGTGCCCCCCTCCCCCGTATATAACAGAGTGGAGGAGGGGGCCGACCAAGGGAGGGTGGCGCGCCCTAGGGGGGGAGTCCAACCCCAACCGGGAGTAGGACTCCCCCATTTCCTATTAGGAGAGGGAGAGGGAAGGAAGAGGTGGGAGGGAAGAAGGAAAGGGGGGGCACCCCCCCCCCTCCCAATTCGGATTGGGCTTGGGGGGGTGCGCCCCCTCCTTTTGCTCCTTCTCCCTCCTTTCCACTAAGGCCTAATAAGGCCCATATACCTACCGGGGGGTTCCGATAACCTCCCGGAGCTCCGGTATAGACCCAATCTCACCCGGAACCTTTCCGGTGTCCAAATATAGTCGTCCAATATATCGATCTTTACGTCTCAACCATTTCGAGACTCCTCATCAAGTCCGCGATCATATCCGGAACTCCGAACAACCTTCGGTACATCAAAACTTATAAACTCATAATAAAACTGTCAACGAAACCTTAAGCGTGCGGACCCTATGGGTTCGAGAACTATGTAGACATGACCGAGACTCGTTTCCGGTCAATAACCAATAGCGGAACCTGGATGCTCATATTGGCTCCTACATATTCTACGAAGATCTTTATCGGTCAAACCGCATAACAACATACGTTATTCCCTTTGTCATCGGTATGTTACTTGCCCGAGATTCGATCGTCGGTATCCAATACCTAGTTCAATCTCGTTACCAGCAAGTCTCTTTACTCGTTACGTAATGCATCATCTTGTAACTAACTCATTAGGTACATTGCTTGCAAGGCTTATAGTGATGTGCATTACCGAGAGGGCCCAGAGATACCTCTCCGACAATCGGAGTGACAAATCTTAATCTCGAAATACGTCAACTCAACAAGTACCTTTGAAGACACCTGTAGAGCACCTTTATAATCACCCAGTTACGTTGTGACATTTGGTAGCACACAAAGTGTTCCTCCGGTAAACGGGAGTTACATAATCTCATAGTCATAGGAACATGTATAAGTCATGAAGAAAGCAATAGCAACATACTAAACGATCAAGTGCTAAGCTAACGGAATGGGTCAAGTCAATCACATCATTCTCCTAATGATGTGATCCCGTTAATCAAATGACAACTCATGTCTATGGTTAGGAAACTTAACCATCTTTGATTTACGAGCTAGTCAAGTAGAGGCATACTAGTGACACTATGTTTGTCTATGTATTCACACATGTATTATGTTTCCGGTTAATACAATTCTAGCATGAATAATAAAAATTTATCATGAAACAAGGAAAGAAATAATAACTTTATTATTGCCTCTAGGGCATATTTCCTTCAGTCTCCCACTTGCACTAGAGTCAATAATCTAGTTCAGATCGCCATGTGATTTAACACCAATATTCATATCTGTATATGATTAACACCCATAGTTCACATCGTATGTGACCAACACCCAAAGGGTTTACTAGAGTCAATAATCTAGTTCATATCGCTATGTGATTAACACCCAAAGAGTACTAAGGTGTGATCATGTTTTGCTCGTGAGAGAAGCTTAGTCAATGGGTCTGTCACATTCAGAGTCGTATGTATTTTGCAAATATTCTATGTCTACTATGCTCTGCATGGAGCTACTCTAGCTAATTGCTCCCACTTTCAATATGTATCCAGATTGAGACTTAGAGTTATCTGGATCGGTGTAAAAGCTTGCACCGATGTAACTCTTTATGACGGGCTCTTTTATCACCTCCATAATCGAGAAATATTTCCTTAGTCCTCACTAAGGATATTCTTGACCAATGTCCAGTGATCTACTCCTAGATCACTATTGTATTCCCTTACCAAATTCAGAACAAGGTATACAATAGGTCTGGTACATAGCATAGCATACTTTATAGAACCTATGACTGAGGCATAGGGAATGACTTTCATTCTCTTTTCTATTTTCTACCGTGTCGGGATTTGAGTCTTACTCAATTTCACATCTTTGCAACATAGGCAAGAACTCTTTCTTCGACTGTTCCATTTTGAACTACTTCAAAATCTTGACAAGGTATGTACTTATTGAAAAACTTATCAAGCGTCTTGATCTATCTCAATAGATTTTGATGCTCAATATGTAAGTAGCTTTACTGAGGTCTTTCTTTTAAAGAACTCCTTTCAAATACTCCTTTATGCTTTCCAGAAAAATTCTACATCATTTCTGATCAATTTATCCGAAAGGCGGTAGTGCTCCCACTCACTTTATTGTAAATACAGGCTTCACCGCAAGTCTGTATAAAACTATATGCTTTGATCACACTATCAAAGCATTTATTCCAACTCTGAGAGGCTTGCACCAGTCCATAAATGGATCGCTGGAGCTTGCACACTTTGTTAGCATCCTTTGGATTGACAAAACCTTCTGGTTGCATCATGTACAATTCTTCTTCCAGAAATCCATCCAGGAATGCAGTTTTGACATCCATTTGCCAAATTTCATAATCATAAAATGCGGCAATGGCTAACATGATTCGGACAGACTTAAGCATCGCTATGGGTGAGAAAGTCTCATCGTAGTCAACCCCTTGAACTTGTCGAAAACCTTTTGCAACAAGTCGAGCTTTGTAGATAGTAACATTACCATCAGCGCCAGTCTTCTTCTTAAAAATCCATTTATTCTCGATGGCTTGCCGATCATCGGGCAAGTCAACCAAAGTCCACACTTTGTTCTCATACATGGATCCCATCTCAGATTTCATGGCTTCAAGCCATTTTGCGAAATCTGGGATCATCATCGCTTCCTCATAGTTTGTATGTTCGCCATGGTCAAGTATCATGACCTCCAAAATAGGATTACCGTACCACTCTGGCGTAGATCTTACTCTCGTTGACCTACGAGGTTCCGTAGTAACTTGTTCTAAAGTTTCATGATCATCATCATTAGCTTCCTCACTTATTGGTGTAGTCGTCACAGGAACCGGTTTCTGTGATGAACTATTTTCCAATAAAGGAGCAGGTAAAGTTACCTCATCAAGTTCTACTTTCCTCCCACTCACTTCTTTCGAGAGAAACTCCTTCTCTAGAAAGGATCCATTCTTTGCAACAAATGTCTTGTCTTCAGATCTGTGATAGAAGGTGTGCCCAACAGTTTCCTTTGGGTATCCTATGAAGACACATTTCTCTGATTTGGGTTCGAGCTTATCAGGTTGAAGCTTTTTCACATAAGCATCGCAGCCCCAAACTTTAAGAAACGAACTCTTTTGTTTCTTGCCAAACCACAGTTCATAAGGCGTCGTCTCAACGGATTTTGATGGTGCCCTATTAAACGTGAATGCAGCTGTCTCTAATGCATAACCCCAAAACGATAGTGGTAAACTGATAAGAGACATCATAGATCGCACCATATCTAGTAACGTACGATTACGACGTTCGGACACACCATTACATTGTGGTGTTCCAGGTGGCGTGAGTTGCGAAACTATTTCACATTGTTTCAAATTAAGACCAAACTCGTAACTCAAATATTCGTCTCCACGATCAGATTGTAGAAACTTCATTTTTCTTGTTACGATGATTTTCCACTTCACTCTGAAATTCTTTGAACTTTTCAAATGTTTCAGACTTATGTTTCATCAAGTAGATATACCCATATCTGCTCAAATCATCTGTGAAGGTCAGAAAATAACGATACACGCCGCAAGCCTTAATACTCATCGGATCGCATACATCGGTATGTATAATTTCCAATAAGTCAGTAGCTCGTTCCATTGTTCCGGGGAATGGAGTTTTAGTCATCTTGCCCAAAAGGCACGGTTCGCAAGCATCAAATGATTTATAACCAAGTGATTCCGAAAATCCATCTTTATGGAGTTTCTTCATGCGCTTTACACCGATATGACCCAAACGGTAGTGCCACAAATAAGTTACACTATCATAATTAACTTTGCATCTTTTGGCATCAATCTTATGAATATGTGTATCACTATGATCGAGATCCAACAAACTATTTTCATTGGGTGTATGACCATTTGAAGGTTTTATTCATGTAAACAGAACAACAATTATTCTCTGACTTTAAATGAATAACCGTATTGCAATAAACATGATCAAATCATATTCATGCTCAACGCAAACGCCAAATAACATTTGTTTAGGTTTAACACTAATCCCGAAAGTATAGGGAGTGTGCGATGATGATCATATCAATCTTGGAACTACTTCCAACACTCATCGTCACTTCCCCTTCAACTAGTCTCTGTTTATTCTGTAACTCCTGTTTCGAGTAACTAATCTTAGCAACCGAACAAGTATCAAATACTCAGGGGCTACTATAAACACTAGTCAGGCACACATCAATAACCTGTATATCAAATATACCCTTGTTCACTTTGCCATCCTTCTTATCCAACAAATATTCAGGGCATTTCTGCTTCCAGTGACCATTTCCTTTGCAGTGTAAGAACTCAGTTTCAGGCTTTGGTCCAACTTTGGTCTTCTTCACGGGAGTGACAACTTGTTTGCCATCCTACTTGAAGTTTCCCTTTCTTTCCCTTTGCCCTTTTCTTGAAACTAGTGGTCTTGTCAATCATCAACACTTGATGCTCTTTCTTGATTTCTACCTTCGTCGATTTCAACATCACGAAGAGCTCGGGAATCGTTTTCGTCATCCCTTGCATACTATAGTTCATCACGAAGTTGTAGTAACTTAGTGATGGTGACTAGAGAATTCACTACTAGGAAAAGGGCTATAGATGGGATGGACACTAATGGCGCACCTTCCATGTGGTACGCCATTAGTATATACTAATGGCGCACCATGTTTAGGTGCGCCATTAGTGTGAAAGACACTAATGGCGCACCAGGGACATGGTGCGCCACTACTGTTATTTTTTTTTTCTTTTTTTGCAAAACTACTAATGGCGCACCATGACACAGTGCGCCATTACTAGTTTAAACTAGTAATGGCGCACTGTGCCACGGTGCGCCATTAGAATATATACTTTTTTTTTATTTTTTTTGCAAAACTTCTAATGGCGCACCAGAAGCAGGTGCGCCATTAGTAACCAAGGGTTACTAATGGCGCATTTGCATACGGTGTGCCATTAGTACCAGGGTTACTATTTTTTTCTTAGTACCAGGTTTCCCCACTCGATCGAGCCCCCGCCGTCCGCCGCCCACACGCCCCCGCCCACGCGCCCCCGCCGCCCACGCCGCCCACGCGCCCCCGCCGTCCGCCGCCTCCATCCGCCGCAGCCGCCCACACGCCCCCGCCGCCTCCCTCTCCCCTTCCTTCCCCTCAAGCGCCGCCTTCCCCTCGAGCGCCGCCTTCCCCCCGAGCCCCGCCTCCCCCGTGAGTGCTGCCTCCCTCCCTAACCCTCGGAGCCGCCGGAGACTTGGAGCCTAGGCCGGTGGCGCATCGAGGTGCTTCCCCTCCTCTCCCTCGCCCGCTTCCCCTTAGGGCTGCTCTGCCCCCTCTCTCTTGGGCGTCCCCATGGGTGGCTGACAGCGGCGGCGTTGGATGCCCTCTCTCCCTGCTCTGGTTCCCCTCCCCCTTTCTCCACCCTGATCTGATTTTTCCTCTCCGAGCTGCAGCGCGAAGGAGGTCAGGGACGAGCGGCAGGCCGGCGACCAGTAGCACCCCTCTCTTCTCCGTTGCTGATTCCTCCCCAGGTACTGTAACCCTAGCGCATGTGCTTATTTCCATGTTTCTACCCTACCTAGGAATGGAAGGTCCAAACTTACAAAACTTGTCCCCAACCCAATCCAATACTAGAAATCAAAATCAAAATCATTGGGGCAAGCAAAGCAAAGGCCCCAAGGCTGGGACACTCCCCCGCTCCACCGCCGCCGACAACCTCCCGCACACTCCCCGGCCCGCTCCACCGCCGCCGAGCACCACCCGCACCCTCCCCCGCTCCACCGCCGCCGACGACCCCCCGCACCTTCCCCAGTAATGTTTTACCAATTCACAAATGAACGCAACTAAAAATCCAAAAAAATGGATTGTATTTTAAAATAACAAATTTGATGATATTTTCAAATAACAAATTTGATGATATTTTTTCATATTCATAAATATTTTGAAATAACAAACTTGATGATATTTTTTAAAAAAATATTACTGTTTTTATAAAAAATATTACAGTTTCATATTCATATTCATTTTCTAAAAAATTATTAGATGCAACAAAAATAAAAATAAAAATTACTTATGACGCACCGCTGGGTGGTGCGCCATTGCTATGCAAAAAAAAGTTACTTATGGCGCACCGCCGGGTGGTGCGCCATTGCTATCTAAAAAAAGGTTACCTATGGCGCACCGCTATGTGGTGCGCCAGTGGTTCCCTTCCCCGACTAAAATCCCCAATCCCCGACCGATCCCATCTCACATCTCTCTCAGCCCCCCCACTGCGCGCCGCTGCCCCGACCCACTGCGCCGCCGCCCCCGCGCCCCCTACCACTGTAGCTCCTCCACCACCCACCAGACAGCAAGCCGCCGCAGCCCCCAACCATCCCGCCACCGACCCGCAACCATCCCACCGCTGACGACCGCACGGGGTGCAGTACGAGGAGGAGGACAGGATCCGTCCGTTGCTTCCGACGGCCGCCTCCGCTGACGAGCCGGGCAGCCACACATGCCCAGCCTCCGCGGCCCCGCCTCCAGCGCTACAGCGCCTCCCTCCCCGTCCCCGGAGCTTCCGCCCCCGCCCAGCAACGCCACCGCTACGCCGCCGGCCGCGAGAACGATGCCAAGGTCCCCTTTCTCGACCCTCTTCTCCTCTCTGCCTTGTTTCAATCCCGCGAGAACTATATTAGGGTTTTTTCATCAGTCCTTGCTCATGATTCAGCACGTGGATAGTTAAAATCAATCAGTTAAGCTACTGTGAATTGGGTACCCTATCTAGAGTAAGAAATGGGCTATCTAGGTTTGTGGAGAGGATAGCCCTAAAATGCGAATGAAAATGATGATAGATAGGTGAAAAGAAATGAGAATGAAATGAAAATGATGATATATAGGTGTATAGTGTAGTTATCTGAATTGAATTCTAGAGCCTACATACAACTACAGGCCTAGAGATTGACCTTCAGGTAGTCAAAACTAAGTATGCTGTTGCTGCTGTTTCTACCCTACCTAGGAATGGAAGGTCCAAACTTACAAAACTTGTCCCCAACCCAATCAAATACTAGAAATCGAAATCAAAATCAATGGGGCAAGTATAGTAGTAGTGGTTTTATTTTTGTTGCAGTTTGAGTTGAGAGCGCTTTTTGTTGTGGTTCAGCGGCAAGTTTAGAGATTTTGTTGGAAGGGTTCTAGCTTAGCTAGGTTGGTGGCAACAACCAGATAGTATCATTACGTTGATGATGATGAGGTTTATGGTAGGTTGCAAGTCCAATTCTTTGAACTCATGCCCTGGGATTTGGTGAATGAGTAGGTATGGATTGGACTTGGGAGTTCAAGATCATCTCTTCTCTCTCTCTCATCAACCTTGCTAGCAGCTCCATCTATCGAAGCACCTTACATATTTATTTTTGGAGTTTCCAGCTGTTGGCTTCTATAGAAAGTGACAGAGTAGTGGTGATGTGTATGACTGACTGGTGAGGAGTGGCCATTGAGTGAAAAAAATATTCTGTAGGCACGGAATTGAGGCCCCCAGAACATGGTGAGGAGTGGTCTTGTTGTACTCCTGCTACTACTTGCAAGTTCCAGGGTTTGCATTAGTATTCCTGCTTGCAGTAGTATGAAGGAGGATTCCAGTAGTGCAATAGTGCAGGAGTATGAACAATAGTGTAGTAGTGCACTGCTTACAATAGCCCTAAAATCCAGTAGCAAATGCTCTCCTTTAACTGAAACTTTAAGTGAAATTTTAATTTAACTTTAAAATCAACTAAAGCTTTAACTGAAACTTTAATTTAAACTTTAACTGAAACTTTAATTAAAGTTAACTTAAGTCTTTTCCTTTAATAAAAATTGTATGGTGGATGTCTTGTTGTAAAATTGTATGCATAGTCAGGCCCTTTCATGTTTTCAAGGAAACACCAGACTTTCCAGTTACTGCTTTCTCAAAATTAAGCAATTTGCACTTCTTGAACTACTACTTGGAACTAAACAGAATTATACAATGAACTTCTGCAGGCTGATCTGAGTTGGACCATCCTCTGCAGCCAACTTTTCTTCGGCAAGAGGAAGAAAGGAGAATCAGGGTAGGGTTTCATGGCTAGAAGATATATTGTTGTACAAAAATTTGTTACAAATTGCATTTATTGGTATATGTATGCTAGTTTCGTCACTTCCACAAATCGAACCCATCATTTAGTTATGGACCAGTATAATATAATTTGCAGTACTTGGCATTGAGCAGCTAGAACTGCTGAATCTTAGCATCAAAAGAGGCCCATTTGCAAATGTAAATTCTTAAGCATATGTTTTGGCATACAAGTATCTCTTTCGTCAAGACCGGTAAATCAAGTGGGTAAATAGATGCTACTGCTAGACTATATGTTTTGGACTATATGTTCATTGGTACTATATGTTCAGAATGAGTTAACTTGCTGTCATTTATCGAAATTCAGAATGTGTTGGACTGTATGTTCATTGGTACTACTTGTGATGCTGCTGCTGTACTACTTGGGAATTTTGTCAACTTGTGATGCTGCTGTTGTACCCCGAGAGGCCCTTGAGTTTGCCGGAATGTCGATTAACTTCCGTTCCGGCAAATTCGGGCACTCCATATGTCCTATTTTCAGCAAAAGGTCATGCTGAAATTTTCCGTGAATTTTAGCATGACTTTGCTAAAAATAGGACATATGGGGTACTTGCGACTAATGCATGTTTTACGATCTGTTGTAAGGGTACTAATTGGTCTCTTCTGCTGCTTATCAGAGATGGGGGAAGCAGCCACCGCCGCTCTGCCACACCGCAGTATGAGTTGGATGCTTCCGAGTTCTTCAGTATCATACTTGGGACTTCAGTATCATCCATGACGCAGGTATATAAAACGAGAGATCTCCCCTTCACCCATCTCATTATGATATCTGTTGTTTGCTACATCACTCATTGTCCCAAACTGCAGAGGCTGCCTGACAGTTTTATGAACATGCTGGGTGAAGATCCGCCAAATAATGTGAAGCTGCGACATGCCGGCAGTGGGTTTCGCAGGCAGTGGGATGTGGAGTTGGTGATCAAGGAGGGCCACATGTACTTGTATCGTGGGTGGGAGAAGTTCTACCGTGACTACGACCTGCGGCTGGGGTACTTCCTTCTCTTCAGGTACGATGACGATGCCACCATGCTCATTGTGAAGGTGTTCAACGCGACTATGTGTCGCATGCGCTACGCTGACGATAATGATGCCAGTACGTTCTGCCTCTTCTTATTCCTCTACATTTGGCTTTGTCTCACATCGATTGTTAACGGTCATTATTGCATTTGGACAGGTAGTGGGAGCAGCAGCAGCGACACTGGCTACAGCCAAAGCAGCAGCGACTATGGCTGTAGCAAAAGCAACACCGATTCTGGCTTTAGCGAAAGTAGTAGCGATTCTGGCAGCAGCATAGACAACAAGAAGGATGATCTGGACTGGAGTGCGGGAGAAGAGGAGCAGAGTGGGGATGAGGAGCTGCAGGATGACGATGGGCATCAGGCTGAGGATGACCTAGCGCTGGTGGTGGCTGACCAAAGGAAAGAGATGGTGGTGGCTGACCATGGGCAAGAGATGGTGGTGGCTGACCATGGGCAAGAGATGGAGGTGGCTGAGGATGACCTAGCGATGGTCGTGCCCGTCCTGCCTGAAGGTGGCCTCGCGATGGTGGTGGTGCCTGACAATGACCACGCACCAGTGGTGGCGCCGGCGATCCCATAGCTGGGCGACATGACCACGCCAATTGTGGTAGAAGACTACATCCCACTGCCTCCACCGCCTCGCCGCTCTTGGCGCATCAGGCTGAGGAAGGAGAAGGAGAAGAACAATGAGAACTGAACTATGTCAGGTATGTCAGATCTCCAAAATGATATATATATATATATATATATATATATATATATATATATATATATATATATATATATATATATACTTAGTTACCTATGTTATCTCTAATATGCTTAGTCTCCTATAGGTTAGCTTCATTTTACCTAAGTTGGCTCTAATATGCTAACTTAGAGCTTATATGCTTAGTTTCCTATAGGTTAGCTCCAAAATAACTTATGTTAGCACAAAATGATCAAGTTTACATAATAAGCTTATAGTCTTTTTCTTATTCTTCTTCTTTTCCAAAATGACATAGGTTAGCTTCATTTTACCTAAGTTGGCTCTAATATGCTAACTTAGAGCTTATATGCTTAGTTTCCTATAGGTTAGCTCCAAAATTACTTATGTTAGCACAAAATGATCAAGTTTACATAATAAGCTTATAGTCTTCTTCTTCTTCTTCTTTTCCAAAATGACATAGGTTAGCTTCATTTTACCTAAGTTGGATCTAATATGCTAACTTAGAGCTTATATGCTTAGTTTCCTATAGGTTAGCTCCAAAATTACTTATGTAAGCACAAAATGATCAAGTTTACATAATAAGCTTATAGTCTTCTTCTTATTCTTCTTCTTTTCCAAAATGACATAGGTTAGCTTCATTTTACCTAAGTTGGCTCTAATATGCTAACTTAGAGCTTATATGCTTAGTTTCCTATATGTTAGCTCCAAAATTACTTATGTTAGCACAAAATGATCAAGTTTACATAATAAGCTTATAGTCTTCTTCTTATTCTTCTTATTCTTCTTCTAGTGTTCTTCTTCTTCTAGTATTCTTCTAATCTTCTTCTTCTTCTCTTCTTCTTCTTCTTCTTCTTCTTCTAACTTCTTGTTTATCATTTTGCAGATTTGATTTAATTCACGGAAGCTTGCATGGATGGAGTGCTTCTTTTCCATTTGTGTTTTTATTTTGTATCAATGTGAAACTTTTGTGAATTGATGGATAACGGTGTTGGATGAACAATGTGAAACTTTTGTAATGTATAACGATGGAACTATATGTTGGCTATGTATGTATATATGATGAAACTTGTGTGTTGGATATGATTGTTATATGGATGCTTGTTGTATATATATGTGTTGGATATCTCATATGTGAAATAGTGACCTGAGATTAAGAAAAAAAATATTGTTACTAATGGCGCACTACCATGTGGTGCGCCATTAGTATAGCAGACACTAGTGGCGCACTGTGGGCAAAACTAATGGCGCACTGCATGGTGCGCCATTAGTATACCAGATACTAATGGCGCACCAGTGGTGCGCCATTAGTAAAAATACTAGTGGCGTGATACTAATGGCGCACCAGTAGTGCGCCATTAGTAGGCAAAACAGGTGCGCCATTAGTAGGCCTTTTCCTAGTAGTGATTCTGTCAATCACTATCTTATCTGGAAGATTAACTCCCACTTGATTCAAGTGATTGAAGTATCCAGACAATCTGAGCACATGCTCACTAGTTGAGCGATTCTCCTCCATCTTTTAGCTATAGAACTTGTTGGAGACTTCATATCTCTCAACTCAGGCATTTGCTGGAAATATTAACTTCAACTCCTGGAACATCTCATATGGTCCATGACGTTCAAAACGTCTTTGAAGTCCCGATTCTAAGCCGTTTAAGCATGGTGCACTGAACTATCGAGTAGTCATCAGCTTTGCTCTGCCAGACGTTCACAACATCTGGTGTTGCTCCTGCAGCAGGTTTGGCACCCAGCAGTGCTTCCAGGACGTAATTCTTCTGTGTAGCAATGAGGATAATCCTCAAGTTACGGACCCAGTCCATGTAATTGCTACCATCATCTTTCAACTTAGTTTTCTCTAGGAACATATAAAAATAAACATATGAAAGCAACAACGCGGGCTATTGATCTACAACATAATTTGCAAAATACTACCAGGACTAAGTTCATGATAAATTTAAGTTCAATTAATCATATTACTTAAGAACTTCCACTTAGACAGACATCTCTCTAGTCATCTAAGTGATCACGTGATCCAAATCAACTAAACCATGTCCGATCATCACGTGAGATGGAGTAGTTTTCAATGGTGAACATAACTATGTTGATCATATCTACTATATGATTCACGTTCGACCTTTCGGTCTCCGTGTTCCGAGGCCATATCTGTATATGCTAGGCTCGTCAAGTTTAACCTGAGTATTCCGCGTGTGCAAAACTGGCTTGCACCCGTTGTAGATGGATGTAGAGCTTATCACACCCGGTCATCACGTGGTGTCTGGGCACGACGAACTTTGGCAACGGTGCATACTCAGGGAGAACACTTTTATCTTGAAATTTAGTGAGAGATCATCTTATAATGCTACCGTCAATCAAAGCAAGATAAGATGCATAAAAGATAAACATCACATGCAATCAATATAAGTGATATGATATGTTCATCATCATCTTGTGCTTGTGATCTCCATCTCTGAAGCACCGTCATGATCACCATCGTCACCGGCGCGACACCTTGATCTCCATCGTAGCATTGTTGTCGTCTCGCCAACTATTGCTTCTACGACTATCGCTACCGCTTAGTGATAAAGTAAAGCAATTACAGGGCGATTGCATTTCAGACAATAAAGCGACAACCATATGGCTCATGCCAGTTGCCGATAACTTCGGTTACAAAACATGATCATCTCATACAATAAAATATAGCATCACGTCTTAACCATATCACATCACAACAAGCCCTGCAAAAACAAGTTAGACGTCCTCTACTTTGTTGTTGCAAGTTTTACGTGGCTGCTACGGGCTTAGCAAGAACCATTCTTACCTACGCATCAAAACCACAACTATAGTTCGCCAAGTTAGTGTTGTTTTAACCTTCGCAAGGACCGGACGTAGCCACACTCGGTTCAACTAAAGTTGGAGAAACTGACACCCGCTAGTCACCTGTGTGCAAAGCACGGCGGTAAAAACAGTCTCGCGTAAGCGTACGCGTAATGTCAGTCCGGGCCGCTTCATCCAACAATACCGCCGAACCAAAGTATGACATGCTGGTAAGCAGTATGACTTGTGCTACCTCTTGAGCACTGCGTTGGATTTCCCCAAAGAGGAGAGGATGATGCAGCAAAGTAGCTTAAGTATTTCCCTCAGTTTTTGAGAACCAAGGTATCAATCCAGTAGGAGGCCACGCACAAGTCACTCGTACCTGTACAAAACAATAGCTCCTCGCAACCAACACGATTAGGGGTTGTCAATCCCTTCACGGTCACTTACGAGAGTGAGATCTGATAGAGATCACAAATAATATTTTTGGTATTTTTGATATAGAGATGCAAAGTGTAAATTAAAAGGCAAAGTAAAAATAAAGCAAGTATTAAAGTGATGGAGATTGATATGATGAAAATAGACCCAGGGGCCATAGGTTTCACTAGTGGCTTCTCTCAAGAGCATACGTATTCTACGGTGGGTGGACAAATTACTGTTGAGCAATTGACAGAATTGAGAATAGTTATGAGAATATCTAGGTATGATCATGTATATAGGCATCACGTCCGAGACAAGTAGACCGACTCCTGCCTGCATCTACTACTATTACTCCACTCATCGACCGCTATCCATCATGCATCTAGACTATAAAGTTAAAAACAGAGTAACGCCTTAAGCAAGATGACATGATGTAGAGGGATAAATTCATGGAATATGATAAAAAACCCCATCTTGTTATCCTCGATGGCAACAATACAATACGTGCCTTGCAACCCTTTCTGTCACTGGGTAAGGACACCACAAGATCGAACCCAAAGCTAAGCACTTCTCCCATTGCAAGAACTACCAATCTAGTTAGCCAAACCAAACGGATAATTCGAAGAGACTTGCAAAGATAACCAATCATACATAAAAGAATTCAGAGAAGATTCAAATATTATTCATAGATAATCTGGATCATAAACCCAGAATTCATCGGTCTCAACAAACACACCGCAAAAAGAAGATTACATCGAATAGATCTCCACGAGAGAGGGGGAGAACATTGTATTGAGATCTAAAAAGAGAGAAGAAGCCATCTAGCTACTAGCTATGGACCCGAAGGTCTGAAGTAAACTACTCACACTTCATCGGAGGGGCTATGGTGATGATGTAGAAGCCCTCCGTGGTGGATGCCCCCTCCGGCGAAGCACCGGAACAGGACCCAAGATGGGATCTCATGGATACAGAAAGTTGCGGCGGTGGAATTAGGTTTTTGGCTCCTGTTCTGATCGTTTGGGGGTACGTAGGTATATATAGGAGGAAGGAGTACGTCGGTGGAGCAACAAGGGGCCCACGAGGCAGGGGGCGCGTCCTAGGGGGGGCGCCCCCACCCTCGTGACCGCCTCTTTTGTTCCTTGGAGTAGGGTCCAAGTCTCCTGGATCACGTTCGGTGAGAAAATCACGTTCCCGAAGGTTTCATTCCGTTTGGACTCTATCTGATATTCCGTTTCTTCGAAACACTGAAATAGGCAAAAAACAGCAATTCTGGGTTGGGCCTCCGGTTAATAGGTTAGTCCCAAAAATAATATTAAACTAGAAAATAAAGCCCAATATAGTCCAAAACAGTAAATAAAGTATCATGGAGCAATAAAAAATTATAGATATGTTGGAGACATATCAGGCATCCCCAAGCTTAATTCCTGCTCGTCCTCGAGTAGGTAAATGATAAAAAGAGAATTTTTGATGCGGAGTGATACTTTGGCATAATTTCAATGTAAATCTTCTTAATTGTGGTATGAATATTCAGATCCGAAAGATTCAAGACAAAAGTTCATATTGACATAAAAATAATAATACTTCAAGCATACTAACTAAGCAATTATGTCTTCTCAAAATAGCATGGCAAAAGAAAGTTATCCCTACAAAATCATATAGTCTGGCTATGCTCCATCTTCCCCACACAAAATATTTAAATCATGCACAACCCCGATGACAAGCTAAGCAATTGTTTCATACTTATGACATTCTCAAAACTTTTTCAATCTTCACGCAATACATGAGCGTGAGCCATGGATATAGCACTATATGTGGAATAGAATGGTGGTTGTGGAGAAGACAAAAAGAGGGAAGATAGTCTCACATCAACTAGGCATATCAACGGGCTATGGAGATGCCCATCAATAGATATCAATGTGAGTGAGTAGGGATTGCCATGCAACGGATGCACTAGAGCTATAAGTATATGAAAGCTCAATAAAAGAAACTAAGTGGGTGTGCATCCAACTCGCTTGCTCACGAAGACCTAGGGCATTTGAGGAAGCCCATCATTGGAATGTACAAGCCAAGTTCTATAAAAAAAACTCCCACTAGTATATGAAAGTGACAAAATGAGAGACTCTCTATCATGAAGATCTTGGTGCTACTTTAAAGCACAAGTGTGGTAAAAGGATAGTAACATTGTCCCTTCTCTCTTTTTCTCTCATTTTTTTATTTGGGCCTTTTCTCTTTTTTTTATGGCCTCTTTTTTTTTCTTTTTTTTTTCGTCCGGAGTCTCATCCCGACTTGTGGGGGAATCATGGTCTCCATCATCCTTTCCTCACTTGGGACAATGCTCTAAAAAAATGATGATCATCACACTTTTATTTTTCTTACAACTCAACAATTACAACTCGATTCTTAGAACAAAGTATGACTCTATATGAATGCCTCCGGCGGTGTACCGGGATATGCAATGAATAAAGAGTGACATGTATGAAAGAATTATGAACGGTGGCTTTGCCACAAATACGATGTCAACTATATGATCATGCTAGCAATATGACAATGATGGAGCGTGCATAATAAACGGAACAATGGAAACTTGCATGGCAATATATCTCGGAATGGCTATGGAAATGCCATGATAGGTAGGTATGGTGGCTGTTTTGAGGAAGATATATGGTGGGTGTATGATACCGGCGAAAAGTGCGCGGTATTAGAGAGGCTAGCAATGGTGGAAGGATGGGAAAAGTGCGTATAATCCATGGACTCAACATTAGTCATAAAGAACTCATATACTTATTGCAAAAATCTAGAAGTTATTAAAGCAAAGTATTACACGCATGCTCCTAGGGGGATAGATTGGTAGGAAAAGACCATCGCTCGTCCCCGACCGCCACTCATAAGGAAGACAATCAATAAATAAATCATGCTCCGAGTTCATCACATAACGGTTCACCATACGTGCATGCTACGGGAATCACAAACTTCAACACAAGTATTCTTTAAATTCACAACTACTCAACTAGCATGACTCTAATATCACCATCTTCATATCTCAAAACAATTATCAAGCATCAAACTTATCTTAGTATTCAACGCACTCAAAAGAAAGTTTCACATATCTTGAATACCAAGTATATTAATATTAAGCAAATTATCATGCTATTAACGACTCTCAAAATAATCTAAGTGAAGCATGAGAGATCAATAGTTTCTTTAAAACAAATCCACCACCGTGCTCTAAAAGATCTAAGTGAATTACTAGAGCAAAAATTATCACGCTCAAAAGGTATAAGTGAAGCACTATGAGAAAAATTATCAAGCTCAAAAGATATAAGTGAAGCACATAGAGTATTCTATCAAATTCCAATTCATGTATGGATCTCTCAAAAGGTGTGTACAACAAGGATGATTGTGGTAAACTAACAAGCAAAGACGCAAATAATACAAGACGCTTCAAGCAAAACACATATCATGTGGTGAATAAAAATATAGCTCTAAGTAAATTACCGATGGAAGTAGACGAAAGAGGGGATGCCTTCCGGGGCATCCCCAAGCTTTGACTTTTTGGTGTCCTTGGATTATTTTGGGGGTGCCATTGGCATCCCCAAGCTTAGGCTCTTGCCACTCCTTGTTCCATAATACATCAAAAGAATTCACCCAAAACTTGAAAACTTCACAACACAAAACTCAATAGAAATCTCGCGAGCTCCGTTAGAGAAATAAAACAAAATACTAATTTAAGGTACTGTAATGAACTCATTCTTTATTTATATTGGTGTTAAACCTACTGTATTCCAACTTCTTTATGGTTCATAGACTGAATTACTAGCCATAGATGCATTGAAATAAGCAAACAACACATGAAAAACAGAATCTGTCAAAAACAGAACAGTCTGTAGCAATCTGTAACTAACGCAAACTTCTGGAACTCTAAAAATCCTACCAAAATAGGAAGTACTGGAAATTTTGTCTATTGAACATCATCAAAGAGAATAAATGCAAAAGCACGTTCCTGTGATTTAACAAAATTATATTCGTGCGTGCAAAGTTTCTGTTTTTCAACAGAATCAAATCAACTATCATCGTAGGTTATCCTATAGGTTCTACTTGGCACAAACACTAATTAAAACATAAACCACATCTAAACAGAGGCTAGATGAATTATTTATTCCTAAACAGAAGCAAAAGCAAAAAAACTAAAAATAAAATTGGGTTGCCTCCCAACAAGTGCTATTGTTTAACGCCCCTAGCTAGGCATAAAAGCAAGGATAGATTCAAGTGTTGCCGTCTTTGGTAGGCAATCCATAAGTGGCTCTCATGATAGATTCATATTGTAATTTTATTTTCTTTATAGGAAAGTTTTCCATGCCTTTCTTTAATGGAAATTGGAATCTAATATTCCCTTCCTTCATATCAATAATTGCACCAATCGTTCTAAGGAAAGGTCTACCAAGAATAATAGGACAAGACGGATTGCAATCTATATTAAGAACGATAAAATCTACGGGAACATAATTCCTATTTGCAACAATAAGAACATCATTAATTCTTCCTGTAGGCTTTTTAATAGTGGAATCCGCAAGATGCAAGTTTAGAGAGCAATCATCAAAGTCACGGAAATCTAGCAAATCACACAAAGTTTTGGGGATAGTGGAGACACTAGCACCCAAATCACACAAAGCATAAAACTCATGATCTTTAATTTTAATTTTAATAGTTGGTTCCCACTCATCATAAAGTTTTCTAGGGATAGAGACCTTCAACTCAAGTTTTTCTTCATAAGATTGCATCAAGGCATCAACAATGTGTTCGGTAAAGGCCTTATTTTGACTATAAGCATGAGGAGAATTTAGCACGGATTGCAACAAGGAAATACAATCAATTAAAGAGCAACTTTCATAATTAAATTCCTTGAAATCCAATATAGTGGGTTTAGCAACATCTAGGTTTTTATTTCTTTCAATCCCACATTTATCAATTTCATCATCAAGATCTAAATACTTCAAATTTTTGGAACGCCTTCTAGGTAAAGGAAGATCATATTCAGTTTCATCAAGATTCATATTGCAAAACAAAGATTTAATGGGGGACACATCAATAACTTTTAGATCTTCAGCTTGATTTTCATAGGAATTCGGTTTAGCGGCCATCTTATTGACTAAGGTAGCCTGCATATCCGAAATTTCGGCAGTCAACTTTTCAGGACGAGCAATTTGGGATCTTATACCATCAAATTCTTTAGACATATCATCGATCTCTTTATTGATATAACTCATAAAACCTTTTTGTTCCTTAAGCTTGTTTCTAAAGAAATTATTATGTTCAAATTGCAAAACCATAAACTTCCTGACATTGGTTTCGATCTCCTCTCACCTTTTAAGGTAAAAATCACCAAATCTAGGTAGAGCCATCGCGACAAACAAGCAATCCAACACACGAGCAAACAAAAAGGCAACGGGAAAAGGAAAACGGGAAAAAGAGGAGGAGATTGGGAAATAGAGGGCGAATAAAACGGCAAGGGTGAAGTGGGGGAGAGGAAAACGAGAGGCAAATGGCAAATAATGTAAATGCGAGGGAGATGGGTTTGTGATGGGTACTTAATATGTCTTGAATTGAGCGAAGACCTCCCCGGCAACGACGCTAGAAATTCTTCTTGCTACCTCTTGAGCACTGTGTTGGATTGCCCAAAGAGGAGAGGATGATGCAGCAAAGTAGCGTAAGTATTTCCCTCAGTTTTTGAGAACCAAGGTATCAATCCAATAGGAGGCCACGCAAAAATCCCTCGTACCTGCACAAAACAATAGCTCCTCGCAACCAACGCGATTAGGGGTTGTCAATCCCTTCACGGTCACTTACGAGAGTGAGATCTGATAGAGATGATAAATAATATTTTTGGTATTTTTGATATAGAGATGCAAAGTGTAAAGTAAAAGGCAAAGTAAAAACAAAGCAAGTATTAAAGTGATGGAGATTGATATGATGAAAATAGACCCGGGGGCCATAGGTTTCACTAGTGGCTTCTCTCAAGAGCATAAGTATTCTACGGTGGGTGAACAAATTACTGTCGAGCAATTGACAGAATTGAGCATAGTTATGAGAATATCTAGGTATGATCATGTATATAGGCATCACGTCCGAGACAAGTAGACCGACTCCTACCTGCATCTACTACTATTACTCCACTCATCGACCGCTATCCAACATGCATCTAGAGTATAAAGTTAAAAACAGAGTAACGCCTTAAGCAAGATGACATGATGTAGAGGGATAAATTCATGGAATATGATAAAAAACCCCATCTTGTTATCCTCGATGGCAACAATACAATACGTGCCTTGCAACCCTTTCTGTCACTGGGTAAGGACACCACAAGATCGAACCCAAAGCTAAGCACTTCTCCCATTGCAAGAACTACCAATCTAGTTAGCCAAACCAAACGGATAATTCGAAGAGACTTGCAAAGATAACCAATCATACATAAAAGAATTCAGAGAAGATTCAAATATTATTCATAGATAATCTGGATCATAAACCCACAATTCATCGGTCTCAACAAACACACCGCAAAAAGAAGATTACATCGAATAGATCTCCATGAGAGAGGGGGAGAACATTGTATTGAGATCCAAAAAGAGAGAAGAAGCCATCTAGCTACTAGCTATGGACCTGAAGGTCTGAAGTAAACTACTCACACTTCATTGGAGGGGCTATGGTGATGATGTAGAAGCCCTCTGTGGTGGATGCCCCCTCCGGCGGAGCTCCAGAACAGGCCCCAAGATCGGATCTCGTGGATACAGGAAGTTGCGGCAGTGGAATTAGGTTTTTGGCTCCTGTTCTGATCGTTTGGGGGTACGTAGGTATATATAGGAGGAAGGAGTACGTCGGTGGAGCAACAGGGGGCCCACGAGGCAGGGGGCGCATCCTAGGGGGTGCGCCCCCACCCTAGTGACCGCCTCTTTTGTTCCTTGGAGTAGGGTCCAAGTCTCCTGGATCACGTTCGGTGAGAAAATCACGTTCCCGAAGGTTTCATTCCGTTTGGACTCCGTTTGATATTCCGTTTCTTCGAAACACTGAAATAGGCAAAAACAACAATTCTGGGCTGGGCCTCCGGTTAATAGGTTAGTCCCAAAAATAATATAAAAGTGGAAAATAAAGCCCAATATAGTCCAAAACAGTAAATAAAGTAGCATGGAGCAATCAAAAATTATAGATACGTTGGAGACGTATCAAATTGTATCGGCCACAACTCACTTGTGTTCTACTCGTGCATATAACATCTACGCAAAAAACCTGGCTCTAATACCACTGTTGGGGAACGTAGTAATTTAAAAAAAAATCCTACACACACGCAAGATCATGGTGATGCATAGCAACGAGAGGGGAGAGTGTTGTCCACGTACCCGCGTAGACTGAAAGCGGAAGCGTTAGAACAACGCGGTTGATGTAGTCGTACGTCTTCACGGCCCGACCAATCAAGCACCGAAACTATGGCACCTCCGAGTTCTAGCACACGTTCAGCTCGATGACGATCCCCGTACTCCGATCCATCAGAATGTCGGGGAAGAGTTCCGTCAGCACGACGGCGTGGCGACGATCTTGATGTTCTACCATTGCAGGGCTTTGCCTAGGCACCGCTACAATATTATCGAGGAGGACTATGGTGGATGGGGGCACCGCACACGGCTAAGAGATCAATAGACCAATTGTTGTGCCTATGGGGTGCCACCCTCCCCCGTATATAAAGGAGTGGAGGGGGGGGGGCGGCCAAGGGAGGGTGGCGCGCCCTAGGGTGGGGAGTCCAACCCCAACCGGGAGTAGGACTCCCCCCTTTCCTATTAGGAGAGGGAGAGGGAAGGAAGAGGTGGGAGGGAAGAAGGAAAGGGGGGGCCGGCCCCCCTCCCAATTCGGATTGGGCTTGGGGGGGGCGCCCCCTCCTTTTGCTCCTTCTCCCTCCTTTCCACTAAGGCCCAATAAGGCCCATATACCTACCGGGGGGTTCCGATAACCTCCCAGAGCTCCGGTATAGTCCCAACATCACTCGGAACCTTTCCGGTGTCCAAATATAGTCATCCAATATATCGATCTTTACGTCTCAACCATTTCGAGACTCCTCGTCAAGTCCGTGATCATATCCGGGACTCCGAACAACCTTCGGTACATCAAAACTTATAAACTCATAATAAAACTGTCAACGAAACCTTAAGCGTGCGGACCCTACGGGTTCGAGAACTATGTAGACATGACCGAGACTCGTTTCCGGTCAATAACCAATAGCGAAACCTGGATGCTCATATTGGCTCATACATATTCTATGAATATCTTTCTCGGTCAAACAGCATAACAACATACGCTGTTCCCTTTGTCATCCGTATGTTACTTGCCTGAGATTCGATCGTCGGTATCCAATACCTAGTTCAATCTCGTTACCGACAAGTCTCTTTACTTGTTACGTAATGCATCATCTTGTAACTAACTCATTAGCTACGTTGCTTGCAAGGCTTATAGTGATGTGCATTACTGAGAGGGCCCAGAGATACCTCTCCGACAATCGGAGTGACAAATCCTAATCTCGAAATACGTTACCTCAACAAGTACCTTTGGAGACACCTGTAGAGCACCTTTATAATCACCCAGTTACGTTGTGACGTTTGGTAACACACAAAGTGTTCCTCCGGTAAACGGGAGTTACATAATCTCATAGTCATAGGAACATGTATAAGTCATGAAGAAAGCAATAGCAACATACTAAACGATCAAGTGCTAAGCTAACGGAATGGGTCAAGTCAATCACATCATTCTCCTAATGATGTGATCCCGTTAATCAAATGACAACTCATGTCTATGGTTAGGAAACTTAACCATCTTTGATTTACGAGCTAGTCAAGTAGAGGCATACTAGTGACACTATGTTTGTCTATGTATTCACACATGTATTATGTTTCCGGTTAATACAATTCTAGCATGAATAATAAACATTTATCATGAAACAAGGAAATAAATAATAACTTTACTATTGCCTCTAGGGCATATTTCCTTCAAGATCGTCTCCTCTCGGACCCACGATGACTGAAGTATTGTCTCGTGGAGTGAGGAATAGAACGGGGAAGCAATTAGCAAGGTGCATGGCAATCAGCCAGACATCTTTCAAAGGAGGGGAAACGAACATTGCTAATCTTCACCGAAGTTAATTGGAGAAATAGACTTAGGCCAGAAGATGTGAAAATGCTTCGAACCAAAAGGGACCTTAATTAGTTTGTATGAAAGCACACAGATGTATGACGCTAACCATTTCAGCATAATCCGAAGCAAAACATGACCTTTGGTTTGCCAGGAATTGCAACTTTTGAAGATAGATTTTTCCATGACTAGATCATGTGAAATAAAGTTTCAAGGACAACAACGTTAGTTCAAAGGCTACCCTGAAAAAAAGTTAGTTCAAAGGTTGCACCTGTTTTGCATATAGGATATTGAAGACAGATTTTTTCCACCACAAGAGCTTTCACTCATGTTTAATTCATTCATTCATCAATAAAGGGTTTATGGACCACTTTGATGCGCAGGAGCCCCATAACCAGAAGAATAAAAACACAATATCATTATATCTTGCCCATTCTTTCGTCGAGGCGACTAGTGCGACACTCGTTTTCCTACGATTTCAAGGAAACAACAACAAAAATGTGCGCAAGACATTAAGTTTAGTGAGTGCTATGGTGTAAATCCTAAGATGTAGGTCTAGGCATGGATCATCACCTCCCAAACCCTGATGACTGAAGTGTTGTCACGTTGAGTGACAGAATAGAACGGGACAACAATTAGCAAGATACACATCAATCAGTCATGCATCTTTCCAAAGGCGCTGGAACGACAATCGCTGATCTTCACCGAAGTTAATTGGCGAGATAGAGTTAGGCCGGAAGATGTGAAAATGCGTTGAACCAAAAGGGCCCTCGATTAGTTTGTGTGACAAGCACACAGATGTATGGTGCCTAAGCAGTTGAGCATAATCCAAAGCAGCACCCGACCTTTGGTTTGCCAAGAGTTGCAACTTTTGAAGATAGACGTTTCCACGACAAGAGCTTTCACTCACATGACATTCATTCATTAATAGCATGATTGTGGACCTCTTTGCTTTGCATGATTCCAAAAGTACAATAAAAAATTTACAAGCGCACTATTTCAAGCCCTATGATTAAGATAAGGGCATGTTTATTGATCTGTGAGAGGCGAAGAATGGAAGTAATCTCAGACAAGGAACCGTGCAATTGAGATATAGAAAGTCTCATGCGCCCTTAATGGTGTATAAGACGATATGCACATGTTAATTGCTAAAGATCAAAAAATGATCCATGGCCTCACTAGTGGCAGCTTTGCTAAAGATACATGATAGATATTGACTAAGTTTCTGCAATTGGATAAAATATGGAGTAAAATCCATTTTTTACAACCTAGTTTGAGATTTGTGGCTGTTTACACCTCATTTTGAGAAAATTCTCAGTTTGTACCCAAATTTATTGAAGTTTGTGCCACGTTTTCTCCCAATGCGTTTGATCAAACCCAATTTATCCCAAATTCTGAAAATCGGATAAAATATGTCACAAAAGTTCAAACTAGGGGCTAAAATGGAATTCACTCTAAAATAATAGGCATACGAGGCAACAACAGAAACATGACCCAAAATAAAAAGAAAATGTGATACAAGGCTCATCGGAGCCAACTGATCAACGACTAGGAGGTCAAAGGAAGTCGGCGGCCTGCCACTATAAGATGAGTACTCCTATAAGATCATCAATCATGCCGTCTAGACGATCTCTGTCGTCCTGGTGCCTAGAGAGCGGGCGCCACTGCTTAGTCGAAGCGGCACGATGAGCCACACGCTCCACGACACTCGGCGTTGTTTGATTCTCATCACCATCAATCATTTCGTTTTTCCGTGGGAATACTATAAAACAGACACTATGGATTCTATCATTCTAGCAGATGTTAGTAAATTGGTAGTATAAAAAGGAGACCAATTCATCAAGAAAAATGAATTGATTTTACAAAGCATTTCCTTCTAGTAACATGGGCCATAGAGCAATCAATCATCCAGGAGGGAGCAAAATATCCAGGAAACGAAGGAAAGAAGTTAGGGTGTCTGGCGCCTCCTCCTTCCCCCACAAAAAAGTTAGGGTGTCTGCCTCCCGTCGTCGCCGCCGCAGGTCCGCCTCCTCTCCGGTGGCCCTAGGGCCATGGGGGCGCGGTGGATCTCGGCAAGTGCCGGCGGGAGGGCTCCGTTTTTAGTCGTTTCTTTCAGTTTTGCTAGGGTTTGTGTCCTGCTCAGGAAGACGAGACGGCGGCGGCTCCCTGAAGATGGAATAAAGGTCTCCCCGCCTAGTCCCCGTTCCGGCGGCGCATCTAGCACCGTTGGTGGGCGTGTGGAGGTGTGTCTCCGGCGGATCTATCTTTGGTGGATTTGCTCGGATCTCGTCGTTGTTCGTCTACGTTCGCGTGTCTTCGGATTGGATCTTTCTGATCTACGTTATTCTTCATCTGCGGCGGTTGCTGTTCTGGTGCGCTGGTCCTACGGGGCCTTAGCACGACGACTTCCCGACTGTCTACTACAACAAGTTGTGTCCGACTCCGGCGATGGAGGGGCGATGACGGCGGCGCGCCTTCGGCTCGCTTCAGTGTTGGTAGTCGTCGCTAGGTGGTCTATGGATCTGGATGTAATTTTTATTATTTCTGGTATTCGTTGTACTGCCATGATTGAATATGAATAGATCGGAAATTTTCTCGAAAAAAAAAACAACGTACTTTTCACGTGAATAAATGAGTGCCACTTGATGATGATGAGTGGAGGAATTAACCGGAATTATAAAAATAAATAAAAGAGTGGAGGAATTAATCTGAATTTTCAATGGCCCAATCACTCCAGTCCAGCACGCGCTGCCAAACACACACGGGCACACCAATCCCAATCCCCCAATCCCATCCTTGTCCACCTGCCAATTCATTCCAAGTCCAAGTCCACCTTCCCGCTGCCCGAGTCAACACACCACTCCGCACCTTCCCGCCGTGTTCCCTCCACCACCACCACCACCACCACCACCACCGCCCGCCGCACTCGTGCTTATCCCCATGATCGCCTCATCTCCCACCACCACCCGCACGCCCGGCCACGGCTCCACCAACACCGCCTGAGCTGAATGGCCGTCCACGTCGTACCACCCCTCCGCCTCCTCATCCTCCTCGCCACGGCCCTCCCGTACACCGCACTCGCCGCCTTCTCCCCGGACTTCCAGGTTTTCCTCGCGTGCGGCGCCAGCGCCAACGTCTCCTTCCCGTCCGACAACCCCACGCGCACCTTCGTGCCGGACGACGGCTACCTCTCGCAAGGGCGCCCCGCCGCGGTGTCTGCCAGCGCCAGCTCCGGCGCGGCCTCCAACCCTCTGTACGCCGCCGCGCGCGCCGACAGCTCCGCCTTCTCCTACCGCCTCCCCTACCCCGGCACGGCGGGCGCGTCGTCGTTCCTCGTCCTGCGCCTCCACTTCTTCCCGTTCGTCCCCGCCTCCTCCTCCTCCACCAGCCTTTCCTCCGCGCGCTTCGCCGTCTCGGTCCTCGACGCCTACGCCCTGCTGCCCGCCTTCTCGCCGCCGGCCGACGGCGTCGTCAAGGAGTTCTTCGTCCCGCGCGGCGGGTCGGGAGACTTCACCATCAGGTTCACCCCGGACGCCGGCTCCTCCGCGTTCGTCAATGCCGTCGAGCTGTTCCCAGCCCCGCCGGAGCTGCTGTGGAACGGCTCCAACTCGGTGGTGCCGGTGGGCGTCCTGGGGAGCAACGACTTGTCCCAGTGGCAGCTCGACGCGCTGGAGACGGTGTACCGCCTCAACGTCGGCGGGCCCAAGGTGACCAAGGAGAACGACACGCTCTGGCGGACCTGGCTCCCCGACGGCCCCTACCTCTTCGGCGCCCCCGGGCAGTCGGATGTGAACAACACGTCCAGCCCGATCTTCTACAACCCGCCGAACACAAGGGAGGTGGCACCGGACGTCGTGTACAGGACGCAGCGCGCGGCGAACGTGACGGACTTCCTGCGGGCGACAACCCCGGGCTTCAACTTCAACGTCACGTGGACGTTCCCGGCGGAGGAGGGGTCCCGCTACCTCGTCCGCCTCCACTTCTGCGACTATGAGGTGGTCAGCTCCGTCGTCGGTGTTGGCATCGTCTTCAACGTCTATGTCGCGCAAGCCCTTGGTAGCAGAGACCTCGCGCCGAATGCTGAGGCGACTCAGCCGAACGAGGCCTTATATCTTGACTACGCGGCCATGGCGCCGAGAGCTGGGAACCTCACCGTCAGCATCGGCACGTCGCAGAACAGCGGAGGCGCCATGCTCAACGGGCTGGAGATCATGAAGCTGCGATCCGCCGATCCGAGCTCGACGGGGTCGCATGGCCTGACGAAGAGAAGCATCATCATCATCGTGCTCGCGACGGTGCTCGGCGCCGCCGTCCTTGCGTGCGCGGTGCTCTGCTTTTTCTTCGTGCGGCGGAGGAAGCGCAGGCAGGTGGCGCCGCCGGCGTCGACGGAGGACAAGGAGAGCACGCAGCTGCCGTGGTCACCGTACACGCAGGAAGGCATCTCCGGCTGGGCCGACGAGTCGACCAACCGGTCCAGCGAGGGCACGACCGCCAGGATGCAGAGGGTGAGCACCAAGCTGCACATCTCGCTGCCGGAGCTCAAGGCCGCCACGGAAAACTTCCACGACCGCAACCTCATCGGCGTCGGCGGGTTCGGCAACGTCTACAAGGGCGCGCTCGCCGACGGCACGCCCGTCGCGGTGAAGCGCGCCATGCGTGCCTCCAAGCAGGGCCTGCCGGAGTTCCACACGGAGATCGTCGTGCTGTCCGGCATCCGGCACCGCCACCTCGTCTCGCTCATCGGCTACTGCAACGAGCAGGCGGAGATGATCCTGGTGTACGAGTACATGGAGAAGGGCACGCTGCGGAGCCACCTGTACGGCGGCTCCGACGACGAGCCGCCGCTCTCGTGGAAGCAGCGGCTCGAGATCTGCATCGGCGCCGCCAGGGGCCTGCACTACCTGCACAGCGGCTACTCGGAGAACATCATCCACCGCGACGTCAAGTCCACCAACATCCTCCTCGGCACTGACGACGGCGGCAGCACCGGCGGCGGCGCGATCATCGCCAAGGTGGCCGACTTCGGGCTGTCGCGCATCGGGCCGTCGCTCGGGGAGACGCACGTCAGCACGGCCGTCAAGGGCAGCTTCGGGTACCTGGACCCCGAGTACTTCAAGACGCAGCAGCTCACGGACCGCTCCGACGTCTACTCCTTCGGCGTGGTGCTCTTCGAGGTGCTCTGCGCGCGCCCGGTCATCGACCAGAGCCTGGAACGCGACCAGATCAACATCGCCGAGTGGGCCGTCAGGATGCACGGGGAGGGGAAGCTCGACAAGATCGCCGACGCCAGGATCGCCGGCGAGGTGAACGATAACTCGCTGCGCAAGTTCGCCGAGACGGCGGAGAGGTGCCTGGCGGACTACGGCGCCGACCGGCCTTCCATGGGCGACGTGCTCTGGAACCTCGAGTACTGCCTCCAGCTGCAGGAGACGCATGTCAACAGGGACGCCTTCGAGGACAGCGGCGCCGTCGCCACGCAGCTCCCCGCCGACGTCGTCGTGCCGCGCTGGGTGCCGTCGTCGACGAGCCTGCTCATGATGGACGACGCGGACGAGACGGGCCTGAGCATGACCGAGCTCGCCGACAGCCAGGTCTTCTCCCAGCTCAACGCCCGCGGCGAGGGACGATGATCCAGCCATCCACCACTTCCTGCACCAATCTCTTGTGCAATCTGTCTGTACCACTAGAGTAGAAGATGTTCTCTGAATCAAACACATTTGGAGTAGATGTTCTCTGAATCAACAATGGACACGATTCAGCATAGATGTTCTCTGAATCAACAGATCTGGGCACCATTGTTGATGCTCCTCCACAGCTCTCAAACATGTGTACTAACGCGATTTTTAGCCTTCTGCTTTTTATTTCAAAAAATATTGGAACGCCAAGAAAACTTGATTGTTTTTTCATCAGGCAAATACCAGAGCCAAATTTTCTGGTTTTCATCAAACGCCATGACAGTATACCTCAAGCAAAGCACATGTAAAGCTGATTCCACAAAATACAAGAACCAAATCACAACATATGTGAATTTTTTTTTCTTTTTCCAACCGGGCACACACGTCTTTTATAACTGGACCAAACAACACCACATTGTCAGCACCTCCAACACGCAGAACCCAGCGAGAGTTGCTGACGATCCGGCCCAGGCTGGCAGCGACAGCCAGGCCTCGGTCGCTGCCAACAGATCACCAAGGCTGTTGAAGCCCAACAAGCGGTACGCCGGACCAGAATGGGCCAAGTGAGGCCCACGACACCAGCACTACTTGAAGCCCCAACGAAGATGCGACGAGGCATCCAGAGGATCACGGCAACGGCGGCTAGGCTACTTCGTTCCCCTTTTATCCTCTCGCAAGGAACCCTAGTTCTTCCCCAAATTCCTGTAATCGACACCCTATTGTATCCTTGAGAGATTTCTGCTATAAATCGAGAGTTACCAGAACTACCTTCTCATCTGGTATCAAAGACAACGATCCTCGGCCGTACGCTGGCACAAATCATCAAAACTCGTTGGTCTCGTCAAGGTCGTCAACAGCTCGAAGCCATGGATCCCGCCATCAAGACCTACCTCAATTCGTTGAAGCACTCCCTCGACGCCAACACGGCGGTGATGCAAGCCCAATCCACGAAGATCGATGACCTGCTTGCTTGGCGCCCCGATCTCGAGCGCCGTGTTGCGGACCTGAGCGATATCGTGGCCGCGCTCACATCAGCGCCAGCGCCACCGTCACCGCCACCCATCAAGAGCCACGAGGAGCAGGCGCACTCCTCCACACCGCCGCTGCCGGGCGACCACATCGGTGCCACGGCGGGCGTGGCGGTCGAACACCACGGGCCCGATGGCCACGGCGCGTTCCATCTCCAATGGGGGCCAATGGCGGTCAAAGGTCAGCCCAAAGGCCCCGCTATCCCCTTTTTCCATATGCCAGCCAGATGCTCACGGGCTTGGGCCAGGCGCATCACTCGACCACGTTTCCTCAGTTTTCTGGGGAGAACCCGAATATGTGGAAAACCCTCTGTGAACAGTATTTTGCTATGTTCGAGATTGTTCCTTCTTTCTGCGTTCTGATGGCAGCACTCAACTTTTCGGGCTCAGCAACAATTTTGCTACAGTCCATTCAAAAATGTTTGAATGAGTTCGATTGGGATTCATTTACCTCACTGTTGTGCACACGGTTTGGCCGCGATCGCCACCAAATGCTGATAGGACAGTTCTATGCTATCCACTAAACAACCACAATTGTTGATTACATTGAACACTTTGAGTTGATTATCAATCATCTGAATTCATATTCTGATTCCATTCACCCTTATTATTTCCTCACTCGTTTTGTGGAGGACTGGTGAACGACATCTGAGCCGTGGTGATGATGTAGCGCCCACCTGATCTGGACACGGCGTGCGCTCTGGCCATGCTCCAAGAGGAGGTGGCGGAAGGCGCGTTTGGTTCTCTACCCAGACCGCCCGACGCAATGATGACCCACAAGTATGGGGGATCTATCGTAGTCCTTTCGATAAGTAAGAGTGTCGAACCCAACGAGGAGCAGAAGGAAATGACAAGCGGTTTTCAGTAAGGTATTCTCTGCAAGCACTGAAATTGTAGGTAACAGATAGTTTTGTGATAGGATAATTTGTAACGGGTAACAAGCAATGAAAGTAAATAAGGTGCAGCAAGGTGGCCTAATCCTTTTTGTAGCAAAGGACAAGCCTGGACAAATTCTTATATAGAGAAAAGCACCCCCGAGGACACATGGGAATTACCGTGAAGCTAGTTTTCATCACGCTCATATGATTCGGATTCGTTACTTTGATAATTTGATATGTGGGTGGACCGGTGCTTGGGTGCTGCCCTTTCTTGGACAAGCATCCCACTTATTATTAACCCCTACTGCAAGCATCCACAACTACAAAAGAAGTATTAAGGTAAACCTAACCATAGCATGAAACATATGGATCCAAATCAGCCCTTACGAAGCAACGCATAAACTAGGGTTTAAACTTCTGTCACTCTAGCAACCCATCATCTACTTATTACTTCCCAATGCCTTCCTCTAGGCCCAAATAATGGTGAAGTGTCATGTAGTCGACGTTCAGATAACACCACTAGAGGAGAGACTACATACATCTCATCAAAATATCGAACGAATACCAGATTCACATGACTACTAATAGCAAGACTTCACCCATGTCCTCAGGAACAAACATAACTACTCACAAAGCATATTCATGTTCATGGTCAGAGGGGTATTAATATGCATTAAGGATCTGAACAAATAATCTTCCACCGGATAAACCAACTAGCATCAACTACAAGGAGTAATCAACACTACTAGCAACCCACAGGTACCAATCTGAGGTTTTGGTACAAAGATTGGATACAAGAGATGAACTAGGGTTTGAGAGGAGATGGTGATGGTGGAGATGTTGATGGAGATTGACCCCCTCCCGATGAGAGGATCGTTGGTGATGACGATGGTGATGATTTCCCCCTCCCAGAGGGAAGTTTCCCTGGCAGAACAGCTCCGCTGGAGCCCTAGATTGGTTCCGCCAAGGTTCCGCCTCGTGGCGGCGGAGTGTCGTCCTGTGAGCTTGCTTCTGATTTTTTTTTCAGGGTAAAAGACTTCATATAGCAGAAGATGGGCACCGGAGGGCTGCCAGGGGGCCCATGAGGCAGGGGGCGCAGCCTGTAAGGGTGGGCGCACCCCCACCCTCGTGGCCAGCGTGTGGGCTGATGACCCACAAGTGTAGGGGATCTATCGTAGTCCTTTCGATAAGTAAGAGTGTCGAACCCAACGAGGAGCAGAAGGAAATGATAAGCGATTTTCAGTAAGGTTTTCTCTGCAAGCACTGAAATTGTAGGTGATAGATAGTTTTGTGATAAGATAAATAGTAACGAGTAACAAGTAAATAAAGTAAACAAAGTGCAGCAAGGTGGCCCAATCCTTTATATAGCAAAAGGATAAGCCTGGACAATTTCTAATAATGAGGAAGGAGCTCCCAAGGACACATTGGGAATTATCGTCAAGCTAGTTTTCATCACGTTCATATGATTCGCGTTCGGTACTTTGATAATTTGATATGTGGGTGGACCGGTACTTGGGTACTGCCCTAACTTGGACAAGCATCCCACTTATGATTAATCCCTATTGCAAGCGTCCGCAACTACAAAAGAAGTATTAAGGTAAACCTAACCACAACATTAAACATATGGATCCATATCAGCCCCTAATGAAGCAACGCATAAACTAGGGTTTACGCTTCTGTCACTCTAGCAACCCATCATCTACTTATTACTTCCCCATGCCTTCCTCTAGGCCCAAATAATGGTGAAGTGTCATGTAGTCGGTGTTCACATAACACCACTAGAGGAAAAGACAACATACATCTCATCAAAATAGCAAACGAATACCTAATTCACATGACTACTAATAGCAAGACTTCACCCATGTCCTCAGGAACAAACGTAACTACTCACAAAGCATATTCATGTTCATAATCAGAGGAGTAATAATATGCATAAAGGATCTGAACATATGATCTTCCACCAAGTAAACTAATTAGCATCAACTACAAGGAGTAATCAACACTACTAGCAACCCACAGGTACCAATTTGTGGTTTTGATACAAGATTGGATACAAGAGATGAACTAGGGTTTGGATAGGAGATGGTGCTGGTGAACATGTTGATGGAGATTGACCCCCTCCCGATTAGAGGATCGTTGGTGATGACGTTGGTGATGATTTCCCCCTCCTGGAGGGAAGTGTCCCCGGCAGAACAGCTCCGCCAGAGCCCTAGATTGATTCCGCCAAGGTTCCGCCTCGTGGCGGCGGAGTTTCGTCCCGTAAGCTTGCCCACGATTTTTTCCAGGGTAAAAGTGATGATATAGCAGAAGATGGACACCGAAGGCCCACCATGGGGCCCAGGAGATAGGGGCGCGCCCTATAGGGGGGGCTGTCTCCTGGACAGGGTGTGGGTCCCCTGGCCTATTTATTTCGCTCAGAAATTCTTATTAATTCCAAAAAGTTGTTTCGTGGAGTTTCAGGACTTTTGGAGCTGTGCAGAATAGGTTTCCAACGTTTGCTCCTTTTCCAGCCAGAATTCCAGCTGCCGGCATTCCCCCTCTTCATGGCAAACCTTGTAAAATAAGAGAGAATAGCCATAAGTATTGAGATATAATGTGTAATAACAGCCCATAATGCAATAATTATTGATATAAAAGCATGATGCAAAATGGACGTATCATGGGCCCCCTCTCGCACTTCTTCTGCTCAATAATTATCATTAATTCCCAAAATGACTTCCGTGGAGTTTCATGACTTTTGGAGCTATGCAGAATATGTTTCCAATATTTGCTCCTTTTCCAGCCCAGAATCCCAGCTGCTGGCATTCTCCCTCTTTATGTAAACCTTGTAAAATAAGAGAGAATAGCCATAAGTATTGTGACATAGCGTGTGATAACAGTCCATAATGCAATAAATATCGATATAAAAGCATGATGCAAAATGGACGTATTAACTCCCCCAAGCTTAGACCTCGTTTGTCCTCAAGCGGAAGCCGATATCGAAGAATATGTCCACTTGTTTAGAGATAGAGGTGTCGATAAAAATAAAATATGGACATGAGGACATCATGATCATTCTTATAACAGCAATATATATATATATATATATATATATATATATATATATATATATATAATTTGTCATATGATTTCTTATGCTCAAGTAACAATCTATTCACAATGTCAAGTATGAATCAAAAACTTCATTGAGAACTAACAAACCATAATCTCAGTCATTGAAGCTATTGCAATTTATCATAACATCAGAAAGAGTCAATAATAGAGCTTTTCAGCAAATCCACATACTCAACTATCATTTAGTCTTTCACAATTTGCTAACACTCACGCAATACTTATGGTTATGGAGTTTTAATCGGACACAGAGAAAGATAGGGGCTTATGGTGTTGCCTCCCAACGTTTTACCTCAAGGGTAATGTCAACAATAATAGTTCATGCTAACTTACATCCAATTGGATATATATGTTAGGATCTTTCCAACACGAGGTGCTTGCTAGAGGATAAAATAAAAAGGGAAAGGTGAAGATCACCTTGACTATTGCATAATGTAAAAGACATAAAGTAAAAGATAGGCCCTTCGCAGAGGAAAGCAAAGGTTGTCATGTGCTTTTAGGGTTGGATGCACAAAATCTGAATGCAAAAGAACGTCACTTTATATTGCCACTTGTGATATGAACCTTTATTATGCAGTCCATCACTTTTATTACTTCCATATCACCCGATCGTATAAAGCTTATTTTCTCCGCACTAATAAGTCATACATATTTAGAGAGCAATTTTTATTGTATGCAACATGACAACTTACTTGAAGGATCTTACTCAATCCATAGGTAGGTATGGTGGAATCTCATGGCGAAACTGGGTTTAAGGATATTTGGAAGCACAAGTAGTATCTCTACTTGGTGCAAGGAATTTGGCTAGCATGAGGGCGAAACTAGGTTTAAGGATATTTGGAAGCACAAGTAGTATCTCTACTTGGTGCAAGGAATTTGGCTAGCATGAGGGGGGAAGGCAAGCTCAACATGTTGAACGATCCATGACAATATACTTTAACTAAGATGTGAGAAAACATAACCCATTATGTTGTCTTCCTTGTCCAACATCAACTCTTTAGCATGTCATACTTTAATGAGTGCTCACAATCATAAAAGATGTCCAAGATAGTGTATTTATATGTGAGAACCTCTCTTTCTTTATTACTTCCTATTAATTGCAACGATGACCAAAACTATGTTTGCCAACTCTCAACAACTTTTAATCATCATACGCTTTATATGTGAAGTCATTACTATCCATAAGATCAATATGAACTCTTTTATTCTTTTATTCTTTTATGCACTTAAGATCATAGCAAGATAGCAAAGCCCTTGACTCAACACTAATCTTTATTATATATAGCTCACGGACTCAATTACATAGAGGGATCACAAAGGAAAACTCAAAACTAATTCATACCAAAACTTTATTCTACTAGATCAAGATATTACCAAAAGGATCAAACTAAGAAAAACGGTAAAGATAGGAGTGTGATGGTGATACGATACCGGGGCAACTCCCCAAAGCTTGGCAATTTCCAAGGGGAGTGCCCATACCCATGTGATTATTTCCTCGAAGGTGGTGAAGAAGGTGGTCATAATGGAGTTGTTGATGATGTAGGCTTCTTCCTTAGTTTGCGCTTGCAAATGGAATTTTGCTCCCTTAAATCATCGATCTCCTGCTCAAGGCTTAATATCCTTTTGCATAGTTCCTGTTTGTTTTCCTGCAAGAGACGAAAAGGGATAAACTCAATCTTGGGTTCCTTTGCTCTATCAGGGAGGCTTAACTTGTTAAACTCCACATGCATGCCCCCAGGTTGAGGTAATGGGACTTCATCTTCATCTGAGCTCATCTCCTCCTTTCCCTTAGGCTCGTAGTCTTCTTCTTCCTCAGTGGTCCAGCCAGAGTGCTCCACGTCTCCATAGACCTTAGGGTCTGCAAGGTAATCAGCTACATAGCTTTCTCCCTCCGAATCCTAGGACTACATATTGCTCTAATCTGCAGCAAAAACAGCTCGAAACAAAAATAGAGGATATTTGCGTGATACGGTGGTCAAAACCTTCGGGAAATTATATAATGAATTTTTACCGACCAAGAGAAGTATCGTGCAAGAAAACGGAGTCCGACGAGCATACGAGGTGCCCACGAGGCAGGGGGCGCGCCCTCCACCCTCGTGGATGCCTAGTGTCCTTCCCGGGCTACTTCTTATTTTTTTATTTTCTTAAATATTTCAAAACGGAGAAAAATTGCGATTAGAACTGTTTTGGAGTCGGTTTACTTACCATACCACATACCTATTCCTTTTCGGAGTTTGAAACGTTCTGAAAAGTGTCTCTTATGTATTCCCCCGGGGTCACGGTTTCAATAATATTATGTTTGATTCTTTGACCGTTCACCACCTTCGGATTTGTACCTTCGAAGTTTTTGATTTTTATGGCACCGAAACGATAGACCTCCTCGATAACGTAAGGGCCTTCCCATTTAGAGAGAAGTTTTCCTGCAAAAAAAATCTTAAACGAGAGTTGAAAAGCAAAACATAATCACCTACGTTGAACTCACGCTTTTGTATCCTCTTGTCATGCCATCTTTTAACTTTTTCTTTAAATGGTTTGGCATTCTCGTAGGCTTGGGTTCTCCATTCATCAAGTAAGCTAATATCAAATAACCTCTTCTCACCGGCAAGTTTGAAATCATAATTGAGCTCTTTAATAGCCCAATATGCCTTATGTTCAAGTTCGAGAGGTAAGTGACATGCTTTTCCATAAACCATTTTATATGGAGACATACCCATAGGATTTTGATATGCAGTTCCATAGGCCCATAATGCATCATCAAGTTTCTTGGACCAATTCTTTCTAGATCTATTAACAGTCTTTTGCAAAATTAGTTTGAGCTCTCTATTGCTAAGTTCTACTTGACCACTAGTCTGTGGGTGATATGGAGATGCAATTCTATGATTAACATCATACTTAGCAAGCATTTTACGAAAAGCACCATGAATAAAATGTGAACCACCATCAGTCATGAGATATCTAGGGACTCCAAACCTTGGAAAAATAACTTCTTTAAGCATCTTAATAGAGGTGTTATGATCAGCACTACTAGTTGGAATAGCTTATACCCACTTAGTAACGTAATTAACAGCAACTAAAATATGTGTATACCCATTAGAGGTAGGAAAAGGTTCCATATAATCAAAGCCCCAAACATCAAATGGTTCAATAACAAGAGAATAATTCATAGGCATTTCTTGACGTCTACTAGTATTACCAATTCTTTGACATTCATCACAAGACAAGACAAACTTACGGGCATCTTTGAAGAGAGTAGGCCAATAAAAACCGGATTGCAATACCTTATGTGCAGTTCTATCTCCAGCGTGGTGTCCTCCATATGCCTCGGAGTGACACTTGCGTAGGATCTGTTCCTATTCATGCTCAGGTACACAATGTCTAATAACACCATCTACTCCTTCTTTATAAAGGTGTGGGTCATCCCAGAAGTAATGTCTTAAATCATAAAAGAACTTTTTATTTTGTTGGTATGTGAAACTAGGTGGTATTAATTTAGCAACAATGTAATTAGCATAATCAGCATACCATGGAGCAGTACGAGAAGCATTTATGACAGCTAATTGTTCATCAGGAAAGCTATCATCAATAGGTAGTGGGTCATCAAGAACATTCTCTAACCTAGACAAGTTGTCTGCAACGGGGTTCTCGGCTCCCTTTCTATCAATAATATGCAAATCAAATTCTTGGAGCAAGAGAACCCATCTAATAAGTCTAGGTTTAGCATCTTTCTTTTCCATGAGATATTTAATAGCAGCATGATCAGTGTGAATAGTTAATTTAGAATCAACAATATAAGGTCTGAACTTATCACAAGAAAATACAACTACTAAGAATTCTTTTTCAGTAGTAGCATAATTTCTCTAGGCAATGTCTAGAGTTTTACTAGCATATTGAATAACATTTAGTTTCTTATCAACTCTTTGTCTTAGTACAACACCTACAACATAATCGCTAGCATCACACATGATTTTAAAGGGTAAATTCCAATCAGGTGGCTGAACAATAGATGTAGAAATCAAAGTTTTCTTAAGTATTTAAAATGCTTCTACACAATCATCATCAAAGAAAAAAGGAATATCTTTTTGCAATAAATTAGTCATAGTCTTAGAGATTTTAGAAAAGTCCTTAATGAACCTCCTATAAAAACCGGCATGACCAAGGAAACTTATTATACCTTTAATGTCCTTGGGACACGACATCTTTTCAATAGCATCAATCTTAGCCTTATCAACCTCAATACCTCTTTCAGAAATTTTATGCCCCAAGACTATGCCTTCATTAACTATAAAGTGGCACTTCTCCCAGTTCAAAACAAGACTAGTATCTTTGCATCTCTGCAAAACTCAATCAAGGTTGCCCAAGCAATCATCAAAAGAGGATCCATCAACGGAGAAATCATCCATGAATACCTCACAAATATTTTCACAAAAGTCAGAGAATATAGCCATCGTGCATCTTTGAAAGGTAACAGAGAAAGTGCGTTATATCGACTAGAGGGGGGGGGGGGGTGAATAGGCGATTTTTATGAATTCTTCACTGAGGAATTTGCTGGTGAGGAAATTCCTAAATGAAGAACTACCGGCAGCGGAATAAGTACTTAAAAGTAAACATAACAGAACACAAGCATAGTCATCATGATGAAATGAAGACAAGCATAGAGTACAAAAAGCGTAAACACAGGATAACACAAGAAAGAAGATGGACAGACTGAAGAAATTGAACTGAGGAAATTGAGAAAGTCTTCAGTCAAAGTCTTCAAACAGATATGAACAGACACGCAACAACAGACAAGAAGAAATGAAAGAGTTGAGGAAATAGAACCAGTAAGCTTGGTGAAGACAATGATTTGGTAGACCAGTTCCAACTGCTGTCTCAGTTGTACATTTGGTTGGAGCGGCTGAGTATTTAAACTTGAGGACACCCAGTCCCAGACACACAGTCCTCACCATATTCTCCTTGAGCTAAGGTCACACAGACCTCGCCCAATCACTCATGGTAAGTCTTCAGGTGACTTCCGAACCTTCACAAACTCGGTCACTCGGCGATCCACAATTCCTCTTGGATGCTCTAGACCTTGACGCCTAACCGTCTGGAAGAAGCACAGTCTTCAAAGGAAACAAGCGTCGGATCCATGCAGGATCAATCTCTTCAGTGATGCTCAATCACTTTGGGTTTGTAGGTGTTGGGTTTTGGGTTTTCCTCACTTGATGATTTTCGCTCAAAGTCCTGAGAGGATGGGATGCTCACAATTGACAAGTGTTAGTTTCTCTCGGAGCAGCCAACCAGCTAGTGGTTGAAGGGGGCGGCTATTTATAGCCTAGGGAGAAGCCCGACATGATAAGACATAAATGCCCTTGTCTGATATATGACCGTTAGGTGGGTAGATATTTTGGAACCGCTGGCGCATAGCACAGCAACGATCAGAATTTTGACTATCAAATTCCTCAGGGCTATCATGTTACTCACTGTGTAGGCAATTCACACTGGTGAATTCCTAACTCCTCAGTCAGAACAAATTCCTCAGAGACCAGAAGAACTTTGTCTCTGTCACTGAAGAATATGACTGAACTGTATGAGATTTCCAATGGCTTCACTCGAAGGGATTGGTAGGTGTAGGATTTTGAGTTGAGCATCACATGGAAAATTTTCCTTAGTATTTCCTCTATCCCCTTTAACAGTACGGTGTTTCCTATGACTCAAGAAAGAGAAAATGAAACTACGAAAACAAAAGTCTTCACGCTTCATGTTCCTCGAATGATTGCCTAGTCTTCAAGGTCACACCAATTTCTTCACTTTCAAAGTCTTCAGAAAGTTTTCAGAGATCCAAAGTCTTCAGTTGAAGAACTTCATTTTTAGGGGTTGACTTTCTCTGTAAATATCAAACTCCTCATAGACTTATAGACCTGTGTACACTCACAAACGCATCAGTCCCTTAACCTATAAGTCTTCAATACACCAAAATCACTAAGGGGCACTAGATGCACTTACAATCTCCCCCTTTTTGGTGATTGATGACAATATAGGTTACGTTTTCAACGGGGATAAACATGGGAAGTGTAAATTTTGATATTGAGGAATTTGATTGCAAGGTATAGAAGAACTCCCCCTGAAGATGTGCATAGTGAGGAATTTTCTTTTGAAGCAATGCACACTTGAAGAGTATAATCATGGAGATCTCCCCCTATATCTTGTAATTCATACACGCATTTGATATATAATATGAAGAATTTGAAATGCATGATGAAAATATGATGACTGATGTAATTCATCATGCATGCATTAACATTAATGAGGAATAAGCATGTAGAAGAACACAACAAAAGTATCAGGCCACCATAGAGTTTAAGATTACAACTCGATCCAGCAAAGTCATCAGAAGAACGAGAGTTGTAACTTAGCTAAAAAACGCCCATATAAGATAGACCCGCTTGAAGACTAACTCAAATTTCTCCCCCTTTGTCATCAAATGACCAAAAGGGTTGAAACTGAGGACTAACGCCCCTGAAGAATATCATGAAGATGGAGGAGCGCCAGCGTTGTCAGGGTCTTGAGTTGATGTAGGGCCTGCTACAGTGTCGTCCAAGTCTTCATGCTCATCCGTGGCGCGTGATGAAGAATATGAGCTGGCCACCACGGAAGGAACCTTGACCCTCTTGAATCTCTTCGGTGGAGGAGCAGACCAGTCAAAGTCTTCCTTGAAGCCCATTTGCTTCAGATCTTCTTCACCATATAGATGTGGCACAATAGCCCAGGTGCGATCAAACACTTCATGGAGGTAGTAGTGGTTTTTCTTCACTACATTATGTGTGGACGTCATGTTGTGAAGAATAGAACCAAACTAATGCTTAACCCACTTGTGGTTGTGATCCACCTTCTGGTGAAGACTTATCAGCAGTTCATGATCAGTCAGCACACGAGGAGCAGTAGCTTGAGGACTTGTCTTGGTAGCATTGGCAGCAGTATCATGAGTGGCAGAGTCATCATTGGTGGAGTAAGATGCAGCTTTGCGGAACTGACCATCCAATGGACGAATGCCTTCATCGATAACGGCTGGTGACTTGCCCTTCTCATCAAATGAGGAAATTGTCTGCTTGAGGAGTTCAATAGGGGGCAAGTAGCTGAGGTGATTCTGAAAATCATCCTTGTAGTTGAGTGAAGACCTTGTTCTAAGGAATCTCATGATCCACGGCGCATAAGGATTCAGCTCAAATGGAGAAAGTGCAACATTCGCCAGAGTCCTCATGAAGAAATCATGATAATTTATGGGAATGCCATGCATAATGTTGAAAAGCATGTTCTTCATCATTCCGATAATTTCTTCATCAGATGAGTCATGGCCTTTTATGGGACTCATGGTCTTTGTCAGAATGCGGTAGATTATTCTTGGCACATAGAGCAATTCCTTCATGAGGAATTTGGTCCTTGGAGCTTGTCCCGGCTTCAGCAGCTTCATGAGCACTTTCATATAGTGATCAGTGAGTTCAGGCTCATCATACAGACAACGAGCACCGTCAGGTGGAGGACTGATTGGTAGGGCACGAAGCAATTCAGAGGCTGTTGCCTTGTAATGAGTGTTTTCAGTCATCCAGTCCAACACCCATGAGTTGACGTCAGCAGCATCACCTGTGATATGCAAAGTTGCGTAGAACTGAAGAATAATTTCTTCATTCCAATCAACTATGTCAGAGCAGAAATTGAGCAAGCCAGCGTCATGAATCATGTTGAGGACTTGAGAGAAGCAAGGCATGGATTCCATGTCCACATGAGGAATATGCTCATGATCGAAGACTTTATCCTTGTTGAAGAGCACGGAGGGATAGAAGTTGGCCTGGCTGGCAGTCCAGAAACGCTTCCTTCTAAGACGAGCATTGTCATAGGGGTTGAATTCCGTGAAGAATACGTGCTTGCCAAAGAAATCATCGGCCTTGAATTTTTGCTTCTTGGAGAAAGGATCCTTTGGCTTGGGCTGAGGAGTGTCAGTCAATTGCAGCACTACTTCAGGAATCGCAATCTCAGGTTCCTCAGGCTGAGGAATTTCAGGCTCTTCTTCAGCTTCAGCCTGGGTCGTCAATTCTTCATTGACAATTTCTTCAGCACTAGTGGCTAGAATTTCTTCATGAACACTTGGGGTTGCATGAGGTTCTTCAGATCCCATTTGCACTTCAGTGGCGGCAGGGGACTGAGGAATTGCTTGGAGAGGAGTGAACATTGGAGAGTTGGGATGTTGACTGTCCCAAAATTCATCATTGAGCACAAGAGTGGTACAGCCAATGTCCACATCCTCCTCTTCAATTTCTTCAACACCTGCATCTTCAGCAGTAAACTGAGGCAAATGTGAGGAAATGACTGGGGTTGAAGGGATCTTATCCACTTCAATTTCTCCATCCAACTGCTCTGACATAGCAGCAGAAGGATATTCTTCATCAGATTCATCAGGAATCACATAATCTTCACCAAATGGAACAAGATCCTTTGATGGCATTGATGTGACTGGAACGACATCAATTGGATTGTCAATTGAACTGATCAGAGTCTTCATCTTCTTCGGAGCTGAAGAGTTTGAAGAAGTTGATGCCTTCCTTTTCTTCACAGCTACACGTTTTGCAGCCTTGGTATTCTTCGCATCTGATGCAGATGGAAGGATTGGAGTTGGTGTAGGCGTAGGAGGTGCATAGGACTTTGGTTCATTTTCTTCAGGCACAACTGATGCAGTTGGCCTGACTTGTTCACTTTCCTCAGGCACATCACTAGTGGATGCCCTGGCAATATCTTCAGCGGCTGGAATGGAGTCATCAGCCCTGGCACTCCCATTTTCTTCAGCAGCCTGATTGTCATCAGCGGTGCTGGCATTTTCTTCAGTAGGCTGAGCAGATGCGTCAGCCTGAGTAACTTCAACGTGCACAAGTGGAGCAGCACTTGAAGTGAATTTCTTCGTCAGATTGACGAAACGCACCTTGGCGCCCTTCCAATCAGCATGGTAGCGATCAAATTCATCACTCAGCTGTTTGATTTCAACTTGCAAGGCAAGGAGCTGATCAGGAGTGAGAGTGAGGACATTGTCCTTGAGGTAGCGCTATTTCTTGTACTGCGCTTTCTTCAAACTTCTGCCTTGATCAAATTTCCATTTTTCTTCTTCAATGAAGGCAGTAAGAACATGACTTTGACCAGGAGTGAGGTTCATCTCCGGCAAAGGTGTGTTAGGATCCTTGTGCCACACGTCAATATAGTCAAGGATCAACTTTGGATCCAGCATCAGCGGCACAGTGCTGCCTTTGGCTCTAGCGGCCTTGGCTTGCCTGTCTCTGATGATTTCGGCAAGTTCTTCATCATCAGCCTCATCATCATCAGAGGGTACATGGAAGGCGACCTGCTTCTTGTGAGGACTTGGGCGAGTGCCTCGTCCAGCAGTGGCCTTTTTCTTCAGCAGAGAGGGACCAGCTAAGGAATTTTGAGCAGCTGAGGAGCTTGCAGATGCTCCTGATGCAATAGAGAAGCCTTGAGTCCTTTGGCACGTGGCGAGATGCACAGGTGCCGAGGATTTTGTCGAAGCAGCTGAAGACTTTGACGGAGGAGCTGAGGACTTTGAAGGAGCAGTCTGAGGAATTTGCCGTGAGGGCCTTGAGGAATCTGGCCTTGATGGCATAACATTCGAGCTTGGTCGTGAGGGCATTGAAGGTGAAGCACTGGATTTATGTGCAGGCTTCTTGTGCATTGCCTTCTTTGGTTGACTAGCAGAGGACTCAGCAGAGGCAGCAGCAGCAGCAGAGTCTGTGTTGAATTTCTTCACTGCTTCCTTTGCTTGCTTAGCCAGTTTGGCTTGGCGCTTTGCCCATTCATCAGGATAATCCTCACCGCGCTTGAGGCTAGTGGGATCTGCCAACTGGCCTGGTGCCAATGGAGGTCTTGGGCATGGAGGGTTGAGTGCGAATTTCTTCATATACTTGGGAGTGACATATCTGTACTCCCTCCATTCCCGTGCCCATCTCCTCTCTATCTTCTGAATGCGCACCTTGCGCTGATTTCTATCTTCCTCAGGGGGTGTGCAGTACCCAGCATAAATGTCCTTAGGGATTCAAATGCAGTATTGACCTCAGGCCTCTTTCCTCCCTTCTATGGCCTTTTGTCACCCATTTTCTTCAGCTAAGGAATATGAACAACTGAAGTTTCTGAAGAGGTATGCAACTTTTCTTCGAGGAACGCTGCAAATGAGTTAAGTTGATGAGAACCTAGTGATTCAGCAACGGAAATTTGTACCTGTGGAAAGAGTATAGTTGCGAGGAATTTGGAGAGGTCATATGCGTTCTCAGAAGGTTTTGCAAAATGAATAGGTTTTGAGGAATTTGACCAGATGAGTCTTGAGGAATTTCACTAAGCGTTCTTTGTCTTAGGTTCCAGAGTTGTGTAGATTGAAAATCCACACAATTGAGGAATCTTGAAGAAAATCATTGCTTAGAGAAACGAATCAAGAGCAGATGACATGTGAGGTGTTTATGTGTGTGAATAATTGAAGAATAAACACTTTTGAAGATTTTCAGGAAAACTTGAGAATCAAAGCGAGTAGTTAAAAGTAACTTTTAATTACTCGAAGTGAAGAACACGACGAACTGGGAAGAATAGGTGTGAAGTTCGTCAGTTCAGATCTTCCACGCCCTAACTCGGCAGAGGAAGACGGCTACGGCGGCGGCGGAGTGAAGAAATCCGCAACCGGCGCGAGTACGACGACGACGAGGTCGAGGCAGTGAAGCTCTTCCTAACCGGCGACGATGAAGTAGAGGCTATTGGAAATATGCCATAGAGGCAATAATAAAAGGATTATTATTATATTTCCTTGTTCATGATAATTGTCTTTTATTCATGCTATAATTGTATTATCCGGAAATCGTAATACACGTGTGAATACATAGACCACAACATGTCCCTAGTGAGCCTCTAGTTGACTATCTCGTTGATCAACAGATAGTCATGGTTTCCTGACTATGGACATTGGATGTCATTTATAATGAGATCACATCATTAGGAGAATCATGTGATGGACAAGACCCAATCCTAAGCATAGCACAAGATCGTGTAGTTCATTTGCTTGAGCTTTCCAATGTCAAGTATCTTTTCCTTAGACCATGAGATCGTGTAACTCCCAGATACCGTAGGAGTGCTTTGGGTGTACCAAACGTCATAATGTAACTGGGTGACTATAAAGGTATACTGTGGGTATCTCTGAAAGTGTCTGTTGGGTTGACACGGATCGAGACTGGGATTTGTCACTCCGTATGACGGAGAGGTATCTCTGGGCCCACTCGGTAATGCATCATCATAATGAGCTCAAAGTGACCAAGTGTCTGGTCACGGGATCATGCATTACTGTTGGGGATATTACCACTTGGCGTAAACCGGCCTACTTGGGCCGGGTTAACTTCATTAGTGGTATAAGCAGATGAAGGCCCAAGGCCTGTAGTCGGTTAGAACATGTAGCCGTAAACCGGCCTGATACATGACTTGTATTGTAAGTTAGGAATAGAGAGATACCAACCGGAATACGAGTATGAACCGGTTGGGACTCTATGGACCGACGGGCGTCACCCGTGTATATAAGGGGATGACCCGGCGGCGGTTCAGGACAGACAACCAACAACTCGAGCCTAGGCGAAGCTTGTTTGCTCCCTAGCCATCGAGACCACATCAATTCCATCACAACTAGACGTAGGCTTTTACCTTCATCGAAGGGGCCGAACTAGTATAAAACCCTCGTGTCTTTGTGTCCGCTTTAACCCCTTCAAGTAAACCCGTAGCGATGGCTCCACGACTAAGTCCTTTCACTAGGACATCTGCTGTGACAAATCCACGACAGATGGCGCCCACCGTGGGGCTATCGCACGATGGTTTGATGATCTTTGAGGGCAAGCTCAAGGGACTCGAAGGCTATGTTGTGGGCCGGATGACCAAGAGTCATCACGGCAGGATCTACATCAACGATGCAGGATGGGGTCCCGAGGCCGATTCGATCGAGTACGGGTACCGGGTCCCCTTCAGCGGCATACACGTTTTCATTGGCAAGATCGGTGAGCCTGGGCCTGAGCCGGACATCTGCACTGACCTCGTCGAGACGGCTCAGTGTGCGAGATCTACCCAGGCTAAACCGGCCATGAAGCGTCCCTTCGTTGGAGTCATCCACGGAGGAGAGCGTGAGGACGAGTCAGAACACGGTAGCAAGACCGTCGTCTATTCCGGCGACGAGTCCTCGACTGGAGAGACCGAATCGCTATACCAGTTGCAAGACGACCAGGTTAGGGGCTGTTCCGATGGCGACAGTATTCCGGACCCCCCAGGCCAGATCAACCGGGTTGGAATATTCATGGCCGGCACCCAGGCGGCGAATCATTCTTCGACCGCCGCAGCAATGCACTCCGGATCTGCAGCGGCAGCGGCAGCTGGGGCAGGAGGCCTTGTGCGCCCGCCGGTTCAAGTCTTATCCGATCTATTTGATGCACTAGCCGCGCTTATGGCAGAGGCCAATCCGGCGGATCAAGAGGCTCATGATACAGAAATTGCAAAGGTGAAGGAGCAGATCGTGCAAGCCAAAGAGGATCTGGCAGCAGAGAAGGATAGGATGGCTGCAAAGCGGGCCGCTTTGGACGCCCAGGCCTATAAGCTCATGCTTGACCAGAATGCATCACATGAGGTCTTGAAGCGGAAGCACAGATCACGCCTGCCGTTAGGGTTTGACCCCCGAAATCTCTTTCACACTCCAGGAGCAGGGCCCAGTAATCCACTGCAGTACCTGGAGGCAAACCGGATTGAATCACCAGGGCCAGGAGCGACGGCCCAGCCCCGCCTGATGGATCCCCCTCAACAGAATATTGTGTCCCCTCTGCCGGTCCAGACACCCCCGGGTCATTATTCGAATCCTATGGACAACCTTGTTGCGGCCGCTACACGATTAGAGGCCATCCCAGTCGAAGGGGACTCTCCGCAAGCGATAGAAACGCGTCGGGTTAAGGAGCTTCTCCGAACTGCACTGATTCAGCAGGAAGCATATTCGTACAGCCGTGATCGGATTCACTCTACACCCCGTCCAAGCCGGAGCTATAGCAGGCGCATGAATGAACCGGCCATATCGAGCAATGCGCGAGGCCGTGAAGCAGCCCGTGGCAATAGCCCGGCAGGTGGTGTCCGCGATGCGCAGGATGTGGTGTACCGGGCCCGGGCACAAAGGGAGGCCGAGTTAGCAGCACAGGATAATGCGGGTCAACTTACACCGGTTCGTTCTACCACCTTCGCCGGACCAGGAGTCACATCCGCTTTGGGAGTGCCTTGCTTAATCACCGCTTTACGTAATGTGCGCCTGCCCAAAGATTTCAAGGGTCCACGCAAGGTGCCGAATTACACCGCTGATTTATCCCCTGAAGCATGGGTAGAGAGTTATGAGATGGCCATGGAGATGCTAGACGTGGATGAGGCCGCATGTGCAAAATACTTCACCATGATGCTTGAGGGCACGGCTCGTACTTGGTTGAAGAGCCTACCACCCAATTCTATCAGCTCATGGGCCCAGTTGAGGGCCCAGTTTATACAAAATTTTAAGGATACATGTAAGCAGCCCAAGTCCATAGTAGACCTGGCGGCTTGTGTCCAGGAGGAAGGAGAATCAACGACCCGTTGGGTGCGCCGCGTTTCGGAAATTTTGCACTCGTCTGACAGGATTAATGCTGACTCTGCGATCTTAACCCTGGAAGGCAACTGCCGGTTTGAGCCTTTAAAATTGAAATTGGAATGCATGAAGCGGTTCTGTAATGACATGGGAACCCTCATGGCCGCTTTAGTGAAGTATGCTGATTCGGACAGTACCAAGGATCCCGAGCCTGATGATGATGAAGCAGGGAAGGTAAAGAGGAATAGCAACTCCAAACAGCAGCAGTACAAACCGGCGGGTCATGGAAACGGAGGCAAGCGCAAGGCGGATGGTAGCGTGGATTTTGTGGCCAACACTAATGCACAAGACAGGGGGCAGTGGCGCAGAGGTAAAGCGGCAAATCGGAACGGGGCTCCCAATCCTAACGCAAGTCGTTTGAATTATTTGTTGAATCAGCCTTGCCCAAAGCACGGGACAAAGGAGTCGCCGGCTAACCACCTTTGGAAGGATTGTTATATTATGCAGGAGTTTAAAAACTCTGATGCCTTCCGGTATGACCATGGGTCAGGTGGCAGTTCAGGATCCGGTTTCCACGGACCGGGTCACGATGGAGCTTCCGGTTCAGGTTTCAATCAGGGCGGTCACAACAACCAGAATAATCAGAACGGCCCGCAGCAGCAGCAGCAACAACAACAGTCGGGTTATCAGAGCCAGCCAAAGCAGTTGAGCAATGGGCAATACCATGTTTTCACAACTAGCTTGGATAAGCGTGACCAGAAACTCCACAAGCGAGCGGTGAATTCTGTTGAACCGGCCTTGCCATGTTACTTATGCTGGTCAGAGCAGCCTATCGTATGGAGCAGAGAGGATCACCCGCCCCGGGTTGATAATCTGGGCCAGCTAGCATTAGTGGTAGACCCTCAAGTGGGGGGCTATAAGTTCACCAAGGTACTCATGGATGGAGGAAGCAGTATTAACATACTATACTATGAGACATTCCGGCACATGGGGCTAACAGACAAGGATCTCAGACCGTCGAATACGGTGTTCCATGGTGTTGTGTCAGGTAAATCTGCATATCCTGTTGGTAAGATAGCCCTAGATGTGGCTTTTGGGGACGAGCACGATTCTCGGTCGGAAAAATTAAACTTCGAGGTGGTGAAGATCCGGAGCCCGTATCACGCCTTGTTTGGGCGGCCGGCTTATGCCAAGTTTATGGCGCGGCCTTGTTATATCTACTTACAGCTCAAGATGCCGGGTTACAAGGGGACGATAACGGTTCATGGGAGCCGTAGGGTCGCTTTGGAATGTGAGGAAGGTGATGCGGCTTATGCAGAGTCGGTCTGTGCCACGGAAGAGTTGAAGTATTATCAGGACAATGTTGATCCGGCGGATATGACCCCTTTGAAGAAGCCAACTACAGAGCATGATTCAGATCTGAAGTTCAAATCGGCAGCTGAGACCAAGCTTGTTGACTTCGTGCCCGGCGATTCGTCCAAGCAGTTCATTATCAATGCCAACCTGGATCCCAAATAGGAAGGCGTGCTCATCGAGTTCATCCGTGAGAATCGGGACATTTTTGCATGGAAACCGTCTGACATGCCAGGTGTACCGAGGGAACTCGCTGAGCACACTCTTAATGTGGATCCTAAGTACAAACCGGTGAAACAGTTCCTCCGCCGGTTTAACGAAGAAAGACGCAAAGCCATTGGAGAGGAAGTGGCCAGGCTTTTAGCAGCTGGTTTTATTGTTGAGGTGTTCCATCCAGAGTGGCTTGCTAATCCGGTGCTGGTTCTTAAGAAAAACGGCACTTGGCGTATGTGTGTGGATTACACAGATCTTAACAAGGCCTGTCCGGCAGATCCTTTTGCCCTCCCCCACATTGACCAGATTATTGATGCCACGGCGGGTTGTGAGCGTTTGAGTTTTTTGGATGCATACTCTGGATATCACCAGATCAAGATGGCGGTTAAGGACCAGGAGAAAACAGCATTTATTACTCCCTTTGGGGCCTTCTGCTATGTATCTATGCCCTTCGGGCTCAAGAGTGCCCAAGCCACCTATCAACGGTGTGTACAGAATTGCCTGCATAAATAGATCGGCCGCAATGTGCACGCCTATGTGGATGATATTGTAGTGAAGTCAAGACAGAAGGAGACGCTGGTAGATGATTTGAAGGAGACCTTTGATAACTTGCGAGTTTACAAGATGATGCTTAATCCGGCCAAGTGTGTCTTTGGTGTTCCGGCAGGCAAGTTACTGGGTTTCCTGGTGTCTAACAGAGGAATTGAAGCTAACCCGGAGAAGATTACGGCTATTACCTCCCTAGCTAAGCCAAAGTGTATCAACGATGTTCAGCGTTTGGCGGGCCGAATCGCTGCACTGAGCCGGTTTATCAGCCGCCTCGGAGAGAAGGCCATCCCTTTGTACCAAACGCTGAGGAAGATAGACAATTTCGTCTGGAGTCCGGCTGCTGATGAAGCATTCGAGGACTTGAAGCGGCAGTTAGCCAATCCGCCGGTTCTTGCAGCTCCGGTGGACAAGGAGCCACTATTATTATACGTAGCAGCTAATGCTCGGGCAGTTAGCATGGCTATCGTGGTGGCACGCAAGGAGGCAGGCAAGGAATATCCGGTTCAGCGACCGGTTTATTATATCAGCGAGGTGCTTATTGAATCCAAGCAAAGGTATCCGCATTGGCAGAAGCTGGTCTATGGTGTCTTCATGGCCAGCCGGAAGTTGAAGCAGTATTTTCAAGGGCACCCCATCACAGTGGTCAGTTCAGCTCCCTTGGGTGATATCATACAGAACCGGGAGGCGACTGGCCGGATTGCCAAGTGGGCTATAGAGCTTGGGCCACACGGACTGAAGTATGTACCTCGGACGGCGGTGAAGTCTCAAGCACTTGCTGATTTCATCAATGACTGGACGGAATTACAAGCGCTAGAGGAAAAGCCGGATCACACATATTTGACTATTCATTTTGATGGATCCAGGCAATTGGAAGGCTCGGGGGCTGGAGTTGTATTAACTTCCCCATGAGGTGATAAATTCTGTTATGTTCTCCGCTTAATGTTCCCTTGTACTAACAATGCAGCTGAGTACGAAGCCTTGCTCCATGGTCTCCGGATGGCTAAAGAGATGAACTTAAGCCGGGTTAAGTGTTTCGGTGACTCGGACCTTGTGGCTCAACAGGTGTCTGGCACTTGGGATTCTAAAGACCCGCTCATGGCTGCATATCGTCGGGAAGTGGATAATATTGCAGGTTGCTTCAAGGGTTATCAAGTGGATCATGTGGACTGTCGGAAGAATGAAGCGGCGGACGCTTTAAGCCGGTTAGGTTCTCAGCGCAAACCGGTCCCGCCCAATGTCTTTTTGGACGTGTTGCACAATCCGTCAGTCCAGCTCCCAGGTGAAGCGGATTTGGCTATTCCTGACCCGGAGGCTCAATTGGTGGCAGCATTACATGCTATTTCGGATTGGACGGTTCCTTATATTGCATACATGACCCGGGGGGAGTTGCTAGAAGATGAAATTCTAGCAAGACAGATAGTCCGGAGATCCAAGTCCATGACGATTCTCAATGGTGAATTGCATCGTTGCAGTGTATCAGGGGCGTTTCAACGTTGTGTTTCTCCTGAGGAAGGCTGTGAAATCTTAAGAGAAATCCATGAGGGGGATTGTGGACACCACGCCGGTTCAAAGTCTCTGGTGGCAAAGGCATTTCGTCACGGGTTTTACTGGTTGACAGCACATGCTGATGCGGAGGACTTGGTTAAACGGTGCAATGGATGTCAGAAATTTTCAAGGCGTGCACATGTGCCGGCTCAAGAATTGAGGATGATTCCAATAACATGGCCGTTTGCAACTTGGGGGCTGTATATGGTCGGACCTTTTAAAAGATCCAAGGATAAGAAAACTCACCTTTTGGTAGCAGTTGATAAATTTACCAAGTGGGTTGAAGCGGAGCCTGTCAGTAAGTGCGATGCAGCAACAGCGGTGCAGTTCATCAAAAAAGTGATTTTTCGGTTTGGCTTTCCGCACAGTATCATTACTGACAATGGTACCAATTTATCCAAGGGGGCTATGAAGGAGTTCTGTGAACGTGAGCACATCCGACTTGACGTGTCATCAGTGGCGCACCCCCAGTCCAATGGACAGGCAGAACGAGCTAATCAAGAGATCTTGCGAGGCATCAAACCCCGGCTTATGGTCCCATTGCAAAGAACACCGGGCTGTTGGGTTGAAGAGCTACCATCTGTGCTCTGGAGTATCAATACTACGCCAAACTGGTCCACAGGATACACACCATTTTTTATGGTCTATGGAGCAGAGGCAGTTCTCCCTAGTGATATCCAGCACGATTCGCCTCGTGTGACAGCTTATGTTGAAGAGGGCAATGAGACGGCACGGCAAGACGCTTTGGACCTATTGGACGAAGCGCGTGATCTAGCGGCTGCCCGGTCGGCGATTTACCAACAAGATCTTCGTCGCTATCACAGTCGCCGGGTTAGAACCAGAACTTTTCAAGAAGGAGATTTGGTGCTTCGACTAATCCAGGACCAGACAGATATGCACAAGTTATCCCCACCTTGGGAAGGACCTTTCGTGGTCAGCAAGAATCTGCACAACGGGTCGTACTATCTGATTGATATTCGAGAGCATCAAGACTCACGTACATCAGAGGAGGAGACCAACAGGCCGTGGAACATAGCTCATCTTCGGCCTTACTATACTTGAGCCATCGGCTCTATCTATGTACATATCATGACAATGTATATATTATCTTTGATATATCAAACCGGAGCCTCAGCTAAAGCGGGGTCTCTGTCTTTCTCATCATGCGAGGTTACACGGAGTGGTTCTGTTTAAAGCGGCCTCCGGTTTACCCCTTGACATTTGCTTTTTATATATCACTGGGGGCCTTGGTCGTGTCCGAACCAACGCGACACCCTTTGATAGGAGACAGCCACCAGATCATTTGGGGACATGGTCAAGTCTGAACCAGTCACGCCTCTTGGTCGGCCTATGGCCACAAAATCACTTGGGGGCATGGTCGAACCCGAACCATTGCCACGCCTCTTGATCTGGCATATATGCCACGAATCATTTGGGGACCTGGCTGACTTGAATCATTGTCACTCCTATTGGGGGCCTTGATCCTGTCCGACCATGGTAATACCATCTGATCAGCTCAGTATAGCATATTTTTGCAAACGGTTTTTATCATTGCCTTTGCTTTCATGTTATTTTCATGGTTTGTTTGTTCTTTGGTTTTGTCGGATTTCTTTTATGTCGACAAACACCTTTTTCCGGTTCAGCCGATGGATTTGATTCTCCTTTAATCCGGAGGAGTATGACCGGTTTACCTTTTCCCTGTTAACATCATGGAGTAACAAGGGGGCTCGTATTGATTCAGTACGGTTTAGACGGGAGCTACTTTCTCCCCCCTTTTTTTGACGGTAATGGTTTATAAAACCGCCGCTTCAGGCTTGGCTAAGCCAGCTTCATGCCCACACATGGCAGGTATTTATGTATCATCTATTTGCTATATTACTGATACACATATCAAGATCATAAACCGGCTGGCGGTATAACCGCCACCGAAGTTCAAATTTTTCTGATTGCAGGAAATATGAATTAAAGTTTTTCAAACAAAAGCTTCAGTGCTTATGCACGAAGGCATATTCCAGGCAGAAGTTTTAACTATCCTATTACAAGGCAGCACGGTGCCCAAACAAGATCATTGTTCTTTTGGAAAGATATCACAAATAGCTCTCCAAACCGGCTTCCGGTTCAAGCCTGCTCCTCATCCTCCGCCGCTTCAGCTGCCTCGTCTCTACCCATTGGCTGGAAATCAACAGTGGTCCAGTCGATTCCCATTAAAGCTTTGAAAACAGCCTCTTCATGGATCAGGGAAGACGGTTCAATATCAGGGGCATAAGTGTGCTTACGGATTGGAGGGATCAGATTCTCCGCTTCAACAGTTGGGGCAGGCACTCGCTTGTTTTGATCGTTATATTGTTCTTGATAATGTGTCAAATCTGCCTCTTCAGCTAGCTGGCAAGCCAGAGGGCGCACTGCACGGTTTATTGCCCTTAAATCCTCTTCGTTGAATTCAGAGCCATCTTCTTTCAGGCTCGGATAGCCTTGAGCTACTTCCACAGGATCAAAATCTGGCACCCATGCCTTTGCCCGGATTAAGGCATTGATGGCTCCGGTTCGGGCAGCAGAGTTTTTCAGCTCCTTAATCCGGGCTGGAAGCATTGACAACCTGCTAAGAGTGTCCTCGATTAAAGAGGGCGCCGGGTTGTTATGAGAAGCTGTGGTGATGATCCGTTGGGCGCCGGTATACAATTGTTCCACCAAGGTGTAGGCAGCTTTCAGTTTCTTCCGCACATCATTTCCTAAGTGCCCAACACGTGTGCCTACAACAAGATTGGAATGGTCTCAAACCGGATTTACGCTACAGCAGGTTCAAATTATCACAGAAGTTAAAAGGAGCTTACTAAAGATTGCAGCAGTCATGGAGTGTATTTGCCGCTGTACGGCCGTCAGTTCATCCACCACCGGTTTAAGGGCAGCTTCAGCATTTTCCGCTCTTTTGGTTAAACCGGCCTTCTCAGTGGCCCAGTCAGCCCGCTCTTTCTTGAAGCCTTCTTTCAGCCGTTCAGCAGTGCTCAAGGCGCTGGTTAATTCTTGCTTTGCCTTATCTGTTTCAGCCTGCTGGGTTTTCAAGGCCTCCTGCAAATCGGCAATCCGGTCCTCCTTGATTTTCACCTTAGCCTGTATACAGACAGCGTTTAAGCTTTGCACAGGCGATCCAAGAAATTGAAGTATCAACCACATAACAAAGTTATATACCTGATACTTGGGGGCTAATGCACCTTCAATTTTTATATATTACTAGATTACAAAGTCCCAAGCTCAATACAGGTATTCAACTGGGCACTTGGGGGCTAATGGCTATTTGATCAGGTTATGTTCTAAGGACGGTTTTCTATTGGAGCCCCGGTTTACTTATGCTAAGTTAGACCGGCCCTTGAGGGTTATGCCGACGGGTTTCAAAATGTTCAGGATCAAGTCCCGGTTTGACCAAGGTTACAAACCGGCCCTTGGGGGCTACAAGGATGAAGGCAATGGCAACAAGGAAAGAAGTAAGTTACCTCAAATTTATCCCTCATCATTTTGACCAGGCCAGCTTCGCAGTCATGGCTAGTGTAAAGCCGGTTTAAATAGCCGGAGTGAAGATCTTGGGCACTCAGAGCAGCATATGTCTCTAGTTCAACATCCCATTTTCCTTTGTTCAAAGCGAAAAAATCCTCTTTGATGGTATGCTTGGTAAGGGTGACAGGATTCCCGGGTTCAGAGCGGCCCACACCGGTAATCACAACATCATCATCTTTGGACTTGCCAGTTTGTGTTGGCGCGGCCGGTTTGTCAGCAGGAGTGTGGGATTTCTCAATCTGGACGGAGCCGGCAGGCGGATCAGCAGAGGCTAGAGTATTAATAAGCCCTTCTTCGGGAATAACGTCGTCTTGCAAAGGAGGATCATTGGGGATATCTTCAGAAGTAAACATTTCATGATCCGGCGCTTGGTCATGTTCTGGGGCCACATCTTCTTCAGCTGCTTTATCCAGGCGGGCCTTCTTGCTTGGTTTCGGTTTAGCCCTGAAAGAAAAACAAAAAGTCAAGGAAAAGCATAAACCATTACGCAGTATACTGGAAGCATATGTTCAGTTTAACTTACCCAGCAACTGTTTTCAAAGGTGGTAGCTGAGTGGCCGATGATTCACCACACGATGAATGAGAAGTGACCTGATAATCGGAGTCGGATGGATTAAGAGGTTGACGGAAGAAACCCGCTTTAGGATTTAAATCAATAAAAAGGTCGGAGACCTCGGAGCGGCGTTTTCGAACCGGACTGTTCGGTAAACCGGCAGAGGTAACTACCTGGCCACTGTGCCGGGTTGTGCGGCGAGCTTCGTGTTGCTGGGTCTTCATAAGAAATTGGGGATCCAAATAAGCAAGAGGATGATAAAATTTAACTTTCCGGTTTGCCCGGCGAAACTTTGGCAAAGGCAAGATTTCTGAATCGGAAGAGAGAGTAGTTACCTCAACGAATCCCGCATTGCTGGCTTCAGCGTCATCCTGACAAGCATCATCATCAATAAGACGTGTAAAAAGCAAGCCAAGTGAATCAAGTTCTACCTCAAGATCCCGATTACCCACGTCATCATCAATGGCTGGGTCAGATGAAGCGGTGGTTTTTCTCTTACGAGCTGGTTTCTTGATAACCTTGGTCTTGGGCCGGGTTGGCCACCCTGCCTTTTCCGTTTTGTCTTGTGAAAGCTTCTTGCTCCAAAACGGATTATCACTCTGAGTCAGCAATAATTAAAGGTCAGGCTATAAAGCAGTAACAGGTTCAATAATAGAGCAATTAAAATCTTACCGCTGGCGGTTCGTTGGTGGTGCAGTAACGAAGCAGACCGGTTTGAGCACAGAGGTGCTCCGGTTCATTCAACATCTTCTTTACAGATTCTGTGACTTTGTCGTCGGAGACTTGAATTTTGATATGTCGGAGTGGGTCATCGACGCTACCAGTGTACGTGCACATCAAACCGGGGCGCCGGCTCAGAGGCAGAATGCTCCATGATATCCAGCAGCGTGCAAGGTCTATTCCTGTTAAACCGTTGGCCATGAAGGCCCGGAGCTTGGACAGTTGAGGAGCATATTTAATTCTCTCCTTGGCACTTAGCCTTTGTGGAAAAGGGTGAGTGTTGCTGAGCCGTTCCGGACGGAAGCCAGGCAAGGGATTTTCATTGTCAGGGGAGGTATCCTTGCAATAAAACCAAGTTGCGTTCCACTCCTTGGGGTGAGTATGGAGTTTGACGTGGGGATAGGTGATTTCCTTCCTTTTCTAAATGGCCATACCGCCCAGTTCGGTATTAGGACCGTCGGTGAATTCAGTGCGGCGGTTCAGATGAAAGAGATCTCTAAACAGCTCGACTGAAGGCTCCTCTTGAAGGTATGCCTTAGAAAGTACTTGAAAGTGACATAGATTGGTGACGGAGTTGGGGCCAATATCCTGTGGATGGAGTTGAAAGTTGGCTTACACATCCTGATAAAATTTAGAGCCGGGCGGTTTGAAGCCCCGGGCCATGTGATCTGCGAAGACCACGACCTCTCCCTCCTGGGGCGTGGGAGGACATTCATCTCCAGGAACCCTCCAGTGGATCGTATCTTTACTATCCAAAGCGCCGATCAGGACTAGATCGTCCAACTGTGATTCTGTGACGCGAGAGGGAACCCAGTTGCACTCATACACCTGTTTGGCCATGGCGAGATCTACAAGAAATAGGCGATCCGGTTCAAGGACACGCTGGATAAAAGAAGGTGTTGATCTAACTACGATAAACCGGAGGCAGTACTTATGAACTGGTTTTCTACAACATGGCATCATATGGATTCTGGCGGTTCAACCAGGGGACTAATGATGTATACCGGTTTAGCAATTTTTTCTATGGTAAAGTTAAACCGCCTGACCTAAGCATCGGAAGCAATTGAAGCTATGGATAACTGTGCAGAAACAAGTTTCACAAAATCTTGTTACAGCCGCGGATCTACAGCAAGCTCACAAAAACAGGAAATATTTCGAAGAGTAAGGCGGAAACAGAAGTGAACCATTGAGAGGATATGTGCGGGAGATCTATGGGCTTAGATGAGAAGTTGCAAGCGGATGTTTAGGGATCGTTACTAAACACATCAAGAGTTCACGGATTCATTCAAGATCAGAGAACAGATATGAGCGCGATGAACACAGCATGAACATGGAACCCTAAGAACAGATCTATGTTAAGAAGGAGAGAAAGCTTACCGGGAACGGAGAAGATGCGGGAAGGTGCCGCAATACTCTGGTTCGTTCAGGTTGATGCAGCGGCCCGAGACAAGGCAGAGGTCGACGGCGGTGGCGGAGCTCCAAAGCCGGCGACGTGAGGAAGAAGAAGAAGAAGGGACGAAGGGGAAAGAAAAGAAATGACCCTTCGGTCTTATTTATAAGGCAACCGAGCTAGGTCAAGCGCGCGGATCCAGGAGCTGTTATTAAGAGGGTGTTATAAATTTCATGATGACGTCATGCCGGTTTACAGTAACCAAAACTGATGACGTCATGCCGGTTTACAGCAACCAAAAATGATGACGACATGGAGGTTTACCAATTACCAGAAGATATCCAAGACGCAAGATTGTGTGAAGGATTGACATGACCAAGTTCAAATCAATATGGGGCCTAATGTTGGGGATATTACCACTAGGCGTAAACCGGCCTACTTGGGCCGGGTTAACTTCATTAGTGGTATAAGCAGATGAAGGCCCAAGGCCTGTAGTCGGTTAGAACATGTAGCCGTAAACCGGCCTGATACATGACTTGTATTGTAAGTTAGGAATAGAGAGATACCAACCGGAATACGAGTATGAACCGGTTGGGACTCTATGGACCGACGGGCGTCACCCGTGTATATAAGGGGATGACCCGGCGGTGGTTCAGGACAGACAACCAACAACTCGAGCCTAGGCGAAGCTTGTTTGCTCCCTAGCCATCGAGACCACATCAATTCCATCACAACTAGACGTAGGCTTTTACCTTCATCGAAGGGGCCGAACTAGTATAAAACCCTCGTGTCTTTGTGTCCGCTTTAACCCCTTCAAGTAAACCCGTAGCGATGGCTCCACGACTAAGTCCTTTCACTAGGACATCTGCCGTGACAAATCCACGACAATTACGGTACGAGTAAAGTGACTTGCCGGTAACGAGATTGAATGAGGTATTGGGATACCGATGATTGAATCTCGGGCAAGTAACATACCGATTGACAAAGGGAATTGTATACGGGGTTGCTTGAATCCTCGACATCGTGGTTCATCCGATGAGATCATTGAGGAGCATGTGGGAGCCAACATGGGTATCCAGATCCTGATGTTGGTTATTGGCCGGAGAGCCGTCTCGGTCATGTCTACATGTCTCCCGAACCCGTAGGGTCTACACACTTAAGGTTCGGTGACGCTAGGGTTGTAGAGATATTAGTATGCAGCAAACCGAAAGTTGTTCAGATTCCCGGATGAGATCCCGGACGTCAAGAGGAGTTCCGGAATGGTCCAGAGGTAAAGAATTATATATGGGAAGTCGAGTTTCGGCCATCGGGAAAGTTTCGGGGGTCACCGGTATTGTACCGGGACCACCGGAAGGGTCCCGGGGGTCCACCTGGTGGGGCCACCTATCCCGGAGGGCTCCATGGGCTGAAATGGGAGGGGAACCAGCCCCTGGTGGGCTGGTGCGCCCCCCTTTTGCCCCCCTGCGCCTAGGGTTGGGAACCCTAGGCAGGGGGCGCCTCCACTTGCCTTGGGGGGCAAGGCACCCCCTTGGCCGGCGCCCCCCCTCGGGACCCTATATATAGAGGGGGGGAGGAGGGGCAGCCGCACCCTTGCACTTGGCGCCTCCCTTCCCCCTTGCTACACCTCTCCCTCCCGTAGACGCTTGGCGAAGCCCTGCCGGGATCCCTGCTGCATCCACGACCACGCCGTCGTGCTGCTGGATCTTCATCAACCTCTCCTTCCCGCTTGCTGGATCAAGTAGGAGGAGACGTCACTATGACCGTACATGTGTTGAACGCAGAGGTGCCGTCCGTTTGGCGCTAGGATCTCCAGTCATTTGGATCACGACGAGTACGACTCCCTCAACCTCGTTCTCTTGAACCCTTCCGCTCGTGATCTACAAGGGTATGTAGATGCAGTCCCCTCACTCGTTGCTAGATGAACTCATAGATTGATCTTGGTGAACATAGGAATTTTTTTATTTTATGCAACGTTCCCCAACAGTGGCATCATGAGCTAGGTCTATGCGTAGTTCTCTTTGCACGAGTAGAATACAAATCTGTTGTGGGCGTAGATGTTGTCAACTTTCTTGCCACTACTAGTCTTATTTTGCTTCAGCGGTATTGTGGGATGAAGCGGCCTAGACCGACCTTACACGTACGCTTACGTGAGACAGGTTCCACCGACTGACATGCACTAGTTGCATAAGGTGGCTAGCGGGTGTCTGTCTCTCCCACTTCAGTTGGAGCGGATTTGATGAAAAGGGTCCTTATGAAGGGTAAATAGAAGTTGACAAATCACGTTGTGGCTTTTTCGTAGGTAAGAAAACGTTTTTGCTAGAACCCTATTGCAGCCACGTAAAAGATGCAACAACAATTAGAGGACGTCTAACTTGTTTTTGCAACAATTGCTTTGTGATGTGATATGGCCAAAAGTTGTGATGAATGATGAATGATATATTGTGATGTATGAGATCATATTCTTGTAATAGGAATCACGACTTGCATGTCGATGAGTATGACAACCGGCAGGAGCCATAGGAGTTGTCTTAATTATTATATTACCTGCGTGTCAATGATTTAACGCCATGTAATTACTTTACTTTATTGCTAAACCGTTAGCTATAGTAGTAGAAGTAATAGTTGGCGAGCAACTTCATGGAGACACGATGATGGAGATCATGATGATGGAGATCATGGTGTCATGCCGGTGACGAAGATGATCTAGGAGGCCCGAAGATGGAGATCAAAGGAGCTATATGATATTGGCCATATCATGTCACTACTATTTGGTTGCATGTGATGTTTATCATGTTTTTGCATCTTGTTTACTTAGAACGACGGTAGTAAATAAGATGATCCCTCATAATAATTTCAAGAAAGTGTTCCCCCTAACTGTGCGTTGTTGCGACAATTCGTTGTTTCGAAGCACCACGTGATGATCGGGTGTGATAGATTCTAACGTTCACATACAACGGGTGTAAGACAGATTTACACATGCAAAACACTTAGGTTAACTTGACGAGCCTAGCACGTACAGACATGGCCTCGGAACACAAGAGACCGAAAGGTCGAACATGAGTCGTATGGAAGATACGATCAACATGGAGATGTTCACCGATGATGACTGGTCTGTCTCACGTGATGATCAGACACAGCCTAGTCAACTCGGATCATGTAACACTTAGATGACTAGAGGGATGTCTAATCTGAGTGGGAGTTCATTAAATAACTTGATTAGATGAACTTAATTATCATGAACTTAGTCTAAAATCTTTGCAAAAATGTCTTGTAGATCAAATGGCCAACACTCATGTCAACATGAACTTCAACGCGTTCCTAGAGAAAACCAAGCTGAAAGATGATGGCAGCATCTATACGGACTGGGTCCGGAACCTGAGGATCATCCTCATAGCTGCCAAGAAAGTATATGTCCTTGAAGCACCGTTAGGTGACCCACCTGCTCTCCCAGCACTGCAAGACAATTTGAACGTTTGGCAGACACGTGCTGATGATTACTCCCTCGTTCAGTGCGGCATACTTTACAGCTTAGAATTGGGGCTCCAAAAGCGTTTTGAGCAACACGGAGCATATGAGATGTTCGAGGAGCTGAAAATGGTTTTACAAGCTCACGCCCGGGTCGAGAGATATGAAGTCTCCGACAAGTTCTATAGTTGTAAGATGGAGGAAAATAGTTCTGTCAGTGAGCACATACTCAAAATGTCTGGGTTGCACAACCGCCTGTCCCAGCTGGACATTAACCTCCCAGACGAGGCGGTCATTGACAGAATCCTTCAGTCACTCCCACCGAGCTACAAGAGCTTTGTGATGAACTACAATATGCAGGGGATGGTGAAAACTATTCCTGAAGTATTTTCAATGCTGAAGTCAGCAGAGGTAGAAATCCAAAAGGAACATCAAGTGTTGATGGTCAATAAAACCACCAAGTTCAAGAAAGGCAAGGGTAAGAAGAACTTCAAGAAGGATGGCAAGGATGTTGCCGCGCCCGGTAAGCCAGTTGCCGGGAAGAAGTCAAAGAATGGACCCAAGCCTGAAACTGAGTGCTTTTATTGCAAAGGGAAGGGTCACTGGAAGCGGAACTGCCCCAAATACTTAGCGGACAAGAAGGCTGGCAACAGTAAAGGTATATGTGATATACATGTAATTGATGTGTACCTTACCAGTGCTCGTAGTAGCTCCTGGGTATTTGATACCGGTGCCGTTGCTCATATTTGTAACTCAAAGCAGGAGCTGCGGAATAAGCGGAGACTGGCGAAGGACGAGGTGACGATGCGCGTCGGGAATTGTTCCAAGGTCGATGTGATCGCCGTCGGCACGCTACCTCTGCATTTACCTACGTGGTTAGTCTTAAACCTTAATAATTGTTATTTAGTGCCAAGTTTGAGCATGAACATTGTATCTGGATCTCGTTTAATATGAGATGGCTACTCATTTAAATCTGAGAATAATGGTTGTTCTATTTATATGAGAGATATGTTTTATGGTCATGCCCCGATGGTCAATGGTTTATTCTTAATGAATCTCGAACGTAATGTTACACATATTCATAGTGTGAATACCAAAAGATGTAAAGTTGATAACGATAGTCCCACATACTTTTGGCACTGCCGCCTTGGTTACATTGGTGTCAAGTGCATGAAGAAGCTCCATGCTGATGGACTTTTAGAGTCTCTCGATTATGAATCATTTGACACATGCGAACCATGCCTCATGGGCAAAATGACCAAGACTCCATTCTCTGGAACAATGGAGCGAGCAACCAACTTATTGGAAATCATACATATCGATGTGTGCGGTCCAATGAGCGTTGAGGCTCGCGGAGGATATCGTTATGTTCTCACGCTCACTGATGACTTGAGTAGATATGGGTATGTCTACTTGATGGAACATAACTCTGAGACCTTTGAAAAGTTCAAGGAATTTCAGAATGAGGTAGAGAATCAACGTGACCGAAAGATAAAGTTCTTACGATTAGATCGTGGAGGAGAATATTTAAGTCACAAATTTGGTACACACTTAAGGAAATGTGGAATCGTTTCACAACTCACGCCGCCTGGAACACCTCAGCATAACGGTGTGTCCGAACGTCGTAATCGCACTCTATTGGATATGGTGCGATCTATGATGTCTCTTACCGATTTACCGCTATCATTTTGAGGATACGCTCTAGAGACAGCTACATTCACTTTAAATAGGGCTCCGTCTAAATCCGTTGAGACGACACCGTATGAATTATGGTTTGGGAAGAAACCTAAGCTGTCGTTTCTAAAAGTTTGGGGATGCGATGCTTATGTCAAGAAACTTCAACCTGAAAAGCTCGAACCCAAGTCGGAAAAATGCGTCTTCATAGGATACCCTAAGGAAACCATTGGGTATACCTTCTACCTTAGATCCAAAGGCAAGATCTTTGTTGCTAAGAACGGATCCTTTCTGGAAAAAGAGTTTCTCTCGAAAGGAGTTAGTGGGAGGAAAGTAGAACTCAATGAAGTACTACCTCTTGGACCGGAAAGTAGTGCAGCTCAAGAAAATGTTCATGTGGTTCCTACACCGACTGGAGAGGAAATTAATGATGATGATCAAGGTACTTGGGATCAAGTTGCTACTGAACTTCGTAGGTCCACAAGGACACGTTCCACACCAGAGTGGTATGGCAACCCTGTCCTGGAAATCATGTCGTTAGACAACAGAGAACCTTCGAACTATGAATAAGCAATGGAGGGCCCAGATTCCAACAAATGGCTTGAAGCCATGCAATCCGAGATAGGATCCATGTATGAAAATGAAGTATAGACTTTGACAGACTTCCCCGATGATCGGCGAGCGATAGAAAACAAATGGATCTTTAAGAAGAAGAGAGACGCGGATGGTAATGTTACCATCTATAAAGCTCGACTTGTCGCTAAGGGTTATCGACAAGTTCAAGGGGTTGACTACGATGAGACATTCTCTCCCGTAGCGAAGCTAAAGTCCGTCCGAATCATGTTAGCAATTGCCGCATACTATGATTATGAGATATGGCAGATGGACATCAAAACGGCATTCCTTAACGGACATCTTAAGGAAAAACTGTATATGATGCAGCCGGAAGGTTTTGTCGATCCTAAGAATGCTAACAAGGTGTGCAAGCTCCAGTGATCCATTTATGGGCTGGTGCAAGCATCTCGGAGTTGGAACATTCGCTTTGATGAGATGATCAAAGCGTTTGGGTTTATGCAGACTTATGGAGAAGCCTGCGTTTACAAGAAAGTGAGTGGGAGCTCTGTAGCATTTCTCATATTATATGTAGATGACATACTTTTGATGGGAAATGATATAGAACTATTGGACAACATTAAGGCCTACATGAATAAGTGTTTTTCAATGAAGGACCTTGGAGAAGCTGCTTACATATTAGGCATCAAGATCTATAGGGATAGATCGAGACGCCTCATAGGTCTTTCACAAAGCACATACCTTGATAAGATTTGAAGAAGTTCAATATGGATCAGTCCAAGAAAGGGTTTTTGCCTGTATTGCAAGGTGTGAGATTGAGCTTGGCTCAGTGCCCTACCACAGCAGAAGATAAAGAAAAGATGAGTGTCATCCCCTATGCCTCAGCCATAGGATCTATTATGTATGCCATTCTGTGTACCAGACCTGATGTAAACCTTGCCATAAGTTTGGTAGGAAGGTACCAAAGTAATCCCGGCAAGGAACACTGGACAACAGTCAAGAATATCCTGAAGTACCTGAAAAGGACAAAGGACATGTTTCTTGTTTATGGAGGTGACAAAGAGGTCGTCGTAAAGGGTTACGTCGATGCTAGCTTCGACACAGATCTGGATGACTCTATGTCACAAACCGGATACATGTATATGTTGAATCGTGGAGTAGTAAGCTGGTGCTGTTGCAAGCAGAGCGTCGTGGCGGATCTACATGTGAAGCAGAGTACATGGCAGCCTCGGAGGCAGCGCATGAAGCAATATGGATGAAGGAGTTCATCACCAACCTAGGAGTCATACCCAATGCGTCGGGCCCGATCACTCTCTTATGTGACAACACTGGAGCTATTGCCCTTGCCAAGGAGCCCAGGTTTCACAAGAAGACCAGGAACATCAAGCGTCATTTCAACTCCATCCGTGAAAATGTTCAAGATGGAGACATAGATATTTGCAAAGTACATACGGATCTGAATGTCGCAGATCCGTTGACTAAACCTCTTTCGCGAGCAAAACATGACCAACACCAGAACTCTATGGGTGTTCGATTCATCACAATGTAACTAGATTATTGACTCTAGTGCAAGTGGGAGACTGTTGGAAATATGCCCTAAAGGCAATAATAAAAGGATTATTATTATATTTCCTTGTTCATGATAATTGTCTTTTATTCATGCTATAATTGTATTATCCGGAAATCGTAATACACGTGTGAATACATAGACCACAAAATGTCCCTAGTGAGCCTCTAGTTGACTAGCTCGTTGATCAACATATAGTCATGGTTTCCTAACTATGGACATTGGATGTCATTGATAACGAGATCACATCATTAGGAGAATGATGTGATGGACAAGACCCAATCCTAAGCATAGCACAAGATCGTGTAGTTCGTTTGCTAGAGCTTTCCAATGTCAAGTATCTTTTCCTTAGACCATGAGATCGTGTAACTCCCGGATACCGTAGGAGTGCTTTGGGTGTACCAAACGTCACAACGTAACTGGGTGACTATAATGGTATACTGCGGGTATCTCCGAAAGTGTCTGTTGGGTTGACACGGATCGAGACTGGGATTTGTCACTCCGTATGACGGAGAGGTATCTCTGGGCCCACTCGGTAATGCATCATCATAATGAGCTCAAAGTGACCAAGTGTCTGGTCACGGGATCATGCATTACGGTACGAGTAAAATGACTTGCTGATAACGAGATTGAACGAGGTATTGGGATACCGACGATTGAATCTCGGGCAAGTAACATACCGATTGACAAAGGGAATTGTATACGGGGTTGCTTGAATCCTCGACATCGTGGTTCATCCGATGAGATCATCGAGGAGCATGTGGGAACCAACATGGGTATCCAGATCCTGATGTTGGTTATTGGCCGGAGAGCCGTCTCGGTCATGTCTACGTGTCTCCCGAACCCGTAGGGTCTACACACTTAAGGTTCGGTGACGCTAGGGTTGTAGAGATATTAGTATGCAGCAAAACTAAAGTTGTTCGGAGTCCCGGATGAGATCCCCGACGTCGCGAAGAGTTCCGGAATGGTCCGGAGGTAAAGAATTATATATGGGAAGTCAAGTTTCGGCCATCGGGAAAGTTTCGGGGGTCACCGGTATTGTACCAGGACCACCGGAAGGGTCCCAGGGGTCCACCGGGTGGGGCCACCTATCCCGGAGGGCTCCATGGGCTGAAGTGGGAGGGAAACCAGCCCCTGGTGGGCTGGTGCGCCCCCCTTGCCCCCCCGCGCCTAGGGTTGGGAACCCTAGGGGAGGGGGCGCCTCCACTTGCCTTGGGAGGCAGGGCACCCCCTTGGCCGGCCCCCCCCTAGGATATCACATCTCCTACGGCCGGCGCCCCCTCTGGGGACCCTATATATAGAGGGGGGAGGGAGGGCAGCCGCACCCTTGCACTTGGCGCCTCCCTTCCCCCTTGCTACACCTCTCCCTCCCGCAGACGCTTGGCGAAGCCCTGCCAGGATCCCTGCTACATCCACCACCACGCCGTCGTGCTGCTGGATCTTCATCAACCTCTCCTTCCCCCCTTGCTGGATCAATAAGGAGGAGACGTCACGCTGACCGTACGTGTGTTGAACGCGGAAGTGCCGTCCGTTAGGCGCTAGGATCTCCGGTGATTTGGATCACGACGAGTACGACTTCCTCAACCTCGTTCTCTTGAATGCTTCCGCTCGCGATCTACAAGGGTTATGTAGATGCACTCCCCTCACTCGTTGCTAGATGAACTCATAGATTGATCTTGGTGAATGTAGGAAATTTTTTATTTTATGCAACGTTCCCCAACAGAGGCGGCGCTAGGGTTTTGGGAAGCTCGAGCGGGAGAGAGGGCGCGAGCGAGGTGAAAGTGAAGTGAGGAAGAGACATGGGTATTTATAGAGGGAGTGAAAAACTGTTCAACCGAAGAAATCGGACGAACATGCCCCTGGCCTCTTCTCATTCGCTTGACATGTGTCACCCACGTACTAAGAGGTGGCGATCATGTAGGATCGTGGGTGAATAGATAAGTATTGTCGTGAGAAGCGGAACGGTTTGAGCGGCAAAGCCGAAAATTCAGATAAGATAAGTTAAAAGTTCCGTTCCCAATTTCTTCAGCTCTCAAGGACACAGTGAAGAATTTGAACGAGTTTCAAATAGAACACATATGAGGAATTTGTGAATAGACTGGGTTGAGTTTAGCATAGAGGGGGAAGGGTCCGATCACATTCACTTAACAGAAGAAATCAACTGGAAGAAATAACAATAAGTGAATGCTGTAGAGGACATAAAACTCATATATATATATATATATATATATATATATATATATATATATATATATATATATATATATATATAGGACAAATTTTTCCTACTACCGGGTGTAGTTACACCCATTTTTATTTTGTACGTTTTATGTAGTATCTACCATACCCCAGTGTATGTATGTGTAGTATGTAGTATGTAAGAATATTTAGGTAGTATATATACTATTTTTTAGGTAGTATGTAGTATATTTTTAGCATTCTTCTTTTTACGTACAAATATGTACGTATTTTCACAAATATGATAAAAACATGGGAACACATGCAATTTTTTCACATAACTCGCTTTGGAGTATCTTAGATATAGTATATGAACATACTAAAAATGATAAAGTAGTATATATAATACCACATAGTAGTATATGAGAAATGGGTGTAGCTACACCCGGTAGTAGGATGCATTTTCCCCCTATATATATATATATATATATATATATATATATATATATATATATATATATATATATATATATATATATATTCGAATGAAGAACAACACCGGAAAGAGTGAAGACAATGCAAAGTTGAAGAATTTGAAAAACTGAGGAATTTCAAAAATGAAGAAAAACTCAAATTGAAGATTTTCAACTTTGGTTGGTGGTGTAATCCACCGTATAAGAAATCTGATTTCAGACACCGCGTACAATTGTCGTAGGGCTCTTAGAATCAATTTCTTCACACTTAGAGGGTTAGTCTTCATTGATTGAAGAAAAACGTTACTTCGTGTGTTGCGCATCTAAGTCATCAAGTCAGCATAAGTGTTAGGAGGTGTGTCCATTTCAGAGAACATTCAAAGATTCTAGGATATTTAGCTCACACTGCAACTTGCTAAATCTCTTCTCATCCAAGGGATTTGTGAAGATATCGGTCAATTGATCTTCAGTGCTGACGTGGTCGATGGAGATGTCGCCCTTCAACACATGATCACAAAGAAAATGATGATGAATTTGGATGTGCTTGGTCTTCGAGTGTTGAACTGGGTTATGAGCAATCTTGATGGCACTCTCATTGTCACAGTAGAGAGGCACATTCTTCATGTTGACGCCATAGTCCTTGAGTGTTTGCTTCATTAATAGTAGTTGAGCACAGCACGATCCAGCAGCAATGTACTCAGCTTCTGCAGTGGAGAGAGATACGCAGTTCTGTTTCTTCGAGGACCAACAGACCAAAGATCGTTCGAGGAAATGACATGTACCAGATGTTGACTTGTGGTCCACGCGATCGCCAGCATAGTCAGAGTCTAAATATCCAATGAGATCAAAAGTGGAGCCCTTGGGATACCATAATCCAAGTGTTGGTGTGTGAGCTAAGTATCGAAGAATATGCTTCACATCCTTATGGTGTGATTCCTTCGGTGTAGCTTGAAATCGGGCACACATGCAAACACTAAGCATAATATCCAGCCTAGATGCACATAGGTACAATAAAGAGCCAATCATGGAGCAATATACCTTTTGATCGAAGTCTTTACCATTTTCATCAGTGCATAGATGGCCATTTCTGGGCATTGGAATTTTGACCCCTTTGCAATCTTGCATGCCAAATTTCTTCAATATGTCCTTGAGGTATTTCTCCTGAGATATGAATATTCCAGTGCGCTGTTGATGAATTTGAAGACCTAAAAAGAATTTCAACTCTCCCATCATAGACATCTGATATTCTTCACTCATCATATAGGCAAATTCATCGCTATATCGTTGGTCAATATAGCCGAAAATGATATCATCAACATATATTTGGCACACAAACAATTCACCATCATAAGACTTAGTGAAAAGAGTTGGGTCGAGTGAACCGGGTTTGAAGCCTTTCTTCATGAAGAATTCCTTGAAGGTATCATACCACGCCCGAGGGGCTTGCTTGAGGCCATACAGGGCCTTGTTGAGCTTGAAGACTTTGTCGGGATTCTTTGGATCTTCAAAACCTGGGGGTTGAGCAACATACACTTCTTCCTCAAGCTTACCATTGAGGAATGCACTTTTCACATCCATTTGTTGTAAGATAATATCATGATGGTTAGCATAGGCAAGTAATATGCGAATAGCCTCAAGTCTAGCAACAGGTGCAAAAGTTTCATCGAAGTCAATTCCTTCAACCTGTGTGTAGCCTTGAGCTACAAGCCGTGCCTTATTCCTCACCACAAGGCCATTTTCATCTTGCTTGTTGCGGTAGATCCACTTTGTGCCAATAATGTTGTGCTTGCGAGGATCTGGACGTTTGACCAGTTCCCAGACGTTGTTGAGCTTGAACTGATGTAATTCTTCTTGCATAGCTTGAATCCACTCAAGCTCCAGAAATGCTTCATCTACCTTAGTGGGCTCTGTGATAGAGACAAACGCAAAGTGCCCACAAAAGCTAGATAAATGTGAAGCTTTTGAGCGTGTGAGAGGACCTGGTGCTTCAATGTCATCGATGATCTTCTCGATTTGCACTTCATTTGCAATATGAGGATGAGCGGGTTGTCTTCGAGGAATTTGATCCGCATTTTCTTCAGGAGGATTTTCCTCAGCACCATTTTCTTCAGCTGCGCCAGCTCGACGTTCATCACGTTCTGGAATGAATTCTTCAGCAGATTCTTCAGTAGGAATGACATCCTCAGTGGCTTTGAACTTGATAGAATCCTCAGGTGTTGGTTCATCTATCACAGAAGGTAGGTGCTCTCTTTGCGAGCCATTAGTTTCATCGAACCGCACATTCACAGTTTCAACAACCTTGTGAAGAACGTTGTTGAATACTTTGTACGTGTGCGAGTCCTTTCCGTAACCAAGCATGAAACCCTCATGTGCTTTCGGTGCAAACTTAGAATTGTGATGAGGATCTCTAATCCAACATTTAGCACCGAAGACTTTGAAGTAACTTACATTGGGTTTCTTGTCAGTGAGGAGTTCATAGGCAGTCTTCTTGAAGAATTTGTGAAGATATACTCTGTTGATGATGTAGCAAGAAGTATCAATTGCCTCACTCCAGAAACGACGAGGCGTCTTGTATTCATCAAGCATAGTGCGAGCCATCTCAACAAGAGTTCTGTTCTTGCGCTCCACGATGCCATTCTGTTGAGGAGTATAAGGAGCAGATAACTCATGAGTAATACCAAGTTCATCAAGATAGTCATCAAGACCGGAATTCTTGAACTCGGTTCCATTGTCACACCTGATGTGCTTGATCTTCACACCGAAGTTGGTTGAAGCCCTCGAGGAAAATCGTTTGAAGACTTCCTGCACTTCATGTTTGTAAGTGACAATGTGTACCCATGTGTAACGAGAATAATCATCAACAATAACAAAGCCATATAGAGATGCATCATTTGTCACAGCAGAATAATGATTAGGACCGAAGAGATCCATGTGAAGCAATTCAAATGGTCAAGTGGTAGTCATGATAGTCTTCGCTGGATGCTTGGCCTTTGTCATCTTCCCAGCTTCACAGGCTCCACATAAGTGATCCGTGAGGAATTTGACATTCTCAATGCCAATGCCATGCTTCTTCTTCACGAGCGTGTGCAGATTCCTCATGCCAGCATGACCAAGTCGTCGATGCCATAGCCAGCCTTCTGAAGCTTTTGCAAGTAAGCACACGGTAGGCTGTGGTCCTGTAGAGAAATCAACAATGTACAAGTCTCCTCTCCTAAAGCCTTCGAAGACTTTGGAATTGTCAGCTTCCAAGATCACAACACAATGATACTTGCCAAAGACAACAACCATATCAAGATCACAAAGCATTGAGACAGACATGAGGTTGTATCCTAAGGACTCGACAAGCATGACTTTGTCCATGTGTATGTCCTTAGAGATCACAACCTTACCTAGACCCAATACCTCACTTTTGCCTTTGTCAACGAAGATGATATGCTTCAGATGTGACGGTAATAAGGGAGCATCCATCAATAGATTCTTGTCACCAGTCATGTGATTTGTACATCCACTACCGAGGACCCACTCATTTGCTTTGGGTTGATCATGCATCCTGCAGATGAATTAGTGCAGCTTACAAACTCATATACTTCATCTGTGAAGAATATGACATCAGTATCATCAGGTCAATTTCATCAAGCAATTAGAACAGATAATCAGTATGAGGATGTGAGAAATGAAGGTTCATTTCATCATGATTAGCTTGCGTCCTATCAGGCACTGTTCAGGTCTCCAGCAAATTCTTCAGTCGTTTTGAGCACAACTGGAGACCTGACCCAGCATAAGAGATTAGTGCTTTTTCTTCACCACCCACATCTGGAGGGGTGGCAAAGAATTCATCACTGTGCAAGCACCATATGAGAAAGGTGGCATGGACGCCAGTCCACTTTGTTTCACATAAGAGGGGTTAGGGTAAGCATATGAATAAGCAGAGAAATTCTTCGAGGACTTATGAACATAATGATTTGAAGAATAATGCACATATTCATAGCCCTTAGCTCTACCCTGCGAAACAGAAGGGTTAGCACGATGATGATCATATGAGGACTTTGATCCTTTTGAGGAATTTGATCCACGTGAGGAATTTGGTCCACTTGAGGACTTGGATCCATATGAAGAATTTGGTTCATATAAAGAATTTGATCTGGAGTTCCTATTCTTCACAGGTGGTGTCAGGAGGACATTCACCTGAAGACTTTCAAGGCAACTTTTGGGAACCCAAATTTTCTTCATAGGGGAACCGTTCCTGCAGTTAGTCCCAACATATCTAGCAAATACTTCACCATTCTGATTTTTGAATAGTTTATAGTTAGAGTCAAATGACTCATCAGAAGAATGAGGAGATTCACATGTAAAGCCAGATAAGTTGGATGGATCAACTGGAGGTCCCTTTGCAGCAACCCATGAGGTTTTGGGGTACTGCTCGGGCTTCCAATATGTTCCATTAGCATTGAGTTTCCTCTCAAAGGCAATACCCTCTTTCCTAGGGTTTTTGTTGAGGATCTGCTTTTTGAGCACATCACAAAGAGTCTGATACCCTTTGAGGCTTTTGTACATGCCTATCATGTACAATTCCTTCAGCCCTGCATCATCAGTGATACTTGCATTGTCCTCAGATGAGGAATTAGTGATAGCAGAGACATATGAAGAATTTGTAGCATTTGAATCATTTGAACATTCAGGTGAAGAATTAGCAGTTTCACGTTCAATGCACTTCACCCATGGAGGAACAAATTCTTCCTGGGTAGCGCTGATTTGTTGAGCAAGTAATGAATCATGCTCCTTCTGAAGATGTTCATAATCCACTCTTAGCTTTTCAAGATCTTGCTTTCTTTGAAGAAATTCATAAGAAAGCTTCTCATGATCTGATAAGAGAGTGTTATAATGACCTTGAAGATTGTCAAACCTGGACTGAAGTCTCTAAAGATTTTCAGTCAAGGTTTTAGTGCGATCCATTTCTTCACCCAACATATCATCACTTTTGTCTAGCATGTTTTGAACCTTTTCAAAGGCCTTTTGTTGTTTCACAACAATTTTGGCAAGTTTAGAGTAGCTGGGTGTTAGATTCTCATCAGATTCATCCTCACTAGAGTCACAGGAGGCGTATTTAGTTACCTTGGCACCTTTTGCCATGAAGCAGTAGGTGGGAGCGTAGTCATAATTGCCTTCATCAGGCTTGTTGGTGGAGTCATTTTCTTCAGAGTTGAAGATAGACTTGCTGACTAATGCAGTAGCGAGAGCTAGACTCGCCACACCAGACTCGGACTCCTCAGATGCCTCCTCGTCCTCATGTTCCTCAGATTCAACCTCAGAGTCCATTTCCTCGCCAATGAATGCCCGAGCCTTCTTGGAGCTGCTCTTCTTGTGAGATGAAGACCTCGAGGATTTTGATGATGAAGACTTTGAAGATTTCTTCTTCTTCTTTGCGTCATCAGAACTGTAATCCTTGTATTTCTTCTTCTTTGATTCCTTATCCCACTGAGGACAATCTTGGATGTAGTGACCAGGTTTCTTGCATTTGTGGCATAGCCTCTTCTTGTAGTCACTGGATGAGGAATCACTGCTCCTTGAGGGTTTTCCAAAGCGACCACGTCTAGAGAACTTCTGAAATTTCTTCATGAGTAGTGCAAGTTCCTGGCTCAGTTCTTCAGGGTCACCAAGGCTGCTTGCAGAGTCTTCATCTTCAGACTCAAAGACTACCTTGGCCTTCAAAGCACGTGATCTGCCATAGCTCGAACTATAGAGATCTCTCTTCTCAGCAAGCTGGAACTCATGAGTATTTAGCCTCTCGAGGATATCAGCGGGATCAAGTGACTTGTAGTTAGCACGCTCTTGAATCATCAGTGCCAGAGTATCAAATGAAGAATCTAGCGATCTCAGCAATTTCTTCACCACCTCATGGTCGGTGATGTCAGTGGCGCCAAGCGCTTGAAGCTCATTTGAGATGTCAGTGAGGCGATCGAAGGTTTGCTGAACATTTTCATTGTTGAGTCTTTTGAAGCGGTTGAAGAGATTGCGAAGAACGTCAACTCGAGAGTCACGTTGAGTTGAGACTCCTTCATTTACTTTGGACAGCCTATCCCAGATAAGCTTACCAGTTTCCAAAGCACTCACTCTACCATACTGTCCTTTGCTTAGATGACCACAAATGATATTCTTCTCTTGAGAATCAAGTTGCTTGAATCTCTTCACATCAGTATCGTTCAGAGAAGGTGTGACTGAGGGAACACCATTTTCCACAACATACCAGAGATCGTGGTCAATTGCCTCAAGATGCATTCGCATCTTGTTCTTCCAGTAGGGGTAGTCCATTCCATCAAAGGTAGGACACCCAGCCGAGACCTTGATCATACCTGCACTCGACATAACTAAAAATCTAGATGGTTAAACCAAAATCACACAGAACAAGGGAGTACCTTGCTCTGATACCAATTGAAAGTGCGTTATATCGACTAGAGGGGGGGGGTGAATAGGCGATTTTTATGAATTCTTCACTGAGGAATTTGTTGGTGAGGAAATTCCTAAATGAAGAACTACTAGCAGCGGAATAAGTACTCAGAAGTAAACATAACAGAACACAAGCATAGTCATCATGATGAAATGAAGACAAGCACATAGTACAGAAAGCGTAAACACAGGATAACACAAGAAAGAAGACGGACAGACTGAAGAAATTGAACTGAGGAAATTGAGAAAGTCTTCAGTCAAAGTCTTCAAACAGATATGAACAGGCACACAACAACAGACAAGAAGAAATGAAAGAGTTGAGGAAATAGAACCAGTAAGCTTGGTGAAGACAATGATTTGGTAGACCAGTTCCAACTGCTGTCTCAATTGTACATCTGGTTGGAGTGGCTGAGTATTTAAACTCGAGGACACCCAGTCCCGGACACACAGTCCTCACCGTATTCTCCTTGATCTAAGGTCACACAGACCTCGCCCAATCACTCGTGGTAAGTCTTCAGGTGACTTCCTAACCTTCACAAACTCGGTCACTCGGCGATCCACAATTCCTCTTGGATGCTCTAGACCTTGATGCCTAACCGTCTAGAAAAAGCACAGTCTTCAAAGGAAACAAGCGTCAGATCCACGCAGGATCAATCTCTTCAGTGATGCTCAATCACTTTGGGTTTGTAGGTGTTGGGTTTTGGGTTTTCCTCACTTGATGATTTTTGCTCAAAGTCCTCAGAGGATGGGATGCTCACAATTGACAAGTGTCAGTTTCTCTCAGAGCAGCCAACCAGCTAGTGGTTGAAGGGGGCGGCTATTTATAGCCTAGGGAGCAGCCCGACATGATAAGACATAAATGCCCTTGTCTGATATGACCATTAGGTGGGTAGATATTTTGGAACCGCTGGCGCATAGCACAACAACGGTCGGAATTTTGACTATCAAAATCCTCAGGGCTATCATGTTCCTTACTGTGTGGGTAATTCACACTGGTGAATTCCTAACTCCTCAGTTAGAACAAATTCCTTAGAGACCAGAAGAACTTTGTCTCTGTCATTGAAGAATATGACTGAACTGTATGAGATTTCCAATGGCTTCACTCGAAGGGATTGGTAGGTGTAGGATTTTGAGTTGAGCATCACATGGAAATTTTTCCTTAGTATTTCCTCGACGCCCTTTAACAGTACGACGTTTCCTATGACTTAAGAAAGAGAAAATGAAACTACGAAAACAAAAGTCTTCACGCTTCATGTTCCTCGAATGATTGCCTAGTCTTCAAGGTCACACCAATTTCTTCACTTTCAAAGTCTTCAGAAAGTCTTCAGAGATCTAAAGTCTTCAGTTGAAGAACTTCATTTTTAGGGGTCGACTTTCTCTATAAATATCAAACTCCTCATAGACTTATAGACCTGTGTACACTCACAAACGCATCAGTCCCTTAACCTATAAGTCTTCAATACACCAAAATCACTAAAGGGCACTAGATGCACTTACAAGCAGGTGCATTACATAAACCAACAAGCATACGTCTATAAGCAAAAGTACCGAAAGGGCAAGTAAAAGCAGTCTTTGCTTGATCGTCCGCTGACACAGGTATTTGAGAGAAACCATAATACCATCTAAAAAGCAAAAATGTGTATGTTTGGATAGTCTTTCTAGCATTTGATCAATAAAAGGTAAAGGGTAATGATCTTTTTAGTAGCTTTATTTAATTTACGGAAATCAATTACCATCCTATAACCTGTAATGATTCTTTGTGGGATCAATTCATCTTTATCATTAGGAACAACAGTAATACCTCCCTTCTTAGAGACACAATGGACAGGACTTACCCACTGACTATCAACAACGGGATAAATTATACCTACCTTAAGGAGCTTTAGTATTTCCTTTCTTACCATTTCCTTCATCTTAGGATTTAATCATCGTTGATGATCTCTCACTGGTTTGGCATCTTCTTCCAATTTTATTTTGTGTTGGCATAAACTGGGACTAATGCCCTTAAGATCATCAAGAGTATATCCAATAGCAGCACGGTGCTTCTTCAGAGTTTTCAATAATCTTTCCTCTTCCTGCTCTGAAAGGTTAGCACTAATAATAACACAATATTTCTTCTTTTCATCAAGATAAGCATATTTAAGAGTATCAGGTAAAGGTTTAAGCTCAAACATGGGATCACCCTTGGGTGGAGGGGGATGCCCTAGGATTTCAATAGGAAAATTGTGTTTTAGAATAGGACCCTTTTTAAAGAATACTTCGTCTATCTCCCTTCTTTCATTCATGAACATATCATTTTCATGGTTTAGAAAATACTATTCTAACGGATCAGTAGGAGGCACGACAATAGAAGCAAGACCAATTATTTCATCCTTACTAGGCAATTCTTTATCATGGGGTTGTCTATGAAACTTAGCAAAATTAAACTCATGTTTCATATCCCCCAAGCCAATTGTAACAACATCCTTTTCACAATCAATCTTAGCATTAACAGTATTCAAGAAGGGTCTACCAAATATAATGGGACAAAAGCTATCTTGTGGGGAACCAAGAACAAGAAAATCAGCAGGATATTTAACTTTCCCACACAAGACTTCAACATCTCTAACAATCCCAATTGGTGAAATAGTATCTCTATTGGCAAGCTTAATTGTAACATCAATCTCTTCTAACTCAGCAGGTGCAATATCATGCATAATTTCTTCATATAAGGAAAAAGGTATTGCACTAGCACTAGCACCCATATCACATAAGCCATGATAACAATGATCTCCTATTTTAACAGAAATAACAGGCACGCCTACAACAGGTCTATGTATCTTAGCATCGGGTCTAGCAATATTAGCAGCTTCATCACACAAATAAATAACGTGCCCATCAATATTATCGGCCAAGAGATCTTTAACCATAGCAATACTAGGTTCAACTTTAATTTGCTCAGGAGGTGTATATGTTCTAGTATTACTCTTACGAACAATAGTTGAAGCTTTAACATGATCCTTTATCCTAACAGGGAAAGGTGGTTTCTCAACATAAGTAGTAGGAACAATAGGATCATTATAAGTAATAGTCTTTTCTTCAACTGTAATAGGTGCAACTACTTTTACTTCAGTGGGAGGATTATATTTAAACCACTTCTCCTTAGGGAGATCAACATGAGTAGCAAATGATTCACAGAAAGAAGCTACTATCTCAGAGTCAAGTCCATATTTAGTGTTAAATCCACGAAAAGCATCAGTATCCATAAAATATTTAACACAATCAAACTTAGGTGTCATACCTGACTCCTTACCATCGTTGGAATCCCAATCTTCAGAGTTGCGTTTAATTCTTTCCAAGAAATCCCACTTGAATTCAATAGTCTTCATCATATAGGAACCAACACAAGAAGTATCGAGCATGGTGCGATCATTGAGAAAAAGTCGAGCATAATTTTTTTGAATAATCATTTCTCTTGAGAGCTCATGATTGGGGCATGAACATAACATTGACTTAAGCCTCCCCCAAGCTTGAGAGATGCTTTCTCCTTCCCGAGGCCAAAAATTATATATATAATTACGATCACGATGAACAAGATGCATAGGATAAAACTTCTGGTGAAATTCCAATTTCAATCATTTATAGTCCTAAGATCCCATATCATCACATAGCCTATACCATGTCAATACATCTCCCTTCAAAGATAAAGGGAAGACCTTCTTCTTGACTCATCATCGGGCATACCTGCAAGCTTAAATAATCCACAAACTTCATCCACATAGATAAGGTGTAAATCGGGATGCAATGTTCCATCTCCTGTAAAGGGATTAGCTAGCAGTTTCTCTACCATACCCAAAGGAATTTCAAAGTAAACATTTTCAGTAGGTTCAGTAGGTTGAGGAGCAACGCTTTGCTCTATTGGTCGGGGTGAAGATACCCCGAACAAGCCCCTCAAAGGATTAGTTTCCATAGTAACAAGTGGCAGTAAATTTCAGCACACTATATAAATGTTTCCTTACCAAGTTCCATTCACCAAAGGCGCTTCATTCCCCGGCAACGACGCTAGAAAAGAGTCTTGATGACCCAAAAGTATAGGGGATCTATTGTAGTCCTTTCGATAAGTAAGATTGTCGAACCCAATGAGGAGCAGAAGGAAATGACAAGCGATTTTCAGTAAGGTATTCTCTGCAAGCACTGAAATTGTAGGTAACATATAGTTTTGTGATAGGATAATTTGTAACGGGTAACAAGCAATGAAAGTAAATAAGGTGCAGAAAGGTGGCCCAATCCTTTTTGAAGCAAAGGACAAGCCTGGACAAATTCTTATATAGAGAAAAGTGCTCCCGAGGACACATGGGAATTATCGTCAAGCTAGTTTTCATCACGCTCATATGATTCGTGTTCGTTACTTTAATAATTTGATATGTGGGTGGACCGGTGCTTGGGTGCTTCCCTTTCTTGGACAAGCATCCCACTTATGATTAACCCCTACTGCAAGCATCCGCAACTACAAAAGAAGTATTAAGGTAAACCTAACCATAGCATGAAACATATGGATCCAAATCGGCCCCTTACGAAGCAACGCATAAACTAGGGTTTAAGCTTCTATCACTCTAGCAACCCATCATCTACTTATTACTCCCCAATGCCTTCCTCTAGGCCCAAATAATGGTGAAGTGTCATGTGGTCGACGTTCACATAGCACCACTAGAAGAGAGACAACACACATCTCATCAAAATATCGAACGAATACCAAATTCACATGACTACTAAGAGCAAGACTTCACCCATGTCCTCAGGAACAAACGTAACTACTCACAAAGCATATTCATGTTCATGATCAGAGGGGTATTAATATGCATTAAGGATCTGAACAAATAATCTTCCACCGGATAAACCAACTAGCATCAACACTACTAGCAACCCACAGGTACCAATCTGAGGTTTTGGTACAAAGATTGGATACAAGAGATGAACTAGGGTTTGAGAGGAGATGGTGCTGGTGGAGATGTTGATGGAGATTGACCCCCTCCCAATGAGAGGATTGTTGGTGATGATGATGGTGATGATTTCCCCCTCCCAGAGGGAAGTTTCCCCGGCAGAACAGCTCCGCCGAAGCCCTAGATTGGTTCCGCCAAGGTTCCGCCTCGTGGCGGCGGAGTTTCGTCCCGTGAGCTTGCTTCTGATATTTTTCAGGGTAAAAGACTTCATATAGCAGAAGATGGGCACCGAAGGGCTGCCAGGAGTCCCACGAGGCAGGGGGCGCGCTCTGTAAGGGTGGGCGCGCCCCCCACCCTCGTGGCCAGGGTGTGGGCCCCCTCTGGTACTTCTTCCGCTCAATAATTATCATTAATTCCAAAAATGACTTCCGTGGAGTTTCAGGACTTTTGGAGCTGTGAAGAATAGGTTTCCAATATTTGTTCCTTTTGCAGCCCAGAATCCCAGCCGTCGGCATTCTCCCGCTTTATGTAAACCTTGTAAAATAAGAGAGAATAGCCATAAGTATTGTGACATAACGTGTGATAACAGCCCATAATGCAATAAATATCGATCTAAAAGCATGATGCAAAATGGACGTATCACGCAACACCTCGAGCAGCTCGGCTGCTGCCACTCCCACCACCACCGATGCCCCACACGACGCCTACTGTGGCCACAGATAGCCGCGGGATAGACGCCGCACGTGTGGACTCAGCCAAGCTCAAGACGCTTCGAGAATACCGTCGAGCTCACATCCTCTGCTTCAAATGCGGTGAGCAGTGGGGGCACGACCATGTATGCCCCACATCAGTGCAGCTACACATCGTCGAGGAGTTGCTCAACCTCTTCGGCCTCGACAACACCATCGACACCCAGCTTCCGCAAGCATAGGACACAGTCTTGGCTATATCGCATTCAGCAGTATCTGGAGGTGTGTCCGCCAAGGCGTTCCACCTCCGCGCCTGGATCCAAGGGCGCAAGGTGCTTATGCTAGTGGATTCAGGCAGCACCAACTCATTCATGAACCAGGCACTTGCTGACATTATCCAGGGAACTCAACATCTTCCACGTGCTTACCACGTTAGGGTTGCTGATGGTAGGGAACTCATCTGCTCCTCAATAGTTCCCAACTGTTCATGGTGCTCGCAAGGCAACAATTTCAGTACTGATTTGAAAGTGCTCGAGCTGGGCACCTATGACGCCATATTGGGCATGGACTGGCTCGAGTCCCATAGTCCGATGATAGTGGACTGGCGTGCCAAGCACCTATAATTCCTGATGCACGGCGCCCATGTCTCTTTGCGCGGCCACAAAGCAGAGTCATCTACTTGCTTGGTCATCAGTGTATTGCAGCTGCAGAGCCTGTGCAAAAGCAATGCCGTCACCCATGTGTTGTTCATCAGCGCCACATCCTCTAACGACCAAGTTGCAGCACCGACACCACCCTGCCTGCAAGAACTGTTGACTGAATTCGCCTACATTTTTGGTGAACCTGAAGGCCTGCCACCATGTCGAGCATGCGATCACCATATTCCTTAGGTGCCAGAAGCCCAACCCTTCTGCATTTGTCCTTACAGACACAAACCTGAGCACAAAGACGAGATAGAGCATCAGGTGGCAGAATTACTGAAGTCCGGGGTCATCCAACTCAACACGAGCCCGTTCTCTTCACCGGTCATACTTGTCAAGAAAAAAGATGGCACATGGCGTTTATGCGTAAATTACCACTAGCTGAATGCACTCACATGTGTGGCCAAGTACCCGATACCAGTAATTGAGGAGCTGCCAGATGAACTTAAGGGTGCTTGCTGGTTCTCGAAGCTGGACCTGCGAGCTGGCTATCATCAAATACGCCTTGTCGAGGGGGAGGAGTATAAAACAGCCTTCTAGACACACTCCGAGCACTATGAGTACAAGGTGGTTTATTTTGGTTTGGCGGGTGAACCAACTACTTTCAATGGAGCAATACAAACAACTCTCAAGCCAGTCAACAAGAAATGTGTACTCTCTTTCTTTGATGACATTGGTGCAGGCGCGCTCCTCCACGCTGCCGCCGCCGGGTGACCACATTGGTGGCACGACGGGCATGGCGGTCGAACACCACGGGCCTGATGGCCACGACGCGTTTCATCTCCAACGGGAGCCATTGGTGGCATCCCTCATGACGCCGCTGCTGGCGGCGGCTAAAGGTCAGCCCAAGATCCCGCTATCCCCTTTTTCCATATGCCAGCCAGATGCTCATGGGCTTGGGCCAGGCGCATCCCTTGACCATGTTTCCTTAGTTTTCTGGGGAGAACCCGAATTTGTGGAAAACCCTCTATGAACAGTATTTTGCTATGTTCGGGATTGTTCCTTCTTTCTGAGTTCCGATGGCAGCACTCAACTTTTCGGGCTCAACAATAGTTTCGCTGCAGTCCATTCAAAAACGTTTGAATGAGTTCGATTGGGATTCATTTACCTCACTGCTGTGCACACGGTTTGGCCGCGATTGCCACCAAATGCTGATACGACAGTTCTATGTTGTCCGCTAAACAACCGCAGTTGATGATTACATTGAACACTTTGAGTTGATTATCAATCATCTGAATTCATATTCTGATTCCATTCACCCTTATTATTTCCTCACTCGTTTTGTGGAGGGACTGGGGAACAACATCCGAGTCGTGGTGATGGTGCAGCGCCCACCTGATCTGGACACGGCGTGCGCTCTGGCCATGCTCCAAGAGGAGGTGGCAGAAGGCGCGTTTGGTTCTCTGCCAAGACCACCCGACGCAACACCTCAAGCAGCTCGACCGCTACCACTCCCACCACCACCGACGCGCCACACGACACCTACTGTGGCCACGGATAGCCGCGGCACAGACGCCGCACGCGCGGACTCAGCCAAGCTCAAGACGCTCCAAGAATACCGTCGAGCTCGTGACCTCTGCTTCAAATGCGGCGAGCGGTGGGGGCACGACCATGTATGCCCCACATCGGTGCAGCTACACGTCGTCGAGGAGTTGCTCGACATCTTCGGCCTCGACAACACCATCGACACCCAGCTTCCGCAAGCAGAGGACACAGTCATGGCTATATCGCGTTCAGCAATATTTGGAGGTGTGTCCGCCAAGGCATTCCAACTCCGCGCCTGGATCCAAGGGCGCGAGGTGCTTATGCTAGTGGATTCAGGCATCACCAACTCATTCATCAACTAGGCGCTTGCTAACATTATCCAGGGAACTCAACCTCTTCCACGTGCTTACCGCGTCGGGGTTGCTGGCGGTGGGGAACTCATCTGCTCCTCAATAGTTCCCAACTGTTCGTGGTGCTCGCAAGGCAACAGTTTCAGTAATGATTTGAAAGTGCTCGAGCTGGGCACCTATGACACCATATTGGGAATGGACTGGCTCGAGGCCCATAGTCCGATGATAGTGGACTGGCGTGCCAAGCACCTACAATTCCTGATGCACGGCGCCCCTGTCTCTTTGCGCGGCCACGAAGCAGAGTCATCTACTTGCTTGCTCATCAACAAATGCAGCTGCAGAGCATGTGCAAAAGCAATGCCGTCACCGATGTGTTGTTCATCTGGGCCACATCCTTTGACGACCAAGTTGTAGCACCGACACCACCCTGCCTGCAAGAACTGCTGACTGAATTCGCCTACATTTTTGGTGAACCTGAAGGCCTACCACCCTGTCGAGCATGTGATCACCATATTCCTTTGGTGCCAGGAGCCCAACCCTTTTGCATTCAGCCTTACAGACACAAACCTAAGCACAAAGATGAGATAGAGCGTCAAGTGGCAGAATTACTGAAGTCCGGGGTCATCCAACTCAACACGAGCCCGTTCTCTTCACCGGTCATACTTCTCAAGAAAAAAGATGGCACATGGCATTTATGCGTAGATTACCACCAGTTGAATGCACTCACATATGTTGCCAAGTACCCGATACAAGTAATTGAGGAGCTGCTAGATGAACTTAAGGGTGCTTGTTGGTTCTCAAAGCTGGACCTGCGAGCTGGCTATCATCAAATACACCTTGCCGAGGGGGAGGAGTATAAAACAGCCTTCCAGACACACTCTAGGCACTACGAGTACAAGGTGGTTTCTTTTGGTTTGGCAGGCGAACTAGCTACTTTCAATGGAGCAATACAAACCACTCTCAAGCCAGTCAACAGGAAATGCGTACTCTCTTTCTTTGATGACATCTTGGTGTTTAGCCAAACCTTACAGGAGCATTGCGATCATTTGCGCCAAGTCATCACTCTGCTGCGGCGCGATCAATGGAAAGTGAAAATGTCTAAGTGTGAATTTGGGCAGCGGCAGTTATCCTATTTGGGCCATGTCGTCAGCACCCGCGGGGTAGCAACAGAACCAACTAAGATAGCAGCAGTATCCAAATGGCAAGCACCTATAGATGTCAAAGGGGTCAGAAGCTTCCTGGGACTCGCAGGGTATTATAGGAGATTCATCCGGAACTTTGGCATCATCGACCGACCCCTATTCAATCTCCTAAATAAGGGTACACCTTTTGTTTGGACATCAGTCACTGAGTCAACCTTCCAGTCCCTCAAGAATCACTTGATCTCAGCTCCGGTGCTGGCGCTTCCAGATTTCAGCAAGAAGTTTGTGGTCGAGCGGATGCCAGCGACAAAGGGGTGGGGAAATGCTCCAACAAGGGGGGCACCCCATTGCTTTTATGAGTAAGGGACTCAGCCCGTGCTACCTAGGTTTGTCCACTACGAAAAATACTATCTTGCTGTAATTGTCACAGTGGATCAATGGTGGCCATATTTGCAACATGCAGAATTCGATATACCCACTGATCAACGCAGCCTAGTTCATTTGGAGACGCAGCGGCTATCAACACGTTGGAAACAGAAGGCTTTCACTAAGCTGCTAGGACTCTGTTACTGTATCAAGTATCGGAAAGGAGCTGACAATGCTGCGGCAGACGCTCTCTCACGAGCGGCCCCGGAGAGCATGTTATGCATGATCTCGTCTTGCAGGCCCGCTTGGCTAGAAGATGTGTTGACAAGTTACAATTCTAACCCCCAGGCTTAGAAATTGCTCGAGCAACTGGCCATTCGGGAAGATCCCAAGAAGAGGTTTAGTCTACAACAAGGGCTGTTATGTTTCAGAGGACGTATATGGTTGGGGGGATCCACAGAACTGTAGCAGAAGATTATGACAGCATTCCATGACAGCCCCATGGGGGACATTCAGGGTTCCAGTGACATACAAGCGCATCCATAGATTATTTGATTGGACCAAGATGAAAACTCATATCCTGCACTATGTGCGATGTTGTCCAGTCTGCCAACAAGCAAAGCCCGATCGAGCTACCTCCCCAGGCCTTCTCCGGCCACTTCCCATTCCATCACAACCCTGGGAAATGATATCCATGGACTTAGTCGATGTTCTGCCGTAGTCTAGCAGATTCAACTGCCTCCTGGTGATTGTGGATAAACGGGCAAAGTTCAGCTATTTCATACCACTGGCTCACCCGTACACATCATCATCGGTAGCTCAGCTGTATATGCGGCACATTTACAAGACGCATGGGTTTCTGGGAGCGATCATTTCAGACAGGGACCCAGTTTTCACCAGCCACTTTTGGAAGGAGCTCTTTCAGTATACAGGAAGTGAATTAAGAATGAGTACAGGTAACCACCCTCAGACGGACGACAAGACGGAGAGAGTCAACGAATGCATTGAGACATTCTTGCGTTGTTTCACTCAAGCATGTCCCTATCGCTGCAGTTTGTAGATTCCTCTTGCTCAATTCTGGTACAACAACTCCTACCATTCTTCCATTGGAATGTCACTGTCGGTGTCAAAACCGGCGGATCTCGGGTAGGGGGTCCCGAACTGTGCGTCTAGGCGGATGGTAACAGGAGACAAGGGACACGATGTTTTACCCAGGTTCGGGCCCTCTTGATGGAGGTAAAACCCTACGTCCTGCTCGATTGATATTGATAATGTGGGTATTACAAGAGTAGATCTACCACGATATCAAGGAGGCTAAACCCTAGAAGCTAGCCTATGGTATGATTGTTGTAATGGTTGTTGTGTCCTACGGACTAAAGCCATCCGGTTTATATAGACACCGGAGAGGTCTAGGGTTACATAGAGTCAGTTACAATGGTAGGAGATCTACATATCCGTATCGCCAAGCTTGCCTTCCACGCCAAGTAAAGTCCCCTCCGGACGCGGGACGAAGTCTTCAATCTTGTATCTTCATAATCTTGGAGTCCGGTTGACGATGATAGTCCGGCTGACGATAATAGTCCGGCTGATGATGATAGTCCGGCTATCCGGACACCCCCTAGTCCAGGACTCCCTCAGTCACCTTTCAAAGCTCTGTTCGGGCACGAACCCTGGCACTGGGGGATCACGGCTGCTACATCATGTTCTGTTCTAGCACTATAGTCCTGGCTTGAAGAACGTGTTGTCATTCAAGATCTTTTGCAGCAGAACCTAAATCGGGCAAGACAGCTAATGAAGACTCAAGCTAACAAGAAACGACGGTTCTGCGTATTCGAGATTGGTGATCAAGTGTACCTCAAACTCCAGCCTTATGTGCAGACCTCGGTAGCTCCGCGTGCCAACCACAAACTGGCGTACAAGTTCTATGGGCCGTTTCAAATCATTGGCAGGATCAACGAGGTGGCCTATAAGCTTCCACTTCCTCCGCAGGCCATGGTGCACCCCATCTTTCATGTGTCCCAGCTCTGGTGCGCCGTCCTTTCGGGTACAACTGTTGAACCTTCACTTCCAAGTTGCACTGATGATTTGGCTGTTCCAACAGCCATTCTCAATACCTGCTAGCGCAAGAAGAATGGGGGAGTCTGCAAACAAGTCCAAGTACAGTGGTCCAACTCCGCGGCCTTGGGGACGACCTAAGAGGACAAGACCGAGCTCATGGCATGCTTTCCATTCAGTGAGGCTTGGGATCAAGCCTCTTCTCAAGGAGGAGGGGATGTCAGGACCTCCAACACGCAGAACCCAGCGAGAGTTGCTGACGAGCCGGCCCAGGCTGGCAGCGACAGCCAGGCCTCGGTCGCTGCCAACAGGTCACCAAGGCTGTTGAAGCCCAACAAGCGGTACGCCGGACCAGAATGGGCCAAGTGAGGCCCACGACACCAGCACTACTTGAAGCCCCAACGAAGATGCGAGGAGGCATCCAGAGGATCACGGCAACGGTGGCTAGGCTACTTCGTTCCCCTTTTATCCTCTCGCAAGGAACCCTAGTTCTTCCCCAAATTCCTGTAATCAACACCCTATTGTATCCTTGAGAGATTTCTGCTATAAATCGAGAGCTATCAGAACTACCTTATCACACACGACTACTAGAACAAAAGCAACATGAGCAGAAAGGGGGTAGCGAGTTGGAGCACCAGCAGGAAACCCACTGCAAGCACTTCTGAAATGAAATACCCACCATGGGCCGAAAACCTGTTGGCACTAACCATCAAGCACCAAAATAGTATCTAAGAGACCCACCAAAATAAGGCAACTACTGACACCGCCCAATAGGAGACTAATCAACCTTAGCAGACATCAAACCTCAGTGAGGACCAAGCAAACCAAAAAGCTAGCACACCAACATCAAGCTCAAACTTTAGCTCCCCTACTCTAGTGCGAGTCTGCCACGAGAAGTAGATCGATCAGCCAGAGACGTCGCCACCCGAACCATCATCTACATCCCAGCCCAGAGTTTCGCCTTGTCATCTCCCTTCATCAAACCAGACCAATATATCATGAAAGAGCACAAAGTCAAGAGAGTCTCCAAAGGCGTACGAACAACACACTTCTCGAACATGATCTTGTTGCGAGTTGCACCAAATCCCCCAATAAATAGGAGCTATGATCTCCATATAATATTTCCTCCCGTCAGGGAGGAACTTATACAGCCACACCCAACTCTGCCAAAGGGATTTGGGGCAACTAGATGCCCCCAAGGCCAAACAGAAAGTTCCCCACACCGAACGAGCAAATGTACAGCCAAAAAATACGTGTCCAACAGTTTCAACGTCACGATAAAACGAACAAGAAGGATTACCAGGCCAACTTCTTTTACACATATTATCTCTAGCAAGAACAACATTCTGAAAAAGTTGCCAAAGGAAGATTTAATCTATAGAGGGATTTTCGCTTTCCAAACCCACTTATAGTTAGGTTCGGCCAGATCTTTTTCCAGCCACTCATACACTGAGTTGGTGGTAAAGATTTTCTTAGAAGTAAACTTCCAGCCTACTGCGTCTGGAAGGTTATTTAAAGGGAAGTTTTTAGCTCTCTCCATAATGCCAGACCACTGCTCGGCCAAATCACTGAAGAGAGTGCATCTGAAACGCCTTACAAAGTTGTTAGTAGCAAAAGACGCAACTGTGCGGTCTTGTTCAGAACAAAATCAAATAAAGCAGGGAACTAAGATTTTAGAGGAGCTTCATGTAGCCAGGAGTCATGCCAGACCCTAGTCAGGTCACCCCTATTTGTCTTAATCTCTCTCCTAGTCATATATACATCCTTAACTTTCATAATCACTTTCCAACAGGGTGAGTCAAAAAATGAACATTCACATTGGCAACAGTTTTCCTTTTGAAGTATCGAACACGGGCAATACGTTGCCATAAGCCATTCCCAGATTCAAGTTTCCGCCACCATTTTACAAGGAGACTAATATTTTGCTTATGAAGATCTTTAATAACCCAGACCTCCAGTATTCCTAGAACGACAGACCCTAGCCCACTTGACCATATGATAAGCCCATTTTTTACTCCCCTTCATCCAAAAGAATCGACGACTATGAACATTCATGTTTTCAATAATTTTTTATTAAGGAGAAACATGGAAATAAAATAGGAGGGAATACCATCCAAGCTAGTGTTAATCAGGATCGCTCTAGCCCCAGAGGAAGAAGCATAACCCATCCACGGTGCTAGCCTTTTAATCAACTTAGCATCCAAGAAATCCCAATCTATTTTGAGCAAGGGATAGGTTACTGGGACACCCAAATACTTCATAGGGAGCTTACCAACCTAGCAACCAAACATCTCAGCATACATCTGATCAATGTTGTTGTCCCCTCGGATAGTAAACACCTCACCTTTATCAAAGTTAATTTTCAAGACTGACATGAGTTCAAATAGGTAGAGGAGTAACTTAAGATTTTTGGCCTTCTCCACATCATGAGAAATGCACAGGACCGTATCGTCGGCATAATGTAGAATGCCCACACCCCCATCATAAGATCAGAGGCCAAACCCTGAAACAGATTATTCTTTTGAGCAACCAACACCATCTTAGTGAGGCACTCACCACTGCAGGAATACCTAGTAGTGCGGGCGCCAAATGTCCAGCAGTCGCAGACCAGGCTCCCAGGGGCGCCCACCACTGACCTTCTGCCACTGCTATGATGCCATCAGTGGCTGGTGGGCGCCCGCCACTGTTAGAGTCCACCAATGGCGGGCAGTGCTGCTTGCCCGCCATTGGTTTATGTTATTAGTTGTGGAGGGTCGTACCTGTCGCCCGCCACAGCTACGTCTCTCCAACCATTCAAATAACCACATTACAGCATACAACTAATGTAAGCGATCATACACATTACATTTAACATAGCAATAATCTAAACTTCATACAAATAGATGTACGCATAAGTGTACAACAACTCATGTCGCATCATTAGTACAACAACACATATACATATAAGACCTCATGATAACAACAATACCATAATGACAATGAGCTAGATAAAGATAATCAAATTCTTTACTCGTCCACTTGTCCACACGGTCTTGCATACTTGATAGTTGATTTTCTCTTTGCGGACGTAATTGACATAATGATCCTCAACTTCTCTGCGGACGTAGTTAGCATAATGGTCCTCAGCTTCTTTTTTAGTCTTATATCCTTCGTAGCTGCTATTTTTATAACTGTCCACTTGCTCCTTGCATATCTTCCATGAATCATAAATTCCAGGATTCCTCCCGATGTACACCACATACCAGTTCCACTTCATCTACGCAAATAAATAAAGAAGCCAACAAGTCAATTTCATAGTTATCCAATCACATAGAGCAAAGTCACATCATAATCTTCATAGCATTATAGACGATACAAATCACCATGTTGCACAGTTTATTAGTAGTTCGAAAGCAAAAGTTTAGCTCCATCATTCGCATCGATCATATAGATCACATGAAAGTTGTGCACTAGTTGTTCAGCTCCATCATGAGCTATCCTCGCCTTCCGCGTCATCTTCGTGATCTCGTCTTGGGTGGTCCTCGCAACTTCAACGGCTGCTCGCGCACTCTCAGCCACTGCTCTAGCGCTCGCAGCGGCTGCTCTAGCGCTCTCGGCATATGCCTAAGCGCTCCTCAGCATACGACTGAGCGCTCTCGGTGGCTTCTCGAGCACTCTTGACACAGGCGAGAACGATCTCGGTGTACTGGGCCACCCTCGTGATGATGTCTATGGCAGTAGGAATCCCGCCGATGGGTGTAGGGGTCCTAAGGAAAAGAATTCTATGAGACCAGGTCTCACGGGTTAGCAGGTGAGACCCATCCTGATGGATGACACGTGGCATTCAAAAATCACAAAGCATCTACCCCACCCCCACCTGAAATCAGGAGGGAGAGATTAGATGCTTTGTGATTTGTGAATGCCACGTGTCATCCATCAGGACGGGTCTCACTTGCTCATCGTGAGACCTGGTCTCATATTTTTTTTCCGGGTCCTAACGAGGCATGTTGACTTCTTCATCTAAATCACATTAAACAATTTTTCATTTAGATATAACATTTAGAAAAAAAAAACAGCATGGCATTTGATAGAATTTGGACATATTGAGTGCCAGAAATTAAGACATTCACTATGAATACACCTGCATCTATATGTAGTACTTTTGTTATAGCACACGCAATCAATTTTAACCACTTATGAAGATTCAATGATACAACATACAACAAATTTTAGCTACACTATGTTATACTAGATTTTTATCCATATGCTGTACATTTTAACTACACTAATAAAGAGAGAGAGAACCCCATACCACACGTAACCATTGACAAAGAGGAGGGAGGTGTGCTTACGGGGCCGGAGTCGAAAGGGTGGATGTACGAGGTGGAGGTCGATGGCGGAGGCGTCAGCGGACGGCGAGTTCGACGGAGATGAGCACAACGTTGGATGCGGAGGAAAGCACAGGCGACGGGCACGGGGAAGTAGTTCGAGGTAGCGTTGCATGACGACGCCGACGAACTTCGAGGCGGGGACAGACGGTGTTGGGGATATAACTATTTGTGGAAGCCGCCCAGGAGGGGCCGGGTTACGCAAAGAAGACTCAGCATGAAGAAGCCCAAGACCAAGCATGAAGATGGCGGTTCAATAAAGGGTCTAAGGCCCACAGGCGGCTCAAGGCCCGTAATGATAAACCGCCATGATGGTATGACTTGTAGCATAAGGTAGACTTAACTAGTCACCGAGCCAGACACTGTTTATGAGCCGGCCGGGACTCTATAGGCCGCAGAGCGTCCACCCGTGTATATAAGGGGACGACCCGCTGGCGACTTAGGGCAAGAAACAACTCATCGAGAACCGGGCATAGCATATCTCGCTCCCTGGTCATTGAAACATCAAGCAATACCAACCCAACTAGACGTAGGCCTTACCTTCACTGTAAGTGGCTGAACTAGTATAAACCTCTCGTGTCTCTTGTCCTAATTAACCCCTTCAAGTTTCCTAGTTGTGATGGCTCCACGATTAAGTCCTTTCATTAGGACATCTGGCGTGACAATTCCACGACAGACGGCGTGGGCGACGGGGAAGATTGGCTCCTCGACCCCGTTCGAGGCGGCAGACCGCGACGTTGCCGGTGGCGACAGTGGACACCACGACGTTGGCAGTGGCGAGAGAGGAGAGGATAAAGGGTTCGGGTGTAGAATGAGGTTCAAGTGGCGCGGGGAGGGGGGGGGGGGGGGGATAGGCCGCCACTTTTGGTCTATGGACATGGATGTAATCTTTTTTTTGCGGGCAGAATAGGCTGCCACTTTAGGTGTTCTTTGTAGATGAATAGTTCAGAAGTTTTTTCAAAAAAAGAAGTCCAAGTGGAGCCTTTTCAGTGTGTAATGTGCATCGTGAGAAGACTGGATCGGCCGTTCAGTGTTCACACCTTGGAAAATAAAACATTGATTAGGGCAATGCACGGATACACAACCCTGACTCATAAGATTCGAAAAAAAAAACTGACTCATCACACTAAACTCAAGGTTTAGTTTCAATGTAATTTTTCTGAAGATTTCTACCTGTACATGTGGGAGTGAACTATGGACCTGCAATTTTTTTTCTTCAGAATTTATTAAAATGCCAAAACTTTTCTTTTCACCAAGCAATTAACAAACCCAGATCTTCCTATTCTCATCAAACGGCATGATAGTACCTTAATACAAACCATTTAAAACTCCCTCCTTTCCATATAAGTTGTGTTGTAATAAATCAACAACTAATATGGAACTGAGGGAGAAATAAAAAATAAATTCAATTATGACATTGCCACAGTGAAATACCTGATGCAATTTGCATCATGCAACAATATTTTCTCCACAATATAATAATCTACTAAATTATGATATTGCCACATCTAAGCAGCAAAAGCATGGCATCGCCTGCAAGGCTCTAGAACATTTAACTTTACTGTGGAGGGAACTTTTCCCATAATATACCTTTCAATTGCCAAGAGGGCTTCACGGGCTTCTTTGATCATATGCCTACCTATGGGGTTACACTCACCGGTTTCATGAATGTGCCTACCAATATCGTCAACATCATCTATCGTGCCCAATGTAAGGCGCACTAGTGATGTTGCATTCTCAAGAATATGACATGTCAACTCAACCATGCTCTTTGCAGAGCAAAACCCAGAGATCTTGACAGTCTTGATGTTCTCATGGCGGTATTCCCGCCTCTGCCTAAGATGAGACGGGTCTCCAAAAACCGAATCATGTTTCATGCGAGTCTGCGACACCTGCATAGGATCAAAATTAATATGACTGCATAGGATCAAAATTAATATGACCATCGACTGATAATGTAAAAAACCAGGAAGATGCTTGGATTGATGATACAACTGAAGATACTAGACTAGATATCTTTCGAGATGAAAACGTGACTTACAGCCAAGTGGAAAGTTTCCAAGACAGGACAAGCATCCAGGAAAGAAACCAGAGAAAAGTAATCGTAGACTGGGGGGAAAGCCCCATGTTCGGCTTCAAGACAAATAGACAAATACTTGAGTGGAGGAATTTGACAGGCACAATTGGTGTATTGATGACCTTCAAAAATACGACTCACATTAGTAACATTTCAAGTTATATCTGATAATCAAAAGTTTTGTAGTATACCTCACTAACAGAAGATATGCTGAGAGTTTCAATATTGGGCACAATGGATGGCAGGTTGGCACGAGCATTGTAAATGGTGTTACACTGAGCAAAACAACACATTCCCATGGTCTTCAATTGAACTGAATCTCCAAACAGAAGTTTAACTTGTCCACCATTGAAGTAAAAAGTGGAGAGATTTGGAGCTTTGCACTATATTGTCTGCAGATTAGTGCATTCAGACACCATCAGGTAGCTGAGATGCTGTAGCAGGCTAGGTATCTTCAGGTAAGTGATCGTATTGCAATACTTGAGTGTCAAGTGCTCCAAAGCAGAAGAATTGGAAATAAGGAATCCTAATTCATCCACCGTAATACGCACCCAAAACAGCGGCAGCCTTCTCAAGTAACCAAATCCAGCCGTGGGATGGAAGGCGCAACCACCAAGGTAGAGATGCTCTATCGCGTTTCTACACCCATCATCAACAAAAAGTGCACACGGGAAATCGTAGTAGTTTGCATTGCAGGTTGAAAGTAGAACAACGGCGAGTTCCTCAATCCGTAGTTTAGCAGCAATCTGAAGCCAGCTATTAAGATAACAGGGGTCAACTGTAATGTATAATTCGATCCTGAATTTCTTAACTCCTTTGCCTGAGTGTTTTTTCAGAATGTGATCAACTTTCATAGTGAGATCCCTTGCAATTACATCGTTTTGACATGGAATTCCATTCAGGCCCAGTGCCTTCCTACTGAAGGTGAGGTTAGGATGGCACTTCCAAGAACGTAAAAATGAATGAGATACGCAGGCAACACGGGCAGCATCTCGCAGCGGCAGTAGGGAATGTATATGGCGCCAGATGTCCTGTACACACAAACATTGGAGAAAAGTTCACAAGGGGAATTGTAGAGACAAGTGGTTATTTCAATGGGGGTGAGCATGTGCACCATGTTTCTTTATAAAATTTATTTCATAGTGAAGCATGATACTTAGCTAGATATAGAAAACATTTTTTTCGATCATTGCTCTTTAATAGCTATAAGGTCGTCCGATTTCTCGGGTACAGCCTGTATTACAGAGTAACTCTTATAGTGATTTTATCCTGAGATAAAATAGTTAGAACTGAGCAAAGCAACTAATGTTGTAGTAGGAATGCAGGGGATTGCAGCACTGCAAGATCAGTCCATATTTTGTTTATTTAATTAACATAGCTCAATTTGTGCATAGTCATGTTTTACTTTAACAACGAGGATTATCAACATTTTAGTATGCTGTACCTCTGGAAGGTCTGGCCCTGAAAATGCCATTATTTTGCAACCTTGAAGGTTACTGTGTTGGCAAGAAGAGATCTTTCTTTTAGCCACTGAAGCTACCGATCTATCTGCAACACATCATGCATTGATATTAATAATAATATAGACATTACCATCGAAAACAACAAACTCAAGCACACAGAAATCTTGTTTGCTTCCCTTATTTAAGTTTTGCACAAGGACACTAGCAGCTTCGAAAACACCAAACTCAAGCACACACAGATCTAGTTTGCTTCCCTTATCTGAGTTTTGCGGAAGGACACTAGCAATGTTCAGAAATCCCATCAATTCTGTTCAATTCAACGGAACGTGGAACCCATCAGATAGTGATATCCCTACCCTTTCCTGGCCCCCATCGCTCGCTACGACATGAAGCCTAGGGACAAGTCTGGTTTGAATGGATACTGCTGGCTCAGGAACTACGGTAGAGAAGTATCATTGAATCTTTTGCCTCTCCAAGTATTCAATAATTAATTCATTCTGAACCAAAGGGAGCTCGGTTGGAGAGTCCCTGAGTGACTACGCAAAACAGAAAGAAAAAAAAGGGATCAATCTTGCTGGCCACCAAAGTAAGATTTTAAGGTCAAGTAAAAGACATTGTCTGTCAGGCTTTCAGACTTCGATCAACATAATTTTTTCGAACCATGCAGGAGAACTGCATGTACGATATATTAAGAAAGGAGAAGTTGAAGCTATAGAAAGGTCACGGGTGGCCTGACAAAGTCGAATGCGACCTTCTACCAAAATGAAAACTACCAGCAAATGACTTGACAAGACCAACAACAATGCAGAAATAACCACAAAACAGAAGGAGCAAGGCCACAAACGAAAACGTCACGGGCTAGCCACCGCCCAAAGCCTAGCGTCAGGTTTGATCAGATCAACGATAATGCTGTGTTGGTTTGAAGATATTATCAAAAACTCTTCCCTTCCTTTCAGTCCAGACGCTCCAGGTGATAAGAATGATCAAAGAGTTTCAGTTTTTTTCCTCTTATCACCTTGCAGCCTAGATCTGCCGAATGCCACCAGATGTTCCAGGTGATAAGCATGATCAAATTTGAATCCATTTGTGGGATGACCTCCTGCAGATCAGCCCAATGCAGAGTTAAGCTCCAAATTAGATTGACGACTGCGCACTCCATGAACATGTGATGGATGTTTTCCTGAACCATATCACAGAAGAGTAGAAGAAGCATATTAGCTCGTTATGAGGGAGGTCACGTTTGGAAAGACGATATATCATCCATATCCTTCTGCGAACGACCCAACTATAAGAAAAATTTGCATTTGAGTGGAGCCCAAGACGACCATATCGCATCAGCCGATAGGTCAGTGATTGAAGTGCTAAAAACGCCTTGTAAACAGACTTTTGCAGAGAAAACTTCCTTGGCCTCCCACCTCCAATTCCAAGAGTCACTAGCATTACGATTAAGATGAACTTCAGAGAGGATATCCCACAATGCAAGCGCCTGCACAAAGACAAGTACATTGATTGGTTTCTTGATATCCTCAATCGCTTCGCTCTTGTTTTTGGATGAACCGAGTGGAAAACCTCCGCAGCAAGTCCTTAATTATGAATTCACCAATCCATTTGTTAATCCAGAAAAAACACCCTAATGAATCTCCAATGATCACCTTGAACAACATCAGTCCCCTTCCATAAGAAGGCTCTTTTAATTTTGTCAGTAGCTTTAAAGAGCCATGGTGGGGGATCGAGTGACATCATTTGAAAGATGGGGATCGCTGAGAGCACGGACTGCACCAAAATTAGACGACCTCCTTGATATATAAAAACCAAGTAGTCCAAGCAGGCAACCTGTCTCTTGGCTTGTCAATCAAACAACGAAAACCATCGAAATCGTTTTGGTTCATTCCCAACCCCCCCCGCGCCGCACACTAACTAAAAAAATCAGTAGGAGCTAAGAGACGACTTACTGCGGGGTTGAATCTGGCCGCCGAGATGCTTTCTAACCCGCTGCCTGGACATGAGCATCTTCAGAGCTAGCAACCCCATGATACAACAGCCAGGAATCAAGGGCGCCTCTCAATGGATCTGTCCACGCAGAATAGGGCGCGCGGGGAGCGGATGACGCGCTTCTATCTCGAATTCGAATTCGAGGCGAAGCCAACAAGGCGCGACTGAGGAAATAGCGTCGGCGCCGCCTGACGGGGCTACCCACCACGAGAGGAAACGGACTCTCACCCCCGGAGAAGGGCAAGGCAGGATTATTGGACACCACGCACGTTTTTGCGTGGCTGCCTCCCGCCATCGGGCAGGCTTTGGCATGTAAAATTTGGCCTGCCTAATTGTTCGTGAACAACTTTTTTTAAAACAAACTCGCAGGCTTTATTAACTAGTAGAATGCCCGTGCGTTGCTACGACTCTTTTTTCTGGTTGCATATAGGGTCGTCGCTGGGGAGACGCACGTCACTGCGGCGGTGAAGGGCAGCTTCGGGTACCTGGACCCCGAGTACTTCAAGACGCAGCAGCTCACGGACCGCTCCGACATCTACTCCTTCGGTGTGGTGCTCTGCGCGCGCCCGGTGATCGACCAGAGCCTGGACCGCGACCAGATCAATATTGCCGAGTGGGCTGTGAGGATGCACGGGGAGGGGAAGCTGGACAAGATCGCCGACTCGCGAGGATCGTCGGGGAGGTGAACGAGAACTCGTCGCACAAGTTCGTGGAGACGGCGGAGAGGTGCCTCGCGGACTACGGCGCTCGATCAGCCACTGATGATGGACGACGCGGACGAGGCGGGCCTGAGCATGACCGAGCTCGCCGACAGCCAGGTCTTCTCCCAGCTCAACGCCCGCGGCGAGGGACGATGATCCATCCATCCACCACTTCCTGCACCATTTCTGCAATCTGTACCTGTAGGCTGTAGAGTAGAAGATGTTCTCTGAATCAACAATGGACACGATTCAGCATTGATTTGGAGGCGATGAATAAAATGAACCCTCATCTATAATTGTTGATGCTCCTCCACAGCTCTCAAAAATGTGTAATTGTCCATGATAATAATTTGCAGTTCCATGTACTAACGCCATTTTTTAGGCTTCTGCTTTTTGTTTCAAGAAAATATTGGAATGCCAGAGAAACTTGATTGTTTGTTCATCAGGCAAATTCCAGAGCCAAATTTTCTGGTTTTCATCAAACATCATGACAGTATGCCTCAAGCACAGCACATGTAAATTTGATTACACAAAATGCAAGAACCAAATTACCGCATATGTGAAAATAAAAATAAAGATAAAAACAATAATTTCATGGAGAAAAATAAACAAAATTGTTGGGATAACTGCATAGCACATCTCAGTTACATGATACTCAGACCCTTGGTCTGGTTTTGGAATATATAAGGTAGACTGCGGCCTGCCTTTTTATCCAAAAAGTTACATGATACTCCCTTGTCTCCCCAAAGGCCTATAACTTTTATCTCGGGTCAAATGTTGTAAATTTTGACCAAACTTTATAAAAAAATATATCAACAACTACAATACTAAATAGTTTCTGATATCTTCTCTTATATATCAAAATACCATAATTGCTTGCCCCTATGCTTCTACACGGGTGTTTAAGTGACCTGTTTGGACATTCCTCCTGCAAGTCGCAACTCATGCAACAGTGTTCGGTCCACAATGTAATTTACAATTTTATGATATTGCCACATCTAAGCAGCCAAAGCATGGCATAGCTTGCAAGGCTCCAGGACATTTAACTTGACCGCGGAGGGAACTATTCCCACAATATATCTTTTGACAGCCAAGAGCGCTTTATGTGCTTCTTTGATCATATGCCTGCCTATGTGGCCACATTCACCAGTTTTGTGAATGTGTCTGTCAATACTGAAAACAGCACGTATCGTGTCCAAAGTAAGGCACTCGAGTGATGTTGCATTCTCGAGAATATGGCATGCCAGCTCGACCATGCTCTTCGCAGAGCAAAACCCAATAATCTTCACATTCTTAATGTTGTCGTGGCGGTATTCAGGCATCTGCCTAAGACGTGACGACGGGTCTCCAAGAACCGAATCGTGTTTCATGCGATCCTGTGACACCTGCATGCGCAGTATTCAATATTAGTGTCCCTGACAATGTGAAAACCAAGATACTTGGATCGTACCACCGAAGATACTAGACAACAGATATGATTCAAGATGAAAGAGCGACTTACAACCAAGTTGAAAGTTTCCAAGACAGGACAAGCATCCAGCAAAGAAACCAGAGAAAAGTAATCATAGTCTGGGGAAAAAGCCCCGTTTCCTTCAAAAGAAATAGACAGATACTTGAGGTGGAGGAATTTTACAGGCACGATTGGTGTATTGACCACCTTCAAGAATACACCTCACATTAGTAACATCCTAAGGTATATACAATAATCAAAAGTTCTGCAGTTTACCTCACTAACAGAAGATATGCTGAGAGTTTCAATATTGGGCACAATGGATGGCAGGTTGGCACGAGCATTGTAAATGGTGTTACACTGAGCAAAACAACACATTCCCATGGTCTTCAATTGAACTGAATCTCCAAACAGAAGTTTAACTTGTCGACCACTGAAGTAAAAAGCGGAGAGATTTGGAGCTTTGCACTCTATTGTCTGCAGATTAGCGCATGCAGCCACCATCAGGTAGCTGAGATGCTGTAGCAGGCTGGGTATCTTCAGGTAAGTGATCGTATTGCAATACTTGAGTGCCAAGTACTCCAAAGCTGGAGATTTGGAAATAAGGCATTCTAATTCATCCACTGTAATATGCACCCAAAACAGATGCAACTTTCTCAAGTAACCAAATCCAGCTGTGGGATGGAAGGCACAACCACCAAGGCAGAGATGCTCTATTGCCTTTCTACACCCATCATCAACAAAAAGTGCACATGGGAAATGGTAGTAGTTTGCATTGCAGGTTAAAGGTAGAACAACGGCGAGTTCCTCAATCCGTAGTTCAGCAGCAATCTGAAGCCAGCTATTAAGATAGTCGGAATCAACTGGAATGTTTAATTCGATCCTGAATTTCTTAACTCCTTTGCCTGAGTGTTTTTTCAGAATGTGGTCGACTTTCATAGTGAGATCCCTTGCAATTACATCGCTTTGACGTGGAATTCCATTCAGGTCCAGTGCTTTCCTAGTGAAGGAGAGGTTGGGATGGCATTTCCAGGAACGTAAAAATGCATGAGATACGCAGGCAACACGGGCAGCATCTCGCAGCGGCAGTATGGAATGTATATAGCGCCAGATGTCCTGTAGAAACAAACATTGGAGAAGAGTTCACAAGGGGAATTGTACAGGCAAGTGGTTATTTCAATGGGGTGAGCATGTGCAGGATGTTTCTTTATAAGATTTAGTACAAAAACTCTATTGTCTGTACTTTTGTACTATTCTTTTTACCATGAAATCATGGGGGAACCCCCAAGGGTAATTTTCTATTAGTAAATATAGTACAAAAAACAGAAAGGTTGAACTGACATATAATTGAACAAAAATAGCAAAGCAACTCACCCTCATCTCTTGACAGAGAGTTTTGTTCTGAGCTACTGAGCAAAGCAATTAATGTTGTAGTACGTACTGCAGGAGATTGCAGCACTAGAAGATCAGTCCATATTTTATTTATTTATTACTCCCTCTGTTCCTAAATATTTGTTTTTCTAGAGATTTCAACAAGTGATTACATACGGAACAAAATGAGTGAATCTACACTTTAAAATATGTCTATATACATCCGTACATGGTAACCATTTGAAATTTCTAAAAAGACAAATATTTAGAAACAGAGGGAGTAGTTAGCATATACTCCCTCCGTCCCATAATATAAGAACGTTTTTGACACTAGTGTAGTGTTAAAAATGTTCTTATATTTTGGGATAGAGGGAGTACCAATTTGTGCTCTTTTGAGGCTAGAATTGTCGTAGTCGTGTTTTACTCTAATTAGTAGTATTATCAGCATTGTAGTATGCTGAACCTCTGGAAGGCCTGCCCCTGAAAATGCCACTCTCTTGCAACCTTGAATGTTATTGTGTTGGCATGAAGAGATCTTTCTTTTAACCACAGAAGCAACCAATCTATCTGCAACAAATCATGCATGGGTATCAGTAATATAGACATTACCATAAAAAACAACAAACTCAAGCACGCGCAGAAATCTAGTTTGCTTCCCTTATCTAAGTTTTGTGAAAAGGACACTAGCAACTTCAAAAACATTGAGAACACCAAACTCAAGCAGAAACAGATTGTCTAAGTTTTGCGAAAGGACTGTAGCAAATTCAAAAACCATAAGACTGCAATATTCCCGAAATCCCATCCATCAATTTTGTTCATTTCAACAGAACGTAAAGCCCATCGGCCAGTGATACCCATATCCTTTCCTAGCCACCATCCCATGGTTTACATTTGGATACTACCACATGAAGCCTAGGGCAAGTCTGGTTTGAATGGATACTGATGGGTCTTTTACCTCTCAAACCTTCAATAATTGATATAATTAACGGATTTGTTCATTCTCGTCTTAACAAAGTCCGCATATAGGAAGGTATGATGGACTCATATGGAATAACTTTGAGGTTTATGGAGTTTGGATGCACAAGTAGTATTCTTGCTTAGTGCAAGTGAAGGCTAGAAAGAGACTGGGAAGCGACCAACTAGAGAGCGACAACAGTCATGAACATGCATTAAAATTAATCAACACTGAGTGCAAGCATGAGTAGGATATAATCCACCATGAACATAAATATCGTGAAGGCCATGTTGATTTTGTTTTAACTACATGCGTGAACATGTGCCAAGTCAAGTCACTCAAATCATTCAAAGGAGGATACCACCCTATCATACCACACCACAACCATTTTAATAACATGTTGGCACGCAAGGTAAACCATTATAAACTCCTAGCTAATTAAGCATGGCATAAACAACTATAATCTCTAATTGTCATCGCAAACATGTTTATTCATAATAGGCTGAATCAGGAACGATGAAATAATCATATTTACAAAAATAAGATAGGTCGAGTTCGTACCAGCTTCACTCATCTCAATCATTTCATCATATATCGTCATTATTGCCTTTCACTTGCACGATCGAACGGTGTGTATAATATTAATAGTGCACGTGCATTGGACTAAGCTGGAATCTGCAAGCATTCAATTCAAGGAAGAAGACAAGGTAATATGGGCTCTTGGTTAAATCAGCAATAATGCATATGAGAGCCACTCAACATTTTCATCATGGTCTTCTTCTCTCAACCCCCAAAGAAAAACAAAAGAAATAAAACTATTTACACGGGAAAGCTCCCAACAAGCAAAAGAAGAACGAGAAATCTTTTTGGGTTTTCTTTTAATTAGTACTACTACAAGCATGGAAAGTAAACTAGCTAAAAGCTACAACTAATTTTTTTGTTTTTTCTTAAGGTTATCAAACACACAAGAAGAAAGCTAGAAAAAGAAAATAAACTAGCATGGATAGTACAATGAAAAGGTATGAGCACCGACAACTAGAATGAGTGTGTGAACATTAATATAATGTCGGTGAGAAATACGTACTCCCCCAAGCTTAGGCTTTTGGCCTAAGTTGGTCTATGCCCATGGATCGCGATTACTCTCTCCGGTGTACCGAGGAGTGTCATCAGAGTACCACTGGCTGGCGATCTCCTTCGGATCCCACTGATAAAAGGACGGTCGATAAGGGTCAAGTGGTGGTTCCGGCTTGCTACGTCTTGAGCTTGTGTTGGTTTTCCTTCAAGAGGAAAGGGTGATGCAGCAAAGTAGCGTAAGTATTTCCCTTAGTTTTTGAGAACCAAGGTATCAATACAGTAGGAGGCTCCTCAGAAGTCCCCCACACCTATACAAACAAAGAAGAACCTTGCAACCAACACAATAAAGGGGTTGTCAATCCCTTCACGGCCACTTGCGAAAGTGAAATCTGATAGAGATAAAATGATAAGATAAACATATTTTTGGTATTTTATAATATAGATTGGAAAAGTAAAGGTGCAAATAAAAGTAGATGGCAAACTTATATGATAAAAGATAGACCCGTCGGCCATAGGTTTCACTAGTGGCTTCTCTCAAGATAGCATTGTTGGGGAACGTAGTAATTTCAAAAAATTTCCTACGCACACGCAATATCATGGTGATGATATAGCAACGAGAGGGGAGAGTGTTCGTCTACGTACCCTCGTAGACCGTAAGCGGAAGCTTGGCACAACACGGTTGATGTAGTCGTACGTCTTCACGATCCGACCGATCCAAGCACCGAACGTACGGGGCCTCCGAGTTCAGCACACATTCAGCTCGATGACGATCTCCGACCCTCCGATCCAGCAAAGGCTCCGGAGATGAGTTCCGTCAGCACGACGGCGTGGTGACGATGATGATGTTCTACCGGCGCAGGGCTTCGCCTAAACTCCGCGACGATATGACCGAGGTGGAATATGGTGGAAGGGGGCACCGCACACGGCTAAGGAACGATCCATAGATCAACTTGTGTGTCTTTGGGGTGCCCCCCGCCCCCGTATATAAAGGAGCCAGGGGGGAGGAGGCGGCCGGCCTAGAGGGCGCGCCAAGGGGGGGAGTCCTACTCCCACCGGGAGTAGGACTCCCTCTTTCCAAGTAGGAGTAGGAGAAGGGGGGAAAGAGGAGGAAGAGGGGAAGGAAAGGGGGGGCGCCGCCCCCCTTCCCTTGTCCTATTCGGACTAGGAGGGGGAGGGGCGCGCGGCCCCCTCCTGGCTCTTTCCCTCTTCTCCCTCGAGGCCCATGTAGGCCCATTAACCCCCCGGGGGGGTTCCAGTAACCTCCCGATACTCCGGTAAAATGCCGATTTCACCCGGAACCATTCCGATGTCCAAACATAGGCTTCCAATATATCAATCTTTATGTATCGACCATTCCGAGACTCCTCGTCATGTCCGTGATCACATCCGGGACTCCGAACAAACTTCGGTACATCAAAACATATAAACTCATAATAAAATTGTCATCGAAACGTTAAGCGTGCGGACCCTACGGGTTCGAGAACTATGTAGACATGACCTAAAACCATTCTTGGTCAATAACCAATAGCGGGACCTGGATGCCCATATTGGTTCCTACATATTCTACGAAGATCTTTATCGGTCAAACCGCATAACAACATACGTTGTTCCCTTTGTCATCGGTATGTTACTTGCCCGAGATTTGATCGTCGGTATCGAATACCTAGTTCAATCTCGTTACCGGCAAGTCTCTTTACTCGTTCTGTAATACGTCATATCATAACTAATTTATAATGCTTGCAAGGCTTAAGTGATGAGTATTACCGAGAGGGCCCAGAGATACCTCTCCGACAATCGGAGTGACAAAACCTAATCTCGAAATACGCCAACTCAACATGTACCTTCGGAGACACCTGTAGTACTCCTTTATAATCACCCACTTACGTTGTGACGTTTGGTAGTACCCAAAGTGTTCCTCCGGTAAACGGGAGTTGCATAATTCTCATAGTTACAGGAACATGTATAAGTCATGAAGAAAGCAATAGCAGAATACTAAACGATCAAGTGCTAAGCTAACGGGATGGGTCATGTCAATCACATTATTCTCCTAATGATGTGATCCCATTAATCAAATGACAACACATGTCTATGGTTAGGAAACATAACCATCTTTGATTAATGGGCTAGTCAAGTAGAGGCATACTAGTGACTATATGTTTGTCTATGTATTCACACATGTATCATGTTTCCGGTTAATACAATTCTAGCATGAATAATAAACATTTATCATGATATAAGGAAATAAATAATAACTTTATTATTTCCTCTAGGGCATATTTCCTTCAGTCTCCCACTTGCACTAGAGTCAATAATCTAGATTACATAGTAATGATTCTAACACCCATGGAGTCTTGGTGCTGATCATGTTTTGCTCGTGTTAGAGGCTTAGTCAACGGGTCTGCAACATTCAGATCCGTATGTATCTTGCAAATCTCTATGTCTCCCACTTGGACTTGGTCCCGAATGGAATTGAAGCGTCTCTTGATGTGCTTGGTCCTCTTGTGAAATCTGGATTCCTTTGCCAAGGCAATTGCACCAGTATTGTCACAGAAGATCTTCATTGGTCCCGATGCACTAGGTATGACACCTAGATCGGAAATGAAGTCCTTCATCCAGACTCCTTCATTCGCTGCTTCAGAAGCAGCTATGTACTCCGCTTCACATGTAGATCCCGCCACGACGCTTTGTTTAGAACTGCACCAACTTACAGCTCCACCGTTTAATATAAACACGTATCCGGTTTGCAATTTAGAATCGTCCGGATCAGTGTCAAAGCTTGCATCGACGTAACCTTTTACGACTAGCTCTTTGTCACCTCCATATATGAGAAATATATCCTTAGTCCTTTTCAGGTATTTCAGGATGTTCTTGACCGCTGTCCAGTGATCCACTCCTGGATTACTTTGGTACCTTCCTGCCAAGCTTATTGCTAAGCATACGTCAGGTCTGGTACACAGCATTGCATACATGATAGAGCCTATGGCTGAAGCATAGGGAACATCTTTCATTTTATCTCTATCTTCTGCTGTGGTCGGGCATTGAGTTTGACTCAACTTCACACCTTGTAGCACAGGCAAGAATCCTTTCTTTGCCTGATCCATTTTGAACTTTTTCAAAATTTTGTCAAGGTATGTGTTTTGTGAAAGTCCTATTAAGCGTCTTGATCTATTTCTATAGATCTTGATAACCAATATATAAGCAGCTTCGCCGAGGTCTTTCATTGAAAAACTTTTATTCAAGTATCCCTTTATGCTATCCAGAAATTCTATATCATTTCCAATTAACAATATGTCATCTACATATAAAACTAGAAATGCTACAGAGCTCCCACTCACTTTCTTGTAAATACAGGCTTCTCCAAAAGTCTGTATAAAACCATATGCTTTGATCACACTATCAAAGCGTTTATTCCAACTCCGAGAGGCTTGCACCAGTCCATAAATGGAACGCTGGAGCTTGCATACTTTGTTAGCACCTTTTGGATTAACAAAACCTTCCGGCTGCATCATATACAACTCTTCTTCTAGAAATCCATTCAAGAATGCAGTCTTGACATCCATTTGCCAAATTTCATAATCATGAAATGCAGCAATAGCTAACATGATTCGGACAGACTTAAGCATCGCTACGGGTGAGAAAGTCTCATCGTAGTCAACCCCTTGAACTTGTGGAAAACCTTTCGCAACAAGTCGAGCTTTATAGATAGTTACATTACCATCAGCGTCAGTCTTCTTCTTAAAAATCCATTTATTCTCAATAGCTTGCCGATCATCGGGCAAGTCAACCAAAGTCCATACTTTGTTTTCATACATGGATCCCATCTCAGATTTCATTGCTTCTAGCCATTTTGCGGAATCTGGGCTCATCATCGCTTCCTCATAGTTCGTAGGTTCATCATGGTCAAGTAACATGACTTCTAGAATAGGATTACTGTACCACTCTGGTGCGGATCTTACTCTGGTAGACCTACGAGGTTCTGTAGAAACTTGATCTGAAGTTTCATGATCAATATCATCAGCTTCCTCACTGATTGGTGTAGTTGTCACAGGAACCGGTTCTTGTGATGAACTACTTTCCAATAAGGGAGTAGATACAGTTATCTCATCAATTTCTACTTTCCTCCCACTCACTTCTTTCGAGAGAAACTCCTTCTCTAGAAAGGATCCGAATTTAGCAACGAAAATCTTGCCCTCAGATCTGTGATAGAAGGTGTACCCAATAGTCTCCTTTGGGTATCCTATGAAGACACATTTCTCCGATTTGGGTTCGAGCTTATCTGGTTGAAGTTTATTCACATAAGCATCGCAGCCCCAAACTTTAAGAAACGACAACTTTGGTTTCTTGCCAAACCACAGTTCATAAGGTGTCGTCTCAACGGATTTTGATGGTGCCCTATTTAACGTGAATGCGGCCGTCTCTAAAGCATAACCCCAAAACGATAGCGGTAAATCAGTAAGAGACATCATAGATCGCACCATATCAAGTAATGTACGATTACGACGTTCGGACACACCATTTCGTTGTGGTGTTCCAAGTGGCGTGAGTTGCGAGACTATCCCGCATTGTTTCAAGTGTAGACCAAACTCGTAACTCAAATATTCTCCTCCACGATCAGATCGTAGAAACTTTATTTTCTTGTTACGATGATTTTCTACTTCACTCTGAAATTCTTTGAACTTTTCAAATGTTTCAGACTTGTGTTTCATTAAGTAGATATACCCATATCTGCTTAAATCATCTGTGAAGGTGAGAAAATAACGATATCCGCCATGAGCCTCAACATTCATTGGACCACATACATCTGTATGTATGATCTCCAACAAATCTGTTGCTCTCTCCATAGTACCGGAGAACGGCGTTTTTGTCATCTTTCCCATAAGGCACGGTTCGCAAGTACCAAGTGATTCATAATCAAGTGATTCCAAAAGCCCATCAGTATGGAGTTTCTTCATGCGTTTTCCACCGATATGACCTAAACGGCAGTGCCACAAATAAGTTGCACTATCATTATCAACTCTGCATCTTTTGGTTTCAACACTATGAATATGTGTATCAATACTATCGAGATTCAATAAAAATAGACCACTCTTCAAGGGTGCATGACCATAAAAGATACTCCCTCAATTTTTGTATATAAGGCCACAAACTCATATTGCAGGTACCAAAGCAAAAGTTAATGTCTTCTAAGTCAATGTTGCAAGGCAGTTTATCTCCTTGTTTGTCGTGTAAATTAATGTGTATTCTTCTCTTTCATGCACATCAAGCCAATGCTCTCACTCCCGCATGCATGCAAGGGGTAGTTAATGTCCTCCTTTACTAGTACTACGAGGCAAACACCATTAATATTGCATCGATTGATGTTAGTGGCCTTATATATCTGCAAATTGTTATTTTGATAGTGGCCTTGTATATAAAAATGGAGGGAGTATTACTCATATAAATAGAACAACCATTATTCTCTGATTTAAATGAATAACCGTCTCGCATCAAACAAGATCCAGATATAATGTTCATGCTCAACGCTGGCACCAAATAAAAATTATTTAGGTCTAATACTAATCCCGATGGTAGATGTAGAGGTAGCGTGCCGACCGCGATCACATCGACTTTGGAACTATTTCCCACGCGCATCGTCACCTCGTCCTTAGCTAATCTTTGCTTAATCCGTAGTCCCTGTTTTGAGTTGCAAATATTAGCAACAGAACCAGTATCAAATACCCAGGTGCTACTGCGAGCATTAGTAAGGTACACATCAATAACATGTATATCACATATACCTTTGTTTACTTTGCCATCCTTCTTATCCGCCAAATACTTGGGGCAGTTCCGCTTCCAGTGTCCAGTCTGCTTGCAGTAGAAGCACTCAGTTTCAGGCTTAGGTCCAGACTTGGGTTTCTTCTCTTGAGCAGCAACTTGCTTGCCGTTCTTTTTGAAGTTCCCCTTCTTCTTCCCTTTGCCCTTCTTCTTGAAACTAGTGGTTTTGTTAACCATCAACACTTGATGCTCCTTCTTGATTTCTACCTCCGCGGCTTTCAGCATCGCGAAGAGCTCGGGAATAGTCTTGTTCATCCCTTGCATATTATAGTTCATTACGAAGCTCTTGTAGCTTGGTGGCAGTGATTGGAGAATTCTGCCAATGACACTATCATCAGGAAGATTAACTCCCAGTTGAATCAAGTGATTATTATACCCAGACATTTTGAGTATGTGTTCACTGACAGAACTATTCTCCTCCATCTTGCAGCTATAGAACTTATTGGAGACTTCATATCTCTCAATCCGGGCATTTGCTTGAAATATTAACTTCAACTCCTGGAACATCTCATATGCTCCATGACGTTCAAAACGTCGTTGAAGGCCCGGTTCTAAGCCGTAAAGCATGGCACACTGAACTATAGAGTAGTCATCAGCTTTGCTCTGCCAGACGTTCTTAACGTCGTCAGTTGCATCAGCAGCAGGCCTGGCACCCAGCGGTGCTTCTAGGACGTAACTTTTCTATGCAGCAATGAGGATAATCCTCAGGTTACGGACCCAGTCCGTGTAATTGCTACCATCATCTTTCAACTTTGCTTTCTCAAGGAACGCATTAAAATTCAACGGAACAACAGCGCGAGCCATCTATCTACAAACAAACATAGACAAGCAATATACTATCAGGTACTAAGTTCATGATAAATTTAAGTTCAATTAATCATATTACTTAAGAACTCCCACTTAGACAGACATCTCTCTAGTCATCTAAGTGATTACGTGATCCAAATCAACCAAACCATGTCCGATCATCACGTGAGATGGAGTAGTTTCAATGGTAAACATCGCTATGTTGATCATATCTACTATTTGATTCACGCTCGACCTTTCGGTCTCCGTGTTCCGAGGCCATATCTGTATATGCTAGGCTCGTCAAGTATAACCTGAGTATTCCGCGTGTGCAACTGTTTTGCACCCGTTGTATTTTTACGTAGAGCCTATCACACCCGATCATCACGTGGTGTCTCAGCACGAAGAACTTTCGCAACGGTGCATACTCAGGGAGAACACTTCTTGATAATTAGTGAGAGATCATCTTAAAATGCTACCGTCAAACAAAGCAAGATAAGATGCATAAAGGATAAACATCACATGCAATCAATATAAGTGATATGATATGGCCATCATCATCTTGTGCTTGTGATCTCCATCTTCGAAGCACCGTCATGATCACCATCATCACCGGCGCGACACCTTGATCTCCATCGTAGCATCGTTGTCGTTACGCCATCTATTGCTTCTACGACTATCGCTACCGCTTAGTGATAAAGTAAAGCAATTACAGGGTGTTTGCATTTCATACAATAAAGCGACAACCATATGGCTCCTGCCAGTTGCCGATAATTTCGGTTACAAAACATGATCGTCTCATACAATAAAATATAGCATCACGTCTTGACCATATCACATCACAACATGCCCTGCAAAAACAAGTTAGACGTCCTCTACTTTGTTGTTGCAAATTTTACGTGGCTGCTATGGGCTTAGCAAGAACCGTTCTTACCTACGCATCAAAAACCACAACGATAGTCCGTCAAGTTGGTGCTGTTTTAACCTTCGCAAGGACCGGGCGTAGCCATACTCGATTTAGCTAAAGTGAGAGAGACAGACACCCGCCAGTCACCTTTAAGCACGAGTGCTCGCAACGGTGAAACCAGTCTCGCGTAAGCGTACGCGTAATGTCGGTCCGGGCCGCTTCATCTCACAATACCGCCGAACCAAAGTATGACATGCTGGTAAGCAGTATGACTTGTATCGCCCACAACTCACTTGTGTTCTACTCGTGCATATAACATCAACGCATAAAACCTAGGCTCGGACGCCACTGTTGGGGAACGTAGTAATTTCAAAAAAAATTCTACGCACACGCAAGATCATGGTGATGATATAGCAACGAGAGGGGAGAGTGTTCGTCTACGTACCCTCGTAGACCGTAAGCAGAAGCGTTGGCACAATGCGGTTGATGTAGTCGTACGTCTTCACGATCCGACCGATCCAAGCACCGAACGTACGGGGCCTCCGAGTTCAGCACACGTTCAGCTCGATGACGGTCTCCGACCCTCTGATCCAGCAAAGGCTCCGGAGATGAGTTCCGTCAGCACGACGGCGTGGTGATGATGATGATGTTCTACCGGTGCAGGGCTTCGCCTAAACTCCGCGACGATATGACCGAGGTGGAATATGGTGGAAGGGGGCACCGCACACGGCTAAGGAACGATCCGTAGATCAACTTGTGTGTCTTTGGGGTGCCCCCCGCCCCCGTATATAAAGGAGCTAGGGGGGAGGAGGCGGCCGGCCTACAGGGCGCGCCAAGGGGGGGAGTCCTACTCCCACCGGGAGTAGGACTCCCTCTTTCCAAGTAGGAGTAGGAGAAGGGGGGAAAGAGGAGGAAGAGGGGAAGGAAAGGGGGGCGCCGCCCCCCTTCCCTTGTCCTATTCGGACTAGGAGGGGGAGGGGCGCGCGGCCCCCTCCTGGCTCTTTCCCTCTTCTCTCTTGAGGCCCATGTAGGCCCATTAACCCCCGGGGGGGTTCCAGTAACCTCCCGGTACTCCGGTAAAATGCCGATTTCACCCGGAACCATTCCGATGTCCAAACATAGGCTTCCAATATATCAATCTTTATGTCTCGACCATTCCGAGAATCCTCGTCATGTCCGTGATCACATCCGGGACTCTGAACAAACTTCGGTACATCAAAACTTATAAACTCATAATAAAATTGTCATCGAAACGTTAAGCGTGCGGACCCTACGGGTTCGAGAACTATGTAGACATGACCTAAAACCATTCTCGGTCAATAACCAATAGCGGGACCTGGATGCCCATATTGGTTCCTACATATTCTACGAAGATCTTTATCGGTCAAACCGCATAACAACATACATTGTTCCCTTTGTCATCGGTATGTTACTTGCCCGAGATTTGATCGTCGGTATCGAATACCTAGTTCAATCTCGTTACCGGCAAGTCTCTTTACTCGTTCTGTAATACGTCATCTCATAACTAACTTATAATGCTTGCAAGGCTTAAGTGATGAGTATTACCGAGAGGGCCCAGAGATACCTCTCCGACAATCGGAGTGACAAAACCTAATCTCAAAATACGCCAACTCAACGTGTACCTTCGGAGACACCTGTAGTACTCCTTTATAATCACCCAGTTACGTTGTGACGTTTGGTAGTACCCAAAGTGTTCCTCCAGTAAACGGGAGTTGCATAATTCTCATAGTTACAGGAACATGTATAAGTCATGAAGAAAGCAATAGCAGAATACTAAACGATCAAGTGCTAAGCTAACGGGATGGGTCATGTCAATCACATTATTCTCCTAATGATGTGATCCCATTAATCAAATGACAACACATGTCTATGGTTAGGAAACATAACCATCTTTGATTAATGAGCTAGTCAAGTAGAGGCATACTAGTGACTATATGTTTGTCTATGTATTCACACATGTATCATGTTTCCGGTTAATACAATTCTAGCATGAATAATAAACATTTATCATGATATAAGGAAATAAATAATAACTTTATTATTGCCTCTAGGGCATATTTCCTTCAAGCATAAGTATTACGGTGGGTGAACAAATTACTATCGAGCAATTGATAGAAAAGCGAATAATTATGAGATTATCTAGGCATGATCATGTATATAGGCATCACGTCCGTGACAAGTAGACCGACACCTGCCTGCATCTACTACTATTACTACGCACATCGACCGACTCCTGCCTGCATCTAGAGTATTAAGTTCATAAGAACAGAGTAACGCATTAAAAAAGATGACAGGATGTAGAGGGATAAACTCATGCAATATGATATAAACCCCATCTTTTTATCCTCGATGGCAACAATACAATATGTGCCTTGCATCCCCTGCTATCACTGGGAAAGGACACCGCAAGATTGAACCCAAAGCTAGCACTTCTCCCATTGCAAGAAAGATCAATCTAGTAGGCCAAACCAAACTAATAATTCGAAGAGACTTGCAAAAATAACTTAATCACACATAAAAGAATTCAGAGGAGATTCAAATATTTCTGATAGATAAACTTGATCATAAACCCACAATTCATCGGATCTCGACAAACACACCGCAAAAAGTGTTACATCAAATAGATCTCCAAGAAGATCGAGGAGAACTTTGTATTGAGATTCAAAGAGAGAGAAGAAGCCATCTAGTTAATAACTATGGACCCGAAGGTCTGTGATAAACTACTCACAACTCATCGAAAGAGCCTTGGAGATGATGTAGAGGCCCTCCATGGTCGATTCCCCCTCCGGCGGAGCAACGGCGAAGGCTCCAAGATGGGATCTCGCGGATACAGAAGGTTGCGGCGGTGGAATTAGGTTTTCGTGGTGCTCCTGGATGTTTTCGGGGTCCATGGATATATATAGGAGGAAGAAGTATATCGGTGGACGCTCGAGGGGCCCATGAGGGTGGGGGCGCGCCCACCCCTAGGGTGCGTGCCGAGAACCCTCGTGGCTGCCTCCTCTGTTGCTTGACGTCCCACTACTAGGAAAATGCTTATAGGTAGACATTTAGTAGTAGCGTTGGTTAGATACCCATCGCTACTGCTATTTAGCAGTAGCGCCAGCCAGTACAAGTGCTACAGGTGCACGTTAGCAGTAGCGCTGGATTTCACAGCCAGCGCTACATGTGCACGTTAGCAGTAGCGCGGGCCCCCATTGCAGCTTTAGCTATAGCGCCGGGACGCCTACCCCGCGCTGCCGCTAAGCCCACCTCTCTACTTCCTCCCACGCCGGCCCGCGCACCACCCCTCCCCTCACTCACACTCACACGCTCACACCAGATCGAATCCCTCTGTCGTCCCCCGATCCGGCCGCTTCTCCCGCATCCTACTCCGGCCGCCCTCCCCGGCGCCGGCCCTCCACCCCTGCCGGCCGCCCCCCCCCCGCACCAGCCCTCCTTCCCTACCGGCCGCCCCCCCCCCCCCCGCACTGGCCCTCCTCCCTTGTCGGCCTCCCCCCCGCACCGGCCATCCTCCCCCGCCTGTCGCCCCCCCCCCCCCCCCCCCGCGTCGGCCCTCCTCCACCGAGAGGCATACTCGTCCCTCCTTCCTCCTCCTCCCTCCCTCCCTAGTTATAGTTATTAGAGAGTAGTTAATTTTTAGTTGTTTTAGTTTAATTTATAGGTGTTTTAGTTAAATAATGTAGGTGTTTTAGTTGAATTTTTAGGTGTTTTAGTTAAATTTGTAGGTGTTTTAGTTAAAAAGGTTCGTTCTTAGAATAATGTAGGTGGTCTTAGAATAATGTTGAATTTGTTTTAAGTGTATTTAAAAGAGTTTTAGGTGTTTTAGTTGTTTTAGGTGTAGTTAACATAATTTTAGGTGGTTTAGTTGTTTTAGGTGTGGTTAACAGAATTTTAGGTGTTTTAGTTGTTTTAGGTGTAGTTAACAGAATTCTAGGTGTTTTTTTAGTTAAAGCAATTGTTGTTATTTTTTTAGTTAAAGCAATTTTTCCTGTTATATGAAAATTTGCAGTGGACATGTCATATTTTGAACATGTCACATTTTGGACATGTCATATTTTTCCGAGTGGCCTATGTTTTGCCAGAAATGCCGATTCGTTTATGTTCTGGCAAATTTCAGGCGCTCGATTGGTCCTGTTTTTAGCAAAGGTCATGTCAAATTTTGCTAAGTGTTTATTAATTTTGTTTTCATAATTAAGCATTTTGTTCTCGACGTCGACGATGCCTATCCCGCATCCTCGTCGTTGACTCGGCTGAGGACTCCTGCTTGAGCCGAGGGGCATGTCCGGGACTGGGCTCCGCCGGGCTGGTACTGGGTTGTGCTACCTTCTGGTGAGAGCAGCTTAGTGAAGAGCCAGCCCGTCGTCGACCCAGAGCTTCTTTGGTGGCGGTCACATGGGCCTGCATCGGTGGAGAGGCTTCAGTCCCCCGCGCAGGTGGTTCAACACCATATCACGGAGGAGAACGCGCACATCCAGCGCTACTTGGTTGCATTGGCGAACGACCGATTCTCCAATACCTGGCAGATTATTTGGGGATCTCACCGGAGCTATGATCCGATGATGGTTCCTTCTCTTTGGGTGTCCACCGCGGCCCACTGAACCTAGAGGAGCTATTATTCGAGATGTATTAGTGATATTATATAATGATCTTTGCTACAAACTACTATATATGTATTCGATGATGGATTATTAATTACCTATTAGTTATTTGCTTATTGAATGCAAAAGATGAGCGCGGTTTGTGCTACAAACTACTACATATGTATTCATGATGGATTATTAATTACCTATTAGGAAATGTCTAACGACGAAGGGAATTCGCTATGTGTGACATGCCTCACCTGGTAGAAGGTCGGTGCTTCAGCATCAAGCTCCAAGATACCTTCGATGTTGATACGGTACGCAACGATGACAAGTGTTTTTTATTATTTTTGCACGACTTCTCTGCTTCTTCAACGTGTAATTTCTGTCTTTTACAATTCAACTAGCTTATCCCATGCCATGCAAGACGCTGTGTCTTGGAGAAGATGGGTTTTGAAGATCATGAAAGCACGGAGACAAAGATAATTCAACTAAGGACCCATCATGGTTATGATTTTGCTGTAAAACTATACAATTCTGTGAACTCATCCAATTTTGGTTGCCCGAATTGGGAATCCCTTTCCAAGACGTATGATTTTCATGAGGGTATGCTTCTCACCTTCGATCTTGGTGATCCTGACATCGACAAAAATGATATGACCATTTGGGTCCTTGTTGACACGCTTCCAGTTCTACCGCTATGTGAGTTTCTTAAACATATTTACTAAGTAATTTATATTGTTTATTTCAAAATATTTGATATCTTATTTCCATTGACAGCTTATTTTCATTCTTCAAAAAATGTACGGAAGATGGTAGACAGAACCTACTACTACAATGATGAAGCACAATTAACTTATAAGGAGAAAGATGGTCTTATCACATTTTTTACTGATCTTGAGAATTACAATAGCTATTATCGAATTCCTCAAAATTATGGTCCATATGTGCCACTAGTGCATGCGGTGTGCTACGGTAACATCAATGGAGATATCATGGTAAAATTTTCTACTATTACGACATCCGTGCATCTTTGAACATTGCTAACTACATTGCTAACTACAAAGTTATTACTATGTTTTTGAACAAAAAATCCCGATGGATTGTGTGCCTCATCTGATGTTGCCAAGAGGTCGCATTGAAGTTATGAGCTTACGGCCACCATGGCCAGGTCAGCCACAGTATCCACATCACTCATGTCCATACTGGATTTCTAAAAGCGAGGAAACCATGATAATAAATGATTGGAAAAAATGTTTCAACCATCGTAGAGAGCTACTTGAAGCAACATTGTGCGTAGGCCAAGACTTGGAGACAGGATGATCTCCGTTCTTCATTATGGAGAGTTCAGTTTCCTTAATGAAGAGTCAATGCCTATCTTGTTTTATGATATTTTACCTAAGAGAGGGTAGAGTAGGTCCTATGAGAGGAGTAGGTCCTAGGTAGAATGTGTTATTATGTGCTATAATGTGTTAGAGTTGATGAGGAGGATGACCAACTTGTTATATATATGATGCCTCATTAACGAACATTGTTTGGTGGTGATGACTACTGGTAATGAATATGCTATTTAAACAGACTAGTTCATGATGAGTTGTTATTGTATAAAAGATATATCTGTTTAAATGTGTACAACGCCAAAATATTAAAAACTATATAAATGTTAGCAGTAGCGCTGGCCTAAAAACACGCTACTAGTAGTTGAACTTACCAGTAGCGCTGGTCTAGAAACGCGCTACTGCTACAAAATAGCTGTAGCACCGTAGCAGTAGCGCTGGTACCCGCGCAACTGGTAGCACAAAAACAAGCGCTACTGGTAAGCTTTTCTCTAGTAGTGTCCACTCTAAGTCCCCTGGATCACATTTGTTCCAAAAAGATCGCTCCTGAAGGTTTTCATTCCGTTTGGAATCCATGATATTCATTTTCTTCGAAACACTGAAATAGGCAAAAAAAAATAGCAATTCGGGCTGGGCCTCCGGTTAGTAGGTAGTCCCAAAAATGATATAAAAGTGTAAAGTAAAGCCCATAAACATCCAAAATGGTTAATATAATAGCATGGAACAATCAAAAATTATAGATACGTTGGAGACATATCAAGCATCCCCAAGCTTAATTCCTGCTCGTCCTCGAGTAGTTAAATGACAAAAACAGAATTTTTGATGTGGAATGCTACCTAGCATAATTCTCAATGTAATTTTCTTTATTGTGGCATGAATGTTCAGATCCAAATGATTCAAAATAAAAGTTCATATTGACATAAGAAATAGTAATACTTCAAGCATACTAATAAAGCAATCATGTCTTCTCAAAATAGCATGGCTAAAGAAAGTTATCCCTACAAAATCATATAGTCTAGCTATGCTCTATCTTCATCACACAAAGTATTTAATCATGCACAACCCCGATGACAAGCCAAGCAATTGTTTCATACTTTAGTAATCTCAAACATTTTGAACTTTCACGCAATACATGAGCGTGAGCCATGGACATAACACTATATGTGGAATAGAATGGTGGTTGTGGAGAAGACAAAAAGGAGAAGATAGCCTCACATCAACTAGGCGTATCAACGGGCTATGGAGATGCCCATTAATAGATATTAATGTGAGTGAGTAGGGATTGCCATGCAACAGATGCACTAGAGCTATAAATGTATGAAAGCTCAACAAAAGAAACTAAGTGGGTGTGCATCCAACTTGCTTGATCATGAATACCTAGGGCATTTTGAGGAAACCCATCATTAGAATATACAAGCCAAGTTCTATAATGAAAAATTCCCACCAGTATACGAAAGTGATAACATATGAGACTCTCTATATGAAGAACATGGTGCTACTTTGAAGCACAAGTGTGGTAAAAGGATAGTAGCATCGTCCCTTCTCTCTTTTTCTCTCAATTTTTTTGGCCTTCCTTTTTTATGGCCTTTCTCCCTTTTTTTTTCTTTTTTATATATGTGGCATTTCTCTTTTTTATGGCCTTTCTCTTCTTTTTTTTGTAAGTCCGAAGTCTCATCCCGACATGTGGGGGAATCATAATCTCCATCATCCTTTCCTCACTTGGGACAATGCTCTAATAATGAAGATCATCACACTTTTATTTACTTACAACTCAAGATTACAACTCGATTCTTAGAGCAAAATATGAGTCTATATGAATGCCTCCGGCGGTGTACCGGGATATGCAATGAATCAAGAGTGACATGTATGAAAAATTATGAAGGTGGCTTTGCCATAAATACGATATCAACTACATGATCATGCAAAGAGCAATATGACAATGATGGAGCGTGTCATAATAAATGGAACGGTGGAAAATTGCATGACAATATATATCGGAATGGCTATGGAAATGCCATAATAGGTAGGTATGGTGACTATTTTGAGGAAGGAATATGGTGGGTGTATGGTACCCGCGAAATTTGCGTGGCACAAGAGAGTCTAGCAATGGTGGAAGGATGAGAGTGCGTATAATCCATGAACTCAACATTAGTCATAAAGAACTCATATACTTATTGCAAAAATCTACAAGACATTGAAAACAAAGTACTACGGGCATGCATCTAGGGAGATAGATTGGTCGGAAAAGACCATCACTCGTCCCCGACCGCCACTCATAAGGAAGACAATCAATAAATAAAATTATGCTCCAACTTCATCACAAAGTGGTTCACCATACGTGTATGCTATGGGAATCACAAACTTCAACACAAGTATTCTTTAAATTCACAATTACCCAACTAGCATGACTCTAATATCACCACCTCTATATCTCAAAACAATTATCAGGCATCAAATTGATCATAGCATCCAATTAACTTTCTATGATAGTTTTCACTATACCCAACTTGGATGCCCATCATTCTAGGACCAATTTTATAACCATAGCAAATACCATGCTGTTCTAAAAGACTCTCAAAATAATATAAGTGAAGCATGAGAGTTCAACAATTTCTTCAAAATAAAGCCACCGCCGTGCTCTAGAAAATATAAGTGAAGCACAAGAGCAAAACTATCTAGCTCAAAAGATATAAGTGAAGCACATAGAGTATTCTAATAAATTCTAAATCAAGTGGGTTTATTCCAAAAGGTGTGTACAGCAAGGATGATTGTGGTGATATAAAAAGTAAAGACTAATATCAGACAAGACGCTCCAAGCAAAACACATATCATATGGCGAATAAAAATATAGCTTCAAGTAAAGTTATCAATAGACGAAGACGAAAGAGGGGATGCCTTCCGGGGCATCCCCAAGCTTAGGCTTGTCCTTGAATATCTTGGGGTGCCATGGGCATCCCCAAGCTTAGGCTCTTGCCACTCCTTATTCCATAGTCCATCAAATCTTTACCCAAAACTTGAAAATTTCACAACACAAAACTCAACAGGAAATCTCATAAGCTCCGTTAGTGAAAGAAAGAAAAACCACCACATAAGGTACTGTAATGAACTCATTCTTTATTTATATTGGTGTTAAACTTACTGTATTCCAACTTCTCTATGGTTCATACCCACCGATACTAGCCATAGATGCATCAAAATAAGCAACCAACACACGAAAAACAGAACAGTCTGTAGCAATCTGTAACTTTCAAATACTTCTAGAATTCTAAAAATTCTACCAAAATAGGAAGTCCTAGGAATTTTTTCTATTGATCTACATCAAAAAGAATCAACGCAAAACCACGTTTCTGTGATTTATTGATTTTTTTATCGTGAGCACAAAGTTTCTGTTTTTCAGCAGAATTAAATTAGCTATCACCATAGGTTATCCTATAGGTTCTACTTGGCACAAACACTAATTAAAACATGAAAAAACATCTAAACAGATGCTAGATAAAATATTTATTACTAAGCAGAAGCAAAAAGTAAGAAACAAAAATAAAATTGGGTTGCCTCCTAACTAGCGCTATCATTTAACGTCCCTAGCTAGGCATAAAAGCGAGAATAGATCTAAGTAGTACCATCTTTGGCACTCAATTCATAAGTAGCTCGCATGATAGATTCATAAGGTAATTTAACTTTCTTTCTTGGAAAGTGCTCCATGCCTTTCATTAATGGAAATTGGAATCTAATATTCCCTTCCTTCATATCAATAATTGCAACAATTGTTCTAAGGAAAGGTCTACCAAGAATAATAGGACATGAAAGATTGCAATCTATGTCAAGAACGATAAAATCCACGGGCACATAATTACTATTTGCAACAATAAGAACATCAATGATCCTTCCCATAGGTTTCTTAATGGTGGAATCCGCAAGGTGCAAATTTAAAGAGCAATCATCAAAATCATGGAAACCTAGCACATCACATAAAGTTTTCGGAATCGTGGAACCATTAGCACCCAAATCACACAAAGCATAGCATTCATGATCTTTAATTTTAATCTTTATAGTAGGTTCCCATTCATCATAAAGTTTTCTAGATATAGAAACTTTCGAATTAAGTTTTTCTTCATAAGATTGCATCAAGGCATCAGCAATATGTTTGGTAAAAGTTTTATTTTGGCTATAAGCATGAGGAGAATTCAATACGGATTGCAACAAGGAAATACAATCTATTAAAGAACAATTATCATAATTAAATTCCTTGAAATCCATAATAGTGGGTTCAATGCTATTTAAAGTCTTGACCTCTCAAATCCCACTTTTACCAAATTTAGCATCAAGATCTAAAAATTCCGAATCATTGGGACGCCTTTTAACTAAAGTTGTTGACTCATCTCCAGTCCCATCATTATTAAGATTCATATTGCAAAACAAAGATTTAATAGGGGACACATCAATAACTTTTAGATCTTCATCAAAAACGCCCGGGAGAGGGCAGCGCGCTCGCGGCAGCGGCGGCGGAGCAGGCGGAGCGCTCGGCCGAACATTGATCGTCGAGTAAGCACTGCGGCAGGAACTGGCATATATACATTTCATGCATGTGGTGGGCTGTACCACGCTCTTGACAATCTGGTGTCGGCTGATAATGGCCCTCGGCTTTTGCAACTCTATATTTATGATACAGATCAAAACTTGGTTCACATGGCTAATAGGTCTCCAGATCTTAATATAGACCTCATACGGCAGATTCTGAGAATACTACAGCATAACCCTTATGCGCAAGTTTTGAAGAGCCTTGGGTCTGTTCCGAAACTACATGAGTATAGAATCTCACTAAACACGGATATCAAGTTAGATCAACGAAGGTACAATGCACCAACGACTTCCCAAGTGGCAGCCATATGGGTTGAAGGGAGTGACCCACAAAATTGCTTTGACAAGAGTGTTGTTGTGCATGGAAAAACAGGAAACCGGCCACTGTATATTAGAGCATACTATGGGTGCTACGACCCATTGTCATATCCACTATTTTTCCCACATGGAGAGACTGGCTGGAATCGTTGCATGCAATATAATCGGCCACCAGATGACACGACCCAAAATTCAGTACATACGTCTGCATTGCAAGGAAACCAAGCCTCTAATTTACATATAGGTATGATGTTCACTGTTTATTTTATATACAAGCTATTTGTGAATGATGATGACAGCTTTTATGTATCAGTTGAAGACTTGATTAAAGAAAGAGAAGATGGTAATTTTGCAGTGCTTGAAGCCGATAATCATGCACCACAAGGAAACCAAGCCCCTGAATTATATACAGGTATGATGTGAACTATTAATTTATATACTTCCTATTTTCAAAATGATGCTCAAAACTTGTGTTTTCATCTACATTTGTCATATCTATCAAATGGGAACTTCATTAGAGAAAGAGAACAAGATGGGAATTTTACACCGCATGACGCCCATGGCACTGATTTACCTTCGAGTATTAATCACTTATTCTTCAATTATTATGTTGTCGATCATTATGAATATTGTTGATGATTACAAGTCCACCCACCATATTGATATTGATCTCAAACTTGTAGATGACAATGAGGATAACCCAGATGACAAATTTGGTGACAATGAGGTCAATGCAAAACAATCCAAAAAAATTGTTACACTGAGTAGAACAATGCATTCCCATGGTCTTCACTTGAACTGAATATCCAAACACAAGTTCAACTTGTCGACCACTGAAGTAAAAAGCAGAGAGATTTGGAGCTTTGCAAGGCATTCTAATTCATCCACCGTAATATGCACCCAAACAGCTGCAGCTTTCTCAAGTAACCAAATCCAGTTGTGGGATGAAAGGCACAACCACCAAGGCAGAGATGCTCTATTGCGTTTCTACACCCATCTTCAAAAAAAAAGTGCACAAGGGAAATCGTAGTCATTTGCACTGCAGGTTAAAGGTAGAACAACGGCGAGTTCCCCAACGCGTTATGCTGCCGAAATTTCTAGCGAAAATTCACCCGACTTTTAAATCCAAGCAACATAAGCATGATCCTAGCCAATATTAATTCCCCTATATAATCCTACATTTTCCATTAGACTCGAATGCATGTATCAGCCCCAAGACACATAAATAGGTCACTTCTACACTGCTATGTTATCACTCATTAAAAAAATGTATGATTCAAGTTACATGGTGGCAGCAGTAGCAGGTTCTTTGCCTTGACACAATTCAATGGCGCCGGCAATAGTTCAGACCATAAGCATAGGGGCCGAAGCATTTAAATGGTAAAGAGGATACAGTGTGCATGATAAAAGTTTCCTATGTCCGCATAGACAGACAAGCATATGTTCAGAGTAGAAATGATGGATTGGTACATGAGTCAAAGCCTTTTGTTACCAAACATGTCAACACAATTACCGGTCGCCTCCACGGCCTAACCGGTTCTCTCCACCGCCTCCCGTTTCCTGGATTTCGCCTCCCCAAACCAGATGCCAGCATGTTCCCGCTTGACCCGTGTGAACATGTTTAATGCTTGGCTTCCTATACTATATTTTTTTTGCTATATGTAACAGAAAGGCTGCTTTACATCTTAAACCTGAATAGTCAGCTCCCATTTTAGAGTTGGACGCTCCAAAGTGAATTTCCAATATTGACCAACACGACTGATGCACATGTTTTAAATATATGATATTATGTTACATTGCCTATGGAGCTTATTTATTGTTGTTCTACCAAAACCAGTAATAATAATACACACATGTTTCAGTTGTATCGGCTACTTCTTTCGAATTATTCAAGTTACAACGCAAATTTAAAGCACGGCCTATTCTTTTGAAGTCGTTCATGTAAAGGGGCCATAAGGGCAAAAAATGATCGTAGTGCAAATTTGACAAAAAGAACCTGTCAGTTTGTTGTTCAAGCCTTCTCAAGGGCAGGTACTCCTGGTGCATTGTGCCCATGTTTGCTGTTGCTTTAACACCCAGAAACATACAAGGGTGGCTGTACAAGTGTGGTTATAGACCATATTATACAGGTGGTTCACAAGTCAAGAAGCTTATAATTGATATGATGTATAAGGCACGTGTATAGGCTGTTACGGAGAAGTTGAAAAATAGACAATAAGTTAATCAGATGCTTGAAGGACTTATCATACAGTGGATCGATACGTGGAGATAATTTTTCAACCACACCAATGCTTTACATGTATCATTAGACACAATACTAATTATGGAAACAGTTGGTCTAGTTTACCAACAGTTAGAAAAATCAATACTGTAATGGCGTATCTTCTGAGCGAAAAGAAAAATCTAAGAGTACCTGCCGACCTAAATCCCATTGTCTACTGAACAAAGTAATTTAAAACCGAGGCCCAATTTTACAGTTGAATTAGTCCAAATGAAAACAAATTGCATCTACATACAGACAAAAAAGATATGTAAACTACTTTGACTGCATGCATCTTTCACACACAGGCAAGATCAAGGTCATATGCTAACCTATTATACATTGTTTGATGATCAGATTTATCCACACCAGATATATAAATAAAAAACAGTAAGAGGGGGCGAAAACTAAATTGCTGGCAACAAAGAAAGAAAGAACAAAAGGAAGGAAGATGACCATGTCTGTTTTATTACTGTATTTGGAGTTCATCTAAGATCAAGGTAATTAATTTTCTTTACCAAATCTTATATCAACTGATTCATGACCGTAAATACTGTCAAACAGCCCTTATTACCTCTCAAGTTTGAGCTGTTCTACTGTACTGAATAATTCAACAACTATTTATACCGTTCTAAGGTCAAGACATGTGGCAATAGGAAAGCATATTTACCAATGCCAAGGAAGGAAGCATTGAACAATGCATGCCAATGCATATATTATTTTTTCACTAACCTTTGATTGCATTGGCTCAGTGTGAATCTTGAGAAACAAACACATGTGCTGGCTCCATCCATATCACGCCTGGCGTCCGTACTTTCATTGTTGTCCCATGACTTGCTACTCGCATCTGCGTCACAAGGTTTACAAGAATATTCATTAGTTGGATCGAGTGGTAACATGCCAAGATTTCTTTAAGGAAGGCTAGATGGAGAAAAAGTGTTCTGTTTATTTCAGAGAGAGAGAGAGAGAGAGACGGATCAAACAACAAGCCTGACATCGCATCGGAATGATGTGGCATAACCCTTGGTGGTCGGCCCGCCGGCCGGTGGATGCACTGTTAGTGTGTTGCCTCTGAAAAGAAGGAGGTGGTGGCGCTTAGTCGACAGAGAGACAGAGGATGACCAACATGTGGGAAGGGAGCGCGAGCAAATGGCTGGCAGCAGATTTATAGTGTGAGATAGAGAAGATGGAGCGAGCGGGAACACGGAGAGACCTCAGATGGGAGGGCAATCCGCGTGAGGAGGCGGCGGCATATGGATGGGAGGGCGATCCGCGTGAGGAGGCGGCTGCCCATGGATCGGAGGGCGGTCCGCGTGAGGAGGAGGCGGCCAATGGATGGAAGGGAAGGGAGGAGGCGGAGAGATATGCTCGTAAGCAATTAAACAGGGCCTGGTTTCAAGGAGAGGGAAACGAGGACGAGAGAATCAATATAGGATGATTTGTTATGTTTCCTAACAAACTGGTGGGTAGTTTCCACTTATTTCCTAGTACTAGTTAATTAATTAGGATTGTGAATGAATCACGTCTGTGTTATTCCCTAATCATCTCCCTTCCTTGTTTGCATCTGCTAGCTACTACAAGTAAGATATTGAAAAGTAAAACCTACTAGTAAGATGCTGAAAAGAAAAACAGACATATACATAGATACAAACTCCCCGCAAAAAAGATATAGATGTAAACAAAGTTGCCGCAGACGAGTCCTCCATGGTATGCCTTGGCATTGGGTTGAGAACATGAGATGTATGTGTGTGCGCGCGCGAGAGAGAAAGAGAGAGAGACTGAAACGAAGAAAGAAAGAGTTTGGTAAAAATAGCACGCAGCTCTTATAGTAATCGGAAGAAAAGAAAAAAAAACAGATATAGCAAACAAGCCACACATATACTACAGATATGCAGAGAGAGATTGGAAATTAGTTTATTTAGTAGATAAATGAAAGCTGTTCTTTTTTCCTTAAGAAGATAAAAATATGAAGACTAGTTAGAAGCATTGTGATAGACGACAGCTAGTAGATAGCAAATCAAACTTATTTAGTAAGCAGCAGCAAACTTGCATCAGCTAGAGATGTTTACTTAGTATAGTAATGGTAGGTAAGGCTATCATTGATGCGATAGGTGGGGAAAAAAATCCCCCCTTGCCCCCGCGCCATTCCCCCCGCGGGCGGCTCGGGCGGCGGCGCCAGATCCCGCCGCGGGCGCCCTCCCCTTCCTCCTTCCCCCTCCGCCGCTGGCCGGGACCGCCAGGGCGAAGCCCCTCGCGGTGGCTGGCGGCGGGGGATCTCTCCACCACGTCTTGGTGCTGGTGGGCGCGGGGCTCCCTCCCTGGGCGGTAGCGTCGGGCGTGCACAGGGTCCGGCGGCGAGGCGGCTCCTTCTCCGGCCGGCGGCGCGCTGCGGTGCGGCGGTGGATGGGGGCTTGGCCCGCGGCAGCTGTGCCCCGTGGTGGTGGCGGGGGCCCGGCTTCGGTCCTCCGGTGGTGCTGCGGGTGGTCTTCCTTCCCCATCGCGAGTGTGCGGTGGTGTTCCTCAGGCAACGGTGGTTCCGGCGGCGGCGCTGCGCCGGATGGTGAGGAGGCGGCGGCACAACCACTTGGCTGTGGGCTGGCGCGGCAACAGGCGGCGGCACCCTTCTGGCCAGATCTGGGCCCTTTTGGGCCCCATCTGGGTCTGGGCGGGCCTAGCCGGCGGCACCGACGGACGGAGGAGCGGCTCGTGCGGGGGGTTGCGGAGACGGAGGCACGCGCACTGCAGCGCGGCAATGGGAGCTTCACGAGCCCTATCTGGCTCGACCGGGCCGTGGGCCAGGTGTGCTCTCCTTGCTGCGTCCGGCCGGTGACCGCCATGGGCCGTGGAGGTCGTCCCCTCCCGTTTGGCTGCCGATTTTGCCGCTCATCGTTCCCGGTTGTCTCCTCTCGGCCTCGTAGGTTTCGCTTCGCCGCTTGGTCGTGTGTGATGGCTTCGACGGACGGAGGTGCGGCTCGTGCGGGGGGTTGCGAAGACAGTGGCGCGCTAACTGCAGCGTGGTGACGGGAGCTTCACGAGTCCTTTTTGGCTCGGTCGGGCCGTGGGCCTGGTGTGCTCCTATTGCTGCGTCCGGCCGGTGACCGCCAAGGGCGGTGGAGGTTGTCCCCTCCTGCGTGGCTGCTGATTTTTGCCGCTCCTTGTTCCCGGCTGTCCCCTCTCAGATCCGTCGGTCTCGCTTCTCTTTCCATGGTGAGACGGCGGTGGTGATCTAAAGACCGTGGTGGCACATGTTGGTGGGCGGCAAGATTGGTGGAGTGCGACGGAGCGCCGGGGATGTGGATGTGTGGCGGACGGGAGAAATCCCTGTCGGCTTGGCTGGCACCGACGCGATGACGCCCGCGGGCGCCACTGGTCCTTCCTGAAGGGCGCCGGGCTTACCTCTTCCACACGCCCCTCCGTGTACCGGGGGAAACCCTAGGACCAGTCCGGGCAACAACGTCGGCATCGTCGCGTTCCTTCCTGAAGGTGTTGCTTGGTATGCGGCGGTCTGAAGTGCTAGGAGCGTGGTGGAAATTCTCCGGCGGGCGCAGCGGTTGCGGGTCACCATCGTTTTTGTCGACCCGACTCTGTTGTCATTAGTTTCTTTTTCTTTCTCTATTATTTCTTTTGGGCTTGCTTGTGCTGTTTGCCCCAGCATCGGACTATCAGTTGTATTGTGTGGTTGCTATATCTATATAGCGGGGTGAAAGCCTATTTCGAGGATAGTAATGATAGGTAAACATACCTTCAGACTTCAAGAAGCGTAGCGCCCGGTCGGCCACCAATCCATCCATGTCTAATTAATTGTCAAGGAGGGAGGACAAGAAGGTGATGGTTGCCAGCCAAATCATACATACAAACAAACACTGGGTGAAGATAGTTTCTTGTGGTAAGTTTGAATACACACATCACAGTTGCTTTTCAAAATCCGTCATATAGTTGGTGCACATAATATCATTACGATTTCATCAACATACATACATGCACCAGCTGCTTGTATATACTGAGAATCATTCATTCTCTCACGGACAGGACAAGATAATTAATCATTTGAGCCGACAAAACAGGACACTTGTTACATTAACCAAGATATACAATCCAAATTTTACAACACCCACTCCCTGAGACAAGACACCCAACAAATAATATCACAATTCCATCCAAATTGTACAAACTCCAGAGACACTCACTCACCCAGTAAGGGGGAAAAGTAAAAATGAACACGGTCTTGCATTTCAGCATCTTTGCTTGGGCCTTCTTGCATTTCACCATGTATATTCCCTCCTCTCGAGTCTCCTGGTCTGGTCCATTCCACGCAGACACATAAACCATGAGACTCGAATCTCTGCAGACCTCTCATCTTGCTCCAGCCGGTAGCAACAGGGTTCATCTTGCATGTTGATTGCTCATATGCGTCGAGCGAGCTCCCCCCTGCCTTCAACCAATAGGGCTACCACCTCGCACATTTGGGTGTCTCCATTGTCCGCTTGCATTGGTCGTGCACCATCATCCATCCATTCCATGACACGGAACCTGACGGCCATAGGAATCTACATGCAACAAGTTAAAAGAGGAATCAGTCACCAGAGCAACTTCACAAACTATATGATCTACACAGAGTGATAAAATAGGACACTAGAAAGTCTTTTCTCACAGAGTGTTGGCTTATACAGTACTTTTATAAGGAGACAACAAAAACAACATGCTTTTGTTAAAAACCCTCTTTTAAAACGAGAGGAACACTGCCTTCAATTGTACAAAAGCTAGCCAAACCCAAAACCTTTAGCATTATTTAGGATTTTGTCAAAAAATATTTAAAGAAGATCGTGCGCTGATTTATAGGCAACCCCCTGAACTTTGAATTTACAACAGGAGATGGTCTATTTATTTTCAGCAAACCCCCTAGATTTGGAAATCTTTACAAAAAAGTTCCTATTTATTTACCAAAAACCCCCTGGAGACAGGACACTTCACAAAAAAGGAGCCTACTTATTTACCACAAACCCCTTGGAGTTTGAAATCTTCAGAAGAAAGGGACTAGTAGCAACTAGAAGCAACCAAGTAACTTCCAGCACGATAGGTTCTTCATCCAATTCTGGAAACCAGGAGATAAAACAAGGTCACTAGGAGCAAGTGTTTTCATGTCCATCAAAGAGCATCAAATATATGTAAATGGGCCTTACACCTCATATTTCACTCGAATGGACACGACGACACCACATGATACAATAACAATATTTGGGCTTATCATCAGAACTCAAAAGGCAGAGGCCATGCATGTACAAACTCTCAAGTGCATGAACCAAATTTGGGGAAACAGTAACATGACCAAAAGAATGAGTAACATCTTACATCGTCGAACTTGTAGTTGTCCAGGTACACTTCAGAGCAAGAATCACGGGCACAGCTCCTGCAGTTCCAACCCAACGAGAGAGAAAACCAAAATAATGGCAAGACTTAGAGGAGGCAGGATAAAGGAAATGTGTGCATTATTTTTCAGTTTAGAAGCATGATGGAGGGCACCAGATTTCAGAATTGCACGAACATCACTAGCATATGGAGACTATCTAGTATACCGGTAAACAAACACATTAATGACTTCACACTTCCAAATCTGATCACTACACTGACACCGGTGGTTAGCAACAGATCATAATTCTGGCTCCAAGTAAAACTGACACTTTGAGACTGTACTAAGAAGTAACTTCCCTTATAAAAAGGAATATCCAGAGATTGGACCAAAGGGAGAGAAAATTGTACAGTTTTTAAAATTCTAGGCAAAATCATGCATACACATGATGTGAAATCTCAAAGTAGCACATGATATCACAAAATTTGCACATACATGCTATACTACCATACACACGTAAGTGGTACTTTTGAAACTTTAAGACACAGTTCTCAAATTTTTCTAAACTGTGTAGGCGAGTTTGGGTTCAACAAATCCTCATCAAGCATCCTGCTCTTCAGCATACTCAACTATTGCCATCGCGCGCGATATAAAGCATGAAGAAATGCATTAGCAGGTAGCAGTTCTATGGCATAATGGGCATGAGATCTCACTGAAGCCTCAGATATAGGCAGCATAACAAGCACCTGATTCGCAGCCTGTCTGTTTTGGTAATTTATCTTATCACACCAAAAGGGTCGACTATGCAGACAGCTCATAGGTACACAACGGTACCCATGCACTTCGTTTAAACTCCAAAACTCAAGCAAATACGATGTATAAATATCCACTTCATGGAGCAAAGATTCGTACGTGGTCTATACTACAGCGAGCGGAGTACCAACCGCTGTTCAAGGCGGTGTGTACGCGATTGGAGCAGGTGGCTACGAAGGTTTTTTCCCAACATGGGTGGCAGCATAACCTCCGGATTGACCCACCACCACTTTCGACATAGGCATATATAGTGTCGGTCTATAGGACTCTACTGTTGCCGTTTTGTCGATTTTGATTCTTTTCTTTCTGTCAAACTTTTTAGAATTGGCTGTGTGCATCTTAGTTATGCAGAGGCCGGGTGTCACTCATAATGCTTTGTATCCGCTTGATGCTACATTTTTTAGTTAATAAAATTCCCTTTATAAAAAAAATGGAGCAAAGATTCTCAATCCAACAGGAAAAGACTTATAGGATCACCCTTATGGACGACAAGAGAAAATTACCAAATTTACTGACTAAAGTCAAAATTCCGACAGAAATCATGCATTTACATTTTGTGAAAACACAAAATAGCACATTTTATCACGGGAGTTTGCACATATATGCTATACTGGCCTGTGCACATGAGTGATTCTTTTAAATAAAAATTTGAAACTTCAAAACCAAGTTGTCAGATTTTCTAAACTGCCCAAGCGAGCTTGGGTTGAGCAAATACATTTCAAGCACCCTGCCCTTCAGCGTACTCAGCCATTGTTAATGAGCGTGATATAAAACTCGAAGAAATGCATTAGCAGCTCCATGCTATAATGGACATGGATTCTTATGGAAGACAGGTGAATGCACTAATAAGAACCAAATACGAGAGACGATGAATGCAGAAAAGCAGCCAACTCGAAAGGAAATTGTTTTTCCCATGAAGGATGAACAAGATTAACTAGTTATCAGACATTTAGAACATAGCCATACTTCTTCCATACATAAAAAAATGCGTGTTCATGATTTTGAGCAAAAGATCTTATGTAAGGAAAATCTGTGAATAACAAACCAGTAGCAGTGCACTCTGACCAAACATATGAACGTCCCCGTCTCACACTACATGGCCATTGCAGTCTACCCCATGAGACACACTTGAATCAAACAGTCCCAGATAAGCTAACCTTTAAGACATACAAATAATTATCAACAAGAACAATAGTTAGACCATTCCTTGTTGGCCTAGTTGCGAGACAATTGAATATTTTGTTTCAATACTTATTCATCACAAAGAGCCAAACTTGCAGGTATTATAAAAAAGAAATTGTATGTGTCATTTATTCATTTCATTAACAACGGCTCGATGGCCGTGGGCACAGAGAACATTAAGGAGAGCCGAGGTGAGAATCCATCGGCTTACCTATGCCAGAACCGAAGATGAAGCGCCCACCAGAGGGGCAGGGTGGGATAAGTTAGAGTGAGCACCAGAGCGGGCAAAGCTGCTTTGCCGGCCAAACCTGTGCCAGACCGCGCCGAGGTGCCGGAAGCAGCGTTGGCCGCGGGATGTTCACACCGGGACCCATTCACCTTCGCCGGCATCTTCGCTATCATGGGGCCCACCCACCCAACCTTGGGGTTGGCCTGCTGCTTTGCCAAGTTGAGCATCTCTGCAACAAGACACACAATAGGGTCAAGTGGCTAGAATGAGTATATACAGGAGCACAACCACAATGTAGGCTACAAAAGCTCTAGACACAAGTTAAAGCAAGCAACAAAATAAGCAAACATGGTTCATCTAGAATCTGTGGATTGAAGACCGCTCCCGCGACCGAAACCCTCGCCGCTGCCTCCTCCCCCTGCCCGTCTCTGGCGGAATCCGGCCGCCCTCGCCGGCGCGCGGCCCGGATCGGCCCCCCTCCCCCCTCCCCCCCCCCCCCCCCCCGCCCCTCCTTCCGCCCTCGCGCCACCTCCCCGGGAGGCGACCGGGGCGGCCCCCGCGCCCCTGCTCTCGGCGTCGCCCCTCATCCTCTCCCCTGCCGTCGCCGGTGGGCGCCCCCGACTCCGGCCTGGGGGGTGCCGGCGGCGGCAGGATCTCCTCTCCCCGCACGCGCGTCCTCCTGGCCCGGGGCAGGGGGCGGCGGCAGTGTCGCTTGGCTTGGCGACGGTCCGGTGACCCGGCGGGGTGGCCGGCAACGGACATGGTGGCGGCGCTGCTCCTTGGCGGCGGGGCAACGTGGTGGTGCTAGGTGTCCGACGTCGCGCCCCCGGCCCAGATCAGGGCCTGACGGGCCCCATCTGGGTCCTAGCGGGCCGGCCCCTCGGCGTGGCCTCGTTGTCTGCGGCGCGGTGAGGAGGAGGAGCAGCTCGGATATGGGGCGTCGGCGCCGATGGCGTGCCGGCAGTAGCGCGAAGGCGGGAGCTTTACGGGCCCACGAGGACGACCTCATAGTCGAGTTTGAGGTTGGTTTCTACCTTGTCAGCTTGGGCGCATGTCCCGGCCATCCATGCAACTGGAGGGCGCTTGCTGCTGCAAATAAAAAAAATGATCATCTTAACAAACTGATGATCGAATATTAAATCACAGGTACATAATGTCTGTCCTATACAGCAGCATCAATCACTCAAGTCAAATAAAGAGAGCAATTCCTCTTGAGGCAAAGCTCTGACCAGGACCAAACAACATAGTATCATCAATTTGAGATTAGTGCAACTAATTGACTTGAGATTCTATGACTGAGATGACAAGCAAGCATATACACGAAGATAAGTTCTAGTTGGCTGACACATAAGAGAAGTGAAACCATACACCATATCAAAGGGGAAAGACAGATGGCAGTTTATGGTCCACGTGACCACGTCAACACATAAATCCACCTTCTTATGAAAAATAAAGCCATCCCTCTTCTACTATCTTATTTACCTACAACTGAAGATATCATTTTACAATCCCAATCACCTACTGTTAAGGACTCCCTCAAGTTTACTTGAGTGACAAAAATAAAACTGCACTTTTAACATGTACAATATCAATCAAAATTCAACTTTTTTGTACAGAACAAGAATGGAAAAGAAGCATCCATCCATAATTGACTGTATGAATTATGGGTCATGGCGTCCACGCCATCATATAAATCTGCCTCACCGAGAAATATATAAATAAAGGTCATCCCTACGGTGCAGCTAGGTAGCTTCATGCATACCAGAGATGCAATGCCAGAGCGGAAGAAGACCGATCGGAGGCATCGGAGTGGAAGAAGAATCACCGCACGGTTGCGTGGCTCTGTCCTGCACCTGCTCGTGTTAGGAAGTGCACCCCATCACGAAACCAAACATATACATGGCATGCTGAAGGAATATATAACATAGCAGCAATGAAATTATACACAAACCGCCATCAGTACTACTCCCCCGTCCCATAAAGTAGGACGTTTTTTGGCACTAGTGTTGTGTCAAAAAACGTCTTAGATTATGGGACTGAGGGAGTAGTACTTTTCACTAGTTTGGATCATCACAAACCAACTAGTGTTCCGTTTCAAAAAAAAAAACCAACTAGTGTAGCAGTACAAACTTGATAGTACTACAAGTGCTAATGATAGTACTACCAAGTACTAATGATATTCAGAATCAACAATTTTAATTGAATGAATTCAAGCCCAAGCACATCCCTTCAAAATACAACAACATTCATTCAAGGGAACAAAAATAAAGATGGTTTGCATAGCAAACAGAGTAAATAGCAGGTTAATTACATTCAACAACTAGTACAAATCAGGGCCTGAATCAACAAAATAAACTAACAGAGTAAACAGGTTGTCACGGTCAAGAACGACATAGCAGACCAATTAATGATTGATGCTGGTAAATCAAGAATCCAAAACTGAAGCTTATATATATATATATATATATATATATATATATATATATATATATATATATATATATATATATATGGCTGCTGCAAACATGCAAATACAGGCAGTACTACTTGTCCTAATAATGTTAGTTAAAAAAGGGAATATGTTTCCTTAATAAAAAACTGAAACGCAGCCTGCGCGCAGTCACACTTTGAACTCCTATCCTATTCGTCCACAGGCATGCTCTACTCTGCTGACACTATGGTGAACAAGACAATGGCTCAGAATTCAAACAGTATGGTGAACTGCTGATTTGGTTAACTCAAAACAGCCATATCTCAATGTGAAGAGGACAACTCTATTAGAATCTGGAATACCATGGCATATGACAGTGCCTACATTCATATATATTTTTTCCTGCTCAGTCAGTTAAAGGCAAAAGAACATCCCTATTCGATAATAAGTGAGCATCAGGAACCATGCAGCAGGAGCAAGTACACAAGCTTAGCTAGCACATGGGCATTAGAGATGCAAATTTGAAACGTTTTGGGCACCCTCCGACCCTAGTTAGTTTAACCAAATGAAGTAAATTTTCAGAATTTAAATTTTCAAAAATGATGTGAATTCTGAAAATTGACTTCATTTAGTTGAACTAAAGAGGGTTGAAGGCTGAACCTTGCTCTTGCTGCCGTTGCGTCCTTGACGCTGGAGCTGGCTCCATGGACCGGAGGTTGGGGGTGAAGAGCCGCTGCAAGCAAATGGAGTGAGAGAACAGAGGTTACTCCCTCAGTTATGAAGATCCGGTGGTGGAGATCGGGAGCCTGAATCCAATGGCTGTAAGCCATCGTCTAGTTTTCACTGAGTGACTGTAGCCCAGCCTCTGTCGGGCGCTTTGACAGTAACTTGTAATTCCGTCCCAGCTGTAAGACTATATAAGCGGGCGAGCACATAGCTCGGGCTATGAAATGAAATAAAAATTTATTCCCCATTCCTCTGTTCTTACTTTCGTAGCTAGGGTTCCAACAAAAATCCCCAGTTCATAGCGGGGGCTCCAACCTCGGGAGTGGTTTTCTCTGTCGATCTCAGGCGGGATCTGACAATTGGTATCAGTAGCCCTAGGTCCTTGGAGGCGTTTATGGCGGCGGTGATAGAGTTCGTGGCGGCGCAGGAGGCGGTAGATCGATCGGGCGCAGATCTGTAGCGGGGATACGGTTGCTGCGGCACAACGCCTCAGTGGTAAAATTCCGTGATCCAGGCAGGTCGTGCGCTTTTTGGCGGCGTGGACGCGAGGTGGCGGCTGAGATTTGTGCGGGGGAGGGTTCCGGACTAGTTCCATGGTGAAATTCCGTACCTACGCACCGATCTAATGGCGAAATCGAAGACACAGGAAGAGAAGGCTGATGCCCAAGAAGTAGCAGCCATGAAGCTCGACCTCGACCAAGTTGGGCTCCGCACTGAAGAGCTCAACTCCAAGTACTCGGGCATGCAAGAGCAGGTTACGGCCTTGAACGAGACGTTGCTGAGAATGGAATCACTGATGCGAGAGAGGCCGGCGCCAAGCACTCCGGTGGCGAGTCAGGGAAAGGGAGTAGAAATGGAAAAGGGACAAACTTCCCATACCCAGCACCCTCCCAACCCAACACAAGCTGACGCCTTGGTGTGGCATTCAGAAATTCCTCATTGGAGAAGGAGAAGTGGCCAAACACAGGAACCCATTATGTATGAGCAGGAAGATAGAAACCATGAGTACCAAGAGCAACAATGGGGGCCACCGGAAGTTCAGCAGCAGTATTCTGAAAATCAGGGGTGGTAAGATCAAAACATAGCAGAACCCAGCTTTTATGGGCGACAACAATGGCACAATCCTCCTCCTGTAGTAGAGCAAGGGCAGTACTGGCAACAGCAACATAATGCTCCACCACACTATAGCCCCAACCAGTACCAGCAATGCCCACCACCATATACAAATACTGTGTACCCACCTCCCCCTCAAGTTTTTCCCCCTCAACCACTTATATATCCACCAATACAGCAACAGTATGCACTACAAAAAAAATACGTATCCGTGACATTTTGGGCCGAACGAAATTCTTTTCTGTCATACATATGACACTTCTGTGACGATAATTGTGACAAAACCCGGTATCATCATAGATGTGGTGGGCTCCTACTTCTATGACAAAAAATCATGACAAAAAATGGGCTTTTCGTCCTGGGCGGGCCGGAGACGCAGCTGCATGACATTCTTTGGGCCGTCCATGACGAAAAAACCGTGGTAGAAGCGAGGGGGAGGAAAATTTCGGGGAGTTGCCGGTTACGGTGGGAGGTCGGGGGCGGAGCGATGCGCGTTTCTCTCGTACGTACGCTCGTGTGTGCGAGGCGTTGGCTCTAACTAAAGCCGAGCGAGGCGTTGGGCTCTAACTGAACCCGAGCGATTGCACTGCAGGCTACGCGTTACTGAACCCGAGCGATCGATCGATGACTATTAACTGAACCCGATGGAGCGATTTCTTCGCTACTGCTGCTAACTGAAGCCGATCGATGCTGCCTTTGGGATGAACAGTGAGTGTTGCGGAGCCGGGGGGGGGGGGGGGGGGGGTTGGATGAACAGTGAGCGATGGCGTTGCCTCTGGATGAACAGGAACCCGTGGTGTGGAGGGCTGGATGAACAGTAGACGGTGGAGGGGTGGCCGTGGAGGGGTGGTTGAACAGGACCCCGTGGTGTGGAGGGCTGGATGAACAGTAGACGGTGGAGGGGTGCCCGTGGAGGGGTGGTTGAACAGTAGCCGGTGGAGTAGCGCGCGGTGGAGGCTGGATGAACAGGAGCCCGTGGAGGCTGGAGGAGGTCGATGGTGGAGATGAACAATATCCCGTGGAGTCCCGTTTTGCGGTACGCCACACCCCTCCCCCCGTTTCGACCGTAGCGCTCCAACACAAGTCCGTTTTACGGTACACCACACCCCTCCCAATGAACAGGACCCCCGTTTGGACCGTAGTGCTCCAACACAAGTCCGTTTCGTCTGTTTTGCGGTACGCCACACCCCTCCCGATCAACAGGACCTCCGTTTCGACCGTAGCGCTCCAACACAAGTCCGTTTCGTCCGTTTTGCGGTACGCCACACCCCTCCCGATCAACTGGACCCCCGTTTCGACCGTAGCGCTCCAACACAAGTCCGTTTCATCCGTTTTCCGGTACGCCACACCCCTCCCGATCAACAGGACCGCCGTTTCGACCGTAGGAGGTCCGTTTCGTCCGTTTTGCGGTACGCCACACCCCTCCCGATCAACAGGACCCCCGTTTCGACCGTAGGAGGTCCGTTTCCTCCGTTTTGCGGTATGCGCGACTAGGCGTTCGAGATCCCGCCCGTATGTACACATACGTGACAGTATTTTCTTTCTTGCACCCTGGCCGATGTACGTACGTGTACATGCTATGTGCGCGCCTCTACTACGACACGTGTGCGCCTCTACTACGACACGTGTGCACCTCTACATCGACCAGTATGTACGTACACGTTCGCGACCAGGATGACAACGCTACGTACGCTTCGACCAGGTGGGTCCCGACTGTCAGGCACTTTCTTGCCTGCGAAGATGTAGCTGGTGGGTCCCAGCAGTCAGGGGGGCGAATCGTTTTTTTGGCCCGGACGCACTTCCTTGCGTGCGAAGGTGTAGCTGCTGGGTCCCAGCAGTCAGGGGGTGAATCATGTTTTTTTTGCCCGGACGCACTTCCTTGCGTGCGAAGGTGTAGCTGTTGGGTCCCAGCAGTCAGGGGGGTGAATCATTTTTTTGCCCGAACGCACTTCCTTGCGTGCGAAGGTGTAGCTGGTGGGTCCTAGCAGTCGGGGGGGGGGGGAATCATTTTTTTCGGACGCACTTAATTGCGTGCGAAGATGTAGCTGGTGGGTCCCAGCAGTCAGGGGGGCGAATCGTTTTTTTTCGGATGCACTTCCTTGTGTGCAAAGATGTAGCTCGTGGGTCCCAGCAGTCAGGGGGCGAATCATTTTTTTCGTGAAATACGGTGGCCCGTCCGGTGGGTCCCCGCTGTCAGATGGAGGAATAATTATTTTGCGTGTAATAAGGAGGCACTTCCTTGCAGCTGCCGTGGACCCAGCTGTCAGCCTCTCCACGTACAGTACACGTCCGATGGAAGTCGTTCCTTGACCACGTTGACCACGCCGCGCCGAGAGCACCACGGCGGTGGACGACGGCGAGGCCTACGAAGGGGATTACACGGAGCCGGGGAAGACGCGGCAGTGGATGCACACGCGGAGAGGAGTACGAGGGTTCACTGGTTCGGCTGCGCTGCCGTCGCCGCAGAATAACAAGGGGTGTGGTCAGTGGGTGAGTGGAGGGATGGCCTAGCCAGCAGTGGGAGTAGTAGGGGGCGGTGAGGCCTCCGCGGCAGCACAGCCGGCCACGGGAGGCAGGAGCAGGCGGCACGACCGGCGCTGCTTTGGGCGGCTGGAGCAAGAAGACCAGAGGTTGAAGAAGCACGACGGCTGTTGGATGGACATCGTACGGTCACTGCAGCTAGAATCGTTTATATTGACTAAGTTGACAAAGCCCTTGGTACATCAACTTAGTAGGCCCACAGGTCAGCTTCCGAAACGGTGCGTCCCAGATGTCAGGGGGATGAATCATTTTTTGGGCGGGTGAAGCTAGAATATCCGAGATTGAAGAAGAAGCACGACATCCGTTGGATGGACATCCAACGGCCACTGCTGCTAGAATTGTGTGTTAACTATAAGTTGACAAAGCCTTGCATACCCGTCAAATCTGTTCTTTTAGGGGACGCGTCAACTTAGTAAGGCCAGAAGTGTGTGGCAGAGAACTTATAGCCCATTTGAGATTTGTAAGAATGTGTAGCCCATTTTTGAATTCTAATGGAATTTACTACAGCCCATTTACAGTTTGTTAAAAGTATAACCCATTTCAACCAACCGTTCAAAACATAATTCAATAAAATTTCTCACATTTTGATGGGATCCGAATATTTTTATCCCGAAATTTAAGTCAGATTAAATACAATTTCAATATAAATTTATATTGCGTAAAAATCCAATGAAACATTCCGCTCGCAACAATTAATGAAATTAAAATTTTCAATATTCCAAAAATAATATTTTATAAAGTAATCACTGTTTGGTGCATTTTTTTATAGTTACTACCCAGTTTTTATAATTACATCCTATTTATTATTTCTTAAAGCCCATTTTTTTGTTAAGCCTAATGCATCCCTCCTAGGAAAGATTTGCAGCCCAGCGGGGCGGAGAATAACAACTTGACCTTGCCTGGGTATTCCTAAAAAAAAAGTATAGCTGGGCTAGCCATTTTTAGCTTGAAAAAAATTAATATCTGGGCTGGATATCTGGCCTGGGCTAGATGGGCCACAACCCGCCCAGTTAATACATGCAACGATGTTTTTGTTGTTGTTCAGAGGAGAAAAATTAATATCTGGGGTAAACATCGAAAAACTCTGCAGTGCTCACACCTCAAAAACACAAATACTGCTCGAGCTGATTGGTCCCAGCTGCCGGCCGCTTCTTGTGCAATTCTCTCGTTTATTGACTACTCCCTCCTTTCCGGTTTATAATGCTCAATTCAAAAATCTCACCAATCAAGGTAGATGGCGAGTGGTGGAATACTTTTTCTAGTTTTGCAAAAGCACCTAATTAATGCTCTTGTTATCCTCAAAAAAATATGTTTATCAATGCATTAATTGCAATGCATGCATGCATAAAGTACATGCATTGGTCAATTTTCTCTTAATACTTGCATGCAATGATTTAATGCACCTTGGAATTTGAACATGTGATGGAAAACAACCAAATTGAGCCTTATAAAACGGAAAAACTAAAATTTTGACATAAGCCCTATCTGTACTACTATATAGTGTACCAGTTTTGAGATGGACCCAAAGCATCAATCATAACCGTTGGTCTCCAAAATCCAAGGGCTAAGATCACCCGGATTCGCCATGAACAGTAGACTATTGTTGCCTCTGCTGTGTTCTAGAATATTCACGTGGCTCTTCCAGGAAAAAAAAAGGCCCATATGCGATGCGTCATGGGCTATATTACTGCTTGAGCGCATGACGACTTGAGCCCAGATAAGAAGGTTTGGGAGGAGAATGGGAAGAAAAAATAATAGAGTAACATGCAGTTTTTTAATGAACCTCGAGTATTTTAGATGTGAATGTACAGTTTTTTGTGCGAATATTAAAAACAATTGTGGGTGGAATTCCATTTATCAAAATCACTCCATTATAATTTTTTCGAGTCACACTCCAAAATCACTCCATTCTTTTAAGACGTGCATTGCACGTGTATACATACTTGTAAACCGGAAAGGAGGGAGTACATAGGTAGACAATGGTGTGGGACCGTGATGTCAGGAAACCAGGAGGAAGCAAAATAAATTTTATATATATATATATATATATATATATATATATATATATATATATATATATATATATATATATAAGGAGGCACTTGCGTACGTGAGGCTATGGACCTGGTGGGTCCCCATTGTCATCCTATCCAAGTAAAGTGATCTCCTCGCCCGCGCGCGCTTTCCGCCCGAAACAGCCAGCGCCGGCCGCCCCGCTTCCCGGTGCAGCCGATTGCTCCGCCTTCAAATGACACAAGTGTCGTCCGTCCGTCCATCTGCCGCACACATTAATGATACGCGGTTGCCGAGGCGGCTACTCCGGCGTCGCACATCTGTCCCTCCGCCCGCCCACCATTGCTATATAAACTGCTGCGCCGGCCATAGCCGCAGTCATCCGCATCCGTTGCCTTTCTCCTGTCCACACCACTACTGCCCACCATGGCTTCCTCGCGCTCCAGCGCTCTTCGGGACGGGCGGACGACGGACCACAAGGAGATAGTAGCCATTGCTGTCGATCGGCTAGCCGGCAGGCAGCCGGAGGACGACGACATCCCAATGGAGAACATGGTAGTCGATGATCCGACGCCAACCCCCTCCTCCGCGCCATCCTCGCCGGTGCATTGCACCATGACCATCGGCGAGGCCCGTGCCCAATATATGGACAGGGTGAGGCAGATGCGTGAGGAGTAGTTATGGGAGGCGCAGGCCGACGCCGCCTACAACCACCATCTCCTCCAGGAGCACCTGCAGGCAGAGGAGCAGATCATCGTTGAGCGGGCGGAGCAGGAGGCACTGCTCGACTCGTACCGCTCCGACCGCAAGGGCCGCCTCGAGCGCTGGCAGTACCGCATGCGGGTGGCAGAGGCTGCGGCCGCCTACAAAGAGGCTAACAAAGAGGGAGATGAAGCGGGCGAGGCGCTGTTTGGCGAGACCGAGGACGAGGCAGAGAACAATGCCGGCTCCGACGAGTCCCCGCTCCGCTGGTGTCGACGACGCCCTGCTCCACCGATGCCCTGCGGCGCCAACAACGAGGCAGAGGACACCGCCGGCTCCACCGAGGCCCCGCGGCGCCAACAACGAGGCAGAGGACACCGCCGGCTCCGCCGAGGCCCTGCCCCGCCAACAACGAGGCAGAGGACATCGCCGGCTCAGCCGAGGCCCCACCGTGCCGGCAACGTGGGGGAGGATTTCCACCGCTCCGCTGAGGCGCCGCCCGCCGACAACGAGGCAGAGGCATCGCCGGCTCCGCCGAGGCCCCGCCCTGCTGCCAACGAGGTCGCGCCACACAGAAAACAAGGAAGAGTAGAACATGGTAGGTCCGCCACTCGGGTCCAAGTAAGGCCACCGCTGCTACCCTCCGGTTGAAGCCAAGCTAGGCGGGTTGACCATTGACGGCCGGTTAGCTTCTTGGCGGCGACATGGAGTCGGAGAGCTGCGCTGGAGAAGAACGCTGCTTCTACTTGACTGCTGGTGCAATTGGCTGACTGACACGTGGGCCCAACAGGCCACATGTGAGTTACGCAACTGCACCTGCAGTTAAGTCACTGAAGCTTCTGTTCGGCTCAGCGGGACATAGGTGGGTAGCTTCGGTTAATTAATTATACCTCTAGCGCACCCCTTTTTAGTTTTTTTTCTTCGAAAAGGAGGATGACCCCCGGCCTCTGCATCTGGGAGATGCATGCGGCCACAAACACCCCTTTTTAGTTGAAGAATGTATGAAATGTAATGAAATCCGGCATGTTTATATGAAATCCGACTGTGTATGAATGAATTTATTTTGATTAGTTCGAATTCCTGTATCACTGGCATTGGATGAACATGCAAAACAATACGTACTAGCATTATTCCCAGGGTGATCACCACGTTTGCAGCAGTTTCACATGTACTCCCTCTGGTCCTTTCTAGTCTGCATACAAGTTTTGTCTGCAGTCAAAGTATCTCTACTTTGACCAATCTTATACAAAAAAGTATGCACTTTCACAATTTGCAAAGTAAAAAGGAACAGAAGGAGTACAAAGAGTTTGAGCAGCTTTTTAGCGTTTCTGTACATTGCAATCAAACACATAGGCCTGGCAATTCATAGAGAACATTCAAAACAATCGATGATTATGCATCTCAGCGACTCACATGTCATAGGAAATATTTACTTCACAACTAAAGAATAAAGAAAAAATTGATCGCCGCTGTTGACAGCAAAGGGCGTCCCATTCGAAAATATCAGACGCATATCTTGCTAAAATCAACGAGCAAAATTTGACAAGGTTGTCCCATTCCAAAATATCAAATGCCTATGATTGTGGAATGGGCAGGGTTTGCCATCAGTTCGGACATTGACATGGCAACTCGTGCTAAATAAACCAGCTGTTCTTTTTGTGCAGTTCCACCAAAATCAACCAAATTCGAGCGTAGCTTGTATGATTTCGCCCTTATATGTTGCAACGCCTTGAATTTATGGGCACCTCCTTTCTTGTGGTGGAAATGAATGATTCGATGTATTCATGAACATTTTGTGCAGTTCCCATTGAAATCAAGCTGAGCACCCCTGTTTGCACAAATACAAAAAAGTGATTAGTATAAAGCAAACTGTACTATGAATTGACAGTTTCAACAGGCACATACATGGTCCATGTAGAGCACACTTTTAGAAAAATGGAACTCACCAGAAAGAATCCTAGAACAATATTGTACTCGCGCATCACAGCAAAAAAATGGCGATTTGTCAGTCCTTCTGAGCTGAAGTTAGTTTGGTCTTGTGGGGAGTAATGTAACCATCCTTCAACTGCTCCTTCTGATGAGAAGATAGACAATGCTTCTTCATCCTGGCATAATTGGAACTAGTCACTTCACATACTCCATATTCTTCTTCAGAGGAAGATGATCCTGTTGTGCAAAGACAAGAGGACTACTAAATGCTAGCATCCATGTTTGCTCAAAAAAAAGGAAAGGAAATATTTAAAACAGCACAGATGAAGCACTTCCCAAGGACAATACCACTTTTTCATGACAGTATCTAAACAGTAGCACAACACCAATAGAGATGACAAAGCTCAATCATATGGATGAAATCAGTGGGCGAGTACCAACCTTTGTCAGGAGGCTGATTGTGTAGAGAATACAGATGAAGCACTTCTCGGGAAGCATCTGTTGCTATCTACGGGGGTGGCCATGCTTACTATATACTCCTCGATTAGTTTAATGTTTCCAACATCTTCTTGTGCAGTTCCACTAAAATATATGGTATCTTCAAAGAAGATCCCTGTTTGCACAAGTAGAGATAATTACGTATGGCATCAAATGAGTGGCAAAACAATTACTCGTTCCAGCCATAGCAATAAATTAAGATGCAAAACTATATCATTACTTGTGTCATCACAGTTCCATTGCTTCATTACAGCACCGGGAGTTGATTTTTGTTTTTCTTCCGCTTGTTCTTCCCCGTCATCACTTGGTTCAATAACAGACAAGCTTCGCCTTCAATGTAAGATTTGGCATGTCAATTAGGCAGCACAAGTATAGTACTAAACTTAATTTTCTGATGAAAGTGGCAAAATACAGGCCAGCAGTTGTGAAATATCCTTATCTTACCTCAATGGGATATTATGGTGCACATACAGATTGGAAGTCTTGTCTCCATTTGTGCAGTTCACTAAAATCAAGCAACATTATCATACAAGTAGCACAACATATGAAAGCACACTGCATAATCATGTGAAAGAAGGCTAGTACTGACCTCTCATGATGCGGAATTCAAACAACACACAAGAAGAAGATCAGAACCAAATTCGCCTTAACGGATAGGAAGTAAGATCTCCTCTTGTGCAGTTCCACTAAGATCAAGCAATCAAGCAACATTGTTGGTGTGACATTTTGGTTGAACTGCACAAAACACTCTTAAAACAAAAGTGTTTTGTGTAGTGCAACAAAAGGTCACAATGGCAACAAGGTGAAGTAGATAACCCTGTTTACACAGAGGTGCAAAGGAAACAATTAGTGGTCAACAACGGTGGATGACACAGAAGCCAACAAAAATAAGCATCTACCTTATCTAATGGGAAAGAAAGCAAGACAGTAGCATTTCTCAAACGGTGGCTGTCGGTGTCAAAACCGGCGGATCTCGGGTAGGGGGTCCCGAACTGTGCGTCTAGGCGGATGGTAACAGGAGACGAGGGACACGATGTTTTTACCCAGGTTCGGGCCCTCTCGATGGAGGTAAAACCCTACGTCCTGCTTGATTAATATTGATGATATGGGTAGTACAAGAGTAGATCTACCACGAGATCAAGGAGGCTAAACCCTAGAAGCTAGCCTATGGTATGATTGTTGTAATGTATTGTCCTACGGACTAAAGCCCTCCGGTTTATATAGACACCGGAGAGGGCTAGGGTTACACAGAGTCGGTTACAATGGTAGGAGATCTACATATCCGTATTGCCAAGCTTGCCTTCCACGCCAAGGAAAGTCCCATCCGGACACGGGACGAAGTCTTCAATCTTGTATCTTCGTAGTCTTGGAGTCCGGCGGACATTGATAGTCTGGCTGTCCGGACACCCCCTAGTCCAGGACTCCCTCAGTAGCCCCCGAACCAGGCTTCAATGACGATAAGTCCAGCGCGTTTATAATCTTCGGCGTTGCAAGGCGGGTTCTCCCTTCAAATTCCATGTACCTGCCGAACAGTGTCCGGCTTCATCTTGAATACTGTGTTCCTCGACTTCTACGCCAAATAATGGCCCTCTTCCACGCGTCGCACGAATGCGAAAAGCCAGGGTGTCTTTTGCATTTCACCCCCCAATTGTGCGAGTCGCCCGCCTATAAAAGAGGTAAGAATCCAGATCCAAACCTCACCATCTTCCTTCCGCGAATACTCCATCGAAGCGCCTTTGACCTAGAAATCCATTCCAACATGGATCGTCAACACGACTCTTCTTCGCGCGCTCCCAGCCCACCGCCGGGGAATTGGAGGAGGTGCTCTATTTCGCACAACGAGCTTGCGAAGCTCCAAACGGGGGGATTCCTCCCTCCGGCCTTCATGATCCCAGTCCGGGCCGGACTGGTTACTTATCAAGGTGGGAGACAGGCGGAGGACACTCCAAGCCCCAATAAGGGGGAGCGAGTATGTTTTGTCCCTTATCAGACAAGGGGACTCGGATTTCCAATACATCCGTTCCTCCGCGGGCTCCTGAAGTTCTACGGACTCCAGCTCCACCACCTCACGCCCGCCTCTGTCCTGCATATCGCGGGCTACGTAGCTCTTTGCGAGCTATTCCTGGGCATTGAGCCCCATTTCGCATTGTGGAAGAGGCTGTTTTGCCTCGTACCCCGTTCTTACCAGGGGTCCATATATCAAGTGGGCAGCGCCGAAATATGGCGCATCGCCGGGACCGGATACCTATCCGGCACTCCCAAGAAGGCGTCCGAAGACTGGCCCTCGGAGTGGTTTTATATAGAAGACGCCCCGCTGCCAGACCCAGTTCGGATCGGCCTCCTGGAGTTTAGTGCTGCTCCCTTGAAGAAACGCTTTAGCTGGCGCCCACGGAGCCCCCGATTGGAGAAAGACAAGAGCGTCCACTACTTGATGGGCCGGATAAGATTAATGGCTCATACCGGCTTGACCATGATCAGAGTCATGGCGACATGCATCAAGCGAGGGGTACAGCCACTGCAATACAGAGGCCACCCCATGTGGGATTTCAACGGGGAAGACGATGCTACCCGGCATGGCCGCAAAGGGCCGGATTCGACCGAGGATCTGGTGAAGATCCTGTCCGGCCTGTACAAGGGGGAGAAGGAGGATTTCCTTCGAACGAACCCTTTGAATGGGTTTTCCATGATCAACCCCAGAGGATGGGTAAGTGAACACCTTGAAGGGCCCAACCCATGCTTTCGAAGTTTTAGCTTCTTACATTATGTCTTCGGCGCAGGGTCTACGCCGGACTGTGGAGGACATGGTAAGTCCTGCTCCGCAACCCGAGGATCCAGAAGGATCCCTGGATCCGGCCTCCGAAGAGGACCCGGATATCGAGGTGGAGCTGATCGACGGGGTGTATCACCAGCTCAGCATAGACAATGCTTTGGTCGCCATTACGGCGGACTACCCCGGGCTAAGTCCGGCTTCCCAGGTGACCGCGACCGAAGTCCGGACACCATTATCTCATCCCTGCCCATTTCTGACCTTCGCGAACGATGGTATTTTGCAGGGAGCGCCTTTACGGCAGGAAGCCGAGCCCGCGGCGGCCGACCAACAGAGGTCAGTCCGAACCAGCAGGCGGAAAAGGAGCGCAGTGCGGACGGAAACGTCGCCGCAAAGGTATAGCTCGTATTTGAATTTTTAGAGCAACGTTCCGAGGAAACGTCTAAGTGCCCATGATCTTTGTAGGAGAAAAAGCGCTCGCCGGACTGCGAGCGCAGGAATTGCCAATCCAACCAACACCGGCCAGGCTCCAGCGCCCGGCCTGGAGGGGGAGGCAAGCGCAAGACGCGAGCCGGATCCTTCTCCAACGGAGGATACCGACAGACTGTCCGCCACCAAGTCTGAGGTGGAGAGCGCCATGAACCATAGGCGCCGCCGGAAAGTATTTCAAGAAGCGTGCTTTTCCCCTGAGGCATTCGATGCTTTTAACGCAGGGGACGCGCATCTCCGTGCTGCTCAAAATGGTTTTACCAGAGCCACGGTGCAGTATGTGAAATACATACGGGTAAAGGAATTTTAATGGTTGTATATACCAGTAGCCCCCGAGACTTAAAGTAGTTATGCTAACTGATTTAAGGATCATTGGAAATTTCAGGCACTTAACGAGAAGAACGCCCAGCTGTCTCGGGAGCTGCAAGATTGCAAGGCCCAACTTGAGGCCGCTCTTGCTGCCACAGGAGGAGATGGAAAGACCCCTCCTGGTAACACATTTTTATTAATAAATATAAGCGCTGTGCGGCGTGCGCGTGAGTCTAATAATGACATTGCAGGTACCGCCGGACAAGATCCGGACAGGCAAGCATTGCTACGCCAGCTAAAGGCCGGCGAGAGTGTGCTGAATAGAGTTCAGCAGGAAAGGAACAAGCTCCAGGATGCCAACGCCAAGCTCGGAGAAGAGCTGAAAGGCGCTCAGGCCGAGCTGTCCGGCTCCGTTAAGGAGAATCAGCGGCTTCGTCGCGGCATTTATAGTAAGTGCTTGAGCGAACTCTTTTGAAAAGAAGAGTTCGGCGAGGAAGTATTTTGACATGATATGTCTTGTAGGTATACTCACGGGTCGTCCTGCAGAGGAGATGCCCATATCAATGGGTGATCAACTTCCCGAACTGTTGCAGCTACTCGAACGAGTTCGGCAGGCAATGAGCGGTGTCGTTCAGGCTTTATGGCCAGCCCTCACTCTACCCGAGGGCCTCGGGGAGCTTGCGGAGAAGCTGCAGGGAGTACGGCAGCGCTTCTGTTTGTGGAAGATTTCGGCTTGCCGTCAAGGTACCAGGGAGGCTTGGGCCATGGTGAAGACGCGGTACAAGAAGGTGGATCCCAACCACATGGCCGAAGTTGGACCGGTGGGGCCCGATGGGAAGGAGATCCCTGTGAGTTTAGTGTATAGCCAAGTAGAGTTGGCTGCTAAATTTTCCCAACAGGACTGTAAACTAGACAACCTGTTAGACGGGATTGAGGAGGAATACAATCAATAAATTTGACAATGTATGTTATCCTTTAAAGTGACATGTGAAATGCCTTCTAGCCGGATTGTAGATCGTTTGTCTTTGCCGACCTTTTCGCTTCGACCTCGGGACCCTAGAGTCCGGAGTGTGTCCGAATACCTTTTTGGTTAAGAAACAACCGTGGTATGCATGGAGACCAGGCGTAGGGGTCATTAGTACTTTATCAGACAAGTGCCCAACTAGTTATGTTATATTACATGGTTAGTAAGAAACATCTTCCAGGGAGAATAGTTCCGTTAAGGGTTCCTTTCGCTGGGAGGCATGCCCTAAAGTGCATGTCCGGACTGCAAAGAAAGCAGTAAAACATCTGGGGGCAAATAGATAAATAGGTAAAAAGTCATCTTTTGAGTCACCAACCGAATATTCCCTTAAGAACGCTAGCTTTCGGCTTCACCCAGTCTGAGGTACACATCCGGCTGACCCGGCAGTAACAATCGCAGAGGTGCTCCCTTTACCTCCTAGCCGAACAATCGGGAACGTAGGGGTAAGCACAGGAGCCAGGCAACCCAGCTTGGCCAAAACTTAAGTCATATCGATGCATATAATGGCGAGTAAAAGGTACATGTGGAAGCTTGACACATGTGCTGGGTATAAAACCCCTATAATTGAGCTTCTGTAAAAGAAGCCCCCAGGAATAATGAGTGCGGATGGCACATCATGCGTATAATTGAGCTTCTGTAAAAGAAGCCCCCAGGAATAATGAGTGCGGATGGCACATCATGCGTATGCAAAGAATGCAAAAATAGGCCCGGAAGGGCTTTTAAGTGAAAAGGATAAAAAGAGAAACAAAAGACAGCCGAAGTGTAAAAGTTTGGACGGGGGAAGGGGACGAACTCTTAGTCCGGCGCTAGGCATAGAATCGTCGGAGGCGGGCTGCGTTCCATGGGTTTGGCTCGAGTCGGTGATCCGACGCATTTCGTAGACGGTACGCTCCGCCGGTCAGTACTTGATCGATAATGAAGGGGCCCTCCCATTTGGGCTTGAGCTTGTCCTTTTTCTTGTCCGGCAGGCGTAGAACTAGTTCACCAATGTTGTAAGTCTTGGCCCGTACTTCTCTGCTTTGATATCTTCGGGCCTGCTGCTGATAGAATGCGGAACGAGCCTTCGCGACGTCACGTTCTTCCTCCAATGTGTCCAAGCTGTCCTGCCGATCAAGCTCGGCCTCTCTTTCCTCATACATGCGCACTCGAGGTGAGTCATGAATAATGTCACAGGGCAAAACTGCCTCTGCGCCGTATACCATAAAAAATGGTGTGAATCCGGTAGTACGGTTAGGCGTTGTCCGCAGCCCCCAGAGTACGGAGTCGAGCTCCTCGACCCATTGTGTGTCGGATTTAGTGAGTGACCTCACTAGTCTGGGTTTAATGCCGCTCATTATTAGACCATTTGCTCTTTCCACTTGACCGTTGGTTTGAGGGTGATAGACTGACGCATAGTCGAGCTTGATGCCCATATTTTTGCACCATGACTTAACCTCGTCGGCTGTGAAGTTCGTGCCGTTGTCGGTGATGATGCTGTGGGGGACTCCGTAACGGTGTACCACCCCTGATATAAAGTCTATCACTGGTCCGGACTCTGCCGTTTTGACCGGTTTGGCCTCTATCCATTTGGTGAATTTATCCACCATGACCAATAGGTATTTTTTCTTGTGGGTTCCCCCTTTAAGGGGTCCAACCATGTCAAGCCCCCAGACCGCGAACGGCCAGGTAATGGGTATGGTTTTGAGGGTGGTGGGTGGCATATGGCTCTGATTAGCAAAGAGCTGACAACCAACGCATCGCTGGACCAAGTCCTGTGCGTCTGCCCGAGCCGTCGGCCAATAAAATCCTGTACGGAATGCCTTTCCTACAAGGGCCCAGGCTGCTGCGTGGTGTCCGCCTAGTCCGGCATGAATTTCAGCCAGGAGGTTTCGCCCTTCTTCTTCGGAGATACACCTTTGAAGGACTCCGGTGGTACTTTTCTTATAAAGTTCTCCCTCATGGACCTTGTAGGCCTTCGATCGCCGGACTATGCAGCAGGTCTCATTTTGGTCTTTGGGAAGTTCCTGCCTAAGTAAGTAGGCTAGGAAAGGTTCTGTCCACGCGGCGATTACTGCCATTATGACGTGGGCGGAGGGTGTTATGTCGTCTGCCGAATCACCGGTTGGTGCGGTTTTCTCCGGTTTGTCACTACCGGGATCCTCTTCCCATAGTACAGATGGCTTGAAGAGCCGTTCCAGGAAGATATTTGGAGGGACAGCATCACGTTTCGCATCGATGCGTGCCAGGACGTCGGCCGCTTGGTTATTATCTCGGGCTATGTGATGGAATTCGAGTCCTTCAAACCGGGCTGACATTTTTAGGACAGCGTTGCGATATGCTGCCATTTTCGGATCCTTGGCGTCGAAGTCTCCATTTATTTGGGATATTGCAAGTTTTGAGTCCCCGCGCACCTCTAGGCGTTGAATGCCCATGGAGACCGCCATCCGGAGACCATGTAACAGGGCCTCGTATTCGGCTGCATTGTTGGAGTCCGTGTACATTATTTGAAGTACATACTAGACTGTATCTCCGGTGGGGGACGTCAGTACGACGCTAGCCCCCAGTCCGGCCAACATTTTGGAGCCGTCGAAATGCATAGTCCAATTGGAGTATGCGCCGTACTCTTTAGGGAGTTCGACTTCAATCCATTCGGTGACGAAGTCAGCCAAAACTTGTGACTTTATAGCTCGTCGAGGTTTGTAAGTGATGTCGAATGGTAAGAGCTCAATGGCCCATTTTGCTATCCTGCCCGTTGCGTCGCGGTTATTTATAATGTCATTGAGTGGTACTTCAGAGGCCACTGTTATCGAGCACTCTTGAAAGTAGTGCCGGAGCTTTCGAGACGCCATGAACACCGCATATGCTATCTTCTGATAGTGCGGGTAACGGGATTTGCAGGGGGTTAACACAGTGGATACATAATACACTGGTTTTTGAAGAGGGAATTTATGCCCTTCTGTCGCTCGTTCGACGACGAGGACTGCGCTTACAACTTGATGTGTTGCTGCGATGTATAACAACATTGGTTCGCCCAGAGTGGGCGCGGCCAGGACCGGATTTGTTGCCAGTATGGCCTTTATTTCTTCGAGTCCGGCAGTGGCAGCATCCGTCCACTCGAAGTGTTCGGTGCGCCTGAGGAGGCAATAGAGGGGCAATGCCTTTTCTCCTAAACGGGAGATAAAGTGGCTTAAGGCTGCCACGCATCCTGTTAATTTTTGTATTTGTTTGAGGTTTTTTGGAATATCCAACTGTGACAGAGCTCGGATTTTGGCCGGATTTGCTTCAATTCCTCTACCGGATACGATGAAGCCCAGCAGCTTTCCGGCTGGTACGCCGAAAACGCATTTTTCCGGATTCATCTTGATGTCATATGCTCTGATGTTGTCGAATGTGAGCCTCAAATCGTCTACTAAAGTTTCGACGTGTTTTGTTTTGACGACTACGTTGTCTACGTATGCCTCGACTATTTTGCCGATCTGGGTGGCCAGACATGTTTGAATCATGCGCTGATATGTTGCGCCGGCGTTTTTGAGTCTGAAGGGCATTGTGTTGAAGCAGAATGGTCCATATGGAGTGATAAATGCCGTTGCGGCTTGGTCTGCTTCTGCCATCTTGATTTGATGATAGCCAGAGTATGCGTCCAGGAAGCACAACGAATCGTGCCCTGTTGTGGCATCGATGATTTGATCGATGCGGGGGAGAGGGAAGGGATCCTTTGGGCAAGCTTTATTGAGGTCTTTAAAATCGACACAGAGGCGCCAGGATTTATCCTTCTTTGGTACCATCACCAAATTTGCTAGCCAGTCCGGATGTTTGATATCTCTAATGAATCCGGCTTCCAATAGTTTGGCTAGCTCTTCTCCCATTGCCTGTCTTTTGGGCTCGAAAAATCGTCGAAGAGCCTGTTTGACTGGCTTGAACCCTTTTAGGATGTTTAGGCTGTGTTCTGCCAACCTGCGAGGGATTCCGGGCATGTCTGAAGGATGCCAGGCGAAGATATCCCAATTTTCCCAAAGGAATTCGCGCAGTGCGGCGTCTACTTCGGGGTTCAACTGTGCCCCGATGGAGGCCGTCTTTGTTGGGTCCGTTGGATGGACCTGGAATTTTATTATCTCGTCTGCTGGTTTGAAGGAGGTGGACTTGGATCTTTTATCGAGTATCACATCGTCCCTGTTCACCGTAGAGCGCAGCGCGGTGAGTTCCTCTGCCGCTAAGGCTTCGGATAGTGCCTCGAGGGCTAGTGCGGCTGTCTTGTTTTCGGTGCGGAGTGCTATGTCCGGATCACTAACGAGAGTGATTATTCCGCTGGGCCCAGGCATTTTCAGCTTCATGTACCCGTAATGAGGTATTGCTTGAAAAATTGTGAATGCCTCTCGTCCTAATATGGCGTGATACCCACTGCTGAACGAGGCCACCTGGAACGTGACTTCTTCGGATCTGTAATTGTCCGGAGAGCCGAACACCACATCGAGTGTGATTTTTCCGGTGCAGCGCGCTTCCCGGCTAGGGATTATTCCTCTAAAGGTTGTGCTGCTTCGCTCAATACGGCTCCAATCGATTTCGATTTTTCGCAGAGTTTCCTCGTAAATGAGGTTTAGTCCGCTGCCGCCGTCCATGAGGACTTTTGTCAGTCGAAAACCGTCCACTATGGGACTAAGTACCAGTGCGGCTGGGGCTCTGGTTGATCGGAATGTGGACTCGTCGCTGCCATTGAAGGTAATAGCTGTGTCGCTCCATGGATTTGCTGTTGCTACTTGGTAGACTTCGGCAAGTTCGCGGATTGATCGTTTTCGCATATTATTTGATGCGAAAGTCTCGAAGACTGTTGATACCGTGCTGGTATTGTTGGAGTGGTTTCCCGGAGCTAGAAGCTCTTCGCCACTTTTGGCCACCTGCCGTAATATCCAACAAGCTCGAAGGCTATGTGTTGGGACGGCTCCCTCTGTATTATGAAGCTTACAGGGTCCATTGAGCCATCCCTCCAGTACGGTTCTGTTTCCCTTATTGGGTTTTTGTTTTTTCGTTTTTGCATCTGGGGCCTGAGTGTAAGGCACCCTTTTACTGCGGACTGGGTTTGGGGCTGGATTATCCAAAATTGATTTTCGGTTTTCCGGAAACTCTCCATCGCACAGTATTTTCGTACAATGGATGCCAGATCGGTGAAGCGCATAATTTTGCGACGATCAATGGCGTTTAGTATTCCCTTGTCCGTGCAGTTATTGCGGAAGATTGATATTGCGTTTTCCTCTCGGCAGTCCTTTATCCTGTCCATAACCAGGAGGAATCTGGCCCAGTAGTGATGTACTGTTTCTGTAGGCTCTTGCCGTATTAGAGATAGATCGCATATGTCTGGGCGGGTGGGTGGAATAAAATCTGAATCCCTGCCCATCTTGAGGCTCAAAGGCCAAGGGGTTTCCGAATTCGGAAGTGTGGTTTGCTGGGGACAATCCAGCGAGTCCGGGGCGATGCATGATTTTAAGTTCAATGCTCGATCGAAGTCCGTCCCCCCGCGGGAATCCGGCATGGAGGGTTCGGGAATCCGGACATGAATTGTTTTCAGCACTGGCAAAGAGTTGCCGTATTGCTCCTCCACCACTGTGACGTGGTGGGAGGCCTGGGGAGAGTTAATCTCTCTCAGATCGGTTTTAAGCCCAATCTGGTTGTAGTCCGTAGCGACTCCCAGGGCGGCGATGCGATCCAAGAGCTCGTTAAGAGACGAGAGCTCTATTGGATCTAACTGTTCGGCAGCTTTAGGGCTGACGCGAAGATTGCTTTCGACGACTTGAGAAGTCATTGCTGAAGCGGTGGCCGGACAGGCGGTCATGAGAAAACCACCAAGCCGGATAGTTTGGCCGGCGGCCAAGGCCCCTCCGGCGAAAATACCGTCTTTGAAGACGGGTGGAGGCATCCGCTCTATCGGTGACGACACAGGGGAACTCCCAATGAAAGCAGCAATGTCGGTGTCAAAACCGGCGGATCTCGGGTAGGGGGTCCCGAACTGTGCGTCTAGGCGGATGGTAACAGGAGACGAGGGACACGATGTTTTTACCCAGGTTCGGGCCCTCTCGATGGAGGTAAAACCCTACGTCCTGCTTGATTAATATTGATGATATGGGTAGTACAAGAGTAGATCTACCACGAGATCAAGGAGGCTAAACCCTAGAAGCTAGCCTATGGTATGATTGTTGTAATGTATGTTGTCCTACGGACTAAAGCCCTCCGGTTTATATAAACACCGGAGAGGGCTAGGGTTACACAGAGTCGGTTACAATGGTAGGAGATCTACATATCCGTATTGCCAAGCTTGCCTTCCACGCCAAGGAAAGTCCCATCCGGACACGGGACGAAGTCTTCAATCTTGTATCTTCGTAGTCTTGGAGTCCGGCGGACATTGATAGTCTGGCTGTCCGGACACCCCCTAGTCCAGGACTCCCTCAGTGGCATTGATTAATATTAACATAGAGATTATATTAACAATAAAATTCGTTAAACATGTAATTTGCTTTTAACTGTGGCATTGCATCAATTTTCCAGCGGCATTATTAGAGGGTTTTTGTTTAAAGGGACATTTTGGTGTAGGGACTAAAAAAACTCCGTGTCAGTCACATCTAAACCAAACAGGAGGGACTTTTCGGGACTAAAGAAAGAAGACCCCGAGGGAGTCTTTCTGGGACTTTTTCCAACAGTTGCCCCTGCCACGCATTGCACCTTGTTTCTATTAGTTCATTACTAGGGGTAACATGGTCTTTTATTATGTCATTTAATAACCTCTAGTCCATGTTTAGTCCCTGGAACCAAGCAGGTAGGGACTAGGGAGTTTTTAACCAAACAGGGCCATAGATTAACAACAGCTAATGAGTTGCACGGGACAGTGGACGCACCAGCACCATGTGCATCTACCGATGTATTGTGGTCATGCACAGTCTGTTGCAACAAAGAACAAACAATCAAGGAGCATATTTGTGTTGGTCCCAGTTTTGTTATCTTTAGACACCTTTCCCTATGTGAGCGCAGCAAATCTAGTCCTGCTCAAATCTAGTCCCTTCCTTTCCTTTTTGAACTAGTACTTTTGCCCCTTCCCTTCCTCTTTGAACCACGTCCTAGATTTATGCGATACAACTTTCCCCACTAGTTTCCCCATTCCTTTCCTCTTTGAACCACGTCCTAGATTCATGCTATACAACTTTCCCCCTTCATTTCCTCTTTGAACCACGTCCTAGATTCATGCTATATACAACTTTTCCCACAACTTTCCCCCACTCCTTTCCTCTTTGAACCACGTCCTAGATTCATGGTATACATGCAGCTAGAGCAATGCATGTGGAGTAAGTAAAATATACCTTAAGGTTCTTGGGGCGTGGTTTGGTGGGTGATGGGACGGCAGCGAAGAAGAAGGGTCGGAGGCCCTCCCGCGCCGCCGCTGGGTGGAAAGTGAACAACAGCGCCGGTCGTGGATTCCCTCCCTCGCCGACGGCGACAACGTTAAGCCACCTTCCCTTCCCGGCGGACGGATCCTGCCGGCTCTTTGAGCAGCAGTGAGGGGAGAGAGAGGCCAACGAAGTCTTGTTCAGGTCTGGAGAGGGCGAGAGAGTGTGAAGAGAGCAACTACAAGCGCTGAGGCTCCAGCGTGTATATATATATACTGGAGAGAGAGAGTGTGAAGCGTGCAAACCCTAGAAAACATTTTGACCAGTCAAAGAATCCTCCTGGCAAAAATTATGCTCAAGTGTAGTTATCGAACCCGAGACCTCAAGTTTGATGAGCGAATAGGCTAACCAGCTACACAACCCTCCCGTTATGTTCAACGGGAGGAAAATAACCTTTTATACATTCCTGCATTCGTGTGACAGGCATGCCATGTTTTTTTTTGTGTGTGTGGGAGTCATTAGGATTTCAATCATAATCGTGTCATGTGGCTTTGGTGGTAAGACTATCCACAGTGGTGTAGAAATAATGCAGCTGTTAGTTACCTTACCTCTCTCCATGTAGTACGTTGGGTCCCACCAGTCAGAGGGTGAAATAAACAGCCGTGTGTGTGTGTTTAACAGCATGTGTGTTTTAGATAGTGCGACAGATCGACCTACTCCTACAGAGATATGGTGTGTAGTGTACGATTTTAGCCACGAGAGTCGGTGCATCCTCGCGTTTCCGGGCGTGTCCGGTAGGGACATGCGGACAGCTGCCACGCCCGCTCCTGACCAGCCTGGCCCACCCAAAGCCCCTCCACCGCCCGTGCACGCTTCCCGCCCGAAACCGTCAGCGCCGCTCCAAAGAATCAGTGCCGCATTCATGCCCGGGCAGAGCGGACGCGACCTCTCACTGGTGCAAGAGTGATGGTTGCTTCGTCCGTCCAACTTACTGTTAGGTCTATGTGATTTGTCGGCTCATTGGTCTTTATTACTAAGGTGGTAGGACTGCTGGATGTCCCACGCTTTCGGCGAAAGGAGGTAGTAGATTACAATTTTCTCCATTCTTACAGCGGAGGAGTGCAAGGGCAGTGAAAACATGCAGGCTCAGTGATTACATGGCCCACCTCACACTATCACCGTGTGACACCTAACTCTTTACATAGTACTCCCTCTGTTCCTAAATATTACTAGATGAGTCCCCGCTCGTTGCCGCGGAACAGCGGTATATATATCACTTTGCGCAAAATTATCGACTTCATAGAACTAAAAAAAATCTATAACCGCATGACAAATGTGGTAGCCAAACTAAATAAACTCCCATCATCATTTAGATCATCCCACATAAGGAAAAAAGATCAGCCAACTCCTACTGCATAATAGGATTATATTTTTCTTTTTGACATGTTAATGGGACTTAAAAGCTCACTTACATGCATGCTATCAGTGCATGCTTGCATGCAGACATGTTGATGTGATTTAAAACCCACTCACATGCATGTGCCATGGTATTTCTGCATGCTTGCATGTGGCTTAGTGCTAAGCCTCTCAATGTCTAGATCAGACGGCTATTATGACTGATTTACTTCATCTAACGGCTATGTCAATTTTGATGATGTGGCTCAAGGAGAGGATAGAGAATTCCTAGTAGTGGGGGCTAGCTATTACTAGTAGATAAGTCTTTGTAGAGATTCCACTAGGTGAACTACATACAGAACAAAATGAATGAATCTACACTTAAAATGCATCTATATACATCCGGATGTGGTTAATGGTAAAATCTCTACAAAGACTTATATTTAGGAATAGAGGAAGTACTAGTATAGTACTAGTACGTACTGTAATTTATCAGCGAGATAAATTTGTGCAATGCTATGAAGCTTCCAGCTCCTGTTACATGTATCTTGCGTCCAAGGTTGCCCATTGCAACATTTCATCAAATACAAAGGAGACTAACATGCATGCTATTGCATCTCAATGATTGACAGATCATAGCAAATATGTACTCCCTCCGTTCGAAAAAAAGTGTCTCAACTTTGTGCAAACTTTAGTAAAAAGTTGTACTACTACTAAAGTTGACACTTATTTTGGAACAGAGGCAGCTAAAGAAAAAAAATGATCCATGCAGCCCCTAGCCCTTGAACCGTGAACCTTGACCAGGCTTCAATTTGCTGGCAATGTTCTAGCTTCCTAATAAATGAAGTTTGCAACCTTTTGACCATCGGATCATTTTGTGCAGTTTCACCAAAATCGAGATGTGCATCCCTGTGGCAAAGAAATTGAAGAAGCGTGATTAGAATAAGATTACTAGGACTAGTTGATGAGACATAAACTCATCACAAATACAGTACGTAGAAGCCAGTAGAGGTATCAGGTATGTGCGGGGCAAAGAAGTAGAGAAATATTCACAGGGAGTGATGTGGGTAGCTGGTGCAGTGGTGCAAGCCGGCTGTAAAGGGAGTTGTACTTGAGGGGCGTAGCTCGACCTTGAGGAGGGCGGCGGGAGGCGGCAACTGCCCACGTCGCGGCAGTGAGCAAGGGACGAAGGCAACCTCACCGGCTTTGTGAGAGAGAACGGCGGGGACCCCTGATCGGGACATGCCGACAGTGGGTTTTCGCCGTCGGCGACGGACACCGCATCTACACTAAGCATCCACCCCTTCCCCAAGCGGACGTGATCCGCCGGGATGTTAGAGATGTGGCCACAGTCGTTTTGTGCGAGAGAGTGTGAAGAGAGCAACCCCAGCAAGCAACCGTGTAGGCTGGCCCGTCCTGACTATGTATATAGTGGAGCGGTTTCCTTTTCTCTCCATATGAACCTATCATATTGCGTACGTGCCACTGAAGAAAAAAATATATTTATAAATGGCGCGGCACCTACTACTCGTTCTCCTATAACCTTGCGCTTGGCATCTCCAAAATATTAACCTTGTGATTGGCTCTTCGCCTCTTCGGGAGGTCGAGCAATAATGGTAGTGTAGTATATATCATTCTGGCTATATGAGACCGAATGAATTGCTGCACGTCCACCACGTGGGCGAGGGTCGATGGGCGAGGGAGAGTGCTACTACATACGGAGCAAAATGAGTGAATGCACACTCTAAAATACGTCTATATACATCATTGTTTGGAGTATGTACTAGTAGTTCATATTCAAATCTACTAAGGACATATATATTCCAAACAATATGATATAATCTCTATAACCAAGGTAGTAGGGACGAGGAGTAAACGGAGGGAGTAGTAAATTTTTCTCCTCGTCCTGTGAGCCACCACGCGCATGGGCGAGGGAGGAGCAAGCTTCACCTCATCCTTCGAGCCACCGCGCCCGTGGGCGGGGGAGACGGCGTACTAAGCAAGCTTCTCCTTGTTCTGCGAGTTGACGGGACACATCAAAAGTACTCCAGTGTATAGAGCCTTGCCTCTAAGGTAGGCCCCACATGGTTTGCCTCTTTTTTTAATTTAACATAACGCGTCAAGTCGCAATTTGTTTGTTCACCCGTGGTAGACGATCCTCCCTCCACCAAGTGGACAACCAATACACGTGCCAAATTACCACGTGGGCTGCCTTTTTCGTACAAAAATGAGCTCCACCGTGTACCCGCGCGGGTGTGGTTGGGAAAGAGACGGGAGTACGTGCGCCGTGCATGCACCTCTTCTCTTCGTGCATGTCCCCCACCTACGTGGGTGTGTGTGAGAGATACAAACCACGTTCATGAGTGTTTTTTGTTTTGTGGTCGGGGTGGGGGTGGGGGTGGGGGGTTGATTTCGTGAATTATTTGTGGGAATATGTGTCTATGACATCTCAAACAAAATTTTGCATGCAATGTGTGTGAAATGGAGACCTATCCATATCATACATAGAGGGTTGGGCAATCCACGAGAAGAGAGGGAGGTGTCATAGCTATCGATAGAGTCGAAGAGAGGATCAAGTACGGGTGGGTGCAAGATCGATGAAGAGAGCCATCAAAATTGCGTGTGTGTGTGCAAGTCAAAGATATAGGGCGACTGGCCTATCGAAACGTTAGAGGGCACATGTCAAGTTTGTGTGTGGCAAGGAGACATGACTAGAGCGCTTGATGTATCGGTGTGTGTGTGGGGGGGAGGGGGTGGGGGGAGGGGTAGGTAGAGGCCTAACTATAGAGGTAGAACGACTCGTATATGTGTTGAGAAGGAGAGACCCAGCTATGTCATGAGGGAGATCGGTCGACATCCATAGATAACTGAAGGACGGGAAATATGATAGGACACAGAGAGAGAGAGAGAGAGAGGAGAGAGAGGGAGAGAGAGGGGTAGACTGCTGGATGGGTGATGGAGTTGCTTCTCGGAGATGTTGGGAGAGGCCTACTAGACAAACTGAGGGTGGAACTGCAATGTTATCAATAAGAGTGGGGATGTGTTTCTGTGTGTGCATGTGCGTGATCAGGGGCGGATCTGGAGCTAATCTTACCCTGAAGCACCACTTAACTATGGCATAAAATTTTCAAGTGAGGATGCAATGAATAGAGAAATGTTTCAGATCTTGTAACATGAATTACAGAACATAATATAAGTCGTTTTATAAAAAACAAAATGTAAGAGGTAAATGGCTTAATAAAACAGTAAAACAAATGACAATTTACTTCAAAAGGATGTCTTGCATTCTCAGATTCCAAACACCTCATCACACACCAAGACTCAATAACCTACAACATAAAAACTAGTATTGAATTTTCAAGTAGAAGTGTGGAACATAATAAAATGCACAAATGAAAGTACGTTAATTTGCATTTTTTTATGAATTACCTTCAGTAAACTCTTTTCCTTCTAGCCATGAAATACTCAACCACTTGATCATTGGTGACCTTTTTCATCTCTTCTTTCTCCACATAACAAATAACATCATCACTCAAGCTGTCATCATTGAGGCGACTGCACAAGTCAGTTTTTACCAATTTCATTGTTGAAAAGCACCTCTCAACTGTAGCAGTAGCAATAGGCAACACAATTACTAGTTTCAACAACCGATAAAACAAAGGATACATAATATTTCTCCTTGTTTGCACCATTTTTTTTGAAAGCTCGGTGATTGTTGCTATGTTGGAAAAGCTATCATTTGTGCGCACATCAGCAATATAGAGACGTAGATCCTTATCAAGATCCCTCAAATCCCCGGAATCAAAATCCAGAGGGTATAGTTTAGCCAAACTCATGAGATTATCCAAATTGAAATCACGAAATGAGTCTCTTGAACTCAAAGCAGCTGATAAAACAAGCAAATTAGAGGATGCCTCACTGAACCCGCAGTCAAGCTCTTGAACTAGCCAATCAAAAACATCATTGAAGCAATCAACCTGATAGTGATGTTTGTTGGTAATTCCAGTTACATGCCTTCTCTTTTTTGGATTAACATATGCTTCTTCCATGTCCAACTCTACAATATCATGTTTCTCACAAAACACATGAACATCACCTAGCATAGATTCCCATCCATCTTCTCTAAGTTCATTCAAAACTGTTCTAGTTGACTTGACACATTTCATGGCATTTACTATGTCTTGATCCTTCCACTGTAATGCTAATGACAATGTGTTGGTAGTACTGAGGATTGTCAACATGAGATGCAAGTAGAAGACAAAGTCAAAAGATTGAAAGTACACTAGAAGACCGATTGCTTGGTCTCTATTTGTTCTGTCAGTGTCTTCTTCTTCAACAAATTCAAGAACTTTAATAACTGACCTGAACATGGCAACCAAACTCTTAAGTGTTTTAGCATGTGAACCCCAATGAGTGTCTCCGGGTCTTTGAAGACATTGCTCTTGATTCTGACCTGTTCCTGTTGTAAGCTGCCCACACCCTAAAGCCTTGCTCACTTCTTCAAGATTTATATCTCTAATCATGTCTCTTCTCTTGGAAGAACCACCCACAACATTTAACAAGGTAGAAATCATACCGAAGAAATTACTAATTCCTTTATGCTTTCTTACAACAGCCACAACAACTAACTGGAGTTGGTGAGCAAAGCAATGAACATAATAAGCTGTGCTACTCTCTCTCATGATTAATGATTTGAGACCATTAAACTCACCTCGCATGTTGCTGGCACCATCGTACCCTTGTCCTCTAACTTGATTGTAGCTCAGCTTATATTGTGCAAAAAGAGAATCAATTGAACTCTTGAGGTAAGAAGAAGTTGTTTCTTTCACATGAACAAGACCAACAAAGCTTTCTTTAGAATCTCCGGAACTATCAACATACCGCAAGGCCACAGCCATTTGTTCTTTGCAAGAGGCATCTCTGGACTCATCAACAAGCAAGCAAAACACATTATTCTGAACTTCTTTGAGAATAGATTGGACTATCACATGGGCAAAACCTTCAGCAATATCTTTCTGGACTTGACGAGCGGCCATAACAGCATTCTTTGCAGCATATTTTCCCATAGCCTTGCCAACAACTGGATCATGCTCAGCTAAGAAATCACGAACTTCCAAGAAATTACCTTTATTGTGCGAGTTCTTTGACTCATCATGGCCCTGGAAAGGCAACCCTTGCTCCAACAATAGTCTAGCCGTGTCAATTGCGGCATTCAGCCGAGTAAAATATGCAACCTTCGAAGCTTCACCTCGAAATTGCATAGCAACATCAATGTGTTCATCTCTTTTTAGTAGAGCGGTACATTTTTTCATTGCTTGATCTGGACACTACCTGGCTCGCCAACATGATCTTTTAGCCTTGATGGAATGCTCCAGGTATCCCAACCATTCAGAACAAATGCCTCATACCCAGCTTCTTTCTTGTGGCCACGATCCCTAAATAAGAAACAACAAAAGCAATATGCTTTTTTCTTCTCTTTGCTGTATTCAAGCCAACTCTCATGATCATCAAACCATTCAGGATTGAACCTTCTCCTCTTAGTCCCAAAGTTTGAATATGGAAAATCGATATCTTTTGGCTGACAAGGTCCATTAAGCAAATACTTTCTTCTTACCAAGTCTTTCAAATTTGGATGATAATGTTCTATCAATTTCCTCTTGCCTGGATCATATTGAATCTCCTCCTCCCAATTCATGTCTTCTGGAGCATCTTGTGATGGTGCCTTTCTTTTGAGAAGAAACTTGTCCATTGTTTGCATTTAACAAATAAAATTACAACAGAGAACAAAAATTGATCTACTAGCTACAAGTTAATACATACAATTGTTTGCAACTTATAAAAGCATTTATGAAGAACGACAGACAAATGGGGTACCAAGCAGAATGCGAATCAAGTATGACTAATTGACTACAATTAGGTAAAAATACTCAAAGTGATGTTGCTACTTCCCTAAGGCAATAATAAGGCCTAAAACAGAGGGGGTCCGAGGAGGAAAATTTTTACGGCGTGCGGCGTAGTCGGCTAGTCGCGTCTCGCGTTGGAGGAGTTCGGCGTCCGGGGTCGTGCCGTTGATCAGCGGCCTTCTGGTTGCCGGCGCCCGGCTGGCCGCTGCTACATGAACGCCGGCCGCCCAGCCGCCAAGAACAGATCACAGGAGATGAGAAGACTATAGGATTGGGATCTGGGGTCCCTGTTTTTTTCCTCGAGTAGAAAACTGAAAAGTCACGATCACGTACTAGAAGCCCGAACGCCCAGCCGCAGCCGGACCTGAATCCGCGAGTTGGGCTGCGAGAGCGTACGCGCGTCCCTCGGAGCTGGTGCGGCCTGGTTTCATTGGTTTCATGGGCCACCCTGATGCACACTCAATGGACCACCCTGTTGCCTCGGGCCATATACCTTATAATTAGCACTAAATTTTCTTTTGGACCCTGTAGCCTGTGCTACAGGGTTGGCCCATTGGGCTCCGCCCCTGTGCGTGATAGATCTATCGGGACGCATCCATGGATGATGAAGGGGAACCATGTGTTTGGTAAGCAAACCTAGCTAGATCGGTAGATCAATTATTGTTTGTCGGAGGAAGGGAGAGACACAACTAATGAGGTAGATCGATCGATGTGTGGGTAAAACGAGTTATAAGGACATAGCTGGCTATATGTACAGAGAGAGATCGGTCAGTGTACGTCCATTTGTTAGAGGCAAATAAGGCCCAGCGAGACGGATAGACAGAGAGAATGGATCTAGGAGGTGGTGCGAGAGGCCCAACTACTAGCTGGATAGGGGGAGGAGTGTGCGGTTGTGAGATCGATTAAAAGAGGGGTGAGAGTTTACACGTGTGTCTGACCATATGAGAGACACGAGGCAAGGGCACATAAAGGAGGAGATTGAAGCTGTGTGTGTATGCTGTAGGCAGGCATCGCTGGAGAGGTTTATCGATCGGTGTGTGTCGGAAAGGAGTTGTGGAGACTCTGGGAGAATGACCTAAAGTAAAAAATGAATGTGCCCGGTGGATAGAATGCCGAGGGAGGGGGAGGGCGAGGAGGGCGTGTGCATGCACGAGAGAAAGTTAGTGGTAGCTACAAAGGTTAGAGGACTGTGTGGGTGTAAGAGAATAACAAAGATCATAATTTGATATGAAAGCGGATTCATATATTTGAATAGGAGATCATAGTGTTTTAAACATTGCATGCATGAATATAGCGGTGATACACGTGTTGTGCACATGTTATACCATAATGTGATAATGCATGGCGTTTGCAACTCACAGCTAAATGCCGAACAATCTAAACCATACTATACATCAAACAATCTCACATTTTATTTGAATTTGTGATAATGTGCGGCGTTTGCAGCTTACAACTAAATATCAAGAAATCTAAAGAATACTATATATCGAACATTCTCACATTTTATTTGAATTTGTGGTAATGTGTGGTGTTTGCAACTCACATCTAAATACTTGTAGGCATAGGGGGGGCACCATACATAATGTGATAAACACATTATACATATGAGACATGGTTTAGATTATGAAGATCTAGCTAGAGCTAGAAATGTAATGTGATTTGAAATCAAAATAAAGTGGATTCAAAAAATCTAGTTCGAGTTCATATAGTACACATAGTTCATATGTAACTCGATACTGATCATGTGGTGTGCTGTGAAGATAATACACAAACGATGGTTTAACTTGACAATAATGATGATTGTAGATATTATTAAAATAGAGAAACGAATTCAAATGCTTTGACTTCACAACAATCATTACTGTAGATCTTATTCAAATTTAGTTCATATTGAAGTGGTAGTATATACGTTTGGAATGCACTAAAACGTTCATTTGAGTAGTAGGTTGCATGCATTATACACGTAGCGAAATATTTTAATTAAACATAACATGAATTCAAAGTTTTGAATGACATTTATAGTGCGCATTGATTTGGTACAGTACACGTTATGCTTGTCCGAAAATTTCAACCCGCGCTTTGTTAGCCCGAAATATTTAAGATATATCTTTGTCTTGTTGTGCTCCGACAACTCCCTCCATCTCAACCCGCGCCTTGCTATTCCGAAATTACAACGCACGCGAAAACTCCCACCTCCTGTGAAATCCCAACACGTGAAATGCCCGTGGTACCCCTAAACCGAAAGAACCGCCTCAAATCGGTGGGGGGTACTTTCGTAACTTACCCCACATTTCGGACAAGCGCGTCTCTAAGCCATGGTTCCCCACTGCCATCCCATCCGCCCACACATTCGTACACCGAGGCCGCGAAAACCCGCGACGAAACCCCACACCCTGCTTCGTCCGCCACCCAGCCGGAGCTTCTTCCCTGACGACGTCGTCCACAGCAACACCTCGACGTCCCTCATCCACCGTACCGGATGAGCATCCGTCGTCGATCTCATCGTCCCACCGGTTCAGCCACCCCATCCTCCACCTCCAAGGAGCCGCCCCGATGTTCCCCTCGTCTTTCGCGCCACCTCCATTCCCACACCGCCGTCTTCACCTACACCACCGGAAGAGCATCATCATCACCGTTTCCTAGGATGAAGCTGCGGCTTAATCGGCGCCACCAAAGAGGTTGTACACTAATCGCCGCATTTTCTTCTTGATTCAATCTCACGGTGCTGCCGGCGCTCGGTCCCGAGCCGACACGGCGCGGCTCCATCCACGGCGGCGTCGCCGGCCACTTCCTCCACGGCGTCGCTCCCTCGGTGGCGACGTCCACATCAGTAGGAGCTGCTGCTGCTTTAGCTCTCGCTCGCGCTGCTGCTCTGCTCTTTCTCTCGGTCCCCTGCCTGGTCTGCTCTTGCCATTGCTCTTGCTCGCGCTGCTGCTCTTGCTCTTGCTCTTGCTTGCGATGCTGCTCCGATTTGGCTACACTTCAGTCGACTGAATCGACTTTTGGGTCAGTCGATTTCCAAGGGGTGGGCTCGCCGGGGTGAAGGAAGAACCAGCCGCAGCGGGGAGGGGGGCTCGCCGGAGAGGTACCCCACTATCTATCTTAGGGTTCAGGATGGGGGCGGTGGTCGCCGGCGGTGGCGGGGCGGTGGCGTAGGGATCACCAGAGAAAAATCTCGGCACGGGGGGGGGGGGGGGGCTTGAGTGATGGCCGGGGCGGCGGCGGACCAGCGGTGGGGAGTGTTTTCGGGGCGGACGGGGCGGCGCACCGCCGGCCGCGGGCGGCGGGGGGCTGCTGTTTGGCCGGTAGTGGCTGGCGGCTCAGGGGGGGTGGAGGTTGAAGATGAATCGCAGGCCCTTGATTTCGAATCCAACTACTGCAAAATCGACTGACCAGAGATGAAAAAGCCAGTCGACTGACGTGTAGCCTCACCTTGCTAGTGCGTTCAGTTTCGACAGCAAAATTCAGTTTCGACAGCAAAATTCAGTTTGGACAGTTAGGTTCAGTTTCGACAGTTGAGTTCAGTTTCGACAGTTAAGTTCAGAGATGAGAGGCTGATGTATTTTACATCTAGCCCTTTGTGGTTATGTATTTTACGTCATGTATTGGAGATGCTATTAGAATTCCACTTAGGTTAACGTTGTTCGTTGTCTCTCTTGTCCTGCTTCAGCCTCGACATCGTACAACTCACCGAAGCTGCTCCAACGATCAAACCCTCCATCGCAGCGGAGCAGTACCTCGGGCTCCATCTCCAGACGCCTAAGATCTTCTTCCCCTCCTCCGATAGCAAAGTCAGCCGGAGCATCCTCACCGGCCAACCCAATCATGCTGAGATCGACATGGCTTCGCCAAAGAGGTTGTAAACCTTGTTGCACCTTTTTTTACTCTACATGTTATATATATAGTCCACTGAGCACACGGATTTGTTCCTTTAGTGTCTCCTTGAAAGAAAAATCATAGGAATTTTAATTTTCACTTGTCCTCCTTTTCAAATTCCTATTCATGAAGCACAAGACTAAGAGATAGTAGCATAATAGCATTATAACCGTACATTTTCTTATGGTTTGACTTAATCTCACCATGCTTCTTTGCATCCTGTGATCTTCCAATTGTTGTGAATCAAACACCCAGATTGGCAGAAATCCTGCGTTTTTAAATTCTCTATTTTGCATGTGCATTCCTATCCTATTCCTGTCTATTTCCTATCCCTGCATTGTTGGAATCCTTCAATTAAAATGAGCCCTTACAAAATTACTTCTCTTATAGATAGTTGTCAAAGAAAACCTTGCGTGGTTTGTCCCCGGTCCTGCTGCGCCGTCGTCCACCCAAGCTCAGCTGCTCCAACGATAGAAGGGTCCAGCAGAGCAGGGATCCGGCCTCCAGACTGTCTTTTGCCGCCTCAGATCTTCTTCCCCACTGCTGGCAGCCATTAAAACTGCATTACCATCATTAACCGAGCAGATGACCTTGAGGACTTTACGGGTCCGCAAGAGAGGTCGCACTCTTTCGTGTCTGCTTACGTTATGCATCGCTTAATATTACATGCTACTTTATTGTCCCGTTCACCGATTAGACTCTTAGTCAGCTCCAAACTAATGGTCAAACTTGAGTTTTTAAATGGTTGTGGGGTACATATCGGGGCCGCTATCAATAGTATCTATATACTATATGGTTAATCTCTGGTGTCTACTATGAGTTTCATGTTGGGTGGGAAACAAACAGTAAAGAATCCATTATCTGTTTTTATTAACTGAAGCCATTATCTGCCTGCTATTATTGGTTTTGGGTCTATCCACAGGTTGCTACCATCACTCTGGATTTCTGCATGCACTCCTTACATAATCTCACTATGTTTTATTCCTATGCATGACAGTTATTGTAAACAATGGAACTGAACTTGTAGAGCAAAAGAGACGAGCCTTGCATGGCAATATAATTTCATGCAGACGTCGCTCCATGGTAGGCGCAAAGGCAGCCCCCCCTCCACGCATTTTGGATTGTAATCGAGAGGAAGATATCTGTTCTGAGGGGGATTCAGAAGGAGAAGATAACTCCTATTTACCCCCTGAGGTCTTTGCTCTAACTTGGCTTGCTGATGTTGGTTATATCATGCATATGGTGTCTTGCATTGCTTACTTTATACATCAAATATGTCATCTTCTTAGTTTAGACATCCTTTGTGCGAATGCCATCTGTTTAGTTTATTCATCGTTTATGTGAATTATGCAACGCCACCTTGTTTAGCCAGGCATCATATATGTGAATTTTGCAATGCCATTCTGCTTAGCCAGTCATCTTATATGTAAAATATATCAGGCCATCTTTTTTTTCGTTACGTATTACATTCGTCAACATAGTTAGTACATTCAACTGCTCTTCGTGTGCATCAGCCATTTGACACGGTGATGGCAAATTCTGGAGTGAAAACAAGGTCTTCTGAGCAGACTATGCTATCTGACGAAGCGCATATCTCGCTGGTTACGGATAGCTCCTCAGAGGAGGATTCAGAGACAGATGACCAGTCCTATTCCCCCCCGAGGTGTATGCTCTAACTTGGCAGGGTTATGTTGCTCATATCGTGCGTATGGTGTCTCGCATTGCTATGCCATTTCATTAGTTTATACATGCTTTGTGTGAATGCCACCTGTTCAGTGTCTAATTCCATACATGTGAATTATGCATTGCCATCTTGTTGCAAGACATTGTATATGTGAATTATACAATGCTATCTTGTTGCAAAGGCATTATATATGTGAATTATGCAATGTCATGCTGTTTAGCCAATCATCATGTATGTGAATTATATCATGCTATCATTTTTTTGTATTACGTGTTCCATTTGTCGACAACGTTTGTATATTCAACTACGCTTCCTATGCATCAGCCATTTGAAGCGGTGATGGAAGTATCTGGAGTGAAAACAAGGTATTCAGAGCAGACAATGCTACCTGCTGAAGCAGACATCTTGCTGGCTACAGAGAGCTCCTCAGAGGAGGATTCAGAGACTGATGACCAGTCCTATTTCCACCCTGAGGTCTATGCTCAAACTTGGCAGGGTTATATTACCCATGTCATGCATGTTGTCTTGCATTGCTTAGTTTTTACATCATATATAGATTGCCATCTGCTTACTTGCTTACTATATAAATCATTTATTTGAATTATATCATGCCGTCATGTTTACATAGTACATACACATCATCTATCTGGATTATGGCATGGCAACCCATTTAATAAATACATCATATAGTTATATCATCTCATCCTGTTTAGTGTTTACAGTCATCATATTTAGAATTATGGCATTCTATCCATGAATGTATGTGAATTATGGCATGCCAACCTATTTAATAAACACATTATATAGTTATGTCATGTCATCCTGTTTACATAGTCTCATATTTTGAACTATGTCTTTCCATCTTTTTTAGTTAGCCATCATAATGTGAAAGTGTGTCATGCTATCCTGTTTAGTTAGCCATCATATATGTGAAATTGTGTCATGCTATCCTGTTTGGTTAGACAACATAAATATGAATTATTTCATGCCCTCTTTTATTCCCCACTATCCATTGCACATGTCTATCATACAATGTCTATACTTTCAATTACTTTTCTTGTTTATCAGCCATTTGAATTGGAGAGCGTGATGGGAGTATCTAAGGGAGTGACAACATGGTCTTCAGAAAAGATAGTGCTACCAGTTGATGCAGATAGAACCACGGTTGTACTTGCCCAAGGACTAGATCCACCACACATAACCCAGACTCTCGCAGATTGTACCCCTACCCAGTTGGACAGAGAACCAGCTACACCCCTTTTAACCCCAACACAGGCAGATAGTAACCCAGTTCCAGTTGACACAACACCGTCTCCACCACAGAGCACCCAAACACGAGCAGTTAGGAAGGGAACTGCAGTGCCCAAAGCATGAGGACCACCACTCTGAATCCCAACTCAACACTTAAAGGAGAAGAAGATTTGTTCTCAGGTCAGGTTCTGTAGCTATGGTTCATAATCCTTTGCTCTTGCATTACTGTATTTACTCATACCAACTATTTTCAAATTTGAAGGATGGAATTGAAACTCCAATGGTGCAACAGGTATGTTTTAAACCTGTTTCTTTAACTAGTTTGCTGTTGTAACCTGCTCTATGTTGATTTCAGTTTCAATTGAATAAACAGTTATGTTCTCATGTCATGCACATTACAAGTGTTGTTATTGCTCTATAGTTACCCACACTTATATTCTGTCTATTCTGCTTTGTCTTGAACAAATATTATTTGAACTGTATCTCTATCTTGATTTGGCAACAAAAACTAGAATGATATAGACCATAAAGTGACCATGGCACATAGATATATGTTTGTTTCATGCTGTTATCCTGTCCACTTTACTACTGAACTCATTTACCAAAATGAGCTTCATATACAACATGGTAAACATGTGATGTGTCTGCTTGTTTCTCTTTTAGAATGCGGAAAAAATATTGGAGAACAGTACCGTGTTATCCAATGGTAAAGGAAGTAATGCAGATAAGGTTCAAGATTGTGAGACATCCCTGTTGGTCTCCAAGAAAGCTGATAAAAACTATCTTGAGGACAGTGAGGGAACCCAAAAGTCCTGTATTGATGTAGTGTTCGAGTTACTGGCCACTACTGCTGGCACAAGCTCTTCGAACTCGCTGCCTGAATCAGTTTGTCTTCTTGAGTCTCAACTTCAAGTTGAAAGACATCGATCAGATGTGCTGCGACAGGAAGATGAAGGACTGAGGAAGTCCCTGCAGAATTCAGATGCATATTTTCTAGTGCAACAACAAGCGCCGGAGGATTTAAGTGCCAAACAAGAGAAAGTTAATAAGCTTGCTAAGCATCTTGCCAGCATTATGGGTACCCAGGATATTGTTTCTTGAGATCTTCTGAAGTGGTTTCAGTTCTGGATTTGTTTTGCCGTGGCGTTTATTTGCGCTGGTCGCCAACTTTGACAACCAATGTATATGATATGCTGCTTTGTTCCCTATATTTGCACTGGTGGCGAACTTTGATGCCTAGTGGATGTAATATGTGTAACAGCCCTGATAGCCTAGCATAAGTTGCTTGCTTATTTATTTCCTTGTTGTCTTGTTTATTTGTTTGCTTGTCGTCAGTGCAGTTCTTTTTAAAACTAGGCCACAATAACCATGTGCTATTATTTACTGTAGTGACACTGGGCCTCCTACGGGCCGTAGAAACAGTGGGCCTTCTATGGGCCGTAGAAACAGTGGGCCTTCTACGGGCCGTAGAAACAGTAGGCCTTCTACGGGCCATAGAAACAATGGGCCTTCTACGGGCCGTAGAAACAATGGGCCTTCGACGGGCCATAGAAAAAATGGGCCTTCTACGGGCCATATCATCAATGGGCCTTATACGGGCCGTATGACGATAACGGGCCATCATTAATAGGCCGTATTTGATGACGCTATGAAAACGGCCCAACGTATTAACGGACCACAAATGGGCCGATGTAACCACGGGCTGAATTTGGCCCACAAGCTGAAAATGACAGTAACGGGCCGTAAGTAAACGAATGCTGGAAATGAGCCCAAGAATAAATGGGCTCTGAGAAGGCCGAAAGATAACATTTGCTGGAAACGGCCCAACTGAATAACGGGCCCTTAATGGGTATAAAGTGATATGCTATTCATTACGGGCCAGTTTCACCACGGGCCGTTAGTGGGTGTAAAGTGATACACTATTCATTGCGGGCCAGTTTCACCACAGGCCATTAAAAGGCCAAGAGTTACATAGGGCCTTGTCGGTGTCAAAACCGGCGGATCTCGGGTAGGGGGTCCCGAACTGTGCGTCTAGGCGGATGGTAACAGGAGACGAGGGACACGATGTTTTTACCCAGGTTCGGGCCCTCTCGATGGAGGTAAAACCCTACGTCCTGCTTGATTAATATTGATGATATGGGTAGTACAAGAGTAGATCTACCACGAGATCAAGGAGGCTAAACCCTAGAAGCTAGCCTATGGTATGATTGTTGTAATGTATGTTGTCCTACGGACTAAAGCCCTCCGGTTTATATAGACACCAGAGAGGGCTAGGGTTACACAGAGTCGGTTACAATGGTAGGAGACCTACATATCCGTATTGCCAAGCTTGCCTTCCACGCCAAGGAAAGTACCATCCGGACACGAGCCGGAGTCTTCAATCTTGTATCTTCGTAGTCTTGGAGTCTGGCGGATAATGATAGTCCAGCTGTCCGGACACCCCCTAGTCCAGGACTCCCTCAGTAGCCCCTGAACCAGTCTTCAATGACGATAAGTCCGGCGTGCATAATGTTCGGCATTGCAAGGCGGGTTCCTCCCTTGAATAATCCAGAGAAGATCATGAACACCAGGATAGTGTCCGGCTCTGCAAAATAAATTCCACATTCCACCGTAGAGAGAATAAAATGTACACTTAGTTCAATCTGCTGACATATTATGCGGCGTGACATCACACCGCCACCAGGCCTTTGTTTGAATTACTATACCACCTCAGCATGTTTAGCGAAGCGGTTTCCTTGGCACGTCTTGTCGAAGCAGAGATCGTGTTCCCCTTATTCCGGGATTCTCATCAATACGTGCGTGGGTAACCCAACCGCGCCATCGATGGTGGCACTTGGGAGATAAGCGAGTTTTACCAGGCTGGTGGGGGACGCATAGTTTTGTCTGCCTATATATAAGGGATAAGGATTCACCTTCTCACCTACGCCTTCTTCCTCTTTTGCTTATCCATCCCCGCGAACTCAAGCTCCAACGCCCGAGCTCGCGCATCTCGCCTCAACCTTCTCCGAATATGTCCGGAGCGGGAGGTAAATGGTTAGCCTCCACCGTCAAGGAGGAGGACATCACCAAGCTGCGCAGCGCCGGATACCTTTCCGGCGATATCGCGCATCGGCTGCCCGACGAGGGGCAGCTCATACCTACCCCCAAGCCTCATGAGAGGGTCGTCTTCCTCCCCCACTTCCTCCGCGGACTGGGCTTTCCGCTCCATCCATTTGTCCGGGGGCTCATGTTTTACTACGGCCTGGATTTCCACGATCTGGCGCCGAACTTTATCCTCAACATCTCGGCGTTTATCGTCGTGTGCAAGGCCTTCCTCTGCATCCGGCCCCACTTCGGCCTGTGGCTCAAGACCTTCAACGTCAAGCCAAAGGTTGTGAAGGGTGCGCAAGCGGAATGCGGAGGCGCCATGTTGGGCAAATTGCCCAACGTCCCTTGGCTGGAAGGGACCTTCGTGGACTCCGTCAAGGGGTGGCAATCGGGGTGGTTCTACATCACCAAGCCGTGCAAATCCACATGGGCGGCGGCCCCCGAGTTTAGATCTGGCATCCCCACGCAGCTCACCTCCTGGAAAGAGAAGGGCTTGCAGTGGGGGAATCCGGTGGAGGTGACGGGACTCCGAGCATGTATCAAGAAGATGGTGAGCAATAGGCTCAGGCTCGTCGACGTGGTCCAAGTCATGCTCATCCGGCGGATCCTCCCATGCCAAGAACGGGCATTTAATTTGTGGGAGTTCAATCTGGAACAGCACCAGGCGCTAAACGGGCTCTTCGATACAACATACGAAGGCGCCTGGAGGGTGCTATTCAAGGGCGCCGAAGCCCCCGCGTCCGCGACCAAAGACCGCGGATTCAGCTCGCAGTATCCAACTGACGAGGTAAGTGATTCAACCCCATTACGGGACACTTGTGATAATTAGATTGATTCTAGTGAGGTTTCATTCTGCCTCTTCCTTTGACAGGAATGGATGGAGAAGGCCAAGCTGCTCATCAGCCCGGCTCCCATGCCAGAAGACCCAGCGGACGCCCGCTTAACAGGGCTGCTGGTTCCGGCACCGCACGTGGTGCCAGAGAAGAAGGCCAAGAAGGTGGCCGCGGGGACTCGAAAGAGTTCCCGCAATCAGGCGTCTGATGACGACGAGGACTCCTCTCCCGAAGACGAGGAGGAGGAGCATTCTCTCCCGGAAGAGGGAGAGAAGAAAAGGAAGGCTTCCCCTATCGGGGAGGCCGAAGGGTCCAAGAGGGGGAGAACTATCCCCCCGGACAGTTCCGCCAACATCAGCGTTGGTGAGGATGAGTGGCCTCCAAGGGCCAAGCGTCCGGCAAGATCATAAGTATCCGGATCCTTGATGTGTAATTTCTTTTATGTCGCGTAGTATCCTTCTAACGCCGCATTATGCCCGTAGTCCGGCCAATGATGATCTCCCCGACTCATCGAGCGGGTCATTGGCCTTGTCGGATGTGAATTCCATCCCGACTGCCTCCACCCCACGCGCCGATGAGGGCGTCGAGGTGGGATCCCAAAGAGGGACCCATCAGGAGGAGGCTCCGGAGGCGCCGTCAGGCAGCCTCCCGGACTTCGTGCCAGACTCTACATCGAAACCCGCAGTGGTTCCAGAGTCTGGCAAGCGGCCCCTTCGAAAGAAGGTAGGACCGTGACGCCGGTGGCCTCCGTCCAACCGGAGGCGCCGGACAACCTGCTGGAGGCGCTTAAAGGCGCTTCCATCGAGGAAGAACACCGCACTATCATGAGCGCGGTGATTGAGAAGGTTCAGCTCGCTAAGAGCGGGCTGACCGAAGCCTGCAGCAGCCTTTTAACAGGCTTTGAAGTAAGAAGTTAAAATTATGTAATGTAATACTGCATAGACAGTAGCCCCTGATGCTTAGTTCGGTGTTCGGAAAGAAAAGCCGGACTAAGGATCTATAACAAGATATACGCAGGGTTGCCTAAAATATGTCAATATGGGTTTGCAGGCTGCACTGCTGACCTCTGCCGCACTAACGGCGGAGGTTGACGTGCTAAAGAAGGAACTCGAGCGGTCCGAGCAAGAGCTCAGCCATGCAAAGAAGCAGCTCGAGGAAAAAGAAGGTGAGTAACACCTCTTTGAATAAGTACCTTACAGAAAAGGATTTTGGTTGCAAATAAAATTAACAAGGATAATATGTGCATTGCAGGGGCCACTAACGAGGTGGCAGCCCTGCGGGATGCTGTGTCCGCGGCCGAACGCAATGCGGCCGCGGAACGGGCTGAGCGAGAAAAGCAAGAGGCACGGGTGGCGGAAGTTCGGCAAGAGCTCCAGGCTCTCATGGAAAAACATGAGAGTTTGGAGCATGACTCCAAGACTCGAGAGTCCGAGCTTGCCTCGGCTCTCGAAAGTGCCAAGTCCGCCAAGGCTGAGGCCCGTAAGGCCCTTCAGGAGGTTGAGGACATAAAGAAGATAGCGGCGGGTAAGGCGTTTTTCATGCAAAGCAGGCATGTTAATGTGAACTACCTGACACTTACCCGCATTCGGAGCTCTCCAGGGGCATTTGCAGATCTGCCGCGTAGTGCGTCTGATGCCGCCGCATTCTATCGTGGCAAGGAGGGGAGCTCGACGGAGAAGGTCTTCTGGTCTCAGTATACTGAGGCCGGCCATCCGGTGCCCCCAAGCGACCAGCTGAAGCAGCTGGTCAAACTCCACAAGGTAGCTGAGGAGGCCATGAAGGGCCTCATAGTCCGGCTGTGGCCTGGACAGGCCATGCCTGGTAGCTACTTTGGCCTCGTGCGGCGGCTGGTGGATGCATGCCCCAGGCTGGATGTAGTCAAGCGCTTCGCCTGTATCGAAGGTGCTCGTCGGGCCCTTGCCCGCATAAAGGTGCAATGGGGCAAGTTGGATGCGGAGAAGCTTCTCACGGACCCACCGCCGCCGGGCAAGGAGTATCGCACGCCGGAGAAGTATTATAAAATTGTCCTGAAGGGAGCCTGCAATATTGCAGATGAGTGCTCCCAAAATTTAATCTTTGAGTGAACTCGCTGTTTATTTGTCCTGTGCGCTGAAAACTTCGTTCATATGCGCCATGAGCAACGCTTGTTTAATTTAAAATATTACCTTCTGTGCGGCCGTTTGTAAAATCTGAGAGATGGAAAGTCGTTAGCTTCAGCCCCCAAGCCACAAGTGCTGGCGTGTGCGGGATAAACTTGAGCACTCTTGTTCCCATTTTTGGGTCCATCTAGGGAGGCGCTCAACACGATGAACAAGGCAACCGGACTTATAATGCTTGAACACTCTCACTTAGCCATAGAATTCTATAATTTTAAATTTCGGCGAAGCCCCTGGTATTTGGAAGACCGAATCCGGGGCGCTATCCACGCCTTCATCGGACATTATCCGGAACTTTGCTCGAAGCGGCGTGAGTCTTTAAGGACCCGAAAAAACCTCTCGAACAGCGACTAGTCTCTCGCCTTATCATGCCAGTCAGTTTTAGCTTTCTCCACTGAGGCGTTAACTCGGCTCAACCGGGGCACAATCGCAGTGGTTCTCCCAGTGCCACCTTAGCCGACATAACGGAACGTAAGGCACCAAAACGTGGGAGCCGGGCAAACCCAACTATTGACCCAAGACATGATTCGGAGCCGATTCATATAATGCTATAAGTTCGGGGTGCCGCACTTGTGAAAGTGTTCGGACTTTATCACACCATAGAGTGGGGAACATAAGCCCCTGGTGTATTATGCCGTACCAAAATATACGGGTGCCAGATGTCATATAATGAGCATATATATAAAATGTGATGCAATTGTGATCATAAAGGTGCTGCATTATTAATGAAAGAAAAAGTCTGCTAGTAGAGCGGACTGATACAAATAGTGCGGTAAGCAAGGGATTTGGACTAAATAAACATGTCCCCCTCCAGGGATGAGCTGCGGATTTGGTGTATATAATTGAATTTAATGCTCGTAATTGAGACCACCTGAGTGTTCGACGCGACCTTCTTTAGTCCCTGACTGTTGCATCATGACTTCGGCAGGTTCACCGCCGGACAGGGCTTCTGGTTAACAGAGTCCTGTGTACAAAAAAGAAGAAAAATAATAAAAAAGAGGGGCACATTTGTGAGCCCCCGGTGTGGTCGAACCGCACTCTGGGTCCGTTGTGATCGTGCCCCCTCCCCTGTGCCCATGGTATCTCCAAAGCGTAATGATGTACGCGGAGTGTTATTCTTGCGATCATACGCGGGCGAGGGTTGGGGCCGCATTGCTACGCGAGCTATGATCGCGCCAGGTGGTCTTGGTTGGCATTGCTCCGGGCGCGCTTTGCTGTATCCGGCCGTTTAACGGCCGGACTTGAGAATTGCTTTAGAAGGCTGCTCTGTACTTCTGCCGCGAGAGCCGCTGTATGTTCCTCCGTTCGGAGGGAGCGTTCAGTATTTCCATTGACCGTGATGACTCCACGAGGGCCTGGCATCTTGAGATTTAGGTATGCATAGTGCGACACCGCGTTGAATTTGGCAAACGCGGTTCGCCCGAGCAGAGCGTGATAGCCGCTGCAAAACGGGACTATGTCGAAGATTAACTCTTCACTCCGGAAATTATCCGGGGATCCGAAGACCACTTCCAGTGTGACTGAGCCTGTGCAGTTGGCTTCCACTCCTGGTATGACACCTTTAAAGGTTGTCTTTGTAGGTTTAATCCTTGATGGGTCTATGCCCATTTTGCGCACTGTATCCTGATAAAGCAGGTTCAGGCTACTGCCGCCGTCCATCAGGACTCTCGTGAGGTGGAACCCATTGACGATTGGGTCTAAGACCAATGCGGCGAATCCGCCATGGCGTATGCTGGTCGGATGGTCTCTTCGATCGAAAGTGATCGGACAAGAGGACCATGGGTTGAACTTTGGGGCGACTGGCTCCATCGCATAGACGTCCCTTAGTGCGCGTTTCCTCTCCCTCTTGGGTATGTGGGTCGCGTATATCATATTCACCGTCCGTACTTGTGGGGGAAAACCCTTCTGTCCTCTGTTGTTCGGCGGCCGGGTCTCTTCCTCGTCGTCGCTATTTAGCCCCTTGTCATTGTTTTCGGCAATTAACTTGCCGGCCTGCTTGAACACCCAGCAATCTCTATTGGTGTGGTTAGTTGGCTTTTCAGAGGTGCCATGTATCTGGCATGAGCGGTCGAGTATTCGGTCCAGGTTGTACGGACCCGGAATGGTTCTTTTAAATGGCTTCTTCCGTTGACCGGGTTTAGAGCTCAGAATCCGGCATTGACCGATGTATCCTCCTTATCGTCGCCGTTAATTCGGCGCTTGTTTTTGTTTCGACGTGACCTGCCGTTGTCGTCCTTAGTATCCGGACTGCCAGAATTTTTATGGAGATTGTTGCTGCGGGCTAGCCAGCTGTCCTCTCCCGCACAAAAGCGGGTCATTAACGATGTGAGGGCTGCCATGGATTTCGGCTTTTCCTGCCCCAGGTGCCGGGCTAGCCATTCGTCCCGGATGTTATGTTTGAAGGCTGCAAGGGCCTCTGCGTCCGGACAATCGACGATTTGATTTTTCTTCGTCAAGAACCGTGTCCAGAATTGTCTGGCCGATTTGTCTGGCTGCTGAATGATGTGGCTTAGGTCATCGGCGTCTGGTGGTCGCACATATGTGCCTTGGAAGTTATCAAGGAATGCGGCCTCCAGGTCTTCCCAACACCCAATCGACTCTGCGGGCAGGCTATTAAGCCAATGCCGAGATGGTCCTTTAAGCTTGAGTGGGAGGTACTTGATGGCGTGGAGATCGTCTCCGCGGGCCATATGAATGTGGAGAAGATAGTCTTCGATCCACACCGCGGGGTCTGTTGTGCCATCGTAAGATTCGATGTTTACGGGTTTAAACCCTTCGGGGATCTGATGATCCATTACTTCGTCAGTGAAGCATAACGGGTGTGCGGCGCCCCTGTATTGAGCGATATCGCGACGCAGCTCGATAGAGCACTGTCTACTGTGTTCGGCCCGGCCGGGGTTATTGTATCCGGCACAACGGTATTCGTCGTGGGTCATAGGGCGCCCACGTGATCCATAGATGGATCTGGATTGCCTTGCTTTGTCCTCCAATATGTCTCGCAAGTCCGGCGCGTTCCCTCTTGGCTTCGTACTTTTGGAGCGATGCCGGGGTATGGTCTTGGCTGGGGGCCTGGATGCCTCTCTGTCACGACCACGGGGTGGTCGGTTAGCCATATCGTGCGCTGGTGATGGAGGTACGTATGCTTCCTCCTCTAATCGGGGGAGCAGCTTGCGTTTTGGGTAACTTTTGGAGGGACGTTCGAGTTTATACTCTTCGGCCGCGAGGACCTCGGTCCATCGATCGGCCAGCAGGTCCTGATCAGCTTGAAGCTGCTGCTGCTTTTTCTTTAGGCTGTTTGCTGTGGCGATAAGCCTGCACTTGAAGCGCTCTTGTTCGACGGGATCCTCGGGTACGACGAATTCGTCATCGTTGAGGCTTGCTTCGTCTTTGGAGGGAGGCATATAATTATGATCCTCAACCTCTTCGTCCGCCGCCCCCTCATGAGGGCTTGCTTCTGCATCCTCCTGCGCTGAGTCTTGCTGGAGGGGATTGTCTTCGGCACTCTCTGGAGTATTATTATCTCCTGTGCCGGAATCTCCATTCTTGCTATGGCGGGATTTAGAGCGGCGCCGCTGACGCCGGCGCTTGGGCTGTTTCTTTAAGGGATCTGCCTCCGCTGTTTCTTCGCTGTCCCCATCTTTTGGGGTATCCACCATGTATACGTCATATGACGAGGTGGCCTTCCAGTGCCCCGTGGGCGCTGGTTCCTGTTCGTCTCCGGCATCGTCGTCCATAGCGTCGATGTCTTCGGAGTCGTAGTCTAGCATGTCGGTTAGATCGTCGACAGTGGCTACAAAGTGGGTGGTGGGTGGGCTCTGAATTTCTTCGTCGTCCGTATCCCAACCATCCTGGACATAATCCGGCCAGGGCTCTCCTGATAACGAGAGATGCTTTAGTGAATTCAAGATATCGCCAAAAGGCGAGCATTGGAAGATGTCTGCGGCGGTGAATTCCATAACCGGCGCCCAATCCGGATCGATTGGTAGGGGCGCGGGAGGTTCGGAGTCCGGCGAGGAGTCCGGCGCCTCGGAATCACGAGTTTCGCAGGGGACAAGATTTGTGTTCGGCTCCATCGCCGTGGACGTTGGAGCCCCCAGGGCGGCATCTATCCACCGACCCTCGATCTGGGCGATCGGCTCCGGGCTAATGGCCGAAGCGGATCCGTGTGCGGCCACCAAGGCACTGGTCGGCGGCAGAGCTAGATCATGCCCATCATCACAGTGCGGCGCGCTCGGCTGTGGCTCGAGTCCGTCGAGGATCAAGTCTCCGCGGACATCGGCCGTGAAGTTTAAGCTTCCAAATCTGACCTGACGGCCAGGGGCGTAGCTTTCGATCTGCTCCAGATGGCCAAGTGAATTGGCCCGCAGTGCGAAGCCGCCGAATATGAAGATCTGTCCAGGGAGAAAAGTCTCACCCTGGACAGTGTTGTTGGTCGAAGATGCCATCAAGCCTATCGGTGACGACACAGAGGAACTCTCAATGAAAGCACCAATGTCGGTGTCAAAACCGGCGGATCTCGGGTAGGGGGTCCCGAACTGTGCGTCTAGGCGGATGGTAACAGGAGATGAGGGACACGATGTTTTTACCCAGGTTCGGGCCCTCTTGATGGAGGTAAAACCCTACGTCCTGCTTGATTAATATTGATGATATGGGTAGTACAAGAGTAGATCTACCACGAGATCAAGGAGGCTAAACCCTAGAAGCTAGCCTATGGTATGATTGTTGTAATGTATGTTGTCCTACGGACTAAAGCCCTCCGGTTTATATAGACACCGGAGAGGGCTAGGGTTACACAGAGTCGGTTACAATGGTAGGAGATCTACATATCCGTATTGCCAAGCTTGCCTTCCACGCCAAGGAAAGTACCATCCGGACACGAGCCGGAGTCTTCAATCTTGTATCTTCGTAGTCTTGGAGTCCGGCGGATAATGATAGTCCGGCTGTCCGGACACCCCCTAGTCCAGGACTCCCTCAGGCCTCATATGGGCCGAAAGACGTCATGGGCCATACATGGGCCAGAAGTGAAAACGGGCTGGAATCATATTGGATGGCCCAGATGACGCTATCGGGCCTAATTCGGATAGGGCGTAACGGGCCTTGGGTTAGCAGGCTGTAAATGGGCTATATGCGAACAGGCGGTTAACAGGCTTTCCATGGGCCGGACCACCACCTTTTGACCAAGTCAAACGGGCCGGCCTTTTCACAGGAATGGGCCTCTGTTGGGCCGTGCCACGTGTCGACGTATCATAGGCGCCTTCTGTCCAATGAGTGGATGACATCTGTCCCAACGGTGAGCCGACACGTGTTTCCTCCAGCCAATGATGATTTTACATGTGGAGAAACCCCATTGGTCGGGGCTGTTAACGGGTTATCGGATCCAAAACCCGACCCGATAGCTTAACGGCGTTCTGTTATGGTGGATGCCACATGTCGGTCACCCTTGACGAAAGCAGTTCGGTGACGCGCGATTTATCGTCATGGAAGTGGACACTTCTGTGATAATAATTTTGGTAATGTCATCGAACACTTCTACGACAACACAAGTATGACTATCTTGATTCTGTCATAAATTTGTCATGGATGTACATGCATGACAAAAAACGCGACCTACTGTGACAAACACATATCATCATGGAAGTGTATTTTTTTGTAGTGATGCCCCTCCGCAAAACAATTTCCAGTCATATGACGAGCCACCACCACCTTATCCATATCATCCACAACAACACTACAATACCCAACCACAACCTTGTTATCCTCAACCACCTCAGCAGCAACAATACCTGCAGCAGGTTCCTACACAGAATCAATACCAGCAGAGGGAAGGGGGCATAACTACGGAGATGAGAGACAAAAAGGCTTTGATAAAGAGGCCCAATTTTATAGATCCATTGCAAAGGCACCAAAGATAGAATTCCCACGATTTGATGGCTCAAATCTACAAGAGTGGCTCAGACTGAATGACAAGTATTTTGCAATGGTGTTTGTGCCGGAAAATGCAAAATTTGATTATGCCCAGATGTATATCACTGGAAGGGCTGACACTTGGCTCAGGAACTCAGGAGTATTGCAGGAAAACCTCAGTTGGGCAGATTTCTGCAAAGTACTATGCAAAATATTTGCCAACAGTAGTTCATATGAGGCAGTGGCAAATTTATATTCGATTAAACAAGGAGCGAATTCTGTAGCAGAGTATACTGATAGGTTTGAGGAGAAAATGGCTTCTTACAAGAAAGAAAATCCAGAGGTCAAGGAGCAGTACTATGTTAAGTGTTACATTAATGGATTGAGAGATGAAATTAAACACTACCTCAAACCATTCAAGCCAGCTAATCTGTACGATGCTGTAGAAACAGCAAGAGACATGGAGCAAGGAGCCAATGCTCAAACAAGAAAATACCAATCTACAGGGTATTATCAGAAAAGTAATGGCCCTGTTAACTTTCAAAACTAGCCCAAACCACCTGACAATGTGGCTACAAGACCTCCAGAAAAACAAGGTGTCGGTGTCAAAACCGGCGGATATCGGTAGGGGGTCCCGAACTGTGCGTCTAGGCGGATGGTAACAAGTGACAAGGGACACGATGTTTTTACCCAGGTTCGGGCCCTCTCGATGGAGGTAAAACCCTACTCCTGCTTGATTGATATTGATGATATGGGTAGTACAAGAGTGGATCTACCATGAGATCAAGGAGGATAAACCCTAGAAGCTAGCCTATGGTATGATTGTTGTTCGTCCTATGGACTAAAACCATCCGGTTTATATAGACACTGAAGAGGGCTAGGGTTACACAGAGTCGGTTACCAAGGTAGGAGATCTACATATCCGTATCGCCAAGCTTGCCTTCCACGCCAAGGAAAGTCCCATCAAAACACGGGACGAAGTCTTCAATCTTGTATCTTCATAGTCTTGGAGTCCGGCGGATGATGATAGTTCGGCTATCCAGACACCCCATAGTCTAGGACTCCCTCAGTAGCCCCTGAACAAGGCTTCAATGACGACGAGTCCGGCGCGCACATTGTCTTCGGCATTGCAAGGTTGGTTCCTCCTCCGAATACATCATAGAAGATTGTGAACACCAGGATAGTGTCCGACTCTGCAAAATAAATTCCACATACCACCGTAGAGAGAATAATATTTACACAACTTCAATCTACTAACGTATTTCATAGCATGACATCACGCCATGGCCAAGCCTTTACTCGAATTGTTTTTGTTGTTCCACCTCAGTGCGTTTAGCGAAGCGGTTTCCTTGGCACGTCTTGTCGAAGCAGAGATCGTGTTCCCCTTATGCCGGGATTCCCATCAATACAAACGTGGGTAACCCAATCGCGCCATTGATTGTGGTTCCTGGGAGATAAGCGAGTTTTACCAGGCAGGTGGGGACGCATGGTTTCGTCCACCCATATATAAGGGGATAAGGATCCACCTTTTTACCTACGCCTTCTTCCTCCTTTGCTTATCCATCTCCGCGCACTCGAGCTCCAGCGCCCAAGTCCGCACATCTCACCTCAACCTTCTCCAACCATGTCCGGAGCTGGAGGCAAGTGGATGGCCTCCTCCCTCACGGAGGGGCACATCAAGAAGCTGCACAGTGCCGGATATTTGTCCAGCGATATCGCGCACCGGCTCCCCAACGAGGGGCAGCTCATCCCCACCCCCTGGTCCCATGAGAGGGTGGTATTCCTTCCCCATTTCCTCCGCGGACTGGGCTTCCCACTCCACCCCTTCGTCCGGGGGCTCATGTTCTATTATGGCCTGGATTTCCATGATCTGGCCCCGAATTTCATCCTCAACATCTCAGCGTTTATTTTCGTGTGCGAGGCCTTCCTCTGCATCCAGCCCCACTTCGGCTTGTGGCTCAAGACCTTCAATGTCAAGCCGAAGGTTGTGAAGGGCAGCCAAGCAGAGTGCGGAGGCGCCATGGTGGGAAAGATGCGCAACATCACATGGCTCGAAGGCGCCTTCGTGGAAACCATCAAAGGGTGGCAATCGGGGTGGTTCTATATCACCGAGCCACGTGACCCTGAACGGGCAGCGGCCCCCGAACTCAGATCTGGCATCCCCACACAGCTCACCTCCTGGAAAGAGAAGGGCTTGACATGGGGCGATTCGGAGGAGCTGACCGGACTCCAAGCCTGCATACAAAAGCTAGTGAATAAGAAGCTCAAGCTTGTTAACGTAGTCCAGGTTATGCTCATCCGCCGGATTCTCCCGTGCCAACAACAGGCTTTCAATTTGTGGGAGTTCGATCCGGCGCAGCACCAGACCTTGAACAGGCTCTTTGACACTACGTACAAAGAGTCCTGGAGGGTGCTGTTCAAGGGCGCCGAGGCTCCCGCATCCGCCACCGAAGATCGCGGATTCAGCTCGCAGCGTCAGGCTGGCTAGGTAAGCTATATTATCCTTTACGGGACACTTGCTTTCCATAGTTTGACTCTATGTGGGATCTAAACTCCCTCTCCTTTGACAGGACTGGCTGAAGAAGGCCGGGCAGACTAACTGTCCGGCTCCTTTTCCAGAAGACCCAGCGGACGCCCGCTTAACGGGGCTGCTGGTTCCGGCACCTCACGTGGTGCCGGATAAGAAGGCCAAGAAGAAGGCCACGGGAACTCGAAAGAGTTCCCGTCGTCTGGTGTTATCAGACTCATCATCTGATGACTCCGAGGCGGACTCCCCCCGCGAAGACGAGGAGGAGAAGAAAGAAGCTTCTTCCCCAACGGGGAAGAGAAGAAAAGGAAGGCCTCCCCAACTGGGGAGGCCGGACGGTCCAAGAAGGGAAGGACCCTTCCTCCAGACTATTCCGCCAACGTCGGCGACGACGACGAGGATTGGCCTTCAAGGGCCAATCCCCTGGCGAGATCGTAAGTATCCGGACTCCCGAATAGCTCATAACTTTTCTTTTCGTCGCATGGTGTCTTTCTAATGCCGCATACAACCCTGTAGTCCGCCCAAGGACGCTCTTCCCGCTTCGTCGAGCGGGTCCTTGGGTATGTCAGATGTGGATAGCACTTCACTTCCGACCGCCTCCTCCCCCCGCGACGACGCCGAGGTGGGATCCCGGAAAGGGACCCACCAGGAGGAGGGGGCCCCGGAGGTGCCGCAAGGCAACCTCCCGGACTTTGGACCGGACTCCGCACCGGAACCTGCAGTGGTTCCTGAGTCCGGCGGGCGGCCCCTTCGTAAGAAGGGCAAGACTGTGACGCCGGCGGCCTCCGTCCAACTGGAGGCGCCGGATAACTTGCTGGAGGCGCTCAACAACGCTTCCATCAAATAGGAACACTGCACTGTCATGAGTGCGGTGATTCAGAAGGTTCAGCTCGCCAAGAGCAGGCTGACCGAAGCCTATAGCAGCCTTCTAACAGGCTTTGAGGTAAGAGTTTTAAGATATGTAAAATAGTACCGCATAGACAGTAGCCCCTGATGCTCGGTTCGGTGTTCGGCAGGAAAAGCCGGACTGAGGATCTAAAAAGATATACGCAGGAGTCTTAACAAAAATATGTCAATATGGGAATGCATACTGCGATGCTGACCTCTGCCGCACTGATTGCGGAGGTCAATGCCTTGAAGAGGAACCTCGAGCTGTCCGAGAGCGAGCTCGGCCGTGCCAAGAAGCAGCTCGAGGATAAGGAAGGTGAGTAACACCTTATATAAAGTTGTACCTTACAGAAAAGGATTTGGTTGCAAGAGGAATGACAAGGATAACGTGGGTATTCTAGGGGCTATGAACGAGGTGGCAACCATGAAGGAGGCAGTATCCACGGCTGAACACAATGCGGCCGCGGAATGCGTCGAGCGAGAGAAGCAGGAGGCGCGGGTGGCGGAGGTACGGCAAGAGCTCCAGGCTCTCGTGGAAAAACACGAGAGTTTGGAGCGTGACTCGAAGACTCGGGAGTCCGAGCTTGCGTTGGCTCTTGAGAGTGCCAAAGCCGCTAAGGCCGAAGCCTACAAGGCCCTCCAGGAGATTGAGGCATTGAAGAAAATAACGGCGGGTAAGGCATTCTTCATGCAAAGCAAGCATGTAAAAGTGAATTACCTGTTACTTACCCGAATTCGGAGCTCTCTCGGAGCATTCGCAGATTTGCCCCGTAGCGTGTCTGACGCTGCCGCTTTCTACAGAGCCAAGGAGGGGAGCTCGACGGAGAAGGTGTTCTGGTCTCAGTATGTTGAGGCCGGACATCCGGTGCCCCTTAGCGACCAGCTAAAGTAGCTGGTCGAGCTCCACAAGGTGGCCGAACAGGCCATGAAGGGCCTCATAGTTCGGCTGTGGCCCAAAGAGGCCATGCCTGGGAGCTACTTCGGCCTGGTGCGGCGGCTGGTGGATGCTTGTCTGTGGGTTGAAGTCATCAAGCATTCCGCCTGCATTGAAGGTGCCCGTCGGGCCCTTGCCCGTGCTAAGGTGCACTGGGGCAAGATGGATGCTGAGAAGCTTGTGACGGACGCGCCACCGCCGGGCAAGGAGTATCGCATGCCCGAAATGTATTATAAGGGTGTCCTGAAGTGAGTGCTCCAACAATGTAATTTTTGAGTAGACTCGCATTTTGTTATCATGTGCGCTGAAAACTTTGTTCATATGCGCTAAGCAACGCTTGTTAATTTAAAATATTACCTTCTGTGCGGCCGTTTATCAAATTGAGAGATGGCAAGTCGTCGGCTTCAGCCCCCATGCCACGAGTGCTGGGGTGTTCGGGATAAACTTGAGCGCTCTTGTTCCCATTTTTGGGTCCATCTAGGGAGGCGCCCAACACGACGAACGAGGCAACCGGACTTATAATGCTTGAACACTCTCACTTAGCCATAGAATTCTATAATTTTAAATTTCGGCGAAGCCCCTAGTGTTCGGAAGGCCGAATTCGGGGCACTATCCACGCCTGGGCCGGACAAAGCCGGTTCCTCGCTCTAAGCGGCATAAGTCTTTAGGGACTCGAAAAAACCTCTTGAACAGCGACCGGCTCTCGCCCCATCATGACGGTCAGTTTTAGCTTTCTCCACTGAGGTGCTCGCCCAGCTCAACTGGGGCACAATCGCAGTGGTTCTCCCAGTGCTACCTTAGCCGATATAACGGAACATAAGGTACCAAAACATGGGAGCCGGGCAAACCCAACTATTGACCCAAGACATGATTTGGAGCCGATGCATATAATGCTATAAGTTCGGGGTGCCGCACTTGTGAAAGTGTTCAGACTTATCACACCATAATGTGGGGAACTTAAGCCCCTGGTGTATTTAGCCGTACCAAAGTGTACGGGTGCAGCATGTCATAGATGAACACATGTGTAAGAAAGGAATGCAGTGGTAGGAAAAAAGCGATGCATTGTTTATTTAAAAGGTACTGCCATGAATGCAGAATGATATAAATATTACAATAAGCAAGGGATGGAACTATTTAACATGTCCCCCTCCAGTGGTAGGCTGCGTAATGGTGCATAAAACAGGTATAATGCTCGTAATGGAGACCACCTGGATACTCGGCGTGGCCTTTCTTCTTCCCTGGCTGTTGCATCGTGAGTTCGGCAGGTCTACTGCCGGACAGGGCCTCTGGTAAACGGAGTCCTGAGGATAAGAAAAAAAGAAAAAAAAGGAAAAAAGGATGACACACTTGGGATCCCTTGGTGTGGTTGAGCCGCACTCTGGGCCTGCCGTGGTCGTGCCCCTCCCCCTATGCCCATGGTATCTTCAGAGCGTAGTGATGTACGCGGAGTACTGGTTTTGCAATTTTGCAAGGGCTGGGGTTGGGGCCGCATTGCTACGCGTGCTCGGAACGTGCCAGGTGGTCTTATTGTAGGTTACTCTGGGCGCGCTTTGCGGTGTCCGGTCGCTTAACGCCCGAACTCGAGAATTGCCTTAAGAGGCTGTTCTGCACTTCTGCCACGAGAGCCGTTGTATGCTCCTCTGTTCGGAGAGAGCGTTCAGTGTTTCTGTTGACCGTGATGACTCCTCGAGGGCCTGGCATCTTGAGCTTGAGGTATGTGTAGTGTGGCACCACGTTGAATTTTGCAAACGCAGTTCGTCCGAGTAGTGCGTGATAGCCGCTGCGGAACGGGACTATGTCGAAGATTAACTCCTTGCTTCAGAAGTTATCCGGGGATCTGAAGACCACTTCCAGTGTTACTGAGCCTGTACAATTGGCCTCTACACCTGGTATGACGCCTTTGAAGGTCGTCTTTGTGGGTTTAATCCTTGAGGGGTCTATGCCCATCTTGCACACTGTATCCTGGTAAAGCAGGTTCAGGCTGCTGTTGTCGTCCATCAGGACTCTAGTGAGGTGAAACCCGTCGATGATTGGGTCTAGAACCAACGTGGCGAATCCGCCATGGCGGATGCTGGTGGGGTGGTCCCTTCGATCAAAAGTGATCGGGCAGGAGGACCATGGATTGAACTTTGGGGCGACTGGCTCCATCGCATATACGTCCCTGAGTGCACGCTTCCGCTCCCTTTTGGGTATGTGGGTTGCGTATATCATGTTCACCATCCGCACGTGTGGGGGGAAACCCTTCTGTCCTCTATTGTTTGGCGGCCGGGTCTCTTCCTCGTCATCGCTATGCAGCCCCTTGTCATTGATTTCGGCAATTAACTTGCCTACCTGCTTGAATAGCCAACAATCCCTGTTGGTGTGATTAGCTGGCTTTTCGGGGGTGCCGTGTATCTGGCACGAGCGGTCGAGTATTCGGTCCAGGTTGGACGGACCCGGAGTAGTTCTTTTAAATGGCTTTTTCCGCTGACCGGGTTTGGAGCCTCTGAATTCGGTGTTGACTGCCGTATCCTCGGTATTATCGCCGTTAATGTGGCGTTTGTGCTTGTTGCGACGCGACCTGCCGTTACGGTCCTTGGTATCCGGACTGCCAGAATTTTTGTCGAGGTTGTTACTGCAGGCTAGCCAGCTGTCCTCTCCCGCGCAGAAGCGGGTCATGAGTGATGTGAGGGCTGCCATGGATTTCGGCTTTTCCTGTCCTAGGTGCCGGGCAAGCCACTCGTCGCGGATGTTATGCTTGAAGGCTGCAAGGGCCTCTGCATCCGGACAATCGACGATTTGATTTTTCTTGGTTAAGAACCGTGTCCAGAATTGTCTGGCCGATTTGTCTGGCTGCTGAATTCTGTGGCTTAGGTCATCAGCGTTTGGTGGTCGCACATATGTGCCCTGGAAGTTATCAAGGAATGCGGCTTCCAGGTCCTCCCAACACCCAATTGATTCTGCTGGCAAGCTGTTAAGCCACTGCCGAGCTGGTCCTTTAAGCTTGAGCGGGAGGTATTTGATGGCGTGAAGATCATCACCGCGGGCCATGTGGATATGAAGGAGATAGTCTTCGATCCAAACCGCGGGGTCTGTTGTGCCATCGTAGGATTCAATGTTCACGGGTTTGAACCCTTCGGGGATTTGATGATCCATTACTTCATCTGTGAAGCATAGTGGGTGTGCGGCGCCTCTATATTGTGCTATATCACGACGTAGCTCAAGCGAGCTTTGTCTACTGTGTTCGGCCCGGCCGGAGTTGCTGTATCCGGCGCGACGGTCATCGTCACGTATTGTGGGGCGCCCACGCGATCTGTAGATCGATCTTGATTGTCTTGCCTTATCCTCCACTATGTCTCGCAAGTCCGGCACATTCCCTCGTGGCTTTGTACTTTTTGAGCGATGCCGGGGTACGGCTTTAGTGGAGGGCCTGGAGGTGTCTCTGTCGCAGCCACGAGGTGGCCGGTCGGCCGTATTGTGCGCTGGTGATCTGGGTTTGTATGCTTCCTCCTCTAATCAGGGCAGCAGCTTGCGTTTAGGGTAGCTTTCGGAGGGGCGTTCGAGTTCGTACTCTTTGGCCGCAAGGACTTTGGTCCATCTGTCGGCTAGCAGATCTTGGTTAGCTCTAAGCTGTTGCTGCTTTTTCTTGAGGCTACTTGCCGTGGCCATAAGCCTGCGTTTAAAACGCTCTTGATTTACGGGATCCTCAGGCACGACGAATTCGTCGTCATCGAGGCTTGCCTCGTCTCCGGAGGGAGGCATGTACTTATCGTCTTCTACCTCCTTGTCTGCCGCTCTCTCATGAGCGCTGGCTTCTCCATCCTCCTGTGCTGAATCTTGCTGGAGGGGTTTGTCTTCGGCACTATCCAGGGTGTTGTTGTCTCCGGTGCCGGAATCTCCATTCTTACTGTGGCGGGATTTAGAGCGGCGCCGTTGACGCCGACGCTTAGGCTGTTTCTTGGGGGGTCTTCCTCCGTTGTTCCATTGCTGTTCCCATCCTTTGGGATGTCCATCATGTATATGTCGTATGACGAGGTGGCTTTCCAGTGCCCTGTAGGCGCTGGTTCTTGGTCGTCTCCAGCATCGTCGTCCATACCGTCGATGTCTTCAGAGTCGAAGTCTAGCATGTCGGTTAGGTCGTCGACAGTGGCTACAAAGTGGGTGGTGGGTGGGCTTTGAATTTCTTTGTCGTCCGCGTCCCAACCATCCTGATTGTGGTCTGGCCAGGGCTCTCCTGATAATGAGAGATACTTTAGTGAATTCAGGATGTCGCCAAAGGGCGAGTGCTGAAAGATGTCCGTAGCGGTGAACTCCATGATCGGCGCCCAATCGGATTCGATTGGTAGAGGCGCGTGAGGTTCAGAGTCCAGTGAGAAGTCTGGCACCTCGGAGTCACGAGCTTCACAAGGGACAGGGTCAGTATTCGGCTCTATCGCCGTAGAGGTGGCAGCCCCCGAGGTGGTGTCTAAGCACCCATCCTTGATCGGCGCAGTCGGCTCCGAGTTAAGGGTCGGAGCGGACTCTTGTGCGGCCTCCAGGGCACTGTCTGGCGGCAGAGCTAGGTCATGCCCATCGTGACAGTGCAGCGCGCTCGGCTGTGGCTCGAATCCGTCGAAGATCAAGTCTCCGCGGATGTCGGCTGTGAAGTTCAAACTTCCAAATCTGACCTGATGGCCAGGGGCGTAGCTTTCGATCTGCTCCAGATGGCCGAGCGAATTGGCCCGCAGTGCAATGCCGCCGAATACAAAGATCTGTCCGGGGAGAAAAGTCTCACCCTGGACCGCGTTGTTGTTGATGATCGAAGGAGCCATCGGGCCTATGAGCGACGACACAGAGGAACTCTCAATGAAAGCACCAATGTCGGTGTCAAAACCGATGGATCTCGGGTAGGGGGTCCCGAACTGTGCGTCTAGGCGGATGGTAACAGGAGACAAGGGACACGATGTTTTTACCCAGGTTTGGGCCCTCTCGGTGGAGGTAAAACCCTACTCCCGCTTGGTTGATATTGATGATATGGGTAGTACAAGAGTGGATCTACCACGAGATCAAGGAGGCTAAACCCTGGAAGCTAGCCCATGGTATGATTATTGTTCGTCCTATGGACTAAAACCCTCCGATTTATATAGACACCGGAGAGGGCTAGGGTTACACAGAGTCGGTTACAAAGGTAGGAGATCTACATATCCGTATCGCCAAGCTTGCCTTCCACGCCAAGGAAAGTCCCATTCGAACACGGGACGAAGTCTTCAATCTTGTATCTTCATAGTCTTGGAGTCCGGCCGATGATGATAGTTCGACTATCCGGACACCCCCTAGTCCAGGACTCCCTCACAAGGAAATAGACCTGAAGTTAGATACAAGGAACCAAGGCAGTGGAGATACTGTGGTCAACGATGGTTCCTAGGCCACAAATGTGCTCAGTATAAAACCTTAAATCTCATGGCTATGGAAGAATCAGATACGGAGATGGATGAACAAATGCAGAACATCCAATACCAACAAGAGGAGGAACAACCAGCCACATCTCCTAATATTGATGAGCAACTAATGTTGATCTCCATGCAAGCTGTAAAAGGGAGAAGTACAGCTGCTACATTCACCACTTGGGTGGAAATTGGAGGCAAAAAGGGCCTGGCTCTAGTGGATTCTGGAAGTAGTAACACTTTTATGGATCTGGCATTTGCCACAAGAACAAACTACAAAATTGCAAAGAATGACCTGCAAATAGTACACATTGCTGGCGGGGGCAAGTTGCAAACAGGATCTCACATTCCTTCTGCCAATTATTCCATCCAAGGCCATGCATTTTCCAACAACTTCAAGCTTCTGGAACACAGCCCAATTTTACTAGATTTTGATGAAAGGTTAATGACAATCAACTGGAAGAGGGAGAAAACAATTACCCTACAAGACAAGACATTTGACAAGGAATTCCTCCAATCTCCCTTCACAAGCTGATATCTATCCAAAGCAAAATAACTGAGGGATATTTCCTGTTTCCCATGTCCAAATCTGATACAAAACAATCTCTGGTAGAACCTCCTGTTTAGGACGTTCTAAACAAATTTCAAGATGTATTTGCCACCCCAACTGAACTTCCACCTCAGAGAGGCTTTGTTCATGCAATTCCTCTCAAACCAGGGGCTGAACCACCTGGAAAAGCAGATAAACCAGCTTTTGGAAGCTTCCATCATAAGACCAAGTCATAGCCCTTATGCAGCCCCAGCTTTGCTTGTTAAAAAGAAAGATGGCACTTGGAGGTTGTGCACGGATTTCAAAAAACTCAATGACCAGACTATAAAAAACAAATTTCCCATACCAAGAATTGAGGATCTACTTGATGAACTGCATGGGGCCAGGTACTTTACAAAAATAGACCTCAGGTCTGGGTATTATCAAATTAGGATGAAAAACGAGGACATGCCCAAAACAACATTCACCACCTTCCTCGGGCATTTTGAGTACTTCGTCATGCCCTTCGGCCTTACAAATGCACTTGCCACATTCCAAGCATTGATGAATTTCATTTTTAAAAAGCACCTCCGACACTTTGTCCTTGTCTTCTTTGATGATATTTTAATCTATAGCAAGACACTGAAGGACCACATTGAGCACCTGAGAACAGTACTGCAAATACTGAGGGAGCAACAACTATTTGCTAAGGTGAGCAAGTGTGTGTTTGTTGCTTCCCAAGTAGAGTACCTTAGGCACATCATCTCCTATGAAGGAGTAGCTACAGACCCCACCAAAGTATCCACTGTCAAAGAATGGCCCTTACCAAAAACAGTCACACAACTGAGAAACTTCTTAGGAATGGCTGGGTACTACAGAAGATTTGTTCCCAGTTATGGACTCATTTGCAGGCCACTGCACAACATCCTTAAGAAGAATTCCTTCCAATGGACAGAGGAGCAAACTGAAGCCTTCAATCTTCTCAAGCAGAAGCTGACCACTGCCCCAGTTCTAGCACTCCCTAACTTCAAGGAAAAATTTGTGTTGGAAACAGATGCTAGTGGTTATGGTATAGGAGCAGTATTGATGCAAAGTGGCAGACCAATAGCTTATTTTAGTAAGACATTAGGCATGAAAGCTGCTGCTATCTCAACCTATGAAAAAGAAGCTTTGGCAATCTTGGAGGCCCTCAAGAAATGGAGGCATTACTTTCAAGGAATGGATTTGATCATAAAAACTGACCAAAAAAGCCTTAAGTTTATCACTAAGCAAAAGGTCTCTGAGGGGCTGCAACACAAACTACTCCTCAAGTTATTGGAATTCAACTACTCCATTGAATACAAGAAAGGGAAGGAAAACAAAGTAGCAGATGCTCTTAGCAGAAAAGACAACACCCTCATGGCAATCACAACATTCACACCTTCTTGGATTGAGGCTGTGGAAAAGAGTTATGCAAAAGATGAACATTGTCAGCATTTGTTGCAGCAACTATCAATTGCTCCTGAGCCCACATCTCACTATACCTTGTCAGGGGGGATTCTACGATGTAAGGGCAGAATTTATATTGGCAAGGAAGAGCACATTAGAGAGCAAATCATCAATTCATTCCACAGCTCTGCTATTGGTGGACACTCCGGAATGGTGGCCAATCACCAGAGAATTAAAAGAATATTTTATTGGCCTGGTCTAAAAAAGCAAGTGCACAAGTTCATTGCTGAATGTGCAATCTGTCAGAGAGCAAAATCTGAACATTGCCATTACCCTGGCCTATTGGACCCCCTTCCAATCCCAACCCAAGCTTGGTCTGATATAACCATGGATTTTGTCGAAGGGCTCCCTAAGTCTCAAGGTAAAGAAGTCATATTGGTGGTCGTCGACAGATATACAAAATATGCCCACTACATTGCCCTACCCCACCCTTACAATGTGCACACAGTTTCTCAAGCCTTCATAGACAATGTTTTCAAATTACATGGACCACCAGTGTCCATTGTAACTGATCGGGATAGGATCTTTACAAGTAACATGTGGCAGGCCGTGTTCAAATCCATGAATGTACAACTCAAACTCAGCACTGCTCACCACCCACAAACAGATGGTCAATCTGAGAGGGTCAACCAGTGTCTTGAAACCTATCTACGGTGTATGACTTTCAAAGAACCGAAGAAGTGGGCTGCTTGGTTGTCCTCAGCAAAGTGGTGGTATAACACCTCTTACCATACTTCTACTAAAGAAACCCTCTTCAAGGCCTTATATGGATATGAGCCACCGATGATTAGTGAAGTAGATGTACCAGGACCTACAGATGCAGAAGCACAAGAATTCATGCAAGAAAAGCAAAAGACAATAGCACACTTGAAAGAAAATCTGCAACAAGCCCAACAGAGAATGAAAAAGTATGCTGACCGAAACAGAAGTGAATGGTCCTTTGAAGAGGGAGATATGGTATATCTAAAAATGCAACCGTACAGAATGGCATCATTCGGACTGAGGCAAGCTATCAAGCTAACTACCAAATTTTATGGGCCATTTAAAATTTTACAGAAGCTGGGCAACTCTTTCGACAAACTCCTACTGCCACCACAAATACAAATTCACCCAGCCTTCCATGTGAGCCAGCTCAAGGGCCACAGGGGCAGGCATGCAGTTCCTGAGCAAGAATTGCCCCTAGTGGGAGAGGATGGTAAGATCAAAACTGAACCAGTTACTGTACTGGAAACTAGATCCTTGCCTCGAAAAGGAGTGTTAATCACACAATGGCTTATCCAATGGGCCAACCTGCCACCTAATGAAACATCTTGGGAGGATGCCAACTTCATCAAACAAGTGTTCCCAGCATTCTTCAAGCAAACAATACAGTCCTGGTTCCAGAAAACACAACTTGAGGACAAGTGTGATCTCCACAGGGAGCATTGTCACAACCCCAACTATCTGAACTAGTTGATGTGGTGTCAATTCTTCAGTCGACAGATAGCGCTTGGTTCAGTTATGAAGATCCGATGGTGGAGATCGGGAGCCTGAATCCAACGGCTGTAAGCCATCGTCTAGTTTTCACTGAGTGATTGTAGCCCAGCCTCTGTCGGGCGCTTTGACAGTAACTTGTAATTCCGTCCCAGCTGTAAGACTATATAAGCGGGCGAGCACATAGCTCGGGCTATGAAATGAAATAACAATTTATTCCCCATTCCTCTGTTCTTACTTTCGTAGCTACGTTTCCAACAAAAAATCCCCAGTTCATAGCGGGGGCTCCAACCTCGGGAGTGGTTTTCTCTGTCGATCTCAGGCGGGATCTGACACAGGCCCCTCCTGCCATGGCCATGGCCGCGGGGTAGGGGTTGGACCTGAGATGGTAGCTGCTGGGCTGGATCTGGAGGCCGGCGGCAGGGCTGGTGGAGAGGAGGTCGCCGGCAGCCGAAGGGATCGGGGTAGACGGGGAATGAATGGGATTGGAAAATGTGTTGGGAGGGCTGCGGGTTGGGTTGGTTTGGGTTTCCTTCAATTTTCGCGTGCATTTGTGTTTCGTTGCCAAAGTTTTCAATTTGGCGTCCGCGGAGCTCGCGCGCGACGTGATTGGCCCTGGTTGACATCCCACGGATCACGCCTCCTTCATGTCGATCGATGTCAATCGTCCGTCTCTTTCTTTACAAAATCCGACGGCACACACGCCACATCACACTGCCTATTCCTTGTAGAACTTGAAAGTTAACTCTTGCTATGAATATACGAAACTACGAGTACAAAGTAGTAGCGGAATTAGCGTGCTGCGTTTTGACCGACGTCGTTTTGTTTTCGACAAAAGAGGTTTGTGAATCAAACAACAAACAGTTTTGCTAGAACTCATCTATATGAGATATAATTTGGTCTCATTCATCTTTTATAGTCATTGGATGCGATGCTATAAGATGCGTGTGTGCTGACATGGAATGTATTTGTTCTTATTTCAAAGTGAATGAGACCAAATTATATCTCATCTAAATGAGTTCTAGGTACTCCCAACAACAAAAGTGGTTTTTTTCTTCTCTCTTTTTCCGGTCTCCGCGACAGAGAGTAGAGGATGTGGGTGTGCTTACCATAAATAGGCACGGCGAGTCGAACGGATGGGCACCTGGCTTGAATACGGCGCGCCGGCCGAAGTCGGCATTGAAGCCCTCTCGCTCGGCCGGTAGCGTCGCTCGTCGATGCTGTGCGGACTCATGTCTGCTATAAGCGGTATGGCCGGCATGAATGCGTGGCAACGATTTTCACTCGGAGAGGATTTAGGGGTGTGACATGGCAGGAGCCTCCAAAGCTCCACCTGGTTTGTGGGAATTTGGAGAAGCGGATGTGCCCGTGGACCCGATGGGGTGCGCGTGACGCGTTTGGGTGTTGCGGTCAAGACATCTCGGATCGGGCGTTCCTTTTTTTAGTTTAGGCATCAAAATATAATACTAGTGATGTAAACACTCTTACATTTCTTGATGGAGGGAGTAGTAGATAGTGCAAGCTCTGTTCCGTTCAAAAATAATCCTACTTGACAGTGATTTAGTGAAAAAGGAAAAAAAATGTGTTGAATTATTAGCTAGCGTGAAGGTACCCCAAATCCAGGATCCGGCTTGCCTGCTCCTTCTCCATGTTCCCATCCGTGCTCCCACTTCATCCTACGGCTGTTTTTTTCCTTTTCTTTTTCTAATCTAATCATCTCCCCGCTGATTTTAAGGAGGTGGGCCGGGCCTTATTTTGTTCCAATCAGATCAAGCCACGTACACGGGAGCACGGATGGGCACACGCGGGGAGCAGGTAAGTCTCGTCCACGCTTGAACAAACGATGGTGCCGACCCTACGCACGGATGACGTTAGCGTTGTTGACTTTTTTGGATTTGGGCGGAATCAGCCTTCACACATAAACACGCGCGCACGGAAGCTTGGATTAAACGGTAAGTGCCATGGTCACCGTACGCGCAGGAAGGCATCACCCGTCCCCGAGCGCTGGTGGTCCAAGTGCGCCACGGCGCGCGTATAATCAATTCAATTCCTTCACACACCACGCTGTCCACGCAGGAAGGCATCTCCGGGTGGGCCGACGTGTCAACGAACCGGTCCAGCGAGGGCACGACCGCCAGGATGCAGAAGGTGAGCACCAAGCTGCACATCTCGCTGCCGGAGCTCAAGGCCGCCACGGACAGCTTCCACGACCGCAACCTCATCGGCGTCGGCGGCTTCGGCAACGTCTACAAGGGCGCGCTCGCCGACGGCACGCCCGTCGCGGTGAAGCGCGCCATGCGCGCCTCCAAGCAGGGCCTGCCGGAGTTCCACACGGAGATCGTCGTGCTGTCCGGCATCCGGCACCGCCACCTCGTCTCGCTCATCGGCTACTGCAACGAGCAGGCGGAGATGATCCTGGTGTACGAGTACATGGAGAAGGGCACGCTGCGGGGCCACCTGTACGGCGGCTCCGACGACGAGCCGCCGCTCTCCTGGAAGCAGCGGCTCGAGATCTGCATCGGCGCCGCCAGGGGCCTGCACTACCTGCACAGCGGCTACTCCGAGAACATCATCCACCGCGACGTCAAGTCCACCAACATCCTTCTCGGCACCGACCACGGCGGCGCGATCATCGCCAAGGTCGCCGACTTCGGGCTCTCGCGCATCGGGCCGTCGCTGGGGGAGACTCACGTGAGCACGGCCGTGAAGGGCAGCTTCGGGTACCTGGACCCGGAGTACTTCAAGACGCAGCAGCTCACGGACCGCTCCGACGTCTACTCCTTCGGCGTCGTGCTCTTCGAGGTGCTCTGCGCGCGCCCGGTCATCGACCAGAGCCTCGACCGCGACCAGATCAACATCGCCGAGTGGGCCGTCAGGATGCATGGAGAGGGGAAGCTCGACAAGATCGCCGACGCCAGGATCGCTGGCGAGGTCAACGACAACTCGCTGCGCAAGTTCGCCGAGACGGCGGAGAAGTGCCTGGCCGACTACGGCGCCGACCGGCCGTCCATGGGCGACGTGCTCTGGAACCTCGAGTACTGCCTCCAGCTGCAGGAGACGCACGTCAACAGGGACGCCTTCGAGGACAGCGGCGCCGTCGCCACGCAGCTCCCCGCCGACGTCGTCGTGCCGCGGTGGGTGCCGTCGTCGACCAGCCTGCTCATGATGGACGACGCGGACGAGGCGGGCCTGAGCATGACCGACCTCGCCGACAGCCAGGTCTTCTCCCAGCTCAACGCCCGCGGCGAGGGACGATGATCCATCCACCAATTCGTGCACCAATCTCTTGTGCAGTCTGTCTGTACCACTAGAGTAGAAGATGTTCTCTGAATCAAACGGATTTGGAGTAGATGTTCTCTGAATCAGGACACGATTCAGCATAGATTTTCTCTGAATCAACAGATCTGGGCACCATTGTTGATGCTCCTCCACAGCTCTCAAACTTGTGTAATAATTGTCTATATTAATTTGCAGTTCGATGTACCATAGTTTTCACTTTCATTGAGATTTCGATGAAATTCACTGAATTTCATTCATTTCACCTTCCCCTTCCACGGGCGACATTATCCCAACCTGAAGAAATGGCGTGTTGCTCCCACCCTCCCCCTTCCCCTTCCTCGGGCGACGATAACAGAGCGAGAATAAATCCCCAATCTGCTCGCCCTCCCCACCTACCTCGCATCAATTCGAGCTCTCCCCACCCCTAGCTTCCACCTACCAACTCTCATGGCGGGGGCGCGCCGTCATGTGCTGCGGATCCGTTGACTTGCGTCGACGACTCAGCTGGCGGAGCCGCGGGCGCTCCCATCTCCGGGGGCGGCTCCCCTCCCCGAGATCGACCCCAACTCATCGGAGGCTCGAAGGGAGATGCGGTGGGTGGTGCGGGAGCGGTTCCCCAATCAGGATGCGTGGGGGGACATCCACTCGACATCCTTTGCTATGCAAACTTCGCCGAGCGCGCGCGCTTCATCGGCGACGACGGCTGCATGGATGTGGAGCTCCTCTTCTGGGAGATTCAGGAGGCCGAATCGTCAGATCCTGTGCAGCCGGCGAAGTGGGCGTTCTTCAAGACGGCGAACCCATCTCGTCTCAACGTCAGGCCGCCGTCGGTGGAGGGGATTGCCAGTATTCCGCCGGAATTCCTCCCACCGGGGGTGGAGCTGCCCCGCCGTCGTCAGTAAAGGACTCGACGCCCCGCCTGCCCTAGCACCGCGCCATCGATCCCCCTCCCTGGCCAGATGAGGGAGGTATGCATTTATTCCGCCTCTCGCATATGTTCCGTTCGCGTTTGTTGGCTCTACCTTCGCAGAGGATTCAGTGTAAGGAGTTGAAGGATTGCGTGTCGATTCAGTTAGTTGATTTGGATAAATCTAGGGTTTCCCCTGATATGCTGATTGAATCATCTAATGTTGTTGCCGTTTCTACGGCCTCTGGACGTGCGATTAATTCGAATTTGGATAGAATTAGGGTTTTTCCTGATGCGTTGATTGAACCCTCTAATGTTGTTGCCGTCTCTACGGCCTATAAACTTGTGAGTAATTCGAATTTGGGCGATAGTCTGCTTAACAGTGTGAGAGTGACAGGTTAAAAGTTGTCCTCTGTTCCTAATCAGGTTGCGACGGGCCCTAGCTTCAAAATTTGTCACTCTGGTAGGAAAACGTATTCTCAGGTTGCGCGTTCGCGTGGGAAGGGTGACCTGGAGACTATATAAGAGCACTTTGGCCAACTCTGGCTCATTCCATCCCATCCCCGCCACCGCCTACCTCCTCCACCACCACCCCCTCATACTAATCCCCCTTCCTCTGGATTCACCTGCTGGATCCGGAAGGATTTGATTGCCTCTCGCTCGTTTACAGCCATTGATTGCCATCCTGCGCCTTGTCGTGTCTTTGATCCAACTCCAAGAACCATCAAGGTTTCGAGGGAGGGTTTGGGCCCTGGATCTCTTTCGTTTGCGGCAGTTGTGAAGCAAGGGTTAGCGATGTCTGACCGGAGGGCTGCTGGTATGGGATCTGGAGCGGGCGGCCCCTCAAAGGTTGTTGCTCAGAGAGTCAACCCGCAAGGAGGGAGGAGGCAGCCATCTGCCCCAACCTCGAAGGAGCCGGTGCCTGCAGCAAAGCCTACCTGATCCACAACTTCTACGGCTGCCTCATCCCAGGTTCAATCTTCTCAATCTGTAGAGGTGGAGATGAAGCAAGTTTTAGATCCTAGGTACAAGGACATGATCTGCTTCAACTGTGGTGGTCCAGGGCTTTACGCTGGGAATTGTATTAAGCTGAAAACATGCTTTTTATGTATTCACACACGAACACATCACCGTGTACCTCCAACGCCGAGGGTGATGCATCACGTCGAAGGAGACCCGTCCGGAAGCGCGGTACGCAGGCAATCCGGCGGGTGCTTTTGAAGACCCGAAACCCCACACGCCCGGGAGGGACCCCGTCAGGGCGCGCGGCGGCTATGGGCTGCCCTAGGTCGGCCTGACCGCCCCTAGGGCCTCGAGGTTCGCCGCCCCGCAACAAGAAGAACGAACGAAAAACGAGGAAGAAGAAGAACTAGGGTTAACGAGAAAAGATAAAAGATAAAAAGTGGTAGATGAATTGATCGATTGTGTGTTGTTCAATCGGCTGTCACCCCTTAGATATATAAGAGGCGGCTGTACTACCCGTGCAAGGAAAAGGCTTGGATTCACGTCCAAAACCCTAGTCAAATTCGGATTGGTTCTCTCCGAACTTTCCACAACTCTTCGGTTTAAACTGGCTGCACCTTGCGGGTCTTTTTTGTGGTGGTAACCGATCTCGGATGAAAACGAGCCAAAAAGCAATCTTGACCGTTTTGACGAGATGAACAACTTTCATGTTGAGCGTTTTTTGATCAGAGGCCATCTTGAGAGTCAAATCGGTCGCGCAAAACAGACTATTCCCTCGCGCTATCCATCAGACATGTGTCTGGTGGGCCGCGCCACATCTCGCCTCGTAAGAGGGCTGCACTCCGATTGCTCTAACTTTTGCATACGAACTCGGATTTGAACAATGTTTATATCAAAATCGATCGTTTCGACGAGACGAAGACAATCCATGTAGATAATTTTTCCATTTGAGGTCGTCTTGGGGTCTTAATCGGCCGAACTGTACTCTGAATATAAGATCTTAGTACTTTGAGCATAGTTTCGGCATTCGAGATGAAATCGGACGGCGATGACCCAAACTTCAAAGATATTCGTATCAAAAATACGGGACTCTTTCATGTAGATCACTTCTTCATTTTAGCCCATCTTAAATAAGTTCTTGACCGTGCCAAAATCTGGTGTCAACACATGCCCCCCTGTTTTTCGGCAAAGCTTGTGTGCCGAAAAATAACTTACACATAACTTGCTCTAAGGATGATGTCAACACTCCATCGGCCATTTTGCATATGCTTAGGAAGATAAGTTTATATAGGCAATTCTTGTGTGAATATTTTGATGCAAGCTTGGGTGAAACTTTCTCAACTTCATTAATCCGACTATAAAGTTCCATTGGTATGCATGTTAAAACCATCCATCAGTCATATTGTTCACCCTTCTGCTAGGATCTTGCAGATAATCAACAATGAACTTTCTCGAATTCTTACTTTGCCTGCATAAAAGTTTCATTAGTGGCCGAGGTGGTGACCTCCAATTCGGCCTTACCTATGTTGGCAAGAATAAGCATCAGCTATTGATAGACGTGCAATGCACCATGACCAACATGGTAGCCATATGTTTGCTATGCCAACCCTCTTCAATTTTCATGCCTAGATATATGAACAATTTTAAAGCAACCCAAGGTAAATTTTGCATCTACACATTCCCCAAGATAAACTATAAGTGATTCGTCAAAATATTGATAACCCTTGGATATTTGTTGCACTACTCATGACGAATCACCAAAAGCCTCAATATATTTAGCACATATGGCAAAAGTTCCAAACAGAATAACATTGCATATTCAGCTTTGATTATTGTGCAATAAATATTTTAAGAGGCATGAGGCTTCACAGAACAACACTATATGGAGATATATAAACAACACCAACACTGTGGCCATTGTTATGAATTCAACTATCAAAACATAATCTCCATAGTACTTGTCTCACTCTCCAATCGAACTAAGGACGATGTTAGAATACTACACCAGCCATGCATTGACATACTCATAGGACGATAGGTAAATATCGGCCATTACCATGTAAACTTCGTTCAAAGCACATATAGCCAAAATAAACAAAAGAAATGTCAAATCAAGTATTTCAGCCCTTTGGATCAACAACAAACTTGTAGCTAACCAAATGTATAGTGACTTGGTAATACTCTTTCATGATGTAAGAAATTATATTGCATCCATGGATTAAAATAAGCCCATTGAGGGTTACCAATCACACCTGATGATGAATTCCATGGCATAAGCGTTAATGGCATAGTTAAAGAATATGGATAATGTGTAGACCAAAGATGTTGAAACCTTCGGCTTGGTCCTTCATAGTTTTCACTCTTTCCATTCTTCACCTTTGCCGCAATTCTTGTAATGGAAGCTTGCACATAATTCTTATTTTGAGCACTTCCTTTGGGAACCCATGCCATGTTCCTATCTTCAAGTTCTTGTGCACTAAGTTTTTGTAATTTGTTCTTTTTCCAATATGATAAGCCGAGTATGCACCCCGGCTGCGATTTTGTTTGAAGAAATGACAATTCTTGTTTTACCTTGTGCACTTTCAACTTCTTTTCTTCAGATTTGGCACTTTGATTCTCGACAAATGATTGCTTCATCTCATTGCCTTTAGTAGCCAATGTTAACACTTTAATTGGCTCTTTATCCTTTAAGATCAAATCTGAATTGGCACTCTTGCGACCATCTTTTTTAACTCGATATACTTGTTTGATCACCTCTTTCTTCGTTCTTGTGCTCCAGACCGTTCTTTATTATTGAAATGGTCTTGAACATATGACTGCTTATTGAATGTTGATCTTCTTGGAGCTGCATAATAATGGTGAGATGGTCTAAAATATGATGGACAATGTGCCATTTTATCATACCTGTCCCATGATGAATATCGATCTACATGAGCATAGGGAGGCACCCACGGCATTGGCATTGGCGATCCAAAATAAGGATATGAACATGTTGCATTAAAATTGTCTTCTTGCCAGTACCGATCCTTGGATTTGCGCCTAGGGGGTGATCTTGATGCTTTTGCATTACTCGACCGATAAGCACCATTCTCTTCACTTTTCTTTTGATATTTATCTAATAACTGTGCAAAAGTGACCTTGGATTTCTTATGCTTGTGCTTATTGCGGCCTTTATCTCCTTTGGTTTTGCTTGCATCGATCTTTGGATTGCTTTGTTGCCCCCCAGTCCTTGGCGTCTTCATTGTATCTTTGATAGAACTCATGCCATCAATAATATTTTCGTTGTGCTCTTGAACAACTTCTTTACTTGAAAACTTGATCCCATCACCTGCAGTTTTTGCCTTCTCTTTAAATGGATCGGCTTGAAGCAGCCGATGCAACAACTTTTTGCCATCGGGACCAATCGAAATAGACTGGTCATTTCTTGGTGTTTCAACAAACTTTAATCGTCCTTTGTCAATGGCCGATTTAACTATTTGAAGAAACATATTGCGATCCTCAGAATTATGTTTGAACGAATGATGCAACCTACAATACATTGGTCCTTGAATTGATGGCTTGACATGGTGATCAAGAATTTTTATGTAATTATTTTTCAGCAACAAATTAAAGATTTGATCACACATGTTTGAATCGAAGGTATACTTTTTATTTTCTAGCCGATCTTGGTGTGTGAACGGCTTTACAGGTAAGCAAACGAATGGTTCAGATTTAGAATCTCCCAATTCGGCTATGCAATGTGTTTTGCACTCTATATCTGATGTCTTTTGATAAGATATCATAATAGCATCGGTTTTCACAAAAGAATTTAATCTTGGCTTTAAATTTCTAAAACAATAATAGTTAGAGCATACATGTATCAATTGAGACCAAATGAAAGCCAAGTAATAAATAAGCAAAGCCACCCAATTAGATATGAACTCTAGATAAAGCAATGGGGAAAGCAATGGCTGCAACAACAAGTCATTATCGGTCTTTATAAATGGCGCAATGGCGATATGCTCAATAACAATTTTATTGCTAACAAGCAAATTACCCTTCTTCATTGGTCTTTCAAAATTACTTGTGGGGATTTGTTTAATAGATGCATCAACAATAAAGTTGTGACCAAATCTGAAAATAGGTAAGTTACTTGATACACATACCTCTTCAAATATGTTGGGAGAGCATGATGGTGGTGCCACTTGAAGAACATCTTGCTTCGTCTTTGGATGGCTCCCCAACACCTTGTCATCATCTTTTTCTTGATTCCGTGCATCGTTGTTTTGAAGATCCATGTCAGCCAAACTTTGTTCGGCTACTTGTTCTTGTCCTTGAGGCTTGTCAATTTCTATGGCACGGAACTCATAGGGCAGGAAGTAGGTTCCATTGACTTCGGAAAAATCAAGTATGGCTGTTTTGCTATGCTTTCCATGCCCTTTCTCAATAATGCTTGCCTCTTTGGATTTGATGGACTCAGAATATATACTACTTGATTCGGATTTTCTAATAACCAAATTTTCTTTGTTACCTAAATCAATAACTTTATCTTTTTGAATTTGCAAGGCTTCTCGCTCTCGTCTAATTTTAGCCCACATATCTGCATGGCGAGTTTTAAACTTTTTCATCTCAGTTTCCATCCACTCATCATGAGATTGTCCCCCAATACTTTGAGACTCTTTCGGCAATGAGGTGCCGAAACTTGGCGATTGTTTAGGTGGTACAATGGATGGTACAACACTGGGCGACTGCATCATTTGTACAACTCTAGCTTTTACAGCAGCAAAATCATGAGGCTTCCCACCTTCTATTAGTTCATGGCGAATAGAGTTGCACAAATCCCAAGAGAATGTAAACTTGTTCTCAATTACCCAGTATGGATATGGTTTGCCCCCAATGCTTTTAGACTCTTTAGGCAATGAGATGTTGCCAAAATTCTGTAATTGTGTAAGGGGAACATGATATGCCACGGTAGTAGGTGAAGGCATTTGTGCTCCTGTAGAAGTTTCACTTATTCGACCATGACCATTAAGGTGCGGAGCCAAATTATGGACATCAATAGTTGCGTATGGTGCCAAAAAACTAGTAGCATGAGGTGTAGCATACAATGTTTGAGGGTAATTGGCCGAATAACTAGTAGTAGCATGGCCAGTTCCCTATCCACCGGCATGTTTGGATTAACATGTTGTAAATTAGTTGCCGATGAATAAAAAGATGAAACACTATTGTCGTGGAATTAATACGTCAGATGTCCTCATGAAAGGACTTAGTCGTGGAGCCATCGCGACGGGTTAGCTTGAAGGGGTTAAACCGGACAAGGGACACGGGAATTTTATACTAGTTCGGCCCCTTCGATGAAGGTAAAAGCCTACGTCTAGTTGTGATGGAATTGATTGGGTTTCGATGACCAGGGAGAAAATACACTTTGCCTGATTCTTGAGTTGTTATCTGTTGTCCCTGAACCGCCGCCGGGTCGTCCCTTTATATACATAGGTTGACGCCCGGCTGGTCTACAGAGTCCCGAGGCCGACTCATACAAGTGTCCGGCTCGGTCTCTCCTTTCCTAACTTACAATACAAGTTACATAACCATGGCGGTTTATCACTATGGGCCCTAATCCGTCTTTGGGCTCCGGGCCTCTAAGCTTCATTAGTAAAGCGCCATCTTCTGGGTCTTCGTGGGCTTTAATGTAGTTGAAGGTGAATCGGCCCCTCCTGGGTGGTTTACACTCAATAGTTATATCCCCAACATTAGGCCCCAGATTGATCTGAACCTGTTCATGTCAATCCTCAATACTTAAAGAATTTCTATGAACATCTCCTTACATTTCTTGTAAACCGCCATGATGTCTTCTCCTGCAAATTTTGTTGAACCGCCGCCGTGACGTCATCCTCTAGACACAACAACGGATCATCATGACGTCATCTCTATATAAAAGATTAAAAAGATTCCCTTCATTTAATGGTATCCCGAAAATCTAGGCGACAGCTACGCCCTCGTTCGCCGCTTCAGGCTCCTCGATCCCCGCGCCTGCCTTTATCCATTTGCCTTATAAATAGGCTCGGGGTCCTTCCTCTCTTCCCCTTCCGTGCCTCTTCTTCCTCCTCACGATGCTCAAGCTCTGAAGCTCCGCTGCCGCCCTCAACCTTCGAGCACTGCATCGACAGAGGCCGCTGCATCAACCTGATTGTACCAGAAATCTGCGGCTTTCCTCCGCTATCCCTGCGCATCTGGTAAGCTTCTCCTTCTCAACCCTAGATCTGTTCTCAGGTTTTCCGTGTTCATCCATGTTCATAAGCGTTCCTCTTTGCTTGCTGCCATTTCCCTTACTGTCGAAACTTAGATGAACTTGTCATCCTTCTCATGCGGCCAAAGTCGCGACCTTAATTCACCTTGCCGTAGTTTCTCCTCCTGCCTTGATAGTTCCCTTCTGGACTTGTAGTGTTCTGTTGTCACCATTTTTAGGGCTTAGAATAGTTTTCTTACTACACCAAAGTAGATCCAAATTTATAACAGCAGATTGCGAAACCTGTTTCTGTCAACACTTAGCAGATCTTCAGCTCTGGCTCTTCCACCTGAGGGCGGTTTCACTTTTAGTAGTGACAATCCGCCATATGCCATTAGCCCTCACTTAAACCGCCATCTTGATTTGAATAATAATTTACGGTTTATCTCACATGTATGCTTTGATCAAATTCCCGGTTTAACACTGATTAGTACACTCAACCCGTCATTCGTAAACCGGCCTTCATTTTTCCTTTACAGTCTGCTTTCCGTGATTACCAAACAATTCTCTGCTTGCAACTGGGTTCCGTCCAGGATCATGGAAACACAAATTAATGGATACGTTACCACTGGCGCTTTAGCTTCAAAAAGGGTCCTTCAGTGGCGAGTCCCTGGCCCGGAGTGCCCTCCTGAACCTCAAGAAGGAGAGGTGATTGTATTTATGCAACACTTAGACCGGGGATTCAGCCCGCCCGGATCAAAAAATTTCTGGGATGTCCTTGCGAGCTTTCAACTCCATCCACAAGATATTGGACTGAATTCCGCGTCCAATATATGCAATTTTCAAGTGTTCTGTGAAGTTTACCTTCAAGAAGAACCATCTGTGGAGCTTTTTCGGGATTTTTTTTCCATTTAAACCATGCACAGAGTTCTCTGACGGTCCCAACATGGAACTTGGCGGGGTATCAATCCAGAAGAGGAAATAAGTTGATTTCCCTCATGCAAAACACCACAGCCATCCCAAAGATTGGAACAAAACTTGGTTTTATTGCCGAAACACTGCCCCTGACGGTGAAAATCCTTTGCCAGGTTACCGTCCTCACCGGCTTAGCAATGGCCACCCGTTACCTCAACGATTAACTGCTAAGGAACGGCAAACTTATGCACCTGAACTCGCCAAGCTCCGGGCTCTCCTGGCCAACGGTTTGACTGGCATTGATCTCGTCCGCTGCTGGGTTTCTTGGGGTATTCTGCCTTTAAGTCGCCGCCCCGGATTAATGCATGAATACACTGGAAACGTCAAGGATCCTCAACGATATCATGCAGTGGTGATGAAGGACGATGAAGTTACTGAATCTTTGAAGAAGATGCTTGATGAACCAATCGCCGCATGCAGCCAAACCGGGTTGCCACCTTTTTGTGCCTCCAACCAACCGCCAGCGGTAAAGTTAAACTTGATGCTTACTGATCCACCTCCGTTTTAACAATGTGCTAATACTCCTTTGTTTTAATTTCACAGGCTAACAGTTCCTTCTGGAAGAGGAAAGCTCAAGAGAAACCGGCTAGGGCTCCCCGTGTGAAGACCAAAGCCACAAAAAGAGCTGCCAAGAAGAAAATCACTTAGTCTTCTGATCCGCCAGAAGATATTGACGAGTCAGATCAAGAGGTAGAACTTGACTCCCTTGGTTCCTTTTTCATACACCTTATTGACAATGAATATTCCCAGGATGATGCGGAGGCCAGCCGTGCGGACCATGTTGAGGTAATCTCTCTTTCCTCCGATTCAGATCTTGTGCCGGTTCAAAGATTTTGCCATGTAGTTCGGAAAGTAAAATGCTCTCACCCTCTTGCTTATTTGGATCCGCAATTTTCTTTGAAGAGACAGCAAGCTGAAGGGCGTCACACAACCCGGCATAGTGGCCAACAAGTCACTTCTTCCGGTTTACCGGATACGCCAACCCGGAAGTGTCGTCCAGAGGTTACTTGTTCTCCTGAAAAACTTTATCCTTTGAAGGGTTTCTTCTGATGCCCACTCAATCCGTCTGATCCGAATTACCAGGTGTCTTCTAATTCGTCTGGTGGTTCATCAACCACTCAGCTGCCTCCACTTAAAACCGTCCCTGGGTAAGTATACTGCCCCTCATCTTTTCCTGCATAGTTCGGTTTATCATGCTAATCTTTGCTTTGATATCGCAGTGCCAAAGCCCGTTTTAGCAAGAAGGCCAAAACTAGTGCCCCATCTAGTGAAGTTGAACCGGAGAAGGCTCCTGAAGGCACCGGTAGGACAACTGATGTTATGGATGATTCCGCCCCACAAGGTGAAGTTACCGAGGCCAATCCGTTGGAGGCTGACCTGGCCATTCATATTGATCCATCTAGCCCTCATGCTACTCCTCTAAGCCCGGCTGCTGATCCGCCTAGTCCAACCGCTAATCCGCCGAGCCTAGCTGTAAATCCGCCGAGCCCAGCCAGGGGCACCATCAATCTGCCAAGTCCACCAAAGGGTAATGATAATGATGTCATTATTACAGGTCATGGTTTCACTGCCCCTGGCAACCCAGTTGTTTAGTCCAAACATACTACCAAGGAGGAATTAACTGCTATGGGCAAGGGGAAAGGGAAAACTGACTTATCCAACTTCATCAATCTTAGTGCCGAGGAACTTCATTCCGGCTTTTTGAACCGCCTTTACACCAGCCGTGACTTTGAAGCCGGTTTGGTGAATCTGATGAAGGAACGTTATGAGGTAATCTTGAATTCTGAAGTTTACTTTATTCTGTATATCTCTTCCATTGTAGCCCCCAAGGGCCAGTTTATCTCTTAAAGATAAATCGGGACTTTGATATAAAGCACACTTCAACTGAGTAGCCCCCAAGGGCCGGTTTGTCTTGTTAAAGACAATCCGGAAACTGTCGATCCTTGTTAATTGCTATTACTGATCAATTGTGCATTAGCCCCCAAGTGCCAAGCTAAACACCTGGATTGAGCCTTGGGACTTTGAAAATATTCACTTTTTTAAAAAAGCAATCCACATTAGCCCCCAAGTGTCGAGTGCATAACTTGTTATGTGCTTGGGACTTTAACAACTTCATCTTCTGACTTGTGCAGACTGAGAAGAATATCAAAGAATTTGAAATCACCGACCTTCAAGAAAACATCAAGTCCCAGAAAGAAGAGACCTCTAAAGCCAAAGAGGAGCTAAAGGGCGCTTTGACTGCCATGGAAAAATTAAAGGATGGCTTCAAAACTGAACGCACCAACTAGGAAACTGAAAAGGCTGCTCTGTTGAAACGGGATGAAGAAGCTGAAGAAACTCTTAAACCGGTTGAGGAAGAGTTGACGGGGCTGAAACATCAAGTGACCACCATGACAGTTGCAGTTTTGGTAAGTACTTTATAATAGCCTTATCTGAAGTATTGTTCAACTTCGCCGGTTTAACATTAAGTTTTTTAAACCATCTCAGGTAATCGCATTGCTCATCTAGGCGCAGACATGCGGATGAAGTTGAAGGCGGCATACACTTTGATTGAGCAACTGTATACTGTTGCCCAACGGGTTATCAGTGCAGTCTCATACAACAAACCGGTGCCAACTTTGATCAAGGACACACTAGTGAGATTATCCATGACGCCAACTCAGATAGAAGAGGTGAAGCGATCTGCTGCCAGGGCTGGCGCTTTACTGGCACTGACTTGGGCCAAAGCATGGATATCTGACTTGGATCCTGTGGATATTGCTAAGGGATTTCCGGATGAGCAAGCAGACGGATCAGCTTTTGATAATGAAGCTCTCAAAGCCCTAACAAAGGAAATGCGTCCGCGGTCAAGTCAACTGGCTGAAGAGGCTAACTTGACTGTCCATCGGTCATTTTATGATGAAAGGAACCAGCGGGTTGAGACGACTGTGGCAGAGGCTCAAAACCTTATCCCGCCAATCCGTAAGCATACTTACGCCCCTGATGTTGAACCATCCAATCTGATAAGTGAAGAAGCTGTATTTCAGGCTCTAACCCGGATTGACTGGACCACCATTGACTTCCAGCCACTGGGTGGAGAGGAGGAGGTTGAAACGACGCCTGAAGATCCATCAACTTCACGTCGTACTGGCAATGAATCTTAATCCGGCTATCGGGTTAAGTTGACAGACTTTGTTGAGCGTAAAAAACAATCAACATTTTCGACCTCAACGTGCCTTGTAATAGGCTAGTGAAAGTACTTTTCTCTATGGTACAGATGCATAACGTTTGTTGATCCGTCATGATATTTGTTGTGCTTAATTATACCTGAATGATTGTCATGCCATTCTTATATCTGCATAAAAAGAATTGTCCTGGCGGTTTACCGCTGGACGGGTCATAATGCCCAAGATAAAGCCTGGCTAATAACCAAAGAGGAATAAATATGAAATAACTCATCCCTGTGATATGAAATCACTGAGTTGGTTTACCAACTTTTATTGTAGTAAGGGTGGAAACCCAAATCTTGAGCTGTTATAACTCTTACCATGTAGTGATGTTATGTAACAGGTCATGCCGGGTTACAATGAACACCAGATGAATAAACTGGCAACATATAGTCAAAGCCAGGACAGGTTAATAAACACCGGTTTTAGAATTTGATGTGGTCTCACAACTTAAAGTTGAAAACCAAGCCGGGTTAACGAACACCGGGTTAATATAATGACTGAAAAGCCACACGGGGTCAAGAGATGCCGGTTTAATTCAAAACCTTATCAAAGGAGAAAAAACTTCAAAAAGCAAATAAAACTTGTAGTCGAGGCTTTTCAAGGGCTACCAGGCCCAAATTCGAGGCTTTTCATGGGCTGCCAGGCCACTGAGTTAAACCATTTAACAAAGACTCTTAAGATGGGCTTCCAACTAACCAATCGTCGTTTTAACTTTGACAAGTTCAGGGTCTTAATGAGAGTAACTGTCAAACGTTTGGCGGGTCATGCCAGGATTACCTGGATAGGAGTGACTTACTTGATGAAGGCAGGTTAACCCGGGGTTTTAGGTGAATACACCAGGCTTCCAAGCCATGGGTCGATACCCAGCTACAAGGATCCTTTCAAACTCCTTGGTATTTTACACAAGGAGACCCCAAGTAACTTTGTGAGTTGTGCTCATGGGTGCCTATGTTTGAGCTGTGCATAGCATCCAGACTCTCTTTGGCCCCTTGGGTGTGAAGCTCCCAAGCTGTGTTGTGGCTTGATAGCCGGTTTAAAAGGTAGTACTCCGCTTTGTCAGCTGCAGCCCCCATGGAACTCAAAGGATATTTGAGAAAAACAGCAGAGGCCCTGCTTATAGCAAGGATGCCGGTTTATTATATTGATCATAATATATACATTGTTGAAATATGTACATAAGAAAAGCCTATGGCTCAAGTATAGTAAGGCCAAAGGAGAGCTATGTTCCACGGCCGCCGGGTCTCCTCCTCAGAATTGCGTGAGTTGTCTCGAACGTCAATGAGGTAGTATGATCCATTGTGCAGATTCTTGCTGACCACAAAGGGTCCTTCCCAAGGTGGGGATAACTTGTGCATATCGGTCTGATCTTGGATGAGCCGGAGCACTAAGTCGCCTTCTTGAAAGGTTCTTGTCTTAACCCGGCGGCTGTGATAACACCGCAGGTCTTGTTGATAAACCGCCGATCGAGCCAAAGCCATGTCCCATTTCTCATCTAACAGGTCCAGCGCCTCTTGGCGTGCTTGCTCATTGTCCGCTTCAACATAATTAGCTACCCGGGGAGAGTCATGACGAATATCACTGGGGAGGACGGCCTCAGCCCCATAAACCATGAAGAAAGGTGTATAACCCGTAGATCGGTTTGGGGTGGTGTTTATACTCCATAACACAGACGGTAATTCTTCCACCCAACAACCCGGCGTCCACTTCAAAGGAACCATAAGCCGGGGCTTGATACCCTTCAAGATTTCTTGATTCGCCCTCTCAGCTTGACCATTGGACTGGGGGTGTGCCACAGATGCTAGATGCTAGATCAAGCCGTATGTTCTCTCTCTGACAGAAATCCTCCATCTCACCTTTAGAAAGGTTTGTGCCATTATCTGTGATGATGCTGTGTGGAAAGCCAAAACGGAAAATGATCTTTTTAAGAAATTGAATCGCCGTGGCTGCATCACACTTGCTGACGGGCTCCGCTTCAACCCATTTAGTGAACTTGTCAACCGCCACCAACAGGTGGGTCTTCTTATCCTTGGAACGCTTAAAAGGTCCCACCATATCAAGCCCCCAAGTGGCAAACGGCCAAGTGATAGGGATCAGTTGTAACTCTTGAGACGGAATGTGATCTCGACGTGAAAACTTGTGACAAGTGTCACACCGCTTTACCAGATCCTCCGCATCAGCATGAGCTGTTAACCAATAGAACCCATGACAAAAAGCTTTAGCCACCAGGGATTTTGAACCGGCATGGTGACCACAATCCCCTTCATGGATTTCATGTAGAATCTCTTGTCCTTCTTCATGAGAAATACAATGCTGGAAGATGCCCGAAACACTGCAACGGTGTAACTCGCCGTTGTGAATAACCATGGACTTGGACCGCCGGATTATCTGTCTGGCGAAGACCTCAACATTTGTTAACTCGCCCCGGTTCATATATGCCAAATATGGAACCGTCCAATCCGGAGTGATATGTAATGCGGCAACCAATTGGGCCTCTGGATCAGGAACAGCTAAATCCTCCTCTAAAGGCAACTTAACAGACGGGTTATGCAGGATATCTAAAAATGTATTGGGTGGTACAGGTTTACGCTGAGAACCCAGCCGGCTTAAAGCATCTGCTGCTTCGTTTTTGCGCCGGTCAATGTGCTCAACCTGATAACCCTTAAAGTGACCTGCCACAGTATCCACCTCGCGTCTATAAGCCGCCATGAGTGGATCCTTAGAATCCCAAGTACCAGAAACTTGCTAAGCCACCAGATCAGAATCTGCAAAACAACAAACTCGGCTTAAGTTCATCACCTTAGCCACGCGGAGACCGTGGAGTAAGGCTTCGTACTCACCTGCATTGTTAGTACAAGGAAACATTAAGCGGAGAACATAGCAAATTTTATCACCTCGAGGGGAAGTAAGGACAACTCTAGCCCCTGAGCCTTCCAATTGCCTAGACCCATCAAAGTGAATTGTCCAGTATGTACTGTCTGGTGTGTCCTCTGGTGCCTGTAACTCGGTCCAATCATTGATGAAGTCAACAAGTGCCGGAGATTTGATAGCCGTTCGAGGCATATACTTCAATCCATGTGGACCAAGCTCAATTGCCCACTTTGCAACCCGACCAGTTGCTTCCCTGTTCTGAATTATATCGCCCAAAGGAGCAGAACTAACAACTATGATGGGATGGCCTTGAAAGTATTGCTCGAGCTTCCAACTTGCCATAAAAACTCCATACACCAGCTTCTGCCAATGTGGATATTGTTGTTTTGACTCGATCAGGACTTCGCTGATGTAATAGACTGGCCATTGAACCGGATACTCCTTCCCAGCCTCCTTATGCTCAACCACAATTGCCACACTAAACGCACGGGCATTGGTAGCCACGTACAATAGCAAGGGCTCCTTATCAACCGGAGCAGCAAGAACTGGTGGTTCAACCAACTGCCGCTTTAAATCCTCAAATGCCGCATTAGCTGCATCACTCCAGACGAAATTGTCTGCCTTTTTCAACATCTGATACAAAGGAATCTCCTTCTCACCCAAACGGCTGATAAACCGGCTAAGGGCTACAATTCGACCCGCCAGACGCTGAACATCATTGATATACTTTGGTTTAGCCAAAGATGTAATCGCTTTGATTTTTCCGGATTAGCCTAAATGCCTCTGTTGGACACCAGAATACCTAAGAGCTTGCCAGCCGGAACACCAAAAAATGCACTTGTCGGGGTTGAGCATCATTTTGTAAACCCAAAGATTGTCGAACGTCTCCTTGAGGTCATCTATCAAGGTTTCCTTCTTCCTAGACTTTACCACAATGTCATCCACATAAGCATGAACATTACGCCCAATCTGTGTGTGAAGACAATTTTGCACACAATGCTGATAAGTTGCCTGGGCACTTTTGAGCCCAAAGGGCATAGAAACATAGCAGAAGGCTCTAAAGGGAGTGATGAAGGATGTCTTCTCCTGGTCCTTAACTGCCATCTTAATCTAATGATAACCTGAATAAGCAAGAAACTCAGGCGCTCACAACCCGCCGTCGCATCAATAATCCGATCAATACGCGGGAGAGCCAAAGGATCTGCCGGACAAGCCTTGTTCAAATCTGTGTAGTCCACACACATACGCCAAGTGCCGTTTTTCTTAAGAACGAGCACCGGATTAGCCAACCACTCGGGGTGAAATACTTGAACGATAAACCCAGCAGCCAACAGCCGGGCTACCACTTCACTAATGGCCTTGCATCTTTCCTCGTTAAAGCGGCAAAGAAACTACTTGACCGGTTTAAATTTGGGATCAATATTGAGAGTGTGCTCAGCGAGTTCCCTCGGTACACCTGGCATGTCAGAGAAGGCTTCCATGCAAAAATGTCCTGGTTCTCACGGATGAACTCGATGAGCGCGCTTTCCTATTTCGGATCCAAATTGGTGCTGATGCTAAACTGTTCGGAACAAAGTCAACAAGTTTAGTCTCATCGGCCAATTTGAACTTCAGGGTCGGGTCATGCTCGGTGCTGGGCTTCTTCAGAGGGGTCATGTCTGCCGGATCAACATTATCTTTGTAAAACTTCAGCTCCTCTGTAGCACAAACCGAGTCAGCATAGGCCGCATCACCTTCCTCACAATCCAAAGCGATCTTTTGGCTTCCATGTACTGTGATAGTCCCCTTATGACCTGACATTTTGAGCTGTAAATAGATATAGCAGGGCCTCACCATGAATTTGGCGTAAGCCGGCCGTCCAAACAGTGCGTGATACGGGCTCTATATTTTCACCACTTCAAAGGTCAATGTCTCAGACCTGGAATCATGCTCATCTCCAAACACAACTTCCAAAGCGATCTTGCCAACAGGATATGCCGATTTACCTGGTACCACACCATGAAAAACAGTGTTTGACAGTTTAAGACTCTTATCTGTCAACCCCATGCGATGAAAAGTCTCATAGTATAGGATATTGATGCTACTCCCTCCATCCATCAGCACCTTGGTGAACTTATAACCTCCCACCTGAGGCGCCACCACCAAAGCGAGATGACCCGGATTGTCAACCCGGGGCGGATGATCCTCTCTGCTCCACACAATGGGCTGCTCGGACCACCATAAGTAACAAGGCACCGCTGGTTCAACAACATTAATTGCTCTCTTGTGAAGCTTCTGATCACGCTTGCACAAACTAGTAGTGAACACATGATACTGCCCACCATTCAACTGTTTAGGGTGACTTTGATAACCTGACTGCTGCTGATTCCCTTGGTTATTCTGTTGGTTGTTACCACCTTGGTTGTTCTGGTTGCCCTGATTATTCTGAAATCTAGAGCTTGAACCGCCGCCACCATGAAAACCTGGACCTGAACCGCCCAATGAGCCCTGATCATACCGGAATAGATCAGAATTTTTGAACTCTTTCATAATGTGGCAATCTTTCCAAAGATGTGTTGATGGAACCTGCTTGGTCCCGTGCTTCAGGCAGGGCTGGTTTAACAAATGTTCCAGATTCATCCCTCCACCGCACTGAGGCGGTTTACCCTTACGACGCTGCATATTGGTGTTAGCCACAAAATCTGAACTATCTGCTTTGCGCTTACCATTACCCCCATGGCCTCCTTGGTTGTGATGCTGTCCCTTTGCACCGCCGTTCTTCTTTCCCTTCTCTGGTTTCTCCTCATCAGAATCGGGATCCTTGGTATTATCAGAATCAGCATATTTGACCAAGGCTGCCATAAGTGTTCCCATGTCATTGCAGTGGCGCTTGAGCCGTCCCAACTTCATCTTCAGTGACTTAAACCGGCAATTACGCTCCAGCGTTATGATCGCTTGGCCAGCATTAATCTGGTCCGACGAATACAAAACTTCTGAAACCCGGCGGACCCAATGAGTTGTTGACTCATTCTCCCCTTGAACACAGGCACCCAGATCCACAATGGACATAGGCTGTTTGCATGTGTCTTTGAAATTGGCTATAAACCGGGATTTCAATTGGTCCCATGACTCGATGGAGTTGGCTGGTAGGTTTTTCAACCAAGTACGGGCTGTCCCTTCCAACATCATCGTGAAATACTTTGCACATGCCGCTTCATCCACATCCAGCATCTCCATTGCCATCTCATAACTCTCGACCCATGCCTCAGGTGGTTGATCAGTGGTGTAATTAGGCACCCTACGCGGACCCTTGAAATCTTTAGGCAGTCGCACATTACGGAGAGCCAGAATGAGACACAGCACTCCCCAGGAACTGAAGGCTAACCCGGTGCCGTGGTCTACTGACGCCACAGGCTGAACCGGGGCGGGTTGATAACGACCCGTATATTGTGCTGCCAAAGCGGCCTCCCTTTGTGCTCTGCCATTAGCTACCACGTCTTGAGCATTTACCTCGCCGCGTGCCGGATTGGGTCCTTGAGGGACATTGCGGCACCGCGCACTGCTAGACACTTCCGGTTCATCCATGTGCCTGCTATAACTTTTGCTCGGAGGGGGGGTTGAATGAATTCTATCTCGGCTATAGGAATAAGCCTGCTGCTGCACCACAGCAGTTTGAAGAAGATCCCTGGCCCGCCGTGTCTCAATCACTGCCAGTGAATCGCCCTCCATCGGAATAGCTGCCAGGCGAGATGCTGCAGCAATCATGTTATCCAAAGGGCTCGAAAAATGACCCGGTGGTGTTGACACATAGGGCGGCGGGTTATCTGTTCGTCGAGGTGGTTCCGTCAACCGTGGTTGATCCGGCGCTGCCCTAGGCGCGTCGGTCCGGTTCGCAGCTGTCGGATTACTCGGCCCATCCCCCGGCGTATTAAAGAAGTTCAAGCCTTCGAAGACCGGCGGCATACGCGATCGGTACTTCCTTCTCATTACGTTGTTTGAGGCATTCTGATCCAACATGAGCCGGTAATTCTGCGCATGTATCTGCTGTGACTGGGCATCCAAAGCGGCTTGCTCTTCAGCCATCCTAGCATCCTCAGTTGCCAGGTCCTCCTTAGCCTGTGTTATCTGGTCCTTCAGCTTTGCAATATCCGCATTGTGCTGATCTTGTGTCTCCGGGGTAACTGCCATTGTTAACAAGGTCACCCAGGCATCCATCAAACTGGAGAGGACTTGAGCCGGTTGGCGCACCGGGCCTCCTGCCGCGGCCGCTGATCCGGAATTCATTGCTGCTGTAGATGAAGAATACAAAGTGGGTTGTGTTCCAGCCATAAAAACAGCAACCCGACTTGGCGGTTCAAGGAGGTCCGGAATACTGTTGCCATCAGAATATCCTTCGAACACACCTTCATGAATTTGGTATAGGGACTCGGTTTCACCAGTGGATGACTCGCCGTCAGAATAAATAGTCGTCTTGCCTTCAGACACTGTTTCAGATCCGATCCCATGGACACATCCTACGAAAGCATGCTTCATGGCGGGCTTAACCCGGGCAGGATTCGCACGCCGAGCCGTTTCGATGAGGTCGGTGCAGATGTCCGGCTCAGGGCCCGGCTCACCGATCTTTCCAATGAAGACATGAATTCCGCCAAAGGGGACCCGGTACCCGTACTCGATTGAGCCGGCCTTGGGGCCCCATCCTTCGTTGTCGATGTAGAGCTTGCCGCGACGACTCTTGGTCATCCGGCCAACCACATACCCCTTGAGTCCTTCAGAGCTGCCCTTCAAGAACTCGAAACCATCATGCGGTAGCCCCACGGTGGGCGCCAACTGTCGTGGAATTAACATGTCAGATGTCCTCATGAAAGGAGTTTGTCGTGGAGCCATCGCGACGGGTTAGCTTGAAGGGGTTAAACCGGACAAGGGACACGGGAATTTTATACTAGTTCGGCCCCTTCGATGAAGGTAAAAGCCTACGTCTAGTTGTGATGGAATTTATTGGGTTTTGATGACCAGGGAGCAAATACGCATTGCCTGAGTCTCGAGTTGTTATCTGTTGTCCCTGAACCGCCGTCGGGTCGTCCCTTTATATACATAGGTTGACGCCCGGCCGGTCTACAGAGTCCCGAGGCTGACTCATACAAGTGTCCGGCTCGGTCTCTCCTTTCCTAACTTACAATACGAGTTACATAACCATGGCAGTTTACCACTATGGGCCCTAATCCGCCTTTGGGCTCTGGGCCTCTAAGCTTCATTAGTAAAGCACCATCTTCTGGGTCTTCGTGGGCTTTAATGCAGTTGAAGGTGAATCGGCCCCTCCTGGGCGGTTTACACTCAGTAGTTATATCCCCAACAACTATGTTGCAGGCCATTGAAAGTTCCTACATGGGGTGTTTCAACTTGATTAACCGAACTCATCATGTTGTTCATCGGCATATAGATTTGTGGGGTTACCGATGCATGGGAGTTGGGATACATATGTTGCGTGTTGCTAAAATTATATAAAGTTGAAGCATATAAATTATTTTGAATCGGCCCTTGCACGTAGTTAGTTGCATGATTGAAAAAACTAAGGTTGGCCGATAGAGTATACTCATTTAACAATCTAGTAACACCATATGAATTATTTGCATCTACATAAAGGGATTGGGTATTCATATTACCTTTGTAGACTGCAAACCCTAGATGTCGATCCCTTCGTAGCAAGAACGGGCCGGAGACCGTTCGAAGCTTCATCCCCAGCAGAGTCGCCAAAAAGTGTCGAACATGTCATCGTGTACCTCCAACACCGAGGGTGATGCACCGCAGCTCACGTCGAAGGAGACCCGTCCGGAAGCGCGGTACGCAGGCAATCCGGCGGGTGCTTTTGAAGACCCGAAACCCCACACGCCCGGGAGGGACCCCGTCAGGGCGCGCGGCGGCTATGGGCTGCCCTAGGTCGACCTGACCGCCTCTAGGGCCTCGAGGTTCGCCGCCCTGCAACAAGAAGAACGAACGAAAAACGAGGAAGAAGAAGAACTAGGGTTAAGGAGAAAAGATAAAAGATAAAAAGTGGTAGATGAATTGATCAATTGTGTGTTGTTCAATCGGCCGTCACCCCTTAGATATATAAGAAGCGGCTGGACTTCCCGTGCAAAGAAAAGGCTTGGATTCACGTCCAAACCCCTAGTCAAATTCGGATTGGTTTTGTCCGAACTTTCCAAAACTGTTCGGTTTAAACTGGCTGCACCTTGCGGGTCTCTTTTGTGGTGGTAAACGATCTCAAATGGAAACGAGCCCAAAAGCAATCTTGACCATTTTGACGAGATGAACAACTTTCATGTTGAATGTTTTTTGATCAGAGGCCATCTTGAGGGTCCAATCGGTTGCGCAAAACAGACTATTCCCTCGCGCTACCCATCAGACATGTGTCTGGTGGGGCGCGCCACATCTCGCCTCGTAAGAGGGCTGCACTCCGATTGCTCTAATTTTTGCATACGAACTCGGATTTGGACAATTTTTATATCACAATCGATCGTTTCGATGAGACGAAGACAATCCGTGTAGATCATTTTTCCATTTGAGGTCGTTTTGGGGTATTAATCGGCCGAACTGTACTCTGAATATAAGATCTTAGTACTTTGAGCATAATTTCCGCATTCGAGATGAAATCGGATGGCGATGACCCAAACTTAAAAGATGTTCATATCAAAAATACGGAACTCTTTCATGTAGATCACTTCTCCATTTGAGGCCATCTTAAATAAGTTCTCGACCGTGCCAAAATCTGGTGTCAACAATATGTCAGCAGAATCACAACGTCAATAATTGCGCTGCCTGGACTAGGGTTCAACCAACTGTTGCCTTTTTTGGCAGTGGAGAAAGTGGTCTTGGTTTCTACCATGTAGATGTCCAAGTTGCTAATGAATCCAACTGGCTGAACTTCCAAAACTGTGTTGTATTCAATATTCTCAAAGGTGATGTGCACAAGGAGATGTTGTTAAGTCTTTTGACTGCTACTTTCTGTAAAACTAGACAGTGGCCTTGGCAGATCAGGGGATTATCCAGTAAGACATTCCTGGTGAGATTTCCTCCATGGAAGAAAGTTGAGGATCTCATCGAGCTGCCTCGGTTCTCCCTACCTCAAGATGTTTCATCTTTTGACTGCTACTTTCTGTAAAACTAGACAGTGGCCTTGTCACATCAGGGGATTATCCAGTAAGACATTCCTGGTGAGATTTCCTCCATGGAAGAAAGTTGAGGAACTCATCGAGCTGCCTGGGTTCTCCCTACCTCAAGATGTTTCTGCTACACTTACTGAGTGGAAGGGGGCATGTCAACCTTTTGGAGAGCTTGTTGAGGTTTGGGTACTGATTGAGGGAATTCCTCCTAAATGGTGCACATGGAAAGTTTTTGCTCAGATTGCTTTTATTTGGGGTACTGGCTGATGTGGACTAGAATGGCATGTTAAGGACTTTCTTTGAGAATGTTAGAATGAAAATTGCTTGTAGGGACCCCACAAAGATTCCATTTGAGAGGCTCATTGAGATGAAGAAGAAGTTGTTTTTGTTGGGCTTTACTGTGGAGGGCTTTGAGCAAGTGGGTGGGGTTGACTCTGTTATTGATATTGAGGATGATGAAGATTTATAAGGAGAGGGTGTTGCTGAGGGATAGGAGGATGAAGGTGGAAATGCCCAGAAAGATGGCCTGGAAGACTTACTAGATAGTGAGGAGACAATTGATGAGCTGGACAAGGCTAGCCTAGCTAATCAGAGCAAGAATAAACAGAACAGACCCCAGGCTGACATGTTTTGTTCTAACTCTGATCATGAAGCCTTTATCCTGGACGGTGTTACTGCTGATAAAGAATAACATCTTATAACTGAGAAAGAAACTGAATCTAAGGATTCCTGTCCTTCTGTTTTTCTGAAATCCACTCCATCCAAGCCACTGATAGGGATTGATGAGGGGACCACCAGTTCTGGGGGGAAAGTTGAAAGCATGGAGTATTGTGAGAGTATCCTTAAATCTTTTGACTTTTCTGAGTCTGAGGAAGAAGATTCCAAGGGTGATGAACTTGAAACTCTTCCTCCTGAAGCTGTCCAGGCCATTCAAAGCATCTCTTTGAAAAGATCTCTGCTGGAAACCCTTGATCAGGCTCAGGATCTAGGGCCAAAAGCTGAGAAGACCAAGTGGGGGCCTGTGTCGGTTCAGAAACCTACTACTAGGGGGCATGGCAATATGAATATCATGGAAAAAGCTACTGCTTATAAGAGGAAGCAGAATCTGGAAATTCCAAAAACTTTCAAAGGTAAATCATTCACTAATACTGATCATAACATTCTGTTTGAACAAATGAGTAAAATTGATTTATGCATTGGGGGTGATGATGTTAATAGACATGAAACCATTAACATGTTGGTTGCTGGTGAAAAAGAGAGATGCTTGGCCTTTGCCAATAATAATACTGAAATTGTTCTTCCAGATAATTTAGAGCTAGATCATGATGATTTGGTTGGGACACCTTTGGATGATTACTCCCTCAAGCCAGTGGGCATTGCTGATGCCTTGAGGAGAACTCCAAATGTCTTAACTAAAGCTAGGCCTTGTGGCCTGTCTCATCCTTTCAAAGTTACTTAATGATAGGGCTCATTTGAATATTAGAGGTCTTGGTCAATCTGGGAAAGTTCAGTGACTTTGTGATACCATTACTAGATCTACCCTGATTTTATTGGGTTTCAAGAAACTAATAGAGGGATTATTTTTGAGGGTTTCCTCAAAGCTATAGATAGGAGTAATAATTTTGACTGGCATTACTTACCTGCTGATAACACTGCTGGTGGGATCCGTCTGGGTCTTAGGAAAAGCTTGTTTGAAACCATTGGTTTTGTTAATCATGAGTTCTCTATTAAAGCCACAGTTAAAAACAAAGAAGATTGTTTTGTTTGGCACTTGGTGATAGTGTATGACTCTGGATATCCAGAATTCAAGATGGATTTTGTGGCTGAACTACATAATATCTTACACTACTAGGAAAAGGCCTACTAATGGCGCACCAGTTTTGCCTACTAATGGCGCACTACTGGTGCGCCATTAGTATCAGCCACTAGTATTTTTTACTAATGGCGCACCACTGGTGCGCAATTAGTATCTGGTATACTAATGGCGCACCACGCAGTGCGCCATTAGTATGTAACACCATGCGCCATTAGTATGCCTCCTAGGGGGCCATACGTAACCATGTGCTTTGTCATACTAATGGCGCACTCTGTAGTGATGAGCCATTAGTATCCTTTGGCATACTAATGGCGCACCTTGAGGTGATGCACCATTAGTATGAATATTAGTTTTTTTTACTTTTCTGATTTTTGCACAGGTTACAAATTATATTATTGGACAGAATATAGACAGCAGCACATAGCAACAGCAGATTCATCGAATACAATAGAAGATTAGTCTCCGAATACAATTCATCATATTAGTCTCCGAATTCAAAAGACCGAACAAAGATAAAACATTACAAGTCTCAAGACCGCGATTTTTGAGTTTGTCTTCACATTACAAGTCGATATCGATCATCTAAACTACCATCACATAGAAGAGAGCCGCGGTCATCACGATGAGCATCATCGCGATCAAACTGGTCTTCATCCAGTTCCTCCAAGGCTCCCTCCTCTCTCCCGCAAGATAGCGAGCGTATCTAGATTCGGCCTCCGCCCTAGTGGTGTACCCTTTGTAATTGTTACCGCTGAAATGGTGAACCTGTCTCCGACACTCCTCCCAGTCGACGTAGACTCCAGGAACCTTACCCTTGTACACGACATACGACGGCATCTCTATGCACAAGCCAAACAACAGACAATAGATAAGCAATATGTAATTATGCAACAAAAGGATCGGAAGAGAAAAGCAAGACATTAATAGCACGATTCATGGTCCTATTAATAAATAGCATCGATTACATCTAAGTTGAAGGACTGTCCAAACCAAAGAGACACACGAATTCATTAAAGTTTAATTACAACATTAGCCAATCAATGTTTCAGAACTACACATCACTACTTTCGACTCGACTCATCGGACAGGAGCATGGATGAAGCCGTCGTCTGTCATGATGGTCATGAAATCGCGGTCGTTGTCAGCCTGCATTCGTAGCGTTCCGTCTATCTCACTGTTGGTCGGTTGATATCTGAGGAAGATCTGCCCCGAGGTATGAAGGACATCTTGATGGATGATGTCCGCAAACTCCGACTGGATGCGAAAGAATTCTTGTCTGAGGTCCGCATCCTGGATTGCCGACAAGCTCATGGCCCAATCTTTGAGATTATCTGGTAGCAGAAGGTGATGATGGTCCCTTACGATCGCCCGCATGTGATGGAGGGCGTAGTAGGCATCCTTTTGACCGCCAGGCGGCTGCTTGACGCAGCAGAACCTCGTATTGTGTGAGAACATGTGCTTGCCGTACTTACGAACTGCCCTGGTGAAGGTGCCTCCAGGGGAGAACATCATCAAGAACATCATCAAGAACTTTCTTGATATTTGTGTAGTCTATCTTGGAGTTACGGTTCGGGTCGAAATACGTGGCCATGGAATATTTCAGGCTGAAGAGGATGAGTGTGCAATGTGTGTCACTGCATAGAACACGGAATGTTAGAAAAAAAAGAACGATCAAAATCTAAGAAATCAAATGTTACGGGGCGGTTAAGGGATGACTTACTCGGGAAAGTAAGCCACAAGGAAGTTATCCTTATCTCGGTTTGCCAGAATGACGCCTTCGAGGTGCGAACTCGCAACTTGGCGGTCCCCAGCGCTGCTCAAGTGCTTGGCACGCATGTAGAAGGGGTCGACTATCACGATGTCTGGGGTCTTGTCTCTAATGATCCGCATCTGCATACTCAGCGAAAACAGCCGAACGAAGGTGTAGTGAAGCGGATGAAGGTTAAACATAGCAAAGATGTCATCAAACCGCAGAACGATCGTACCCCCGATGTCGCCATCCACAAAGCCCTTGCCCTCTGGCACCTTGGCCACGAAAACCGGGTATGCCACATCATTCTCTCTGAGACGCCACTTCTCCAAAGAAAGAACACTGTCGTGCAGACTCCGCATGGCACCGGTTGCAGCATTGAGCATATTTGTCGGTAGCATCGCCCTACCTGCCACATGCACCCTCCTTGAGATATACTTAGGTGAAGGTGGCCCATCCTGAGCACGGATCAAACTCGGTGCCGGCTGGCTCGCACCGGCGCCCTTGTTAGTCTTTCGTTTCCGTCCCTTCTTCTCGATCTCCTGTAATGGGACCGAGTTCTGCTCATAGACCGCCTTCTTGAGCTTGTTGGGGCAGATAATATTTCGCACCTCAGCTATCTGAGGCTCGGTGAAGGCGGGAGCTGGAGGCGTCTCCTGAGAACTAAACGCTAGACGACGCCTGTTGCAATTGGATTTCTCCGCCGTACCAGCTAGATCGCGGTCGTCTTGGTTGGGTTCTTGAGAAAGAGGCCCGCATAACTCGTCAGCGTACCCATGTTCGGCAAAGTACTTATCGATGCTGGTAAATGTACCATCGTCATTGTCGTCGTCGTCCGGATCCTGTGCCATATGCATGTCTGGATCCTGTGCCATAGGGATATCCGGCATAGGGATGTCCGGCAGGTCCGGCAGTGTTGCGGCGTTCTTGCCATGGCTTGGCGCCAGCACGACTGGCGGTCTTGTCTGTGGGGTGGTGGCCCCCGCCCCCAAATGAATCTGGCTCTTCGTCCAAAGCAGGGGCCAGCTTACGCAGGCGCTGAGGGTCATCTCATCTTCTTCGTCAGCCCCAGCGGGTTGAATCGGAGGTAACAGCTCGTCACAGCCAGGCAGCACCCGAACCACTTCAACCCTATACACTGTGGGTGGCATCGGATTACCGTGGAACATGGGGTTTCCTGGTTGAACGATTCTGCCCTTGGCGACATCGACCAACTCGCCACCCACGAAGTGTAGAAGAGTGCAAGGAACGTCGGCGGCGCCCTGCGAAAACATGTAGGGCGTCAGGGATGCCCAGTCAAAGGCAAGGAGATGAAGTCATCGACCGAGAGGCTTAGTTATCGTGATGCCGTCGAGCTCGGCTAATGTCGAGGCACCGCCAACGGCGGGTGTGCAACTGACGGAGGGGCCGCTTGCTGGCGAGGTGCCGGCCGGCATACACCCGGGTGCATTAAGCTCCAATGCCCCGTGCCGGTGCCGGAGACACGAATACCGCCTCCGCCGGAGACACCAATGGCGCCGCCGGCGCACTGTGCGAGTTGCTGGCCGTGAAGCTGGGAACCGGGGGCGGCCCCTGTTGGCCGCCTGCAATCCATGTCGTCAGCCCATGAATCAACGTAGGCACCATGGCGTTGAGCTTCGTTCCCAGTTGTTGTTCCACTTGCTCTTGGACAAGCTCCGGAATCCGCGCCACTTGTGCCTTGAGTGCTTCAACCTCGCACGACTGGCTTTCCGAGCTGGTCTTTTTCTCCTTTTGCCCACCAGCGCTATAGTATGATGACCATTTTGTGGACAAGCCTTTGCCGGCCACACGACCAGCTGACGTCGGCTTACTGAGCTTATCCTTGTTTTTCATTACGTTCGACGCCCTATTTAAAGGGGTATCGAAAGGGGAGCTCCGAGACGACCCCGCGCTACTGCTTTTAGTGTCCTGCGGAAGGAACGTGAACCATTTAGAAATATTGGGGATTAATTAGAATGCAACCATATGGAGCTAATTACGCAGGGGTGTATTCCTTACCAGAACAATCTCGAGCACCCTAATCTTCAGATCCATGGTAAGCTCCTTTGTTACCGGGTCCTCCTTGTACCGGGCCCTGAGAAAGTTCCTGGTCTGCTTGTCACGGTATTTCTCGAAGCGGGGCGGTAGGCCTTGCTTGGCACGCTCCACGTCCTCCTTGTCCCATATAGGCTCCGCCACTCTGTAACTGCCGGGACTGAGTTGGTGGACCCCTGAGTTCAACTTCCGCATTTCTTTCCCCCACTGACTTGATTCGGAGGTTGCGCTGCTCTCCCACTTGATCTTGAACTCCTTGTACTCATCTTCTCTCATCAAAGGACATTTCGCCTTGATCTTGTCATAACTACCACCTTTTTTAATCATTGCCTTCACCGTGCTTCTCCAAGTAGACAGGGCCGTGCTCATCCTCGTGAGGGCGGTACTGTTCACTTTATTCCCGGAGAGGCGTCTGTTTGCAAACTCAGCGGGGAACTTGTTTCGTTCGTGCAGCTTCGTGAAGAGGAGGCTGCGCAAATTCCCGTGGTCCTTATGCCTTAGGTTCTCGGTGTTGATCGAGACGGTGCTCTGGAGAATGCACCCGAGCTGAACCGAGTACCCCTTGACTACTTGTTTGGGCACCGTCGGATTCCCGTCGGAGTCCACTTCAGTAAATTCCTCCCTGATGGTGCCGAGCATGCTCGGGCGCCGGTCCTTCCATTGCCTCTTCGGTTGGCTGCCATCTGTGTGTGCGCCGCCATCATCAGTGGTGGCATCCTCGGCGGCGCCTTTAGTGGTGTCATCCCCGACGCCACTAGGTGTTGTGTAGTCAGGATTGGTGTCTTCCGCGGCGTCCTCATAGCGGTGATGTTCTTTCTCCAACTCCTGGGACAGCTCCAAGAATTGCTTGCCGCCAGAACCGCCGGCCTCATCGTTGTGGGCCATGTTTCGCTCTAAATAGGAAAAAAGTTAGGTCAAAAAGTTGGTTATTGTCAAGGAACAAGATCATGGTCTCATAATTTAGGGTTTGTCGACACCGAGGCATCCTAAAAGTTAAGCTTTTATCATTTAGGGTTTGTCGACGCCGAGGCACCCTAAAAGCCTAAGCGTACATCATTTAGGTTCTCATCGACACCGAGGCACCCTAAAAGCCAAGGTTTCATCATTTAGGGTTTGTCGACGCCGAGGCACCCTAAATGCTAAGTTAAGTTTTCATAATTTAGGGTTTATCGATCCCGAGGCACCCTAGGTTGGGCCTAATCACTTGGCACTAATCACTTGGCTCTATTGCCACCTATGTTGGGTTTATCATCTAGGGTTTATCGATGCTGAGGAGAATTCTAAGTTGGGCCTAATCACTTTGCTCTATTGCCACCTATGGTTTAATGCAGCAAGAATAAATGGGCAGTTGATCCTACTTAATTAAGTACTAAGATACCCCGGCCCATGCATTAGTAGCAAGTACCCCATATGTCCGATTTTTAGCAAAGTCATGCTAAAATACATGGAAAATTTCAGCATGACCTTTGCTGAAAATAGGACATATGGAGTACCCTAATTTGCCGGAACGGAAGTTAATCGACATTCCGGCAAACTCAAGGGCCTCTCGGGGTACCTGCAAAGTGATCACGACACGAAGGGCCTCTCAAGGGCCTCAAGCAGCAGCGGCGTCTCCCAGGACCCCATTTTTTTGCTAAATTTCTTTGAGCAACAATCAGAGCAGAAAATTCAGCATATTTCTATACAACAACACTGTAAAGATGAAGAATAGTTCTACAGCAGCCCATTTATATACAATAGCATCTTTGGTCTTACCACTTTCTGAAACAATTCAAATATGAACTGTATCTCTGCTCATACAAATTTCTGAAACAATTCAAATCTGAACTGTATCTTTGGTCATACAAATCTCTGAAACTATACAAATCTGAAATATACATTTGGTCATACAAATTTATGGAACTAATCAAATCTGAACTGTATCTTTGGTCATACAAATCTCTGAAACTATACAAATCTGTGGTCATACAAATTTATGGAACTAATCAAATCTAAACTGTATCTTGCGTAGGCACCACTACTGCAAGTGCTATACTACTGCAAGAAAGGAGGATCATCATACACATATATATGTATAGCAATTGACAGGAGCTTCATCATTTTTAGTAACAACAATACATATATAGCAATTGGAAGCAAACAGATGTACACATAAGATAAAAATGTAGTGCTGAAAGTTTAATGCTTACAAAAGACTTGTTAAAATAGTGAAAAATATGGAGTCACCAAGCTGGCTAAGAAACTCCCAAATTCCACTAGAAAATCCAAGATCTAATCCTGTTACACACATCATAACAATTTAAGATAATTAGGATAAGGATAGTAGGAAATTAAAAAGAAAGAGCTCAAAAAACAATCACAACAAAAAAATAATAAAAACCTAGTCCTAGAAGAAAATAAATCCTAAAAGAAAAGAAATCCTAAAATCTGGAGCAAGTCCTAGCAGTAGTAGTCCAACTAGATGGCCACGACTACTACTCCTATCACTAGGGTAAACAACACTTGTGTGTTCAACATCTTTACTAACAATAAATTGGCAGTACTCCATTATCTACTCCTGCAACTTCAACTACAATAACATCCTACAACTACTACAATAACATAAAACTACTATGCATCATCTTCCTACAACTACTCATCTTCAGCAGCAACAACATAAAATTCCTGTTTAGTTAAATTCATGTTAAACATCATTTGGACCAGAGCCCAATCCTTTCTTCTACTTGTGAGAACTATTGTTTCTTCAACTTATGCAAAAATTGAACATCATATGAAGCATTAATCATAGGGGCGACGCTATGGTAAGCCAATGACCAAGGGGAGGAGGGGGAAACTCAAGAGCATCTCACAGCGGTTGCAGAGGAGTAGACGGCATGGTCGGGGACGGTTCAACGCAGACGAATTTGACGACTACTTGACGGTGAGGCCACGGTGGCCGGAGGTGGAAGAAGGCACAGACGCCGTAGACGATGGAGGCGTCGGTTTCGTAGAGGCGCCGGAGACCTTGCCCTGCGAGATAGAGAAGGGGCCGTCAGCTGCGCAGGCGGGGGCAAGGGGAGGAGGAGGGTCGAGGGGTGTACGGTGCTGCGTCGCTGCTCGGCGCCGACGGCGAGGAGGAGTCCGGCGAGGGTCGGGGCAGCGGGGGTGGAGTCCGGCGAGGGTCGGGGCAGCGGGGGTGGGGGCGCGGGGGCAACGGGGGTCGAGTCCGGCGAGGGTCGGGGCGGCGGAGTCATGGGTTGGGGCAGCGCGCGGGTGGATCTGGTGGCGAGGGAGAGAGGGTCAAAGGGAATCTGGCGAGGGAGAGGGAGGAATTAGCTAGGGGGGAAGCTTACTAATGGCGCACCACCTGTCGGTGCGCCACTAGAAATCTTTTTTTATAATAGCAATGGCGCACCCTCCGTCAGTGCGCCATTAGAAATCTTTTTTTTAGATAGCAATGGCGCACCGCCCGTCGGTGCGCCATTAGTATGTTTTAAAAAAAAAATGAATATGAATATGAAACAGTAATATTTTTTTATAAAAACAGTAATAATTGTTGTTTAACAACAATTATAGTCTACACCTTATTATTATTATTTTTTAGAAAATGAATTGAATATGAAACAATAATAATTTTTTATAAAAACGGTAATACTTTTAAAAAAAATATCATCTAATTTGTTACTTGAAAATATCATCGGCGGCGGCGGTGGAGCGGGGGAGGGTGCGGTGGGTGCCCGTTGGCGGCGGAGGAGCGGGGGAGGGTGCGGGGGGCCGGGTGCTCGTCGGCGGCGGTGGAGCGGTGGAGGGTGTGGTGGGTTGTCGGCGGCGGTGGAGCTAGCGGGGGAGGGTGCGGGTGGGATCGAGATCGAGATGGAGGGGGATAGTGATCGAGATGGAGGGGGATCGAGATCGAGATGGAGGGGGAATCAAGATCGAGATGGAGGGGGATCGAGATCGAGTGTCCTCATGAATTCAAAAAGTGCCCACGAAATTTAAAAGTATTCATGATATCAAAAAGTGCCCATGAAATACAATCGAGAAATGAAGACTACGATTTAAATACAATCGATCTTAGCTAGCTATCTGTTCACAATCTTCTTGCCCTTCTTTTTCGCAAATGGAGTTCTTCTGTGGAACGGACGTCCTTTAGGTAGGGTGGTCCTGCTTCTTCTTGTGGTGTGTGCTGCTACTTCATCATCGTCGTCATGTTCGATCTTTGGGTCGCCGTACTTGTCGAAGTCTTGCTCATTGGCTACTCCATCCGTTCCGATGATCTTCCTTTTGCCTCTCCTCACGACAACACAACTGGGCTTTGACGGGTCAGTAATGAAGAAGCATTGGTCCACTTGGGAAGCCAGTACCCATGACTCATTTTTCGCGGTGACGTTTGTGCCCGCGGTCTTGGATTTGGCTTCGGGTATAACCATGGTGGTGAAATACCGGTCTTATTTTAGGACGCTCTTGGCCCATCTGACACGGAACATCAGGACCTTCTCTCCAGCATAGCTCAGCTCCCAGATCTCCTCGATCCTTCCGTAGTATCTGTCCTTTTGTTACCGGTGTAGGATTCCATCGTTACCCCGGAGTTCTGATAACCATCGCTCTTCATGTCCTTGTTCTCGGTGTAGAATGTGTAGCCATTGATATCGTACGCCTCATAGGTCATCAGGTTGTGCTCGACGCCCCATGACAAGGCGAATATGAGTTGTTCTTCCGCAGAAGAATCCTCATGTAAAGGGTACGACAGAAGCTTCTGCTTGAAACAACGCGTGAAACATGAGTTGTGCTCTTTGATTATATCTCCATTCGTCCTCTGTTGGCCTCGTTTATTGTACGTCTTCTCAATAAAGGTTTTGTGCTCTACCACCCAAGGATCGACCACGTCTATGTGTTGTAGCGCTCCTAGGTTTGCTCTTTCAAAGTCGGTGAGTCGACCCTCAAAGTCGACATGCATTTCGCGGTGACCCTCACGGTGATCCCATCTAGCGAGCCTGCCGAGGTGCCTGTTGACGGGCAGACCAACGGGGTTCTCGATGCCTAGATAATTCATGCAGTAGGAGATGCACTCTTCGGTCAGAAAGCCCCTGGCTATACTTCCCACTGGACGTGACATGTTGCGAACGTATCCTTTGATGACACCATTCATCCATTTGAACGGCATCATGCTGTGCAGGAATGTCGGCCCGAGTTGGATGATATCCTCCATGATATGGACCAGCAGATGCACCATAACATCGAAGAATGCGGGCGTGAAGTACATCTCAAGCTCGCATAGTATCACCACGATCTCTTCCTGTAGCCTTCTGAGTTGCCTCACGCCAATCCACTTCCGAGAGATGACATCGAAAAAGTTGCATAGGCCAAATAGCGTTTCACGGACGTGCGCGTCCATGATCCCACGGATTGCAACTGGAAGTATCTGCGTCATCGGCAAGTGACAGTCGTGAGACTTCATCCCACTGAACTTCTGCTTCGCTGGGTCTAGGTATCTGCTTATCTTCCCCGTGTAACCGTAAGGAAGTTTTACTCCTATGAGGCAGGTGAAAAACTGCTCGATCTCCTCCTGACTTAGAGTGAAGCACGCGGGAGGGTAGTCATTTCCGGTCTTCTTGGCCTTTTTGCCTTTGCGACGACTTTCTGTGTCCTGCTTCGCCTCATCATCATCATCATCATTAGCGTGAAGCTCCTTCCTGATGCCCATTGATTTCAAGTCTGCCCTTGCTTTCGGCCCATCTTTGGTCCTCTCTGGCATGTTGAGCAGGGTACCAAGCAGACTCTCGCACACGTTCTTCGTGATATGCATGGCATCAAGGCTGTGAGGCACACGGTGGATCTTCCAGTACGGCAAGTCGCAGAAAACAGACCTCGTTTTCCATACCTTCAGCAGCGGCTCTGGCGCCTTTCGCTTCTTTCCTGGCTCTGGCGCCTTTTGCTTCTTTCCCGGCAGTGGGCAATCTTTCCAATTCTTTAACAACTCGTCTATTTCCTCGCCGCTCCTTGTACGCGGGCGTCTTCGGGGTTCGGTTTCACCATCGAACAGATCCTTGCGTTTCCTCCATGGGTCATCGTCGTGAAGCCACCTTCGATGTCCCATGAACACGGTTTTTGAAGACCCGGGATCTCTATCTATCTGGCGACATGTTGTGTCATCCATGCACCTTACGCATCCAGAAAATCCATGGACTACCTGCCCCGCGAGATATCCGTAACCGAGATAGTCGTGCACCATCGTGAGCAGTGCGGCTCTCATAGGGAAATATTCTTTCTCTGCGGCGTCCCACGTATTGGCTGGCGTTTTCCATAGCGTGTCTAGCTCCTCTTTCAGCAGCCCCAGATACAGATTGATGTCGTTCCCTGGTTGTTTCGGCCCTTCAATTAGCATACTCATGTGAATGTACTTGCTCTTCATGCACAACCAGGGGGAAGGTTGTACATCCACACTAACACAGGCCAGGTGCTATGTGTGTTTCTCTGGCTGCCAAACGGATTGACTCCATCGGTTCTCGCGCCCAGCACGATGTTCCTTGGATCCTTCCCAAATTCTGGGTATTCGAAGTTCAACGCTTGCCACTGGCTCGCATCCTTAGGGTGACTCAGCATCTTGTCTTTTTTATTTATCTCCGGATCATTTCCGTCATCTTCCCGCTTCTTCTCCTCCCTATCCGCGTGCCAACGCAGGACCTTTGCTACCTTAGAGTCCGTGAAGTACCGCTGCAGACGAGGAGTGATCGGAAAGTACCACACCGATTTTCGAGGAGCTTTCTTCCTCTTCTTGTATCAAGTGACGCCGCACACTGGACATATGGTAGACTCCGCGTGCTCGTCCCGATAAATGATGCAATTGTTCATGCACACATGGTATTTCACGTGCGGTAAATCCAGAGGACACACGATTTTCTTAGCCTCCTGGAAACTGGTCGGGCACTAGTTCCCCTTAGGAAGACGTTCGTGCCAAAATGACATGTTCTCGTCGAAGCATGCGTCGGTCATTTTGTGTTTTACCTTCATCTCCAGAGCCATGAGCGTTACTTTCAGGCGGGTATCCTCGGGCCTACATCCTTCATACAATGGAGTAACCGCGTCTATCTCCAGTTGATCCACCTTGGCTTTCTCTCGGGCGACAGCTCTTGTGTTATCCGTCTGCTTGAGAAGCAGCTCTTGAATATGAGGGTCCTGCACCCAGCCTCCATCGTCGTCTGCTCCGGCGTCTTCATCTTCATGATCATACCCTTCGTCTTGATCTTCCTCATCATCATGTACGACATCTTCTACATGATGACTGTGTACAGCATCACCGTCGTGATCATGTCCTGGAGATTCTTCATCTTCTCGCCCGCCCTCGCCGTGGTGGTTGTCTTGTTGCCCTTCCTCATTTCTTGCCCTGCCCCCATGGACGAATTCATAGTCATATTCATCACCTTGCCACCGATAGCCATCCATGAAACCACGCAAGAGCAGGTGGTCCCGCACCTGCCCGGAATCCGGGTCCGCAATAAGGCTCTTCATCTTGCATCTTCGACACGGACATCTTATCTCCGTCTCGTTCTTTTGAAGCATCTCGGCCTTCGTGGAGCTCAAAAACCTATTCACAATGCCTTCGGTCATCGTGCGGACCATGGTCGCCTGCGGGGTAGAGCAAAATGATATTTTAGAACCAAGAATTTTTTTGTCATGACCTTCCCTAAAAATAGGACCAAAAAGAATGCATAGTGCCAAAATTCTCGCCAAAATGGAAATGAATCAACATTCCGGCAAAATATTGGCAACTATCACATTTCAAATACCGGTACCTGCAAACACAAACATATATGCAACACCACAAACATATGCAACACCACAAACATACATGGATCTAGCTAGGCCAGAAAAAGTGCATGTGCATGTTGTTGGAGCGAGATAGGGAGAAAAAAGTAGATCTACAACATGAGGATAGCTTTCCCCTTACTTACCTATCAAAAAAAGGTAATTTCACCACTTAATTTTGATGAATCTATGGTGCAAATGAGGTGAGGAGGAGGCAGCCGACAAGCTTGGAGAAGGAGGTGGAGGGAATGAAGTGGGGAAAGTGAGTGGGTAGGTGTGGCTGTCCAAAATATCTTGTTGGGGTCCCAGGTTACTAATGGCGCGCCACCTGCAAATGCGCCATTAGTAACCCTGGTTACTAATAGCGCACCTGCGGGTGGTGCGCCATTAGTAGTTTTGCAAAAAAGTAAAAAAAAGTATATATATACTAATGGCGCACCGTGTCATAGTGCGCCATTACTAGTTTAAACTAGTAATCGCGCACTCTGACACGGTGCGCCATTAGTAGTTTTGCAAAAAAAGAATAAAAAAGAATACAGTAGTGGCGCACTATGTGGCTGGTGCGCCATTACTAGTTAGAACTAGTAATGGCGCACTTCGCTCGGATGCGCCATTAGTATGTATGGAAAAATGAAAAAAAAATATTACTAGTGGCGCACCTTGTGTCTGGTGCGCCATTAGTGTCTTCCACACAAATGGCGCATCACCAAATGGTGCGCCATTAGTATATAGTAGTGGCGCACTACTTCTCTGGTGCGCCATTAGTGTCCATCCCATCAATAGCCCTTTTCCTAGTAGTGTTAGAATCTGCATCATATCCTATTTTAATATGTGGTGACTTCAACCTGGTTAGAAATGAGAGTGAGAAGAGTAGTGGGCTAGTTAATCATCATACCACTTTCCTGTTTAATGATTGGATTAATAGGTGGGGACTTCTGGAGATTTCTATCTCTAATAGGGGTTTTACATGGTCCAGTAATGAAGACAATCCTATTTTTGCTGTGCTGGATAGAGTTTTTACCTTTGTGTAATGGGACTCCCATTTCCCAATGTCCTCCCTAACTGCACTTCCTAGAGTGGGGAGTGACCATACTCCCTTAGTGTTAGACACTGGAGGGAGGCGATCCTTTAGCCCTAAGATGTTTAGGTTTGAGAAATGGTGGTTGTCACAACCTGGTTTCCACCAGATGGTTCGTGAGACATGGTCGGCTACTTCCTCCTCTGCCTCTTCTGTAGATATCTGGCTGTCTAAAACCAGACTACTTAGGAAGAAGACAAAAGGCTGGGCCATTATTATTGAGGCTGCGATGAAAAAGAAGAAAAAAGCCCTCCTTATGGAGTTTGACTTGCTTGATGTTCTGTCTGAATCCCAACAGTTATCTGTTGCTGATCATGATAGAATGAAAGCTATGAAAACAGAACTAGAAGAGATTTGGAAAAAAGAGGAGATTGCCTTCTGGCACAAACCTAGAGACAGGAAAATTCTTGAAGGGGATCGCAATAATGCTTATTTCCAAGATTTGGCAAATGATAGACATAGGAAGAATCATCTTTCTGAGCTAATAGGCCCTTCTGGGCCTTTTACATCTACTGAAAACATGCTGGAAGTAGCTACTGATTTTTACAAGAACCTGTTTGCTTACGAGCCTAAACCAGATTTACATTTAGGGACTGGTTTTTGGTCTGAGACGGAAATGATTAGTTAGGAAGTTCGGAGAGACTTGGAAAGATCCTTTTCTGAGGATGAGATCAAAGAGGCAATTATGAGATCATATGCCAGTGGGGCTCCTGGCCCTGATGGCTTGTCTTTTTTGTTTTATCAAAACTTCTAGGACCTTATAAAAAATGGCTTTATGTGGATGGTCAGGGATTTTGAGAATGGGGAGTTGGACGTTTATAAGATTAACTATGCTATCATTACAGTTATTCCTAAAATTCCCTAGGCCAAAGAGATGAAAAACTTCAGACCTATTAGTCTTAGTAATTGTGCTGTGAAAATCTTTTCTAAAGCCATGAATACCAGGGCTTCCCCTGTTTGTGATAAAATCATTTCACACAACCAAACTGCTTTTATTAATGGGATATTTATCTTGGAAAGTGTGGTTATAGCCCATGAAGTTATTCATGAGATTCATAGAACTATTCTAGTGGTTTGATTCTTAAACTTGATTATGAGAAAGCCTATGATAGGGTCAGCTGGGATTCCCTGGAGGAAATGCTTCTTTCTAGAGGCTTTGGGCTTAAATGGGTTGCCTGTGTGCTTATCACTTTGAAACATGGGACCTTCCAAGTTAGGATTGATGACAATAATGGGCCACATTTTGTGGGTAAGAAAGGGTTGAAACAAGGTGACCCCCACTCCCCCCTGCTTTTTAACTTGGTGGATGATGTTTTTTCTAAGATGCTAGTGAAAGCTGTCAATAATGGGTTAATTGGTGGGCTTCTCCCACATGTCATCCCTGATGGAGTGGTTAGTTTGCAATATGCTGATGATACCATTCTGTTCATCTAGGAGTCTGTGGAGTATGCAAAAAAATTGAAATGGATCCTGACCTGTTTTGAAAAGCTTTCTGGCCTAAAGATCAACTTTCATAAGAGTGATCTGCATATCATTCATGTTTCTTAGCAAATGTCTAGAGAGTTTGCCTAGATTTTTTTGTTGCCAATTTGGTGATTTTCCCTTCAAATATCTTGGTGTGCCTTTGCACTTTAAAAAACTGAGAAGGGAAGACTTACAGCCTATCATTGATAGGATTATTAGAAATATTGCTGGTTGGCTAGGCAGGCTCTTATCCTATAGAGGCAAACTGATTTTACTAACTACTTGTATTGCTAGCATTCCCTCCTATCTCATGGCTATGATGAAATTTCCCAAGTGGGCTATTGACATGATTACTTCCCAAATGTCTCATTTCTTTTGGGGCAATGTAGGTGAGGTTCGCAAATATCATCTAGCTAATTGGGGCCTTGTGGCTAAAAAGAAGGAATTTGGGGGCTTGGGTGTCCCCAACCTCAGGGAGTTCAATATGGCCCTCCTGGCTTCATGGGGAAAAAGATTCTATGATGGGAGAGAGGGAGACTGGAAAAAAATCTTTGTTTTAAATATCCTACTAATAAGCCTAATATATTTTATGCTAAACCTGCCTTGGGATCTCCTTTTTGGAAAAGCATCTCCTGGGCTTTTGCTGCTGTCAGAAATTTTTGGAGATGGAATCCTAGGAATGGGGAAAGCATTGCTTTCTGGCATGATAATTGGGTTGGAGGGTGCTCTTTGAAAACTGCCTTTTGGGATTTATATGATATATGTCATCAACAGGATGCTACTTTATCCCAGGTTTGGGATGGGGTGCACCTGTGTCTCACCTTCAGGAGATGTGTGGATGAGGTTATGCTACACGAGTGGGACCTGTTAGTTGACTTGGTTAAATAAACTACCCTTTCTGATCAACCAGATACTGGAATCAAGTGGTCAATATTCTTTTAAGTCATTTTATAAGTTGATTAACTTTGGTGGGACAACTTCTGATATTAGAGATTTCATTTGGAAAATAAAAGTCCCCCCAAACATCCATGTTTTCTTATGGCTGATGTATAACAACAAAAGTTTGACTAGAGATAATTTGGCCAAAAGAAGACATGTAGAGGATAAAACTTGTGTTTTTTGTGCCGAACATGAACCTATTCAACACCTTTTGTTTGATTGCATTGTTGCATCTCATACCTGGGTTGTGATTGCCGAAGCATTTAACATTACCCCTCCTGCATCTTTTGTATCTTTGGCTTCTTTCTGGAAGAATAAAAAACAATGTGAGGCTCTTAATATTGCCACATCTGCTACTTGGTGGTGCTTATGGCGTTTTTGCAATGGTTTTGTTTTCCAAGGGAGAAGATGTCGAGATATGGGTTGTGTGCTGGGTCAGGTGGGGGCAACAATCAGGCAGTGGAAAATCTTATCTTTAGAGGCCCAGGGTGCTCTACTTCTCCGGTGCTTAAGGCTTTTGGATCGGCGAAGAGGGAAAATGCTTAGAATTGCTTGGGTTAAGCTAGTGAAGCAAGTGAACTATCCACCTTCAGTGTTTAAAACTCTCTATGGGGAGATGTAATAGGGATGTAGTTTAAAACCCTGATGTTTGTTCTGTGGCAGCTACTTTTGGTTCTCGCCGAGAGCTGTTTAACAGTCTGGTTCTGTCATGGTTGCCTTGGCTTTAATAAAATTTGGGGCTGGGGGCGACCCCTTTCTTTTCAAAAAAAATTCATTCATTTCAGCACTCACTGAAATATTTACCTTTCGGTCAAAATATTTCAGCAGTTTCAGTACTACACATGAATTCAAATATTTTTTCAAAAATAATTTTAAAAAATGTAAAATATTTAATTGAACTCAACCGAATATTTCGGCCTTTTGGCTGAAATGCAGAGTGAAATCACTGAAATTCACTGAATTTTGATGATTCCGGTTGGTGCTGACATTTTTCTGAAACTGAAAGTAAAAAACCTTGACATGTACTATCGCGATTTTTAGGCTTCTGCTTTTTATTTCAAAAAAAAAAATATTGGAATGCCAAAAAAATCTTGATTGTTTTTTCATCAGGCAAATACCATAGCCAAATTTTCTGGTTTTCATCAGACATCATGACAGTATACATCAAACATAGTACATGTAAAGCTGATTACACAAAGAACAAGAACCAAATCACAACATATGTGAAAATAAAAATAAAGATCAAAAACAGTAATTTCTGGAGAAAAATAAACAAGATTGTTGGGATAACTGCATAGCACATTTCAGTTACATGATACTCCCTTGTCGTCCCAAAGAAGGCCTATAATTTTTGTCGCGAGTCAAATGTTGTAAATTTCGTTTCAAAAAGAAATGTTGTAATTAATTTTGACCGAGTTATATAAGAAATTATATCAACAATTGTAATTGTACTGAATAGTTTGTGTTATCTTCTTTTATATATCAAATATCATAATTGTTTGCCCCTATACTTCTACACAAACGTTTAAGTGACCCGTTTGGACATTCCTGTTGCAAGTGGCAACTCATGCAATAGTGTTTCGTCCACAATGTAATTTACTAAATTATGATATGGCCATCTCATACTTTAGTTTCATGTGACATGTAAGCAAAACATGATCCTCAGCGCGGCGAGGGTGGTGGTGGTCTTGTCCACGGCAACAGCACACGATGTGACCAAGACTCACGATGCAGACTGCTGTAACATGGTAGTGGAAATATCGCCTCCCTCCCTCCCGCCCCCCCCTACGGTGAACACTGCAGCGCCATATGGTGATCACTGATTTCTACCGTGGGGTAGGGGGCTATTGCCACCGCACCCCCGCAATCTTTTATTGTGCGAGATTTCAAAATGATGTGTTGCTTTCTATGAACCACTTGTAGAATCTTACTCTGAAGCCTATTAGCTAATAATTTGTTCTATAAATTGCTTAACTAAGAGTGAGGATTAGTGGTGGTTTATCCATGTCACTCGCTGGCATCGTGGTTATGAATATGTTTAATGGAAATGACGATATGATATTAAAATTTAGCTTTAATAAGAGTTGGTCGAGCATGATGATAAAATTGAGCTGTCGGGCCCTGCAGGGCTGTGCTAAGGAATATCCACCAAGCTGGGAGCGCTGCAACACCGCAGCCCCGGCGACATGGCTCGTCGGCACGGTCCGGGCATGTTGAGCGATTCCTGGACTGTGGGGGTCCTCGGGGGGCCGGCATATGTGACATGGGCCGAACTGATGGGCTGTGAAGATACGAGATAGAAGGCCTTCTCCCGTGTCCGCATGGGAGTCTCCTTTGCGTGGATGGAAAGCTTGGCGTTCGGATGTATAGTTTCCTTCCTCTATAAACCGACTTTGTACAACCCTACTCCCCTCTGGTGCCTATATAAACGGAGGGTGTGGTCCGTAGGGACAAGGACAATCATACAGGCTAGACATCTAGGGTTTAGCCATTATGATCTTGAGGTAGATGAACTCTTCTGACCCCTATACTCATCAAAGTCAATCAAGTAGGAAGTAGGGTATTACCTCCATTAAGAGGGCCCGAACCTGGGTAAACATCGTGTCCCCTGCCTCCTGTTCCCTTTGATCCTTAGACGCATAGTTCGGGACCCGCTACCCTAGATCTGCCGATTTTGACACCGACATTGGTGCTTTCATTGGGAGTTCCACTATGCAGTCAGTAGAAGGCTCGATGGCTCCATCGATCATCTACAACAATACCGCACTAAGGGAGACTTTTCTCCCCGGCAAATTTTCGTATTCGATGGCTTCGCACTGCGTGCCAACTCGATTGGCAATCTGGAGCAGATCAACAGCTACACCCCTGATCATCATATCAGTTTTGGAAATCTGAACTTTGTCGCTGACATCTGAGGAGACTTGATCTTCCAAGGGTTCGCGACCCCAATCACCGCTCTAGCCTTAGATCCGGAGCGCACCACCAGGTCCGAAGAGGGGAGTTTAAAACCCGTCGGGCTCTCTGCAGCTATAGAGCCTGACACCGGAGAACCGGAGGGGATCGCATCACCGATAGGCTGGAGTCACGCCAGGCTCCCTCTATCCTCATGGAGCCGGACTCACCTCCGGACACTAACTACGAACTCTCGAGATCCGCATCATATCTTCTTGGCCAGGGAACTTCTGTCCCGCCCTGCTCCATGGACTCTCGCTTCCCTGTCCAAACATCACTCTTAAAAGAGGCCCTGGACATAATGCGATCTCTCACCATTGCAGAACAAACGCTGCCAAACTACGCCCAGCCCACACTAGGGGCTGAGAGCGGGGAATTTTACGTCCCACCCACCACTCACTTCATAGCCATTGTCGAGGACTTAACTGACATGCTCGATTATGCTTTCGAAGACATCGACAGCATGGACGACGATGCCGGAGAAGAGCAAAGCCAGAACCTGCCGTTTACCGAACGCTGGACGGCCACTTCCACATATGACGTGTACATGCTGGACACACCCAAAGAGGATGAAGGCGATGGTGGGAAGGATCCAATCGAGGACAAGCCTCCCGTGGCACCACCAAAACATCGACGTCAGTGGCGCCACTCGAAATCGCGTCGCGAAAAAGAAAGCAATACCGTCACCGAAGACAACAATACTCCGGATAACGCCGAAGACCAAGAAGCCTCTATCGAACCAACATCCGAGCATGATGATTGGGATGATGGGCAAGTCAACCCCGATGATCCTATCAGGAACGAGGGCTCGGAGGATAGTAACTACATACCGATCTCCGAAGAGAACGAGAGCCTCAGCGACGAAGATTTCATCGTGCCAGAGGAACCCCTCAAACTAGAGTGTTTTAAGCTCCGGCTAATAGCCACTGCAAGAAGCCTCAAAAAGAAGCAGTAGCAGCTTCAAGCTGATTAGGATCTGCTCAATGACAGATGGACTAATGTCCTGGCAGTCAAGGAATACGGTCTCGAACGCCCAACTAAGAGTTACCCGAAGTGCAAGCTGCTACCCCAATTCGACAATGAGGCCCCAGAGCCTATATCGCAACGCGTAACGCTGCCGACGGACCTGACCGACCACCATGTGGCCGGGACAGAGCGGCAACTCAAGCTGAACACCAGCCTGCACCACCCTGCCATAAAGGCAAAGAGACAGCAGCTGCAAGATACACTTATGACCTACGACGGGTCCTGGATAATAGAGCCGGCTAGACTAGATCAATCTATGGATCAAGGGGGCGTGCCCCAGCTCGAGAATATGACCATCGGGCCTGGCGCGAGAAACACACCTTCACCCAGGCCGAAAACCGCATACGGACTCCGTCCAAACTGCATCATGACGTTGCCCGATACAGAGGCGCCACACACCCCCTATGCTTCACTGATGAGGTAATGGAGCACCAGTTCCCAGAAGGGTTTAAACCCGTGAATATTGAATCATACGATGGCACAACAGATCCTGTAGTATGGATTGAAGACTTTCTTCCCCACATTCACATGGCTCGCGGCGACGATTTACACACCATCAAATACCTCCCCCTAAAACTTAAGGGACCAGCTCGGCACTATTAAACAACTTCCCAGAAAACTATATTGGAAGTTGGGAAGACCTTGAGGATGCCTTTAGAGACAACTTCCAAGGCACTTATATCCGGCCTCTGGACGCTGATGACCTCAGTCACATAGTCCAGTAGCATGGAGAGTCAGCCAAAAAATTCTGGACCCAGTTCCTAATTAAAAAGAACCAAATTGTTGATTGTCCAGACGTTGAGGCTCTAGCAGCCTTTAAACACAACATTCACGACGAATGGCTCGCCTGACACCTCGTCCAAGAAAAGCCGAAGTCCATGGCAGCCCTCACATCACTCATGACCCGCTTTTCCGCAGGCGAAGATAGTTGGATAGCCCGTAGCAGCAACAGTACCAACGACCCTGGCACTTCTGAAGCTAGAAACAGCAATGGCAGGCCTCGACACAACAAAAACAAGTGTCGGAGCAACACTGACAATGCCGAAGACACGACGGTCAACGCCGGATTTAGTGGCTCCAAACCCGGCCAGCGGAAGAAGCCATTCAAAAGAAACAAAGACGGTTCATCTAGCCTGGACCGAATACTCGATCGACCTTGCCAGATTCATGGCACCCCTGACAAGCTTGCCAACCATACAAACAGAAGTTGTTGCGTCTTTAAACAGGCCAGTAAGTTAAACACCAAGCACAAGGGGAAAGGGTCGCCCAGCGAGGATGACAACGAGTAGCCTCATCCACCGAACACAGGGGGACAGAAGAAATTTCCCCCTGAGGTCAAAACGGTGAACATGATATACGTTACTCACATCCCCTAGAGGAAGCGCAAGCGCGCGTTAAGGGACGTCTATGCGATAGAGCCAGTCGCCCCAAAATCCAAACCATGATCAGTATGCCCGATCACTTTCGATCGTAGTGACCATCCGACCAGTATCCGTCATGGAGGTTCAGCCACACTGGTCCTCGACCCAATTATCGATGGATTCCACCTCACGAGAGTCCTCATGGACAACGGCAACAGTCTTAACCTGCTCTATCAGGACACAGTCCGCAATATGGGTATTGACTCGCTAAGAATCAAGCCCACCAAAACTACCTTCAAAGGAGTAATACCTGGTGTAGGGGCCCACTGCACGGGCTCAATCACATTGGAGGTCTTCTTCGGTTGGCCGGACAACTTCCAAAGTAAAGACTTGATCTTCGACATCGTCCCTTTTCGCAGTGGCTATCACGCACTGCTCGGATGAACTGCGTTTGCCCGCTTCAATGCGGTCCCGCACTATGCTTATCTAAAACTCAAGATGCTAGGACCACGCAGTGTTATAACAGTCCATGGAAACATGGGTCGCTCCCTCCGTACTCAGCAACACACCGCAGCCCTCGCAGCGGAAGTATAGGTCAGCCTTATCAAGCAAAACTCCACATCGGCAGTCAAGCCCCAGGACCCTGTCAAACGAGTCCGGACTACCCTGTAGAATGACGGTCCAGCTCGTCAGGAGCTCGATTAGCAATTCAGACTCTGTCTTAGCCCCAACCGAACTATGGCACATGTACCGCGTGCACACAACTATGCACTAAAGGTACCATGGGCGACGATAGAGGCATATCAAGGATAAAGTCCACAATACGGCTCGACCGTACCTGAACCCTCATATCTACCTTTTTTCTTATCTTTGTTTTTTAAGGTTTCCTACAACCCACATCACCTTTTTATGGTGCCAAGGGCCCTTTTCCCGGCCCCTTATGAAAACCTGCTCAGTGATCCTCTCAAAGGATCACACACCAAGGCGAAAAGCAGCACAGATGTATGGCAGAGTATCTAAAGGATCTTCAAAGATCATCTCTTCCCCTTTTTAGTACCTGTACACAGCTTTTCCTTGTGCTCGGCATGAAAAATAGCCTCGATGCTTATAGCATTATCTGTACAAATACGTTTTGATGTATCAATCAGACAACAATGGAAACAGTTTTTCGCCCAACCTATTTGGTACTGGCTTATTTCTTAATCTGTATTCCCACTTTTTATTTAGTCCGATTGTCATGTACACCTCGGCACGACTTAAATCGCCAGGGGATCCATTCAGCCACGTACACTTCTTCAAAATACAACAAGTCCGAACACTTTTTATAGTACAATTCGGCGTCCTGAATATAGCATTATATGCATCGGCTCCGAATCATGTCTTTGGTCAATAGTTGGGTTGCCCGGCTCCTGTGGTTACTACCTTATGGTCCGCTTGTTCGGCTAAGGTAGTAAAGGGAGAACTACCACGATTGTGTTTCTGGCTCATCCGGATAAGCACCTCGGTAGAGAAAGCCGAAAACTGACAGTCATGATGCGGCGAGAGCTGGTCAGCTATCCAGCGACTAATTAAAAATCTCTTGCAATTTTTACCACATTATGCGACGGACCGGTCTTCATCGGGACAGTCGTCTACAACACCCATGTTCGGACCATCGAACAATACAAGGGGCTGCGCCTACAATATTATTGTCAAACTCCTATGGCTAAGTGAGAGTAATAAAGCTGCATAGTCTGATTGCCTGGTTCGCCGCACTAACACCTGTTGGAGAACGTTGCAGAAAACAAAAAAATTTCCTACGGTTTCACCAAGATCCATCTATGAGTTCATCTAGCAACGAGTCATTAGATGCATCTACGTACCTTGTAGATCGCGAGTGGAAGCGTTCAAAGAACGGGGATGATGTAGTCGAACATGACGTGATTCGAATCACCGGAGATCCTAGCACCGAACGGACGGCACCTCCGCGTTCAACACACGTACGGAACAGCCACGTCTCCTCCTTCTTGATCCAGCAAGGGGGGGGGGGAGGAGAGGTTGAGGGAGATGGCACCAGCAGCAGCACGACGGCGTGGTGTTGATGGAGCTGGAGTACTCCGGCAGAGCTTCGCTAAGCACTATGGAGGAGGAGGAGGTGTTGGAGAGGGAGAAGGAGGCAAGCAAAGGCCAAGGTATGTTTGCTCCTCCTTTTCTCCACTATATATAGGGCCAAGGGAGAGGGGGAGGCGCAGCCCTTGCCCCTTCCTCCAAGGAAGGGTGCGGCCAAGGGGGGGGGGAGGAGTCCATCCTCCCCAAGGCACCTCGGAGGTGCCTTCCCCTTTTAGGACTCTCCCCTTTTTTCCTTCTCTTGGCGCATGGGCCTCTTGGGGCTGCTGCCCTTGGCCCATGTAGGCCAAGGCGCACCCCCTACAGCCCATGTGGCCCCCCGGGACAGGTGGCCCCACTTGATGGACCCCCGGGACCCTTCCGGTGGTCCCGGTACAATACCGATAACCCCGAAACTTGTCCCGATGCCCGAAACAGGACTTCCCATATATAAATCTTTACCTCCGGACCATTCCGGAACTCCTCGTGACGTCCGGGATCTCATCCGGGACTCCAAACAACATTCGGGTTACTGCATATACATATCCCTACAACCCTAGCGTCTCCGAACCTTAAGTGTGTAGACCCTACGGGTTCGGGAGACATGTAGACATGACCGAGATCGCTCTCCGGTCAATAACCAACAACGGGATCTGGATACCCATGTTGTCTCCCACATGCTCCACGATGATCTCATCGGATGCACCACGATGTCGAGGATTTAATCAACCCCGAATGCAATTCCCTTTGTCAATCGATATGTTACTTGCCCGAGATTCGATCGTTGGTATCCCAATACCTCGTTCAATCTCGTTACCGGCAAGTCACTTTACTCGTACCGTAATGCATGATCCCATGACCAGACACTTGGTCACTTTGAGCTCATTATGATGATGCATTACCGAGTGGGCCCAGTGATATCTCTCCGTCATACGGAGTGACAAATCCCAGTCTCAATCCGTGTCAACCCAACAGACACTTTCGGAGATACCTGTAATGCACCTTTATAGTCACCCAGTTACGTTGTGACGTTTGATACACCCAAAGCACTCCTACGGTATCCGGGAGTTACACGATCTCATGGTCAAAGGAAAAGATACTTGACATTAGAAAAGCTCTAGCAAACGAACTACACGATCTCACGCTATGCTTAGGATTGGGTCTTGTCCATCACATCATTATCCTAATGATGTGATCCCGTTATCAATGACATCCAATGTCCATAGCCAGGAAACCATGACTATCTATTGATCAACGAGCTAGTCAACTAGAGGCTCACTAGGGACATGTTGGTGTCTGTTATTCACACATGTATTACGATTTCCGAATAATACAATTATAGCATGAATAAAGACAATTATCATGAACAAAGAAATATAATAATAGTGCTTTTATTATTGCCTCTAGGGCATATTTCCAACAGTCTCCCACTTGCACTAGAGTCAATAATCTAGTTACATTGTGATGAATCGAACACCCATGGAATTCTGGTGTTGATCATGTTTTGCTCTAGGGAGAGGTTTAGTCAATGGATCCGCTACATTCAGGTCCGTATGTATTTTACAAATCTCTATGTCTCCATCTTGAAAATTTTCACGAATGGAGTTGAAGCGACGCTTGATGTGCCTTGTCTTCTTGTGAAACCTGGGCTCCTTGGCAAGTGCAATAGCTCCAGTGTTGTCACAGAAGAGCTTGATTGGCCCCGACGCATTGGGTATGACTCCTAGGTCGGTGATGAACTCCTTCACCCATATTGCTTCATGTGCTGCCTCCGAGGCTGCCATGTACTCCGCTTCACATGTAGATCCCGCCATGACGCTCTGCTGGCAACTGCACCAGCTTACTGCCCCACCATTCAAAATATACACGTATCCGGTCTGTGACTTAGAGTCATCCAGATCTGTGTCGAAGCTAGCGTCGATGTAACCCTTTACGACGAGCTCTTCGTCACCTCCATAAACGAGAAACATTTCCTTAGTCCTTTTCAGGTACTTTAGGATATTCTTGACCGTTGTCCAGTGTTCCTTGCCGGGATTACTTTGGTACCTTCCTACCAAACTTACGGCAAGGTTTACATCAGGTCTGGTACACAGCATGGCATACATAATAGAACCTATGGCTGAGGCATAGGGGATGACACTCATCTCTTCTATATCTTCTGCCGTGGTCGGACATTGAGCTGAGCTCAATTTCACACCTTGCAAAACAGGCAAGAACCCTTTCTTGGACTGATCCATTTTGAACTTCTTCAAAATCTTATCAAGATATGTGCTTTGTGAAAGACCTATGAGGCGTCTCGATCTATCCCTATAGATCTTGATGCCTAATATATAAGCAGCTTCTCCAAGGTCCTTCATTGAAAAACTCTTATTCCAGTAGGCCTTAATGCTGTCCAAAAGTTCTATATCATTTCCCTTCAAAAGTATGTCATCTACATATAGTATGAGGAATGCTATAGAGCTCCCACTCACTTTCTTGTAAACACAGGCTTCTCCATAAGTCTGTGTAAACCCAAGCGCTTTGATCATCTCATCAAAACGAATGTTCCAACTCCGAGATGCTTTCACCAGCCCATAAATTGAGCGCTGGAGCTTGCACACCTTGTCTGCATTCTTAGGATCGACAAAACCTTCCGGCTGCATCATATACAATTCTTCCTTAAGGAAACCATTAAGGAATGCCGTTTTGACGTCCATTTGCCAAATTTCATAATCATAAAATGCGGCAATTGCTAACATGATTCGGACGGACTTCAGCTTCGCTACCGGTGAGAAAGTCTCATCGTAGTCAACCCCTTGAACTTGTCGATAACCCTTAGCGACAAGCCGAGCTTTATAGATGGTCACATTACCATCCGCGTCTGTCTTCCTCTTAAAGATCCATTTATTTTCTATGGCTCGCCGTTCTACGGGCAAGTCAGTCAAAGTCCATACTTCGTTTTCATACATGGGTCCTATCTCGGATTTCATGGCTTCTAGCCATTTGTCGGAATTCAGGCCCGCCATCGCTTCTTCATAGTTCGAAGGTTCACTGTTGTCTAACAACATGATTTCCAAGACAGGGTTGCTGTACCACTCTGGTGCGGAACGTGTCCTTGTGGACCTTCGAATTTCAGTAGGAGCTTGATCAGGAGTATCTTGATCATCATCATTAACTTCCTCTCTAGTCGGTGCAGGCACCTCAGGAACATTTTCTTGAGTTGCGCCATTTTCCGGTTCAAGAGGTAATACTTCATCAAGCTCTACTTTCCTCCCACTTACTTCTTTCGAGAGAAACTCTTTCTCCAGAAAGGACCCATTCTTGGCAACAAAGATCTTGCCTTCAGATCTGAGGTAGAAGATATACCCAACAGTTTCTTTAGGGTATCCTATGAAGACGCATTTTTCCGATTTGGGTTCGAGCTTTTCAGGTTGAAGTTTCCTGACATAAGCATCGCATCCCCAAACTTTTAGAAACGACAGCTTAGGTTTCTTCCCAGACCATAATTCATACGGTGTCGTCTCAACGGATTTCGACGGTGCCCTATTTAAAGTGAATGTGGCAGTCTCTAAAGCATAGCCCCAAAAAGACAGTGGTAAATCGGCAAGAGACATCATAGATCGCACCATATTTAATAGAGTGCGATTATGACGTTCGGACACACCATTACGCTGAGGTGTTCCAGGCGGCGTGAGTTGTGAAACCATTCCACATTCTCTTAAGTGTGTACCAAACTCGTGACTCAAGTATTCTCCTCCACGATCTGATCGTAGAAACTTGATTTTCCTGTCACGTTGATTCTCAACTTCACTCTGAAATCCTTGAACTTTTCAAAGGTCTCAGACTTGTGTTTCATTAAGTAGACATACCCATATCTACTCAAGTCATCAGTGAGGGTGAGAATATAACGATAGCCACCACGAGCCTCAACACTCATTGGACCGCATACATCAGTATGTATGATTTCCAATAAGTTGGTTGCTCGCTCCATTGTTCCTGAGAACGGAGTCTTGGTCATTTTACCCATGAGGCATGGTTCGCACGTGTCAAATGATTCGTAATCAAGAGGCTCTAAAAGTCCATCAGCATGGAGCTTCTTCATGCGTTTGACACCTATGTGACCAAGGCGGCAGTGCCACAAGTATGTGGGACTATCACTATCAATCTTACATCTTTTGGTACTTACACTATGAATATGTGTAGCATTACGCTCGAGATTCATAAAGAATAAACCATTCACCATCGGAGCATGACCATAAAACATATCTCTCATATAAATAGAACAACCATTATTCTCGGATTTAAATGAGTAGCCATCTCGAATTAAACGAGATCCTGATACAATGTTCATGCTCACACTTGGCACAAAATAACAATTATTGAGGTTCAAAACTAATCCCGTAGGTAAATATAGAGGTAGCGTGCCGACGGCGATCACATCGACCTTGGAACCATTCCCGACGCGCATCGTCACCTCGTCCTTCGCCAGTCTCCGTTTATTCCGCAGCTCCTGCTGTGTGTTACAAATATGAGCAACGGCACCGGTATCAAATACCCAGGAGTCACTACGATTACTGGTAAGGTACACATCAATTACATGTATATCAAATATACCTTTTGTTTTGCCGGCCTTCTTGTCCGCTAAGTATTTGGGGCAGTTCTGCTTCCAGTGACCACTTTCCTTGCAATAAAAGCACTCAGTCTCGAGCTTGGGTCCATTCTTTCGCTTCTTCCTAGCAGCTTGCTTGCTGGGCGCGACAACTACCTTGCCGTCTTTCTTGAAGTTCTTTTTACCCTTGCCCTTCTTGAACTTAGTGGTTTTATTGACCATCAACACTTGATGTTCCTTCTTGACTTCTACCTCTGCTGATTTCAGCATAGCAAATACTTCAGGAATGGTATTTTCCATCCCCTGCATATTGAAGTTCATCACAAAGCTCTTGTAGCTTGGTGGAAGCGACTGGAGGATTCTGTCAATGACCGCATCATCCGGGAGATTAACTCCCAGCTGAGTCAAGCGGTTATGTAACCCAGACATAGTGAGTATGTTCTCACTGACAGAACTATTTTCCTCCATCTTACAGCTGAAGAACTTGTCGGAGACTTGGTATCTCTCGACCCGGGCATGAGCTTGGAAAACCATTTTCAGCTCTTCGAACATCTCATATGCTCCGTGTCTCTCAAAACTCTTTTGGAGCCCCGGCTCTAAACTGTAAAGCATGCCGCACTGAACGAGGGAGTAATCATCGGAACGTGCCTGCCAAGCGTTCATAACGTCTTGTTCTGCAGGGAGGACAGGTGCGTCACCCAGCGGTGCTTGTAGGACATAATCTTTCTTGGCAGCTATGAGGATGATCCTCAGGTTCCGGACCCAGTCCGTGTAGTTGCTGCCATCGTCTTTCAGCTTAGTTTTCTCTAGGAACGCATTGAAGTTGAGGACTACGTTGGCCATTTGATCTACAAGACATATTGTAAAACATTTAGACTAAGTTCATGATAATTAAGTTCATCTAATCAAATTATAATGAACTCCCACTCAGATTTGACATCCCTTTGGTCATCTAAGTGTTACACGATCCGAGTCGACTAGGCCGTGTCCGATCATCACGTGAGACGGACTAGTCATCATCGGTGAACATTCTCATGTTGATCGTATCTTCCATACGACTCGTGTTCGACCTTTCGGTCTCCGTGTTCCGAGGCCATGTCTGTACATGCTAGGCTCGTCAAGTTAACCCTAAGTGTTTTCACTGTGTAAAACTGTCTTACACCCGTTGTATGTGAACGTAAGAATCTATCACACCCGATCATCACATGGTGCTTCGAAACGACGAACTGTAGCAACGGTGCACAGTTAGGGGAGAACACTTCTTGAAATTTTGTAAGGGATCATCTTATTTACTACCGTCGTCCTAAGTAAACAAGATGCATAAAACATAATAAACATCACATGCAATTATATAAAGAAGTGACATGATATGGCCAATATCATATAGCTCCTTTGATCTTCATCTTCGGGGCTCCATGATCATCTTGTCACCGGCATGACACCATGATCTCCATCATCATGATCTCCATCATCGTGTCTTCATGAAGTTGTCACGCCAACGACTACTTCTACTTCTATGACTAACACGTTTAGTAATAAAGTAAAGTAGTTTACATGGCGTTCTTCAATGACACGCAGGTCATACAAAAAATAAAGACAACTCCTATGGCTCCTGCCGGTTGTCATACTCATCGACATGCAAGTCGTGATTCCTATTACAATAGCATGAACATCTCATACATGACATATAGATCATTCATCATTCATCACAACTTTGGCCATATCATATCACATAGCACTTGCTGCAAAAACAAGTTAGACGTCCTCTAATTGTTGTTTGCAAGTTTTACGTGGCTGAAGTAGGGTTCTAGCAAGAACGTTTTCTTACCTACGTGAAACCACAACGTGATTTGTCAACTTCTATTTACCCTTCATAAGGACCCTTTTCATCGAATCTGCTTCAACTAAAGTAGGAGAGACAGACACCCGCCAGCCACCTTATGCAACTTGTGCATGTTAGTCGGTGGAACCGGTTTCACGTAAGCGTACGTGTAAGGTTGGTCCGGGCCGCTTCATCCCACAATACCGCTGAAGCAAGATAAGACTAGTAGCGGCAACAAAGTTGACAAATCTACGCCCACAACAAATTGTGTTCTACTCGTGCAAGAGAACTACGCATAGACCTAGCTCATGATGCCACTGTTGGAGAATGTTGCAGAAAACAAAAAAATTTCCTATGGTTTCACCAAGATCCATCTATGAGTTCATCTAGCAACGAGTCATTAGATGCATCTACGTACCTTGTAGATCGCGAGCGGAAGCGTTCAAAGAAAGGGGATGATGTAGTCGAACACGACGTGATTCGAATCACCGGAGATCCTAGCACCGAACGGACGGCACCTCCGCGTTCAACACACGTACGGAAGAGCCATGTCTCCTCCTTCTTGATCCAGCAAGGGGGGGGGGGAGGAGAGGTTGAGGGAGATGGCACCAGCAGCAGCACGACGGCGTGGTGTTGATGGAGCTGCAGTACTCCGGCAGAGCTTCGCTAAGCACTATGGAGGAGGAGGAGGTGTTGGAGAGGGAGAAGGAGGCAACCAAAGGCCAAGGTATGTTTGCTCCTCCTTTTCCCCACTATATATAGGGCCAAGGGAGAGGGGGAGGCGCAGCCCTTGCCCCTTCCTCCAAGGAAGGGTGCGGCCAAGGGGGGGGGAGGAGTCCATCCTCCCCAAGGCACCTCGGAGGTGCCTTCCCCTTTTAGGACTCTCCCCTTTTTTCCTTCTCTTGGTGCATGGGACTCTTGGGGCTGGTGCCCTTGGCCCATGTAGGCTAAGGCGCACTCCCTACAGCCCATGTGGCCCCCCGGGACAGGTGGCCCCACTCGGTGGACCCCCGGGACCCTTCCGGTGGTCCCGGTACAATACCGATAACCCCGAAACTTGTCCCGATGCCCGAAACAGGACTTCCCATATATAAATCTTTACCTCCGGACCATTCCGGAACTCCTCGTGACGTCCGGGATCTCATCCGGGACTCCGAACAACATTCGGGTTACTGCATATACATATCCCTACAACCCTAGCGTCACCGAACCTTAAGTGTGTAGACCCTACGGGTTCGGGAGACATGTAGACATGACCGAGATCGCTCTCCGATCAATAACCAACAGCGGGATCTGGATACCCATGTTGGCTCGCACATGCTCCACGATGATCTCATCGGATGAACCACGTTGTCGAGGATTTAATCAACCCTGTATGCAATTCCCTTAGTCAATCCATATGTTACTTGCCCGAGATTCGATCGTCGGTATCCCAATACCTCGTTCAATCTCGTTACCGGCAAGTCACTTTACTCATACCGTAATGCATGATCCCGTGACCAGACACTTGGTCACTTTGAGCTCATTATGATGATGCATTACCGAGTGGGCCCAGTGATATCTCTCCGTCATACGGAGTGACGTCCCAGTCTCGATCCGTGTCAACCCAACAGACACTTTCGGAGATACCTGTAATGCACCTTTATAGTCACCCAGTTACGTTGTGACGTTTGATACACCCAAAGCACTCCTACGGTATCCGGGAGTTACACGATCTCATGGTCAAAGGAAAAGATACTTGACATTAGAAAAGCTCTAGCAAACGAACTACACGATCTCACGCTATGCTTAGGATTGGGTCTTGTCCATCACATCATTATCCTAATGATGTGATCCCGTTATCAATGACATCCAATGTCCATAGCCAGGAAACCATGACTATCTATTGATCAACGAGCTAGTCAACTAGAGGCTCACTAGGGACATGTTGGTGTCTGTTATTCACACATGTATTACGATTTCCGGATAATACAATTATAGCATGAATAAAGACAATTATCATGAACAAAGAAATATAATAATAATGCTTTTATTATTGCCTCTAGGGCTTATCTAAGACTCAAGATGCTAGGACCACGCATTGTTATAACAGTCCATGGAAACATGGGTCCCTCCCCCCGTACTCAGCAACACACCGCAGCCCTTGCAGCGGAAGTATAGGTTGGCCTTATCAAGCAAAACTCCACATCAGCAGTCAAGCCCCAGGACCCTGTCAAACGAGTCCGGACTACCCTGTAGAATGACGGTCCAGCTCGTCAGGAGCTCGATTAGCAATTCGGACTCTGTCTTAGCCCCAACCAAACTATGGCGTATGTACCGCGTGCACACAACTACGCACTAAAGGTACCATGGGCGACGATGGAGGCATATCAAGGATAAAGTCCACAATACGGCTCGACCGTACCTGAACCCTCATATCTACCTTTTTTCTTATCTTTGTTTTTTAAGGTTTCCTACAACCCACATCACCTTTTTATGGTGCCAAGGGCCCTTTTCCCGGCCCCTTATGAAAACCTGCTTAGTGATCCTCTCAAAGGATCACACACCAAGGCGAAAAGCAGCACAGATGTATGGCAGAGTATCTAAAGGATCTTCAAAGATCATCTCTTCCCCTTTTTAGTACCTGTACACAGCTTTTCCTTGTGCTCGGCATGTAAAATAGCCTCGATGCTTATAGCATTATCTGTACAAATACGTTTTGATGTATCAATCAGACAATAATGGAAACAGTTTTTCTCCCAACCTATTTGGTACTGGCTTATTTCTTAATATGTATTCCCTCTTTTTATTTAGTCCGATTGTCATGTACACCTCGGCACGACTTAAATCGCCAGGGGATCCATTCAGCCGCGTACACTTCTTCAAAATACAACAAGTCCGAACACTTTTTATAGTATAATTCGGCGTCCTGAATATAGCATTATATGCATCGGCTCCGAATCATGTCTTTGGTCAATAGTTGGGTTGCCCGGCTCCTGTGGTTACTACCTTGTGGTCCGCTTGTTCGGCTAAGATAGTAAAGGGAGAACTACCACGATTGTGTTTCTGGCTCATCCGGATAAGCACCTCGGTAGAGAAAGCCGAAAACTGACAGTTATGATGCGGCGAGAGCTGGTCAGCTATCCAGCGACTAATTAAAAATCTCTTGCAATTTTTCCGCATTATGCGACGGACCGGTCTTCATCGGGACAGTCGTCTACAACACCCATGTTCGGACCATCGAACAATACAAGGGGCTGTGCCTACAATCTTATTGTCAAACTCCTATGGCTAAGTGAGAGTAATAAAGCTGCATAGTCTGATTGCCTGGTTCGCCGCACTAACACCTCCTTCAAGGACCAGGTCGTTTGGTTAAGTGTGTTTTGTGCGGTTCCGAACACCCCCATACTATCTACGTGAGGGGCTGAAGCTGACGACTAGCCAACTCTCAGATTCAATAAACGACTGCAACGAGATAATTTTAGATGAAACAAGAAAAAAATTTATACAAATGACTTGTTTTCATACATACAAAGTTTGGCAGCACAGATACATTCATTCAAAAATGATGTCCTTCGAACACTGGCCCTCTACAAATGCGGGATCCTTCAAGGATGTCATCGAAATACCGCTCCGGCGTATGGTGCTCCTTGCCTGTGGGCGGTCCCTCGGTTGCAAGATTGGTGGCATTCATCTTCGCCCACTGCACCTTGACACGGGCGAAGGCCATCCGGGCACCTTCGATACAAACTGACCGCTTTATAGCGTCAAGCCATGGGCAGGCATCGACTAGACGCTTCACAAGCCCAAAGTAGCTGCTGGGTATGGGTTCGGCTGGCCAAAGACGAACTATAACGTCCTTCATGGCCAGTTCAGCCACCCTATGCAGCTTGGTCAGCTGTTTCAGCTGATCACTGAGGGGCACAGGATGCTCTAGCACAAGGTACTGCGACCAAAATAGGTCCTCTGTTGAGCTTCCCTCTTCGGCTCGGAAGAAATCCATAGCATCAACAATACTCCGAGGTAGATCCACAAACGCTCCTAGAGAACTCCAAATCCATGTCAGTAAGGTGTACTTTCTCCTTACAAATTTTCTCTACATATTAAAGGCCTTACCTGCCGCGATCTGCTTGGCCTCTCGGATCTCCCGACAGGCGCCTTGGGCTTCAACCCGGGCCTCCTTCATACTTTGGAGAACCGTAGCAAGTTCGGAGTCTCGATCCGACATCTTGCGCTCCAAGGACTCACAATTGCTTATATCATCCTGGAGCTCTTGTTGGACTTCATCTAACCTCACTTCATGTTTTCGGCGGGCGGCTTGCTCCTCGTCCGCCTCCTTCTTGGCCTCGGCCAGCGCGCTCTTGAGGGCCTCGACCTCAGACGCGTCAACTATGAGTGTAATCATAAAGGTCATTTAGATAACAAATCGGAACTCATATCATTTCAGATATGCTTCGGTATCGCAGACCTTGCTTTTCCTACAACTTCCGCTTTAGTTTGGACACTTCGGCAGCATGCGAGGGTGCCGCTAGCATTAATGCCTGTTCATCAAAAGAGACATATATGTTAGCTCCTGCGAAGCATTATTTGATCCTCTGTTCGGCCTTTCTTCGCGAACGCCGAACAGAGTCTCAGGGGCTACTATCTATACACAGGCATTCCTTTTGCAAAAATCCAAAAATATATTACATCGCATACCTCAAAGCCTGTTAAAAGGCTGGTATAGGCTTTGTTCAATCCATTTTTAGCGGACCGAACCTTTTCAACCACCGTACACATAAGGGTACGGTGTTCCTCCACAACGGAAGCACTCTGAAGCGCTTCCACCAGAGTGTCCGGTGCCTCCGGATTGATAAAGGACGCCGGTGGAGATGGCGCGCTGATACATCTCCAACGTATCTATAATTTTTTATAGTTCCATGCTATTATATTACCGGTTTTGGATGTTTATGGGCTTTACTCTACACTTTGATATCATTTTTGGGTCTAACCTACTAACCGGAGGCCCAACCCAAATTGCTGTTTTTTTTTGCCTATTTTAGTGTTTCGAAGGAAAGGAATATCAAACGGAGTCCAAACGGAATGAAACCTTCAGGAGCGATCCTTTTGGAACAAACGCAATCCAGGGGACTTGGAGTGGATGTAAAGTAACGAACGAGGCGACCACGAGGGTGCCCGGCGTGCCCCCTGGGGTGGGCACACCCCCCACCCTCGTGGGCCACTCGAGTGTCCACCGACCTACTTCTTCCTCCTATATATATCCACGTACACCGAAAACATCCAGGAGCACCATGAAAAACAATTTCCACCGCCGCAACCTTCTATATCCGCGAGATCCCATCTTGGAGCCTTCGCCAGCGCTCCGCCAGAGGGGGAATCAACCATGGAGGGCCTCAACATCATCTCCAAGGCCTCTCCGACGAGTTGTGAGTAGTTTACCACAGACCTTCCGGTCCATAGTTATTAGCTAGATGGCTTCTTCTCTCTCTTTGAATCTCAATATAAAGTTCTCCTCGATCTTCTTGGAGATCTATTCGATGTAACTCTTTTTGCGGTGTGTTTGTCGAGATCCGATGAATTGTGGGTTTATGATCAAGTTTATCTATGAGAAATATTTGAATCTCCTCTGAATTCTTTTATGTGTGATTAAGTTATCTTTGCAACTCTCTTTGAATTATCAGTTTGGTTTGGCCTACTAGATTGATCTTTCTTGCAATGGGAGAAGTTCTTAGCTTTGGGTTCAATCTTGCGGTGTCCTTTCCCAGTGACAGTAGGGGCAGCAAGGAACGTATTGTATTGTTGCCATCAAGGATAAAAAGATGGGGTTTATATCATATTGCATGAGTTTATCCCTCTACATCATGTCATCTTTCTTAACGGGTTACTCTATTCTTTGTGAACTTAATACTCTAGATGCAGGTAGGAGTCGGTTGATGTGTGGAGTAATAGTAGTAGATGCAGAATTGTTTCGATTTACTTGTCACGGACGTGATGCCTATATACATGATCATGCCTAGATAATCTCATAACTATGCGCTTTTCCATCAATTTCTCGAAAGTAATTTGTTCATCCACCGTAATACTTATGCTATCTTGAGACAAGCCACTAGTGAAACCTATGGCCCCTGGGTTTATCTTTTATCATATAAGTTTTCCATCTACTTTTATTTGCATCTTTTACTTTCCAATCTATATCATAAAAATACCAAAAATATTTATCTTATCTTATTATCTCTATCAGATCTCACTTTTGCAAGTTACCGTGAAGGGATTGACAACCCCTTTATCACGTTGGTTGCAAGGTTCTTGTTTGTTTGTGTAGGTGCGTGGGACTTTTGCGGAGCCTCCTACTGGATTGATACCTTGGTTCTCAAAAACTGAGGGAAATACTTAAGCTACTTTGCTGCATCACCCTTTCCTCTTCAAGGGAAAACCAACTCAAGCTCAAGACGTAGTAAGAAGGATTTCTAGCGCAGGTGCCGGGGAGGTCTTCGCTCAAGTCAAGACATACCAAGTACCCATCACAACTCATCTCCCTCGCATTACATTATTTGCCATTTGCCTCTCATTTTCCTCTCCCCCACTTCACCGTTGCCATTTTATTCGCCCTCTCTTTCCCAATCTCCTCTCTCTTTTGCTTGCCTTTTTGTGTGCATGTGTGTTGGATTGTTTGTCACTATGGCGCAAGATAATACCAAATTGTGTGACTTTTCCAATACCAATAATAATGATTTCCTTAGCACTTCGATTGCTCCTCTTAATGATGTTCAATCTTGTGAAATCAATGCTGCTTTGTTGAATCTTGTTATTAAAGATCAATTCTCTGGCCTTCCTAGTGAAGATGTCGCTACTCATCTAAACAACTTTGTTGATTTGTGTGATATGCAAAAGAAGAAAGATACGGATAATGATATTGTTAAATTGAAGTTATTTTCGTTTTCACTTAGAGATCGTGCTAAAACTTGGTTTTCGTCTTTGCCTAAGAATAGTATTGATTCATGGAATAAGTGCAAAGATGCTTTTATCTCTAAGTATTTTCCTCCAGCTAAGATCATCTCTCTTAGGAACGATATTATGAATTTTAAACAACTTGATCATGAGCATGTTGCCCAATCTAGGGAAAGAATGAAGTTAATGATTCACAATTGCCCTACTCATGTTTGAACTTATGGATGATCATACAAAATTTTTACGCCGGATTGAATTTTGCTTCTAGAAATCTTTTAGATTCGGCCGCGGGAGGCACTGTTATGGAAATCACCTTAGGAGAAGCTACTAAACTCCTTGATAACATTATGGCTAATGATTCTCAATGGCACACTGAAAGATCCACTAGTAAAAAAGTGCATGCTATAGAAGAAATTAATGTTCACTACAAAAAAAAATACACTTCCGTGATGATACGTGTTTGTAACAGTAGGTCGCGTTTTTTGTCATGCATGTACATCCATGACGATTTCATGACAGAATCAAGATAGTCATACATGTGCTGTCATAGAAGTGTTCCATGACATTACCAAAATTATCATCACGGAAGTGTCCACTTCCATGACGATAAATCGCGCGTCACAGAAGTGCTTTCGTCAAGGGTGACCGACACGTGGCATCCACCATAACGGAACACCGTTAAGCTATTGGGTCGGATTTTGGATCTGATAACCCGTTAACAGCCCCGACCAATGGGGATTTTCCACGTGTAAAATCATCATTGGCTGGAGGAAACACGTGTCGGCTCATCGTTGGGACAGATGTCATCCACTCATTGGACGGAAGGCGCCTATGATACATTGACACATGGCACGGCCCAACAGAGGCCCATTCCTGTGAAAAGGCCGACCCATTTGACTTGGTCAAAAGGTGGCGGGCCGGCCCATGGAAATCCTGTTAATGGCATGTTCGCATATAGCCCATTTATAGCCCGCTAACCCAAGGCCCGTTATGCCCTATCCGAATTAGGCCCAGTAGCATCATCTGGGCCATCCAATAGGATTCCAGCCCGTTTTCACTTCTAGCGCATGTATGGCCCGTGACGTCTTTCGGCCCATATGAGGCCCTATGTAACTCTTGGCCTATTAACGGCCCGTGGTGAAACTGGCCCATAATGAACAGTGTATCACTTTACACCCATTAACAGCCCTTGGTGAAACTGGCCCGTAATGAACAGTGTATCACTTTATACCCATTAACGGCCCATTATTCCGTTAGGCCGTTTCCAGCCCATGTTATCTTTCGGCCTTCTTAGAGCCCATTTATTCTTGGGATCATTTTCAGCATTCGTTTACTTACGGTCCATTACTGTTATTTTCTTTGTGGGCCAAATTCAGCCTGTGGTTACAGTTGGCCTGTTTGTGGTTCGTTAATACGTTGGGCAGTTTTCATAGCATCATCAAATATGGCCTATTAATGATGGCCCGTTATGGTCGGCCCATGAACGGACGATTCCAACTCTAGCCCGTTTACGGCCATAATGTGGTCTGTTTGGCCCATGTTTGGCCAATCGATCATACGGCCCATATAAGGCCCATTGATGATACGACCCGCAGAAGGCCCATTGTTTCTACGACCCGTAGGAGGCCCATTGTTTCTACGGCCCGCTGAAGGCCCACTGTTTCTATGGCCAGTAGGAGGCCCAGTGTCACTACAGTAAATATTAGCCCATGGTTATTGTGGCCTACTTTTAAAAAATAGGTTATTGCAGCCACTAGCAAACGGCAGAAAAAGAACTGCAATGACTACAAGCAAACAAATAAACAATACAACAAGGAAATAAATAAGCAAGCAACTAACGCTAGGCTATCACGGCGATTACACATATTACATCCACAAGCATCAAAGTTCGCCACCAGTGCAAATATAGAGAACAAAGCAGCATATCATATACACTGGTTGTCAAAGTTGGCGACCAGCGCAAATAAACGCCATAGCAAAACAAATACAGAACTGAAACCACTTCAGAAGATCTCAAGAAACAATATCCTGGGTACCCATAATGTTGGCAAGATGCTTAGCAAGCTTATTAACTTTCTCTTGTTTGGCACTTAAATCCTCCAGTGCTTGCTGTTACACCAGAAAATATGCTTCTGAATTCTGCAGGGACTTCCTCAGTCCTTCAGCTTCCTGTCGCAGCACATCTGATTGATGTCTTTCAACTTGAAGTTGAGACTCAAGAAGACGAACTGATTCAGGCAATGAGTTCGAAGAGCTTGTGCCAGCAGTAGTGGCCAGTAACTCGAACACTACATCAAGACAGGACTTTTGGGTTCCCTCAGTGTCGTCAAGATAGTTTTTATCAGCTTTCTTGGAGATTAACAGGGATGTCTCACTATCTTGAACCTTATCTGCATTACTTCCTTTACCATTGGATAATGCGGTACTGTTCTCCAATATTTTGTCCGCATTCTAAAAGAGAAACAAGCAGACACATCACGTGTTTACCATGTTGTATATGAAACTCATTTTGGTAAATGAGTTCACTAGTAAAGTGCACAGGATAACAGCATGAAACAAACATATATCTATGTACCATGGTCACTTTATGGTCTATATCATTCTAGTTTTTTTTTGTCAAATCAAGATAGAGACACAGTTCAAATAATATTTGTTCAAGACAAAGCAGAATAGACAGAATATAAGTGTGGGTAACTATAGAGCAATAACAACACTTGTAATGTGCATGACATGAGAACATAATTGTTTATTCAATTGAAACTGAAATCAACATAGAGGAGGTTACAACAGCAAACTAGTTAAAGAAACAGGTTTAAAACATACCTGTTGCGCCATTGGAGTTTCAATTCCATCCTTCAAATTTGAAAATAGTTGGTATGAGTAAATACAGTAATGCAAGAGCAAAGGAGTATGAACCATAGCTACAGAACCTGACCTAAGAACAAATCTTCTTCTCCTTCAAGCGTTGAGTTGGGATTCAGAGTGGTGGTCCTCGTGCTTTGGGCACTGCAGTTCCCTTACTAACTGCTCGTGTTTGGGTGCTCTGTGGTGGAGACGGTGTTGCGTTAACTGGAACTGGTTTACTATCTGCCGGGGTTGGGGTTAGAAGGGGTGTAGCTGGTTCTTTGTCCAACTGGGTAGGGGTACAATCTGTGAGAGTCTGGGTTATGTGTGGTGGATCTGGTCCTTGGGCAAGTACAACCATGGTTCTATCTGCATCAACTAGTAGCACTATCTTTTCTGAAGACCGTGTTGTTACTCCCTTAGATACTGCCATCACGCTCTCCAATTCAAATGGCTGATAAACAAGAAAAGTAATTATAAGTATACATTGTATGATAGACAGGTGCAATGGATAATGGGGAATAAAAGAGGGCATGAAATAATTCATATTTATGTTGTCTAACCAAACAAGATAGCATGACACAATTTCACATATATGATGGCTAACTAAACATGATAACATGACACAATTTCACATTATGATGGCTAACTAAAAAAGATGGAAAGACATAGTTCAAAATACGAGACTATGTAAACAGGATGACATGACATAACTATATAATGTGTTTATTAAATAGGTTGGCATGCCATAATTCACATACATTCACGGATAGAATGCCATAATTCAAAATATGATGACTGTAAACACTAAACAGGATGAGATGATATAACTATATGATGTCATTATTAAATGGGTTGCCATGCCATAATTCAGATAGATGATGTGTATGTACTATGTAAACATGATGGCATGATATAATTCAAATATATGATTTATATAGTAAGCAAGTAAGTAGATGGCAATCCATATATGATGTAAAAACAAAGCAATGCAAAACAACATGCATGACATGGGTAATATAACCCTGCCAAGTTTGAGCATAGACCTCAGGGGGGAAACAGGACTGGTCATCATTCTCTGAATCCTCCTCTGAGGAGCTCTCTGTAACCAACAAGATGTCTGCTTCAGCAGGTAGCATAGTCTGCTCTGAATACCTTGTTTTCACTCCAGATACTTCCATCACCGCTTCAAATGGATGATGCACAGGAAGAGTAGTTGAATATACAAACGTTGTCGACAAATGGAACACGTAATACAAAAAAATGATAGCATGATATAATTCACATACATGATGATTGGCTAAACAGCATGGCATTGCATAATTCACATATATAATGCCTTTGCAACAAGATAGCATTGTATAATTCACATATATAATGCGTTGCAACAAGATGGAAATGCATAATTCACATATATGGTAATTAGACACTGAACAGGTGGCATTCGCACAAAGCATGTCTAAACTAATCAAATGACATAGCAATGCGAGACACCATACGCACGATATGAGAAACATAACCCTGCCAAGTTAGAGCATACACCTCGGGGGGGGGGGGGAATAGGACTGGTCATCTATCTCTTAATCCTCCTCTGAGGACCTATCCGTAACCAGCGAGATATGCGCTTCTTCAGATAACATATCCTGCTCTGAAGACCTTGTTTTCACTCCAGAATTTGCCATCACCGTGTCAAATGGCTGATGCACACGAAGAGCAGTTGAATGTGCTAACATTGTTGACAAATGTAATATGTAAGAAAAAAAGGATGGTCTGATATAATTTACATATAAGATGACTGGCTAAGCAGGATGGCATTGCAAAATTCACATATATGATGTCTGGCTAAACAAGATGGCGTTGCATAATTCACATAAACAATTAATAAACTAAACAGATGGTATTCGCACAAAGGATGTCTAAACTAAGCAGATGACATATTTGATGTATAAAGTAAGCAATGCAAGACACCATATGCATGATATAACCAACATCAGCATGCCAAGTTAGAGCGAAGACCTCAGGGGGTAAATAGGAGTTGTCTTCTCCTTCTGAATCCCCCTCAGAACAAATATCTTCCTCTCGATTACAATCCGAAATGCGTGGAGGGGGGGGGGGGGCTGCCTTTGCGCCTACCATGGAGCGACGTCTGCATGAAATTTTATTGCCACGCAAGGCTCGTCTCTTTTACTCTACATGTTCAGTTCCATTGTTTACAATAACTGTCATGCATAGGAATAAAACATAGTTAGATTATGTAAGGAGTGCATGTAGAAATCCAGAGTGATGGTAGCAACCTGTGGATAGACCCAAAACCAATAATAGCAGGCAGATAATGGCTTCAGTTAAAAAATATAGATAATGGCTTCTTTACTGTTTGTTTCCCACCCAACATGAAACTCATAGTAGACACCGGAGATTAACCAGATAGTAGACAGATACTATTGATAGCAGCCCCGATATGTACCCCACAACCATTTAAAAACTCAAGTTTGACCATTAGTTTGGAGCTGACTCAGAGTCTAATCGGTGAACAGGATGATAAACTAGCATGTAATATTAAGCGATGCATAACGTAAGCAGACACGAAAGAGTGCGACCTCTCTTGCGGACCCGTGTAGTCCTGAAGGTCATCTGCTCGGTTGATGATGGTAATGCAGTTTTCATGCCTGCCAGCGGCGGGGAAGAAGATCTGAGGAGGCAAAAGACAGTTTGGAGGCTGGATCCCTGCTGTGTTGGACCCTTCTGTCCTTGGAGCAGCTGAGCTGGGGTGGACGACGGCGCAGCAGGAGCAGGACAAACCATGCAAGGTTTTCTTTGACAACTATCTGTAAGAGAAGTAATTCTGTAAGGGCTCGTTTGAATTCAAGGATTCCAACAATGTAGGGATAGGAAATAGACATGAATAAGATAGGAATGCACGTGCAAAACAGAGAATTTAAAAACACAGGATTTCTACCAATCTGGGTGTTTGATTCACAACAATTGGAAGATCATAGGATGCAAAGAAGCATGGTGAGATTAAGTCAAACCACAAGAAAATGTACGGTTATAATGCTATTATGCTACTATCTCTTAGTCTTGTGCTTCATGAATAGGAATTTGAAAAGGAGGACAAGTGAAAATTAAAATTCCTATGTTTTTTCTTTCAAGGAGACACTAAAGGAACAAATCCGTGTGCTTAGTGGACAATATATATAACATGTAGAGTAAAAAAGAGATGCAACAAGTGTACAACCTCTTTGGCAAAGCCATGTCGATCTCAGCATGATTGGGTTGGCCGGTGAGGATGCTCCGGCTAACTTTGCTGAGAGGAGGGGAAGAAGATCTTAGGCGTCTAGAGATGGAGCCCGAGGTACTGCTCCGCTGTGATGGAGGGTTCCGTCGTTGGAGCAGCTCCAGTGAGTTGTACGACGCCGAGGCTGAAGCAGGACAAGAGAGACAACGAACAACAATAACCTGAGTGGAATTCTAATAGCATCTCCAATACATGACGTAAAATACATAACCACAAAGTTTTAGATGTAAAATACATCAGCCGCTCATCTCTGAACTTAACTGTCGAAACTGAACTTAACTGTCGAAACTGAACTTAACTCTCGAAACTGAATTTTGCTGTCGAAACTGAACGCACTAGCAAGGTGAGGCTACACGTCGGTCAACTGACTTTTTCATCTCTGGTCAGTCGATTTTGCAGCCGTTGGATATGAAATCAAGGGCCTGCGGTTCATCTTCAACCTCCACCCCCTTGAGCCGCCAGCTACCACCGGCCAAACAGCAGCCCCCCGCCGCCCGCGGCTGGCAGTGCGCCGCCCCGCCCGCCCCGAAAACACTCCCCACCGCCGGTCCGCCGCCGCCCCGGCCATCCCTCTAGGCCTCCCCGTGCCGAGCTTTTCTCCGGCGATCCCCACGCCACCGCCCCGCCAACGCCCCGCCACCGCCGGCGACCACCACCCCCATCCTGAACCCTAAGATAGATAGTGGGGTACCTCTCCGGCGAGCCCCCCTCCTCGCTGCGGCTGGTTCTTCCTTCACCCCGGCGAGCCCACCCCTTGAAAATCGACTGACCCAAAAGTCGATTAAGTCGACTGAAGTGTAGCCAAATCAGAGCAGCATCGCAAGCAAGAGCAAGAGCGAGAGCAGCAGCACGAGCAAGATCAATAGCAAGAGCAGACCAGGCAGGGGACCAAGAGAAAGAGCAGAGCAGCAGCGCAAGCGAGAGCTAAAGCAGCAGCGACTTCTACTGATGTGGACGTCACCGCCGAGGGAGGGACGCCGTGGAGGAAGTGGACGGCGACGCTGTCGTGGATGGAGTCGCGTCGTGTCGGCTTGGGACTGAGCGCCGGCAGCATCGTGAGATCGAATCAAGAAGAAAATGCGGCGATTAGTGTACAACCTCTTTGGTGGCGCCGATTAGGCCGCAGCTTCATTTGATGAAACGATGATGATGATGCTCTTCTGGTGGTGTAGGTGATGGCGGCGGTGTGGGAATGGAGGTGGCGCAAAAGACGAGGGGAACGTCGAGGCAGCTCCTTGGAGGTGGAGGACGGGGTGGCTGAACTGGCGGGACGATGAGATCGACGACGGATCCTCATCCGGTACGGTGGATGAGGGACGTCGAGGTGTTGCTGTGGACGACGTCGTCGGGGAAGAGGCTCCGACTGGGTGGCGGACGGAGCAGGGTGTGGGGTTTCGCCGTGGGTTTTCGTGGCCTCGGTGTACGAATGGGTGGGCGGATGGGTTGGCAGTGGGGAACCATGGCTTAGAGACGTGCTTGTCCGAAATGTGGGGTAAGTTACGGAAGTACCCCCCACCGATTTGAGGCGGTTCTTTCGGTTCAGGGGTGCCACGGGCATTTTGCGTGTTGGGATTTCACAGGAGGTGGGAGTCTTCGCGCGCGTTATAATTTCGGAATAGCAAGGCGTGGGTTGAGATGGAGGGAGTTCTTGGAGCACAATGAGACAAAGATATATCTTAAATATTTCGGGCTAACAAGGCGCGGGTTGAAATTTCCGAACAAGCCTAATGTGTACTGTACCAAATCAATGCGCACTACAAATGTCATTCAAAACATTGAATTCATGTTATGTTCAATTAAAAATTCCGTATGTGTATAATGCATGCAACCTACTACTCAAATGAACGTTTTAGTTCATTCCAAACGTATATACTACCGTGTCAATATGAACTAAATTTGAATAAGATCTACAGTAATGATTGTTGTGAAGTCAAAGCATTTGAATTTGTTTCTCTGTTTTAATAAGATCTACAATCATCATTATTGTCAAGTTAAACTATCATTTGTGTATTATCTTCACAGCACACCACATGATTAGTCTCGAGTTACATATGAACTATGTGTACTATATGAACTCGAACTAGATTTTTTGAATCCACTTTATTTTGATTTCAAATCACATTACATTTCTAGCTCTAGCTAGATCTTCATAATCTAAACCATGTCTCATATGTATAATGTGTTTATCACATTATGTATGGTGCCCCGCCCCCTAAGCCTACAAGTATTTAGATGTGAGTTGCAAACACCACACATTACCACAAATTCAAATAAAATGTGAGAATGTTCGATATATAGTATTGTTTAGATTGCTCGATATTTAGTTGTAAGCTGCAAACGCCACACATTATCACAAATTCAAATAAAATGTGAGATTGTTTGATGTATAGTATGGTTTAGATTGTTCGGCATTTAGCTGTGAGTTGCAAAAGCCATGCATTATCACATTATGGTATAACATGTGAACAGCACGTGTGTCACCGCTATATTCATGCATGCAATGTTTAAAACACTATGGTCTCCTATTCAAATATATGAATCCGCTTTCATATCAAATTATGATCTTTGTTAGTCTCTTACACCCACACAATCCTCTAACCTTTGTAGCTACCACCAACTTTCTCTCGTGCATGCACACGCCCTCCTCGCCCTCCTCCTCCCTCGGCATTTTATCCACCGGGCACATTCATTTTTTTATTTAGGTTGTTCTCCCAGAGTCTCCACAACTCCTTTCCGACACACACCGATCGATAAACCTCTCCGATGATGCCTGCCTACAACATACACACACACCTTCAATCTCCTCCTTTATGTGTCCTTGCCTCGTGTCTCTCAAACGGTCAGACACACGTGTAAACTCTCACCCCTCTTTTCATTGATCTCACAACTGCACACTCCTCCCCCTATCTAGCTAGTAGTTGGGCCTCTGTCACCACCTCCTAGCTCCATTCTCTCTGTCTATCCATCTCGCTGGGCCTTATTTGCCTCTAACAAATGGACATACACCGACCTATCTCTCGCTATACATATAGCTAGCTAGGTCCTCATAACTCGTTTTTACCCACACGTCGATCGATCTACCTCATTAGTTGTGTCTCTCCCTTCCTCCGACAAACAACAATTGATCTACCGATCTAGTTAGGTTTGCTTACCAAACACATGGTTCCCCTTCATCATCCATGGATGTGTCCCGACAGATCTATCACGCACAGGCACACACAGAAACACATCCCCACTCTTATTGATAACATTGCAGTTCCACCCTCAGTTTGTCTAGTAGGCCTCTCCCAACATCTCCGAGAAGAAACTCCATCACCCATCCAACACTCTACCCCTCTCCCTCCCTCTCCCTCCCTCTCTCCCTCCTCTCTCTCTATCCCATCATATTTCCCATCCTTCAGTTATGTATGGATGTCGACCGATCTCCCTCAAGACATAGCTGGGTCTCTCCTTCTCAACACATATACGAGTCGTTCTACCTCTATACTTAGGCATCTGCCTACCCCTCCCCCCACCCCCTCCCCCTACACACATCGATACATCGAGCGCTCTAGCCATGTCTCCCTGCCAGACACAACTTGACATGTGCCCTCTAACGTTCCGGTAGGCCAGTCGCGCTATATCTTTGACTTGCACACACACACAATTTCGATGGCTCTCTTCATCGATCTCGCACCCACCCACTTGATCCTCTCTTCGACTCTATCGATACCTATGACCCCTCCCTCTCTTCTCGTGGATTGCCCGACCCTCTATGTATGATATGGATAGGCCTCCATTTCACACACATTGCATGCAAAATTTTGTTTGAGATGTCATCGACACATATTCCCACAAATAATTCATGAAATCAAACCCCATCCCACCCCACCCCCACCCCAAAACAAAAAACACTCACGAACGTGGTTTGCATCTCTCTCACACACACACGTAGGTGGGGGACGTGCACGAAGAGTAGAGGTGCATGCACAGTGCACGTACTCCTGTCTCTTTCCCAACCACACCCGCGCGGGTACACAGTGGAGCTCATTTCTGTACGAAAAGGCAGCCCACTTGGTAATTTGGCACGTGTACTAGTTATCCACTTGGTGGAGGGAGGATCGTCAACCACGGGTGAATAAACAAATTGCGACTTGACGCGTTATGTTAAATTAAAAAAAGAGGCAAACCATGTGGGGCCTACCTTAGAGGCAAGGCTCTATACACTGGAGTAGTTTTGATGTGTCCCGTCAACTCGCAGAACAAGGAGAAGCTTGCTTAGTATGCCGTCTCCCCCGCCCACGGGCGCGGTGGCTCGCAGGATGAGGTGAAGCTTGCTCCGCCAAACGCCCACTCCCTCGCCCATGCGTGCGGTGGCTCATAGGACGAGGAGAAAAATTTACTACTCCCTCCGTTTACTCCTCGTCCCTACTACCTTGGTTATAGAGATTATATGATATTGTTTGGAATATATATGTCCTTTAGTAGATTTCAATATGAACTACTAGTACATACTCCAAACACTGATGTATATAGACATATTTTAGAGTGTAGATTCACTCATTTTGCTTCATATGTACTACTACCTCTGTCCAGGTTTATTGGTCCCCATTGTATTTCGTGCCTAATTTTGACCATAGATTAAGCTAAGAAAATGTTCACGCATGTCACCAAACTTTATATTTTTGAAAATTATGTTCAAATACGAATCCAATGAGATAATTTTTCTTGACATGCATTAACATTTTGTTAGTTAAATCTTTAGTCAAAATTTGGCACAAACTATAGAAGGGACCTATAAACCAGGACGGAGGTAGTAGCACTCTCCCTCGCCCCTCGACCCTCGCCCACGTGGTGGACATGCAGCAATTCATTCGGCCTCATATAGCCAGAACGATATATACTGCACTACCATTATTGGTCGACTTCCCGAAGAGGTGAAGAGCCAATCGCAAGGTTAATATTTTGGAGATGCCAAGCGCAAGGTTATAGGAGAACGAGTAGTAGGTGCCGTGTCATTTATAAATAAAGTTTTTTTTCTTCAGTGGCACGTACGCAACATGATAGGTTCATATGGAGAGAAAACGAAACCGCTCCACTATATACATAGTCAGGACGGGCCAGCCTACACGGTTGCTTGCTGGGGTTGCTCTCCTCACACACTCTCGCACAAAACGACTGTGTCCACATCTCTAACATCCTAGTGGATCACGTCCGCTTGGGGAAGGGGTGGATGCTTAGTGTAGATGCGGTGGCCGTCGCCGATGGCGAAAACCCACTGTCGGCACGTCCCGATCAGGGGTCCCCGCCGTTCTCTCTCACAAAGCCGGTGAGGTTGCCTTCATCCCTTGCTCACTGCCGCGACGTGGGCAGTTGCTGCCTCCCGCCGCCCTCCTCAAGGTTGAGCTACGTCCCTCAGGTACAACTCCCTTTACAGCCGGCTTGCACCACTGCTCCAGCTGCCCATATCACTCCCTGTGGATATTTCTCTACTTCTTTGCCCCGCACATACCTGATACCTCTACTGGCTTCTACCTACTGTATTTGTGATGAGTTTATGTCTCATCAACTAGTCCCAGTAATCTTATTCTAATCACGCTTCTTCAATTTCTTTGCCATAGGGATGCTCATCTCGATTTTGGTGAAACTGCACAAAATGATCCGATGGTCAAAAGGTTGCAAACTTCATTTATTAGGAAGCTCGAACATTGCCAGCAAATTGAAGCCTGGTCAGAGTTCACGGTTCAAGGGCTAGGGACTGCATGGATCAGTTTTTTCTTTAGCTGCCTCTGTTCCAAAATAAGTGTCAACTTTAGTAGTAGTACAACTTTGTACTAAAGTTTGCACAAAGTTGAGACACTTATTTTGGAACGGAGGGAGTACATATTTTCTATGATCTGTCAATCATTGAGATGTAATAGCATGCATGTTAGTCTCCTTTGTACTCCCTCCGTTCCGAATTACTTGTCGCACGTATGGATGTATCTAGATCTATTTTAGTTCTAGATACATCCATTTCAGCGACGAGTAATTTGGAATGGAGGGAGTATTTGATGAAATGTTGCAATGGGCAACCTTGGATGCAAGATACATGTAACAGGAGCTGGAAGCTTCATAGCATTGTACAAATTTATCTTGATGATAAATTACAGTACGTAGTACTATACTAGTACTTCCTCCGTTCCTAAATATAAGTCTTTGTAGATATTTCACCATGAACCACATGCGGATGTATATAGATGCATTTTAAGTGTAGATTCATTCATTTTGTTCCGTATGTAGTTCACCTAGTGGAGTCTCTACAAAGACTTATCTACTAGTAATAGCTAGCGCCCACTACTAGGAATTCTCTATCCTCTCCTTGAGCCACATCATCAAAATTGATGTAGCTTTTAGATGAAGTAAATCAGTCCATAATAGCCGTCTGATCTAGACGTTGAGAGGCTCTGCACTAAGCCACATGCAAGCATGCAGAAATATCGTGGCACATGCATGTGAGTGGGTTTTAAATCACATCAACATGTCTGCATGCAAGCATGCACCGGTAGCATGGGATGATCTTTTTTCCTTACATGGGATGATCTAAATGATGATGGGAGCTTATTTAGTTTGGCTACCACATTTGTCATGCGGTTATAGAGTTTTTTTAGTTATATGAAATCGATAATTTTGCATAGAGAGATATACCGTTGTTCCGCGGCAACGCACGGGGACTCATCTAGTAATATTTAGGAACGGAGGGAGTACTATGTAAAGAGTTAGGTGTCGCACGATGATAGTGTGAGGTGGGCCATGTAATCATTGAGCCTGCGTGTTTTCACTGCTCTTGCACTCCTCCGCTGTAAGAATGGAGAAAATTGTAATCTAGTAGTAGTAGTACCTCCTTTCGCCAAAAGCGTGGGACATCCAGCAGTCCTACCACCTCAGTAATAAAGACCAATGAGCCATCAAATCACATAGACCCAGCAGTAAGTTGGACGGACGAAGCAACCATCACTCTTGCACCAGTGAGAGGTCGCGTTCGCTCTACCCGGGCATGAATGCGGCACCGATTCTTTGGAGCGGCGCTGACCGTTTCTGGCGGGAAGCGCGCGCGGGCGATGGAGGGGCTTTAGGTGGGCCAGGCTGGTCAGGTGCGGGCGTGGCAGCTGTCCGCATGTCCCTATTGGACACGCCCAGAAATGAGAGGATGCACCGACTCTCGCGGCTAAAATCATACACTACACACCATCTCTCTGTAGGAGTAGGTCGATCTGTCGCACTCTCTAACACACACATGCTGTTAAACACACACACACGCACACACGCACCTTGGTCCTGTTGCACCTTCTAATGTGACTTATTACACCTAGACGGAGGGAGTAGTAAGTATACGAGATACGGTGGCACACTGACTTAAGTCGAATACAAGTGCCCAAAATTTGTGTGCATGTTATAGTAAGGATTCACTTAAAATAGTACGTCAGTGAACAGAGTGATCAATTAGACAGTGTTCCCGAGCAGTAGCGAGATGTGTGAGGTAAGATACACTGCTGGCGCTTTTAATTTTTCTTATTAATTTGTTTATTTCACCCTTTGACTGGTGGGACACAACGTACTACGTGGAGAGAGGTAAGGTGACTAAGGCTACATTATTTCTGCACCACTGTGGATAGTCTTACCACCAGAGCCACATGACACGATTATGATTGAAATCCCAATGACTCCCACACACACACAAAAAAAACACAGCATGCTTGTCACACGAATGCAGGAATGTATAAAAGGTTATTTTTCTCTCGTTGAACATAACGGGAGGGTTGTGTAGCTGGTTAGCCTGTTCGCTCATCAAACTTGAGGTCTCGGCTTCGATAAGTACACTTGAGCATAATTTTTGCCAGAAGGATTCTTTGACTAGTCAAAATGTTTTCTAGGGTTTGCACGCTTCACACTCTCTCTCCAGTATATATATACACGCTGGAGCCTCAGCACTTGTAGTTGCTCTCTTCACACTCTCTCGCCCTCTCCCGCTGGAGCCTCAACGCTTGTAGTTGCTCTCTTCACACTCTCTCGCCCTCTCCAGATCTAAACAAGACATCGTTGGCCTCTCTCTCCCCTCACTGCTGCTCAAAGAGCCGGCAGGATCCGTCCGCCGGGAAGGGAAGGAGGCTCAACGATGTCGCCGTCAGCGAGGGAGGGAATCCACTACCAGCGCAACTGTTCACTTTCCACCCAGCGGCTGCACGGGAGGGCCTCCGACCCCTTCTTCTTCGCCGCCGTCCCGTCTCCCACCGAACCACGCCCCAATAACCTTAAGGTATATTTTACTTACTCCACATGCATTGCTCTAGCTACATGTATACCATGAATCTAGGACGTGGTTTAAAGAGGAAAGGAGTGGGGGAAAGTAGTGGGAAAAGTTGTATATAACATGAATATAGGACGTGGTTCAAAGAGGAAATGAAGGGGTAAAGTTGTATAGCATGAATCTAGGACGTGGTTCAAAGAGGGAAGGAAGGGGCGAAAGTACTAGTTCAAAAAGGAAAGGAAGGGACAAGGCTGTAGAATTTGAGCAGGACTAGATATGCTGCGCTCACATAGGGAAAGGTGTCTAAAGATAACAAAACTGGGACCAACACAGATATGCTCCTTGGTTGTTTGTTCTTTGTTGCAACAGACCCTGCATGACCACAGTACATCGGTAGATGCACATGGTGCTGGTGCATCCACTGTCCCGTGCAACTCATTAGCTATTGTTAATCTAAGGCCCTATTTGGTTAAAAACTCCCTAGTCCCTACCTGCTTGGTTCCAGGGACTAAACATGCACTAGAGGTTATTAAATGACATGCTAAAAGACCATGTTACCCCTAGTAATGAACTAATAGAAACAAGGTGCGATGTGTGGCAGGGGCAACTGTTGGAAAAAGTCCCGAAAAGACTCCCTCGGGGTATTCTTTCTTTAGTCCCAAATGCCCACTTTTAGTCCCTAAAAGTCCCTCATGTTTGGTTTAGATGGGACTGACACGGTGTTTTTTTAGTCCCTACACCAAAATGTCCCTGTAAACAAACACCCTCTAATAATGCCGCTGGAAAATTAATGCAATGCCATAGTTAAAAGCAAATTACATGTTTAACGAATTTTATTGTTAATATAATCTCTTGTTGCACTGCACAAAACACTTTTGTTTTAAGAGTGTTTTGTGCAGTTCAACCAAAATGTCAAAACGAAAATGTTGCTTGATTGCTTGATCTTAGTGGAACTGCACAAGAGGAGATCTTACTTCCTATCCGTTAAGGCAAATTTGGTTCAGATCTTCTTCTTGTGAGTTGTTTGAATTCCACATCATGAGAGGTTTTCTTATTGAACCAAGTGATGAAGGGGAAGAACAAGCGTAAGAAAAACAAAAATCAACTCCCGGTGCTGTAATGAAGCACTGGAACTGTGATGACACAAGTAATGATATAGTTTTGCATCTTAATTTATTGCTATGGCTGGAACGAGCTATTGTTTTGGCACTGATTTGATGCCATACGTAATTATCTCTACTTGTGCAAACAGGGATCTTATTTGAAGATACCATATGTTTTAGTGGAACTACACAAGAAGATGTTGGAAACATTAAACTAATCGAGGAGTATACAGTAAGCATGGCCACCCCAGTAGATAGCAACAGATGGTTCCGGAGAAGTGCTTCATCTGTATGCTCTACACAATCAGCCTCCTGACAAAGGTTGGTACTCGCCCACTGATTTCATCCATATGATTGAGCTTTGTCATCTCTATTGGTGTTGTGCTACTGTTTAGATACTGTCATGAAAAAGTGGTATTGTCCTTGAGAAGTGCTTCATCTGTGTTGTTTTAAATATTTCCTTTCCTTTTTTTCGAGCAAACAGGGATGCTAGCATTTAGTAGTCCTCTTGTCTTTGCACAACAGGATCATCTTCCTCTGAAGAAGAATATGGAGTACGTGAAGTGACTAGTTCCGATTATGCCAGGATGAAGAAGCCCTGTCTATCTTCTCATCAGAAGGAGCAGTTGAAGGATGGTTACATTACTCCCCACAAGACCAAACTAACTTCAGCTCAGAAGGACTGACAAATCTCTATTTTTTTGCTGTGATGCGCGAGTACAATGTTGTTCTAGGATTCTTTCTGGTGAGTTCCATTTTTCTAAAAGCGTGCTCTACATGGACCATGTATGTGCCTGTTGAAACTGTCAATTCATAGTACAGTTTGCTTTATACTAATCACTTTTTTGTATTTGTGCAACCAGGGGTGCTCATCTTGATTTCAATGGGAACTGCACAAAATGTTCATGAATACATCAAATCGTTCATTTCCACCACAAGAAAGGAGGTGCCCATAAGTTCAAGGCGTTGCAACATATAAGGGCGAAATCATACAAGCTACGCGCGAATTTGGTTGATTTTGGTGGAACTGCACAAAAAGAACAACTGGTTTATTTAGCACGCGGTTTCATGTCAATGTCTGAACTGATGGCAAACCCTGCCCATTCCACAATCCAAGGCATTTGATATTTTGGAATGGGACAACCTTGTCAAATTTTGCTCATTGATTTTAGCAAGATATGCGTTTGATATTTTCGAATGGGACGCCCTTTGCTGCCAGCAGCGTCGATCAATTTTTTCTTTATTCTTTAGTTGTGAAGTAAATATTGCCTCTGACATGTGAGTCACTGAGATGCATAATCATTGATTGTGTTGAATGTTCTCTATGAATTGCGAGGCCTGTGTGTTTGATTGCAATGTACAGAAACGCTAAAAAGCTGCTCAAACTCTTTGTACTCCTTCTGTTCCTTTTTACTTCGCACATTGTGAAAGTGCATACTTTTTTGTATAAGATTGGTCAAAGTAGAGATACTATGACTGCAGACAAAACTTGTATGCGGACTAGAAAGGACCGGAGGGAGTACATGTGAAACTGCTTTAAACGAGGTGATGACCCTGGGAATAATGCTAGTACGTATTGTTTTGTGTGAACTAATTGAAATAAATTCATTCATACACGGTCAGATTTCATATAAACATGCCAGATTTCATCACATTTCATACATTCTTCAACTAAAAAGGGGTGCGCTGGAGGTATAATTAACTAACCGAAGCTACCCACTTGTGTCCCACTGAGCCGAACAGAAGCTTCAGTGACTTAACTGCAGGTGCAGTTGCGTAATTGACACGTGGCCTGTTGGGCCCACGTGTCAGTCAGCCAACTGCACCAGCAGTTAAGTAGAAGCAGTGTTCTTCTCCAGTGCAGCTCTCCGGCTCCACGTCGCCGCCAAGAAGCTAACTGGCCGTCAATGGTCAACCCGCCTAGCTTGGCTTCAACGGGAGGGTAGAAGCGGTGGCCTTACTTGGACCCGAGCGGCGGCGACCAACCGTGTTCTACTCTTCCTCATTTTCTGTGTGGCGCAGCCTCATTGGCAGCGGGGCGGGGCCTCGGCGGAGCCGGTGATGTCCTCTGTCTCGTTGCCGACGGGCGGCGCCTCAGCGGAGCGGTGGAAATCCTCCCCCACGTTGCCAGCAGGGTGGGGCCTCGGCTGAGCCGGTGATGTCCTCTGCCTTGTTGTTGGCGGGGCGGGGGCTCGGAGGAGCCGGCGGTGTCCTCTGCCTCGTTGTTGGTGCCACGGGGCCTCGGTGGAGCCGGCGGTGTCCTCTGCCTCCTTGTTGGCGCCGCGGGGCCTCGGGGGAGCAGGGCCTCATCGACGCCAGCGGAGCGGGGACTCGTCGGAGCCGGCATTGTCCTCTGCCTAGTTCTCGGTCTCGCCAAACAGCGCCTCGCCCGCTTCATCGCCCTCTTTGCTAGCCTCTTCGTTGGCGGTCGCAGCCTCCACCACACGCATGCGGTACTGCCAGCGCTCGAGGCGGCCCTTGCGTGTGGAGCGGTACGAGTCGAGTAGTGCCTCCTGCTCCGCCTGCTCCACGGTGATCTGCTCCTCCGCCTGCAGGTGCTCCCGGAGAAGATGGTGGTTGTAGGCGGCGTCGGCCTGCGCCTCCCGGAACTGCTCCTCACGCATCTGCCTCACCCTGTCCATATATTGGGCACGGGCCTCGCCGATGGTCATGGTGCAACGCACCGGCAAGGATGGCACGGAGGAGGGGGTTGGCGCCGGATCGTCGACTACCATGTTCTCCATTGGGACGTCGTCGTCCTCCGGCTGCCTGCCGGCCAGCCGGTCGGCAGCAATGGCTGCCATCTCCTTGTGGTCCGTCGCCCGCCCGTCCCGAAGAGCGCTGGAGCGCGAGGAAGCCATGGTGGGTAGTAGTGGTGTGGACAGGAGAAATGGAACGGATGCGGATGATTGCGGCTATGCCCGGCACAGCAGTTTATATAGCAATGGTGGGCGGGCGGAGGGACGGACGTGTGGCGCCGGAGTAGCCGCCTCGGCAATCGTGTATCATTAATGTGTGCGGCAGATGGACAGACGGACGACACTTGTGTCGTTTGAAGGCGGAGCAACCGCCTGCACCGGGAAGCGGGGCGGCCGGTGCTGACTGTTTCGGGTGGAAAGCGCGCGCGGGCGAGGAGATGACTTTACTTGGAGAGGATGACAATGCGGACCCACCAGGTCCATAGCCTCACGTACGCAAGTGCCTCCTTAATATATATATATATATATATATATATATATATATATATATATAAAATTTATTTTGCTTCCTCCTGGTTTCCTGACATCACGGTCCCACACCATTGTCAACCTATGTACTCCCACCTTTCCGGTTTATAGGGCTTATCTCAAAATTTTAGTCTTTCCATTTTATAAGGCTCAATTTGGTTGTTTTCCATCACATGTTCAGATTCCAGGGTGCATTAAATCATTGCAATGCAAGTATTAAGAGAAAATTGATCAATGCATGTACTTTATGCATGCATGCATTGCAACTAATGCATTGATAAACATAATTTTTTGAGGATAACAAGAGCATTAATTAGGTGCTTTTGCAAAACTACAAAAAGTATTCCAGCACTCGCCATCTACCTTGATTAGTGAGATTTTTGAATTGAGCATTATAAACCGGAAAGGAGGGAGTAGTCAATAAATGAGAGAATTGCACAAGAAGCGTCCAACGGCTGGGACCAAGCAGGTCGAGCAGTATTTGTGTTTTTGGGGGTGAGCACTGCAGAGTTTTTTGATGTTTACCCCAGATATTAATTTTTCTCCTCTGAACAACAACGAAAACATCGCTGCAGGTATTAACTGGGCGGGCTGTGGCCCGTCTAGCCCAGGTTAGATATCCAGCCCAGATAATAATTTTTTTCAAGCTGAGAATGGCTAGCCCAGCTATACTTTTTTTTAGGAATAGCCAGGCAAGGTCAAGTTTTTATTCTCCGCCCCGCTCGGCTGCAAATCTTTCTTAGGAGGGATGCATTACGCTTAACAAGAAAATGGGCTTTAAGAAATAATAAATGGGATGTAATTACAAAAACTGGGTAGTAACTATAAAAAAATGCACCAAACAGTGATTACTTTATAAAATATTATTTTTGGATATTGAAATTTTTAATTTCATTAAATGTTGCGAGTGCAATGTTTCATTGGATTTTTACGTAATATAAATTTATATTGAAATTGTATTTAATCTGACTAGAAATTTCGGGATAAAAATATTCGGATCCCATCAAAATGTGGGAAATTTTATTGAATTCTGTTTTGAACGGTTGGTTCAAATGGGCTGTACTTTTAACAAACTGTAAATGGGCTGTAGTAAATTCCATTAGAATTCAAAAATGGGCTACACATTCTTACAAATCTCAAATGGGCTATAAGTTCTCTGCCACATACTTCTGGCCTTACTAAGTTGACGCGTCCCCTAAAAAAATAGAGTTGACGCGTATGCAAGGCTTTGTCAACTTATAGTCAACACACGGTTCCTGCAGCAGCGGCCGTTGGATGTTCATCCAACGGATGTCGTGCTTCTTCTTCAATCTCGGATATTCTAGCTTCACCCGCCCAAAAAATGATTCCTCCCCCTGACATCTGGGGCGCACCGTTTCGGAAGCTGACCTATGGGCCTACTAAGCTGACGTTCCAAGGGCTTTGTCAACTTAGTCAATATAAACGATTCTAGCTGCAGTGACCGTACGATGTCCATCCAACGGCCGTCATGCTTCTTCAACCTCTGGTCTTCTTGCTCCAGCCGCCCAAAGCAGCGCCGGTCGTGCCGCCTGCTCCTGCCTCCCGTGGCCGGCTGTGCTGCTGTGGAGGCCTCACCACCCCCTACTACTCCCACCGCTGGCCAGGCCATCCCTCCACTCACCCACACCCCATGTTATTCTACGGCGACGACAGCGCAGCCGAACCAGTGAACCCTCGTACTCCTCTCCACATGTGCATCCACTTTCGTGTCTTCCCCGGCTCCGTGTCGTCCCCTTCCTAGGCCTCGCCGTCGTCCACCGTAGTGGTGCTCTCGGCGCGGCGTGGTCAACGTGGTCAAGGAACGACTTCCATCGGACGTGGACTGCACGTGGAGAGGCTGACAACTGGGTCCACGGCAGCCACAAGGAAGTTCCTCCTTATTACGCTCAAAATAATTATTCCTCCACCTGACAGGGGGGACCCACCGGACGGGCCACCGTATTTTGTGAAAAAATGATTCGCCCCCTGACTGCTGGGACCCACGAGCTACATCTTCGCACGCAAGGAAGTGCGTCCGAAAAAAAACGATTCGCCCCCTGACTGCTGGGACCCACCAGCTACATCTTCGCATGCAAGGAAGTGCGTCTGAAAAAAAACGATTCGCCCCCCGACTGCTGGCACCCACCAACTACACCTTCGCACGCAAGTAAGTGCGTCCGAGCAAAAAAAATTGATTCGCCCCCTGACTCTTGGGACCCAGCAGCTACACCTTCGCATGCAAGGAAGTGCGTCCGGGCAAAAAACAAAAACAAAACGATTCGCCCCCCTGACTGCTGGGACCCACCAGCTACATCTTCGCAGGCAAGGAAGTGCCTGACAGTCGGGGCCCACCTGGTCGAAGCGTACCACTACAAAATAATACACTTCTGTGATGATACGTGTTTGTCACAGAAGTCGCGTTTTTTGTCATGCATGTACATCCATGACAAATTTATGACAGAATCAAGATAGTCATACATGTGCTGTCGTAGAAGTGTTCCATGACATTACCAAAATTATCATCACGGAAGTGTCCACTTCCATGACGATAAATCGCGCGTCACAGAAGTGCTTTCGTCAAGGGTGACCGACACGTGGCATCCACCATAACGGAACGCCGTTAAGCTATTAGGTCCGGTTTTGGATCTGATAACCCGTTAACAGCCCCGACCAATGGGAAATTTCCACGTGTAAAATTCTGATTGGCCAAAGGGAACACCTGTCAGCTCGTTAGTGGGCCAGATGTCACCCGTCCATTGGAGGAGACATGCCTATGGTACGTTGACACGTGGCTGGGCCCAATAGAGGCCCATATAGGTTAAAAAGGCCGGCCCAGTCAAAGGCCCGTAGAACTTAATGAGGTACTAGTGGGCCAGACCAATAACGACATGCTTAATAAAGGCCCATTTACAGCCCAAAACCAGATCGGGCCCGTTAATTGTTCGCCGAATATTTGGGCCCATTTACGGCCCGAAGCCAGATCTGGCCCGTTAATTGTTCGCCCAATATTTGGGCCCATTTGCGGCCCGAAGCCAGATCTGGCCCGTTAATTGTTCGCCGAATATTCGGGCCCAACTACAGCCCAGTGACTTTCGGCCTGTTAGAGGCCTGATGTAGACATGGGCCCATTTCAGCCTGGTGTGACTTTCGGCCTGGGAATGGCACGTGTTGCCCATGGGCCATATATGGTCCGACGGGACATCGGGCCCACTAACGGCTCGTGCTAAAGGTGGCAACTGTTAAGCCCAACGTGACTTTGGGTCTGTTAAAGGCCTGTCGCGTAATTCGGCCCGTTGATGCCTGTACTATGCTTTCGTCCTCTTAAAGGCCCATGATATCAGTGGGCCAACTAAGGCCCGAGATATGTTTCGGCCTGGTAACGACCCGTGAGCTAACTGAGCCCATAATGGCCCGGTCTACATTTGGGCCTGCTGAAGGCCCCTCGACGACTACTGAAAATTGAGGCCCAACATGCATTTTGGCCTGCTAAAGGCCCGTGGTTTCATCTCAGCCGTAACGGGCCAGTACAATATTCAGCCTGTTAATGGCCCAACGCCACCTGGGCCGAACTAAGCGCTGGGTTGACAAAAGGCCCAACTAAAATATAGGCCGGTGTAAGTTTGGGCCTGGCGCAATGTGTGAAGGCCCCAATCATTCGGGCCCAAGAAAGACGCAGGCGGGCCCAATTGTGGCCCGCCGAAAACCTGGCCCATTATCGAATGTTTCGGCCCGGTCGACTACATCTGATTTTTTTCAAATAGTGAATGATGGCAGTAACTAGTAGGAATTAAGAACAAACCTACTCTACACAATAAAGAAATTACGACATAGTAACTAAGAATAAACCTACACTATACAATAAAGGATTTAAGGTATATTACATCCACTGGGCATCGAAGTTCGCCACCAGTGATCATAAAGCGCAACGAAGAAGCATATTACAAAAACTGGGCACCATTGCAGCGTAACAAAATAATACTGAACCGAGACCACTTCCAAGACAGTTCAAGAAAGGTTAGCCTTGCGGGGGAACTGCTGCGCAAGCTGCTGAGCAAGGCTGTGAGACCTGCCTAGCATGTCGGTCATAGCTTCCAGGTGTAGTTGTTTAGCGATGAGGTTCTCATTGGTGTTCTTCGCAATCTTTCTTAGAGATGGGACTTCAAGTCGAAGTTGAGTTGTAGAATGCCTTTCTGCTAGAACTTGGGACTGAAGAAGTCGAACTGATTCAGACAACAAATTCTATGAGCTTGTCTGACTGTTAGTCTCAAGTAACTTGAACACTTCATCAAGACAAGACTTTGGGGTTGTCTCGCTATCTTCAAGATGTTTTGCCTTTTTTGCTGCAATATATGTTGGGTTTGTCTCACAGCCTTCAGCAGACTTGTGCATGCCATCAGGCATATCACCCTGAAACAAAGCCGAGAGATGACAGGTTTTGCACGTGTATAAACAAAGATGATAACTGTTCTGTCAATTCTATCCAATTTCAAATTAGAAAATAAATAGTTAGTTCAAAATATCAATAGCATAATTTGGCATTGTTCATAATGCGGGGAGCTTCACCACATTACTGGATTACCATGTCAACATAACAAGCATAGATGAAGGGCAAAGAAACTCATTGTATCTATTTTGGATAATGTGCATGGCATGTTGTTCATATCATCAGCCACATCAGTAAGATAAAACAGGAGATGACAAGTTGCAAACGTGGGCTGCTTCACCACACACTAGATTATAGATCCACAAAACCAAGCATACATATAGGGAGTATTAAGTAATGATCATGGTATGAATAAGAAATTTGGTTTTACAAGTAAAACTGAGAACTTACGGTTCTTATGAACATGCATTTTGGTAGAAACAGCAAACTAAACAACAGTAAACGATAGGGAGTATGAGCAAATTAAACAGCAGTTGAGGATAAAGGCTTTAGAAGGACTGACTTACATTAACAGTTAACACCGGCTTTATAATGCCCTTCTCCATGTCAAGGGAAGGATAACTAAAGAATTTCAGCACAGAATCTTCTTCATAAGCATTGCCTGTACTCTACATTTTGTAGAGAGTAATTATAGATATGATAATACTGGAAGGGATAGAGGATAATGAAGATAAGATGCAGATTGATGCTACATAATCAACTACCAATCCCTAGAAGTACAAGCGTTACAGGACAAAATGTACTGACAAGAGCAATGTGCTACACTTCTGCACTGGCATTGTCTATGTATTCTACTTCTTGGTAAGATTAAATATAGATCTGATCTTTTTTAGTAAATGGTGGGCGAGGGAGATAAGATGCAGAATGCTACAAAATGAACCAATCCCTCTTCCCATAATACAAGAGTGTTTGGAACACTGGTGTACTATACAAAACATTCTTATATTATGGGACGGGGGGAGTAGCTGTTAATGTAAGTACAGTGATAGACCACGTTCCGTCCTTACAAGAGGACTGCAGAGCTAAACCTCTTGAAAAGCATTGGGTTGATTCTAAATTTGTGTAAGAGTCCATACGGATCTTATAATGTCCACCAAATGGGCGATTACGAGGCTAACATGTGCAGTGATGCTACATAATCAAACAGCTATGAAAGTAAGTATGGTCATACAGGGCAAGAGGTACTCACGAGAGCAATGCAGTGTGCAGTATAGTTGCGAGATTCTATGGTCCCTTGAGAACGAATGTTCTTCTGCTAACAGTTTTCGTACAAGTGAGACATTAAGGCAAATGGAGAAATGTAGTTCAAATTGTGATGTGATATCATAGACAGTACCTTACGCTGCAGCCGAGACCAATGTGTAACAAGATTATTCCAATCACCGTCGGATAAATGTAGCACCGGAGACTTTACAGAAATTTCATTCAGAGGCTTGCCATCGAAGTGCGCTTGCCTCGGGTAGGAACGATACTTCATCAAAAGTGCTTGAAAAGCACAACTAACTCTTGCTCGTCATCACAATCCAGTTTGCTCCTTGCCTATTAAAAAGAATGAAATCTTGTGTCTTCTGTCAGCAGAAACATATGCAGTAATGACCATGAATAACATTAGTATATTACTTACGCGTAAGTTGCGGAGGAAGACTGGAAATTGTTCTGTTGCTGCGGTATAATCTTTCCATGAAGGAAAGATGCGCACAAAGTTCCTGACAACAACATATGCTTCGTCTTCTAAACTAGGAAGAAATGGAACAAGGGTCCTATTTGCTGCAATTGGGGCTCTCTCTGGTTCAAAAAGGGATTTGGCAACTGGATTTGGTGTACTCTTTGTTGGAATGGGGGTTTTGCATCGTACAGCTGGTGTTATGTCAACTGGCACTGTTTGCTGCAGTTGGGGTCTACTGAGTTGGGGCATCAGAAATGACCAGTGTAGTAGGGCTAGAGTCTGCTAGAGTTGGGGTATTTTGTGGGTCAGGTGATATTGCAACTACACCTAATGGGCTATTTGATTTATCAGGTGCCACTACCTTTTCCAAATACTTTGCTTGTGCTCCTCCATGATCAGCCATCGCCCTCTTCCTTTTGAACGTCTGATACACAAGAACATCATTTGAATGGATAAATATGGTATGATGATAGATGGAATATGTACTGAAAATGGATAGGCAGGGCGTAATCACATACACGATGTGTAAACTAAGCTAATGGAAGTTCAACAAAGTAGAAGCAATGTAAAGCATCAGTTGCAAGATATGTGCGAGCAATGTAACCTTGGAAAGTTAGATCAAGTACCTTGATGGGTGAATAAGATAGGGCATCTTCCTCTGACTCCTCCAATAGGGAGCTACATTGACTTAGGTCTCCCTCTAGCTCAGAATCACTATTAGGATCATATTCTGAGCATGAATCTGTAGGTGGAGAGTGTTTGCATTGCATTGCATACAGACTTGATTTCAGTCCCTTAATGCCAAGTTTGATAGCCATGGTATTGTTCTGCTTTTTTCTTTTCATGCGCGCAAGCTCATAATCATTATGATGCTCTTCAGAATCTGAGATTCATGAAAACATAAAAAGTAGTCAGATTATCTATGGAATGCATTGCGGATTCAACTCGGAGAGTGTCTCCCTATAAACCCCTGCATATGCAAAGTTCACCTCCCCAACCGTGCTGACCAGACCACACACAGAAATACAAACCCCTTATGTCTCTATAACAGGCACGCACACATTTCAAAACTGAAGTAGGAACATTAGAATCATATGAAATTCGTATTTGAACAAATAAACTAAGCAATTATGAGTGGCGTAATGTTTAGCTTCAAGGGTGGAGTGTTGGTCGTGTGACACAAAGCAAGTAGGCAGATTGTATTCCATGTAAAAGATCAAAACCTATGTAAAAGCTGGAAATGACACTTTCTTTCTATACAATGCAGTGTTCGTTACCCACACATGATAGAAGAGATCACATAGAGAAATACTATTCACTCAGGTCTACGGTTCCAGTATTTATAAACAGGGTGGTCCACCCTAAAACAATATTGACAACAAATATGACAAGGCAAGCATAGATGTAGTGAATCAATCATTTACTTGTGAGCTTATTAGGACAAGTATGCAGAATTGTAACTGCAGTAAGAGACCGTCCAAATCTGAATGAAGAAGTTTGTCTAGCACTTATTGTTTGCAACTAATCGACGTGAATAATTGGATATTATATTGAATGAGTAAGAAAGACAAGTAAAATTGTCAATAAACCTGGCTTGTAGTAGTAATCCGGGTCAATGTCACTACGACCAACAATCCAAAATGACTAGTTTCTGTTCCGAGGGCCAGAATTTTGAAAACCCTGTGAACTTTAGAGGTACTAAAGATTACCGAAATACATCTGAACCATTAAGTGTAGGTAGCACTGAGCACACAACAAACCCTAATGACAGTCCTGCCTAATGAGTGATGAATCAATTAGAAAATGGGTGATGAGGAGTGGCTGTTCAGAGTTGAGGACGTATCTCAGGATAAATCGGGTTGGCTTGGTGGGTGCTGCACGCCTGAGACCTGAACGGACTGGGAAGGTAGGCACGGCGGTGCGCCCGGGCAGCGGTGACGCTGTCGGGCGAGCGGCTCCTGGCCTCCTGTTAGTCCGGTGTCTCCTCCTAGAGTCATGCCGTCCAGGGACGTCAAGTCGCCGGCGAGGCAGGCGGCTAGGGGCGAGTAGAGATTGGAAGCGCATAGCAGAACAGATGGGAATTGGGGCCTGGGACGACCCAAAATCCCAGGGTGGGCCGGCCCACCGTGGGCACCCTGTAGAGATACACACCCAAGCGGCGAACATGCATTTTTGAAACTAATTTAGGAACATTTAGCTAACCAATTAAACAACTCTGTTTTAATAATATCAGATTCATACTTGAACATCTAAGCTTGTTTAGCTTGATGCGTGGAGCAGTGTTATTATGACACGAAGCATGTATTCTGATCGTATAGTGATCATAAAAGGGGGAAACTCTAAGCATATTTTTTTAGCAAAAGTGGGTTTTCCCTCCGATTTCTATTAAAGAAACCACCACGGAACCAACATGATCAATTAAACCCTAAGCATGATCAATTAAACTGTATTATGGCTGTGCCATGGTAGATTTGAAGCTGGAAACCGGAGAAATGATATTTAGCATCCATTGTTTGCTTCGAACTAAGAACCAAGTTAAGATCTATTTTCTGGTTGAGATCAAAAAGTTGAGGAGATATGAAGTACCACCTCTCTTGCGGCGCCGTGTATACATCAGGGGTGTGATGGCTGTCGGTGGCGTTGAAGCAGATCTGCGACGGTAAACGGGTGCATCAGGGGATAAGTCCCGTTGCGGTGGAAGAGAAGGTCGTGTGAGCGGCCCCGGCAAAGAGGACGACGACGCCGATGAAACGAGAGGACGCGATGCAAGGCTATTGGTGCATCGCCGTGGATGAGAAACGCCCATCTCTAGCAGTGGACGACACGGTCTTTGTAGGCGCTCGGGCATGGTGGAGGACGGTGGCGATGGATGTGGTGGCGGACGGAGGCTGGTGTGGGGATGGGGTGTTCTAGCGCGGATGGTGTATGAATGGGAAAATGGAGGGAGAGGTATGGGGAACCATGTTTTTGGGACGCACCTGCCTGAAATATGGGAAAGTCACGAACTTAGCCCCCGTTTAAAATTTGGACGTCTCATCGGTTGGGGATAGGACGGTAATCTTGCATCTCGCCAATATTTGCCCAGAGCGATTTCGGGTGATGAGAGGATGGTTGGCGCCCATGGTTGGCGCCCACGGTGTATGAACGTTGCTGACAGGTAGGGCGGTTGTGTCACGTTTGAGTGAAGTTACAAACCTGCCCCTATTGAAAATATTTGCCTACATCGATTTCGGCCGAGTCGAGTTTGTTTTGCCGCCCACCGTGTATGAATGGGGAATGGAGCGAGAAACAAAGGTCTTTCGGACGAGCTTGAATCAAATGTGTTTTGCCGCCCATGTTTGACGCCCACCGTGTCGGAATGGGCTCAGAGGCGGTCGTGTCACGTCTAATTGAAGTTACTAAGCTACCCCTATTTAGAGCAGTGGAAATCGGGCCGATGGATTGTCCGTTTAATGGCTAGACAGTAATTTCCATCTCCCAAACACTTGGCTTCAGGCAGCCGACGTGGGAGTGGACATTTTGCAGCTTCTTTCGAATTTTGGGACAATAAGCATCCACGTTTACCCTGGCAACTAAATTCGAATCCATTTTGTATTCCTATATGAATCTTTATAAATCCTCCTATGTGTTTTTATATATCTTCAAAAAGACGACAAAGATGTATTCCACTGTCATATATGAATATGGTTTACAAATGTCGATACTCAAATTCAGAAACTAGTATCCAGTTTAAGGTGAATTCGAATATTTGGAACACTTCATGTCCAACTCGAATGTCACACGCAGCATAATGTGTACTCCCATTTAGATATGTACACAAGCGATGTATCAAGATTCAAATACCGAGTCAATCAACCAAGAATGTACAGAACTAACAGACATATAAACACTTATAGATTATATGGATCAATAATATCAACTAACATACATAAGCCAGTCCGTTGTACTTTTTTTTGGCTACAACAGCATCTTTTTTTAGCCAGCATCTCGGCCCTTTCCGATGCGTGCCAATTATGGTCCATCTATACTACTAGTATTGCTGAATGCACATTCAGCCCGATTGGCATATTTGTAGGTCTGGCACAGCAATCCAAATGAAATGTCTCCGAGTCTTATCAATTAATACAGACTTGTGCTCAAATAAAATTACAAACCAAAAAACAAAAAAATATATTATAGTGATAGACCTCTCTTGCGACGCCGTGTAGGCATCGGGGGTGCGATGGCTGTCGGTGGCGTTCAAGCAGATCTGTGATGGTAGACGGGTGCATCGGGGGATAAGCCCGGTTGCGGTGGAAGAGAAGGTCGTGTGAGCGGCCCCGGCAAAGAGGACGATGGCGCTGATGAAGCGAGAGGACGCGATGCAAGGCAATTGGTCCGTCGCCATGGATGAGAAACGTCCATCTCTAGCGGTGGACGACACGGTCTTTGTAGGCGCTCCGGCATGGTGGAGGACGGTGGCGATGGATGTGGTGGAGGACGGCGGTGATGGATGGGGTGGCGGATGGAGGCTGGTGTGGGGATGGGGTGTTCTAGCGCGGACGGTGTATGAATGGGAAAATGGAGGGAGAGGTTTGGGGAACCATGTTTTTGGGACACGCCTGTCTGAAATATGGGAAAGTTACGAATTTAGCCCCCGTTTAAAATTTGGACGTCTCGTCGGTTGGGGATAGGACGGTAATCTCCCATCTCGCCAATATTTGCCCAGAGTGATTTCGGGCGAGGAGAGGGTGGTTGGCGCCCATGGTTGGTGCCCACGGTGTATGAACGTTGCTGACAGGTAGGGCGGTTGTGTCACGTTTGAGTGAAGTTACAAACCTGCCCCTATTGAAAATATTTGCCTACATCGATTTCGGCCGAGTCGAGTTTGTTTTGCCGCCCACCGTGTATGAATGGGGAATGGAGGGAGAAACAGAGGTTTTTGGACGAGCTTGAATCAAATGTGTTTTGCCGCCCATGTTTGACGCCCACTGTGTCGGAATGGGCTCAGAGGCCGTCGTGTCACGTCTAACTGAAGTTACTAAGCTACCCCTATTTAGAGTAGTGGAAATCGGGCCGATGGATTGTCCGTGTAATGGCTAGACAGTAATTTCCATCTCCCAAACACTTGGCTTCGGGCAGCCAACGTGGGAGTGGACATTTTGCAGCTTCTTTCGAATTTTGGGACAATAAGCATCCACGTTTACCCTGGCAACTAAATTCGAATCCATTTTGTATTCCTATATGAATCTTTATAAATCATTCTATGTGTTTTAATATATCTTCAAAAGGACGACAAAGATGTATTCCACTGTCATATACGAATATGGTTTACAAATGCCGATACTCAAATTCAGAAAATAGTATCCAATTTAAGGTGAATTCGAATATTTGGAACACTTCATGTCCAACTCAAATGTCACACGCAGCATAATGTGTACTCCCATTTAGATATGTACACAAGCGATGTATCAAGATTCAAATACCGAGTCAATCAACCAAGAATGTACAGAACTAACAGACATATAAACACTTATAGAGTATATGGATCAATAATATCAACTAACGTACATAAGCCAGGCCGCTGTACTTTTTTTTGGCTACAACAGCATCTTTTTTTAGCCAGCATCTCGGCCCTTTCCGATGCGTGCCACTTATGGTCCATCTATACTACTACTATTGCTGAATGCACATTCAGCCCGATTGGCATATTTGTAGGTCCGACACAGCAATCCAAATGAAATGTCTCCGAGTCTAATCAATTAATACAGACTTGTGCTCAAATAAAATTACAAACCAAAAAACAAAAAAATTATTACATGATCTCTAAAACAAATGGTTTGATTGATTACATGAACAGACAACACAAAGGTTATTCAACTATGGAAAGAACATTTCACCTATGATTTACCCAGTAGGAATTTAATTTCCTTTTTTCCTTTAGGACCTTTACAATCTGGTCAGCCTCAGCTTGCTTCGTTTTGAAATCCACCAAATATTTAATGGTTGTCTTGAGTACTGCTTGTGATTGTGCTGTTTGCTTCCTCAACATGTCAACTTCATCTCCAAGTGCAGAAGAAGAATCTCTTTATACCACTAGTTTAGCCTCTAGAGCATCAGCAGTTGGCAATTCATAATGCACGATTGGGTTGGTGCCACTGCTGTGGGATGATGCAACGTCCATGGGGACCTCGCTCTTTGATCTTGGGCTAACCTGTTTTGCCATTAAAGTTCTAATTGGATTCAGAAAAGTTGAAGTTAGCAAAACATCTCAACTGGGAGTTATAACAGCAAACCAGTTAAACAAACAACGAATTAAAGAGTTTCAATTGGATGCTGAAAAGTACTCCCTCCATCCCATAATGTAAGACGTTTTTTTAACACTATGCTAGTGTCAAAAAACGTCCTATATTATGGGACGGAGGGAGTAGTTATTAACATCATTGTAACCCACTGTTGCAGCAGCAAAGCAGTTAAACAAACAAGTAGATATTTAAGTGAAGGCAAACAGGTAATTCTTAACAATAAGTATCAAACACATAGATAGGCGCAGTCTACAATATCAGGCTGTGCCATTATGTAATCAGTAGCAAACTAAATTAACCCAATCAACGTAATTGAACAATTTTGCAATAAGTGGCTAACAAAAATTCCGAGAAGCAGGTAACTGAACTTATGCTAGTTCTTTGTACAGGCACACTGCAACTTCTTTTTCGCTTACAAGGTTGTACAAAGGAGTCCATGGCGTCAATTGCTTGGATACGCAGTCCCAATACTTCTTTCTTCCCACACTGCATGGGTAAGTCGAATGGTTAATCTGGTAAGTTGGTGCGTCCTTGATATGCTATATGAGGACGTGTTGTCAGACTAGCTGTAGCCAAACACATCACACTGGCATCCTTCACATTATTGGCGAACTCAGTTCATAGAAACAAGCAGTTCAACCATTCTGTGGGTAAATCAAAAGCGCCACTGGAATATTTTTCACTATCCAATCATACACGCAAAAAGGGGCGACGCCACCATAGGGGCTGGTATGGGCGGCCGCCTCAAGTGGCTGGAAAGTGTGCACCTAGTTTGAGTCGTCTAGGTTGGCCCATGCTAGTTTTGTTCGTCCCAACGCACGAGCAGGCAATGTAAAAAATGAAGAAATATGTTTCAATTTGGATGGGCCAATAACATAAGTGCAAGGCAGGCCCTATAGCAGGCTCGCGGCCCAAACGAGTGCCTCCCATATCGATCGACAGCAGGAAAAATCCCAATTCATTCGCTCCAGCCTCCAGTCTGGTTTGCTCCTAACCTAGCCGCCGCTGGATAGACCGACACAACACTTCCTCGCGCCCTCGTTGGAGGGCGGTCGCCGGGCTTCAAGCGAACGGAAGGACAAGAAGATGAAGATCCAACCCTGGGTGTAACCTGTGTGGGAGGCAGCGGCGGCAGCACGGGCATGGCATCAAGCTTGCACAAACAGACAGCCGCAGCTTGCAAGAGTAGCATGTGCAACGAGCAGGTACATCACATCCCTGATTATATCTAATTCAACTCTTCAATTTCTGGCCAATAGTTAAACCTGACGGTGTTGTAAAACTGCTTGTATGTAGGGAATCTATGAGAAAATGAAACCAATTTCTACTTATTTTATAACTCCCCCAATCAATACTGAACTGACTAAATCTGATGTATCTAATCAAGTTTCCGGTGCAAACATACAAGCTCATGTTGTTCTTGAGCCTGAAGTGTCTAATGAATAGACCGCTAATGAAGTATTTGATGCAAACATTTTACATGCTCCTGGTGATGAATATATAGTGTCTAATGAGGGATCTAATGCAAGCATTTTGCAAGCTCATTGAAGGATTTAGTGTCTAATGATGATCTACTATGCTGAGAGAGACAGAGATTTGCAGGCATTGATGAGAAGCAAATTATAGTGCATTTTCATAGCTTGAGGAAACGTCGAGGCCATCTACCAAAAAGTCCCCGTATCATGACAACATAGCTTAAATACTTTTCGAATCTGTTGTTTGAAACTATTGGCATACTTGTGCAGGATAGATATATTGATATGCAATTTGCGCACTGGTTATACATGCAATTACACTTTGATATTTTCAGCCAGAGAACGAATAATTCAGGCAGGTACAGACCATATTTGTAGTCCTTGTACACCATGTTGCATTTTGTGTTTTTTGGTGCTTGCATCATTTAGTGTTTATAATCTGAACTACTTTGGATCATTAGTTGGTTTTCAAAGTGCATGTAGCTTCACATTTCTCAAGTTATGTTGATTTTCGAAGTGTAAGTGCCTTCGTATTTTTTAAGTTAAATGTTCGCCCCTGGTAACTTGAATTTGTGGATCAGCCACTTCACACAAATCATACACGAATGGCAGTACGAATTAAATGAAATGCAGGGACTTACGCTAGCTCGTTGTACAGGCTCGCTGCAGCTCTGCTTGCGCTTGGGATGTTCCATGTACAAGTCCATGTTACCACTTGCTTGGATGTGCAGGCCTTGTGCTCCTTGCATCCCCCTCTGCATTTTTGACACGGCGAATGGTTGATCGAATAAGAGGAATCGACCTTGATGTTGTACCAGAGGACAGATACTTACAAGGTTATACGGGTGTGCAGGATGTGTACCAGATCCCGTAGCCCCGTCATGCTTCGCTAAAAAACTGGATTTGCTTGTTTCAGATGATATCTCCAGAAGAAATAAGAGTTAAAGTCAGAGTTGCATAGGCGTGTAAGCTAAGAGAGCAGTGAAAGGATATCCAAACATCGTTGGAACAGTGCACAAGGGAGTGATGTGTGGATACCTAGTTTGGGCCGGCGTTTGGGCATGCTCGCCTAGCTAGAGTGCGGGTCACTTCAGAGCCGTTGAGGGTGATGCGCTGGCGTTGGCTGGCCGTGCACGGATGCAGATCTTGAGTGGCAGCGGAGCGCTATGATGCGGTGGACGAGACCATTAGTTAAGCCCCAATGACCTCGGGGGGCGGAGGTGCGACGATGTGCTCGGTGAAGTATCCCAAGTGAGTTGGGAGACGGTGTCGGTGAAGCGCACCTGATGTGGCGGAACTCGGTGTCTATGAGGCACATCGGTTGCGGCGACCGACGTTGTCGGTGGACCACCTGGTGCGGCGGACGAGGGCGTAGATGAGGTAGCTCCGGTGCGGTGGTGAAGCGCGACCATCGTCTTCATCATCGTCGTCCGGCACAGAGCTGGGGAACGGTGGGGAAAGAGACGAGACGAGGGGAGATTCGAGGGATGGCGGCGAATTAGGGATTTGAGCAATCTGGGCGCGGAAGGGGACGGTGGAGAAGAGAGATTTTGCAGGGCTGGAATTGGGGCCGCCAGATATTTCAATCCAAAACGTGGAAGCGTGAACTTATATTGTCGTCATCCTTTTTGGGGGGGGGGGGGGGAGGGGGTGGGTGGCTGGGTGGTACGCGTCCGTCCGACACATGCGACCACCCCGACAAGACTACGCTTCAGTGCCTTAAGGCACCTGCCTTTGTGTCCATGACATGTGGGCCCAACAGGTGCTGGCCCACATGCCAGTCACCCAAGGGCTGTTGCCTTTAAGGCACCGAAGCAGCGTCCATCCCGACACGACCCTGGTCTGCCTGGTGCGCCTACATTTGAGAATGCAAACGAATCTTCTTTCATTTGCAAATGAATCTGTATGTATTACCATGCCCGTTTTTTCCTTGCAATAATTAGTCATTCGAAACAAGATACTCCATACGTTCACATTTGTAAGTCGTTTCAGGCAACTTAAAATGAACTATTTTGCACATTGTCTGAAATGTCTTCAAGGTCTTATAAAAGTGAACATAGGGAGTACTATAAATTAATTAATGAGGAGTTATTTGAAAAAAATCGAAACGGTACCCACGCTAACGTGGATTAGAGTGTGTCACATAATTAGTTATTTGAATTAGAGTATGTGTCATGTAGTTAGTTATTTGAATTAGAGTGTGTGTCACGTAGCGATCTCCAATTCTAACGTGGATTTCGCATTGCACTGTATCCATGCTACTTTTTTAATACAAATTCATATGTATATGATGAACACCATGGTAGTGAGCAAACTTTTGGATGGATTCAAACATATGACCTACAAAAGAGCACAACAAATTGAGTCAATGCCAACTTTTCGAAACTTAGTATGGCACGAATTCGAAATAATTACCCGTATGCCTGGTTCTCGGTTCAAATCTTACAATGTACACCGAATTGAAACATCGATATTAAGTCTCCTACTATGTATATTCAAATGTTGATTTTAGTCCCCCCCCCTCCCCCCCCCCCCCCCCCCCCCGCGCGCACAAATGCTACATACTTCCTGTATCGGTCAATCTTCCTCTCCTAACCACCTTAGCAAGCTATCGGTTTCCAATACACGTTCATTCTTTCTCTCCATGTTTCGATCTCTAAGTCTCTCAACTACACAACCCCTTTTTCTACTCCTGTTACCAAATGTATTTACCTCACACACCCTCCATTGCAACCCATGCAGAGCTCTCTCTCTCTCTCCCCTCTCCCTCTCACCCTCTCACGCTAAATACATGCATTGCCTATCTAGCCCCCCCCCCCCCCGACCTCTCGTGCGCACAAACGCATGTTGTATATCTAGGTCACTCCCTCGAGACTGTCTCACTCTTTCTTCCGCACGGCGGGCCACACTCTCTCAATCTCGCTCTCTTTATCTGAGTCTCGTTTAACCTCGTTTTGTTTCACACACAAATGATATATCTCCCAGTTCGGGCCTCGATCGACACACTCTATACTCTCTCACGCAGATTGTCTATCTAGGTCAGTCCATCCAAGCCGCCGCCACTCTTTCGACCTCATGGTGGGCCATGCTCACTCAATCTCTCTCTCTCTCTCTCTCTCTCTCTCTCTCTGTGTGTGTGTGTGTGTGTGTGTGTGTGTGTATGTCTCGATTTACCTCGCTCTTTGTCGGACAAAAACAATATATCACCATGTTTGAGCCCAATTCGACCTATTCACATTGTATACTCTCTCACGCACATCGTCTATCTAGGTCACTCTCTCCAACCCGTCTCACTCTTTCGATCGCACGACGACCCTATGTGATCGGTTGACCATGCTTCCTCCCACGCACAAAATATATCTACACATCTGTGACTGGATCATCTCTCAAGCTCTATCTTACAGCCCTCACCCTTACCAAAAGCTCAATCGGACAATATCTCTCCGGAGCATATATATATTTGTTCAATGAATGTCAGACCACACTCACTTTGTCTCTCTATCTATATGTCTCTCGATTGACCTCGCTTTCTCATACCGTATCTTCCACACGTTGAAGCTACTACCTCCCCATCCCTCGCAAAGCCGGAGCTATTTACATTGCGAGGGGCACACCAACCTTGGATTAATTTATGTAGGCATTTATTCCGGTCGGTTTAGATTATATTTTTGTAGCATTCGGCCCACAACTACTCCAAACGCCGTTGCAACCCACGCAACTCCCCTAGTTGATTTCCCTCTATCTCGGTCATCGCTCTCTCGCACGTCCTTTCTCACTTCCAACGTCGCACCATGGTATTGTTGAAAAAACTATGTTGTTCTCTTTAATTATTATAAATAATCTACAAAACTACACACCGATAGTCCACTTGGAATGGAACAAATTTCGACCCACAAATTAAGGTGCTACAAACTACCCCCTCCGTTCCTAAATATTTGTCTTTTTAAAGTTTCAAATGGACTACCATATACGGATGTATATAGTCATACTTTAGAGTGTAGATTCACTCACTTTGTTCCGTATGTAGTCACTTGTTCAAATATCTAGAAAGATAAATATTTAGGAACAGAGGGAGTACACACCAAGGGGCCCACATGTCATGAAACAAATTTGGACCAATATACAAATTAAGAAATAAAGGACGAGGATCGAACATGCGACCGGGCCTTCAAGCCGCACGTCAATAGGCAACATACGTAGAATAGCAATGTTTGTTGTACCCCCTTTGTTCACATAATGTTTTTATATTACCACAGCCTAATTAACGGATAACATGTAATATTATTTTTAGTACTATTCGCCTTCACTTACTGGTGGGTTGCATGTGTGCTCTTTCTCTCCTCCCCTTCTATGTTTAGACGCACGGGCAAACAGGAAGAACTTGCGAGCGATGTTGCCGTTGACCATATCTGGACGCGCTCACAACTCACAAGTCACGGCACCAGTTTCACGTACTAGCAGCACTAGTCAGTGTGTACGTGCAATGCACGTTAATTTGGAAGTATATTAAGTGCATGCGGATATTGACTACTAGGATATTATTTGCGTGTTGTCATGTGATTAGCACTATTTTTGGCATGAAATTAACTGCACGCTAAACATGTTGAGCGCTCGACATTGAAGCAGTCTAGGTCGTTGGATGACAAGGAATACATGTGGCTTGATGACGTTTTATATTTAATTTGATACGGCTCTAGCAGAACATTCAATCGATCAAACTATACATTTCGTTCAGTCTGACTCCGACTTTAAATTATACGAGATCGATATAAAATAAGCAGAAATGATAAACGTTCGGATTTTAAGCATGGCAATCCGAACATTTTTCATGGCAAATTTAGATTACGCGGCGGCGGCGGCGGCGTCTCGCGGTGGGAAGCGGCTCCTCTCCCGTGCTCTGTGTGTCGTCGGGCCACTGACCGACGGCGACGGCGGCGTCTCGTGCTGTTGTTGGCGTACTCCTGGATGTTGGCCTAGCTTCAAGGAAGGCCAAAATGTTCTGGACTTTGGAGCGAGTCAACTGGCGGGACGAGGCGACTGGCGTTGGTGCAAGGAAGCGGTCGACGGCGGCCATCCATGCCGCTGAGGGGGGCACTGGCACCCGCGCGAGGACAGGCATTGTCAACGGCGCGGCGGAGACGTTCGTGTGCATGGGCACCGGCACGGGCGTGCACGTCAGTGCACGTGCAGGCGCATGCGCTGGCAGGTGCACGGGCACCGGCACGGGTATGCGCATTAGTGCATGCGCAGGCGCATGCGCTGGCAGGTGCACGGGCGCGTGAAAGTCGGCGGGGACCTCGTGGAACCCCATGGCATCAAGCTCGGTGACAATGTGCGGCTCCCAGCCCATCAATGCCATGGGGGTTGGCGCTGGCGCAGTCGGGGCGACGGGAGCCGGAACTGGAGTGAGGACAGGCGCGGCGTCTTCCCGCAAGGCCAGTTCAAGCTCATTCCAAAGCGCCTTATGTTTTTGAGACTCCGGCTGGGTGTATTCCTCATGAAACTGGAACACTAAGGGCAGACCATCGTGATGCAGCATGGCGTACGTTTAGGTCAGGCTAGTTGGAGGTAGACGACAGGAGAATCAGAGAGGAAGAGAGAGGATTGTAGCGATACCGGGTAGTGCGGGGTTGATTTTAAACTGCGGCGCCGGCGACATTAAAAGTGGGAGCAGTTGGGACGATGGTGGGTGGCGGAGCCTGGTCAAAGGGCTCACCTCCCGGTGAGTCTCCACAGCAGTCTGCTCGCATGCCTCCCTGACAGCCAGCGAAGCGGTCTACTTGCACGCCTCCCGTCGACTCACACGCTTTCTGGGACGGCACCTGCCGATGAGAAGCGGGGATTCGTGGCGGCACGTAAACGCCCACGATTTCAATAGTGAAAGCGTTCGCCTTAACGTGACAGGTCTTTTCCCTAAAAAAACGTGACAGGTCTTTGTTCCAAAATACCTTGGCTCTTCATTTGTGCAACTTGTCATAAGCAGCTTGTCTCGAATTGAAGAAAAAACTTACGAAGTAATATTTGTGCCATATCACGTGACCATGCTCAGTTTCAAGAATTTATGCTCCCTTTTGGTTTTCTGAAATTTAAGACCCCGGATTCGAAACAATATCATAACCTGCATCATGCAATAAATTTTCAACCGTACATCTGTCCTGTTGTATTTCTTAAGAAAGGATTTGGTCAAACATTTTGCTTAGTTAAACCTCCTTTCCGGTTTATAGGGCTCAATTCAAAAATCTCACCAACCAAGGTAGATGGTGAGGGGTGGAACAATTGTTGTAGTTTGCAAAACCACTCAATTAATGCGCTTGTTTTCCTCAAAAATTGTGTTTACAAATGCATTAATTGCAATGCATGCATGCATAAAGTACATGTATTGGTCAATTTTCTCTTAATACTTGCATGTAATGATTTATTGCACCTTGAAATCTGAACATGTGATGGGGAACAACCAAATTGAGACTTATAAAATGGGAAACTAAAATTTTGAGATAAGCCCTATAAACCGGAAAGGAGGGAGTAAAAGGATAATGCCTCCGTACCAGTGCATTGCCTGATATATTAACTCAAGTACTAGGCACGAACAAAAAAAGTACTAGGCATGAACAAACAGGCTCAATTCTGTGCTCATCCTGATGTAGTAGTAGTAGTACTAGGCAATGCAGTTGATGGGTGACATTCACGAGCGTCGACTGAGGGAATTGAATCGTGCTCAGCAAGGTAGGTAACATTATCGAGTTACTAAAGCATCCCTCTGTTTTTCATCGGTAGTCATTATGGACCGGGGACCTGAGGGGAATTTCCTAGGGCTGGAATTCTGGCCGCCAGATATTTCGACCTGAAACGTTGAGGCTCGACTGGTTGGGGTTGCCTAATGTGCGTACCACGCACGCCACTGAAGGACACGAGCCCGTTTTTTAGGATCAACACGAGCCAAGGTCTGGCTGGTACGCCGTTGGGTCCTACCATTTGAGAATACGAAAGGAACCTTTTAAATTGCCGAACAAATCTATGTGTATTACAATACCCGTATTTTCCTTGCAAATAATAATCTCAACGTGGTAATTGACTTATGACGAATTGTTGAATTAGAGTGAATTTGTGATATAGTGATCTCAACGTAGATTTCACATTTCATGGTATCCCTAGTAAGTTTTCCAATGCAAATTCAAATTTAAAAGATGAACAATATGGAGGTGAGAAAACTTTGTATGTATCAAGCATATGACCACACACACACGCGCGCGCACGAACACAACAACAATCCAATAAGTATAGTGCATCTATTTTTCCAACCCATGCATGTATGACATGAGTTCAAAAATACTCCTTCTATTCCTAAATATTAGTCTTTTAGAGAGTTCAACAAGTGACTACATACGGAGAAAAATGAGTGAATCTAGACTCTAAAATATGTCTATATACACCCGTATGTGCCACTCCATTTGAAGCCTCTAAAAAGACTAATATTTAGGAACGAAGGGAGTAAAATGTAAGACATCCCTGGTCCTCAGTTCAACATTTAAAATGAACATGAAACTGAAACATGAATATTAAGTCTAGTACTACAGTACATGCAAATGTTGTGTTTAGGCGGAGCTATGATTGTAGGGGGTCAACCCCTCGACCTTAGATAAAACTGTGGAGCTCTGTTTAGGGTTGTTTAGATTATATTTGTTCCCACCCTCCCAACCACCGATTGGTTGTGCACCCCCCACCCCTCCTCCCAGAGAGAATATCATGTGCCCCCATACCTTACGTGCTATATGCCGATACGAGTTGCTTGGAGCTTGTAGATCCGAGATATAGCAGCTCACATGATGTGTCTTAATTTTTTTGCAGGAAACCTTGATGAGTTTGAGAATTGCACACAATTTGTACAAAAACTACTTAGATGCCCTTTGATCCCATATCCAACGACCTCGAAGCTCGTATCACTGTAGCATATAAGATGAAGGAGGACATCATATTCTCCCGTATGTAAGAATATCATGTGCCACCACACCTTAGATGCTTTGGTGATACAAGCTCTTCGGAGGCGTTGGATTTGTGACCCAACACCTCCTCGGTGGTTCGAATGGTTTTTTGCAGAAAAGCCCCAAAAGAGTTTGGCCACTGCTTACAAGCACAAAGACTGCTCAGATGCCATTGGATCTCAGATCAAAGGACCTCCAAGCTCGTATCACCATAGCATCCAAGCTGCGATAGCACCTTATGTTTTCTTGCACGGGAGAGTATGAGGTGCTCCCGCACCATAGATTCTATGGTGATACGAGTTCACTGAGATCTAATGGCCCACAGTAGGAGGTTTGAATGTTTTTGCAATATACGGTTGATAGAGTTTGGGAAATGCGCAGAAAGTACAAGTACCATGCATGTGCCATCTGATCACTGGTCATACGACCTAGATGCTCATATCACCGTAGAGGGTAATTAAGCTACGGGGAGCACCTAATATTAGCACCGGGGAGCCGTTGGATCGAAGATGCAGCGGCACACACGAGGCCTGAATGTTTTATTTGCAAAAAAACTTTGGAGAGTTTGGAAATTGCGCATAATTATAAAGACTACTCCCAAGCCATTGGATCTCACTTCCAACGGTGTAAAAACTCGTATCACCATAGTATCTAAGCTGCGGGGGGATGTGATATTCTACGCCGCTGTCATTTTTGTTCGTAAACTTGCAAAATACGTGTAACTCGTGCTGTTACTTGTCTAACCGCGCAAAGTGTTTGTTCAAAAAAACCATCCTACACTGAAATATCGGAACAACACATGGGGGTCCCACTTGTCATTAATCAAATTTGGACCTAAAACTAACAAATCTGAAAGACGAGATTCGAACTGGCAACCTGGACTACAAAGTGTAAGTCGATAGCCTAAAAAATGAACGGTTGTTGGCTTTGTCCCATAACTTGAATTTATACAGTACTTGCGTTGAGTAGAGTAGAGGGAGTGCCTCGTCAACACATGCATGACCGTTGTCTCACTTACGGGTGGTCCCAGGTCTGCGATCTCAATCTCTCTTCTCTCCATCGTCTAACCTTTGCACGGGCACACACGAAGAGCGGCGCTAGCTTGCCGTGGTGTTATTACAACTAAAAAAAGCTTGGAAAATAGAAGAATCGTCTAGAACAAGAGACATTGCGGCTGGTCGAGACGGTGCTAACCGTGCCACGTTTGCATGATGAAGCTGTGTGGCTAGTGGGGTGTTTTTGACCGACTGGCTGGGTCCTGAGGTCGAACCATAGGTACTATGTCTGATACAGTATACTTTTACACGCATATTTTTCCTCCGTGCCGAGACGTGGCACACCCTACCGCGCGGTTTCGGTGTCCTCCCGGGTGGTGCTCGCATATATTCTTCCTAACGTGGGACGCCCTACCGTGCGTTTTCTGGGTCCTCCTTGGTCGTAGCGCCGATGCAAGTAAATGAGTCATCAAATGACAAAAGGACACCTTTCCCGCCGAGTAAATCAGTGAAGCACGGTGGCTAGTTAGTTGGGCTAGTTCGACCGATTAGCTAGGCCACCGCCACATTTGTTTTTTCAGCCCTTTTTTTATCTACTTGCTGGCAGGTAAATTTAAATATCCACCGCGGCGTTGCTCTGGTCTTTGGGTGCGGCAGGATTTTAAATTTTTTGATTGACGGGAGCAGGCGCGAAAGGATTTTTAATTTTTTGATTGACGGGAGCAGGCGCAGTAGCAATTAGTCACGATGACTCCGCCTGTAAAAACCCACAGCTCCCTGATGTGAGAAGTCGTCGACTGGTGTTTTACCGTGGTCAAAACCAAAAGATTCCCCGCTCCTTGGCTGGCTCCCTCTGCCGTCCCGTAGATTGCATTGCCTTTCAGCCGTTTCGCCCCCTTTGCTTCCTCTCTCCATTGCTTCTACCTGGTGCCATGGCGGCGCAGCAGATCACGGAGTCCGAGGTGAGGCGCCTAACACAGGAGCTCCATGCCAAGGATCCGGAGCTCAGGGCCAAGGACGTGGAGCTCCGTGAGCTCAAGGAGGAGAGGAGTGCCATGCTCCTCTGTTATGTGCGGTAGTTCACGGAGCTTCAAAAGCGGCAGGAGTCCACCACAAAGATGCTCGAGGCGTCGGCGGCGTTGCTGCAGAAAGCGGGAGATAAGATAGGCCGTCAGGGGAGCCGGTTGGAGTGCGAGCGGGCCGATCGTGACGAGGTCCAGGATCGCCTCAGCCACTTGGTGAACCAAGTTGCCACACACGTGTTGCGGCTGCGCGATGCCTACCGTCGTGACAGCGCGACGATGCCGGCCGTCGGGCTAAACCCGTTCGACCACCCGGTCGACTTCAACGAGTTGTGGCTTCCTGACCTGGTCTCCTTCTTCACCTATATCTCTGAGGATCTGAGCCGTCTCCGCATGATGGTGGGGGCTGAGCTGGACAAGGAGGGGTTGCGCGCTGCCGTCGCTGTTGCCGGGCGAATCCTTTCAGGGCTTCGTCACCAGAATCCATTCGTGCCATTGGATGCCGTCTTTGACGAGCTGGCTCCCGTCGACCGGGAGCAGGCTCTGCGGGCGGTTGCACCCTACATCACCAACGTCATGCGCCTCGAGAAGCAGAGGGACTTCGGTGGTGTTTAGGCGCCCTCTGCATGGGCATGTCCATGTCTCGGCGCCACATGACCGTTGGATCAAACTCAGACGGTGCAGATCCGTCACTGTAGCACAAAGCGTGTGGGTTTGTTTGGTTGCATTCTCATCCTAATATAGTTGTTTCCTCTTCGTGTATTTTTGTCAACCTACTAGTGTGGACTCATGCACCCTTCATGTACTCTGCCAAACACCCAAAAGTGGGTCGAGAAGGGAACTTTTGCTCCCATCCCGTGAACCCTTCATACACCCTGTCTAACACTATACGATGTGCTTCATATGGTTCATGTTTCGTGGAGTACTGTAGCACCGTACTTTCCGTGCGTTGTGGACCTAGTTCTGTTAACATTGATATCACCGTTCATTCTCGACCGAATAGTCGAAAAAGCGGTACTATGTTACATATAGGAGTAGTTAACATGCGCACAACACAGCAACAAGATTGTGTAGTACTGACGTATGAATCACTGCACATGCCTAATAGTAGGAGCACTGCGTATGTTCAAGTGGCTGCCGTGTTTCGCACTCCTCCATCGTAAGAGTGGAAATGCTTTATGTAATCATTTTTTTTCTTCAGAATGAAAAAAAGTGGACACGCTCTACCGTGCGGATCCTCCTCCAACCATGCACTAAATTACTCACTTTTGCCGACGTGTGGGACAGCCAGCACCTGGGTCCACCAGCAATGCACTAAATTACTCCGTAGTAGAGTGACGGTAGAAATCACAAAGCCCAATGAGCCGTCAAATCACCAGTAATGAGCCCAATGAGCCGTCAAATCACAAAGCCCCCTCCTTTCCAGCAGTAAGTTGGACGGACGAAGCAACCATCATTTCACTCTTCTCTCTCAGCTTCCTCTCTTGAAGAAAACCCCCACTCGCTTCGCTTCTCCCTCATCTTGTTCCTCCTTTCACTCTTCTCTCTCAGCTTCCTCTCTTGGATGGACGCCGGAGCACCGGCCGACGTGATGTCTATGGCTCTGGCTAAAACCATCGAGGCTCATGGTACGAAGAAGCGCAAGCACCCCGCCGAGACTCCCGCAGACAAGCTCAAAGCCATCGCCCTGTCCAAGCCCCCCTCTCTGGGATCCCTCATTAAGAAAGTCCAGGTAATGTCTCTTGTTGACGATCTTTTTATCGATCTTGATCGTGTTTTTTCATCTAACACGCAGTACTAGTACTGGTAGTACAACTTTCTGGGTGATCTTGCATGTGATTTTAGTGTGCCAAATGACGGTTCTGAATTCCTCTTTTGACCAAAACATGCGAGAGGTTGACACTGATTTCTTATAGATTACTTTCAACTACTCCCTCTGTCCCAAATTTCTTGTCTTAGATTTGTCTAGATACGGATGTATCTAATACTAAAATGTGACTTGATACATCCGTATCTAGACAAATCTAAGACAAGAATTTTGGGACGGAGGGAGTAATTTATGAACATCAATGCTACCTTTTAAGAGGGTATATTTGCCTCAGTAACTTGTGTTATGGATATTGCATGTAATCCCTCTGCTCTCATGCCTTTGAAGACATGTTCTAGTGTCTTTGTTCACTCATTTCTGTGCGTATATGTAGTCATATGTGGAGTATAATATCGAAGATCATCTTATATTTCTGAACGGAGGTAGTAATGAGATATGGTTTCTGTTTGAATTAGAACCAGGTCCGCGGTGGAGATGAAGTTCTCAAAGTCATGCCGCATGAAATGGAAGACCCGATGATGAGTTCTACTGCTGAACTATCCAGCTGCTGTGTCCTTGTGGCCACGTGTCCTGAACTAGTGTTTTCCTGTAGCATTGTTGTCACGCGTGTTCTCGAGGATGTACTTGACCACAACAATTTCTTGGTTGTGCCTTTGATTACGAAGGGTGTGGTTCTTGTAAAGCTTCCCAACAAATCTGATGCGGGCTGTCTTCATCATCATGTTTATGAGTGGAAAGACCACTCTGTTAGGTTCTCCAAGGTTGACAAGATGGTGATGGTGCATGTAGACATCTCACACGAAGTCCATGGCCTAGTCAGTTATGCGGGGTTCATCCCGTAGGTCGGTGGCAAGAAATAGTCTGCAGAGTTTAGTTAGTGCAACTTTGCTTGTCTGTAGTAAGTACTATTGTTCAGTACTTGATTTGTGTTTGTGAACCCTGTATTGTTTATTAGTACTGCCGCTTTTGGTGTGTGGTCAGTCTTGAGAACGGTCTATGTTAATGTCTGTCCACTCAATTCAGTGTGTACATTTTGAAGTATCCAGATCATATTTTTTTGTGAGGACGGTTTATCAATTATGGTTACACTCCAATATATGTATGCATTGCAGGGTTTATCGCACCCACCAGGATTTCTAGTCCCATGGATGTTCGGTCCATACGATTTGTCATGACCTTTGGATTTCCTGCTTTTGAGAGTAGGCAGGGCCCCTGCATGCCACGCGTAGTTGGACGATCAATCTTTTGTTTAGTACTTCAACATAGTGATTTCCTGGTAAGGATTCACTCGTGTCACATCAAGTAAATCTTATTGATTTACTGTCTAAATCTTATTGATTTAATGTCATGTTTTCTTTCTTTTCCTGCAATTTTGCGATGCAGGTTTTGCCATATGACATTCATCATAGAATAAACCGTTTGGTTTGCTCTACGATGGCTATTTTTGCAGGTTTCACTTCTTATGTTGTGTCAGTAATGAAGGCACTATCCATCACTTATATTACTGGAGAAAATTGGATCAGTCTGTTCTCTGAGTACAAGCTGAATCCCTATGATGAACTGCAGTTTGCTTTAACAAAAACGCCACAATTAGTCCTCATGTTTAAAAGAAATGAAGAAAAAACTGGATCACGGTCACGGATCCTATTCAAGTTAGAAAGCTGATCATAGCAGAACAGACACGATCGCCGCTGTCTCACACAGATCGAGCACCGGCAGTTGCTCTAGCACTGACAGCGGCAGCAGCTCAGTCTGATCCAGTTGAAGATTGGGCACCGACCGCCTTAGCGGATCAGTCTGATCTACTGGAGGATCGGGCATCGACACCGGCACCAGCTCTACAAGGAGCACCATCTCTGGCAGCAGCAGCGGCTTCGGCACCTGCACCAACACTTGCACTTGCATTTGGTCCGGCCCGTGCAGTTGCACCGGCAACAGACTGGGCTACAGTTCGCACTTCATATACCAAAGTCCTTACAAAAACCGACATGTCCACCTTCTTGGTAAGCATTGGCCGCCCAAGTGCTTCGTTCTTTTTTCTTTCCATGTTGTTTCACATGATTCACTGTGTTGATCTAACTGTTTGGGTATGTCTTCTTGTTTTCAAATAGAGAATTCCTAGAGCAACGAGGGAGTCGTTCGACAATCCGGGCGACCGCGGCCAAGTTTCTCTTACCATGCGCAGCCTTGGTGTGAATGAACCTGCTCAATATATCGTAAGTACAAAGGATGGTCGCATGATGATTGATGCTAAAGGATGGTCAAGGTTCAAATCTAAATCATATCTTGCGGTAGGGGATGATGTCAAAATCGAACTTTCTCGGCAAGGAGAGCTGGTCCAAATCAACTTTGAAATTCTTCAGTAGCAGCACGCAATTGCCGAACTGATCTATCCTCCGAGAGATTTTGATGTAATAATCTGGCATGGTGAAACAAGTGTCCTATGTGTATAAGTAGTACGACAGTATTATTTATCACATGGTATATCGTTGATAGAATTGCAACTCTGATTGCTGGTTAGGAACTGTCGTTTGATTTCATTCCAACAGCTGTCGTGCTTTATTCAATTTTGTGTATTCGCCTTGCGACAGCATCTAAAACCAGCGCAGTACCGATCGCTTGCAATATGACAAGCGCTGAGGTAGAACACATGGGCCCCCAAACATGCAGGATCGGCCTGCGGCCCAAAGTCCAGAACCATGAGCCTATCTGAGTATTATATTCTCAGCTGAACCCCCATAAAAAAAAGTTGAACCCCCATAATGCCCGTGCGTTGCAGAGGGAGTATATTTCTCGGCAAGGTGAGCCTGTGATATAAAAGATTTGTATATTTCTTTATAGAGGGAGTATCTCTCTGTCAAAAAATATATTTATGTGTAAGTAGCTACTCCTGTCTTTCCACTTCCTTTCGTTGATATGTGGGGAAACCGGCAATGGGGTCCACGTGCCATATGCACAAATTAGAGTGCACAACTTCATGATAGACACAACCCGGTCATAGTGTCGCAGTAATGCCCAATGAGCCGTCAAATCACAACGCCCCTTTCCAGCTTTAGCAGTAAGCTGGGCGGATGAAGCAGCAATATTTCACTGGGCCTGAATCCCCTTCTCCCTCGTCTGCTTGTTTAGAGAAAAACCCTGCTCGGCGATTGCATAGGGTTTTCTCATGGAGAACCAGGTACGAATTCTTCATCCATCCCCGATAAATCCAAGTCCCTTGGTCGCATGTAATCCTAGGATGGCAGCCGCCACCGTTGATGCATTTTTCTTCGTACTGAATCTAGTGTGTTTCAGTTGCAGCGCCCAAAGTGCGAGTACCCTACAGATTTCTGCGCCCACGGCGAGACGCCACACTTGTTCCTTCTCATCCTACCACAGCATTTTGAAACGCGCACAGTATGTTCCTAGAATCCTCTTCTCTATCCGGGAGGGTGGGGTTTTTCTGAACATGTTGTGTTCTCATATTATTTTTCTTGCAGTGTATTATTTGCTCTGCCAGAACACATGTACTCAAGATGCTCGGCCTTGCCATAACTGAATACACTAGTTTAATGTTCATAGTGCAGACAATCCATGGATATTGCTTCCGAATTGGGTTCATGAACCAAGAAGATCGCTGCTTTTTATGGCTGAACTTGGATAAACTTTTTCAAGTGTTGCGGACTGAAAGTTGGTGCACGAATGTTGATGGAAATAGCTGAACCTGGTCTCATCTTCACTGTGATCTTCCACCCCGACGTCGTTCCAATTGTTCATCCATGTTAGTTTTGTATCTGGTTATTGCTTGTTGCCTCCATTACTTCTTAATCCACCTATTCTGTCTCACTAATCACAACTTAACTTTAGAAGTAGCAACAAATCTCTCACGAAGATGCTACTTCTAAATAATATTGTCTCATAGTTGGTGGCACGTGTAGGTTTTTTCAGAGTTAAGCAGTCTGCTCATTTGTTACTCTGTAGTAACTCGGCTGTTACTAATGGCACTGAAGTTGACTGGATCGACATCCACATGTTCCTACACTTTATTGATCATCTTGAGGTCCTTGTGGAGCGTTTCAATGGTGGAAGGCCACATGGGATATGTGTGCCACTGCTGCACTCGTTGAACAGGTCCAACTGTGTCGAGAAACTTATGGTACAAGCTGTTTTCTGTTATATATGTTGTTCATAAACTATTGCTTATACACAGTTTTACAGTTGTGATGTTCTTGAAACAGGAACTCCTGAGTTCTATTGTTCCTATACTTGCGCCTGGTCATAACATGATGTTTATGTCGACCTACTCAATTCCCCTTGGAGGCGAAAAGATACTTATTCGTGGGTGGTCTCAGATAATGAAGGCCCGTCCATCTTGGACAATAGGACAGAAGATTATGTTCATGCTTTTCCATGGCTCTAAAGCAAATATCCTGTTTATTGACCATGTTGCGAGATGAAGCCGCTTTCAGAAGGTTGTGGATGCGCGGGGTGGCGCCTGGGGCTTGGCGGCCTCACCCTTGGTTAACTGTAGCCTGTAGGCAAAGTAGCACTGTTCGAGGCGTGCTTTGTACGGTTGAACCTGTATAAGTACTCATACTGCTTTCAGCATTGGTTGTTAAGTGCCCCTGCTGGTTTTAGTTAAGGTTGTTAAATACTCCTACTGCTTTTACAGTATGTCATGTTTCTTCAGTCTTGTCTTCCTCTAGCCGCCAAAATCAAACCAGCGCCAGCAGGGCCGCCTGCTTCCGCCTCCCACGGCTGGCTGCGCCTCAGTGCACGCATCGCCGCCCCGCCGTCTCCTAAATCGTTAACACCAACGTCCTCCGCGCGCTTTGGTGCGCTTGCCGCGGCGCCGCCCTCTCGCGCTGTCAAATGGTCAACAAACAACAGGAATCGGTAGAAGTACGTGGAGAGGATGACAGTAGGGGCCCACCACGTCAGCGTATGGAAAAATAAAATGCTTCCTCCTAGTGTTTTCCTGACATCTGGGACCCACGACATTGTGAGCGTATATAGTCAATAGACAAGAGAACATCACAAGATCGGCTGACACATGGGACGTAGCTACTCGAGCAGTATTTTTTTTGTTTGATATTGTTGAGACGGAGCAGGGTTTGAACTAGGCTGTGGCCCGTCTACCCCAGGCTTATATTTTAGGGACAATTGCATTTTTACCCCCAGTTGGTTCCTACCCACGGGTTTTGCCCTTACTTTTCGAGCTTGCTCAGTTTTGCCCTTACTTTTTCCATCGAGGTCCCTCAAATGCCCTTTGACCGTTTGACAAAAACTTTGAAAATTCATAACTAGTTCATACGAACTCAAAAAAATACAAATAAGATATCAAAATTTTCAGATAAACATTACCTTTATGGGCATATCATTTTCATTCAGGACAAAAGCATCATTTAAATTACCTGAGGTAATTATTGTTATTAACATTATTTATAATAAATAGGTATAAACAATATTTTTTTCACGAATAAAAATTACATGCAAATGTAGGTGATGTTTTCTGAACATCCTGATAGCTTATTTGCATTTTTTCTGAATTTGTATCAACTTGTTATGAATGTTCTAACGACTTTGACCATTATTTGGAAACTTCATAACAAGTTGATACGAAGTCAGGAAAAATGCAAATAAGGTATCAGGATGTTCAGAAAACATCACCTACATTTGCATATAAGTTTTATTCAAACAAAAAAAATATTGTTTATACCTATTTATTTTAAATAATGTTAATAACATTAATTACCTCAAGTAGTTTGAATGATGGTTTTTTCCTGAATGCAAATGATATGCCCATAAATGTAATGTTTATCTAAAAATTTTGATATCTTATTTGCATTTTTTTGAGTTCATATGAATTAGTTATGAATTTTCAAAGTTTTGGTCAAACGGTCAAAGGGCATTCGGGGGACCTCGATGGAAAAAGTAAGGGCAAAATTGAGCAAGCTCGAAAAGTAAGGGCAAAACACGTGGGTAGGAACCAACTAGGGGTAAAAATGCAATTGTCCCTATATTTTATGTTCACCATGTGACCAGCCCAGCTATTTTTTCTTTGTGCAAATGAGCCCAGTTTATTTTTTCTGAAGAATACCCAATCCAGGCCTACTTATTTTTCTACGCCTTGAAAGTAATATGAAATGTGTTGTAAATATAAAAACAGATGACAAATTGGCAATTACTTTAGAATTTCTGATTTTTTTCACATTTTCATATTCCTATTTCACTGGGCATTAACCTAATTCAAATATATCTTCAAAGTACTTTAAATCTGGCTCGACATTTTGGTATTAAAAATAGTTTGGAACCCACAGAAATATGCGAAATTGGCCCTGGCCAACCAAAAAAAACGACCGCAATAAATTGCATAAGAAGTTGCCATGAGCTATATATAAATCATTAAAAAAAGAGGGACTAGTCTGACTTGTGGGCCTGTTTATTTGACGCATATGCAACATTTTTTTAGTTATTATATACTATGTCAACAAATGATTCTAGCAGACATAACCGCTGGATGTCAATCCCACGGCCGTTGTGTTTCTTCAATCTCTGATCTTCTTGCTCCAGCCGCCAAAGCAGCGCCGGTGGGACTGCCTGCTCCCGCCTCCTGTCACGACCGGTTTTTCAATAAAATAATTATTGAGAAAATCGATCTTTAAATCCCAGTATAGGAAAAGTCATCCTCACTGGTAGACAAAAAACTTGATGAACAGAGGGCCAGTAGCATTAAATATATTACAGGGTTGAGCTGAGGCTGCTCAACAATTTATTACAAGCTCGCCAATATTTTACATAAGGGCGGTTATGACACAGGGGTGTGGTGGCATGCTACTAGCTCGAGGTAAAAGTGGTGGTGGATAACTTGGCTCCTAACTAGCAGCTCATCGAGCGTCGAGGTGAGGCTCGATGAATATATTCTAGGGTTGCGGAAGTGGATAATACAATGACCAAAACAGGATCGCACGGGACTGACTGGGACTCCTCTAGGCGTCGGACTCGCTATCAAACTCTTCATCCATGAGATCGCCTTCGTCAACATCTGGCCAAATCAACAAGCCAAGTGAGTACTTTGATAGTACTCGCAAGACAGTTCGGACAAAAGATATAATCAATGAATGCATGAATGCGTCATGAATAAAAATTATGCTCATACAACAGCAATAATATTGCAGGGCTTGATAAATAAAAAAATAACTGAAAACCGATCGGGTGTCTGGAGCGACGCCTCGAAAGGTAAACAAATAAAAATCATGCCGCAGTCGGGCGTCTAAGCGACACCACATAAAGGGCTTAAAAAAAATACCACAGTCGGACATCTGAGCGACGTCACAGACAGGGCTTATAAGAGAAATGCCATAGTCGGACATCTGAGCAACGTCACAGACAGGGCTTATAAGAGAAATGCCACAGTCAGACATCTGAGCGACGTCACAGACAGGGCTTATAAGAGAAATGCCACAGTCGGACATCTGAGCGACATCACAGACAGGGCTTACAATAAATGTAAATAACAAGAATGCCACTGCCGGATGTCTGAGCGACATCACAGACAGGGCCTACAATAAATGTAAATAACGAGAATGCCACCGTCGGACGTCTGAGCGACATCACAGACAGGGCTTACAATAAATGTAAATAACAAGAATGCCACCGTCGGACGTCTGAGCGACATCACAGACAGGGCTTACAATAAATGTAAATAACAAGAATGCCACCGTCGGACGTCTGAGCGACATCACACACAGGGCCTACAATAAATGTAAATAACAAGAATGCCACCATCGGACGTCTGAGCGACATCACAGACAGGGCTGACAGTAAATGTAAATAACAAGAATGCCACCGTCGGACGTCTGAGCGACATCACAGGCAGGGCCTACAATAAATGTAAATAACGAGAATGCCACCGTCGGACGTCTGAGCGACATCACAGACAGGGCTTACAATAAATGTAAATAACAAGAATGCCACCGTCGGACGTCTAAGCGACATCACAGACAGGGCGTACAATAAATGTAAATAACAAGAATGCCACCGTCGGACGTCTGAGAGACATCATAGATAGGGCCTACAATAAATGTAAATAACAATAATGCCACCGTCGGACGTCTGAGCGACATCACAGACAAGGCTTATAATAAATGTAAATAACGAGATTAGTCCATCCACAAGAAAAATCTTTAACCGGATTTATCACACATGTATTCCACCGGGGTTTTGTCACTGAGACTGATATCTGACAAGATAAGATGAATATAGTACTTGATCAAGAACAAGATGATTTCAAGAATTTGAGACTCTGCAGAGTTTTTATGAACTGACCACAGGCAACGGATTTCCGTAGTCACGAAGGACTAGTTCCGTTTATGGTATTTCAGTAGAAACACATTTAACTAGTACACACCCATTTCACCTCACGATGCCAGGAATCACCCTGGACAACGTCCAAGAAAAACTTTGAGACGGGGAGGCCACAACCTCGAGTAGCATGAGATCAAATTTCTATACGCGCGCTCTAAGGGGTGCCCCCCTCTCGGTCCCAACCGGAAACACCCATGCCCCCTGACCGGATGACGGGCTTTAATCCAGGGCCATGGAACCCTCATCCCGGCCTCTCTATTTGGTGTGTACCAGGAAAATGATTTGCAACTTACTATGCCATATTCCTTTCGGAAAACATGTGACAGTACAGGAAGGAATGAATGGAAATGTGATTTGTTTCACGATGACACGGAAGTCAAATAATCAGGCATAAGACTGGCATGTCACAACACTGCCATCTTACCCATCCTCATGCCAACACATGGCCATGCAAATATGTATCCAACAACATAATGCTTTCCGAAACTTACTTTCCACTTATGTGCATGAAATATAACATTCAAGAAAATGTTCGTAAACATGCCATGACTATACTAAAAATGCAAACATGCAATAGCCACTCATCATATCAAGAGTTCAAACATGCTTGCCTGGTTCAGAGTAGTCGGAGTTTAACTGTGTGAAGTTTGCAGCTCCGTCACCTCCTCCGGTATCTTCGATATAAGAAAAAAAAAATACGTATGCAACGTAAATACCATGAGTGTACAGAAAAGTGTTCCAAATAATTTTCAAATAAATGTGACAAAAAACTAGACAGCAAAATAAAGATGACAGAAAAGGAATCAATAAAAAATCATTTTCTGTCTAAAAGTTATAAGAGTTTTGGCCCAAGGACCCATCTGTAACAAAACAGAAAGTTTCCAGGGGGTTCTGCGGAAAAATCCAGAAAAACATTTCGTTTAAAAGAAATGACTGAGAGGCTGACAGGCGGGCTCCACCTGTCAGGTTTGAAATTTCAAACGGGGAAAACAGAGCGCGACGGCGCCCGCGAGGTGCGGTGGTTGCCGGCGGCGATCCACGGCGAGGCAAGGTGATCGGGGGTTACCTTTGAGATCAGTGCACCGTTCCGCGTCTCTGGGTGGTGGTGGTCGCCGGCGAGCACTGTGTCGACGGTGGCCCTTGCTCCGGCAGATGGCGGTTCGGGCAGTCGTGGATCTCGCCGGAGGGAGCTGCGGTGTTCAAATTGAAGAGGGGGTTAGCCTACTGGAGGCGGTACGAGGCTACGGGCAAGAGCAGGGCGGCGAAGGAGTTCTCACCGAAGAGAACTTTGCCGGAGCCCGAGGCGGACGGAGGTGGCCGGAGTCGAAGAAGAAACGCCCCTCGAGGTTCTCCCAGTTGCTAGGCGGGGTCTAGTTAGGTGGTGGAGTCGTGTGGGGGCGAGAGCAAGATCGGGGGGGGGGGGGGGGGCTATTTATAGCCGGCCCGAGGCGGTTGCCGTGAACGGATAAGTCCGGCGGTTGATTACGGCGGCGCTGTGGCGGGACGGTCGGCTTAGGGGCTTGAGCATCGCACAGGTGGAGCAGTGGTGCCATTTCGGGGTCCAGCTCAGCAAGGGAGGGAGGTTTACGGCCTGCCCTCGACGGAACGGCCGCACGGCCCGTCGGCGGCAGAGAACGTGCTCTGCGCGTGCCAGGCCACAGCGATGGTGCTGCATGCGTGCACTGGCAAGGAGGTGGGCACGCGGAGCTACCAAGAGGGTTGGGCGACGCCGAACGGCGTTATGCCGCAGTTTTGCTCCCTGTCGGCCGCTACGGTGGTTCTGCCGCCGCAAAGCACGTCGGCGCAGGCGGGCCAGGGCGCCACCGACGCCAGCAACGCGCCAAGCACGCGTGTGAAGCTCCGGACAAGCAAGCCAGGCTGTGAGCAACGTTCCAAGTGCACTGTGGGCATGTGACTGAAACTCTGACGGAGAACGACACTGCAATCTGAACTTAACTAAAGATGAACAGAAACAGTGCATGCCAAGTGTTCGACAGAATTATTCTGGTATGTAGGGATTTTTCCTTGAGCTGATTTTTTGTGGAGAGGTCTCTCATTGCAACTAGAGGTTGCTTGAATTTTGGTGGAATTTTTGGAGAAGTGTAGATATGAATTTCACCAAATTTGGCAAATCTGGTCTGAACTTGTAGAGAGTGATTTTTGAAATATTTGAAAAGAAGAAGAGTGGATCAAGATGGTTCTAGGTTGTGGGTGCTAAGGACTAACCATAGGTGTTGAGTTGAGGTCAAAAATCAAATGCATTAGGGTACTTGCTTTGCAAATCACCTAGGCTCAAAAGAAAAGACAAAATTATTTTGGAAAGAGAAATAATTGGAATAAAATCCAAAAATGGATTATATTAGTTTGGACAGAATGTTTGGGTTGTACCCAAGTGGGAGGAGGGGTTTCGGGGGAGTTTTACCATAAGAAGCATGGTAAACAAGAGTGGATCAAAATCAAATGAAAGCCCAAAAAATCAAAAAGGTTTTCTTTTTAGGAGAAACTAAATCCAAGAAAAGATTTTTTTGAGAGGGCAAACTCAGAAGAGGGTTTTTAGGAAGGGTTTAAATGACCTTCCTCAAACCAAGCAAGGCTCTTTCTGAAAACAAAAATCACAAAATTTTTGAAGTGTGACAGCACCTACCCCCTTAGGAAAAATCTCATCCCCGAGATTTCAGCTGATCCCTAAACAGGTGTGGGTGCTCTGTCCGAAGAAAATCCTCGCTCTCCGAAGTTGCTTCATTGTCGGTGTGATTACTCCACTGAACTCTGAAAAACTTGATGGTTTTCTGTTGGGTCCTCCTCTCAGAGTCTTCTAATATTTTTATTGGGTGCTCCCGGTAGGTGAGGTCTAGTTGCACATCAATATTCTCATGTGATACTTGTTTTTCTAGGTTGCTCACGTATTTTCTCAACTGCGAGATGTGAAACACGTTGTGGATACCGGATAAGTCTTCGGGTAGGTCTAGCTGGTAGGCTACCGTGCCTCTTCGGGCCACTATGTGAAATGGTACGATGAATCTTGGTGCTAGCTTTCCCTTATCCTGAATCGCTGCAGACCCTTCATAGGAGAAACTCTTAGGTACACCAATTCTCCGGGTTCAAAACTGATTTCCCGACGCTTTCGATCATAATAACTCTTCTGCCGACTCTGAGCTGTTTTGAGTCGATCCCTAACTGTTCTAACTTTCTCCTCGGCCTCCTTGAGCATATCTGGGCCGAAGATATGGCTATCTCCGGTCTCTGACCAATTTAGCGGGGTATGACATCTTCTTCCATACAGAGCTTCGAAGGGTGCCATTTGCAAGCTGGCTTGATAACTGTTGTTGTAAGTGAACTCTGCATATGGCAAACTTTCTTCCCAACTAGTTCCGTAGGTGAGGACACAGGCTCTTAGCATGTCTTCTAGGATTTGGTTTACGCGTTCAGTCTGCCCATCAGTCTGGGGATGGTATGCGGTACTGAAGGCTAGCTGGGTTCCCAGTGCCTGTTGTAGGTGATCCCAAAATCTAGAGAGGAACTGTGTGCCTGTGTCAGATATGATAGTCTTTGGGACTCCATGCAGGCAGACGATACGGGCAAGATAAAGTTTGGCCAGCCTCTGAGTGGTGTAGGTTGTCTTCACCGGAATAAAATGTGCCACTTTGGTTAATCTATCGGTTATGACCCATATGGCATCGTTTCCGTGTCGTGACCGTGGCAGTCCGACAATGAAATCCATTCCAATCTCGTCCCACTTCTACTCGGGTATCTTATTTGGCTGTAACAGTCCGGCTGGTTTCCGGTGCTCGGCTTTGATACGTTGACAAGAGTCACAGCATGCAATGAACGTGGCTATATCTCTTTTCATACCGTGCCACCAAAAAATTTCCTGAAGGTCTTTGTACATTTTTGTCCCTCCAGGATGGATTGAGTACGGAGCTGTGTGACTTTCAGCCAAGATTTGCTGTTTGAGGTCCTTGATATTTGGTACGCATAGTCTCTCTCTGTACCACAACATTCCTTGCTCATCTATGTTGAATTCTGAGGCTTTTCCCAAACTCACTTTCCTTTTTATGCCCTCAATGCTGGGTGTCCGTGTTGGGCTTCCTTGATCTTCTCCATCAGGGTAGGCTGTATTTCTAGATTCGACACACTGCCTTCCGTAACCATTATTAAATTGAGTCTGGCAAATTCCTGTTGAAATTCTGGCCTCAACTTTGGTATTTTGTCGTCGTCCTTGCTAGGATTCCGACTAAGTGCATCTGCCACGACATTTGCTTTTCCGGGATGATAGTGGATTCCAACATCATAATCCTTCACCAACTCTAACCAGCGTCGTTGCTGTAAATTTAGTTCCGGCTGTGTGAAAATATACTTAAGACTCTTATGGTCTGTGTATATCTCACAACGATTTCCAAGTAGGAAGTGTCTCCATTCCTTGAGTGCATGGATGATCGCTGCTAATTCCAAGTCATGAGTGGGATAATTCTCCTCATGCTTGCGAAGTTGTCTGGAGACATACACAACTACCTTGCCTTCTTGCATCAATATGCATCCGAGGCCTTTCCGGGACGCGTCACAATATACCTCAAAATTCTTGTGTATATCTGGCACAATTAGTACTGGTGCCGTTGTTAATTTGCTTTTTAACTATTGGAAGCTTTTCTGACATGCTTCTGTCCATTCAAACTTCTTGCCTTTCTTGAGCAATTACGTCATGGACTTTGCTATAGTGGAGAATCCTTCAATAAATCTCCGATAATAGCCTGCCATTCCCAAGATACTCCGTACGTCCATTACGTTAGCTGGTGGTTTCCAGCCAAGTACGGCCTTGACTTTTTCCGGGTCTACTGCGATACCTTCTTGGGTGAGTAAGTGGCCCAGAAAACCCACCTGTCTTAGCCAAAATTCACATTTGCTGAATTTGGCGTATAGTTGATGTTTCCTGAGTTCTCCGAGTACAATCCTGAGGTGCTCGGCGTGCTCTTCTAATGTTTTGGAGTATATCAGAATATCATCGATGAATACCACAACAAACTTGTCCATATACTTCATAAATACTTTGTTCATGAGGTGAACAAAATATGCGGGGGCGTTGGTTAGCCCGAATGGCATCACTGTGAACTCATACAGCCCATATCTGGAAGTGAAGGCTGTCTTGGGAATATCTTCTGTTCGCACCTTCAATTGATGGTATCCTGATCTCAAGTCAATTTTTGAGAAGACTTTGGCATGTGCGAGCTAATCGAATAAATCATTTATTCGGGGCATTGGGTATTTGTTCTTGATTGTGACCATGTTGAGAGCCCGATAATCAATGCACAATCTCAGTGTTCCATCCTTTTTCTTGGCAAATAAAATTGGAGAACCCCAAGGTGAGGAACTAGCTCGAATGTATCCTTTCTCCAATAATTTTTTTATTTGCTTCTTTAATTCCACCAATTCGGATGGTGCCATTCTGTAAGGTTTCTTGTAAATGGGAGCGGTTCCGGGTGCTAGCTCAATGCTGAATTCTATCTCTCGGTCCAGTGGCATGCCTGGTAGTTCTTCTGGAAATACGTCTGGGAATTCATATACTACTGGAACCTTGTTCAGCTCAGAAACTTCCACCTTGTTTAATCTCGGTTGCCGAGGTATTTGTCTCTCTTTGGCTAAAACTTTTATTTTCTTCCCATGATGGTGTGTGAGAATCACGGTCCGGTTGAAGCAGTCAATAAAACCTTTGTTGGTGGTTAACCAGTCCATCCCTAGGATGACATCCAGTCCGTTGCTTTCCAATACAATAAGGTTGGCGTAAAACTTCAATCCTTCAAATTCGATAACCACACCTTGGCAGTAACTCTGGGTCACTTGCTTAATTCCAGGGGACTTGATGATCATTGATTTTTCCAAGGGAAGCATCGAAAAATTATTTTGCAAAGCAAAACTCTTCGAAATGAATGAGTGAGAAGCTCCAGAATCAAACAAAACCATGGCAGGTATTGTGTTGACGGGGTACGTACCGAGTATGATATCTGGGGCGTTCTGTGCTTCCTCTTGGGTCACGTGGTTCAGGTGACCTTTCCGGTGGTTGTTATTGGGGTTGAAATTACTTTGCTTTGGTGCTGAATTATTTCCACCATTATTGGGCTTCGGGGTTGAGTTTCTTGGCTTGGGGCACTGCTTGGCATAGTGCCCTTCTTCTCCACAAGCGTAACAAGTAACGCCTGGGCGATAGGTGAATTCCTTGTCTCTTGCATGGAAATTCTTGATTGGGCGTGAATTATCCGTCGGGGTTTTGCGTACTGCATTCTTCTGAAATTCCGTCTTGCTTCTGGGGTTGCGAGCAAAAGTAGTCTTGTCCCTTTTGCGTTTGCGGAAATCTTTCAGGCTACATCGCTCATTTTCCAGAGTAATGGCCTTATCCACTAGTGTTTTAAAATCTGGGAAGGTATGCACAACCAGCTGGCATTTAAGGGTGGGTGCCAGGCCTTCCAAGAATTTTTTCCATTTTCTTGCTCTCGGTCATGCGCTCTTCATTGGCATAGCGAGATAGTAGGGTAAATTGGCTGTTGTATTCTGACACTATCATGGTCCTTTGCTTGAGGTCATCAAATTCTCTCTTCTTGATTTTCATAACACTGCTAGGAATGTGTGCCCCACGAAAACCTTCTTTGAAATCCTCCCAGGTTATTTCATTTTCGTTGGGGTGCAAGTGCAGGAAGTTTTCCCACCACGATGCGGCTGCTCCTGTGAGGTAATGTGGTGCATACAATACTTTTTCACGGTCTGAACACTGTGCGATAATTAATTTTCTCTCCATGTCTTGAAGCCAGTCGTCGGCCTCAAGAGGCTTGTCAGTATGGGAAAATGTTGGAGGACGCATCTTCTGTAACTCAGATAACTTGGATTGCGGTTGATACTGACCACGGTTACTTCCCATATTGATGAATTGGTTCATCATTTCCTGGTGTTGTTGCTGAGTCTGTTCATATAGACGACACACTTGTGTAAAAGTTGTTTCACTGTCCGGTTGACTTGTCTGACCCTGAGTGAAATTGTGGTTTTGCGGTGTGCCATAATCTTCTTCTGGCTGATTTGGCATGGAGCGCGTCCAAGGACGAGACATCTTTCACTCTGGGGATATATTTTGTGAAACTCGTAAGACAAGGATGAGAGTCGCAAAAGTCAATAAAATCACACACAAAGAACATTTTTTTAAAACTCCAGGATATTTTTTTGAAACACACAATTGCGCGCGGAGAAGGACTATTACATATCTTACACGCAACCATAATTATACATTACATCACTCAGGATATGCGTACATAATCCTGACATGTTATTAAAACTAGTGCACTCCTCCAGATCCTACATGATGCGCAAACAGGCTACTTCTCACAACCTATGTACATATAAACATATTACACAAGTCGACACATCGCATGGCGTCTACGCGTACTCAGTCGGAGATGGTGAGGATCTCCCTTGGCCTGCCGAGGGTGAGACGCAGTGACGCTGGGGAATCAACTTCCTCCTTGCTAATAGGTTCCAGATGAGGAACGCTGCGCTGAGCTGATGGAGCAGGTGCCGTAGGCGGGGTAACCTGAATAAGAGTGGGCGGAATAGATGGAGTAGCACGTATGGGAGTGGGTGCAAACAGTGGTGCTGCGCGAACGGGAGTGGGTGCAGAAAGTGGTGCAGCGCGAACGGGAGTGGGTGCAATAGCCTGGTTAAACTCCTCAGTGGTAGGAAAACGACATGCAGTGGCGAGAATGGAAGGTGAATGAGAAGCTGAGGACGAGATAAAAGTCAGCGGTGCAGCGGTGTGTAGGAGTTCCCTCCTGTTAGCAGCACAGCCATGAACTGAGTCCATGCGGGCAGCTACGAGGTCGTCCACCATGCTGTCAAAGGCTGCCTCCCGGGCTCGGAGGTACTCGACCAGCATCTCAAAGGCCTCGTCTCGCTCTCCTCTGGGGCAAGAGAATGAGTAGTGACAGGTGTAAGGCACATGGCATGGAAGGTAGCGGTAGCGACGGGTCTTTGTTGCAGGAAGGACATCCCGAAGACGAGCTATCGCCTCGCGGGCTGCCATCTGCATAGCATGCCTCTCTGTAGGCTGGCTCTCCCCAAGAAATGGAAGTGGCGTATCTCAGCACGCCCTCCCCTGAATTGCACCGCGGCCTGGTGCATGGTCAGACTGTCGTTGATCTTGTGTGGATAAAGTTTGAAGACTGGGCGCACGGATGGCCCCATCACGACCTGAACGATGATGAAGAGGAGTTTGACGAACCCCTCAGGCACGTTGGCGAACATTTGAGACTCGCAGTCGTTGCCGGCCATCTACAAAAGTAGGCAAAACTTCTGAGTGATCATATCATAAATTTTATGCTGACTGTCAGAAAAATGACTACATTTGTAAAAACATGAATAAACTCTGACATGCTAATAATTAAATTAGCTATCGTACCTAGTGGCTTCCTACAGTCAGCCTGGCTCTGGTTACCAAGTCTGTCACGACCGGTTTTTCAATAAAATAATTATTGAGAAAATCGATCTTTAAATCCCAGTATAGGAAAAGTCATCCTCACTGGTAGACAAAAAACTTGATGAACAGAGGGCCAGTAGCATTAAATATATTACAGGGTTGAGCTAAGGCTGCTCAACAATTTATTACAAGCTCGCCAATATTTTACATAAGGGCGGTTATGACACAGGGGTGTGGTGGCATGCTACTAGCTCGAGGTAAAAGTGGTGGTGGATAACTTGGCTCCTAACTGGCAGCTCATCGAACATCGAGGTGAGGCTCGATGAATTTATTCTGGGGTTGCGGAAGTGGATAATACAATGACCAAAACAGGATCGCACGGGACTGACTGGGACTCCTCTAGGCGTCGGACTCGCTATCAAACTCTTCATCCATGAGATCGCCTTCGTCAACATCTGGCCAAATCAACAAGCCAGGTGAGTACTTTGAAAGTACTCGCAAGATAGTTCGGACAAAAGATATAATCAATGAATGCATGAATGCGTCATGAATAAAAATGATGCTCATACAACAGCAATAATATTGCAGGGCTTGATAAATAAAAAAATAACTGAAAACCGATCGGGTGTCTGGAGCGACGCCTCGAAAGGTAAACAAATAAAAATCATGCCGCAGTCGGGCGTCTAAGCGACACCACATAAAGGGCTTAAAAGAAATACCATAGTCGGACATCTGAGCGACGTCACAGACCGGGCTTATAAGAGAAATGCCACAGTCGGACATCTGAGCGACGTCACAGACAGGGCTTATAAGAGAAATGCCACAGTCGGACATCTGAGCGACGTCACAGACAGGGCTTATAAGAGAAATGCCACAGTCGGACATCTGAGCGACATCATAGACAGGGCTTACAATAAATGTAAATAACAAGAATGCCACTGCCAGATGTCTGAGCGACATCACAGACAGGGCCTACAATAAATGTAAATAACGAGAATGCCACCGTCGGACGTCTGAGCGACATCACAGACAGGGCTTACAATAAATGTAAATAACAAGAATGCCACCATCGGACGTCTGAGCGACATCACAGACAGGGCTTACAATAAATGTAAATAACAAGAATGCCACCGTCGGAAGTCTGAGCGACATCACAGACAGGGCCTACAATAAATGTAAATAACAACAATGCCACCGTCGGACGTCTGAGCGACATCACAGACAGGGCTTACAATAAATGTAAATAACGAGATTAGTCCATCCACAAGAAAACTCTTTAACCGGATTTATCACACATGTATTCCACCGGGGTCTTGTCACTGAGACTGATATCTGACAAGATAAGATGAATATAGTACTTGATCAAGAACAAGATGATTTCAAGAATTTGAGACTCTGCAGAGTTTGTATGAACTGACCACAGCCAATGGATTTCTGTAGTCACGAAGAACTAGTTCCGTTTATGGTATTTCAGTAGAAACACATTTAACTAGTACACACCCATTTCACCTCACGATGCCAGGAATCACCCTGGACAACGTCCAAGAAAAACTTTGAGACGGGGAGGCCACAACCTCGAGTAGCATGGGATCAAATTTCTATACGCGCGCTCTAAGGGGTGCCCCCCTCTCGGTCCCAACCGGAAACACCCATGCCCCCTGACCGGATGACGGGCTTTAATCCAGGGCCATGGAACCCTCATCCCGGCCTCTATTTGGTGTGTACCAGGAAAACGATTTGCAACTTACTATGCCATATTCCTTTCAGAAAACATGTGACAGTACAGGAAGGAATGAATGGAAATGTGATTTGTTTCACGATGACACAGAAGTCAAATAATCAGGCATAAGACTGACATGTCACAACACTGCTATCTTACCCATCCTCATGCCAACACATGGCCATGCAAATATGTATCCAACAACATAATGCTTTCCGAAACTTACTTTCCACTTATGTGCATGAAATATAACATTCAAGAAAATGTTCGTAAACATGCCATGACTATACTAAAAATGCAAACATGCAACAGCCACTCATCGCATCAAGAGTTCAAACATGCTTGCCTGGTTCAGAGTAGTCGGAGTTTAACTGTGTGAAGTTTGCGGCTCCGTCACCTCCTCTGGTATCTTCGATATAAGAAAAAAAATATGTACGCAACGTAGATACCGTGAGTGTATAGAAAAGTGTTCCAAATAATTTTCGAATAAATGTGACAAAAAACTAGACAGGAAAATAGAGATGACAGAAAAGGAATCAATAAAAAATCATTTTCTCTTTAAAAGTTATAAGAGTTTTGGCCCAAGGACCCAAATGTAAAGAAACAGAAAGTTTCCTGGGGTTCTGCGGAAAAATCCAGAAAAACGTTTCGTTTAAAAGAAATGACTATGAGGCTGGCAGGCGGGCTCCACCTGTCAGGTTTGAAATTTCAAACGGGGAAAACAGAGCGCGAGGCGCACGAGAGTTGCGGTGGTCGCCGGCGGCGATCCATGGCGAGGCAAGGTGATCGGGGGTTACCTTCGAGATTAGTGCACCGTTCCACGTCTATGGGTGGTGGTGGTGCTCGCCAGCAAGCACCGTGTCGACGGCGGCCCTTGCTACGGCGGACGGCGGTTCGGGCAGTCGTGGATCTCGCCGGAGGGAGCTGCGGTGTTCAAATTGAAGAGGGGGTTAGCCTACTGGAGGCGGTATGAGGCTACGGGCAAGAGCAGGGCGGCGGAGGAGTTCTCACCGAAGAGAACTTTGCCGGAGCCCAAGGCGGACGGAGGTGGCCGGAGTCGAGGAAGAAAGGCCCCTCGAGGTTCTCCCAGTGGCTAGGCGGGGTCTAGTGAGGTGGTGGAGTCGTGCGGGGGCGAGAGCAAGCTCGGGGGGTGCTATTTATAGCCGGCCCGAGGCGGTTGCCGTGAACGGATCAGTCCGGCGGTTGATTACGGCGGCGCTGTGGAGGGACGGTCGGCTTAGGGGCTTGAGCATCGCCTAGGTGGAGCAGTGGTGCCATTTCGGGGTCCATCTCAGCAAGGGAGGGAGGTTTACGACCTGCCCTCGACGGAACGGCCGCACGGCCCGTCGGTGGCAGAGAACGTGCTCTGCGTGTGCCAGGCCACGGCGACGGTGCTACATGCATGCGCTGGCAAGGAGGTGGCCACGCGGAGCTACCAGGAGGGTTGGGCGGCGCCGAACGGCGTTATGCCGCAGTTTTGCTCCCTGTCGGCCGCTACGGTGGTTCTGCCGCCGCAAAGCATGCCGGCGCAGGCGGGCCAGGGCGGAACTGATGCCAGGAACGCGCCAAGCACGCGTGTGAAGCTCCGGACAAGCAGGCCAGGCTATGAGCAACGTGCCAAGTGCACTGTGGGCATGTGACTGAAACTCTGACGGAGAACGACACTGCAATCTGAACTTAACTAAAGATGAATAGAAACAGTGCATGCCAAGTGTCCGACAGAATGATTCCTTGAGCTGATTTTTGGTGGAGAGGTCTCTCATTGCAACTAGAGGTTGCCTGAATTTTGGTGGAATTTTTGGAGAAGTGTAGATATGAATTTCACCAAATTTGGCAAATCTGGTCCGAACTTGCAGAGAGTGAATTTTGAAATATTTGAAAAGAAGAAGAGTGGATCAAGATGGTTCTAGGTTGTTGAAAGTGCGTTATATTGACTAGAGGGGGGGGGGGTGAATAGGCGATTTTTAAGAATTCTTCACTGAGGAATTTGCCGGTGAGGAAATTCCTTAGCGAAGAACTACTAGCAGCGGAATAAGTACTCAGAAGTAAGCATAACAGAATACAGGCATGGTCATCATGATGAAATGAAGACTAGCACAGAGTATAGAAAGCGTGATCACAGGATAACACAAGATGAAGACAAACAGACTAAAGAAATTGAACTGAGGAAATTGAGAAAGTCTTCAGTCAAAGTCTTCAAACACAGATATGAACAAACACTCAACACAGTAATGAGGAAATGAAAGGGTTGAGGAAATAGAACCAGTTAGGTTGGTGAAGACAATGATTTGGTAGACCAGTTCCAACTGTTGTCTCAGTTGTACGTCTGGTTGGAGCGGCTGAGTATTTAAACTCGAGGACACACAGTCCCGGACACCCAGTCGCTGAGCACGCAGCTCAGGACACCCAGTCCTCACCGTATTCTCCTTGAACTAAGGTCACACAGACCTCGTCCAATCACTCGTGCTAAGTCTTCAGGCGACTTCCAAACCTTCACAGACTTGGTCACTCGGCGATCCACAATTCCTCTTGGATGCTCTAGACCATGACGCCTAACCGTCTGGAAGAAGCACAGTCTTCAAAGGTAACAAGCGTCGGATCCACGCAGGATCAATTTCTTCAGTGATGCTCAATCACTTTGGGTTTGTAGGGGTTTGGTTTTGGGTTTTCCTCACTTGATGATTTTCGCTCAAAGTCCTCGGAGGATGGGTTGCTCTCAAATGACAAGTGTCAAGTTCTCTCGGAGCAGCCAGCCAGCTAGTGGTTGTAGGGGGCCGGCTATTTATAGCCTAGGAAGCAGCCCGACATGATAAGACATAAATGCCCTTCAATGATATGACCGTTAGGTGGATATGATATTTTGGGACAGCTGGCGCGCAGCACAGCAACGGTCGGAAATTTGACTCTCAAATTCCTCAGGGTTATCATGTTCCTCACTGTGTAGGTAATTCGCACTGGCGAAGTCCTAACTCCTCAGTCAGAACAAATTCATCAGCGACCAGAAGAACTTCGTCTCTGTCACTGAAGAAAGTGACTGAACTGTATGAGATTTCCAAAGGCTTCACTCGAAGGGATTGGTAGGTGTAGGATTTTGAGTTGAGCATCACATGGAAATTTTTCCTTAGTATTTCCTCGACCCCCTTTAACAGTACGGTGTTTACAATGACTCAAGAAAGAGAAAATGAAACTACGAATACAAAAGTCTTCACGCTTCATGTTCCACAAATGAATACCAAGTCTTCAAGGTCACACCAATTTCTTCACTTTCAAAGTCTTCAGAAAGTCTTCAGAATATCAAAGTCTTCAGTTGAAGAACTTCATTTTTAGGGGTCGACTTTCTCTGTAAATATCAAACTCCTCGTAGACTTATAGACCTGTGTACACTCACAAACGCATTAGTCCCTTAACCTATAAGTCTTCAATACACCAAAATCACTAAGGGGCACTACATGCACTTACAGTTGTGGGTGCTAAGGACTATCCAGAGGTGTTGAGTTGAGGTCAAAAATCAAATGCATTAGGGTACTTGCTTTGCAAATCACCTAGGCTCAAAAGAAAAGACAGAATTATTTTGGAAAGAGAAATAATTGGAATAAAATCCAAAAATGGATTTTATTAGTTTGGACAGAATGTTTGGGTTGTACCCAAGTGGGAGGAGGGGTTTTGGGGGAGTTACCATAACAAGCATGGTAAACAAGACTGGATCAAAATCAAATGAAAGCCCCAAAAAATCAAGAAGATTTTCTTTTTAGGAGAAACTAAATCCAAGAAAAGATTTTTTTTTTGAGAGGGCAAACTCAGAAGAGGGTTTTTAGGAAGGGTTTAAATGACCCTCAAACCAAGCAAGGCTCTTTCTGAAAACAAAAATCACAAAAATTTTGGAGTGTTACACCTCCCGTGGCCGGCTGTGCTGTCGTGCAGGGTTCAGCGCCCCCTACTACTCCGACCGCTGGCCAGGGCATCCCTCTACTCACCCACACCCCCTGTTATTCTGCGGCGATGGCAGCCTCACACCGTAGCCGAACCGGTGAACCCTCATACTCCTCTCCGCATGGGCTTCCACTGTCGCGTCTTCCCCGGCTCCGCATCGTCCCCTTCCTAGGCCTCGCCGTCGTCCACCGCCGTGGTGCTCTCGACGCGGCGTGGTCAATGTGGTCAATGACCGACTTCCATCGGAAGAGTACTGTACGTGGAGAGGCTGACAGCTGGGTCCACGGCAGCCACAAGGAAGTGCCACCTTATTACGCGGAAAATAATTATTCCTCCACCTGACATCTGGGACCCACGGGATGGGCCACCAGTATTTCGCAAAAAAATGTTTCCCCCTGACTGCTAGGACCAACAGGTCGGACCACTGTATTTTGCGAAAAAAACATTCCCCCCGCTGTCAGCTCGGACCCACCGGAAGTGCCTCCTTATTACGCACAAAAAAATGAATTCCCCCCTGCTAGCTGGGACCAACCTTGGTGGGAGGCTGACTTGTGGGCCTACTAAGTTGACTGGGATGGAGGCCTTTGTCAACTTTAGTCAATATATGAACGATTCTAGCTCCAGTGACCGTACGATGTCCATCCAACGGCCGTAGTGCTTCTTCAACCTCTAGTCTTCTTGCTCCAGCCACCCAAAGCAGCGCCGGTCGTGTCGCCTGCTCCTGTCGCCCGTGGCCGGCTGTGCTGCCACGGAGGCCTCACCGCCCCCTACTACTCCCACCGCTGCCAAGCCATCCCTCTATGCACCCACACCCCCTATTATTCTGCGGCGACTGCAGCCTCACACCGCAGCTGAACGAGTGAAACCACATACTCCTCTACGCATGGGCATCCACTACCACGTCTTCCCCGGCTCCGCGTCGGCCCCCTCCTAGGCCTCGCCGTCGTCCACCACCCTGGTGCTCTCGGCGTGGCGCGGTCAACGTGGTGTGGTCAACGTGGCCACCGGACGTGGACTGTACGTGGAGAGGCTGATAGCTGGGTCCACGGCCGCAGCAAGGAAGTGCCTCCTTATTACGTGCAAAATAATTATTCCTCCACCTGATAGCGGGGACCCACCGGACGGGCCACCGTATTTCGCGAAAAAACTTTTTCCCCTGTCTTCCGGGACCCACTAGCTACATCTTCGCATGCAAGGAAATGCGTCTGAAAAAAAATAATTCGCCCCTCTGACTGCTGGGACCCACCAGCTACATCTTCACACGCAAGGAAGTGCGTCCGGGTGAAAAAAATCCAAAACGATTCGCCCCCCTGACTGCTGGGACCCACCAGCTACATCTTCGCAGGCAAGGAAGTGCCTGACAGTCGGGACCCACCTGGTCGAAGCGTGTGTACCGTTGTCATTCTGGTCACGAACGTGTACTTACATACTGGCAATGTATAGGCGCGCACGTGTCGTAGTAGAGGCGCGCACGTAGCATCTACACGTACGTACAGCGGTGAGGGTGCAAGAAAGAAAATACGACCACGTACGTACATACGGGCAAGGTCTCGAACGCCTACTCACGCATACGTTCATGGCTGGGTCGGAACAGAGAAACAGCGTCGTCGTTGTGTTCATGGGGAGGCAGCAGCATGCGTCGTGTTCATCGGGAGGCAACGGAACGCGTGGGAGCCAACTGGCTGGGTCGGAACGGAATGCGTGGTCGTGTTCATTGGGAGGGCGTGCACGGAACAGGCGATGGAAACGAGGCCTGGCGTACCGCACAACGGAGGAAACGGCTGTGTGTTCGACCGGCCATGTTCGAAATGGGGTCCTGTTGATCGGGAGGGGCCTGGCGTAAAGCAAAACGGAGGAAATGGACCTCCTACGGTCGAAACGGGGGTCCTGTTGATCGGGAGGGGTATGGCGTACCGCAAAACGGACGAAATGGACTTGTGTTGGAGTGCTACGATCGAAACGGGGGTCATGTTGATTGGGAGGGGTGTGGCGTACCGCAAAACGGACGAAACGGACTTGTGTTGGAGCGCTACGGTCGAAACGGGGGGGGGGGGGGGGGAGGGGTGGGGCGTACCGCAAAACGGGACTCCACAGGATACTGTTCATCTCCATCGTCGACCTCCTCCAGCCTCCACGGGCTACCGTCGACCTCCTCCAGCCTCCACGGGCTCCTATTCATCCAGCCTCCACCGTGCGCTACTCCACCGGCTACTATTCAACCACCCCTCCACGGGCACCCCTCCACTGTCTACTGTTCATCCAGCCCTCCACACCATGGGGTCCTGTTCAACCACCCCTCCACGGCCACCCCTGCACCGTCTACTGTTCATCCAGCCCTCCACACCACGGGTTCCTGTTCATCTAGAGGCAACGCCACCGCTCACTGTTCATCCAACCCCCCCCCCCATAATGCTCACTGTTCATCCAATCGATCGGCTTCAGTTAGCAGCAGTAGCGAAAGAATCGCTCCATCGGGTTCAGTTAACAGCCATCGATCGATCGCTCAGGTTCAGTAACGCGTAGCCTGCAGTGCAATCGCTCGGGTTCAGTTAGAGCCCAACGCCTCGCTCGGCTTCCGCTAGAGCCAACGCCTCGCACACACGCGTGTACGTATGAGAGAAACGCGCATCGCTCCGCCCCCTACCTCCCACCGTAACCGGCAACTCCCCGAAATTTTCCTCCCCCTCGCTTCTACCACGGTTTTTTCCGTCATGGACGGCCCAAAGAATGTCATGCAGTTGCGTCTCCGGCCCGCCCAGGATGAAAAACCCATTTTCTATCATGATTTTTTGTCATAGAAGTAGCAGCCCACCACATCTATGATGATACCGGGTTTTGTCACAATTATTGTCATAGAAGTGCCATATGTATGACAGAAAAAAAATTCGTTCGGCCCAAAATGTCACGGATGTATCTTTTTTTTGTAGTGTACGTAGCGTTGTCATCCTGGTCGCGAACGTATATGTACATACTGGTCGATGTAGAGGCGCGAACGTGTCGTAGTAGAGGCGCGCACGTGTCGTATTAGAGGCGCACATGTAGCATGTACACGTACGTACAGCGGCCAGGGTGCAAGAAAGAAAATACGGCCACGTATGTGTACATACGGATGGGGTCTCGAACGCCTACTCGCGCATACGTACGACAAGGGCTCGTGTTCATGGGGAGGCAACGGAATGCGCCGTGTTCATGGGGAGGCAACGGAATGCGTCGTGTTCATCAGGAGGCAATAGAACGCGTGGGAGCCAACCGGCTGGGTCGGAACGGAATGCGGGGTCGTGTTTATCGGGAGGGCTTGGACGGAACAGGCGATGGAAACGAGGCTTGGCGTACCATAAAACGGAGGAAACGGACCTCCTACGGTCGAAACGGGGGTCCTATTGATCGGGGGGGTGGCGTACTGCAAAACGGAGGAAACGGACCTCCTACGGTCGAAACGGGGGTCCTGTTGATCGGGAGGGGTGTGGGGTACCGCAAAACAGAGGAAACGGACCTCCTACGGTCGAAACGGGGGTCCTGTTGATCGGGAGGGATGTGGCGTACCGCAAAACGGAGGAAAGGATCTCGTACGGTCGAAACGGGGGTCCTGTTGATCAGGAGGGGTGTGGCATACTACAAAACGGATGAAATGGACCTCCGACGGTCGAAACGGGGGTCCTGTTGATCGGGAGGGGTGTGGCGTACCGCAAAACGGACGAAACGGACCTCCTACGGTCGAAACGGGGGTCATGTTCATCGGGAGGGGTGTGGCGTACCGCAAAATGGGACTCCATGGGATACTGTTCATCTCCACCGTCGACCTCCTCCAGCCTCCACGGGCTACCGTCGACCTCCTCCAGCCTCCACAGGCTCCTGTTCATCCAGCCCCCACCGCACGCTACTCCACCGGCTACTGTTCAACCACCCCTCCACGGGCACCCCTCCATCATCTACTGTTCATCCAGCCCTCCACACCACGAGGTCTTGTTCAATCACCCCTCCACGGCCACCCCTCCACTCTCTACTATTCATCCAGCCCTCCACACCACGGGGTCCTGTTCATCCAGAGGCAACGCCACCGCTCACTGTTCATCCAAACCCCCCGCACAACACTCACTGTTCATCCAATCAATCGTCTTCAGTTAGCAGCAGTAGCGAAGGAATCGCTCGATCGGGTTCAGTTAACAGCCATCGATCGATCGCTCGGGTTCAGTAACGCGTAGCCTGCAGTGCAATCGCTCGGGTTCCTCGCTCGGGTTTAGTTAGAGCCAACGCCTCGCACACACGCGCATATGTGTACGAGAGAAACGCGTATTGCTCGGCCCCCGAGCTCCCACCGTAACCGGCAACTCCCTAAAATTTTCCTCCCCCTCGCTTCTACCATGGTTTTTTCCGTCATCGACGGCCCAAAGTGTGTCATGCAGCTGCGTCTACGGCCCTCCCAGGACGAAAAGCCCAATTTCTGTCATGATTGTTTGTCATAGAAGTAGGAGCCCACCACATCTATGATGATACCGGGTTTTGTCACAATTATCGTCATAGAAGTGTCATATGTATGACAGAAATAAATTTCGTTCGGCCCAAAATGTCACGGATGTGTCTTTTTTTTGTAGTGGTTTTCAGTGGAAAGATGGATGAACTTATGAAATTGTTTGCTACTAAGAGTGCTCCTATTGATCCTAATTATATGCCTTTGTCTACTTTGATTGACAATAATAATGAATCTATGGATGTGAATTTTGTTGGTAGGAATAATTTTGGTAACAATGCTTATAGAGGAAATTTTAATTCTAGACCGTTTCCTAGTAATTCCTCTAATAATTATGGTAATTCCTACAACAACTCTTATGGAAATTTTAATAAGATGCCCTCTGATTTTGAGAATAGTGTTAAAGAATTTATGATCTCTCAAAGAATTTTAATACTTTGCTTGAAGAAAAATTGCTTAAAGTTGATGATTTGGCTAGGAACGTTGATAGGCTTTCGCTTGATGTTGATTCTTTGAAACTTAGATCTATTCCACCTAAGCATGATATCAATGAGTTTCTCAAAGCCATGAGAATTTCCATTGATGAGTGCAAAGAAAGAACCGCTAGGTTGCGTGCTAAGAAAGATTGCTTTGTAAAAGCGTGTTCTTCTAGTTTCCATGAAAATAATGATGAAGATCTAAAAGTTATTGATGTATCCCCTATTAAATCCTTGTTTTGCAATATGAATCTTGATAATGATTGGACTGAAGATGAGTCAACTTTAGTTAAAAGGCGTCCCAATAATTCGGAGTTTTTAGATCTTGATGCTAAATTTGGTAAAAGTGGGATTGGAGAGGTCAAGACATTAAATAGCATTGAACTCACTATTATGGATTTCAAGGAATTTAATCATGATAATTGTTCTTTAATAGATTGTATTTCCTTGTTGCAATCCATGTTGAATTCTCCTCATGCTTATAGTCAAAATAAAGCTTTTACAAAATATATTGTTGATGCCTTGATGCAATCTTATGATGAAAAACTTGAGTTGGAAGTTTCTATACCTAGAAAACTTTATGATGAGTGGGAACCTACTATAAAGATTAAAATTAAAGATCATGAGTGCTATGCTTTGTGAGATTTGGGTGCTAGTGTTTTCACGATTCCGAAAACTTTATGTGATATTCTAGGTTTCCATGATCTTGTTGATTGCTCTTTAAATTTGCACCTTGCGGAATCCACCATTAAGAAACCTATGGGAAGGATCAATGATGTTATTATTGTTGCAAATAGGAATTATGTGCCCGTAGATTTTTCTCGTTCTTGATATAGATTGCAATCTTTCATGTCCTATTATTCTTGGTGGACCTTTCCTTAGAACGATTGGTGCAATTATTGATATGAACGAAGGGAATATTAGATTCCACTTTCCATTAAGGAAAGGCATGGAACACTTACCTAGAAAGAAAGTTGAATTACCTGATGAATCTATCATGCGAGCTACTTATGAATTGAATGCCAAAGATGACACTACTTAGATCTATCCTCGCTTTTATGCCTAGCTTCGGGCGTTAAACAATAGCGCTAGTTGGGAGGCAACCCTATTTTATTTTTGTTTCTTGCTTTTGATTCTGTTTAGTAATAAATTTTTCATCTAGCTTCTGTTTAGATGTGTTTTCATGTTTTAATTAGTGTTTGTGCTACCAAGTAGAACCTATAGGATAACCTACGGTGATAGTTAATTTGATTCTGCTGAAAAACAGAAACTTTTGCGTGCACAAAAATAATTTTAGTAATTCACATAAACTTGCTTTTGCGTTGATTATTTTTGCTTTAGATCAATAGACAAATTTCCCAGGACTTCCTATTTTGGTGGGAGTTTTAGAGTTCCAGAAGTATTCGAAAGTTACAGATTGCTACAGACTGTTCTGTTTTTGACAGATTCTGTTTTTCGTGTGTTGTTTGCTTATTTTGATGCATCTATGTCTAGTATCAAGGGGTATGAACCATAGAGAAATTGGAATACAGTAGGTTTAACACCAATATAAATAAATAATAAGTTCATTACAGTACCTTATGTGGTGGTTTTTCTTTCTTGCACTAACGGAGCTTATGAGATTTCCTGTTGAGTTTTGTGTTGTGAAGTTTTCAAGTTTTGGGTAAAGATTTGATGGACTATGGAATAAGGACTGGCAAGTGCCTAAGCTTGGATATTCCCATGGCACACCAAGATATTCAAGGATAACCAAAACCCTAAGCTTGGGGATGCCCCGGAAGGCATCCCCTCTTTCGCCTTCGTCTATCGGTAACTTTACTTGGAGCTATATTTTTGTTCGCCACATGATATGTGTTTTGCTTGGAGCGTCATGTATGATATGAGTCTTTGCTTTTTAGATTCCCACAATAATCCTTGCTGTACATACCTTTTGGGAGAAGCCCACATGATTTAGAATTTATTAGAATATTCTATGTGCTTCACTTATATCTTTTGAGCTAGATAGTTTTGCTCTATGTACTTCACTTATATCTTTTAGAGCACGATGGTGCCTTTACTTTGAAGAAATTGTTGATCTCTCATGATTCACTTTTATTATTTTGAGAGTCTTTTAGAACAGCAGGGTATTTTCTATGGTTATAAATTTGGTCCTAGATTGATGAGCATCCAAGTTGGGTATAATAAAAACTATCATAGAAAATGCATTAAACACTAGGATCAATTTGATGCTTGATGATTGTTTTGAGATATAAAGGTGGTAATGTTAGAGTCATGCTAGTTGGGTAATTATGAAATTGAGAAATACTTGTGTTAAAGTTGGCAAGTCCCGTAGCATGCACGTATGGTAAAAGTTGTGTGACAAATTTGTTGCATGGGGTGCTCTTTTAATTGTCTTCCTTATGAGTGGAGGTCGGGATCGCGCGATGGTTAACTCCTACCAACCCTTCCCCGAGGAGCATGCGTAGTAGTACTTTGCTTCAAGGGCAAGTAGATTTTTGCAATAAAGTATATGAGTTCTTTATGACTAATGTGAGTCCATGGACATACGCACACTCACCCTTCCACTTTGCTAGCCTTTATTATGCCGCGCAACTTTCGCCGGTATCATGAACCCATCATTTACCTTCCTAAAAACAGCCACCATACCTACCTATTATGGCATTTACATAGCCATTCCGAGATATATTGCCATGCAACTCTCCACCGTTCTGTTTATTATGACACGCTCCATCATTGTCATATTGCTCTTTGCATGATCATGTGGTTGACATCGTATTTGTGGCAAGGCCACCTTCATAATTTTTCATACATGTCACTCTTCATTCATTGCATATCTCGGTACACCGCCGGAGGCATTCACATAGAGTCATATTCTGTTCTAAGTATTGAGTTGTAAATCAATAAAAGTGTGATGATCTTGATTATTAGAGCATTGTCCCAAGTGAGGAAAGGATGATGAAGACTATGATTCCCCCACAAGTCGGGATGGGACTTCGGACTTTAAAAAAGAGGCCAAAGAAGCCCATGTAAAAAAAGAGGCCAAAGAAGCCCACCAAATAAAAAAATGAGAGAAAAAGAGAGAAGGGACAATGCTACTATCTCTTTTCCACACTTGTGCTTCAAAGTAGCACCATGATCTTCATGATAGAGAGTCTCCTATGTTGCCACTTTCATATACTAGTGGGAATTTTTCATTATAGAACTTGGATTGTATATTCCAATGATGGGCTTCCTCAAAATGCCCTAGGTCTTTGTGAGCAAGCAAGTTGGATGCACACCCTCTTAGTTTCTCTTTTGTTGAGCTTTCATACATTTATAGCTCTAGTGCATCCGTTGCATGGCAATCCCTACTCAATCACATTGATATCTATTAATGGGCATCTCCATAGTCCATTGATACGCCTAGTTGATGTGACACTATCTTCTCCCTTTTTTGTCTTCACAACCACCATATACCACACATAGTGCTATGTCCATGGCTTGCGCTCATGTATTGCATAAGAGTTGAAAAAGCTGAAGCGCGTTAAAAAGTATGAACCAATTGCTTGGCTGAAACCGGGGTTGTGCATGATGGGAGTACTTTGTGTAATGAAAATGAAGCATGGCCTAACTATATGATTTTGTAGGGATGAGCTTTCTTTGGCTATGCTATTTTGATAAGACATGATTATTTGTTAGTATGCTTCAAGTATTACTATTTTTATGTTTTATAAGCTTTTATCTTGAATCATTTGGATCTGAACAAATCATGCCACAATAAAGAAAATTACATTGAGAATTATGATAGGTAGCATTCCACATCAAAAATTCGTTTTTTATCATTTACCTACTCAAGGACGAGCAGGAATTAAGCTTGGGGATGCTTGATACGTCACCAACGTATCTATAATTTTTTATTGTTCCATGCTATTATATTACCCGTTTTGGATGTTTGTGGGCTTTACTCTACACTTTTATATCATTTTTGGGACTAACCTACTAACCGGAGGCCCAACCCAAATTGTTGTTTTCTTTCTATTTCAGTGTTTCGAAGGAAAGGAATATCAAACGGAATGAAACCTTCGGGAGCGATCTTTTTGGAACAAACGCAATCCAGAGGACTTGGAGTGGACGTCAAGCAACGAACGAGGCGGCCACGAGGGTGCCCGGCGCGCCCCTTGGGGGTGGGCGCGCTCCCCACCCTAGTGGGCCCCTCGAGCGTCCACCGACCTACTTCTTCCTCCTATATATATCCACGTACCCCAAAAACATCCAGGAGCACCATGAAAAACTATTTCCACTGCCGCAACCTTCTGTATCCGTGAGGATCCCATCTTGGAGCCTTCGTCGATGCTCCGTCTGAGGAGGAATCGACCATGGAGGGCCTCTACATCATCTCCAAGGCCTCTCCAATGAGTTGTGGGTAGTTTACCACAGACCTTTGGGTCCATAGTTATTAGCTAGATGGCTTCTTCTCTCTCATTGAATCTCAATACAAAGTTCTCCTCGATCTTCTTGGAGATCTATTCGATGTAACTCTTTTTGTGGTGTGTTTGTCAAGATCCGATGAATTGTAGGTTTATGATCAAGTTTATCTATGAGAAATATTTTAATCTCCTCTGAATTCTTTTATGTGTGATTAAGTTATCTTTGCAACTCTCTTCGAATTATCAGTTTGGTTTGGCCTACTAGATTGATCTTTCTTGCAATGGGAGAAGTGCTTAGCTTTGGGTTCAATCTTGTGGTGTCCTTTCCCAGTGACAACAGGCGCAGCAAGGCACGTATTGTATTGTTGCCATCGAGGATAAAAAGATGGGGTTTATATCATATTGCATGAGTTTATCCCTCTACATCATGTCATCTTTCTTAATGCGTTACTATGTTCTTCATGAACTTAATACTCTAGATGCAGGCAGGAGTCGGTCGATGTGTGGAGTAATAGTAGTAGATGCAGAATCATTTCGATCTACTTGTCACGGACGTGATGCCTATATACATGATCATGCCTAGATAATCTTATAACTATGTGCTTTTCTATCAATTGCTCGACAGTAATTTGTTCACCCACCATAATACTTATGCTATCTTGAGAGAAGCCACTAGTGAAACCTATGGCCCCTGGGTCTATCTGTTATCATATAAGTTTTTCATCCACTTTTATTTGCATCTTTTACTTTCCAATCTATATCATAAAAATACCAAAAATATTTATCTTATCTTATTATCTCTATCAGATCTCACTTTCGCAAGTTACTGTGAAGGGACTGACAACCCCTTTATCGCGTTGGTTGCGAGGTTCTTGTTTGTTTGTTTAGGTGCGTGGGACTTTTGAGGAGCCTCCTACTGGATTGATACCTTGGTTCTCAAAAACTGAGGAAAATACTTCCGCTACTTTGTTGCATCACCCTTTCCTGTTCAAGGGAAAAACCAACGCAAGCTCAAGACGTAGCACGCGCCCCCTTCTCTCGAAGGAGGCTGCTCGCCCGGTTCCGGAGCCGTATGGATCTTCGGAATAATATTCGGTTGGGGGGCGAATTGAGCATGGCCCCCATCACCAGTCTCCATGGAGGTCGATTTCCCCCTCTTTTTTGCAATAGATGTATTACCCTCCGTTACCACCTTCACAGCCTCCCGCACCTCCCCGTGACCTGGAGAGGTTCTTCGGGACAACACTTTGGTGTTGTCCATAGCGGTGGGTGGACAGACCTGTGGAGGCGACTCACGCTCCATCATGTTCGGCCCTAGCGAGTTCCTAGATGACGATGATCGTCGGGGGAGATCGCGAGCCAGGCTGCAACGCGCAATTCAATATGTTAGAACCACAAGGCATGAAACCGGATATATGAACGGTGTCTTTGTATACTTACGATCAAGCCAGGGGCTTCGGCCTGGGGTGTCACTCGGGGATGGCATCGGCATCCATTTCGGAATCATCCGAATGGGAGGGTTTCCCCTTCTTGGATGCCTCCACCTCTAGATCCGTGGAAGCCGCCCTTTTCTTCGTTCCCCCCTTAACGGTAGAGTTGCTCTCTTCCTCCTCTACATCTTCGTCATGAGAGGAGAGAGTCTCGGTGTCTTCGGACACGACACCCAAAGTGCCCTTACTGCGGAGGCCACCTCTTGTCTCCTTGATCTTATTATTAGCCTTCTTTTCAAGCGCTTGATACGGCGCCGGTGGCAGCATCCTCGTCAATAGAGGAGTGGCTGAGTCTTCGGGCAGAGGAGAAGGACATTGGGTCCGCTCCGCCTTCTTTGTCCAGCCCTATGGGGAGGATGGAAAGCTCAGTATATTCCTTGGATTTACAAACTGAGGTCATCCGAAAACTTACGGGAGTGCCAAATGAGTGCAGTCGAGGCCAAGGTCTTCAGTCGTCTCCGGCCACGACTTCTGAGCCTTGAAAAGAAGCTTCCATATGTCTTTGTGCGTCGTGCCGAAGAACCGCTGTAGGGTCCGAGGACTGGCCAGGTCGAACTCCCACATATATAGAGTCCGGCGTTGGCAAGGGAGAATCTAGTGAAAAAGCATCACCTGGATCACATTGGCAAGACTGGTGTTCTTGTTTATCATACCCTTGACGTGACTCTGCAGCGTCGTCACCTCGTCGGATGGCTCCCAATCTAGGCCCTTATTGAGCCAGGATGTAAGCCACATCGGGGGCCCGGACTTGAACTCGGGAGCGGCGGCCCATGTGTCGCCACGGGGTTTCGTGACATAGAACCACCCCTGCTTCCACCCTTTGACGATCTCCACGAAGGTCCCCTTGGGCCAAGTGACATTGGGAAGCTTGCTCACCATGGCGCCGCCGCACTCCGCATGTTGACCGTCGACCACCTTTGGCTTCACATTGAAGACCTTGAGCCACAGGCCGAAGTGGGGGGGGGGGGATGTGGAGGAACGCCTCGCACACGACGATAAACGCCAAAATATTGAGGAAGGAATTTGGGGCTAGATCATGAAAATCTAACCCATAGTAAAACATGAGATCGCGGACCAAAGGATGATGATATCCACTGCCTTTATAAGAAGATAAGGATCCGACTTTTTACCCCACACCTTCTTCCTCCTCAGCCCATCTGCCATTCGAGCTCCAGCGCCCAAGTTCCAATCTTTTCCATTGCCACCAAACACCCTAGCCATGTCCGGATCTAGAGCGCAGGGCAAGTGGATGGCTTCCTCTGTTACAGAGGAGAACATCATGGAGCTCCGGGAAGCTGGGTACTTGGCCGCGGACATAGTCCACCGGCTCCCTGCCAAAAAGCATATCATTCCCACCCCGAAGCCTAAGGAGAGGGTAGTGTTCATCCCCCATTTCCTTCGCAGACTAGGGTTTCCCCCTCATAAGCCTTAAATCTCGCCTATTCCCAAGGGGACGTGTGAACGGCACGGATGGATTACCCAAACCCCTATTGATGAGAATCCCATGATAAGGGGATACGATCCCTGCTTTGACAAGACGTGCTTATGACCATGCCTCGAAACACGAAGCGGGGGTTGTAAAACGGTTCAGAATAGTAACAAGGCTAGGACATAACACCTCACCGGAAAAATTGCCTATGGACATGACTTACTTTGTTTTGAGTATTTTTGCCCTTAAAGCTTAAAGTTGTAATTATTAACGGATACAACTATTATGTGCGGAGGACTGCTTTGGAGTATTCGGAGATGGAACCCGCCTTGCAATGCCAAAAACAATCTGCGTCGGTGATACGTCTCCATCGTATCTATAATTTTTGATTGTTCCATGCCAATATTCTACAACTTTCATATACTTTTGGCAACTTTTTATATTATTTTTGGCACTAACATATTGATCCAGTGCCCAGTGCCAGTTCATGTTTATTGCATGTTTTAGGTTTCACAGAAACCCAATATCAACTGGAGTCCAAACGGGATAAAAACGGATGGAGATTATTTTTGGAATATTTATGATTTTTGGGAAGAAAAATCAACGCGAGACGGTGCCCGAGGGGACCACGAGGCAGGGGCGCGCCCCAGGGGGACATGAGGCAGGCGGTTGATGCTCTTATTTTGCCGCAAGAAAGCTAATTTTCGGAGAAAAATATGGTCGATGGTTTCAATCCAATCAGAGTTACGGATCTCCGGATATATAAGAAACGGTGAAAGGGCAGAATCAGGGAACACAGAAACAGAGAGAGACAGAGAGACGGATCGAATCTTAGAGGGGCTCTCGCCCCTTCCACGCCATGGTAGACAAGGACCAGAGGGGAAACCCTTGTCCCATCTAGGGATATGGTCAAGGAAGAAGAAGAAGAAGGGGGGCTCTCTCCCCCTTGCTTCCGGTCGTGCCGGAGGCCATCATCATCACCGTGATCTACACCAACACCTCCATCATCTTCACCAACATCTCCATCACCTTCCCCCAGCTATATTCAGCGGTCCACTCTCCCAACACCCGTTGTACCATTTACTTGAACATGGTGCTTCATGCTTCATATTATTATCCAATGATGTGTTGCCATACTATGATGTCTGAGTAGATTTTCGTTGTCCTACCGGTGATTGATTAATTGCTATGATTGGTTTAATTTGCTTGTGGTTATGTTGCTGTCCTATTGTGCCCTCCATGTTGCGCAAGCGTGAGGGATTCCCGCCGTAGGGTGTTGCAGTACGTTCATGATTCGCTTATAGTGGGTTGCTTGAGTAACAGACGCATAAACCCAAGTAAGGGGGTTGTGGCATATGGGATGAAAGGGACTTGATGCTTTAATGCTATGGTTGGCTTTTACCTTAATAATTTTTAGTAGTTGCGGATGCTTGCTAGAGTTCCAATCATAAGTTCATATGATCCAAGAAGAGAAAGTATGTTAGCTTATGCCTCTCCCACATAAAACTTGCTATCGGTCTAGTAAAGTAGTCAATTGCTTAGGGACAATTTCACAACTCCTACCACCACTTTTCCACACTCGCTATATTTACTTTAATGCTTCTTTATCTAAACAGACCCTAGTTTCTATTTACGTGCTCTTTATATTCTTGCAAACCTATCCAACAACACCTACAAAGTCCTTCTAGTTTCATACTTGTTTTAGGTAAAGCAAATGTTTAGCGTGTGTAGAGTTGTATCGGTGGTCGATAGAACTTTAGGGAATATTTGTTCTACCTTCAGCTCCTCACTGGGTTCGACACTCTTACTTATCGAAAGAGTCTACAATTGATCCCCTATACTTGTGGGTTATCAAGACCTTTTTATGGCGCCGTTGCCGGGGAGTCATGGCATGGGGTGAATATTCTTGTTTGTGCTTGTTTGTTTTATCACTAAGTAATTTTTATTTGCTGTTCTTAGTTGTTCTCTATCTTTAGTTATGGATATGGAACACGAAATACCAAAAAAAATTAGGTGTACTTGCTACTCATGGAGATGGGGAACCTCCTAAAACCCTCGATGCTGGTTATGTGAAAAATATTATGTACTACTTTGATAATCCTGAGAAAACCCCATTCAATTATGTTATGGGAGACACGTTGGATCAATGTGAATACTTTAGGGATTATCACTTGACACAAAAAGGGAAACTATTATGGGATCAAATTGATATGTTGCATTGGTATGCTCGGGAACTATGCTTGAGATATGATCATACTTGTTGGTCTAGGATGAAGGCACCACACCTTCCCTTTTCATGCAAATTAAATGATAATAAAACCTTAGCTTCTTATGCTAATGGTATGTATGATTATTATGATGTGGAACAAACAGAAGAATTCATTGCTTTTATGGGTGCTTATGAGATTGAATCTTTGTTTAAAGAGTGTGAAAATCTTGATGATGCTGTTTACAGACCTGAAAACTTTGCTATACTTAAATATTGTTATGAAAATTATGAATACAATTCCGATATTGATGCATTTATTGATAAAGTCTCCGCTGTCCAAGAAGAGACTAATATTTTGCAGGAGTCTATGGAAGAAGAAATTGATGAAATTGTGAGCTCATTAGATGAAAAAGATGATGAGGAGAGCGAAGAACAAAAGGAGGAAGAGCTTATTAGCTACCCATACCCACCTTCTAATGAGAGTAACTCTTCAACTCATACATTGTTTAATTCCCCTTCGTGCATACCGAAGGATGATTGATATGATGATTGCTATGATCCCTTTAATTAGTTTGAAATATCCCATTTTGATTATACTTGCTATGCTTGTGGCCAAGATGCCAATATGAATTATGCTTATGGAGATGAACTTGCTATAGTTCCTTATGTTAAACATGAAATTGTTGCTATTGCACCCACACATGATAGTCCTATTATCTTTTTGAATTCTCCCAACTACACTATATCGGAGAAGTTTGTGCTTATTAACGATTATATTGATGGGTTACCTTTTACTACTACACATGATGATTTTGATAGATATAATATGCATGTGATTGCTGCTCCTACTTGCAATTATTATGAGAGAGGAACTATATCTCCACCTCTCTATGTTTCCAACACGATAGAATTGCAAGAAACTGTTTATACTATGCATTGGCCTTTACTGTGTGTGCATGAATTGTTATTTTATGACATGCCGATGCATAAGAAGAGAGTTAGACTTCGTTGTTGCATGATATATGTTACTTTGTTCTCACTACTAAATTACAAATCATTGTTAATTAAAATTCGCTTTGATATACCTTGGGATCCGGGTGGATTCATTACTTGAGCACTATATGCCAAGCTTAATGGCTTTAAAGAAAGCGCTGCCAGGGAGACAACCCGGAAGTTTTAGAGAGTCATTTATTTCTGTTGAGTTTTCTTTTTATAGTTTAAAAACAAAAAAATAAAGAGGGGAACCCAAAACTTTTCAAAAAGGAAAGCGAAAGTGAGAGAGATAGGCATTGTTGAAGTGGGAGAGCTCCTTGAACTTTGTTCATGCTCACGGAAACTTTGTGAATCTTAATTACATAAACTTTTCATCAAAAATAATTATCCCCTTGTACAATTCCATTGTATTATAAAACTAATGTGCCAAGGTTTGCCTTTAGGATGTTTACAATGCTTGTTGGTTTGTACGGTGCAGGACAGAAACTTTAGCTGTAGTGCGTGATTTTACATTTTTTTACTGGAACGTCTAACGGTTCTGAAACTTTTTGCACTGTCTTGCTGTACAATTTTTTTATTTTGCCTAATTTTGGTAGAATTTGTGGAGTACCAGAAGTATGGTGAATGTTCAGATTGCTACAGACTGTTCTGTTTTTGACAGATTCTGTTTTTGATGCATAGTTTACTTGTTTTGATGAAACTATCAATTTCTATCAGTGGATTAAGCCATGGAAAAGTTATATTACAGTAGACACAATGCAAAAACAAAATATGAGTTGGTTTGCAACAGTACCTAGAGTAGTGATTTGCTTTATTATACTAACGGATCTTACCGAGTTTTCTGTTGAAGTTTTGTGTGGATGAAGTGTTTGATCGAGGAGGTCTCGATATGAGGAAAAGGAAGAGAGGCAAGAGCTCAAGGGGATGCCCAAGGCACCCCAAGTAAATATTCAAGGAGACTCAAGCGCCTAAGCTTGGGGATGCCCCATAAGGCATCCCCTCTTTCTTCAACAAGTATCGGTATGTTTTCGGATTTGTTTCGTTCATGCGATATGTCCAAATCTTGGAGCGTCTTTTGCATTTAGTTTTCACTTTTCTTTTATGCACCATGCTGGTATGAGATAGTCCATGATTGATTTATATAATGCTCACTGCACCTCACTTAAATATTTTGAGTATGGCTTTATAGAATGCTTCATGTGCTTCACTTATATTATTTGAAGTTGGATTGCCTGTTTCCCTTCACATAGAAAAACGCCATTTGTAGAATGCTCTTTTGCTTCACTTATGTTAGAGCATGGGCATATCTTTTGTAGAAAGAATTAAACTCTCTTGCTTCACTTATATCTATTTAGAGAGATGATAGGAATTGGTCATTCACATGGTTAGTCATAAAATCCTACATAAACTTGGAGATCGCTGCATATGATATGTTTGATTCCTTGCAATAGTTTTGTGATATAAAGATGGTGATATTAGAGTCATGCTAGTGGGTAGTTGTAGATTGTAGAAATACTTGTGTTGAAGTTTGTGATTCCCGTAGCATGCACGTATGGTGAACCGTTGTGTAACAAAGTTGGAGCATGAGGTATTTATTGATTGTCTTACTTATGAGTGGCGGTCGGGGACGAGCGATGGTCATTTCCTACCAATCTATCCCCCTAGGAGCATGCGCGTAGTACTTTGTTTCAATGACTAATAGATTTTTGCAATAATTGTGTGAGTTCTTTATGACTAATGTTGAGTCCATGGATTATACGCACTCTCACCCTTCCATCATTGCTAGCCTCTTCGGTACCGTGCATTGCCCTTTATCACCTTGAGAGTTGGTGCAAACTTCGCCAGTGAATCCAAACCCTGTGATATGATACGCTCTATCACACATAGGCCTCCTTATATCTTTGCCGGGGAAACTGATCCACGAACACCTATGGGGACCAGCGGACCGAGCCCCATTTCGGTTCGGAGGGGGGCGGGGGTCGCACGAAGAGCGGATCGAGGCAGTGCACACGAGCAGTTTACCCAGCTTCGGAGCTCTCCGGAGAGATAACACTCCTACTGCTGCTTGCTTGATTGTATTGAGTTCTTGCTCAGGAGTGATGAATGCTACCAGACCGAGCATGAGAGTGTTCTTGGTGTTTCGAATGAGCCGAACCTCTTCTACGTTGCGCATGGGCCTCCTTTTATACGCTCAAGGGGTCACCAACAGGTGGCAACGTAGACTAGAGGGGTAGAAATGGAAAAAGAATGCGGTAGGTACAGCTACCGCTACTGTGGACACACTGTATCCTACCTAACTCTGACGGTAGGGAACAAGGTCATTGAATGCCCGTCTGAGTCGCCTAAACAGTGCAAAAAGTGACCGTTAGGAGCGCCACCGTTTGCCACGATGGCCTCCTCTTCATCTCCGCTTGCCACCACGTACCCCTGGCTGCACAGGCTCCCGCCACGCGCCCCTGAGAAAGCCTCAGGGTGACACGCATGTGGATGCGCTGGAGCGCGGGTATAGAGTGGCAGCTGGCCCCCGGCAAGTACCTTGTCGGGATCGTCGTCTTGTCACGTCCGGAAGCTTGTCGCTCGCCGGACCTTGCTGGGACGCGCGGTGCGTCGCGGCAAGTTTCTTGAGGTGTCGTGGTTGGCCTTCCCGGCAAGCTCCTCTTGCCGGGGCCTTGTCTCTTCCCGGCAAGCTCCTCTTGCCGGGGCCTTGTCTTCTCATCTTAAATACTTTGTTCTTGAATGGATCCAAAGGAACCAGCGGAGGACCCTGGCGGTCGCCCGGCAAGCCTTGCCACGGGGCGCTGCAACTGCCCGTGCACAAGTTCGGGATACTAGGGTACCCCTACTCTAGTACACCGACAGGAGCCCCCGGGCCTGGGCCACACACAGTGCCGAGCGCTGTTGGGCCAGGCCCAAAACAGGGCATGGGCACGCGCGGGCCTGGGTTATGCCGAATCTAACTCCGTATCCACCGCGCCCCCCGTAACGGCACGCGTCGATCGCGGCGTCGTGGGATAGATCGTGGGTGGTTCTTTATTCGGAAAAAGCGCAACGTTCGCCTCCTCCTCTTTATAAGCAGGGGAAACAGGGGAAGTTCCCCCACCTTCGCCATTTGCTGCTTCAATCTCAGAAATCTCCGCCGCTCCCCTCCGCTTCCAAATTTGAAAGAGAGCAGCGCTCCGCCCCCGTCGCCGCCGCCACCACCAGCGCCGTCGATCTCCCCCACCGCCTCCGCCATGGCTCCGAAAGCCGGGAAGGGGAAGGCTGCGAAGACTGCGGCCGCGAAAGCTGTGAAGTTGACCGAAGCGCAGCGGCTTGAGGCGCTGCGGAAGGAGCGGGCCACTTCCCCCCCCCCCCCCCCCGAGCTCTCCGCAAAGGAGCTGAGGGAGTGGTACTATCTCTTCTGGTCGTCGGAGACGCGGGCGCATCCACGCACGAAGGTACTCTCCGCCGTTGCCTCGCAAGAAGCTCCAGTTGGCGGGTACCCTTTCTTTGCCTTGTTCTTCTACTGTGGGCTCTGCCCGCCCTTCTCTGATTTCTTCTGCGACATCATGAACACCTATGGGTTCCACCTCCTTGATTTCACCCCCAACGCCGTTCTGACCATGGCAGTTTTCGCCCATCTATGCGAAAACTTTGTCGGAGTCCACCCCAACGTAGCCCTCTTCCACCACTTCTTTATGCCTCGTGTCAAGAGAGGGGAAACTCTTGCCGGTGGGATCGCCTGGATCTCGCGAGCCGGCAAGAAGGAGACCTATCTGGAGGGGGAGCTCCGCAGCAAGTGGGAGGAGTGGAGAGCAGATTGGTGCTGGGTTGTAGAGGAGAACCCGCAGCCGTTCACCGCCTTGTGCCAAACCTCAGTAGTGCGTGGCAATGATTGGAGCGCCCTGTCCGTGGACGACGACAAGCTGAAGATCGCCACCACCCGGATCTTGCATCTCAGGCTTGCCGGGCTGACTGTAGGCGCTGTCGGCGCAGATTTCCTTCGCCGCCGCATCGCCCCTCTACAGGCGAGGGGGAGACTCGCCTGGGAATTTGGAGGCCCGGCAGATATCATGAGGTTGCACCCGGGCCTCAATTTCAATTTCACCATCCTAGAGTTGGACGGGATACTCAAGGAGATATTCAAGCACGACCCACAGCATCCCGAGTGGTTCAGGTTGCCGGCAGGCGTCGTTCCTCTGTGCAACAACTCCTCGCACGACCGCATCTGCGCAATGATGATGTTGTGCGATTCGCACGGGATCGTTCCAACTTGGCAAGAATCTGCCGACGACGTCGTGCAGCAGTTCTTCGACGGCCTAGTGGAAGCGGCGGTCAATGCTGACGAAAAGAAGCTCCTCACCCGTGACACCACCGATCAAGAGATGGAACGCATCGCCACCAGGGCGGAAGAGGCGGCGGTAGCCGCAGCCGCGGGTGAATTCAGGTTCACAGTGGAGGAAGCAGACGTGGCATTGGCGACGAGCCTTGCCGAGCGGGAGTGGCCCAAAGACGAAGAAGAGCTCGCCGCGCCCGACGCCGAGTCGAGCGAGCCCGCCGAGGGTGCGAGCGGCCCGCCATCTCCGAGGAGCTTGCCGCGAGCAGGGCCCGCAGCGTAGCCCCCAGCGCAGCCAAGAAGGCGCCTCCACAGGGCCGGGGACGCAGCAGGGCGGCAAGTGGGCCAACAGCCGCAGCGCCGCGTGACGCGCTCCACCGCGACAAGTACTGTTGCCGTGGGAGCGCCTCCCGCCGCGGTGGCAACTGGAGCGGGGTCGTCTCGGGCTAGCGCCGCAGTCCCCGCCAAGCGGCCAAGGGATCCCACCCCTCCACCTCGTCGCGCCGGTGGTGGGACGAACTTCGACCTCTCCGCGCTCAGCTCCGACGAGGAGGAAGAAGAGTAAGATTCCCTTGTTGTTCTTGTAGTTCTTCAACTTGCTATTCCTGTCTTGCATCTGATCTGATCCACCCTGGACTCTCCCTTTTCAGGACTCTGGCCCAGAGGGCGGCGAAGAGGGCCAAGTCTCTAGTGGTTATCATCGAGGACGAGCCCACTGCGACGGCAGGAGGCGCACCCGAGACAACCTTGCCGGATCCGGCCACTACTCCGCAGAGCAGCCCCCAGCGCAGCCCCCAGCGTAAGTACATGGTTTACTTTCTGCTTCTGGGCGCGCACGGTCGCTCTTTTCCTTTGTTGACATCTGATTGCTGGTTTGTTTGTGCAGGAGCAGAACAGCTTCATCAGGAGGGCATGGTGATCACCTCCGACTCGTCGTCTGCTTCGACTATGCCGCCAAGGGCGGACTCCCCGGCAAGGAAGCGTTCTCCGGCAAGGGAGAAATCTCCGGCAAGGGAGGAGCCTCCGGCAAGGGACGGCGCCAATGATCCCCCGGTGGTGGAGCCCATGACAGCGGATCCCAGCACAGGTAGTCCTTCTTGCCCGAAACTTTCCTTGTGTTCTTCTGCTGATTTTTCTTCTCGAGTGCTTGTTTGATTTCTCCTTCTTCTCCGGTCGTTAGATCCACCCTCCACGGATCCGATGGAGATCGAGGTGGGCAGCGAGGAGAACACGCGCGGCAACACTGATGATGCCGCAGCCACCGAAGAAGGAGCCGGTGCTGATGTGCCCGCCGGCGAAGAGGCCGCCAAGGCTGCCGCCGAAGAAGCTGGCAAGGGATCTGGCGATCGCACTGACGACCCTGAGGCCGCAGGAGCGCCAGGCGCTGCACCGACCGCCGATCCCTCCGCCGCTGCCGCTGCGCCAGGCTCCGAGGAGTCCCAGCCCGGCGCCTATCTGAAGGCCGGCGAGGGCATCTTCATCAAGCTCCCCTGGGCATCAAGCTCCAGGGCACCGGTGGAAGGAGAAGCTCTGGATGGGGAGGTGCTTGCCTCCGCCGGGTTGTCGATCATCGACGTGCTGGGAAGTAGCAGCGACGAGCCTGAGGAGGAGCGGCTGCTACGGAGGCTGCTGGCGCTCTACCGCGCCCGCCAAGCAAAGTTGGAGTCCCGGGAAGCGCTCGTCGCGAAGGCGAGCGTGGATATAGAGAAGCGCACGGAGGAGCTCCGGGGTCTTCGCAAGGAAGCTCTCCGGGCCTTGGCGGAGGAGCGGGAGCAGCTTGCTGAGGAGCGGAAGGCCTTCCTCCTCGAGAAGGCCGAAGCTAAAGAGCAGCAGCGGCTCACCGGCGAGAAGCTGTACGCGCAAGAAGGAGAGCTGGCTCAACGGAAAGTGAACCTCGACAGCCACGAGGAGGAGCTTGCCGCGCGCGAACAGGCACTTGGCGGGACGCTCCAAGAAGCAAAGGATGCGGCTGCGGCTGCCGAGACCGCCAAGAAGGAATTGGAGGTAAAGGTGGCGCAACTGGAGGCTGATCTGAAGGTGGGTGGCGAAGAGCTTGCCGCGCTCAAGCTGGAGCACGAGAAGGACGCCCTTGCCCACGGTGAGCTGTAGGGCCAACTCGCCGAGAAGGGCAAAGAGCTGGGCGCCGCCAAGGATTCAACGCCGATCTGAAGCTGAAGCTGGCCACCTTGACGGAGACGCTGGACGGCGCCAAGAAACGGGAGGCGGACTTGAAGAAGGATATCAAGGCCAATGAGGCGCTGCTGGCGAGGGCCGCCGAAACCCACAATCTCCTCAGAAATACTATGGAGCTCTGGACGGAGGGCCTCGTGAACATTGCTGCAGTCATTGAAGAGGAGCTGGTGAAATTGGGGGTGGAGGGCTTCGGGTACTCCTCCGACGAGAACCTCCAACCTAGCGTCAAGCTCACTCTGTTCTTCAAAGGCGTGGTGACGGCCCTCCAGCAGCTCCGGGAACGGATCCCAAAGCAGCTGGCCGATGAGTCGCGCACGATTTGTGCCGGAGTTCTGGAGAAGGTGCTGGTGAAGGTGGCCTTCCGCAACCCAGGCCTCAACCTCACCAACGTCCTCAATAGGCTGCCGGCGGACGCTGATCTTGACGCACTCAAGGCCCTCGTCGCACCCATTGTGGACAGGGTGAACGAGGTCAAAAGGGTTGACGGTGGTCGCGTAGATTAGGCCGTCCGTTTTCTTCTTTTCTTGCCGCTGCGACTCATGTCATGGGAACACTTTATTAGAGGCGCGACAAGTTATTTTTGTAATATAACTCTATCTTAGGTAAAAATTGCTGTGTTACTTCCTTTACTTGACTCTTGGCTTTGTATGTTTCTGCCCTACGCTTTCTAGGGAAACTTGCCGGCGCAGGCACCCTTGCCGCGAGCGCCGAGTGCGGAACTTCAGCAGCCTGCTGGCGGGGCCGCTACCGACAAGCAACCTTGTCGCAACTAGTCGCAGCTCACTTAAGTTGTTGAGCGGACTCGAAACAAAGTAAGGGCACAACTAGCTACGAGTTGGTTCCTCCGCGCATAGGTTTTCCATACAAAGCACGGTCGTTCAAGGAAAATAACTCAAAAACTTAAAAACTGATTGCTCAAACTTTAGCAACTTAGCTTTTCTGTCGTCTGCTTCCCGGCAAGGAGAAACTCTCTTGAACGGCCCGGTCCACACCATTATCTTCTCCTTCCTCCCCCCCCCCCCCCCGGCAAACCTTGTGGGCGAGGGAACCTTCCTTCTTTTGAGAAAGAGACAGAAAAAGAAAGTAATGATGTGGAGCCTTACGGCTCGTTATTGCTTACCGGGGTCTGGTGCTGCACAAAGTGTCAAATAACATATGCAAAAAGGATTACAGTATGAAATTGACAAGATGTGCGGGGCACATGAACTTTATTTACGCACGGGGTCTGCGCCCGGCTTTGTACCAAGGATTATATGCAACAGCGGCAAGACTTGTACAAATAGTGGTTGCCGGAAAAGCTTCCGGCAACCGCGCCCTACGGGTAAAACTTACGAAGATGTTCAATGTTCCAGGAGTTGCTCACCGGAATGCCATCTTCGGTCTCAAGGCGGACAGCGCCGGGCCTAGTGACTCGTTTCACCCGATAAGGGCCATCCCACTTCGGCGTCAACTTGTTGGAATTCTTGGCGGACTGAACACGCCGAAGAACAAGGTCGCCTTCCTCGAAGCTTCTGGCTTTAACTTTGCGGCTATGGTAGCGACGCAAAGCCTGCTGGTAGCGAGCGGCTCGCACAGCAGCCTGAAGACGGTCTTCCTCAAGGAGCAGCACGTCATCTTGCCGCAGCTGCTCTTGCTCGAGCTCAATCATAAGAGAGCACTCGAGGCGACCCGTAAACGAGTTCCGTGGGGAGAACTGCCTCTGCTCCGTAGACTAGAGCGAAAGGTGTCTGGCCAGTGGCTCGATTTGGCGTCGTCCTGATCGACCAAAGAACCACCGGCAGCTCCTCGATCCAGTTTCTTCCGCACTTGTGCAGCCTGTCGAAAGTTCTGGTCTTGAGGCCTCGCAGCACTTCAGCATTTGCCCTCTCCGCTTGACCGTTGCTTCTCGGATGAGCAACAGAAGCGAAGCAGACTTTGGCGCCAAGATCTTGGACGTACTGCATGAAGGTGCGGCTCGTAAATTGCGTGCCGTTGTCGGTGATGATCCTGTTAGGGATCCCGAAACGGCAAACAATCGACCTGAAGAACTTGACTGCTGACTGTGCTGTCACCTTCCTCACTGGTTCCACTTCCGGCCACTTTGTGAACTTGTCGATGGCGACGTACAAGAACTCAAAGCCCCCGACAGCTCGGGGAAAGGGGCCGAGGATGTCGAGCCCCCAGACCGAAAATGGCCAGGATAAAGGGATCGTCTGGAGAGCTTGAGCTAGCTGGTGTATCTGTTTGGAATGGAACTGGCACGCTTCACACTTGGTTACTTGTGCAGTCGCATCCTGGAGGGCTGTCGGCCAGAAGAAACCTTGTCGGAACGCTTTGCCGGCTAGTGCTCTTGCGCCAATGTGGTGACCACATATGCCTCCATGTATCTCTGCCAACAGCTGTTGTCCATCTTCCCGGCGAATGCACTTCAATTTCACACCGTTGAGTCTTATTCTGTACAGTGTGTTGTCGACAAACTTGTACATACTTGACTGCCGGGCTACTCTTTCCGCTTCTTCTTGCTCTTCGGGAAGCTCTCCTGTCTGAAGAAAACGGACAATCTGTTGTGCCCATGTTGGAGCTTGCGGCTCGACAACAAGGGTTAAAGGCATATCTATTGCTGTGGGAACATCCGCTTCTACGGCAAGAACCTGTGGTTCGGCCGAAGCGTGATGCTCCCCGGCGAGCTTGCCGGCGCAAAACTTGTCGGGAGTGTCTGCTTCAACGGAACAAACCGAGAGGTTCGCCGGCGCAGAATGCTCCTCAGCACTCTTGGCGTCGATCTTGGGGACCTTCTTGGCGGTGGCTTCGGGAAGCTCTGCCGGAAAGTAGTCACCAGAAACCAACTTCCTCTTCTTACTCTGCCCAGTCGATGGTATCCTAAGTGTGCATCAAGAAATGAAAGCAAATCACATCCGGCTGTGGAGTCAACAATCTGGTCAATGCGCGGCAAGGGAAATGGGTCTTTGGGACAAGCTTTATTGACATCAGTGAAGTCTATACAAAGCCTCCATTTCCCGTTGGCCTTGCGCACGACTACAGGATTGGCCAACCACGTGGGATGGATCACTCCTCTGACAAGGACTGCTGCTTCCAGCTTCTTGATTTCTTCTGCAATAAACTCTTGGCGCTCCACTGCTTGCTTCCTGACTTTCTGCTTGACGGGCCGCGCATGAGGACAAACGGCCAGGTGGTGCTCAATCACTTTCCTGGGAACACCGGGGATGTCAGATGGTTGCCATGCAAACACGTCGACATTCGCCCGCAGGAAAGCAACGAGCGCGCTTTCCTATTTGGGGTCGAGAATGGCACTGATGGTGAAGGTACCACCAGTGCCGTCCTCCTTGGCAGACACCTTCTTGGTCTCTGGTGGAGCTGCCATCGTCTTCTTAAACTTGCCAGTGGAGCTCTATGGTGCGTCCTCGACGGTAGCGCAGCACTCCGAAGAGGTGCGCTTGCCGGAGTGGGCATCAGAGCTCTTGCCGGACTTGGTCTTCTTCTTCCCCCCGGGAGCTTCAGCGGCAAGTGACTTGCGATCGGCTGCGGCTGCTGCCTCCCGGTAAATCTTGTCGGCGCAGATAAGGGCATCTTTCTTGTCGCCAGGGACAAAAATGACACTTATCGGGCCTGGCATCTTGAGCATGTTTTATGCATAGTGAGAGGCTGCCATGAACTTGGCGAGCGCTGGACGGCCAAGGATCCCATTGTAGGGTAATGGAAAGTCGGCAACGTCAAAAGTGACCCTCTCAATTCTAAAGTTCAGCTCGCTGCCAAATGTGACCGGCAGCGTGATCTTTCCCTTCGGCTTGCTCCTTCCCGGGTTGATTCCTTGGAATGTGCCGGTCTCTTCGAGCTCGCTATCAGGGATCTGGAGTTTCTGGAGGACCGCGGAGGATATCAGGTTCAGGCCGGCCCCGCCGTCAACTAGCATCTTCGTGACCTTGAGGTTGCGGACAGTTGGAGAAACCAACATCGGCAAGCACCCGACCGCAGTTACGCGATCAGGGTGGTCCTCAATATCAAAGATGATAGGCGTGCTGGACCATTTTAGGGGCTTGCGTGACTCTACGGATGGCTCTGCTACATTTACTTCCCGCATCCACTGCTTGAGTTGGCGGTGCGAAGTATGCAGAGAGGCGCCACCGTCAATGCACAGGACCTCTGTGGCTTTCTGAAATTCCTGCTCGTCGGCCTCGTCATCATCCATGTCTTCGTCGTCGTCGTCGTCGTCCTTGTCGCGGCCGCGGGGAGGTCTATCTCCTTGCCGCTGCTTGGCCTTACCACGGCGTCCTCCCCGGCCGGGGCGTTTATTGCCGGCTCCTCCAGCACCTTCCTGGGCCTTCTCCTTGTCGCGTCGCTCGTACTCAACTTTTTGCAGCTCAACAAGCTGCTCGACCTTCTTGCAGTTCTGGAGATCGTGACCCTTGGTGCGGTGGATCTTGCAATACTGCTTGCCGGAGCTGTCCTGCTTGTCGGCGGCCGCCACAGGCTGGGCCTCCTTGCCGGAGCCACTAGCTTTAGCTTCCTTGGCGCCACCTCCGCTGCCGGTCTGCTCGACAGCTAGCACTTCCTTGCCCTTTTTCCTTCTGTTGTTCCGCCGCCAGCCTTTCCTTGCCTGGGCGGCATCCTCATTGTCGGATCCTCCTGCTCCTGTATTCTCTCCGGGGAGCCTCCTCCCCTCTTCAGCGCGTGGACACTTGTCGGCCAGGGCGTAAAGCTCGCTGACGTCCCTGATCTTACACATCGCCATTTCCTCCCTCATCCTGTGGTTTCGCACGTTCTGATGGAACGCGCTAATGATCGTGGCAGGGTGGACGTCTGGCATGTTGTGCTGTACATGGCTGAATCTCTGGATGTACTTGTGCAGTGACTCTCCTTCCTTCTGGGCGAGCAGATGAAGATCGCTCTCTTGGCCATGTGGCTTGTGGCCGCCTGTAAAGGCGCCGACAAACTGACGGCATAGATCTGCCCAAGAGGAGATGGAGTTGTCCGGCAAGTGCATGAGCCAGGACCTGACGTTAGGCTTGAGCACCAGCGGGAAGTAGTTGGCAAGGATCTTGTCGTCCCGTCCCCCGGCAGCCTGCACCGCGATGGTGTAGATGCTGAGGAACTCCGACGGATGCGACTTGCCATCGTACTTCTCTGGTACGTCTGGTTTGAAGTTTTTCTTGCTGGGCCACTGGACCTGCCGCAGCTCATGGGTGAACGCAGGGAAACCTACCACGTACGGCAAGTCGCCTGGCTCCCCCGGCGCGTGCATGTCGACAGAGGGCCCAGCGCGCTGGTCAGATTGACGCCGCGCTTCTCTTCGGCGCTCGATGCGAGTACGAGCGTCCTCTTGTTGCCGTTCGTGGAGAACTTGGCGCTGGTCGCGACAAGCTCGTGGGTCCGACGACGCGGTGGAGCCGCTGTCGGGGTGGATCCGGCGAGTTGGCGATCTTGGCCTTCGTGGCGGAGAGTGCATGGAAGTCGCACCTCCCTCGGTCTTGTTGCCATCGGCTCGCGTCCGGCAGTCCTGCCGCGGCAGCGAGGTGCTTGGTTGCCGCGCAGTGTCGCCGTTGGCGAAGCCGATGAGGCTCTGGATAGTGGCCCTCCACTCGTCGGTCTTGTCCGCCGTCGGAGGGTAATCTAGGAGCAATTGAGCTCGCACCAAGGCTTCTGCTGGAGTGGTGGGCGGCAGAGGTGAACGGTGCGAGGAGCGGGACATCCTCGGACTCCTAACCACGTTAGAAGGAGCAGTGTCCCGTCCAGGCGACCGTACTTCGCTCGGGCCAGCATGTTGACGTGCATGCTGGTCTTGGACGCCACGAGAACCACCAGCTTGATCTTGGCCCAGCGGACGTATGGCGCTGCGAACGCCATGACGCTGCTGGTCCCGCGCCTCCTGAGACGGGCGCGGTGCGCGTACAGACGCCGAGGTCTGTGCCGCCTTGTCCTTGGACTTGGCCGCACTGTGAGCTCCCTCGTCGACGCCGGTTCTTCCGCCGGCGTCCACTCCACCACCCGTTTGCTCCGGAGGCGGTGGAAGCGACGCAGACGGAACAGCTGCCTCCGAAGCCTTCTTCTTCGGTGGCATGTCGATGAAGACGACTAAGATTTAGCTCGCGTGCACGCCGGATCGGGTTCACACGATCTTGACGCCCCCTACCTGGCGCGCCAAAGATGTAGGGGAAACTGATCCACGAACACCTATGGGGACCGGCGGACCGATCCCCCTTTCGGTTCGGAGGGGGGCGGGGGTCGCACGAAGAGCGGATCGAGGTAGTGCACACAAGCAGTTTACCCAGCTTCAGAGCTCTCCGGAGAGATAACACTCCTACTGCTGCTTGCTTGATTGTATTGAGTTCTTGCTCAGGAGCAATGAACGCTACCAGACCGAGCGTGAGAGTGTTCTTGGTGTTTCGAGTGAGCCGAACCTCTTCTACGTTGCGCATGGGCCTCCTTTTATACGCTCAAGGGGTCACCGACAGGTGGCAACGTAGACTAGAGGGGTAGAAATGGAAAAATAATGCGGTAGGTACAGCTACCACTACGGTGGACACAGTGTATCCTACCTAACTCTGACGGTAGGGGACAAGGTCATTGAATGCCCGTCTGAGTCGCCTAAACAGTGCAAAAAGTGACCGTTAGGAGCGCCACCGTTTGCCACGATGGCCTCGTCTTCATCTCCGCTTGCCACCACGTACCCCTGGCTGCACAGGCTCCCGCCACGCGCCCCTGAGAAAGCCTCAGGGTGACACGCGGGTGGATGCGCTGGAGCGCGGGTATAGAGTGGTAGCTGGCCCCCGGCAAGTACCTTGTCGGGGTCGTCGTCTTGTCGCGTCCGGAAGCTTTTCGCTCGCCGGACCTTGCCGGGACGCGCGGTGCGTCGCGGCAAGTTTGTTGAGGTGCCGTGGTTGGCCTTCCCGGCAAGCTCCTCTTGCCGGGGCCTTGTCTCTTCCCGGCAAGCTCCTCTTGCCGGGGCCTTGTCTTCTCATCTTAAATAATTTGTTCTTGAATGGCTCCAAAGGAACCAGCGGAGGACCCTGGCGGTCGCCCGGCAAGCCTTGCCGCGGGGCGCTGCAACTGCCCGTGCACAAGTTCGGGATACTAGGGTACCCCTACTCTAGTACACCGACAATCTTCCTCAAAACAGCCACCATACCTACCTATTATGGCATTTTCATAGCCATTCCTAGATATATTGCCATGCAACTTCCATCATCATCATATACATGACTTGAGCATTCATTGTCATATTGCCTTGCATGATCGTAAGATAGCTAGCATGATGTTTTAATGGCTTGTCCGTTTTTTTATATCTTTGCTATGCTAGATCATTGCACATCCCGGTACACCGCCGGAGGCATTCATATAGAGTCATATCTTTGTTCTAGTATCGAGTTGTAAGTAAATAAAAGTGTGATGATCATCATTATAGAGCATTGCCCCATAAAAAAAAGATGCCAAAGAAGCCTAAATAGAAAAAATGGGGCCAAAGAAGCCCGCAAAAAAAGAAAAAAAGAAAAAAGGGGCAATGTTACTATCCTTTTACCACACTTGTTCTTCAAAGTGGCACCATGTTCTTCATATAGAGAGTCTCTTGAGTTATCACTTTCATATACTAGTGGGAATTTTCATTATAGAACTTGGCTTGTATATTCCAATGATGGGCTTCCTCAAATGCCCTAGGTCTTCATGAGCAAGCAAGTTGGATGCACACCCACTTAGTTCCAGTTTGAGCTTTCATACACTTATAGCTCTTAGTGCATCCATTGCATGACAATCCCTACTCCTCACATTAACATCAATTGATGGGCATCTCCATAGCCCGTTGATTAGCCGCGTCGATGTAAGACTTTCTCCTTTTTTGTCTTCTCCACATAACCTCCACCATCATATTCTATTCCACCCATAGTGATATATCCATGGCTTACGCTCATGTATTGCGTGAAAGTTGAATAGGTTTGAGAATGTCAAAAGTACGAAACAATTGCTTGGCTTGTCATCGGGGTTGTGCATGATTTGAATATTTTGTGTGATGAAGATGGAGCATAGCCAGACTATATGATTTTGTAGGGATAACTTTCTTTAGCCATGTTGTTTTGAAATGACATGATTACTTTATTAGTATGCTCGAAGTATTATTGTTTTTATGTAAATGATAGACTATTGCCTTGAATCACTCGTGTCTTAATATTCATGCCATGATTAGATTACATGATCAAGATTATGCTAGGCAGCATTCCACATCAAAAATTATCTTTTTTATCATTTACCTACTCAACGATGAGCAGGAATTAAGCTTGGGGATGTTGATACGTCTCCGTCGTATCTATAATTTTTGATTGTTCCATGCCAATATTCTACAACTTTCATATACTTTTGGCAACTTTTTATATTATTTTTGGGACTAACATATTGATCCAGTGCCCAGTGCCAGTTCATGTTTGTTGCATGTTTTATGTTTCGCAGAAACCCAATATCAAACAGAGTCCAAACGAGATAAAAACGGACGGAGATTATTTTTGGAATATTTATGATTTTTGGAAACAAAATCAACATGAGACGGTGCTCGAGGGGGACACGAGGCAGGGGGCGCACCCCAGGGGGGCAGGCGCGCCCCTGACCCTCGTGGGAACCCCGTAAGGCGGTTGATGCTCTTATTTTACCACAAGAAAGCTAATTTTCGGAGAAAATTCTAGGCGAAGGTTTCAATCCAATCAGAGTTACGGATCTCCGGATATATAAGAAACGGTGAAAGGGCAGAATCAGGGAACGCAGAAACAAAGAGAGACAGAGAGACAGATCCAATCTCGGAGGGGCTCTCGCCGCTCCCATGCCATGGGAGCCAAGGACCAGAGGGGAAACCCTTCTCCCATCTAGGGAGAAGGTCAAGGAAGGAGAAGAAGAAGGGGAGCTCTCTCCCCCTTGCTTCCAGTGGCGCCAGAATGCCGCCGGGGGACATCATCATCACAGCGATCTACACCAACACCTCCATCATCTTCACCAACATCTCCATCACCTTCCCCCAGCTATATTCATCGGTCCACTCTCCCGCAACCCGTTGTACCCTCTACTTGAACATGGTGCTTTATGCTTCATATTATTATCCAATGATGTGTTGCCATCCTATGATGTTTGAGTAGATTTTCGTTGTCCTACCGGTGATTGATGAATTGCTATGATTGGTTTAATTTGCTTGTGGTTATGTTGCTGTCCTATTGTGCCCTCCATTTCACTCAAGCACGAGGGATTCCCGCTGTAGGTTGTTGCAATACGTTCATGATTCGCTTATAGTGGGTTGCTTGAGTGACAGAAGCATAAACCCAAGTAAGGGGATTGTGGCGCACGGGATGAAGGGGACTTGATGCTTTAATGCTATGATTGCACTACTAGGGAAAAATCTGGTAGTAGTGCAGGTTTTGAGGCTAGCAGCACCGCGGGGGGGCTGCGCAACTAATAAGGCGCTACAGCTAACTCATAGTAGTAGCGCGGCCCTAACACGCGCTACTACTGTTGATGATATCAGCAACGCTTTTCAGGAACAAGCTACTATTAACTAGCTGTAGCGATTTTGCCATCCCTCGCTACTGCAATATCTTCCATCATTTTCCCACTACCCTTTCCCTTTCAGTTTCTCTTTCAAATACTAGATACTAGGTACTGCTAGTAGATATCAAATTCATAAACCATTACTAGGTAGTACTCCCTTCGTTCCAAATTACTCGTCGTGGTTTTAGTTCAAACCACGACGAGTAATTTGGAACGAAGGGAGTACTAGATAACAATTTCATGCATAGTCAACATGCATCCTCAAGCAGTACAAGGTCATATCAACGGCCATCATCATATGTAGTTCTAGATGATATCGACAACGACCATCATATGTAGTTCCAGATGATATAGCCACACACACATATGTAGTTCTAGATGATATAGCCACACACACATATGTAGTTCTAGATGATATCGAAGACAATCATCATCCTCAAGCCTGGGAGGTTGGTGTTCCTGATAGTAATTAGGATGGCCTGTCCAACACGAAGATTCTTGCCATCGAGGAATTTCTTCCACCCAACCGAGTTTAAGTGTGTGCGACCGTTCGTGTCCACGCGGTAAGTACAGGTTGTGACGGAGCCCCTTGCAGTAAGGCGTAGTCCAGCTGAGCCTTCTTCATCAGGCTCGATACCATAACTCACAGATATGCTCTTTGCCAATTTCTGAATAAGAAAAACATATCAATTAATAAATAGCCTCGCAAATAAGTACATATGGATTATCTACACTATTAATAGTTTCCTTAGATTCTACACTAATAAGCATGTGATGGAACTCTACACTAAAACTCTACACTAAGTAATTCATCGGATAATTTGCATTTGTAAGTATATAACATACCATATCATGTCGATCAACCATGGTATTTGTCAAGCGGGTCACGAATGGCACCCCGACAAAGTCAGCACGTGGCGGAATTATGTCCCACAGGTTGGACACCTCCTCCTCACTCAGCCTTGTTCTTTGAGCTACGATGGCTTCATGAAGTTGGTCCTCATCATCTTCATCGAGTGGGTCCTCATTATCTTCATCATCTTCATCATCTTTGTCATCTTCATCATCTTCCACCAGGTTGAGATAAATGACAGCTAGCTTGGGTCTTTCTGCTCGGAAGGAGAAGCTGATCAACTCACCACCAGTAAGACGCATGCAAGCGACGAAACGGGCCCATCCATCTCCTCCAATCTGCGACATATTGCGTCCTTTCTCGATCTCCATAGTGTACGGCCCCCAGGAGCCTCAAATGTCACAGTGTCTCCTGTCAGCTTGTTGAATTTCAACCTCACATTGCATGGGACGATCTGTGTAAAATAAGCAAAATGACACAATGCAGTAATGCCAACACTAAAAATAAAATAGTTATTACATTTCATCTAATTTCTTACCGCCGCATGACAAAAACTTGGCTGGAAGTAGATGCCGAACAGCTTGCCAGTTGCAAGGCTGCTTGCGCATCTTGACTTGCACAGTCGACATAGTGGTGGTGGTGGTGGCGCCATTTTTCCTAAAGCAATATGAGCAAAGGATTAACGATCAACTAAATCAAAATGTTCTAAGTGAACTAAATCAACTAGCCTACTAAATCAACTAAATCAAAATGTTCTAAATCAACTAAATCAACTAGCCTACTAAATCAACTAAATCAAAATGTTCTAAGTCAACTAAATCAACTAGCCTACTAAATCAACTAAATCATATCAACTAAATCAAAATGTTGCATATGAACTAGCCTACTAAATCAACTAAATCAAAATGTTCTAAGTCAACTAAATCAACTAGCCTACTAAATCAACTAGATGAACTAGCCTACTAAATCAACTAAATCAAAATGTTCTAAATCAACTAAATGAACTAGCCTACTAAATCAACTAAATCAAAATGTTCTAAGTCAACTAAATCAACTAAATGAACTAGCCTACTAAATAAACTAAATCAAAATGTTCTAAGTCAACTAAATCAACTTGCCTACTAAATCAACTAAATTATATCAACTAAATGAAAATGTTGCATATGAACTAGCCTACTAAATGAACTAAATCAAAATGTTCTAAGTCAACTAAATCAACTAGCCTACCTAATCAACTAAATGAACTAGCCTACTAAATCAACTAAATCAAAATGTTCTAAATCAACTAAATGAACTAGCATACTAAATCAACTAAATCAAAATGTTCTAAGTCAACTAAATCAACTAAATGAACTAGCCTACTAAATCAACTAAATCACAATGTTCTAAGTCAACTAAATAAACTAGCCTACTAAATCAACTAAATTATATCAACTAAATCAAAATGTTGCATATGAGCAAGAGGGAGAAGGAGGGGCGACTCGAGGAGGGAGAAGAGAGTAGGATGGAGGTGGAAGGCGGAGCGAGTAGGGGCCGGCCAGCGCGGCCAGTTGAGGGAGGACATAGGAGGAAGGCGGAGCGAGGAGGGGCCGACCGGCGCGGCCAGTTGAGGGAGGGCGGAGGAGGAAGGCGGAGCGAGGAGGGGCCGGCCAGCGGCGAGTGGAGAGGGAGGACGGAGGAGGAGGCCGGTACCGAGTCCAGCAAGGAGGAGGAGGTGATGACGCGCGGCGCAGACGGATGAGGGGCGACGGGGGTGGACTGGCGCGCGGCGCAGACGGAGGATTGAGTGTGTGACTGTGTGAGTGGTGTGTGTGGATCGGAGGAGATGGGGGGTGGGAGATGAATGGCTTAGCAGTAGCACGCTGTTGGAAAACACGCTGCTACTAAGCTATCTAGCAGAAGCGCCTTTCACAATAAAGCGCTACTGCTATGTGTCAGCATGTAAAAATAGACTTTGTTCAATATATCAAAAATACATTGATCATCAACGATCTTTTTGTGTACAATCTGATTTGTCAATATGAGTCCTCACCGGTTTAGGAACAGGTGAAGACTCATATTGCAGCCACAAATTCTACACACAGAGTTCAATGAAGACCAAGTGCTTTTCAAAGTTTGAGAAGTAACATATTTAAGGTGGTAGAAACTCTCTTCACGGAGCGAGGTGGGACTAAATTTTTGTAGGAAACTTAGCAGTAGCGCGTATCTGAGAAATGCGCTGCTACTATGCTACGTAGCAGTAGCGTGCGTCGCTATAACGCGTTGCTGCTATAACTAGCCCCGCGGCGGCCTCGTGGGAATTATAGCAGCAGCGCGTCTTTGAGCGGGCGCACTACTGCTAGATTTGTTTCAGCAGCGAGTTTCGTCTGGGCACGCTACTGCTAATTAGCAGCAGCGAGTTATTTTGAAGCGCGCTGCTGATAGGATTCTGTGTATAGGCTTTTCCCTAGTAGTGTTGGGTTTTACCTTAATGATCTTTAGTAGTTGCGGATTCTTGCTAGAGGTCCTATCATAAGTGCATATGATCCAAGAAGAGAAAGTACATTAGCGTATGCCTCTCCCACATAAAACTTGCTATCGGTCTAGTAAAGTAGTCAATTGCTTAGGGACAATTTCACAACTCCTACCACCACTTTTCCACACTCACTATATTTACTTTATTTCTTCTTTAGCTAAACAGACCCTAGTTTATATTTATGTGCTCTTTATATTCTTGCAAACCTATCCAACAACACCTACAAAGTCCTTCTAGTTTCATACTTGTTTTAGGTAAAGCGAACGTTAAGCGTGCGTAGAGTTGTATCGGTGGTCGATAGAACTTGAGGGAATATTTGTTCTACCTTTAGCTCCTCGTTGGGTTCGACACTCTTACTTATCAAAATAGCCTACAATTGATCCCCTATACTTGTGGGTTATCAGTCGGATACATCATCATTGAAGCCCGGTTCAGGGGCTACTGAGGCAGTCCTAGATTGTGGGGTCCTTGGGGAGATGGCCTATGTGACATGGGCCGGACTGATGGGCCGTGAAGATACGAGATAGAAGGCCTTCTCCCGTGTCTGGATGGGAGTCTCCTTTGCGTGGATGGCAAGCTTGGCATCCGGATGTATAGTTTCCTTCCCTCTGTAAACCAACTTTGTACAACCCTAGTCCCCTCCGTGCCTATACAAACCGGAGGACGTGGTCCGTAGAGACAAGGACAATCATACATGCTAGACATCTAGGGTTTATCCATTACGATCTCGAGCTAGATCAACTCTTGTAATCCCTATACTCATCAAAGTCAATCAAGCAGGAAGTAGGGTATTACCTCGATTAAGAGGGCCCAAACCTGGGTAAACATCGTGTCCCCTGCCTCCTATTACCTTTGATCCTTAGACGCACAGTTTGGGACCCCCTACCCAAGATCTGCCGGTTTTGACACCGACACATGTCGTTTCTCCTCCATGCTAATGTACTGGAGCTGAACAAGATTAATACCAAGGAAATCCGTATATACGAAGGTTGTATGGCATGGTCGCCTCCTCACCTTGCTGCCCCCCGCTGTCGTCGTGTTGTATGATGGGAAAGTGTTCATTGTGGTCGAAATAGGAATAAGAGCTCTCAAATGCACATGGCAAAAATGATCATTAATCATAGTTTGAAGAGGGTCGGCCGCGTCCACAAAAAGTAATAGCGAGAGACGATCCCCTTGACAGACACCCCTCTAACAAACATTTTTTTCCCCGGGACTCACATTAAGCAAAGTGGAAAAGGTGCCTAAATAGATGATGGATCTCATCCAACTTAGCAATTGTCAAAGAATAGCATCACGCTCCATCATATTAATCAAGTTTAAGGATGACAATTTGCATTGCTGACAATTTGCATTGGTGAATGTACTCGAATGACCAAACCAGACAATCTTGTATTGTGTGAGATTTCAAAAGGTCATATTGATTTCTATGAACCACTTGTAGAATCTTACTATGAAGCAGTGGCAAATCTGTTGGGGATATAACTGGAGGGTATAAACCGCCTATGAGGGGCCGGTTTATCCTCAGAGAGGTTACTAATATTGAAGCCCATGAAGTAATAAAAGACGAAGGAAACTTAATAAGGAAGCCCAAGGCCCAGAGGCGGGTTAGGGCCCATAGACATAAACCGCCATGGGCCTGTAGCTTGTAATGTAAGGTAGGAAAGAATAGATACCGAGCTGGACATGTTTATGAACCGGCCTCGGGATTCTATAGACCAACGAGCGTCAATCTGTGTATATAAAGGGACGACCCGGTGACGGTTTAGGGACAAGAAACAACAACTCGAGAGCCAGGTTACGCGTATTTGCTCCCTGGTTATCGAAACCCTAGTAATTCCACCATAACTGGATCGTAGGCTTTTACCTTCACCGCAAGGGGCCAAACCAGTATAAACTCCCCGTGTCCTTCGTCTGGTTTAACCCCTTTAAGCTAATCTCGTTGCGATTGCTCCACGACTAAGTCCTCACACTAGGACATCTGACGTGACAATTCCACGACAATTGGCGCCCATCGTGGGGCTATCGCACGATGGTTTCAAGTTCTTAGAGGGCAATTTTGAAGGACTCAAGGGATGCGCAGTGGGCCGGATGACCAAGAGTCGTCGCGGCAAGCTCTACATCGACGACGCGGGCTGGGGCCCCGACGCCGTCTTAATCGAGTACGGGTACCGGGTCCCTTCGGAGGAATTCATGTTTTCATTGGCAAGATCGGCGAACCGGGCCCTGAGCCGGACATCTGCGCCGACCTCATCGAGACGGCTCAGCGTGCAAGCCCCGCCCAAGTTCACCCCGCCATGAAGCGTGCTTTCGTAGGATTCATCAATGGTGCAGAATCTGAACCGGTATCCGACGGTGAGACGGTCATCTATTCAGATGGCGAGTCATCCACCGGTGAGACCGACTCATTGTACCAACTACCAGATAGCCAGTTCGGGGGTTGTTCCGATGGCGACAGTATTCCAGACCCCCTTGAACCGCCAAATCGGGTTACGATCTTCATGGCCAGTATGCAGCCCACGCAGCACTCCTCAACTGCGGCGGCAATAATTTTTGGATCGGCAGCGGCAATGGCAGCCGGGGAAGGAGGCCCTGCGCGCCTGTCGGCTCAAGTCCTGTCCGGTTTATTGGACGCATTGACGACATTGTTGACCATAGAGGTTAACCCGGATAATCGAGATCAGCATAACGCGGAGGTCACGAAGCTGCGGGATGAGATAGCTCAGGCCAAGGAGGACATGGCAACTGAGGAAACCAGGATGGCTGAGGAACGGGCCGCTTTGGATGCTCACGCACAGCAAATTTAGTCAGAAAATTACCGGCTCATGCTGGATCAGAACGCTTCAAATGACGTGATGAGGAGGAGGCATCGGTCTCGTCTGCCACCGGTTTATGAAGCAATTAATTTCTTTAACACACCAGGAGCGGGAACCAGTAACCCGGCAGTGGTAAACCGGGTCGAAGCACCTAGGACAAGAGCGCCGGATCAGCACGGGCGACAGACCCGCCTCGACAGAACCATGACCCGCCTCAGTACGTGCCAATGCCACCAGGTCACTTTTCCACCCCTTTGCATAACATGATCGATGCGGCGTCGCGATGGGCAGCTATTCCAATGGAAGGCGAGTCTCCAGCAGCGGTTGAGACACGGTGGGCCAGAGATCTCCTTCAAACGGCTTTGGTTCAGCAGTAGGCTTACTCGTATAGTCGAGACATGATTCATTGAACCCCTCGCCCGAGCCAGAGTTATAGCAGGCCTATCAAGGAACCGGTCGTGTCCAGTAGTGGACGAAACCATAATCCGCCTTCTCGTCCTAGCCCGGCAGGAGGGGGAGCTAATGCTCAGGACATGGTGGACCAGGGCAGAGCGCGTCGAGAAGCTGAATTAGCTGCCCAGTATGCGGCACGTCAGCCCACTCCGGTCCGTGCAACAACTCCAGTGGAGCCAGGTGTGACCTTTAGAAATTTCGGTGCACCGTGTTTAGTGCCGGCCTTGCGCAATGAGCGTTTGCCCAAGGATTTCAAGGGTCCTCGCAAGGTGCCTAACTATACAGCCGATTTATCTCCTGAGGCGTGGATTGAGAGTTATGAGATGGCCATGGAATTATTGGATGTTAGTGAAGCTGTGTGTGCGAAGTATTTCCCCTTGATGATGGAAGGGACGGCCCGGACCTGGTTAAAGGGGCTCCCAGCTAACTCCATTGGATCATGGGCCGAGTTAAAGGCCCAGTTTATCCAGAACTTCAAAGACACATGCAAGTAGCCCATGTCAATTCTGGACTTAGCCGCATGTGTCCAAGAAGAAGGTGAATCAACGACTCATTGGGTGCGCCGGGTTTCAGCGATTCTGCATTCGTCGGATCGTATCAAAGCCGATTCAGCGGTTTTTACGTTAGAAGGCAATTATCATTTCAAGCCCCTAAAGCTGAAACTGGGGCAGCTTAAATGTCATTTAATGACATGGGGACACTCATGGCGGCCTTGGTTAAGTACGCTGACTCTGATAGTACTAAGGAGCCCGAGTCTAATGATGACAAGCCGGGGAAGGGAAAGAGGAGCAGCAACGCCAAGGGGTAGCAGCTTAATCCGGCGAATCAAGGAGGCAATGGTAAGCGCAAGGCTGAGAATAATTCTGATTTTGTGGCTAACACCAATGCGCAGAATAATAGTCAGCGCCGTAAGAGTAAACCGCCCCCATAGACCGGAGAAGTCAGGCATCAATCTTGGGCAACTATTAAACCAGCCCTACCCAAGACACGAGACGAAGGAAAGGCCATCCGGACACCTCTAGAAAGATTGCTTCATCATGAAGGAGTTCAAAAATTCGATTTTTTACCAAGATGGTCATGGACTGGGTGGCGGTTTAGGATCCGGTTTCCATGGGCTGGGTTATGGTGGAGGCGGTTCAAGCTCGGGATTCTAAGGTAATCCGGGATATCAAAACAAACAGGGTGGTTACAACCAACAGAATAATCAAGGAAATCAGCAGCAGTCGGGTTATCAGAGCCACCCGAAGCAGTGGAACAGTGGACAATATCATGTCTTCACCACTAGCTTATGCAAGCGTGACCAGAAGCTTCACAAGAGGGCAGTAAATTCGGTTGAACCGGCAGTCCCACATTATTTGCGTTGGTCTGAACAGCCCATCGTATGGAGCCGAGAGGATCACCCGCCATGGGTTGATAATCCGGGTCACCTAGCGTTGGTGGTGGTACCTCAGGTTGGAGGGTATAAGTTCACAAAGGTACTCATGGACGGAGGGAGCAGAATCAATATCCTCTATTATGAGACCTTCCGTTGCATGGGACTGACAGATAAAAACCTTAAACCGTCAAACACTGTTTTCCATGGTGTGGTACCTGGTAAATCGGCATACCCGGTTGGTAAGATAGCTCTGGAGGTTGCGATTCCAGATCAGAAACCTTAACCTTTGAAGTGGTGAAAATTAAGAGCCCTTATCATGCTCTGTTTGGACGGACGGTTTATGCTAAGTTCATGGCCCGGCCTTGTTATGTTTATCTGCAACTCAAGATGCCAGGTCACCATGGGACCATCACGGTACATGGGAGTCAGAAGATATCTTTGGAGTGTGAAGAGGGCAATGCAGCTTACGCCGAGTCGGTTTGCGCGGCTGAGGAGTTAAAATTTTATAAGGACAATGTTGATCCGGCAGATATGACATCTTTGAAAAAGCCAACTACAAAGCATGATCCGACCTTGAAGTTTAAATTGGCTGATGAGACTAAATTGGTTGATTTTTTCCTGGCGATTCATCCAAGCAGTTCAGCGTCAGTACTAATTTGGATCTGAAATAGGAAAGCGCGCTCATCAAGTTCATCCGTGAGAATTGGGACATCTTTGCATGGAAACCTTCTGACATGTCAGGTGTACCGAGGGAACTCGCCGAGCGCACTCTCAATATTGATCCCAAGTTTAAACCAGTTAAGCAATTTCTTCGCCGCTTCAATGAAGAAAGGCGCGAGGCCATTGGTGAGGAGGTAGCCTGACTTTTGGCGGCTGGGTTTATCGTTGAGGTTTTTCATCCTGAGTGGCTAGCTAACCCAGTGCTGGTGCTTAAGTAGAATGGCACTTGGCGCATGTGTGTGGATTACACGGATTTGAACAAGGCTTGTCCAGCTGATCCCTTTGCTCTCCCTAGTATTGATCAGATTATTGATGCTACGGCGGGTTGTGAGCGCTTGAGTTTTTTGGATGCTTATTCTGGTTATAATCAGATCAAGATGGCAGTTATGGACCAGGAGAAAACAGCTTTTACAACTCCCTTTGGAGCCTTCTGTTATGTGTCTATGCCTTTCGGGCTCAAGAGTGCCCAGGCGACTTATCAGCGATGTGTGCAGAATTGCCTTCACAAACAGATTGGGCGCAATGTTCATGCTTATGTGGACGACATTGTGGTGAAGTCCAGGAAGAAGGAGACGTTGATAGATGATTCAAATGAGACATTTGATAACCTTTGGGTTTATAAAATGATGCTTAACCCTGCCAAGTGCATCTTCGGTGTACCGACAGGCGAACTCTTGGGTTTTTTGGTGTCTAACAGGGGCATTGAAGCTAATCTGGAGAAGATCAAGGCCATCACTTCTCTGGCTAAACCGGCATGTGTCAACGATGTACAACGTCTGGCGGGTTGTATTACGGCGCTGAGCCGGTTTATCAGCCGGTTGGGAGAAAAAGCTATCCCTTTATACCAGATGATGAAAAAGACAGACAACTTTGTCTGGAGTGATGCTGCTGATGCGGCGTTGGAGGACTTGAAGAAGCAGTTAGCCGAGCCACCTGTTCTTGCTACTCCCATTGATAAAGAACCATTGTTGTTATATGTAACTGCTAACGCCCAGGTTGTCAGCATGGCTATTGTGGTGGAGCGCAAGGAGGCAGGTAAGGAGTATCCTATTCAGCAGACGTTTATTATATCAGTGAGGTGCTTATTGAGTCGAAGCAGAGATATCCACATTGGCAGAAGCTCATGTATGGAGTTTTTATGGCGAGCCGGAAGCTTAAGCAATACTTTCAGGGCCATCCCATCATTGTGGTCAGTTCCGCTCCTTTGGGAGATATCATCCAGAACAGGGAAGCAACTGGCCGAGTTGCTAAGTGCGCAATCAAGCTTGGACCTCACGGGTTTAAGTATATGCCTCGTACGGCCATCAAGTCCCAAGCGCTCGTGGACTTCATCAATGACTTGACAGATTTGCAGGCGCCGGAGGATAAACCGGATAACACATACTGGACTATTCACTTCGACGGGTCCAGACAGTTGGAGGGCTCGGGGGCTGGAGTTGTTCTTACTTCCCCTTGAGGTAGCAAATTTTGTTACGTTCTCCGCTTGATGTTTCCTTGTACTAACAATGCAACTGAGTATGAGGCCTTGCTCCACGGTCTTCGGGTGGCTAAGGAAATGAACTTAATCCAGGTACGGTGCTTTGGGGACTCTGATTTAGTGGCTCAGCAAGTCTCTAGTACTTGGGATTCTAAGGATCCACTCATGGCGGCTTATCAACGTGAGGTGGATGTTATTGCTGATCGCTTCAAGGGTTACCAGGTCGAGCACATTGATCGGTGCAAAAATGAAGCGGTAGACGCTTTAAGCCGGCTGGGGTCTCAACGTAAACTGGTGCCACCCAATGTCTTTCTTGACGTGTTGCATAACCCGTCCGTCAAACTGCCGACGGAGGAGGGTCTAGCTGTTCCTGACCCGGAGGCTCAATTGGTGGCGGTTCTTGATGCTATCCCTGATTGGATGGCGCCATACCTGGCGTATATGACCAGGGGCGAGTTACCCAAGGACAACATCTTGGCCAGGCAGATAATGCAGTGGTCCAAGTCCATGACTATTGTCAACGGCGAGTTACATCACTGCAGTGTCTCAGGGGTGTTTCAGCGCTGCGTTTCTCCTGAAGAAGGTTGTGAGATTTTGCGTGAAATCCGTGAAGGGCATTGTGGTCATCATGCCGGTTCAAAATCCCTTGTGGCTAAAGCTTTCTGACATGGTTTCTACTGGCTAACGGCTCATGCGGATGCTGAGGATTTGGTCAGGAAGTGTGACGGTTGTCAGAAGTTTTCACGCCGAGCCCATGTTCCGGCTCAGGAGTTGAGGATGATTCTAATCACTTGGCCGTTTGCAACTTGGGGGCTTGATATGGTAGGGCCTTTTAAGAGGTCCAAGGATAAGAAGACCCACCTTTTAGTGGCAGTTGATAAGTTCACTAAATGGATAGAGGCGGAGCTAGTCAGCAAGTGTGATGCAGCTACGGCGGTTCAATTAATGAAGAAGGTGATTTTCCGCTTTGGTTCTCCACACAGCATCATAACAGATAATGGCACGAACCTCTCCAAGGGTGCTATGGAAGAGTTCTGTCAACGTGAGCACATCCGGCTTGATGTGTCATCAGTGGCTCACCCCCAGTCTAATGGTCAAGCTGAGAGAGCTAATCAAGAAATCCTGAAAGGCATCAAGCCCCGGCTTATGGTTCCTTTGCAAAGGACGCCGGGTTGTTGGATGGAAGAGTTGTCTTCCGTATTATGGAGCATTAATACCACCCCCAATAGATCTACGGGTTTTACACCTTTCTTCATGGTTTACGGGGCAGAAGCAGTTCTCCCCAGTGATATTCGCCATGACTCGCCTCGAGTGGCAGCTTATGTTGAAGCGGACAATGAGCAAGCACGCCAAGATGCATTGGACCTGTTAGATGAAAAACGGGACATAGCGGCGGCTCGTTCGGCGATTTATCAGCAAGATCTGTGGTGTTATCACAGCCGCTGGGTTAAAACCAGAGCTTTTCAAGAAGGCGACATAGTGCTCCGGCTTATCCAGGATCAGACCGATATGCACAAGTTGTCCCCACCTTGGGAAGGACCCTTTGTGGTCAGCAGGAATCTGAACAACGGGTCATACTACCTTATCGATGTTCGAGAGCACAAAGACTCATGCAAATCGGAGGAGGAGACCTGCCGGCTGTGGAATATTGCTCATCTTCGACCTTATTACACCTGAGCCATAGGCTCTTCTGATGTACATATTTTGACAATGTATATATTATGATCAATATAATAAACCGGCATGCTCGCTAAAGCAGGGCCTCTGTCGCTTTTCTCTTCAATGAGTTTCTTGGGTCTTCCTCTTTATAAAGTAAAGTTATCATTACCCTTTGATCCGGCTTATTGGCCACAAAAAAAACTTGGGGGCTTGCAACCCATGTTATGGGGACCAAAGAGAGTCTGTTGTAAAAGGTACAACTCAAACATAGGTATCCCTTGAGCACAGCTCAAAGTATTACTTGGGGGCTCTGTCCGTTCTAAAGAACAAAAGTGGCTATAACCCCTGTGATAGGCTATAAAAGCCAGGCTTGGAAGCCAAGTGTATTCACCTAAAACCACGAGTCATCATGCCTGTGTTCCGGAAGCTTCTCCATCAGGTAATCTTGATTGACCCGACAAACTCTTAACAGTCAATCTTTCTTTATCAAAGACCCTGAACTTGTTAAGGTTAAAATGTCATTTTGTCATGAGAGGGCACGGTTTATAGAAAGCAAGGAGAAGCTCAGGCTGTTACAGCCGCCTTCCTTGAAACTTGGATAATTCGTCCTGTGATGCTTGATGTACTCTGGCCCCGCGTACTCCGGATAAGTCTATGTTTAAATAAGAACTGAACTTATCCGGGTTAAAATGTCGAAGTGGTAGTGTGAGTGCCGGCTCACGGAAAGCGCGTACCTTCCAGTGGTTAATACTAGTTTCATGGAAGAAGATATTTTGGCTCGGCGGCCTATGAAAGCCTTGAATTTTTTCTGTTGATTTTGCTTTGAATGTCTTTTTGCAATTTTTCTCTTATGACACAAAAATTACATGGTTGAAAACCAAGTAAGGCTTATAAAGTTTCATGAGTCATATATATGGCGATAAACCGGTGTTTATTAACCCGGCCTGGCTTCTGACTATAAGTCACCAGTATGAAAGAAAGGTAATCCGGTGTTTATTAACCCGGCTTGGTATTAAACCGGAAATATATTTACTACACTAGCTTGATAAATCAGCAGTGAACGTATCACAGGTATGGTGTATATTGTTATCTTCAGTCCTACATCATTTATAAAATATGTTGTTGGGCATGATAACTCGTCTAGCGGTAAACCGCCAAGACGCAACTTATCTGTTATATGCAGGAACAGATTCTACAAAAAACAAAGTATCATGAGCAAACATAGCATCATCATAAGCATGGAAGATTAACAGTGCCATGCAATGTGTACGATGGCACATCAGATCCAAGAAGTTTTCAACTAGCCTATTACATGGCATTTTTATGCCCAAAAGACCAAGTCTTGCAAAACGAAGAAGTTAAACCATCCTCCGATTTATGCATCAGCGGTGGGCTGGCTTGACGGTTGCGGATCATCTTGCGCTGGTTCATCCTCCTCCTCTCTATCCAGTGGCTGGAAGTCAGTGGTTGACCAAATCGATCCCAGTTACAGCTTCATCGCTTATAAGATTGGAGGGGTCAACTTCGGGGGCATAAGTATGCTTACGAATTGGCGGAATAAGAGTAGGAGTTTTGTATCTCGGCGTATTGACCCTCTTGTTGTGGGCATCATAAATCGACTGATGAAACGAAAGATCGGTCTCTTCAGTCAACTTACTAGCCAACGGGCGCATCTCCTTCGTCAAAGCCCGAAGATCTTCATAATCAAATGCTGATCCGTCCTCCTTGATGCTTGGATAGCCATCCCCTATGTCAGCCGGATCAAGATCAGATATCCACGCTTTAGCACGGGTCAGTGCGGTAAGAGCGTCGGCCCTTGCAGCTGATCGTTTTATCTCTTCAAGCCGGGAGGGCATCACCGACAGCCTCTCTAAAGTCTCCTTGATCAAAGTTGGGGGCGGTTTATTGTAAGAAGCTGTGCACATAATCCGTTGTGCGCCGGTATACAGTTGCTCTATCAGTGTACAGGCAGCCTTCAATTTCTTCTGCATATCAGAGCCCAGATGCGTAATGCGAGATCCTGCATTATCATAGACATCGGTAAACCGGTGATTTTTGGAATAATGAAATTTCGATGTTGGTGAAGAAGTTACTTACCAAAGATAGCAGCAGTCATAGCATTTATTTGTTGTTTCAAACTAGTTAACTCTTCTGCCACCGGTTTAAGGGTCGCGTCAACATCTTCAGCTTTCTTTAGCAAAGTTGTTTTTTCTGCATCCCAACCTAGACGCTCATTCTTGAAGCCTTCCTTCAGTTGTTCCATGGCTGCTAAAGCGCCCCCTCAGCTCCTCTTTCACTTTGGAAGTTTCTGCTTGCTGGGTCTTGATATTTTCCTCAAGGTCGGCGATTTGGGATTCTTTTTTGTCCAGCTCAGCCTGCAAGAGGTATTTTATGAGTTGACAGAACAAATTTTAAGTCCCAAGCACATAACAAGTTATACACTTGGCACTTGGGGGCTAATGCATATCGCTTCTTATCAACAATATGGCAAAGTCCCAAAGCTCAATACAAGTATTAATCTTGGCACTTGGGGGCTAATGCCTATTTTGCTCAAGTATAAAGTTGTGGATTTTTTTCTTTGATGATAAACCGGCCCTTGAGAGCTACACAGGTGAAATTGAATTATTATTCTATGAATTCTCGATTCATCTTGAAGAGATAAACCAGCCCTTGAGGGCTACACAGGCAAAGTTGAAAAATCATTATTTTACGAAGTCCCGGTTTTAATAGGAATTGCCAAACCGACCCTTGGGGGCTACTGGAGTTGATATTATAAATACATCAGAAGGAAGGAATATTTATGAAGACTTCAACGGGATTTACCTCATATCGCTCTTTCATCATGTTCACTAAACCGGCTTCATAGTCACGGTTTGTGTACAGACGGTTCAAAATCCTAGAATGAATGTCTTGGGCGCTGAGGTGAGCATAGCTGTCTAAATATGCCTTCCACTTGCCCTTATCAACAGCAGCTTTTTCCTCTTTGCCGATGTGTTTGGACAAGGCTATGGGGTTGCCAGGGGAGGAGTAACCAATGCCAGTAACGACAACATCGTCATCAGCACCTTTAGCCGGGCTTGGCGGATCATCAGCATGAGCCGATGGATCAATATCCATGTGCTCATCTTCAGTTGCTTGATCCGGCAACGACGGGCCATCGGGAATATTGTCAACATCTGGATGCGATGGTTCAGGAGTTTTTTTTGTTTCATCCCGATTGGGGTCTTCAGCCGGTTTGTTCACTTTGGCCTTCTTGCTGGTTCTGGCTTTGGCCCTGGAAAATAATAAGTATGCAGCAGAACAGTGCAAGGATCAAAAATATCTAAAGGTATGACAGGTTAGTAAAATCTGCTCACCCAGGAACCGTTTTAAGGGTTGGAAGCTTCGTCCTTGTTGATTCGCCAGAAGATGAATGGGAGGTCCCCTAGTAATTTGAGTTAGATGGATTAAGAGGATATCGGAATTAACCCGCCCTAGGACAAGGTGTATCAAAAGTACAAGAGACCTCTTGGAGGCGTTTACGAATCGGAGTGTTCGGTAAACCGGAGGAAGTAACCACTTGGCCGCTATGGCGGGTTGTGCCGCGAGCTTCATGTTGCTGTGTCTTCAAAAGAAAGTGCGGATCCGAATAAGCTAGAGGGTGTGAAAATCTTACTTTTCGGGACTACTGGATGGGATTTCGGTGTTGGCAGAGGGTCTGAGTTGGAAGAAAGAGTAACTACATCACCAGCACGGCTAGCCTCCGCATCATCCTGATAATGATCATTGTCAATGAGGTGTATGAAAAAAGAACCAAGAGAATCAAGTTCTACATCTGACTCTGGATCATCAAGCTCTTCATCATTGGGCAGGTCAGGGGACTCGGCAGTTTTCTTCTTCGCAGGTTTCTTTGTAAGTTTGGTCTTAGTGCGATGTGTTTTCGCCGGTTTATCCTGCGGCTTCACCGGTTTATCCTGTGGCTTCCTCCTCTAGATCATCACCCTGAAAAGATGGACAACAAGTTATAAAGAAATATTTAAGAGGGGCCGGATTAAGACAAGAATGATGCAATTCTTACAGCTGGCGGTTTATTAGAAACACAGAAAGGACTAAGCCCTGTCTTGCTGCACTCAGATACCGGTTCATCCAGCATCTTCTTGACAGATTCAGTAATCACCTCGTCAGTTAGCTGAATATCAATATGCCGTTGAGTATCTTTGATATTTCATGTGTACTCGCACATTAAACCGGGGCGACGGCTTAAGGTCAAGATACTCCAAGAGACCCAACAACGGACAAAGTCGATGCTAGTTAAACCGTTCGCCATAAAGGCTCAGAGCTTTGAAAGCTGTGGTGCATACTTAGCTCGTTCCTTTGCAGTGAGTCGTTGGGGAACTGGATGTGTGTTGGTAAGCCGGTGAGCACGATAACCTGGCAGAGGATTTTTGTTAGTTGGAGCTGTGTTTTGACAATAAAACCAAGTCTGGTTCCAGTCTTTGGGGTGGCTATGATGCTTGGCGTGAGGGAAGTTGACATCTTTCCTTTTTTGAATTGAAACTCCGCCAAGTTCAGTGTTGGGCCCATCCGAAAATTCAGTACGACGGTTTAAGTAAAATAAGTCTCTGAATAACTCAACAGTAGGTTCTTCTTGCATATAAGCCTCGCAACACACTTGAAAATTGCAAATATTGGACACAGAGTTCGGTCCAATATCTTGAGGGCAGATTTGGAAGCTAGCAAGCACGTCACGGAAGTATTTTGGTCTGGGAGGGCTAAACCCTCGACCCAGATGATCAGTAAATAAAATCACCTCTCCATCCTTGGGTTCAGGAGGATTTTCTGGACCGGGGACTCTCTAGTGGAAGGTTTCCTTACTCGCTAAGGCGCCGGTTGCAACACACCCGTTCAGCTGCTCTTTTGTAACCCGGGAAGGAACCCAGTTGCAAGCATAAAATTGTTTGGCCATTTGTTAAAACAAGACTTGAAGGAGGGTTTGTGCCGGTTTAAGAAATCATGATCAAACTGTTGAAAGTAAAAGAGGCAGGAAATATTCAAGCATGAAAGTGTTATAAACCGAAGATATACATTATCAGCTTGTAGAGATAAGAAGTTGGCGGTTTAAGAGGGGACTAATGGTACCTGACAGGTTCTGATTCAAAAGTTAAACTGCCCGCACAGCTGCTAATTTTCAGATCTATGAGTGAAAAAATTGAAAAGTGTTGCAGAAACAGGTTTTATAGATTGATATCACCGTTTTGGATCTACCGTGTGTCAAAAATGAAAATATATTCGGACTTAAATCTTGGGGCTTGAACAGTTAAGGTCCAGATGGGATCTTCTACCAAAAAAGAGATGCTAGGATGAGGGAAAATGGACTATGGCTATTGTCGCACAGGGAAAATATCAAGTTTCCATCAGATTCATGCGACAACGAAGAACAAGTGAAGAACAGCGACGAGTTTCCATGAACTCGCGTAAACCCTAATGAGATATACGGAGGGGGAAGAGGAAGAGCTTACCAAGGTTGTTGGATGGCGGAGGCGCGAGAGCGGCATCTGGATCAGTCAGGTTGATGCAGCGGCCGACGGTGAAGCAGAGGAGGAGCTTGACGGCGGCGACTGGGCTCGAGTGCTAGGGCGTCGCAAGGTAGAAGACAAGACAAAGAGGCACGGGGAGGGGGGGAGTGAAAGAGACCCCCGGCCCTATTTATAAGGAGAATGGATAAGTGGTAGGCAGGGGAATCGAGGAGTTCCAAATTGGATTTGTGATAGGGCCGGCGCCTTGATTCTCGGGAGTTCATTAAAAATGAGGGTGCATATATATATATATATATATATATATATATATATATATATATATATATATATATATATATATATATATATATATAATTTTGGATTTGTATAAGCTTAATGACAGGTGACGTCATGGCAGTTTATCACGATCTCAGAAGATGACGTCATCGCGAGTTACAAGCTTTCACGAAGGTAATAAAGAAAGGATTTTTTCTAAGTGTTGAAGATTGACATGAACAAGTTCAAATCAACCTGGGGCCTAATGTTGGGGATATAACTGGAGGGTATAAACCACCCAGGAGGGGGCGGTTTATCCTCAGAGAGGTTACCAATACTGAAGCCCATGAAGTTATAGAAGATGGCGACTTATGAAGGAAACTTAATAAGGAAGCCCAAGGCCCAGAGGCGGGTTAGGGCCCATAGACATAAACCGCCATGGGCGTGTAACTTGTAATGTAAGGTAGGAAAGAATAGATACCGAGTCGGACACGTTTATGAACCGGCCTCGGGATTCTGTAGACCGACGGGCGTCAACCTGTGTATATAAAGGGACGACCCAGCGATGGTTTAGGGACAAGAAACAACAACTCGAGAGCCAGGTTACGCGTATTCGCTCCCTGATTATCGAAACCCTAGCAATTCCACCACAACTGGATCGTAGGCTTTTAGCTTCACCACAAGGGGCTGAACCAGTATAAACTCCCCATGTCCTTTGTCCGGTTTAACCCCTTTAAGCTAATCTCGTTGCGATTGCTCCATGACTAAGTCCTCACACTAGGACATCTGACGTAACAATTCCACGACAGAATCCATAAAGGAAACGGCCACACTTGACAAGCAATGTTAATACTACTGCGCGGAGGCCACACTTGACCCTGTGACTGATGCTTAATAATTACTCCCTCCGTTCCAAAATAGATGACTCAACTTTGTACTAAAAGTTATTATAAAGTTGGGTCATGTATTTTAGAACGGAGGGAGTAGCTAGGTTGGTAATTAGCTAGTTGTTGAAGTCGAAAAGATGGAAAAGAAAAAAGGTACTAGAAATTAGTTACTCCCTCTGTAAACTTTTATAAGACGTCTTAGATACTATTTTAGTGACTTAAAACATCTTATATTTATTTGTAGAGGGAGTAGTATAGTAGTACTACTTAAGTAGGATTTTTTTATTGTTTGAAGATGATGAGGATTATTAGTACTTCCTATGATCCATGCTTGTCAATACTGTAAGCAACACATATCGTGTCAAAGATGTTGTCGATATCATGGACCGTTTCTCCGCCGAGGATTTCTTCCCCAACGCCTCTGGGCGCCTCATCGACCGGCTCTCTGACATCATCACACGGCGGGAAAAGACTTCTGCTAGACTGGGCGCATTCTCCGGACACCAAGGGCCATGAATAAGGCGTGGGAGGGGTCAGGAGAGGTTACAAACTTTGAGGATTTACAACTGATCAATTTATCCCAGCGACGGCTCACAAATATATAACAGTGGTGCGCTAAGCAATCATCAACAAAATTTGCTCGTCTTCGGAGCCCATAAAATCATTCGTGGACCCGTCACTCAAAGATGCCAATGCATCATAAAAATTCATGCATCATGGTCTACATGTGCACAAATTGTGAATCTTATGTTATCTACACGAATTTGTGAGGCTCTAGACTATTATGAACAAATTTGGAAACTTTACCTCAGAAAAGTAATTGAGCCCTTGAGTTCGAGCGGGCGAGATGTTGCACGCACGACGAGGGAGATGGAGTTGGCAACAACCGACGGTCAACGGATGCCACCGACCAAGGGTGGATAGGTGATGGAGAGATGCTCACACCGACCTCCATAGCACGACTATAGCAGTGGTCAGCCGCACAATGAGAAGCAAGCGCGAGGCCAATGCCAACGTGTGGTCAGTTCAAGATCAACCGGTGGTTGCGAGCGGTGCCAAATCGCGACGGTAGAGTAGATCTTCCCTTTGGCGTTGTCTGAACTTTTGAGACTTCCAAATTTGTACGGGGATAATGGACACGGTTCAACATTGATTTGGAGGCGATGACAAAAATCAATCTTTTCTGGAAATGATTTAAGTGATCCAGCAACCGTCTTGACCCATCCAAATAAACTTTGAGTTTTAAGTCGTTTGTAAACTTTTCCAGGTTTACATGTAGATGTATGAATGACCTATATAACTTAACCTTACATTTGTGACATGCAAAAGAAACTTGCTTCATTATTGATGCCACACAACTCACAAACATGTGTATTTGTCTATAATAATTTGCAGTTCCACATACTAGTGCTTTGTTTACGCTTCCGTTTTTTATTTCTGGATCTTCGAATGCCAAAAACGATTATTTTCACTAGGCAAATGCCAGAGCCAAATCTTACAATTTTCATCAAACATCATGGCAGTACATATCTTAAGCACAACATCTATAAAATTGGTTACAAACTATGAGAACTAAATCACAGTACATGTGAACATAAATTTAAAAATCATACAAAATAAGTTTATATGGATAAAAATAAACAATATTATCGGGATAGCTGCATAACACATATCAGTTACATAATAAAGAAAATTGCAAACTAAGATGAGTAAATTGCATCCTAGAATAGATATTATTTGACTCGTAGCAGCTTGCCCCTCTACCGCTACAGGTGTTCAAGTGACCTATTTGGACATTCCTACTGAAAGTTACAACTCATGCAATGGGATTTTGTCCATAATGAATTTACTAATATTATGGTATTGCCACATCTAAGCAGAAAAAACATGGCATGTCGCTTACAAGGCTCCGGAGCATTTTAACTTGACTATGGAGGGAACATCTATCGTTTGATAGCCAAGAGTGCCTTATGTACATCTCTGATCATATGGCTACCTATAGGGATACCTTCACAGATATTCTAAATGTGTTTGTCAATATTGTAAGCAACACATATCGTGTCCAAAGTAAGGCACTCAAGTGATCTTGCATTCTCAAGAATGTGGCATGCCATTCCGAGAGCAAAACCTAATAATCTTCACATTTTTTATCTTGTCGTGGCACTATTCATGCATTGCCGAAGAAGCGACGGGTCCCAAAGAATCGACTTCTGTTTCATGCAAGTATATTACACCTACATATGAACAATATTAGACAGGTCCCCTCTCAATGGTTATGTCGCCCAGGAGAGTAGGACAGTAGAAGCGGGCGCACATTTGAGCTTCGAGCTTCGAGCTTCACACACTTGGCTTGAGATTTGATTCTCTCATCCTAGTTGTCTTCTTTAGTGAGTGTGAGCCTTCATTGCAGACGCCAAGCTCATTGTGTTGCTCTTCTTGGTCGCCTTTCTCATCAGCAATGCGCCTTGACTTCCCACCCGATCCAAGGCGACCAGTCTACTGCTACGAGGCTTTGTTGTTTGAGCGGTGTGACCACCGGGAGGCACCTCTACCACCACACCTTGTCGGTAGGCGTTGTCCTTGCTCTTAGCCATCAAGCTAGCAATCCAAAGCCACTACCGATGGAGCCAATGGTTCCAATGCGTCAAGTTAGTCTCTCTTTGGTGAATGATTGACAAGCTGGAGTAAAGTTATCTTAGCCAGAGTGATGTTATTTCAGTACCAAGTACATAGCACATACACAAACATCAATATACTATTAAACCTAGTACCGCAATAGGTTAGGCACATTTGACCAAAACAATGAATAAATCAATGTGCCAATTATTTGGTAACATATTATGTACTCCATTTTTTGTTTGCTTATAAAATCGTAAAGACTTCTATCAAGATTTTTTCTTTCCACACACTTCTAAAATATTTACTAAGATAGTTAACGATACACATATAATGCAAGATTGACAAATGAATTCAAGAAGACACGCAATTTTATTGTTTCTTATTTCCTGACATTTAGTGGAATTAATTTTATTTTAAAAAATTGGAATTGATTTAAATGTGTTTAAGGCGTACTATACAAAAAATAGTAATTTTTAATTAATACATATTTGTTTTGACTATTACCATATAATTAGATGCTGGTATTTAAAAAATATATAATTTAGAACCAAGTGTTACATTTAGTATAAATAGTGATATTTATTTTGACTCGCCCGGGGGGGGGGGGGGGGGGCAATATTTGTTTGACGGGCCTTGGGGAGATGTTGGTCGGGCGTCTGATTTGTGACAAGTTCAACATGAACACATGGCAAGTCTTCCTACATGACAACCTCACTCAAGTTCCGCACCTGGCAGCGCCTCCACGCCATCAGCTAGACCTTCAAGGATCTCAACCACATCACTCTCGCTACCTACTGCTTCAGCCGAGACAGCGTACGACTTTCCAAAGCGTTGAATGTACTTGTACATGGTGGTCTACTCGACCTCGCCAGTGAGGTCAACCAGCGACTGCATGGTCCCGATCTTCTCAACCTTGCGCAGATCGTCGCCCATGACATCGGTAGGCCACAAGTGAAAAGAAAAAGGGAAATAAAAACCTCCCCTTCCCCAATCCCCCACCTCCATCTCGCTCCTCGGTCCCACTAGCCAGCCATGGCAAACCTGGTAGAGGTGACGTCTCTGGGCGATGTTCAGAGTATCATAAAGGGCTACGACGGGATCTACGATCTATCGGTGCACATCCGCTCCATTGACGGCATCCGCAACGCCGAGGAGATCGTCGCCCTGCTGTATCACAAGATCAGCCCAGAAGGTGGGGAGTGGGTCATAGAGGAATTCCCCCTTCTCCAACGGTTGGACAAGCTCCATGACTACGTCCTCAGTACCAGCACCCTCCTCGACGAGATCGACTCCGCGGTCGAGAATCAGGATGAGCTGATGATCCGACCCAAGCTTCTTTGAAACATGGGAGTGCATATCCTGGAGCTCAACCTATCCCTCGCTTTCGGCCTGTAGCTTCCGCACCAGGGAACTCCCGCTCCCTCAGCGTGCAGTCTCGCTGGCGCACAAAATCTGCGACCTTGCCGAGCTGCTGGTGGACGAGCAGGATCCGCTTGTGCTACTGGACCGTGTGCGCTCGCTCCGCCAGCGCGTGGGGCGCTTCATGCTGAAGAAGGTCCACATCGCCATGCCGCCGCCCCAAGTGCCCATCGACAACTTCATCGCCCCTCACGAGATGCATCCCCTCAACTCTTTCAACTGCATCATAGCCCTTGTTGAGAGCCACGACAACGAGCTCGGTGTCCACGCCGGCCTCTTCTGCATCGACGGCATACGGAATGCAAGCAAGGTGTTTGATCTTATGCAGGGCAGAGTCCAGGACAGAGGATGGCGCGTATTCAACTTTGAACTACTTCCACGGCTCGCCCTCCTGCTTGGCAACCTCGTTCAAGCGCAGCACGCATGCGCGAACATTGCCTGGTCGCTTCGGGAGGGGAGATCCCTCAACTCCTCCACCGGGCAGCACCTCTCCAACATCAGCTACACCTTAGACTCAGAGTATTTTGACCTCAACAGTCTTGCCACCTGCTGCTCCACCGAGACAGCGCCCAGCTTCCCGAAGCGGTGCGCGACCTCCTTCGTGCTCTATTCTACCTCGCCAGTGAGGTCAGCCGGCGAGTGCATGATCCTAATCTCCCCAACTTCGCGCAGAACGTTGCCAAAAAAATCGGCCTCTTCATTGACGCGCACCTATACCTCGACGTCAACCCGGGCCCCGGCTGATGCCGTTGTTGTTTCCTGTAGTACCACCCGTATGTGGAAAGAGCATCATATTGCCATATCATCATTAAGCACATTTGTAGTCTGGACTAGTTCCATTCTACAGAGTTTTGGGGTAGTCTCTGGCCTCGTGACAAATGTGACCAAGAGCTCCATCGCCCCCATCCAATGCGCCAACATTAACTTGGAGGAGATTCTGGCGAACTTCCCAGCGACTACAACCCCCTTCCCCATTAAGTATCTGGGGTTGCCCCTCTCCCTCGGAAGACTTAGGCGTGTGGACCTTCAACCCTACATCGACAAAGCGGTGGCTCGTCTTAGCCCGTGGAAAGGAAAGTTCCTGAACCGTGCCGGGTGCACTGCTCTGGTTAAGTCCGTGCTCTCCTCCATGCCAATCTTCCTGCTGACGGCTTTAAAGGCTGACAAAGGCATCCTCAGGGCCTTTGCGAAGATCAGTCGTGGCATGCTCTGGGCCTGGAAGGAGGCGGTTAGTGGAGGGAAATGCAAAGTCAACTGGCAAAAGGTCTGCCGCCCCAAGGAGCTCGGTGGTTTGGGGGTTTTGGACCTGGAGAGATTCTCCCGGGTCCTGAGGCTTCGCTGGTTATGGTATGAGTGGAAGGCTCCTGAGAAGCCATGGGTGGGCTCTGAAACACCCAACGACGCCTCCGACCTTGACCTCTTCAATGCGGCTACTCGTGTCACCATCAGAAACGGCGCCAAGGCCTCCTTCTGGTCGTCTTCATGGCTCAATGGTGCCCTGCCAAAAGACCTGGCTCCCCTAATTTTCAAGGCTTCCAAGAGGAAGAATCGTACGGTCCAGGACGCTCTCGCTGATAACAACTGGATCTCGGACATTGCGGTGGATGCGTTCACTGTCGATCACATGGAACAATACGTCCACCTCTGGGAGCTCTTGTCGGATATCCATCTTCATCCTGACACTGAGGACTCCATTACCTGGTCCTTGACCCCTAATGGGTGCTACTCGGCCACCTCCGCCTACAAGGTCCAGTTCCTTGCCTCTTTGCCCTGCCAGTTCAGGAACATCGTGTGGAAGACCTGGGCCCCTCCAAAGTGTCGTTTCTTCGCCTGGCTCGCTGTCCAGAACCATTTATGGACCGCTGATCGCTTGGCGAAACGCGGATGGCCGCACCAACCTACTTGCCAGCTCTGCCGTACCTCCCCTGAGACGGCACGGCACATTCTTTTCGAGTGCCGCTTCTCCAGACGTATTTGGACGGCCGCGGCCTCTTGGCTGTCTTGTCCAGACCTCATCAGCAGCATCGGGGAGGGTAGGCCTAAAGTCGTGGATTATTGGCTGGCCGTTTCGAAGTCCACCACCTCCTCCCCAAATGGCTTGCGCTCAGCTATCACGCTCATCACTTGGGAGATCTGGAAAGAGAGGAACGAATGAGTTTTCAACAACAAGTCCTCCCTGCCATCGGTTGTCATGCATAAGATTAGGGAAGAGGGGAAGGACTGGATCCTCGCCGGCGCTAAAAATTTGGCGGAACTTGTAGGCTGATCCTCTTCCCCCTGTGTCGGGTCGCCCCCTTCCTCGTTTTTTTGTTGTTTTTGGCTCTTGCCATACCCCCGTTTGCTTCTCCTATATCAATATAAGGCAAAAGCTTTTTTGCCCGTTTCAAAAAAAAAAAATTGTTACAATAGATGAATTTTGTTTCACTGGGTGGTGGATTTAGTCCATCTGCTTTAACCAGATAAGGACACCTGATAATTCACTGTCCTACTTTGCCTGTTGCTTTCAGTGTGTTTGTGGTTGTGCAGTGTAGTAATTTTTTACCTGCCTAGCACTTAGTGAAGCACTAGTGTAGTAAAAGGAGCAATTTGTTGGTTCAGACTAATTAACAGATAGTTGCAAGGTAGTTCCGCCCATATTTGAAAAGAAAATCATATTGCTACCTCATTACTTCATCTGTAAGCACATTCTGTAGTCCGGCGAGCTCCGTAACAACATGCCACATTTAGTTGGTTGAATTACATTTGACTGCAGTGAATTTAGTCTCACCGCCTTAACCAGATAGTTTTCATACCTTGAGAATTTCATTATCCTACTCTGCCTGTTGTTTTTGGTGCATTTGTGTTTATTTAGTGTAGTATTTTTATCTGTCTATCACTAAGGAAGTACTAGTGTGAAGCAAAACCTGAGGGTCACCTATCCTACTTTTATTCTCCAATACATTTCTGTGTTCAAACAGTTCCTTTTATCAGACTAATCAAATGATATATTAGCACCAATAGATCTTCAATTATAAAACTCATAGATTTCAGTGAAACTGTATCAGTAGAACCACTAGTGCAGAACCGGGCATTAGCACCGGTTCGTAAGGCCCTGTAGTGCCGGTTACATAACCGGCACTAATTTGTGGTCACTAAAGCCCCCCCACCCCTTTAGTACCGGTTCAGCACGAACCGGTGCTAAAGGGCAACCACGTGGCACGAGCCAGCTCCGGGGGCCTGGAGCCCTTTAGTATACCAACCGGTACTATAAGGTTTGGGTTTTTTTAGTTTTATGATTTCTTTTTCATTTAATTTTTTGTTTCCATTTTAATTCTTTTTCGTTTGCTGGTATTTTACGATACTACACATTGTACACGTTATATATATATATATATATATATATATATATATATATATATATATATATATAAATAGAATTTCTAGTAGAAACAATCATGCATATATATATCATCAATGTCTCACAAACCACCATATTAATTAATTCACACATACACACATGTATAGCTATATACAATTTCTCCTACATATGAATGTTGCCTTCGGAGCCAGTGGCATTAGCCTAATTGGTGCCTTCGGAGCACGATGACAATTGGAAGTGGTTTTCATTGGGGCGATAGCGGGTAATAGAATTCTCCCTTCGGATTTATGACCTGGTCGAGCAAAAATCCCGCTATTTTCTCTTGAAGTGCTTCTACGCGCTCCGTTTCTATGAGCTTCTCCCGCACCTCTTTGAAATGTTAAGAAGGAGATCAATATGCATGTGTATTAGTTGTGTGACTAGATATCGATAATGGTGTAAAAATTATGAATAGTGTTCTGACAAGCGTACCCATTCCTGTCTTTGAGATCTGCTCCTTTCGGACGCCATCATGCGAATGTTCTCGCAAACGCAGAATGCACACAAATCAGTCCCATGCGACTGCTTCACGACCTTTACGAGAATGGAATTTGATTAGATAAAAATTAATCAAGCATGATAATTAAAGAGATGGCAGCTAGCTAGCTAGAGCTATAGTACTACTTAATTGCTTACCTTGGGTCGAAACCATTTAAGCTTTTTTTTCCATTCGCCGGGCGTGACGGCGATGAACCTTGTCCAAGCCCTGCCCGTCGACAAAGGAAATGAATAAAGGGGTTATTAAATAGTTCATATCATGAAATGACGAACGAAATAGGCCGAGATATATAGTTAATAATGATTGAAATTACCTGTTGACTATCCCATACAAGATGTTATAGTCAGTTTTTTCTGAGATTAGTGAGTCCAGTACTTCAATTGTTCCGGCGTCAACTTTAATGATACACAAGACCCAGTGATATCTGCATGCACACACGTTTGCATGTCTTAATTAAGCGGGCATATGTAAGCAAAAACATGTAGCTAGCTAGTAGGCAAAAACAGAGAATTTGTAGTACAAGACAGTGTGACTCACTAGAAGTTGTAAGGAAGTAGTATATCTTCATTGTATTTGAGGCGCTTCAAAAACTCTAGCATGCTGTCCTCTACTTCCTTTGCATAACGTTGATTTATCTTCCATGTGTATTCGTTAACGGTGTTTGGGTCAATGAACCCAATGCCAAAGCGTCCACCTTTTCTCATTTCATATATCTTCATCCTGCATAATACCACAGAAAAGAATATAGTGAGGATAATTACAGGTAATGATTGATCAAAAGGATCAGTACAGCTAGCTTGAGACTTAAATTATAGAAAGAAATCACTTACAGACAATAGCAGCTGACGATAGATTTGTCGAGTGTGTCTTGATTGTATAACTGAAACAGTTCTGAATACTCAACGGACACAGCTTTCTCATGGTAGTAATGGTCCTGCTTGACATTCACCATGAGGGACAATCGATCTGAAATCTTGGTAATGTTCATGTACCATTGATGCAATTCATACATTCTCGTTGGGAGGTTCTTGACCTTGTCTGGCGCGACCAAAGGTTGGCCCCGGACATATTTCCGTTTTACTTCATCCTCTCTAAGCAAAGGCATGGGCTCGATCTCGAGGAGTTGTCCAACAGTGATGTTGAGAACTTCAGCCTGCATTATATGCTCCTCCGTTATTACCACATTGCCCACCTCGGGAACATGCACTGTTTGCCCACAATAATATTGGGCGCACGTACTGTCACCTGTTGTTGGCACAACAAGCGTGGGGATCGATTGCGCCGCCTGTTCTCCCAGCTGGGGAATGGTTTTCCCACATTTTTTGGCAGCTGCTTCTTGTTTGCTCGAGCCCGATGTAGACGTGCTCGCCTCCCTTTGTAGACGTGCTCGATTTAACTTCCTGATGTGGCGCTCATAGTCTGTGTCAAAAGGCTTGGGAGCTGGTGGTTGAGCCATACGAATGAAGTGGTCAATCGTTTCCTCAGGCACTTTCTCCCTTGGCGGCGGTGGCGGTTTCGGTGCAAAATGGGCTTCCACCTCGGCCTTCGATATGGCTGTGATTTCCTCTTCGAACCTGTCATAAGACCTCTGCGGAAGAGGCTTGAGGCTTGGACCATATTTATATCGCTTGCCACCGCCTGTACTTCCTATACTATCTCGCCTCGTACCGCTACGCACCATAGCTGCGGGGTGTCTCTTCTGCGATTGCTGAGGTGGCGGAGACGGCTGACGGGACTGAGTTGGACGAGGAGGAGTGGCCTGAGATTGTGCCGGACTTGGAGGAGGAGTGGACGTCTGACGCTGTGGCGGACTTGGAGGAGGAGGATTGTCCTGACACTTTGCCGGACTTGGAGGAGGAGTGGCCTGACACTTTGCCAGACTTGGTGGACTTGCAGGAGCGGGAGACTGCTGACTCGGTGGCGGACTTCGACGAGGAGTCGGCTGACGCGGTGTCGGTGGCCTTCGAAAGGTGATGCAATCCTTTTTCCATAGGATGATACGATGTTTGGCCTCTCCGAGAAAGCGCTCGCCGTCACCTCCAGCAATGTCAAGCTGTAGCCCCGAATATGGTGGGTCCACCACCTCATCAACCAAGACACGAGCATAGCCCGCTGGAATCGGGTTGCAATGGAAGGTTGCCTCAGGGGGATTTGTGAAAGCACAGCCGTCCGCCACCTTCATGGATATGTTCTTCATTTTGACGTGTAGCTCGCAGTTAGTGTTCTCCGTGATGTCATCCACGGGGTATCTACCCAGCATTGCGTCGTCCGGGGCGGCCGAACCCACGCTGCTTCTCGGCATGGATGGGCCGGTGCTATCCAATGCTGGATCATCCGCTAGCTGCTGCAGCTGCTGAGACCCCCTTGAAGGAAATATGCCCTAGAGGCAATAATAATGTTATTATTTATTTCCTTATTTCATGATAAATGTTTATTATTCATGCTAGAATTGTATTAACCGGAAACATAATACACGTGTGAATACATAGACAAACAGAGTGTCACTAGTATGCCTCTACTTGACTAGCTCGTTAATTAAAGATGGTTATGTTTCCTAACCATAGACATGAGTTGTCATTTGATTAACGGGATCACATCATTAGGAGAATGATATGATTGACTTGACCCATTCCGTTAGCTTAGCACTTGATCGTTTAGTATGTTGCTATTGCTTTCTTCATGACTTATACATGTTCCTATGACTATGAGATTATGCAACTCCCGTTTACCAGAGGAACACTTTGTGTGCTACCAAACGTCACAATGTAACTGGGTGATTATAAAGGTGCTCTACAGGTGTCTCCGAAGGTACATGTTGGGTTGGCGTAATTCGAGATTAGATTTTGTCACTCCGATTGTTGGAGAGGTATCTTTGGGCCCTCTCGGTAATGCACATCACTATAAGCCTTGCAAGCAATGTGACTAATGAGTTAGTTGCGGGATGATGCATTACGGAACGAGTAAAGAGACTTGCCAGTAACGAGATTGAACTAGGTATTGGATACCGACGATCGAATCTCGGGCAAGTAACATACCGATGACAAAGGGAACAACGTATGTTGTTATGCGGTTTGACCGATAAAGATCTTCGTAGAATATGTAGGAGCCAATATGAGCATCCAGGTTCCGCTATTGGTTATTGACCAAGAATAGTTCTAGGTCATGTCTACATAGTTCTCGAACCCGTAGGGTCCGCACGCTTAACGTTACGATGATAGTTTTATTATGAGTTTATAAGTTTTGATGTACCGAAGTTTGTTCGGAGTCCCGGATGTGATCACGGACATGACGAGGAGTCTCGAAATGGTCGAGACGTAAAGATCGATATATTGGACGACTATATTCGGACATCGGAAAGGTTCCGAGTGATTCGGGTATTTTTCGGAGTACCGGGTAGTTACGGGAGAAGCAATGGGCCTTGATGGGCTTTAGTGGGAATAGGAGAAAGGGCCAAGGGGCTGCTGCGCCCCCCCTCCCCTCTAGTCCGAATTGGACTAGGGAAAAGGGGGCCGGCCACCTTTCCTGCTCCTCCACTTCCTTCTCCCTTCCTCCCCTCTTGGTGGACTCCTACTAGGACTTGGAGTCCTACTAGGACTCCACATCCTGGCCGCACCTATTGCCTTGGCCGGCCTCCTCCTCCTCCATCCTTTATATACTAAGTCAAGGGGCACCCCATGAACACAAGTTGATCTACGGATTGTTCCTTAGCCGTGTGCGGTGCCCCCTTCCACCATATTCCACCTCGGTCATATCGTCGCGAAGCTTAGGCGAAGCCCTGCGCCGGTAGAACATCAACATCGTCACCACGCCGTCGTGCTGACGGAACTCATCTCCGGAGCTCGGCTGGATCGGAGGCCGGAGATCGTCATCGAGCTGAACGTGTGCTGAACTCGGAGGCCCCGTACATTCGGAGCTTGGATCGGTTGGATCGTGAAGACGTACGACTACATCAACCGTGTTGTCATAACGCTTCCTCTTATGGTCTACGAGGGTACGTGGACATACACTCTCCCATCTCGTTGCTATGCCATCACCATGATCTTGCGTGTGCGTAGGAAATTTTTTGAAATTACTACGAAACCCAACACCCCTTTGATGGGTAAGTGAGTCGATCTGCTCCTGCTGCCACTGGAATTTGACTGCCAATTCCGCTTGACTTGCTTCTAGGCCTTGAAGGCGTTCATACTCCCGCTTCCTCTGCTCCTCCTCCATCTTCCTCTTCTTCTCCTCCGGAATCTTCTTTCTCGCACGGGTTCTGTAGTCGGTGTTCCAGTCTAAAAACCCCTCATACCACAGAATAGCGCCCATGCCTCGTGTTCTTCCCGGGTGTTCAGGATTTCCCAGGGCACGCGTAAGCTCGTCGTTCTCTCTGTTGGGCTGGAACACCCCCGTTCGTGCCTCTTCTATTGCAACAAGTATTGCATCGTCGGCTCCCTTCAGACTTGCCCTCGTCGAAACATTGCCTGTCTCCAGGTCCAACTCCCCCCCATGCACATAGAACCAAGTCCTGACCCTGGGGGGCCAGCTCTTAGTAGCCGAAGTGACACCTGCATCCTCCATCTCTTTCTCAGACTTATACCACTTAGGCATTGCCACCGCATAGCCACCTGGCCCCAGCTTATGGAACTTATCCTTTTTTCGGCATTCTTCTTGTTTATTCTCGACCGTTCCTTAGCTAATTCCGAATCCTTGAATTTCACGAAATCGTCCCAATGATCACGTTGGTTCTCTAGTGTTCCCTTGAATACTGGAGTCTTCCTTCCTCCCTTGACATACTTCTTCCATTCACGATTCTTGTGGTTCTTGAATGCAATCGCCATCATCCTAAGAGCAGCCTCCTTGACTTTCTGCACATCTGCTTCTGTGAAATGATCTGGTAGGGTGAAATGTTCCATGAGAGTATCCCAAAGCAGATCTTTTTGATTCTTGTCGACAAAAGTAACATCTGGACGTGGCTTGGCTGGCTCTCTCCATTCTTGAAGTTTGATCGGGACTTGGTCCTTCACAAGAACTCCACACTGACGAACGAACTTGTCCACAATCTTCTTAGGCGCTAATGGTTTGCCAGTAGGGCTGCATGCCTCGATATTGTACTTTACGCCCGGCTTCAACTTTTTGTTCGGGCCTCGTTTCGTCATTTTGCCTGAAGATTTGCTCGATCCGGATGGCTGAAAGAACAACAATCGATTTGTTAATATATCTTTAAGTCATTTAAAACATGGGATGATCACCAGATGCCTGCTTATATAAATATATATACCTCGCCGGTCTTTGTTGTTTCAGGATCAACATGTTCTTCGTCATCGTCATAATCGTAGTTCATGACTTCATCAATTTCGTCGTCGCGATCGAATATCATATCACCCTCTCCGGTGTTGTTTAGAAATTCGGAGCCGTCATAATCTTCTTCATTCTGATTATCATCTGGCCCGCGTATCATATCGAACATGGTCTGTTCTCCCTCTCTGTCGGTATTGTCTACCATAGCTTTTGTTTAACTAATCCAAAAGAAATATAAAACAATTTAGTATTCAAATTACATTGTCTCGAATAATAGATATAATCTCGAATACATCATCTAGAATAATAGATATAATCTCGAATACATCGTCTCGAATAATATATAATATTGAATAGTACATCAGTGGCTATTGGCTAATAAAGATCGAATACTACAGAAGAATCTAGGACACTCGCGGTTCCTCCGGCACGGGCGGTGGACACCCAAAGAGAAGGAACCCTCACAAGATCATAGCTGAAGTGAGATCCCCGAAGATACTGCCACGTATTGGAGAACCTGCCGCCCTCTAACGCAACCATGTAGCGATGGACGTGCTCGTCCTCCTCCCTGACACGGCGATGTACCACCTCCGGCGGGGCCGGGTCCCTCCGCACCGAAACTGGCCCACGCGAACGCCACCAAACGAGATCAGGGGCGACGACGGGACCCGCGGCCGGGTTCCTCATCAAGCGGCGCGCCCCTCCAAGCAGCACCTCCCAGTGCCAGCCCGGCGGAGCCCAGTCTCGGACATGGGTCGGCTGGACGTCGTCGCGGATGGGTCGACGGCGAGGATGCGGGCCGGGCATCATCGAGAACAAATACTAGCTATATGCCCGCAAAAAGTAACATTTTTTTAATGATTGGATTTTGATAACTAAAATTTCTAACATTTCTATATAACACTAATTATTCTAATCTAAATAACACTAAAATTTCTAACATTTCTAACAATTCTATATAACACTAATTTCTAACATTTCTATATAACACAAATTTCTAACTGATTAAGCACTAATTATATCCATCTAACAAGCATTCATACATATATAATAGTGAAAAAATAATAATCTAAATAATCTAAACTAATTAAACACTAATTATCTAAACTAATTAAACATACAAAATAATAATCTAAATAATCTAAACTAATTAAAGACTAATTATCTAAACTAATTAAACATGCTTGTGTGTGTGTGTACGGGCTCGGGGCTGGAGGGCTCACAGCGGGCGACGGCGAGGCGACGGCCGGGGCGCCGACGGCGGGGACGGCGCGACGGGGACGGGGACGGCGCGACGGGGACGGGCCCGGGGCGGCGACGGAGACGAGGGCGGTGACGGGGACGGGGGCGGCGACGGGGACGGGGGCGGCGACGGGGACGGGGGCGGCGACGGAGACGAGCGGCGACATCGGAGACGATCGAGGGCGGCGGCGACGACGACGAAGACGACGGAACAGAGGAAGGAAAACAGAGGGAAACTGCAATTTTCGTAGCAGTTGTATATATAGAGGGCACCTTTAGTACCGGTTGGAGCCACCAACCGGTACTAAAGGCCTGTTTTGGCCAGGCCAAGCGGTGGGAAGCGACCCCCTTTAGTACCGGGTGGTGGCACAAACCGGTACTAAAGGCCCCCCTTTAGTGCCGGTTTGTGCCACGACCCGGTACTAAAGGTGATGCGCTGGCGCAGGTGCGGTGCAGAAGTTTAGTCCCACCTCGCTAATCGAGGGGCTACCGCATTGGTTTATAAGCCCCAGTGCGGTAGCTCTCTCGAGCTCCTCTCTTAATCAGGCCTACTGGGCCTACCTGTCCTCCTCGCCTTGTGGGCCTACTGGGCCTCCGCGGGCCTGCATCCTGGCCCAACGAAAGGTTGTGTCGCTAGTCGTATGCAGGCCGCTTTGGCCCAGTAGGCGGGCTTTTTTTTCATTTTTTTTTTTGCTTTATTTTTTTTTGTTTTATTTATTTTTGAGTTGTTTTTTGCTGTATTTAGATTTTCTTTGTGAATATTTTTGCTTTAGGTACAAAAAATTACAAACTTTCTGTTAGTGCCGGTAGATTTCAAATTTGAATAGTTTAAATTTTGAATTATTTGAAATTTGTGTGAATCACTAGTTTGTGAATAACTTAACTTTGAAAAAAAAATTCAGTGATTCTTTTTTCTTATGTTTAATATTAGTGTGTTTTATCATTATATTCAATTTAGTAATGCTTAGGTTATTTAAAAAATGAAATGCCTTTGTAACAGTTCAGTTTTCGTCGGAAACCCTGATACTTCAAAAGAGATTGTCCATTTTGTACACGAAGTGCATCCAGTTTTTGCCGTAACCCTCTCTACTTTCTTGCACATGCTATTTGTATGAAATTATGATACCATGCCAACTTTCAACCTTTTCTGAGTTCATTTGAATTGCTTTTCAATTTCAGGGTCATTTAGCTGGAAAAAAATCAGTAAATGCATGAAAAGAATTTGTTTGCACATAAAATTTCTTCGTGTTTCAAATGCCAAAACACATAACTACCCTAACTATTACAGACATTCCCAACACAGAAGAAAGTGATGATAGTGAAGCCGATCACATCTCAGATCTTTGGGTGTGAAACTTTTTCTTCGTGTGTATCCCTTTGCGCCGTAACCATGGAAAATCTTCATCATTTAACGTGATGCTCGGGTCAATATTCACTATGAATGGAGCAATTTCATCAAACTTTTCATAATCTTCTGACTTGTCTATCTTGTCATCCACTCAAACGATGTTTCTCTTCCCAGAAAGAACTATGTGCCGCTTTGGCTCATTGTACGATGCATTCGCTTCCTTATCTTTTCTTTTTCTTGGCTTAGTAGACATGTCCTTCACATAGAAAACATGTGCCACATCATTGGCTAGGACGAATGGTTCGTCTGCTTACGCAAGATTGTTGAGATCCACTGTTGTCATTCCGTACTGCGGGTCTTCCGTTACCCCGCCTCGTGTCATATTGACCCATTTGCACCGAAACAAAGGGACCTTTAAACCATGTCGATAGTCAAGTTCCCATATGTCCTGTATATAACCATAATATGTTTCCTTTCCCGTCTTGGTTTCTACATCAAAGCGGACACCACTGTTTTGGTTGGTGCTCTTCTTATCTTAGGCGATCGTGTAAAATGTATTACCATTTATCTCGTACCCTTTGAAAGTCATTATATTCGAAGATGGTTACTGGGACAGCAAGTACACGTCATCTTCAATAGAGGTGCCATGCATGGTACGTGTCTGCAACCAGTTGGCGAAACTCCTGGTTTGTTCACGTGTAATCCAGCCATCAGACCGCTCCGGGTGTTTGGAGCGTAGCAAATTCTTGTGTTCATCCATATACGGAGCCACCAAGGTGGAATTCTGTAGAATTGTGTAGTGTGCTTCAGTGAGAGAATGTCCGTCCATACATATTATTTGTTCCCCTCCTAGCGTGCCTTTTCCATCCAGTCTGCCCTTATGCCGCGATTCAGGAACACCAATCGGCTTAAGGTTAGGAATAAAGTCAATACAAAACTCAATGACCTCCTCATTTTGATGGCCCTTGGAGATGCTTCCTTCTGGCCTAGCACAGTTATGAACATATTTCTTTAAGACTCCCATGAACCTCTCAAAGGGGAACATATTGTGTAGAAATACAGGACCCAAAATGTTAATCTCTTCGCATAGGTGAACTAGGACGTGCGTCATGATGTTGAAGAAGGATGGTGGAAACACCAACTCGAAACTGACAAGACATTGCACCAAATCATTCTGTAACCTTGGTATGATTTCTGGATCGATTACCTTCTGAGAGATTGCATTGAGGAATGCACATAGCTTCACAATGGCTAATCGAACGTTTTCCGGTAGAAGCCCCCTCAATGCAACCGGAAGCAGTTGCATCATAATCACGTGGCAGTCATGAGACTTTAGGTTCTGGAACTTTTTCTCTGCCATGTTTATTATTCCCTTTATATTCGACGAGAAGCCAGACGGTACCTTAATACTGAGCAGGCATTCAAAGATGATTTCCTTCTCTTCTTTGGTAAGAGCGTAGCTTGCATGACCCTGATGTATGCCGTCTTCTCCGTGCATATGTTGCTGGTCCTCCCGTGCCTCAAGTGTATCTTTTGTCTTCCCATACACGCCCAAGAAGCCAAGCAGGGTCACGCAAAGATTCTTCGTCACGTGCATCACGTCGATTGCGGAGCGGACCTCTAGGTCTTTCCAATATGGCAGGTCCCAAAATATAGATTTCTTCTTCCACATGGGTGCGCGTCCGTTCGCGTCCTTCGGAACAGGTTGCCCGCCAGGACCCTTTCCAAATATCACCTTCAAATCCTTGACCATATCATGTACATCAGCACCAGTACGGTGGCGAGGCTTCGTCCGGTGATCCGCCTCACCTTTGAAATGCTTGCCTTTCTTTCTTACGGGATGCCTGCTCAGAAGAAATCGACGATGTCCCAGGTACACATACTTCTTACAACTATTCAAATATATACTGTCGGTATCATCCAAACAGTGCGTGCATCCACGGTATCCCTTGTTTGTCTGTCCTGAAAGGTTACTGAGAGCAGGCCAATCATTAATGGTCATGAACAGCAACGCCTTTAGGTCAAATTCTTCCCCCATGTACTCATCCCACGCACGTACACCTGTTCCATTCCACAGTTGTAAGAGTTCTTGAACTAATGGCCTTAGGTACACATCAATGTCGTTGCCGGGTTGCTTAGGGCCTTGGATGAGCACTGGCATCATAATGAACTTCCGCTTCATGCACAACCAAGGAGGAAGGTTATACAAACATAGAGTCACAGGCCAGGTGCTATGGTTGCTGCTCTGCTCCCCAAAAGGATTAATGCCATCTGCGCTTAGACCAAACCATACGCTCCTTGCGTCATCTGCAAACTCCTTCCCGTACTTTCTTTCGATTTTTCTCCACTGCAACCCGTCAGCGGGAACTCTCAACTTTCCGTCTTTCTTACGGTCTTCTCTGTGCCGTCGCATCACCTTGGCATGCTCTTTGTTTTGGAACAAACATTTCAACCATGGTATTATAGGAGAATACCACATCACCTTGGCAGGAATCTTCTTCCTGGGGCGCTCGCCCTCGACATCACCAGGCTCATCGCGGCTGATCTTATAGCGCAATGCACCACATACCGGGCAAGCGTTCAAATCCTCGTACTCACCGCGGTAGAGGATGCAATCATTAGGGCATGCATGTATCTTCTGCACCTCTAACCCTAGAGGGCAGACAGCCTTCTTTGCTTCGTACGTACTCTCGGGCAATTCGTTGTCCTTTGGAAGCATATCCTTTAGCATTACCAGCAACTTTCCAAATCCCTTGTCAGATACACCATTCTCTGCCTTCCATTGCAGCAATTCTAGTGTGGTGCCCAGCTTTTTCTTGTCACCTACGCAATTCGGGTACAACAATTTTTTGTGATCCTCTAACATGCGTTGCAACTTCTTCTTCTCCAAATCACTTGCGCAGTTTCTCTTTGCATCGGCAATGGCCCGACCTAGATCATCAACGGGCTCATCTGATGCCTCTTCTTCAGCTTCTTCCCGCATTGCCGGCTCAGCTTCTTCCCGCATTACCGGCTCAGCTTCTTCCCCCATTGTTGTATCATCGTATTCAGGGAACCCATGACCAGGATAGTTGTCGTCGTCCTCTTCTTCTTCATTGTCTTCCATCATAACCCCTCTTTCTCCGTGCTTGGTCCAAACATTATAGTGGGGCATGAAACCGGACTCAAACAGGTGGACGTGAATGGTCCTTGACGTAGAGTAATTGTGACCATTCTTACAGCCAGCACATGGACAAGGCATAAAACCATCCGCCCGCTTGTTTGCCTCAGCCGCAAGCAAAAAAGTATGCACGCCCTCAACGAACTGGGGAGAGCATCAGTCATCGTACATCCATTGCCGGCTCATCTTCATTACACAACACCGAATAGACCAAATTAATACAAGTTCATACATAAAGTTCATACAACACTTAAATGCAACAAACAAATAACTCTCTAGCTAAAGCATTTAAATGCAACAACAAATGCGATCAAGATCGCAACTAATGTAACAATTGATCCAACAGCATAATGATACCAAGCCTCACTATCGATGGCATATTTTCTAATCTTTCTATTCTTCAAGCGCATTTTCTCCATCTTGATCTTGTGATCATCGATGACATCGGCAACATGCAACTCCAATTCCATCTTCTCCCCCTCAATTCTTTTCAATTTTTCTTTCAAGTGCTCGTTTTCTCTTTCAAGTAAATTTAACCTCTCGACAATAGGGTCGATTGGAATTTCCGGTTCACATACCTCCTAGATAAAAATATCTATGTCAACTTGATGGGCATAATTTGTCATAAACACGAAATGCAACAAATAGTTTTAAAAGAGAATATACCACATCCGAATCATAACAAGGACGAGGGCCGACGGGGACGGATATCAAAACCATGGCACTATGTATAACAAACAACGTACGGGTAAGATAATTATTACATGGTTAACTATATATCCAAATCACACAAACATCAATTTTTTATATAAAATTTCATGAACAAGAGGCTCACCACAAGGTGGTGCCGGCGACGGGACGGTGCGGGCGATCGACGGTGGTTACGACGGAGATTTAGAAGGCACTAAGTAAACCACACCTACATATGCAAACTAAGTGTTATTTTTGACCTCAAATTGCATATAAATCAAATACTAGCACATATATATATATATATATATATATATATATATATATGTGTATATATATATATATATATATATATATATATATATATATGTTTCCTCCCAAATTACTAAACTCACAAATTAGTAACTATATAAAGCATTGCAAGATCTTATCTAGTAATGAGAGATGAAAGGACAAAGTTGCTAACCTTTGTGATCACTTGAATGGATGGGGGCCTTCAAATCTTGACAAATTTTAGGCAAAATGTGTGATGAGCTCGAGGGGAGAAGAGGAAGAACAGAGAGGAGAGGAGAGGGGAAAGGGGGAAGAACAAAGCGAGCTGGACGAAGGGTTTATATGCAGGAGGACCTTTAGTACCGGTTCGTGCCACGAACCGATACTAAAGGTGCTGGAGGGGGCCCAGACTGACAACATCCTGCCACCACCCTCATTAGTACCGGTTCGTGGCACGAACCGGTGCTAAAGGTTAGCCACGAACCGGTACTAATGAGAGCGGCCCGGCTAGCCGTTGGAACCGGCACTAATGTATACATTAGTGCCGGCTCTAATACAAACCGGCACTAATGTGCTGCACGTTTGACCCTTTTTCTACTAGTGAACTTTCTCATCCCATCACTTTGGAGAGCACTTCATTAAAGTTTCATTGAAATCTTCAATAATTCTGCTTTGCTATACAATTATGGTTGACTTATTAGGAGACTTCTTTGGTGAAGCTATACAAGGTATATGTGGATACTAGATGATACCCCCGCGCGTTGCTGCGGGAAATTTGCTCAATCTTTTGGACGTTTATGTATAACAAATAAAGAAGCCAATGATCGGATGAAGAAAAAAATGTATGACACCAAGCGAGGCATTGCTTGAAAAGGCTCAAGCAATCATATTCCATGATGAAGTTAAACTTCCATCAATTGAATGTCATAACTCAAATTGTCACATAGCAGATTCGGGGCTTGCAAAATACGGTTACCACATTATGGTTAAGACAATTTCTCACAGAAAAATATGCAACAGAAAAAATTAAAGAAATTTAAGAGTTGCGCACTGAAAATTAATTAACACACATACAATGGTGGTAAAACCATAAAAGTACAATATATTCAATGGAAATAAGTAAAGAAGAGTTGCATAGTTGAATAGTTTTTGAAGTCTCTGTAGCCGGGAATGCATTCTGATATATGCAAATATCTATTGCGTGTGCCGAAGAGGCAAGCTGAGTTGAAGCATCAACTTAGTCAAAGAACCTACCTGCAAGTATATAGTATCAAACAAAAAAGAACTGAAAGCAACTTTGATGGAGAAGAAGTGAATAAACATTCATTAATATTAGTGCTCCCTTTCCTGAAACACAAATGTAACTGTCCCCAAGTATATATCGGCTAATCTATCCATCTCTTGTGGGAAAAAAATATTTTACTGAATCCAAAAATTGCTTACCACTATCACCAACATGAACAAAGGAGGGGTGCACCCGTCAGTTCTAAAAACATAAAAGGAGTTTAGGGTATCGATTCGTCATACCGTAAAACAAATTAAGGCGGAGCGGAAAAATGTATCCAGAGATGAACCGAATGACATACACATGTTGTCGGCGTCATAGACCCATGGTTTACAGCGGAGCGGAAAAACTGTATACAGAGAAGATTTCCAAATCACATCGACATGTTGTCGGCATCATGGAGTAGGCACACATGGTGGCGGAGCCTCTAGCCAGGCTTCTTCATATGAGGCATGATGCAGGCTTGATGGGAATAAAACTCAAGGAAATCTGTGGCCTCCTCTTACCCAATAGTTTCTTCATATCAGATGAGATCAAGCATGTCCAGGAACTCCTCCACCATGCCCAGCTCCTGGTCCAGCTTCATGTGATGTTGGCGTTGTTGGCAGTGGTGGTGGACTCGTGGTGACCGGTGAGGCTATTGTAGGACGGCCCCATGTGTTGCTTCTGTATGATGATGATGCCGGCCGACGACTCGTCGTCCGTGGTGTCGTAGGAGCAGCGCCTCTGTTTCTGCTGATGGCTCTTCTTGGTGGTGTTGAGCCCCCACCGGCGCTGTTGACGGCCGGCTGTCAGCGGGTGCTAAGTAGTTGTAGTAGTAGCCAAGTAGGTCGTCCTAGTGGGAGTAGCTTGCGATGGAGCGTGCGGGTGAGCAGGGCCTTGCGGCGATTCTCGTGAGGACGCCCCGCTGCTCACCGGCGAAGTCGAGGTGGACCTGGAGTTAATGCTGTAGTTGGTGCCAGTGTCCTCATGGCTCAGGGAGACGGTGAGGATGACTTTGAGGAAGGAAGCGAGGGCGTCTCAATGCAGGAGGAGGATGTGGGAAGTCGCCGCTACTGCTGGAAGCAGATACGCACGCGTTGTTGCCCTAGACTCATTAAATCATCCACTCATAGCATCATCACCGTGGATATGAGAATGAGGAGGAGGCTGATGTATTTATTGGGGATGAAGCCCAAGGGAGATTTGCCCAGGGGCTTCGCGGGGGAGGCATGCGTTAGAGCAACTCCAACAGCCGCGCGACGCGCCGCGCGTTAAAAACTCATTTACCGCGCGCTGTTCGCCTGGTTTGGCGCGGCCGGCAGCGCTTGCTCCAGCAGCGGCGTGAAAATTGAGCGCGCACGCATAGCTCCAGCGGCGGCGCAAAAAGGCAGCGTGCGCTATACATTGCGTACATTTTTTAATAAAACTAAAATAAAATTCATAGAAAAAAAACGATACATAGATATTTTACATAGTTTCATAGCTAGATAGATAATAAAAACTACTAGATAGTGCAACTACAACCTACTCTTAGTCGACGGCACCATCATCATCATCACCATCCTCGCTACTGTCGTCCGAGGTATCGAGCCATATGTCCGTCCAACGATCATCGTCAGGCGTAAAGATCGTCTGCCCACCATTCTCCACGATGTCCACTGCGATATCGCCAGGGTCTTCCGCCGACGCCTGTCCAACCGCCGCTCGTGGCGCCTTTGCTCGTCCTCCTCGCGGCGCCTTGCACAGTAGGTTTGCTCGTAGGTGACGTCCTCCGGGTGGCGCCGGCGCCACTCCGCCATGACCCGCTCGTCCTCCTGGGCGACGAGGAGGCGGCATTGCCGGTCGGCGTGCTCCGCACAGTCTTCTGCCGTGTTAAGACGAGGCGGCGGGGCACGGTCCAGCGCCTGCTGGAGCGTGTAGACGTCCTGGAAGTTCATCTGCGCGCGGCCTGCCTAGGCGCCACGCCGCCGCGTACGCGCAGGCGGCCTCGCACGCCGTCCCGAAGGTGCCGAGGCCGAGCTGAAGTTCGCCGGACCGTATCTCGGAGTAGAAACCGCCGTTGGGGCGCTGGCGGACGCCGCGGTAGCCCGACGCTGATCGGCGGCGCAGCGGCATGGTGGCGCGCCAGTGGCGGGGCGCTGGAGCGGTGGGGGCGCGCGTGGCGGCGGAAGCAACGAGGAAGGGGTGGAAGCGCGTGTGGCAGCGGAAGAGGAAGGGAAGTGTGTGGAATAGGCGCATGGCGAGCGCCGCAACTTAAAGGCGTGCCGGAAGCGGTGCGCCAAAAATAGCACGCGAGCTGCCGCTTTTTCCCGCGCGCGCGCAAACGGTTCCCGCGCGCGAGTTTTCCGCCACCGCTGGAGCGCGCCGAAAGTCTCGCGCGCGCAAAAAACTCGGTTTACCCCGCGCGCGCCTTTTCGGGCGGCTGTTGGAGATGCTCTTAGTTGCCCTCCACGGGGAAGGAGAAGAGGTAGTGCAATTTGATGGAGATAAATGAAGGCAAAGAGCGAGAGGAAAATCAAGAGGCGTTGTCATCAAGGACTCTCCAGAAAAAAAAAGAATGATGCCGTGAACGTGAAGAGTTGTGGAGGAAAATTCTTTGATAAAAAGAATGACATCACTAAGGATGATGAGGTAGTGGGACCGTTGATGTGGATAGGCTGCATATAGAGAGAATTAGTTTACTGGGGATGAACTATTTAGGTATTATAGATTTCTCTTCTGTTTCTTTTGTTGAGCATATCTGTGCCTTCTCGAATTCCTGATATTAATCTAATCATAGTGACGGAGAAGCTCTAAATTTGAATTCTACCTCCTATTCTGATTTTCTTGCATTCAAAGTTTGCATTGTTCACATTTTGCACACATTGGCGGTATTATTCTAATATTGTGAATGATCTAGCACACCAAAAAATTGTGGTGTTTTTCTTGTTTTACTTTTCCGGTACTTGTCCCTGCTGACCTTTCCACACACCTTTGAAATTTATGTTGTACCCTCTGCATTGCTGCTTCGATTGGTTTGCCGGTTGGCCCCATCTCAACCTAATAACATGTTGGGGAACGTTGCATAAAATAAAAAAATTCCTTCGTTCACCAAGATCAATCTATGAGTTCATCTAGCAACGAGAGTGGGGAGTGCATCTACATACCCTTGTAGATCGCGAGCGGAAGCATTCAAGAGAATGGGGTTGAGGGAGTCGTACTCGCCGTGATCCAAATCACCGGAGATCCTAGCGCTGAACGGACGGCACCTCCGCGTTCAACACACGTACGGTCAGCATGATGTCTCCTCCTTCTTGATCCAGCAAGGGGGAAGGAGAGGTTGATGAAGATCCAGCAGCACCACGGCGTGGTGGTGGATGCAGCAGGGTTTCGGCAGGGCTTCACCAAGCATTTGCGGGAGGAGGAGGTGTAGCAAGGGGGGAGGGAGGCACCAGGTGTCAGGGTGCGGCTGCCCTCCCACCCCCCCCCCCCCTTTATAGGGACCCCAGGGGGGCGCCGGCCCTAGGAGATGGGATCTCCTTCGGGGGGCGGCGGCCAAGGGGGGAAACTTGCCCCCCAAGGCAAGCGGAGGCGCCCCTTCCCCTAGGGTTCCCAATCCTAGGCGCAGAGGGGGGCCCAGGGGGGGCGCACCAGCCCACCAGGGGCTGGTTCCCCTCCCACTTCAGCCCATGGGGCCCTCCAGGATGGGTGGCCCCACCCGGTGGACCCCCGGGACCCTTCCGGTGGTCTCGGTACAATACCGGTGACCCCTGAAACTTTCCCGATGGCCGAAACTCGACTTCCCATATATAATTCTTTACCTCCGGACCATTCCGGAACTCCTCGTGATGTCCGGGATCTCATTCGGGACTCCAAACAACTTTCAGTTTGCTGCATACTCAATTACTCATATCTCTACAACCCTAGCGTCACCGAACCTTAAGTGTGTAGACCCTACGGGTTCGGGAGACATGTAGACATGACCGAGGCGGCTCTCCGGTCAATAACCAACAGCGGGATCTGGATACCCATGTTGGCTCCCACATGCTCCTCGATGATCTCATCGGATGAACCACGATGTCGAGGATTCAAGCAACCCCGTATACAATTCCCTTTGTCAATCGGTATGTTACTTGCCCGAGATTCGATCGTCGGTATCCCAATACCTCGTTCAATCTCGTTACCGGCAAGTCACTTTACTCGTACCGTAACGCATGATCCCGTGACCAGACATTTGGTCACTTTGAGCTCATTATGATGATGCATTACCGAGTGGGCCCAGAGATATCTCTCCGTCATACGGAGTGACAAATCCCAGTCTCGATCTGTGTCAACCCAACAGACACTTTTGGAGATGCCCACAGTATACCTTTATAGTCACCCAGTTACGTTGTGACGTTTGATACACCCAAAGCACTTCTACGGTATCCGGGAGTTACATGATCTCATGGTCTAAGGAAAAGATACATGACATTGGAAAAGCTCTAGCAAACGAACTACACGATCTTGTGCTATGCTTAGGATTGGGTCTTGTCCATCACATCATTCTCCTAATGATGTGATCCCGTTATCAATGACATCTAATGTCCATAGTCAAGAAACCATGACTATCTGTTGATCAACGAGCTAGTCAACTAGAGGCTCACTAGGGACATATTGTGGTCTATGTATTCACACGTGTATTACGATTTCCGGATAATACAATTATAGCATGAATAAAAGACAAATATCATGAACAAGGAAATATAATAATAATCCTTTTATTATTGCCTCTAGGGCATATTTCCAACAGTCTCCCACTTGCACTAGAGTCAATAATCTAGTTACATTGTGATGAATCGAACATCCATAGAGTTCAGGTGTTGATCATGTTTTGCTCGCGGAAGAGGCGTCGACGTAACCCTTTACAATGAGCTCTTCGTCACCTCCATAGATGAGAAACATGTCCTTTGTCTTTTTCAGGTACTTCAGGATATTCTTGACCGCTGTCCAGTGTTCCTTGCCGGGATTACTTTGGTACCTTCCTACCAAACTTACGGTAAGGTTTACATCAGGTCTGGTACACAGCATGGCATACATAATAGATCCTATGGCTAAGGCATAGGGGATGACACTCATCTCTTCTTTATCTTCTGCCGTGGTCGGGCATTGAGCCGAGCTCAATCCCACACCTTGCAACACTGGCAAGAACCCTTTCTTGGACTGATCCATATTGAACTTCTTCAATATCTTATCAAGGTATGTGCTTTATGAAAGACCTATGAGGCGTCTCGATCTGTCCCTATAGATCTTGATGCCTAATATATAAGCAGCTTCTCCAAGGTCCTTCATTGAAAAACACTTATTCAAGTAGGCCTTAATGTTGTCCAAAAGTTCTATATCATTTCCCATCAAAAGTATGTCATCTACATATAATGTGAGAAATGCTACAGAGCTCCCACTCACTTTCTTGTAAACGCAGGCTTCTCCATAAGTCTGCATAAACCCAAATGTTTTGATCATCTCATTAAAGCGAATGTTCCAACTCCGAGATGCTTGCACCAGCCCATAAATGGATCGCTAGAGCTTGCATACCTTGTTAGCATTCTTAGGATCGACAAAACCTTCCAGCTGCATCATATACAGTTCTTCCTTAAGATAGCCGTTAAGGAATGCCGTTTTGATGTCCATCTGCCATATCTCATAATCATAGTATGCGGCAATTGCTAACTTGATTTGGACGGACTTCAGCTTCGCTACAGGAGAGAAAGTCTCATCGTAGTCAACCCCTTGAACTTGCTGATAACCCTTAGCGATAAGTCGAGCTTTATAGATGGTAATATTACCATCTGCGTCCGTCTTCTTCTTAAAGATCCATTTGTTTTCTATTGCTCGCCGATCATCGGGCAAGTCTGTCAAAGTCCATACTTTGTTTTCATACATGGATTATATCTCGGATTGCATGGCTTCAAGCCATTTGTTGGAATCTGGGCCCGCCATCGCTTCTTCATAGTTCGAGGTTCACCGTTGTCTAACAACATGATTTCCAGGACAGGGTTGCCATACCACTCTGGTGTGGAACGTGTCCTTGTGGACCTATGAAGTTCAGTAGCTACTTGATCCGAAGTACCTTGAACATCATCATTAATTTCCTCTCCAGTGGGTGTAGGCACCACAGGAACATTTTCCTGAGCTGCACTACTTTCCGATTCAAGAGGTAGTACTTCATCGAGTTCTACTTTCCTCCCACTTACTCCTTTCGAGAGAAACTCTTTTTCCAGAAAGGATCCGTTCTTGGCAACAAAGATCTTGCCTTCGGATCTAAGGTAGAAGGTATACCCAATGGTTTCCTTAGGGTATCCTATGAAGATGCATTTTTCCGACTTGGGTTCGAGCTTTTCAGGTTGAAGTTTCTTGACATAAGCATCGCATCCCCAAACTTTTAGAAACGACGGCTTAGGTTTCTTCCCAAACCATAATTCATACGGTGTCGTCTCAACGGATTTAGACGGAGCCCTATTTAAAGTGAATGTAGCTGTCTCTAGAGTGTATCCCCAAAATGATAGCGGTAAATCGGTAAGAGACATCATAGATCGACCATATCCAATAGAGTGCAATTACGATGTTCGGACACACTGTTACGCTAAGGTGTTCCAGGCGGCGTGAGTTGTGAAACGATTCCACATTTCCTTAAGTGCGTACCAAATTCGTGACTTAAATATTCTCCTCCACGATCTGATCGTAAGAACTTTATCTTTCGGTCACGTTGATTCTCTACCTCATTCTGAAATTCCTTGAACTTTTCAAAGGTCTCAGACGTGTGTTTCATCAAGTAGACATACCCATATCTACTCAAGTCATCAGTGAGAGTGAGAACATAACGATATCCTCCGCGAGCCTCAACGGTCATTGGACCACACACATCAGTATGTATGATTTCCAATAAGTTGGTTGCTCGCTCCATTGTTCCGGAGAACAGAGTCTTGGTCATTTTGCCCATGAGGCATGGTTCGCATGTGTCAAATGATTCATAATCGAGAGACTCTAAAAGTCCATCAGCATGGAGCTTCTTCATGCGCTTGACACCAATGTGACCAAGGCGGCAGTGCCACAAGTATGTGGGACTATCGTTATCAACTTTACAGTTTTTGGTATTCACACTATGAATATGTGTAACACTGCGTTCGAGATTCATTAAGAATAAACCATTGACCATCGGGGCATGACCATAAAACATATCTCACATATAAATAGAACAACCATTATTCTCGGATTTAAATGAGTAGCCATCTCGTATTAAACGAGATCCAGATACAATGTTCATGCTCAAACTTGGCACTAAATAACAATTATTGAGGTTCAAAACTAATCCCGTTGTTAAATGTAAAGGTAGCGTGCCGACGGCGATCACATCGACCTTGAAACCATTCCCGACGCGCATCGTCACCTCGTCCTTCGCCGGTCTCCGCTTATTCCGTAGCTCCTGCTTTGAGTTACAAATATGAGCAACGGCACCGGTATCAAATACCCAGGAGCTACTTCGAGCACTGGTAAGGTACACATCAATTACATGTATATCACATATACCTTTAGTGTTGCCGGCCTTCTTGTCCGCTAAGTATTTGGGGCAGTGATGAAGTCATGTACCTAGGGTAGGGTCATGGGCCTATCCAGAGGACCCTCCCCAAGGACATCTTCAGAAGAAATAGCGTTCCAGTCGACCAAGAGGGATTCCACTCGACGGACTCAAAGGCATTCGACCACGAAGACTCACTCGACCACCAGGAGATTAAGAGTCACTCTGTATCCAAACGGTCTGTAATTAAATAGTCTTTATTACCATGATGACACTTTATGTAGGGCGTTACCAGTAACGCCAATCCTTTATGTACTTTAAACCCCGCATAACTGAGGGCCGGAGGGGTCTGGCAGACACTATATAAGCCACCCCCCCTCCTTAGTGTAAAGGGTTCGCACCCCTGTAACTCATACGCACATAATCTAGTCGACCGCCTACGGGCTCCGAGACGTAGGGCCGTTACTTCCTCTGAGAAGGGCCTGAACTCGTAAATCCCTTGCGTATACAACTACTCCATAGCTAGGATCTTGCCTCTCCATACCTACCCCCCATTCTACTGTCAGACTTAGAACCACGACAGTTGGCGCCCACCGTGGGGCAGGTGTCTTAGCGACTTTTTGGAGAAGTTGCAATTTTTTCGATTTCCTTCATCATGGTTTCTGGCGGAGTTCAGGTTGAGGGCCGTGAGATCCATCTCGGTGCGCTCACTTTCATTGCCGACGACTCCGCTTGGCTCCAGGAGGCTCCACTCGACATTGACGCGCTCCCCGTCTGCGGTGCGACGCATTTTCGGGCGTGTGTCCGCGGCGTCCTGCTGCGGCAACCGTCGACTCCATATCGGTCGACTCCTGTGCCGTCCTCCCTCCCTGTCTCCCGCCAGCGCAAGCGCTCTGGTCGGTCGAGGCTTCAGCGGTGGGTGAGACACGCAGTAGCTCGCCAATCGGCCACCACCCAAGTCGCGGTAATTGAGCCCGACGAATCTCTCTACGGCCTGTTCGATCTGTCGACTGGCTCCGTAGAGACTGCATCCGAGTGCGACAGCAGTGATCCAGCGGCGGAGGTCCTGATGGTCAATGGGCCTCGTAGCCCACCCGGCTTTCCCCGCACCGACGGGATAGACGGTGGAGGCGACCCCGCTCAGGCCCACGAGGAATATCAACCCGAGCCACACACTTCTATGCAAAGGGAAGATCTTCGCCGCCGGAACATGGATGCCCTGCATACTCCCATCGCAGGAGAAACTCCCGAGGCTCGTGCCTTGGAAGAGGCGCGTTTGGCCAACTTGGCTGAACGCACTCGACTGGAGAACCTCCAGCGAGCACTCGACGAGCGTGCGCGGCAACGAGTACCCGACTCCAGTCGACGCCAGCTCTTTCCGCAACCAACTCAGGTATATCGAACCCCGATTCAGAATTTAGCAGCTGCAGCCCGTATAGCAGAGTCAATTAAGCCCTCTCAGTCGGAGGCTGGCAGAGGCTTGATGCAGATCAGGGATTTGCTCCGAGCCGCAGGAGATCAGAATTCAGCTGTGTCATAGTCGCGCAACAGGATTCATAGTCGATCCGTCGCTGCGAATACAGTTCAGTCGGCTCATAGCCCAAGATCGCCTCCGCGGCACGAGGGACGTGAAGGTCGGCATGACCAGTATGATGACCGATTTGATCATGATGATAGGCGTCGAGTGACCACTCCTCCTCCCAGGGTTGGGTCTTACGCCCATTGGCAGCAAGATGACAGGCGCCAGGTCAGTGTTGGGAGAAGAGCTCCGGTCGACCCCGGGGAACCAGGCTTTGACGCGAGATCCATCATCGTGCAAGGTTTGGTCGATCGGAATAGAGCTCATCGAGGTGGCCATGATAGAGATGCGCCCACTAGCAGCCGAGTCCATGTTTCAGGTCCAGAATGTTTTAGCAGAGCCATCAGAGCTGCAGTGATACCCCCCAACTTCAGGTTGGCGACTGGGGTAAGTAAGTTCACCGGTGAGTCCAAGCCTGAAACCTGGCTTGAAGAATACCGAGTGGTGGTTCAGATTGGGGCGGTAATGATGAGGTGGCCATGAAGCATTTACCACTCATGTTGGAGGGTTCGGCCAGGGCGTGGTTGAATCAGTTAGCTTCTAGCAGCATTTACACTTGGGAAGATCTTTCCCGAGTGTTCGTCAGGACGTTCGAGGGAACTTGCAAGTGACCGGCCGGATTGACAGAGCTGCAAGTCTGTGTGCAAAAGTCGAATGAAACCTTGAGAGATTACATCCAGAGATGGATCACTTTGCATCATACCATGGAGAATGTGTCTGATCATCAAGCAGTCTGTGCCTTCAAGGATGGTGTCAAGAACAGAGAGTTAAGTCTGAAGTTTGGTCGAACCGGGGATATGACCCTGAGTCGAATGATGGAGATTGCCACCAAATACGCTAACGGTGAAGAAGAGGACAGATTCCGGAGTGGCAAGTATAAGCTGAGTCAGTCGGAAAAAGGAAACTCCAATCGGAAGCAGAAGCGGAAAGCCGAGCCAGCTGCTCCTGGAGAGGCTCTGGCCGTGACTCAGGGCGAATTCAAAGGGAAGCCCAAAGGATCTTGGAATCCCAAGAAGGTGAAGGATAAGGAAGGAAATGACGTGATGGATCTACCGTGTCACATCCACACGAAGAAAGACGAAGAGGGTAACTTCATCTACCCGAAGCATACCACTCGCCAGTGCCGGCTCTTAATCCAGCAATTTCAAGGAAAACAGCCCAAGGACAAAGAAAAGGAGTCGGACAAGGCTGAGGACAAGGAGGACAGTGATGGAGGATATCCTCATGTCAATTCCACCCTGATGATTTTTGCTGATGTGGAGAGCAAAAGTCGATTGAAAGTTATCAACCGTGAGGTAAATATGGTCGCCCCGGCGACACCAAGCTATCTGAGATGGTCTCAAACTCCCATTATTCGACCAGTCCGATCACCCGACTCACATAGCCACCCCTGGGAGGCAAGCTTTGGTGGTCGACCCAGTCATCGAAGGCACTCGATTGACGAAGGTGCTGATGGATGGTGGAAGTGGGCTGAATATATTGTATGCGGAGACGCTAAAGGGAATGGGCATTCCGATGTCCAGACTCAGCTCCAGCAACATGAGTTTTCATGGAGTCATTCCTGGAAAGAAGGCTGTGTCACTCGGCCAAATAGCTCTAGATGTGGTGTTCGGCGACTCGAAGCATTTCCGCAAAGATAAGCTGACATTTGAAGTCGTGGATTTCCAGAGCGCTTACCACGCTATTTTGGGGAGACCAGCTTATGCACGGTTCATGGCTCGACCATGTTATGTGTACCTCAAATTAAAGATGCCTGGCCCCAAAGTGTGATCACTATCACTGGCAACCGGAAGAAGGCAGAAGAGTGTTTTCAGAAAGGCTCGAAGATTGCGGATGCCCAGATAACAGTGGTAGAGCTGGAGGGATACAAGAAAAAAGAAGATCCGAGTGATTTGTTGCAGGCCAAGAAGCCCGCCACAGAGTCAGCATTCCAGTCGTCTGGTGAGACGAAGCCTGTTCATATTCACCCGACTGACCCCAGCGTAGCTCCGACCCATATTTCCACAACACTCGACTCTAAATAGGAAGAAGCGCTCATCCAGTTCCCCCGTGAGAACTGGGACATCTTTGCATGGAAGCCTGCTAGCATGCCGGGTGTTCCCAGGGGGCTGGCTGAGCATCGCCTTAGAGTCGACTCAAAAGCAAAACCCGTCAAAGAACATCTTCGACGGTCCGTCGTTCAGAAGAGAAAAGCAATTGGCGAGGAGGTGGCTCGACTCCTTGCAGCAGAGTTTATCCAAGAGATATACCACTCCGAGTGGCTCGCCAATGTCGTCATGGTCCCCCAGAAGGACAACTCACTTCGCATGTGCATCGATTTCAAACATATCAATCGGGCCTGCTCGAAAGGTCATTTTCCTCTCCCTCGCATCGACCAAATTGTCGACTCGACTGCGGGATGCGAGAGATTGTCTTTTTTAGACGCCTATTCCGGGTACCATCAGATCCGTCTGTATGGACCTGACGAGATCAAAACAGCTTTCATCACTCCATTCGGGTGCTTCTACTATGTCACCATGCCATTCGGTCTCAAGAATGCCGGAGCCACATTCACGAGGATGATTCAAAAGTGTTTACTCACTCAAATCAGTCAGAATGTGGAAGCGTACATGGATGATATCGTGGTCAAGTCACGAAAGGGTTCCGACCTGTTGACTGACCTTGCTGAAACATTTGCCAATCTCAGGAGGTATGATATCAAGCTTAATCCATCAAAGTGCACATTCGGAGTTCCTGGCGGAAAGTTACTCGGTTTTCTCGTTTCAGAACGAGCAATCGACGCTAACCCAGAAAAAGTTGGCACCATACTCCGAATGAAACGCCCTGTGCGTGTGCACGATGTCCAGAAGGTTACTGGATGCTTGGCCGCGTTAAGTCGATTCATCTCTCGCCTCGGTGAAAAGGCATTGCCTCTTTACCGACTGATGAAGAAGGCAGACAAGTTTGAGTGGACTCCAGAAGCTGATGCAGCGTTTGCCGAGCTAAAAGCTCTGCTCTCCACCCAGCCAGTGCTTGCTGCTCCAATCAGCAAAGAGCCTCTGTTGCTTTACATTGCCGCCACAGGACAAGTCGTCAGTACAGTACTTATGGTCGAGCGGGAAGAAGAAGGGAAAGCCTTCAAAGTTCAGCGCCCAATGTATTATCTCTCTGAAGTTTTGACTCCATCGAAGCAAAGATATCCTCATTATCAGAAGCTTGTATATGGGATCTACATGACCACGAAGAAGGTTGCTCATTATTTCTCTGATCATTCCATTACAGTCGTCAGCGACGCACCACTGTCAGAGATTCTGCACAACAGAGATGCAACTGGTCGAGTGGCTAAATGGGCGATTGAACTCCTTCCCCTTGATATCAAATTTGAGGCAAAGAAAGCCATTAAGTCCCAGGCGATAGCAGATTTCCTTGCCGAGTGGATTGAACAACAGCAGCCGACTCAAGTTCACTCGAAGCATTGGACCATGTTCTTTGATGGCTCTAAGATGTTAAATGGTTCCGGTGGTGGGGTGGTTTTGGTTTCCCCCCGAGGAGATAAGCTCATATATGTGCTCGAGATCCACTTTGATTCCTCCAATAATGAAGCAGAATATGAAGCACTTTTGTATGGGTTGCGCATGGCCATTTCACTCGGCGTCCGTCGCCTTATGGTTTATGGCGACTCAGATTTGGTGGTCAAACAGGTGATGAAGGAGTGGGACGTTAGAAGCCCAGCCATGACTGGATACTGCAATGCAGTGAGGAAGCTTGAAAAGAAATTTGAAGGGTTAGAGCTCCACCATATACCCCGACTGAAGAACCAAGCGGCTGATGATTTGGCGAAGATAGGTTCCAAGAGAGAAGCCATTCTCAGTGATGTGTTCTTGGAGCATATCCATACTCCATCAGTCAAAGAAGATCCTTTTACCAAAGAAGCTCCGCAGCCTAAGAGTATCATAGATCTGACTGAAGTTGAAGTTCCAGCGGTGGTCGACCTGATCATGGAAACATTGGTGATCACTCCTGATTGGACAGTACTGTATATCGCGTATATCTTAAGGAAAGAGCTCCCAGAGGACGAAGAAGAGGCTTGACAGGTCGTCTGCCGATCTAAAGCCTTTACCGTGATAAGGGGACAACTGTACAGAGAAAGCGCGACTGGAGTTGGTCAGAAATGCATAACGCCAGAAGAAGGTCGAATAATCCTTGACGACATACACTCGGGGACCTGTGGCCATCATGCGTCCTCTCGGACCATCGTGGCCAAATCATACCGAGCTGGATTTTACTGGCCAAGAGCGAATGAAATGGCAAAGGAGATAGTCGACAAGTGTGAGGGATGTCAATTTTACTCCAATATGTCACACAAGCCCGCCGCAGCTTTAAAGACCATACCACTCGTCTGGCCCTTCGCGGTATGGGGGTTGGATATGGTTGGCCCCTTGAGAACAGGAAGAAGCGGTTTCACCCATGTGCTGGTAGCAGTCGACAAGTTCACCAAGTGGATTGAGGCTAAACCCATCAAGAACCTTGATGCCGGTACTGCTGTCAGCTTCATCAGAGAATTGATATTCAGATATGGAGTCCCGCACAGCATCATCACTGACAATGGGTCAAACTTCGATTCCGAAGAATTCAGAGCTTTCTGCACATCTCAAGGCACACGAGTCGACTATGCTTCAGTCGCTCATCCTCAGTCGAATGGACAGGCAGAACGATCCAACGGCTTGATTCTCAAAGGGTTGAAACCCCGATTGATGTGTGATCTCAAGCATGCAGCTGGTGCATGGGTTGATGAACTTCCGTCAGTACTTTGGGGATTAAGGACCACGCCTAACCGGTCGACTGGGAGAACTCCGTTCTTCTTAGTCTACGGAGCTGAAGCAGTCTTGCCGAGTGACCTGCTTCACAACGCTCCCCGAGTCGAGCTCTACACCGAAGCTGAAGCAGAACAAGCCCGGCAGGACGCAGTCGACCTTCTAGAGGAAGAAAGGGAGATGGCTTTGATCCGATCGACCATTTACCAGCAGGACTTGCCTCGCTTCCACGCCAAAAACGTGAGGAGTCGAGCCTTCCAGGAAGGAGATTTGGTTCTCCGAGTGGATCAACAGAAACCACACAAGCTCGCTCCTTCTTGGGAGGGTCCCTTCATCGTCACCAAGGTTCTCCACAATGGGGCGTACCGTCTTTATAATGTCGAGCATCAGATCGACGAGCCTCGAGCTTGGAACGCGGAGCTGCTCCGCCCTTTTTACACTTAAGTGTGCACTCGGAAATGTAATAAAAGTAATTTTGTAGTTCATTTTTCAAAAGACAATAGTGTTATAATTTTCCCACTGATTGTTGTCACTTTTGTTTGTTCAAAAAAAATTCCCCCCCAGCGGGTGGCTTAGTTGCGAATCCGTTTCGCCTAAGTTTTCAAAAAATCCTACCGAGTGATGAGCCAGCCTTTCACTCGGAGGCTTAGCCGCGAATCAGTTTCGCCTAAGTTTCAAAAAAATCCTACCGAGTGATGAGCCAGCCTTTCACTCGGAGGCTTAGCCGCGAATCCGTTTCGCCTAAGTTTCAATAAAATCCTGCCGAGTGGTGAGCAGACCTCCCACTCGGGGGCTTAGCTGCAGCCCAGTGCTCGCCTAAGTTTCTGAAAATCCTACCGAGTGGTGAGCCAGCCTCCCACTCGGAGGCTTAGCTACAGTCCAAGTACTCGCCTAAGTTTCAATAAAATCTTACCAAGTGGTGAGCCAGCCTCCCACTTGGGGGCTTAGCTGCAGCATAGCGCTCGCCTAAGTACAAGTATAACGTGCGCTCCGCAAGGAAGACGAGGTGCAGGTCGACTGCTACCCTCTTCTTCCGAGCTACGCCACAAGTATAACGTGCGCTCCGCAAGGAAGACGAGGTGCAGGTCGACTGCTACCCTCTTCTTCCGAGCTACGCCATAAGTATAACGTGCCCTCCGCAAGGAAGACGAGGTGCAGGTCGACTGCTACCCTCTTCTTCCGAGCTATGCCACAAGTATAATGTGCTCTCCACAAGGAGGACGAGGTTGATTGATGCCTTCTCGCTCAGAGAAACGCCGCAAAAATCCTACCGAGTGGAGAGCAGACCTCCCACTCGGGGGCTTAGCTTCAGCCCAGTGCTCGCCTAAGTTTTTGAAAATCCTACCGAGTGGAGAGCAGACCTCCCACTCGGGGGCTTAGCTGCAGCCCAGTGCTCGCCTAAGTTTTTGAAAATCCTACCGAGTGGAGAGCAGACCTACCACTCGGGGGCTTAGCTGCAACTCAGTGCTCGCCTAAGTTTTTGAAAATCCTACCAAGTGGAGAGCAGACCTCCCACTCGGGGGCTTAGCTGCAGCCTAGTGCTCGCCTAAGTTTTTGAAAATCCTACCGAGTGGAGAGCAGACCTCCCACTCGGGGGCTTAGCTGCAGCCCAGTGCTCGCCTAAGTTTTGAAAATCCTACAAAGTGGAGAGCAGACCTCCCACTCGGGGGCTTAGCTGCAGTCCAGTGCTCGCCTAAGATAATTATTACATGATTAACTATATATCCAAATCACACAAACATCAATTTTTTATATAAAATTTCATGAACAAGAGGCTCACCACAAGGTGGTGCCGGCGACGGGACGGTGCGGGCGATCGACGGTGGTTACGACGGAGATTTCGAAGGCATTAAGTAAACCACACCTACATATGCAAACTAAGTGTTATTTTTGACCTCAAATTTCATATAAATCAAATACTAGCACATATATATATTTCCTCCCAAATTACTAAACTCACAAATTAGTAACTATATAAAGCATTGCAAGAGCTAATCTAGTAATGAGAGATGAAAGGACAAAGTTGCTAACCTTTGTGATCACTTGAATGGATGGGGGCCTTCAAATCTTGACAAATTTTGGGCAAAATGTGTGATGAGCTCGAGGGGAGAAGAGGAAGAACAGAGAGGAGAGGAGAGGGGAAAGGGGGAAGAACAGAGCGAGCTGGACGAAGGGTTTATATGCAGGAGGACCTTTAGTACCGGTTCGTGCCATGAACCGGTACTAAAGGTGCTGGAGGGGGCCCAGACTGACAATATCCTGCCACCACCCTCATTAGTACCGGTTCGTGGCACGAACCGGTGCTAAAGGTTAGCCACGAACCGGTACTAATGAGAGCGGCCCGGCTAGCCGTTGGAACCGGCACTAATGTATACATTAGTGCCGGCTCTAATACAAACCGGCACTAAAGTGCTGCACGTTTGACCCTTTTTCTACTAGTGAACTTTCTCATCCCATCACTTTGGAGAGCACTTCATTAAAGTTTCATTGAAATCTTCAATAATTCTGCTTTGCTATACAATTATGGTTGACTTATTAGGAGACTTCTTTGGTGAAGCTATACAAGGTATATGTGGATACTAGATGATACCCCCGCGTGTTGCTGCGGGAAATTTGCTCAATCTTTTGGACGTTTATGTATAACAAATAAAGAAGCCAATGATCGGATGAAGAAAAAAAATGTATGACACCAAGCGAGGCATTGCTTGAAAAGGCTCAAGCAATCATATTCCATGATGAAGTTAAACTTCCATCAATTGAATGTCATAACTCAAATTGTCACATAGCAGATTCGGGGCTTGCAAAATACGGTTACCACATTATGGTTAAGACAATTTCTCACAGAAAAATATGCAACAGAAAAAATTAAAGAAATTTAAGAGTTGCGCACTGAAAATTAATTAACACACATACAATGGTGGTAAAACCATAAAAGTACAATATATTCAATGGAAATAAGTAAAGAAGAGTTGCATAGTTGAATAGTTTTTGAAGTCTCTGTAGCCGGGAATGCATTCTGATATATGCAAATATCTATTGCGTGTGCCGAAGAGGCAAGCTGAGTTGAAGCATCAACTTAGTCAAAGAACCTACCTGCAAGTATATAGTATCAAACAAAAAAGAACTGAAAGCAACTTTGATGGAGAAGAAGTGAATAAACATTCATTAATATTAGTGCTCCCTTTCCTGAAACACAAATGTAACTGTCCCCAAGTATATATCGGCTAATCTATCCATCTCTTGTGGGAAAAAAATATTTTACTGAATCCAAAAATTGCTTACCACTATCACCAACATGAACAAAGGAGGGGTGCACCCGTCAGTTCCAAAAACATAAAAGGAGTTTAGGGTATCGATTCGTCATACCGTAAAACAAATTAAGGCGGAGCGGAAAAATGTATCCAGAGAGGAACCGAATGACATACACATGTTGTCGGCGTCATAGACCCATGGTTTACAGCGGAGCGGAAAAACTGTATACAGAGAAGATTTCCAAATCACATCGACATGTTGTCGGCATCATGGAGTAGGCACACATGGTGGCGGAGCCTCTAGCCAGGCTTCTTCATATGAGGCATGATGTAGGCTTGATGGGAATAAAACTCAAGGAAATCTGTGGCCTCCTCTTACCCAATAGTTTCTTCATATCAGATGAGATCAAGCATGTCCAGGAACTCCTCCTCCACCATGCCCAGCTCCTGGTCCAGCTTCATGTGATGTTGGCGTTGTTGGCAGTGGTGGTGGACTCGTGGTGACCGGTGAGGCTATCGTAGGACGGCCCCATGTGTTGCTTCTGTATGATGATGATGCCGGCCGACGACTCGTCGTCCGTGGAGTCGTAGGAGCAGCGCCTCTGTTTCTGCTGATGGCTCTTCTTGGTGGTGTTGAGCCCCCACCGGCGCTGTTGACGGCCTGCTGTCAGTGGGTGCTAAGTAGTTGTAGTAGTAGCCAAGTAGGTCGTCCTAGTGGGAGTAGCTTGCGATGGAGCGTGCGGGTGAGCAGGGCCTTGCGGCGATTCTCGTGAGGACGCCCCGCTGCTCACCGGCGAAGTCGAGGTGGACCTGGAGTTAACGCTGTAGTTGGTGCCAGTGTCCTCATGGCTCAGGGAGACGGTGAGGATGACTTTGAGGAAGGAAGCGAGGGCGTCTCAATGCAGGAGGAGGATGTGGGAAGTCGCCGCTACTGCTGGAAGCAGATACGCACGCGTTGTTGCCCTAGACTCATTAAATCATCCACTCATAGCATCATCACCGTGGATATGAGAATGAGGAGGAGGCTGATGTATTTATTGGGGATGAAGCCCAAGGGAGATTTGCCCAGGGGCTTCGCGGGGGAGGCATGCGTTAGAGCAACTCCAACAGCCGCGCGACGCGCCGCGCGTTAAAAACTCATTTACCGCGCGCCGTTCGCCTGGTTTGACGCGGCCGGCAGCGCTTGCTCCAGCAGCGGCGTGAAAATTGAGCGCGCACGCGTAGCTCCAGCGGCGGCGCAAAAAGGCAGCGTGCGCTATACATTGCGTACATTTTTTAATAAAACTAAAATAAAATTCATAGATAAAAAAACGATACATAGATATTTTACATAGTTTCATAGATAATAAAAACTACTAGATAGTGCAACTACAACCTACTCTTAGTCGACGGCACCATCATCATCATCACCATCCTCGCTACTGTCGTCCGAGGTATCGAGCCATATGTCCGTCCAACGATCATCGTCAGGCGTAAAGATCGTCTGCCCACCATTCTCCACGATGTCCACTGCGATATCGCCAGGGTCTTCCGCCGACGCCTGTCCAACCGCCGCTCGTGGCGCCTTTGCTCGTCCTCCTCGCGGCGCCTTGCCCAGTAGGTTTGCTCGTAGGTGACGTCCTCCGGGTGGCGCCGGCGCCACTCCGCCATGACCCGCTCGTCCTCCTGGGCGACGAGGAGGCGGCGTTGCCGGTCGGCGTGCTCCGCACGGTCTTCTGCCGTGTTAAGACGAGGCGGCGGGGCACGGTCCAGCGCCTGCTGGAGCGTGTAGACGTCCTGGAAGTTCATCTGCGCGCGGCCTGGCTAGGCGCCACGCCGCCGCGTACGCGCGGGCGGCCTCGCACGCCGTCCCGAAGGTGCCGAGGCCGAGCTGAAGTTCGCCGGACCGTATCTCGGAGTAGAAACCGCCGTTAGGGCGCTGGCGGACGCCGCGGTAGCCCGACGCTGATCGGCGGCGCAGCGGCATGGTGGCGCGCCAGTGGCGGGGCGCTGGAGCGGTGGGGGCGCGCGTGGCGGCGGAAGCAACGAGGAAGGGGTGGAAGCGCGCGTGGCAGCGGAAGAGGAAGGGAAGTGTGTGGAATAGGCGCATGGCGAGCGCCGCAATTTAAAGGCGTGCCGGAAAGCGGTGCGCCAAAAATAGCACGCGAGCTGCCGCTTTTTCCCGCGCGCGGGCAAACGGTTCCCGCGCTAGAGTTTTCCGCCACCGCTGGAGCGCGCCGAAACGTCTCGCGCGCGCAAAAAACTCGGTTTACCCCGCGCGCGCCTTTTCGGGCGGCTGTTGGAGATGCTCTTAGTTGCCCTCCACGGGGAAGGAGAAGAGGTAGTGCAATTTGATGGAGATAAATGAAGGCAAAGAGCGAGAGGAAAATCAAGAGGCGTTATCATCAAGGACTCTCCAGAAAAAAAAGAATGTTGCCGTGAACGTGAAGAGTTGTGGAGGAAAATTCTTTGATAGAAAGAATGACATCACTAAGGATGATGAGGTAGTGGGACCGTTGATGTGGATAGGCTGCATATAGAGAGAATTAGTTTACTGGGGATGAACTATTTAGGTATTATAGATTTCTCTTCTGTTTCTTTTGTTGAGCATATCTGTGCCTTCTCGAATTCCTGATATTAATCTAATCATAGTGACGGAGAAGCTCTAAATTTGAATTCTACCTCTTATTCTGATTTTCTTGCATTCAAAGTTTGCATTGTTGACATTTTGCACACATTGGTGGTATTATTCTAATATTGTGAATGATCTAGCACACCAAAAAATTGTGGTGTTTTTCTTGTTTTACTTTTCCGGTACTTGTCCCTGCTGACCTTTCCACACACCTTTGAAATTTATGTTGTACCCTCTACATTGCTGCTTTGATTGGTTTGCCGGTTGGCCCCATCTCAACCTAATAACATGTTGGGGAACGTTGCATAAAATAAAAAAATTCCTTCGTTCACCAAGATCAATCTATGAGTTCATCTAGCAACGAGAGAGGGGAGTGCATCTACATACCCTTGTAGATCGCGAGCGGAAGCGTTCAAGAGAATGGGGTTGAGGGAGTCGTACTCGCCGTGATCCAAATCACCGGAGATCCTAGCGCTGAACGGACGGCACCTCCGCGTTCAACACACGTACGGTCAGCATGACGTCTCCTCCTTCTTGATCCAGCAAGGGGGAAGGAGAGGTTGATGAAGATCCAGCAGCACCACGGCGTGGTGGTGGATGCAGCAGGGTTTCGGCAGGGCTTCACCAAGCATTTGCGGGAGGAGGTGTAGCAAGGGGGGAGGGAGGCGCCAGGTGTCAGGGTGCGGCTGCCCTCCCCCCCCCCCTTTATATAGGGACCCCAGGGGGGGCGCCGGCCCTAGGAGATGGGATCTCCTGGGGGGCGGCGGCCAAGGGGGGAAACTTGCCCCCCAAGGCAAGTGGAGGCGCCCCCTCCCCTAGGGTTCCCAATCCTAGGCGCAGAGGGGGGCCCAGGGGGGGCGCACCAGCCCACCAGGGGCTGGTTCCCCTCCCACTTCAGCCCATGGGGCCCTCCGGCATGGGTGGCCCCACCCGGTGGACCCCCGGGACCCTTCCGGTGGTCCCGGTACAATACCGGTGACCCCTGAAACTTTCCCGATGGCCGAAACTCGACTTCCCATATATAATTCTTTACCTCCGGACCATTCCGGAACTCCTCGTGATGTCCGGGATCTCATCCGGGACTCCAAACAACTTTCAGTTTGCTGCATACTCAATTACTCATATCTCTACAACCCTAGCGTCACCGAACCTTAAGTGTGTAGACCCTACGGGTTCGGGAGACATGTAGACATGACCGAGGCGGCTCTCCGGTCAATAACCAACAGCGGGATCTGGATACCCATGTTGGCTCCCACATGCTCCTCGATGATCTCATCGGATGAACCACGATGTCGAGGATTCAAGCAACCCCGTATACAATTCCCTTTGTCAATCGGTATGTTACTTGCCCGAGATTCGATCGTCGGTATCCCAATACCTCGTTCAATCTCGTTACCGGCAAGTCACTTTACTCGTACCGTAACGCATGATCCCGTGACCAGACATTTGGTCACTTTGAGCTCATTATGATGATGCATTACCGAGTGGGCCCAGAGATATCTCTCCGTCATACGGAGTGACAAATCCCAGTCTCGATCTGTGTCAACCCAACAGACACTTTCGGAGATGCCCACAGTATACCTTTATAGTCACCCAGTTACGTTGTGACGTTTGATACACCCAAAGCACTTCTACGGTATCCGGGAGTTACATGATCTCATGGTCTAAGGAAAAGATACATGACATTGGAAAAGCTCTAGCAAACGAACTACACGATCTTGTGCTATGCTTAGGATTGGGTCTTGTCCATCACATCATTCTTCTAATGATGTGATCCCGTTATCAATGACATCTAATGTCCATAGTCAAGAAACCATGACTATCTGTTGATCAATGAGCTAGTCAACTAGAGGCTCACTAGGGACATATTGTGGTCTATGTATTCACACGTGTATTACGATTTCCGGATAATACAATTATAGCATGAATAAAAGACAAATATCATGAACAAGGAAATATAATAATAATCCTTTTATTATTGCCTCTAGGGCATATTTCCAACAGTCTCCCACTTGCACTAGAGTCAATAATCTAGTTACATTGTGATGAATCGAACATCCATAGAGTTTTGGTGTTGATCATGTTTTGCTCGCGGAAGAGGTTTAGTCAACGGATCTGCGACATTCAGATCCGTATGTATTTTACAAATATCTATGTCTCCATCTTGAACATTTTCACGGATGGAGTTGAAACGACGCTTGATGTGCCTGGTCTTCTTGTGAAACCTGGGCTCCTTGGCAAGAGCAATAGCTCCAGTGTTGTCATAGAAGAGAGTGATCGGCCCCGACGCATTGGGTATGACTCCTAGGTCGGTGATGAACTCCTTCATCCATATTGCTTCATGTGCTGCCTTCGAGGCTGCCATGTACTCCGCTTCACATGTAGATCACGCCACGACGCTCTGCTTGCAACTGCACCAGCTTACTGCTCCACGATTCAACATATACACGTATCCGGTTTGTGACTTAGAGTCATCCATATCTGTGTCGAAGCTAGCGTCGACGTAACCCTTTACAACGAGCTCTTCGTCACCTCCATAGATGAGAAACATGTCCTTTGTCTTTTTCAGGTACTTCAGGATATTCTTGACCGCTGTCCAGTGTTCCTTGCCGGGATTACTTTGGTACCTTCCTACCAAACTTACGGTAAGGTTTACATCAGGTCTGGTACACAGCATGGCATACATAATAGATCCTATGGCTAAGGCATAGGGGATGACACTCATCTCTTCTTTATCTTCTGCCGTGGTCGGGCATTGAGCCGAGCTCAATCTCACACCTTGCAACACTAGCAAGAACCCTTTCTTGGACTGATCCATATTGAACTTCTTCAATATCTTATCAAGGTATGTGCTTTGTGAAAGACCTATGAGGCGTCTCGATCTGTCCCTATAGATCTTGATGCCTAATATATAAGCAGCTTCTCCAAGGTCCTTCATTGAAAAACACTTATTCAAGTAGGCCTTCATGCTGTCCAAAAGTTCTATATCATTTCCCATCAAAAGTATGTCATCTACATATAATATGAGAAATGCTACAGAGCTCCCACTCACTTTCTTGTAAACGCAGGCTTCTCCATAAGTCTGCATAAACCCAAACGCTTTGATCATCTCATTAAAGCGAATGTTCCAACTCCGAGATGCTTGCACCAGCCCATAAATGGATCGCTAGAGCTTGCATACCTTGTTAGCATTCTTAGGATCGACAAAACCTTCCGGCTGCATCATATACAGTTCTTCCTTAAGATAGCCGTTAAGGAATGCCGTTTTGATGTCCATCTTCCATATCTCATAATCATAGTATGCGGCAATTGCTAACTTGATTTGGACGGACTTCAGCTTCGCTACAGGAGAGAAAGTCTCATCGTAGTCAACCCCTTGAACTTGCCGATAACCCTTAGCGATAAGTCGAGCTTTATAGATGGTAATATTACCATCTGCGTCCGTGTTCTTCTTAAAGATCCATTTGTTTTCTATTGCTCGCCGATCATCGGGCAAGTCTGTCAAAGTCCATACTTTGTTTTCATACATGGATTATATCTCGGATTGCATGGCTTCAAGCCATTTGTTGGAATCTGGGCCCGCCATCGCTTCTTCATAGTTCGAGGTTCAACGTTGTCTAACAACATGATTTCCAGGACAGGGTTGCCATACCACTCTGGTGTGGAACGTGTCCTTGTGGACCTATGAAGTTCAGTAGCAACTTGATCCGAAGTACCTTGAACATCATCATTAATTTCCTCTCCAGTGGGTGTAGGCACCACAGGAACATTTTCCTGAGCTGCACTACTTTCCGATTCAAGAGGTAGTACTTCATCGAGTTCTACTTTCCTCCCACTTACTCCTTTCGAGAGAAACTCTTTTTCCAGAAAGGATCTGTTCTTGGCAACAAAGATCTTGCCTTCGGATCTAAGGTAGAAGGTATACCCAATGGTTTCCTTAGGGTATCCTATGAAGATGCATTTTTCCGACTTGGGTTCGAGCTTTTTAGGTTGAAGTTTCTTGACATAAGCATCGCATCCCCAAACTTTTAGAAACGACGGCTTAGGTTCCTTCCCAAACCATAATTCATACGGTGTCGTCTCAACGGATTTAGACGGAGCCCTATTTAAAGTGAATGTAGCTGTCTCTAGAGTGTATCCCCAAAATGATAGTGGTAAATCGGTAAGAGACATCATAGATCGACCATATCCAATAGAGTGCAATTACGATGTTCGGACACACTGTTACGCTAAGGTGTTCCAGGCGGCGTGAGTTGTGAAACGATTCCACATTTCCTTAAGTGCGTACCAAATTCGTGACTTAAATATTCTCCTCCACGATCTGATCGTAAGAACTTTATCTTTCGGTCACGTTGATTCTCTACCTCATTCTGAAATTCCTTGAACTTTTCAAAGGTCTCAGACGTGTGTTTCATCAAGTAGACATACCCATATCTACTCAAGTCATCAGTGAGAGTGAGAACATAACGATATCCTCCGCGAGCCTCAACGCTCATTGGACCACACACATCAGTATGTATGATTTCCAATAAGTTGGTTGCTCGCTCCATTGTTCCGGAGAACGGAGTCTTGGTCATTTTGCCCATGAGGCATGGTTCGCATGTGTCAAATGATTCATAATCGAGAGACTCTAAAAGTCCATCAGCATGGAGCTTCTTCATGCGCTTGACACCAATGTGACCAAGGCGGCTGTGCCACAAGTATGTGGGACTATCGTTATCAACTTTACATCTTTTGGTATTCACACTATGAATATGTGTAACACTGCGTTCGAGATTCATTAAGAATAAACCATTGACCATCGGGGCATGACCATAAAACATATCTCACATATAAATAGAACAACCATTATTCTCGGATTTAAATGAGTAGCCATCTCGTATTAAACGAGATCCAGATACAATGTTCATGCTCAAACTTGGAACTAAATAACAATTATTGAGGTTTAAAACTAATCCCGTGGGTAAATGTAAAGGTAGCGTGCCGACGGCGATCACATCGACCTTGAAACCATTCCCGACGCGCATCGTCACCTCGTCCTTCGCCGGTCTCCGCTTATTCCGCAGCTCCTGCTTTGAGTTACAAATATGAGCAACAGCACCGGTATCAAATACCCAGGAGCTACTTCGAGCACTGGTAAGGTACACATCAATTACATGTATATCACATATACCTTTAGTGTTGCCGGCCTTCTTGTCCGCTAAGTATTTGGGGCAGTGATGAAGTCATGTACCTAGGTTAGGGTCATGGGCCTATCCAGAGGACCCTTCCCAAGGACATCTTCAGAAGAAACAGCGTTCCAGTCGACCAAGAGGGATTCCACTCGACGGACTCAAAGGCATTCGACCACGAAGACTCACTCGACCACCAGGAGATTAAGAGTCACTCTGTATCCAAACGATCTGTAATTAAATAGTCTTTATTACCATGATGACACTTTATGTAGGGCGTTACCAGTAACGCCAATCCTTTATGTACTTTAAACCCCGCATAACTGAGGGCCGGAGGGGTCTGGCAGACACTATATAAGCCACCCCCCCTCCTTAGTGTAAAGGGTTTGCACCCCTGTAACTCATACGCACATAATCCAGTCGACCGCCTCCGGGCTCCGAGACGTAGGGCTGTTACTTCCTCTGAGAAGGGCCTGAACTCGTAAATCCCTTGCGTATACAACTACTCCATAGCTAGGATCTTGCCTCTCCATACCTACCCCCCATTCTACTGTCAGACTTAGAACCACGACAGTTGGCGCCCACCGTGGGGCAGGTGTCTTAGCGACTTTTTGGAGAAGTTGCAATTTTTTCGATTGCCTTCACCATGGTTTCTAGCGGAGTTCTGGTCGAGGGCCGCGAGATCCATCTCGGTGCGCTCACTTTCATTGCCGACGACTCCGCTTGGCTCCAGGAGGCTCCACTCGACATTGACGCGCTCCCCGTCCGCGGTTCGACGCATTTTCGGGCGTGTGTCCGCGGCGTCCTGCTGCGGCAACCGTCGACTCCATATCGGTCGACTCCTGTGCCGTCCTCCCTCCCTATCTCCCGCCAGCGCAAGCGCTCTGGTCGGTCGAGGCTTCAGCGGTGGGTGAGACACGCAGTAGTTCGCCAATCGGCCACCACCCAAGTCGCGGTAATTGAGCCCGACGAATCTCTCTACGGCATGTTCGATCTGTCGACTGGCTCCGTAGAGACTGCATCCGAGTGTGACAGCAGTGATCCAGCGGCGGAGGTCCTGATGGTCAATGGGCCTCGTAGCCCTCCCGGCTTTCCCCGCACCGACGGGATAGACGGTGGAGGCGACCCCGCTCAGGCCCACGAGGAACATCAACCCGAGCCACTCACTTCTATGCAAAGGGAAGATCTTCGCCGCCGGAACATGGATGCCCTGCATACTCCCATCGCAGGAGAAACTCCCGAGGCTCGTGCCTTGGAAGAGGCGCGTTTGGCCAACTTGGCTGAACACACTCGACTGGAGAACCTCCAACGAGCACTCGACGAGCGTGTGCGGCAACGAGTACCCGACTCCAGTCGACGCCAGCTCTTTCCGCAACCAACTCAGGTATATCGAACCCCGATTCAGAATTTAGCAGCTACAGCCCGTATAGCAGAGTCAATTCAGCCCTCTCAGTCGGAGGCTGGCAGAGGCTTGATGCAGATCAGGGATTTGCTCCGAGCCGCAGGAGATCAGAATTCAGCTGTGTCATAGTCGCGCAACAGGATTCATAGTCGATCCGTTACTGCGAATACAGTTCAGTCGGCTCATAGCCCAAGATCGCCTCCGCGGCACGAGGGACGTGAAGGTCGGCATGACCAGTATGATGACCGATTTGATCATGATGATAGGCGTCGAGTGCCCACTCCTCCTCCAAGGGTTGGGTCTTACGCCCATTGGCAGCAAGATGACAGGCGCCAGCTCAGTGTTGGGAGAAGAGCTCCGGTCGACCCCAGGGAACCAGGCTTTGACGCGAGATCCATCATCGTGCAAGGTTTGGTCGATCGGAACAGAGCTCATCGAGGTGGCCATGATAGAGATGCGCCCACTAGCAGCCGAGTCCATGTTTCAGGTCCAGAATGTTTTAGCAGAGCCATCAGAGCCGCAGTGATACCCCCCAACTTCAGGTTGGCGACTGGGGTAAGTAAGTTCACCGGTGAGTCCAAGCCTGAAACCTGGCTTGAAGACTACCGAGTGGCGGTTCAGATTGGGGCGGTAATGATGAGGTGGCCATGAAGCATTTACCACTCATGTTGGAGGGTTCGGCCAGGGCGTGGTTGAATCAGTTAGCTTCTAGCAGCATTTACACTTGGGAAGATCTTTCCCAAGTGTTCGTCAGGACGTTCGAGGGAACTTGCAAGTGACCGGCCGGATTGACAGAGCTGCAAGTCTGCGTGCAAAAGTCGAATGAAACCCTGAGAGATTACATCCAGAGATGGATCACTTTGCATCATACCATGGAGAATGTGTCTGATCATCAAGCAGTCTGTGCCTTCAAGGATGGTGTCAAGAACAGAGAGTTAAGTCTGAAGTTTGGTCGAACCGGGGATATGACCCTGAGTCGAATGATGGAAATTGCCACCAAATACACAAATGGTGAAGAAGAGGACAGACTCCGGAGTGGCAAGTATAAGCTGAGTCAGTCGGAAAAAGGAAACTCCAATCGAAAGCAGAAGCGGAAAGCCGAGCCAGCTGCTCCTGGAGAGGCTTTGGCCGTGACTCAGGGCGAATTCAAAGGGAAGCCCAAAGGATATTGGAATCCCAAGAAGGTGAAGGATAAGGAAGGAAATGACGTGATGGATCTACCGTGTCACATCCACACGAAGAAAGACGAAGAGGGTAACTTCATCTACCCGAAGCATACCACTCGCCAGTGCCGGCTCTTAATCCAGCAATTTCAAGGAAAACAGCCCAAGGACAAAGAAAAGGAGTCGGACAAGGCTGAGGACAAGGAGGACAGTGATGGAGGATATCCTCATGTCAATTCCACCCTGATGATTTTTGCTGATGTGGAGAGCAAAAGTCGATTGAAAGTTATCAACCGTGAGGTAAATATGGTCGCCCCGGCGACACCAAGCTATCTGAGATGGTCTCAAACTCCCATTACGTTCGACCAGTCCGATCACCCGACTCACATAGCCACCCCTGGGAGGCAAGCTTTGGCGGTCGACCCAGTCATCGAAGGCACTCGATTGACGAAGGTGCTGATGGATGGTGGAAGTGGACTGAATATATTGTATGCGGAGACGCTAAAGGGAATGGGCATTCTGATGTCCAGACTCAGCTCCAGCAACATGAGTTTTCATGGAGTCATTCCTGGAAAGAAGGTTGAGTCACTCGGCCAAATAGCTCTAGATGTGGTGTTCGGCGACTCGAAGCATTTCCGCAAAGATAAGCTGACATTTGAAGTCGTGGATTTCCAGAGCGCTTACCACGCTATTTTGGGGAGACCAGCTTATGCACGGTTCATGGCTCGACCATGTTATGTGTACCTCAAATTAAAGATGCCTGGCCCCAAAGTGTGATCACTATCACTGGCAACCGGAAGAAGGCAGAAGAGTGTTTTCAGAAAGGCTCGAAGCTTGCGGATGCCCAGATAACAGTGGTAGAGCTGGAGGGATACAAGAAAAATGCAGATCCGAGTGATTTGTTGCGGACCAAGAAGCCCGCCACAGAGTCAGCGTTCCAGTCGTCTGGTGAGACGAATCCCGTTCATATTCACCCGACTGACCCCGGCGCAGCTCCGACCCATATTTCCACAACACTCGACTCTAAATAGGAAGAAGCGCTCATCCAGTTCCTCCGTGAGAACTGGGACATCTTTGCATGGAAGCCTGCTAGCATGCCGGGTGTTCCCAGGGGGCTGGCTGAGCATCGCCTTAGAGTCGACTCAAAAGCAAAACCTGTCAAAGAACATCTTCGACGGTCCGTCGTTCAAAAGAGAAAAGCCATTGGTGAGGAGGTGGCTCGACTCCTTGCAGCAGAGTTTATCCAAGAGATATACCACTCCGAGTGGCTCGCCAATGTCGTCATGGTCCCCCAGAAGGACAACTCACTTCGCATGTGCATCGATTTCAAACATATCAATCGGGCCTGCTCGAAAGGTCATTTTCCTCTCCCTCGCATCGACCAAATTGTCGACTCGACTGCGGGATGCGAGAGATTGTCTTTTTTAGACGCCTATTCCGGGTACCATCAGATCCGTCTGTATGGACCTGACGAGATCAAAACAGCTTTCATCACTCCATTCGGGTGCTTCTGCTATGTCACCATGCCATTCGGTCTCAAGAATGCCGGAGCCACGTTCACGAGGATGATTCAAAAGTGTTTACTCACTCAAATCAGTCGGAATGTGGAAGCGTACATGGATGATATCGTGGTCAAGTCACGAAAGGGTTCCGACCTATTGACTGACCTTGCTGAAACATTTGCCAATCTCAGGAGGTATGATATCAAGCTTAATCCATCAAAGTGCACATTCGGAGTTCCTGGCGGAAAGTTACTCGGTTTTCTCGTTTCAGAACGAGGAATCGACGCTAACCCAGAAAAAGTTGGCACCATACTCCGAATGAAATGCCCTGTGCATGTGCACGATGTCCAGAAGCTTACTGGATGCTTGGCCGCGTTAAGTCGATTCATCTCTCGCCTCGGTGAAAAGGCATTGCCTCTTTACCGACTGATGAAGAAGGCAGACAAGTTTGAGTGGACTCCAGAAGCTGATGCAGCGTTTGCCGAGCTAAAAGCTCTGCTCTCCACCCAGCCGGTGCTTGCTGCTCCAATCAGCAAAGAGCCTCTGTTGCTTTACATTGCCGCCACAGGACAAGTCGTCAGTACAGTACTTATGGTCGAGCGGGAAGAAGAAGGGAAAGCCTTCAAAGTTCAGCGCCCAGTGTATTATCTCTCTGAAGTTTTGACTCCATCGAAGCAAAGATATCCTCATTATCAGAAGCTTGTATATGGGATCTACATGACCACGAAGAAGGTTGCTCATTATTTCTCTGATCATTCCATTACAGTCGTCAGCGACGCACCACTGTCAGAGATTCTGCACAACAGAGATGCAACTGGTTGAGTGGCTAAATGGGCGATTGAACTCCTTCCCCTTGATATCAAATTTGAGGCAAAGAAAGCCATTAAGTCCCAGGCGATAGCAAATTTCCTTGCCGAGTGGATTGAACAACAGCAGCCGACTCAAGTTCACTCGGAGCAATGGACCATGTTCTTTGATGGCTCTAAGATGTTAAATGGTTCTGGTGCTGGGGTGGTTTTGGTTTCCCCCCGAGGAGATAAGCTCAGATATGTGCTCGAGATCCACTTTGATTCCTCCAATAATGAAGCAGAATATGAAGCACTTTTGTATGGGTTGCGCATGGCCATTTCACTCGGCGTCCGTCGCCTTATGGTTTATGGCGACTCAGATTTGGTGGTCAATCAGGTGATGAAGGAGTGGGACGTTAGAAGCCCAGCCATGACTGGATACTGCAATGCAGTGAGGAAGCTTGAAAAGAAATTTGAAGGGTTAGAGCTCCACCATATACCCCGACTGAAGAACCAAGCGGCTGATGATTTGGCGAAGATAGGTTCCAAGAGAGAAGCCATTCCCAGTGATGTGTTCTTGGAGCATATCCATACTCCATCAGTCAAAGAAGATCCTTTTACCAAAGAAGCTCCGCAGCCTAAGAGTATCACAGATCTGACTGAAGTTGAAGTTCCAGCGGTGGTCGACCTGATCATGGAAGCATTGGTGATCACTCCTGATTGGACAGTACCGTATATCGCGTATATCTTAAGGAAAGAGCTCCCAGAGGACGAAGAAGAGGCTTGACAGATCGTCTGCCGATCTAAAGCCTTTACCGTGATAAGGGGACAACTGTACAGAGAAAGCGCGACTGGAGTTGGTCAGAAATGCATAACGCCAGAAGAAGGTCGAATAATCCTTGACGACATCCACTCGGGGACCTGTGGCCATCATGCGTCCTCTCGGACCATCGTGTCCAAAGCATACCGAGCTGGATTTTACTGGCCAAGAGCGAATGAAATGTCAAAGGAGATAGTCAACAAGTGTGAGGGATGTCAATTTTACTCCAATATGTCACACAAGCCCGCCTCAGCTTTAAACACCATACCACTCATCTGGCCCTTCGCGGTATGGGGGTTGGATATGGTTGGCCCCTTGAGAACAGGAAGAAGCGGTTTCACCCATGTGCTGGTAGCAGTCGACAAGTTCACCAAGTGGATTGAGGCTAAACCCATCAAGAACCTTGATGCCGGTACTGCTGTCAGCTTCATCAGAGAATTGATATTCAGATATGGAGTCCCGCACAGCATCATCACTGACAATGGGTCAAACTTCGATTCCAAAGAATTCAGAGCTTTCTGCACATCTCAAGGCACACGAGTCGACTATGCTTCAGTCGCTCATCCTCAGTCGAATGGACAGGCAGAACGAGCCAACGGCTTGATTCTCAAAGGGTTGAAACCCCAATTGATGCGTGATCTCAAGCATGCAGCTGGTGCATGGGTTGATGAACTTCCGTCAGTACTTTGGGGATTAAGGACCACGCCTAACCGGTTGACTGGGAGAACTCCGTTCTTCTTAGTCTATGGAGCTGAAGCAGTCTTGCCGAGTGACCTGCTTCACAACGCTCCCCGAGTCGAGCTCTACACCGGAGCTGAAGCAGAACAAGCCCGGCAGGACGCAGTCGACCTTCTAGAGGAAGAAAGGGAGATGGCTTTGATCCGATCGACCATTTACCAGCAGGACTTGCGTCGCTTCCACGCCAAAAACGTGAGGAGTCAAGCCTTCCAGGAAGGAGATTTGGTTCTCCGAGTGGATCAACAGAAACCACACAAGCTCGCTACTTCTTGGGAGGGTCCCTTCATCGTCACCAAGGTTCTCCACAATGGGGCGTACCGTCTTTATAATGTCGAGCATCAGATCGACGAGCCTCGAGCTTGGAACGCGGAGCTGCTCCGCCCTTTTTACACTTAAGTGTGCACTCAGAAATGTAATAAAAGTAATTCTGTAGTTCATTTTTCAAAAGACAATAGTGTTATAATTTTCCCAGTGATTGTTGTCACTTTTTTTTGTTCAAAAAAAATTCCCCCCAGCGGGTGGCTTAGTTGCGAATCCGTTTCGCCTAAGTTTTCAAAAAATCCTACCGAGTGATGAGCCAGCCTTTCACTCGGAGGCTTAGCCGCGAATCAGTTTCGCCTAAGTTTCAAAAAAATCCTACCGAGTGATGAGCCAGCCTTTCACTCGGAGGCTTAGCCGCGAATCCGTTTCGCCTAAGTTTCAATAAAATCCTGCCGAGTGGTGAGCAGACCTCCCACTCGGGGGCTTAGCAGCAGCCCAGTGCTTGCCTAAGTTTCTGAAAATCCTACCGAGTGGTGAGCCAGCCTCCCACTTGGAGGCTTAGCTGCAGTCCAAGTACTCGCCTAAGTTTCAATAAAATCTTACCAAGTGGTGAGCCAGCCTCCCACTTGGGGGCTTAGCTGCAGCATAGCGCTCGCCTAAGTACAAGTATAGCGTGCGCTCCGCAAGGAAGACGAGGTGTAGGTCGACTGCTACCCTCTTCTTCTAAGCTACGCCACAAGTATAACATGCGCTCCACAAGGAAGACGAGGTGCAGGTCGACTGCTACCCTCTTCTTCCGAGCTACGCCATAAGTATAACGTGCGCTCCGCAAGGAAGACGAGGTGCAGGTCGACTGCTACCCTCTTCTTCTGAGCTACGCCACAAGTATAATGTGCTCTCCACAAGGAGGACGAGGTCGATTGATGCCTTCTCGCTCAGAGAAACGCCGCAAAAATCCTACCGAGTGGAGAGCAGACCTCCCACTCGGGGGCTTAGCTGCAGCCCAGTGCTCGCCTAAGTTTTTGAAAATCCTACCGAGTGGAGAGCAGACCTCCCACTCGGGGGCTTAGCTGCAGCCCAGTGCTCGCCTAAGTTTTTGAAAATCCTACCAAGTGGAGAGCATACCTCCCACTCGGGGGCTTAGCTGCAGCATAGTGCTCGCCTAAGTTTTTGAAAATCCTACCGAGTGGAGAGCAGACCTCCCACTCGGGGGCTTAGCTGCAGCCCAGTGCTCGCCTAAGTTTTGAAAATCCTACAAAGTGGAGAGCAGACCTCCCACTCGGGGGCTTAGCTGCAGTCCAGTGCTCGCCTAAGTTTTTGAAAATCCTACCGAGTGGAGAGCAGACCTCCCACTCGGGGGCTTAGCTGCAGCCCAGTGCTCGCCTAAGTTTTTGAAAATCCTACCGAGTGAAGAGCAGATCTCCCACTCGGAGGCTTAGCTGCAGCCCAGTGCTCGCCTAAGTGTGTTGAGGAACAAGTCGATTGCAACGAGCGCTTCGCCCTAGCCTGCAAAAGACACCTCAAACAAAATACAAACATATTCAATGTCGAATCCAGGTTCAGATAACATCCAACGGAACCGAAAGTTCTCGGGCGCTAAGCCCGTTAAGGTTTATCGGTTACAAAAATCACTCGGCATACCGAGGCAAATTTAAAGTATCAAGCACAGAAGTTTTTTACCCCTCCTGCGGAGGGCTGGAAGGTGCAAAAAATTCATCCAGGTCGATTCCATCTGCAATCCGAGTGGCAGCGGCAATGAAGGTCTCCATGAAAGATCGAAAATCATGCTTCTTGGTATTAGCCACCTTAAGGGCTGCCAGCTTGTCCTCTCGCGCCTCCTTGCAGTGAACACGGGCCAGAGACAGAGCAACATCCGCGCCGCACCTGGCAGAAGACTTCTTCCATTCTTGCACTCGACTTGGAACCTCGTTCAGTCGAGTCATCAGAGACTCGAGGTCGTTCTGAAGCGTCTCTCTTGGCCAGAGTGTTGTGTCGATGCGGGAAGTTGCGACCTTCAGCCTTGCGAGATAGTCGACAATAGCAGCAACTCGAGATTCGAGTCGGAGCACATTCATGGCGACTTCATCTTTCACAGGAGAGTTGATGGGATCCAGGTTTATTTCCAGTCGACCAGTCTCCTCTTCAAAGTTCTGGCAGAACTCTGCGAGCACAACCCCAGAGTCAAGACAGCAGTCGGATGGAGAGATCATAGTTAAAATGTCTATTTGATACAAAAGATTACCTTCAAGCATGAGGAATAGCTTTTTGGCGAGTCCTCCCAGATAAGCCTCCAGATCATTCTTCTTTCCCACCAACTCACTGGCCTTGTCACTCAAGGCAATCTTGTCACTCTTTAGTCGACTGACCTCCTTGTTGGCCGCATCAAGAGCAGCTTTCAGATTGGTATTTTCCTCTTCAAGCTTGGTGATTGAAGCCAGCTTCTCATCTGCGAGCTTGGTCTTCTCTAAAGCCGCTTTCTGCATCTTAGCCAAGTCAAGGTCTTTCTTCTTCAGAGCATCCCTTAGTTTGTCTACAAAGTCATAGTGAGATCAGACTCTGAAACGGACGAGAGGCAAAAAGCAGTCATCGAGGTTCTCACCAAACATACCTTTTGCTTCCTCCTTCGACTTCGTGAAGTTCTCCTGGACCAGTTTCAGATCAAGCTCGAGCTGGATTTGCTTGTTCTCCAACTCAGTGTAACGAGCCGCAAGGTCGCAAGATTTCTGCGAAGAACCAATCGACAAATGTCAAAGGCAGTTCACTTCCGAGTGACTAAGGAAAAATCATATCATTTCTAAGACTACAGCCGAATATAAACATTCGACCATTGTCTCGGGGACTACACCCAGTGGGTGCACTCAGCGTGCCCCCACTAGTTCTATCAGTTAGAGTCGATCAGTCGACCAACAAGTAGCAACAAAAAGAGAGGTTATCTTCAGACTGTCGTCGACTGCCAGCAGTCGACCACAGTCTCGAGGAATACACCCAGTGGGTGCACTCAGCGTGCCCCCACCGATTTATCAATCCATTTGACCTGATCGAATAAAGAAAAAGCTTAAGACATAAAGACTATGGTCGACTGCCAGCAGTCGACCATAGCCTTGGGGACTACACCCACTGGGTGCACTCAGCGTGCCCCCACTAATCCAGAATTTCAATCAACACACCCAGTGGGTGTACGACAGATACTGAAATTTTCAGAAAGAAGGATTTTAAGAACATTGCTCTGAAGAGCTGAACTGGCGTCATAAGCCGCCTGACTGGCATCTCGGATTGCCTTCACTTGCTCCATCATGATCCCTGCCTGGCGTATTACTTCTTTAGCAGCACTGGCTTGGTCTTCTGGGACGTGGTGGGTCAATAAAAGTGAAGGCTGAGCAGCACTCGACGATGAAGGGCGAGCACTCGTCAACGGCACCGCAAAAGATATGGTAGGCCGAGTGACGTTGTCCCCCTCTACGACCAACGTCTCGGGTGCTGGCACGTCCTGAGTATCCTTGCCAGGAGACGCTTTCCTGTTCCTCCTCTGCCTCAGTGGTTCCTCGTCATCGTCGTCGGGAAGGTCAATAACGACGTTAGATGGATCTGCAGAAAAGAGTCAAAATTAAAGACAAAGAGCCAACCGACTGAAGACGGAACTACAAAAGTCATACCAGGTTTTGAAGTAAGAGCATCTTCCATCTCGTGATCTTCAGCCCTGGCCGAGGTATCGGAAGTAGCAGCACTGCAGCTCCAGAAGTCAGTCGGTCAGCTCATGAATCGGCCAAGAATAAATTCATGTGAAACAAGGAAACTCAAGTTACACTATTACCCTGAGATAGTGGGGACCACCATCTTCATCTTCGGCAGGACCTTCGTCGGCTTCGACGGCGCCACTCGAGATTGCTTCGGAGCTTTTTCAGTCGGCGCCGGAGAAGTCGCCCGAGGACGCTTGGTCGACTGCGCGACGGGCGCAACCCCCTTACCACGCTTGGCTGCAGGATCATGGACAAGCTTCGAGCGTCTTTCCAAACGAGGAGGTGCAACTTCCTCCTCCTCCTCCTCTTCCTCCTCATCAGAGTCATCGTCTTCATCATCGTCATCAGCATCCGAATCCCACTCCTTCGGGCTTTCGCCCCCACTTCCTTCCTCCTCCTCTGGCGCTTGCGCTCCATTGGGCATCGAGTACAACTCAGTGGTGGCCTGACAGACAACAAAACAAGACAAAGGTCAATCGACCAATTTGCAGTGAAGCAGAATGAATAAAGCAAGATCACAACCGGGGATAAGTGGTCATACCGTGTCCGATGTGTAGGTGTGGTCGAGTGGTGGGATCCTCCTAGCCCCTCGAGGGTTATCTTTATTCCCTGTGATGGCAGCCATCCACCTCTCCAGTGTGGTGTCATTGAGCGCCTCTGGATGGACCCGAGTGGTATCTTCGGTGCCGCAGTACAACCACATCGGGTGGCCTCGGTATTGGAGCGGTTGAATACGCCGTCGAAGGAAACCCCCAGAAGGTCCATGCCAGTCACTCCGTCCCGAATGAGCTAGACTGCATGCTCCATCAACATTTTTACCTGAGCCTTCTCCTCCGGGAGCACCTTCAGAGAAGATGGCTTGTTCACTCGGTCCATGGAGAACGGAGGGAGACCAGTCGACTGCCTCGGCGTCGACTCGTCTTGGTAGTAGAACCAGGTCGACTGCCACCCTCTAACCGACTCGGGAAGGGTCATGGCTGGAAAAGCGCTCTTACTCCTCACTTGGATTCCAAGACCCCCGCACATCTGGATTACTTTAGTCCTATCATCATCCGGACTCGCCTTTTTCACCATCTAAAGAGACCCCAATGCGGTCGACAACCCAGGAAGTTTTTGCACAGAGACACAAAGGCGGCAAGGTAGGCAATGGAATTGGGAGTGAAATGGTGGAGTTGCGCCCCAAAGAAGTTTAGAAACCCTCGGAAGAAAAGACTCGGTGGCAGGGAGAATCCACGATCTACATGAGTGGCTAGGAGAACGCACTCACCCTCAAGTGACTGCGGTTGCCACTCGGTCCCCGGAAGCCTTGCTGACCCGTGAGAGATCAGTCCCTCATTGGCCAGGTCGTTGAGATCCGCCTGGGTGATGGTCGAGCGGATCCAATCCCCTTGGACCCATCCTTGCGGCAGGCGAGACCTCGACGAAGATCCACCCCGACTGGTTGCTCTTCCCTTCGCTTTCGCCGTCGCCGTCGCCTTCTTCGCTCGCTCCAAGGCCACCGTCTTCTCCTTCACAATCGTCGCCGGCGAAGCGCGCGAGGAGTGGATGGGCGGAGGCAAAAGCGGGCGCAGCAGGCAGGGGTGAAGAAGGAAGAAAGGGGAATGGAGAGGCACCGTTCAAAAACCCTCGCCCGACACCTTATATAGGGACGCTTCCGAGTGGCTGACAAGTAGGCCCGGGTGGTCCTGTCAAATCCCGAAACAGTCGCACGCGCGGGATACGTGGCGAAAAAGGCGGCACGGAAATCGAGGCGTCTACGCCTTATCCCATCCGAGTACCGTGGTCCACCCCACTTTGCACGCTTCCCAAAATTCGGATCCCACAAAATCCGCTAACAGCAGATCAACCTGTCAGACGGTAGATTTCCTATGATCCGTCGCTCGGAAGTTCACTAAGTTCAAAAGTTCACTCGACAGAAGAAAAGAATGGATCAAGTCGACTGAAAGAAATGTTGATGCCATCATAAAAAAAGAGGGTCATTGATCCAGGACGAGACATACACAGAACACAAAAACAGGTCGAAAAGATTATCAACTCCTTCCTCATTCAAACCTCGATCCATTTGGGGGCTAATGATGAAGTCATGTACCTAGGGTAGGGTCATGGGCCTGTCCAGAGGACCCTCCCCAAGGACATCTTCAGAAGAAACAACGTTCCAGTCGACCAAGAGGGATTCCACTCGACGGACTCGAAGGCATTCGACCACGAAGACTCACTCGACCACCAGGAGATTAAGAGTCACTCTGTATCCAAACGGTCTGTAATTAAGTAGTCTTTATTACCATGATGACACTTTATGTAGGGCATTACCAGTAACGCCAATCCTTTATGTACTTTAAACCCCGCATAACTGAGGGCCGGAGGGGTCTGGCGGACACTATATAAGCCACCCCCCTCCTCAGTGTAAAGGGTTCGCACCCCTGTAACTCATACGCACATAATCCAGTCGACCGCCTCTGGGCTCCGAGATGTAGGGCTGTTACTTCCTCTGAGAAGGGCCTGAACTCGTAAATCCCTTGCGTATACAACTACTCCATAGCTAGGATCTTGCCTCTCCATACCTACCCCTCATTCTACTGTCAGACTTAGAACCACGACAGGCAGTTCCGCTTCCAGTGACCCTTCCCTTTGCAATAAAAGCACTCAGTCTCAGGCTTGGGTCCATTCTTTGACTTCTTCCCGGCAACTGGCTTACCGGGCACGGCAACATCCTTGCCATCCTTCTTGAAGTTCTTCTTACCCTTGCCTTTCTTGAAGTTGGTGGTTTTATTGACCATCAACACTTGATGTTCCTTTTTGATTTCTACCTCTGCTGACTTCAGCATTGAAAATACTTCAGGAATAGTTTTCACCATCCCCTGCATATTGTAGTTCATCACAAAGCTCTTGTAGCTCGGTGGGAACGACTGAAGGATTCTGTCAATGACCGCCTCGTCTGGGAGGTTAATGTCCAGCTGGGACAGGCGGTTGTGCAACCCAGACATTTTGAGTATGTGCTCATTGACAGAACTATTTTCCTACATCTTACAACTATAGAACTTGTCGGAGACTTCATATCTCTCAACCCGGGCGTGAGCTTGGAAAACCATTTTCAGCTCCTCGAACATCTCATATGCTCTGTGTTGCTCAAAACGCTTTTGGAGCCCCGGTTCTAAGCTGTAAAGCATGCCGCACTGAATGAGGGAGTAATCATCAGCACGTGAATGCCAAGCGTTCATAACGTCCTGGTTCTCTGGGATGGGTGCTTCACCTAGCGGTCCTTCTAGGACATATGCTTTCTTGGCAGCTATAAGGATGATCCTTAGGTTCCGGACCCAGTCCGTATAGTTGCTGCCATCATCTTTCAGCTTGGTTTTCACTAGGAACGTGTTGATGTTCATGTTGACATGACCGTTGGCCATTTGATCTACAAGACATATTTGCAAAGATTTAGACTAAGTTCATGATAATTAAGTTCATCTAATCAAATTATCTAATGAACTCCCACTCAGATTTGACATCCCTCTAGTCATCTAAGTGTTACATGATCCGAGTCGACTAGGACGTGTCTGATCATCACGTGAGACGGACTAGTCATCATCGGTGAACATCTCCATGTTGATCGTATCTTCCATACGACTCATGTTCGTGTTGGAAATATGCCCTAGAGGCAATAATAAAAGGATTATTATTATATTTCCTTGTTCATGATAATTGTCTTTATTCATGATAAAATTGTATTATCCGGAAATCGTAATACACGTGTGAATACATAGACCACAATACGTCCCTAGTGAGCCTCTAGTTGACTAGCTCGTTGATCAACAGATAGTCATGGTTTCCTGACTATGGACATTGGATGTCGTTGATAACGGGATCACATCATTAGGAGAATGATGTGATGGACAAGACCCAATCCTAAGCATAGCACAAGATCGTGTAGTTCGTTTTGCTAGAGCTTTTCCAATGTCAAGTATCTTTTCCTTAGACCATGAGATCGTGCAACTCCCGGATACCGTAGGAGTGCTTTGGGTGTACCAAACGTCACAACGTAACTGGGTGACTGTAAAGGTGCACTACAGGTATCTCCGAACATGTCTGTTGGGTTGACACGGATCGAGACTGGGATTTGTCACTCCGTATGACAGAGAGGTATCTCTGGGCCCACTCGGTAATGCATCATCATAATGAGCTCAAAGTGACCAAGTGTTTGGTCACGGGATCATGCGTTACTATATGAGTAAAGTGACTTGCCGGAAACAAGGCTGAACGAGGTATTGGGATACCGACGATCGAGTCTCAGGCAAGTAACGTACCGTTTGACAAAGGGAATTGTATACGGGGTTGATTGAATCCTCGACATCATGGTTCATCCGATAAGATCATCGAGGAGCATGTGGGAGCCAACATGGGTATCCAGATCCCGCTGTTGGTTACTGATCGGAGAGCCGTCTCGGTCATGTCTGCGTGTCTCCCGAACCCGTAGGGTCTACACACTTAAAGTTCGGTGACGCTAGGGTTATTAGGAAGACTTGTATGTGATTACCGAATGTTGTTCAGAGTCCCGGATGAGATCCGGGACGTCACGAGGAGTTCCAGAATGGTCCGGAGGTGAAGATTTATATATGGGAAGTTGTCATACGGTCACCGGAAAGTTTCGGGGGCATATCGGTATTGTACCGAGGCCACCGGAGGGGTTCCGGGGGTCCACCGGGAGGGGCCACCTCTCTCGGAGGGCCTCATGGGCCGTAGGGGGCAGGGAACCAGCCCCTGGAGGGCTGGGCGCCCCCCCCCCCCCTTGGGCCCATGCGCCTAGGGTTGGGGGGAAACCCTAGTGGGGGCGCCCCCCTTGCTTGGGGGGCAGGCCCCCTCCCTGGCCGCCGCCCCCCCCCCCCCCCCCCCTCTAGATCTCATCTAGAGGGGGTCGGCCCCCTTCCCCCTTCCCCTATAAATAGAGGGGTGAGGGGAGGGATGCACACCTGATCCAAGGTGCAGCCCTCCCCTCCCCAACACCTCTCCTCCTCCGTTAAGTGCTTGGCGAAGCCCTCTCGGAGTACTGCCTCTCCACCACCACCACGCCATCGTGCTGCTGCTGGAGCCTTCTTCCTCAACCTCTCCTTCCCCCTTGCTGGATCAAGAAGGAGGAGACGTCATCCGCTCCGTATGTGTGTTGAACGCGGAGGTGCTGTCCGTTCGGCACTTGGTCATCGGTGATTTGGATCACGGCAAGTACGACTCCATCATCCCCGTTCTCTTGAACGCTTCCGCTCGCGATCTACGAAGGTATGTAGATGCACTCCTATCACTCGTTGCTTAGATGAACTCATAGATGGATCTTGGTGAAACCGTAGGAAAAATTTTATTTTCTGCAACGTTCCCCAACAGTGGCATCATGAGCTAGGTCTATGCGTAGTTCTCTATTGCACGAGTAGAACACAAAACTGTTGTGGGCGTAGATCTTGTCAACTTGCTTGCCGCTACTAGTCTTTTCTTGCTTCAGCAGTATTGTGGGATGAAGCGGCCTGGACCGACCTTACATGTACGCTTACGTGAGACAGGTTCCACCGACTGACATGCACTAGTTGCATAAGGTGGCTAGCGGGTGTCTGTCTCTCCCACTTTAGTTGGAGCGGATTCGACGAAAAGGGTCCTTATGAAGGGTAAATAGAAGTTGACAAAATCACGTTGTGATTATTCGTAGGTAAGAAAACGTTCTTGCTAGAACCCAATTGCAGCCACGTAAAAGATGCAACAACAATTAGAGGACGTCTAACTTGTTTTTGCAGCAATTGTCATGTGATGTGATATGGCCAGAAGTTGTGATGAATGATGAATGATATATTGTGATGTATGAGATCATGTTATTGTAATAGGAATCACGACTTGCATGTCGATGAGTATGACAACCGGCAGGAGCCATAGGAGTTGTCTTTATTTTTGTATGACCTGTGTGTCATTGAAGAACGCCATGTAAATTACTTTACTTTATTGCTAAACGCGTTAGCCATAGAAGTAGAAGTTGTCGTTGGCGTGACAACTTCATGAAGGCACGATGATGGAGATCATGGTGTCATTCTGGTGACGAAGATGATCATGGAGCCCCAAAGATGGAGATCGAAGGAGCTATATGATATTGGCCATATCATGTCACTACTTTATATAATTGCATGTGATGTTTATTATGTTTTATGCATCTTGTTTACTTAGAATGGCGGTAGTAAATAAGATGATCCCTTATAATAATTTCAAGAAAGTGTTTCCCCTAACTGTGCACCGTTGCTAAAGTTCGTCGTTTCGAAGCACCACGTGATGATCGGGTGTGATATATCCTTACGTTCACATACAACGGGTGTAAGACTGTTTTACACATGCAGAACACTTAGGGTTAACTTGACGAGCCTAGCATGTACAGACATGGCCTCGGAACACAGAGACCGAAAGGTCGAACATGAGTCGTATGGAAGATATGATCAACATGGAGATGTTCACCGATGATGACTAGTCCGTCTCATGTGATGATCGAACACGGCCTAGTCGACTCGGATCGTGTAACACTTAGATGACTAGAGGGATGTCTAATCTGAGTGGGAGTTCATTAAATAATTTGATTAGACGAACTTAATTATCATGAACTTAGTCTAAAATCTTTGCAAAATATGTCTTGTAGATCAAATGGCCAATGCTCATGTCAACATGAACTTCAACGCGTTCCTAGAGAAAACCAAGCTGAAAGATGATGGCAGCAACTATTCGGACTGGGTCCGGAACCTGAGGATCATCCTCATAGCAGCCAAGAAAGCATATGTCCTAGAAGAACCGCTAGGTGAAGCACCCATCCCAGAGAACTAAGACGTTATGAACGCTTGGCAGTCACGTGCTGATGATTACTCCCTCGTTCAGTGCGGCATGCTTTACAGCTTAGAACCGGGGCTCCAAAAGTGTTTTGAGAAACACGGAGCATATGAGATGTTCGAGGAGCTGAAAATGGTTTTTCAAGCTCATGCCCGGGTCAAGAGATATGAAGTCTCCGACAAGTTCTATAGTTGTAAGATGGAGGAAAACAGTTCTGTCAGTGAGCACATACTCAAAATGTCTGGGTTGCACAACCGCCTGTCCCAGCTGGAGATCAACCTCCCGGACGAGGCGGTCATTGACAGAATCCATCAGTCGCTCCCACTGAGCTACAAGAGCTTTGTGTTGAACTACAATATGCAGGGGATGGTGAAGACCATTCCTGAAGTATTTTCAATGCTGAAGTCAGCAGAGGTTGAAATCAAGAAAGAACATCAAGTGTTGATGGTCAATAAGACCACTAAGTTCAAGAAGGGCAAGGGTAAGAAGAACTTAAAGAAGGACGGCAAAGATGTCGCCGCGCTCGGTAAGCCAGTTGCCGGGAAGAAGTCAAAGAATGGACCCAAGCCTGAGACTGAGTGCTTTTATTGCAAATGGAAGGGTCAATGCAAGCGGAACTGCCCCAAATACTTAGCGGACAAGAAGGCCGACAACACTAAAGGTATATTTGATATACATGTAATTGATGTGTACCTTACCAGCACTCGTAGTAACTCCTGGGTATTTGATACCGGTGCCGTTGCTCATATTTGTAACTCACAGCAGGAGCTGCGGAATAAGCGGAGACTGGCGAAGGACGAGGTGACGATGCGCGTCGGGAATGGTTCCAAGGTCGATGTGATCGCTGTCGGCACGTTACCTCTACATTTACCCACGGGATTAGTTATGAACCTCAATAATTGTTATTTAGTGCCAAGTTTGAGCATGAACATTGTATCTGGATCTCGTTTAATACGAGATGGCTACTCATTTAAATCCGAGAATAATGGTTGTTCTATTTATATGAGAGATATGTTTTATGGTCATGCCGCGATGGTCAATGGTTTATTCTTAATGAATCTCGAACGTAATATTACACATATTCATAGTGTGAATACCAAAATATGTAAAGTTGATAACGATAGTCCCACATACTTGTGGCACTGCCGCCTTGGTCACATTGGAGTCAAGCGCATGAAGAAGCTCCATGCTGATGGACTTTTAGAGTCTCTCGATTATGAATCATTTGACACGTGCGAACCATGCATCATGGGCAAAATGACCAAGACTCCGTTCTCCGGAACAATGGAGCGAGCAACCAGCTTATTGGAAATCATACATACCGATGTGTGCGGTCCAATGAGCGTTGAGGCTCGCGGAGGATATCGTTATGTTCTCACTCTCACTGATGACTTGAGTAGATATGGGTATGTCTACTTGATGAAACACAAGTCTGAAACCTTTGAAAAGTTCAAGGAATTTCAGAATGAGGTAGAGAATCATTGTCACCGAAAGATAAAGTTCCTACGATCAGATCATGGAGGAGTACACACTTAAGGAAATGTGGAATCGTTTCACAACTCACGCCGCCTGGAACACCTCAGCGTAACGGTGTGTTCGAACGCCGTAATCGCACTCTATTGGATATGGTGCGATCTACGATGTCTCTTATCGATTTACCGCTATCATTTTGGGGATACGCTCTAGAGACAGCTACATTCACTTTAAATAGGGCACCGTCTAAATCCGTTGAGACGACACCGTATGAATTATGGTTTGGGAAGAAACCTAAGCTGTCTTTCTAAAATTTTTGGGGATGCGATGCTTATGTCAAGAAACTACAACCTGAAAAGCTCGAACCCAAGTCGGAAAAATGCGTCTTCATAGGATACCCTAAGGAAACCATTGGGTATACCTTCTACTTAAGATCCGAGGGCAAGATCTTTGTTGCCAAGAACGGATCCTTTCTAGAAAAAGAGTTTCTCTCGAAAGAAGTAAGTGGGAGGAAAGTAGAACTCGATGAAGTACTACCTCTTGAACTGGAAAGTAGTGCAGCTCAGGAAAATGTTCCTGTGGTGCCTACACCAACTGGAGAGGAAACTAATGATTATGATGAAGGTACTTCGGATCAAGTTGCTACTGAACCTCGTAGGTCCACAAGGACACGTTCCACACCAGAGTGGTATGGCAACCCTGTCCTGGAAATCATGTTGTTAGACAACGGTGAACCTTCGAACTATGAAGAAGCGATGGCGGGCCCAGATTCCAACAAATGGCTTGAAGCCATGTAATCCGAGATAGAATCCATGTATGAAAACAAAGTATGGACTTTGGCAGACTTGCCCGATGATCGGCGAGCGATAGAAAACAAATGGATCTTTAAGAAGAAGACGGACGCGGATGGTAATATTACCATCTATAAAGCTCGACTTGTCGCTAAGGGTTATCGACAAGTTCAAGGGATTGACTACGATGAGACATTCTCTCCCGTAGCGAACCTGAAGTCCGTCCGAATCATGTTAGCAATTGCCGCATACTATGATTGTGAGATATGGTAGATGGACGTCAAAACGGCATTCCTTAACGGGCATCTTAAGGAAGAAATGTATATGATGCAGCCGGAGGGTTTTGTCGATCCTAAGAATGCTAACATAGTATGCAAGCTCCAGCGATCCATTTATGGGCTGGTGCAAGCATCTCGGAGTTGGAACATTCGCTTTGATGAAATGATCAAAGCGTTTGGGTTTATGCAGACTTATGGAGAAGCCTGCGTTTACAAGAAAGTGAGTGGGAGCTCTGTAGAATTTCTCATATTATATGTAGATGACATGCTTTTGATGGGAAATGATATAGAACTTTTGGATAGCATTAAGGCCTACTTGAATAAGTGTTTTTCAATGAAGGACCTTGGAGAAGCTGCTTACTTATTAGGCATCAAGATCTATAGGGATAGATCGAGACGCCTCATAGGTCTTTCACAAAGCACATACCTTAATAAGATTTTGAAGAAGTTCAAAATGGATCAGTCCAAGAAAGGGTTCTTGCCTGTATTGCAAGGTGTGAGACTGAGCTCGGCTCAATGCCCGACCAACGGCAAAAGATAAAGAAGAGATGAGTGTCATCCCCTATGCTTCAGCCATAGGATCTATTATGTATGCCATGCTGTGTACCAGACCTGATGTAAACCTTGCCGTAAGTTTGGTAGGAAGGTACCAAAGTAATCTCGGCAAGGAACACTGGACAGCGGTCAAGAATATCCTGAAGTACCTGAAAAGGACAAAGGACTTGTTTCTCGTTTATGGAGGTGACGAAGAGCTCGCCGTAAAGGGTTACGTCGACGCCAGCTTCGACACAGATCTGGATGACTCTAAGTCACAAACCGGATACGTGTATATGTTGAATGGTGGAGCAGTAAGCTGGTGCAGCTGCAAGCAGAACGTCGTGGCGGGATCTACATGTGAAGCGGAGTACATAGCAGCCTCGGAGGCAGCGCGTGAAGCAATTTGGGTGAAGGAGTTCATCACCGACCTAGGAGTCATACCCAATGCGTCGGGGCCGATCAAACTCTTCTGTGACAACACTGGAGCTATTGCCCTTGCCAAGGAGCCCAGGTTTCACAAGAAGACCAGGCACATCAAGCGTCATTTCAACTCCATCCGTGAAAATGTTCAAGATGGAGACATAGATATTTGCAAAGTACATACGGATCTGAATGTCGCAGATCCGTTGACTAAACCTCTTTCACGAGAAAAACATGATCAACACCAGAACTCTATGGGTGTTCGATTCATCACAATGTAACTAGATTATTGACTCTAGTGCAAGTGGGAGACTGTTGGAAATATGCCCTAGAGGCAATAATAAAATGATTATTATTATATTTCCTTGTTCATGATAATTGTCTTTATTCATGCTAAAATTGTATTATCCGGAAATCGTAATACACGTGTGAATACATAGACCACAATACGTCCCTAGTGAGCCTCTAGTTGACTAGCTCGTTGATCAACAGATAGTCATGGTTTCCTGACTATGGACATTGGATGTCGTTCATAACGGGATCACATCATTAGGAGAATGATGTGATGGACAAGACCCAATCCTAAGCATAGCACAAGATCGTGTAGTTCGTTTTGCTAGAGCTTTTCCAATGTCAAGTATCTTTTCCTTAGACCATGAGATCGTGCAACTCCCAGATACCGTAGGAGTGCTTTGGGTGTACCAAACGTCACAACATAACTGGGTGACTGTAAAGGTGCACTACAGGTATCTCCGAACATGTCTGTTGGGTTGACACGGACCGAGACTGGGATTTGTCACTCCGTATGACGGAGTGGTATCTCTGGGCCCACTCGGTAATGCATCATCATAATGAGCTCAAAGTGACCAAGTGTTTGGTCACAGGATCATGCGTTACGGTACGAGTAAAGTGACTTGCCGGTAACGAGACTGAACAAGGTATTGGGATACCGACGATCGAGTCTCGGGCAAGTAACGTACCGATTGACAAAGGGAATTGTATACGGGGTTGATTGAATCCTCGACATCGTGGTTCATCCGATGAGATCATCGAGGAGCATGTGGGAGCCAACATGGGTATCCAGATCCCGCTGTTGGTTATTGACCGGAGAGCCGTCTCGGTCATGTTTGCGTGTCTCCCGAACCCGTAGGGTCTACACACTTAAAGTTCGGTGATGCTAGGGTTATTAGGAAGACTTGTATGTGATTACCGAATGTTGTTCGGAGTCCCGGATGAGATCCCGGACGTCACGAGGAGTTCCGGAATGGTCCGGAGGTGAAGATTTATATATGGGAAGTTGTCATACGGTCACCGGAAAGTTTCGGGGCATATCAGTATTGTACCAGGGCCACCGGAGGGGTTCCGGGGGTCCACCGGGAGGGGCCACCTCTCTTGGAGGGCCTCATGGGCCGTATGGGGCAGGGAACCAGCCCATGGAGGGTTGGTCCCCCCCTTGGGCCCATGTGCCTAGGGTTGGGGGGGAAACCCTAGTGGGGGCGCCCCCCTTGCTTGGGTGGCAAGCCCCCTCCCTGGCCCCCGCCCCCCCCCCCCCCTCTAGATCTCATCTAGAGGGGGCCGGCCCCCTTCCCCCTTCCCCTATAAATAGAGGGGCGAGGGGAGGGCTGCACACCTGATCCAAGGCGCAGCCCCTTGATGGGGAACGATGCAGAAAATTAAAAATTTTCCTACGGTTTCACCAAGATCCATCTATGAGTTCATCTAAGCAACAAGTCAAGGGAGTGTGATTGCATCTACATACCACTTGTAGATCGCGTGCGGAAGCTTGCAAGGGGATGGTGATGATGGAGTCGTACTCGACGTGATTCGGATCACCGATGACCAAGTACCGAACGGACAGCACCTCCGCGTTCAACACACGTACGGGACGGGAGACGTCTCCTCCTTCTTGATCCAGCAAGGGGGGAGGAGAGGTTGAGGAAGATCGCTCCAACGGCAGCATGACGGCGTGGTGTAGTTGGTGCAGCAGTACTCCGACAGGGCTTTGCCAAGCACGTATGGAGGAGGAGAGGTGTTGGGGAGGGGAGGGGCTGCGCCTTGGCTTGTGTGTTGCAGCCCTCCCCTCACCCCTCTATATATAGGGGAAGGGGGCAAGGGGGGCCGTCCCTCTAGGGAAAACCCTAGGGGGGGCGGCGGCCAAAGGGAGAGGGGAAGAGGGGTGGCTTGCCCCCCAAGCCAGGGGGGCGCCCCCTTTAGGGTTTCCCCTCCCCTTGCCCTAGCCGCATGGGCCTAGGTGGGGAGGCGCGCCCAGCCCACCAGGGGCTGGCTCCCTGCCCCACGCAGCCCATGTGGTCCCCCGGGAGGGGTGGGCCCACCCGGTGGACCTCCGGAACCCTTCCGGTGGCCCCGGTACAATACCGGTATGACCCCGAAACTTTCCGGTGTCCGTTTGACAACTTCCCATATATAAATCTTTACCTCCGGACCCTTCCGGAACTCCTCATGACGTCCGGGATCTCATCCGGGACTCCGAACAACATTCGGTAGTCACATACAAGTCTTCCTAATAACCCTAGCGTCACCGAACCTTAAGTGTGTAGACCCTACGGGTTCGGGAGACATGCAGACATGACCGAGACGCTCTCAGGTCAATAACCAACAGAGGGATCTAGATAACCATGTTGGCTCCCACATGCTCCTCAATGTTGTCATCGGATGAACCACGATGTCGAGGATTCGATCAAACCCTGTATACAATTCCCTTTGTCAATCGGTACGTTACTTGCCCGAGACTCGATCGTCGGTATCCCAATACCTTGTTCAGTCTCATTACTGGCAAGTCACTTTACTCGTACCGTAATGCATGATCCCGTGTCCAACACCTTGGTCACCTTGAGCTCATTATGATGATGCATTACCGAGTGGGCCCAGAGATACCTCTCCGTCATACGGAGTGACAAATCCCAGTCTCGATCCGTGTCAACCCAACAGACACTTTCGGAGATACCTGTAGTGCACCTTTATAGTCACCCAGTTACGTTGTGACGTTTGGTACACCCAAAGCACTCTTACGGTATCCGGGAGTTACACGATCTCATGGTCTAAGGAAGAGATACTTGACATTGGCAAAGCTCTAGCAAACGAACTAAACGACCTTTGTGCTATGCTTAGGATTGGGTCTTGTCCATCACATCATTCTTCTAATGATGTGATCCCGTTATCAACGACATCCAATGTCCATAGCCAGGAAACCATGACTATCTGTTGATCACAACGAGCTAGTCAACTAGAGGCTCACTAGGGACATATTGTGGTCTATGTATTCACACGTGTATTATGATTTCCGGATAATACAGTTATAGCATGAATAAAAGACAATTATCATGAACAAAGAAATATAATAATAGTTTTATTATTGCCTCTAGGGCATATTTCCAACAGTCTCCCACTTGCACTAGAGTCACCAATCTAGTTACATTGTGATGAATCGAACACCCATAGAGTTCTGGTGTTGGTCATGTTTTGCTCGCGAGAGAGGTTTAGTCAACGGATCTGCGACATTCAGATCCGTATGTACTTTGCAAATTTCTATGTCTCCATCTTGAACATTTTCACGGATGGAGTTGAAACGACGCTTGATGTGCCTGGTCTTCTTGTGAAACCTGGGCTCCTTGGCAAGGGCAATAGCTCCAGTGTTGTCACAGAAGAGTTTGATTGGCCCCGACGCATTGGGTATGACTCCTAGGTCGGTGATGAACTCCTTCACCCAAATTGCTTCATGCGCTGCCTCCGAGGCTGCCATGTACTCCGCTTCACACGTAGATCCCGCCACGACGCTCTGCTTGCAGCTGCACCAGCTTACTGCTCCACCATTCAACATATACACGTATCCGGTTTGTGACTTAGAGTCATCCAGATCCGAGTCGAAGCTAGTGTCAACGTAACCCTTTACGACAAGCTCTTCGTCTCCTCCATAAACGAGAAAGATGTTCTTTGTCCTTTTCAGGTACTTCAGGATATTCTTGACCGCTGTCCAGTGTTCCTTGCCGGGATTACTTTGGTATCTTGCTACCAAACTTACGGCAAGGTTTACATCAGGTCTGGTACACAGCATGGCATACATAATAGATCCTATGGCTGAAGCATAGGGGATGACACTCATCTCTTCTTTATCTTTTGCCGTGGTCGGTGACTGAGCCGTGCTCAATCTCACACCTTGTAACATAGGCAAGAACCCTTTCTTGGACTGATCCATTTTGAACCTTTTCAAAATCTTATCAAGGTATGTGCTTTGTGAAAGACCTATGAGGCGTCTCGATCTATCTCTATAGATCTTGATGCCTAATATATAAGCAGCTTCTCCAAGGTCCTTCATTGAAAAACATTTGTTCAAGTAGGCCTTAATGCTGTCCAGAAATTCTATATTATTTCCCATCAACAGTATGTCATCTACATATAATATGAGAAATGCTACAGAGCTCCCACTCACTTTCTTGTAAACGCAGGCTTCTCCATAAGTCTGCATAAACCCAAACGCTTTGATCATCTCATCAAAGCGAATATTCCAACTCCGAGATGCTTGCACCAGCCCATAAATGGATCGCTGGAGCTTGCATACTTTGTTAGCGTTCTTAGGATCGACAAAACCTTCCGGCTGCATCATATACAGTTCTTCCTTAAGATGCCCGTTAAGGAATGCCGTTTTGACGTCCATCTGCCATATCTCATAATCATAGTATGCGGCAATTGCTAACATGATTCGGATGGACTTTAGCTTCGCTATGGGAGAGAATGTCTCATCGTAGTCAATCCCTTGAACCTGTCGATAACCCTTAGCGACAAGTCGAGCTTTATAGATGGTAACATTTCCATCCGCATCCGTCTTCTTCTTAAAGATCCATTTGTTTTCTATCGCTCGCCGATCATCGGGCAAGTCTATCAAAGTCCATACTTTGTTTTCATACATGGATTCTATCTCGGATTTCATGGCTTCAAGCCATTTGTTGGAATCTGGGCCCGCCATCGCTTCTTCATAGTTCGAAGGTTCACCGTTGTCTAACAACATGATTTCCAGGACGGGGGTTCCGTACCACTCCGGTGCGGAACGTGTCCTTGTGGACCTACGAAGTTCAGTAGCAACTTGATCCGAAGTACCTTGATCATCATCATTGGTTTCCTCTTCAGTTGGTGTGGGCATCACAGGAACATTTTCCTGAGCTGCACCACTATCCCGTTCGAGAGGTAGTACTTCATTGAGTTCTACTTTTCTCCCACTTACTTCTTTCGAGAGAAACTCTTTTTCCAGAAAGCATCCGTTCTTGGCAACAAAGATCTTGCCCTCGGATCTTAAGTAGAAGGTATACCCGACAGTTTCCTTAGGGTATCCTATGAAGACGCATTTTTCCGACTTGGGTTCGAGCTTTTCAGGTTGAAGTTTCTTGACATAAGCATCGCATCCCCAAACTTTTAGAAACGACAGCTTAGGTTTCTTCCAAACCATAATTCATACGGTGTCGTCTCAACGGATTTAGACGGTGCCCTATTTAAAGTGAATGTAGCTGTCTCTAGAGCGTATCCCCAAAATGATAGCGGTAAATCGGTAAGAGACATCATAGACCGCACCATATCTAATAGAGTGCGATTACGACGTTCGGACACACCGTTACGCTGAGGTGTTCCAGGCGGCGTGAGTTGTGAAACGATTCCACATTTCCTTAAGTGTGTACCAAATTCGTGACTTAAGTATTCTCCTCCACGATCTGATCGTAGGAATTTTATCTTTCGGTCACGTTGATTCTCCACCTCATTCTAAAATTCCTTGAACTTTTCAAAGGTTTCAGACTTGTGTTTCATTAAGTAAACATACCCATATCTACTCAAGTCATCAGTGAGAGTGAGAACATAACAATATCCTCCGCGAGCCTCAACGCTCATTGGACCGCACACATCGGTATGTATGATTTCCAACAAGTTGGTTGCTCGCTCCATTGTTCCGGAGAACGGAGTCTTGGTCATTTTGCCCATGAGGCATGGTTCGCATGTGTCAAACGATTCATAATCAAGAGACTCTAAAAGTCCATCAGCATGGAGCTTCTTCATGCGCTTTCCACCAATGTGACCAAGGCGGCAGTGCCACAAGTATGTGGGACTATCGTTATCAACTTTACATCTTTTGGCATTCACACTATGAACATGTGTAATATTACGCTCGAGATTCATTAAGAATAAACCATTGACCATCGGAGCATGACCATAAAACATATCTCTCATATAAATCGAACAACCATTATTCTCAGACTTAAATGAGTAGCCATATCGTATTAAACGAGATCCAGATACAATGTTCATGCTCAAACTTGGCACTAAATAACAATTATTAAGGTTCAAAACTAATCCTGTGGGTAAATGTAGAGGCAGCGTGCCGACGGCGATCACATCGACTCTGGAACCATTCCCGACGCGCATCGTCACCTCGTCCTTCGCCAGTCTCCGTTTATTCCGCAGCTCCTGCTGTGAGTTACAAATATGAGCAACGGCACCGGTATCAAATACCCAGGAGTTACTACGAGTACTGGTAAGGTACACATCAATTACATGTATATCAAATATACCTTTGGTGTTGCCAGCCTTCTTATCCGCTAAGTATTTGGGGCAGTTCCGCTTCCAGTGACCCTTCCCCTTGCAATAAAAGCACTCAATCTCAGGCTTGGGTCCATTCTTTGACTTCTTCCCGGTAACTGGCTTACCAGGCGCGGCAACATCCTTGCCGTCCTTCTTGAAGTTCTTCTTGCCCTTGCCCTTCTTGAACTTAGTGGTCTTATTGACCATCAACACTTGATGTTCTTTCTTGATTTCAGCCTCTGCTGACTTCAGCATCGAGAACACTTCAGGAATGGTCTTTTCCATCCCCTGCATGTTGTAGTTCATCACAAAGCTATTGTAGCTTGGTGGGAGCGACTGGAGGATTCTGTCAATGACCGCCTCATCTGAGAGGTTAATATTCAGCTGGGTCATACGGTTGTCCAACCCAGACATTTTGAGTATGTGCTCACTGACAGAACTGTTTTCCTCCATCTTACAACTATAGAACTTGTCGGAGACATCATATATCTCGACCCGGGCATGAGCTTGGAAAACAAGTTTCAGCTCTTCGAACATCTCATATGCTCCGTGATGCTCAAAACGCTTTTGGAGCCCCGGTTCTAAGCTGTAAAGCATGCCGCACTGAACGAGGGAGTAATCATCAGCACAAGTTTGCCAAGCATTCATAATGTCTTGGTTCTCTGGGACGGGAGCGTCACCTAGCGGTCCTTCTAGGACATATTGTTTCCTGGCAGCTATGAGGATGATCCTCAGGTTCCGGACCCAGTCCGTATAGTTGCTGCCGTCATCTTTCAGCTTGGTTTTCTCTAGGAACGCGTTGAAGTTCATGTTGACATGAGCGTTGGCCATTTGATCTACAAGACATATTTGCAAAGGTTTTTAGACTAAGTTCATGATAATTAAGTTCTAATCAAATTATGAACTCCCACTCAGATTAGACATCCCTCTAGTCATCTAAGTGTTACACGATCCGAGTCGAGTAGCCCATGTCCGATCATCATGTGAGACGGACTAGTCATTGTCGGTGAACATCTCCATGTTGATCGTATCTTCCATACGACTCGTGTTCGACCTTTCGGTCTCCGTGTTCCGAGGCCATGTCTGTACATGCTAGGCTCGTCAAGTTAACCCTAAGTGTTTTCGCTGTGTAAAACTATCTTACACCCGTTGTATGTGAACGTAAGAATCCATCACACCCGATCATCACGTGGTGCTTAGAAGCGACGAACTGTAGCAACGGTGCACAGTTAGGGGAGAACACTTCTTGAAATTTTTGTAAGGGATCATCTTATTTACTACCGTCGTCTTAAGTAAACAAGATGCATAAACATAATAAACATCACATGCAATTATATAGTTGTGACATGATATGGCCAATATCATATAGCTCCATTGATCTCCATCTTCGGGGCTCCATGATCATCTTGTCACCGGCTTGACACCATGATCTGCATCATCATGATCTCCATCATCGTGACTTCATGAAGTTGTCACGCCAACGACTACTTCTACTTCTATGGCTAACGCGTTTAGCAATAAAGTAAAGTAAGTTACATGGCGTTCTTCAATGACACGCAGGTCATACAAAAAATAAAGACAACTCCTATGGCTCCTGCCAGTTGTCATACTCATCGACATGCAAGTCGTGAATCCTATTACAAGAACATGATTTCATACATCACAATTCATCATTCATCACAACTTCTGGCCATATCACATCACATGATCAATCGCTGCAAAAACAAGTTAGACGTCCTCTAATTATTGTTGCATCTTTTACGTGGCTGCAATTGGGTTCTAGCAAGAACGTTTTCTTACCTACGAATAACCACAACGTGATTTTGTCAACTTCTATTTACCCTTCATAAGGGCCCTTTTCATCGAATCCGCTCCAACTAAAGTGGGAGAGACAGACACCCGCCAGCCACCTTATGCAACTAGTGCATCTCAATCGGTGGAACCGGTCTCACGTAAGCATACGTGTAAGGTTGGTCCGGGCCGCTTCATCCCACAATACCGTTGAAGCAAGAAAAGACTAGTAGAGGCAAGTAAGTTGACAAGATCCACGCCCACAACAAAATTGTGTTCTACTCGTGCAAAGAGAACTACGCATAGACCTAGCTCATGATGCCACTGATGGGGAACGATGCAGAAAATTAAAAAATTTCCTACGGTTTCACCAAGATCCATCTATGAGTTCATCTAAGCAACGAGTCAAGGGAGTGAGTTTGCATCTACATACCACTTGTAGATCGCGTGCGGAAGCTTGCAAGGGGATGGTGATGATGGAGTCGTAGTCGACGTGATTCGGATCACCGATGACCAAGTACCGAACGGACAGCACCTCCGCGTTCAACACACGTACGGGACGGGAGACGTCTCCTCCTTCTTGATCCAGCAAGGGGGGAGGAGATGTTGAGGAAGATCGCTCCAACGGCAGCACGACGGTGTGGTGTAGTTGGTGCAGCAGTACTCCGACAGGGCTTCGCCAAGCACGTATGGAGGAGGAGAGGTGTTGGGGAGGGGAGGGGCTGCGCCTTGGCTTGTGTGTTGCAGCCCTCCCCTCACCCCTCTATATATAGGGGAAGGGGGCAAGGGGGGCCGGCCCTCTAGGGAAAACCCTAGGGGGGGCGGCAGCCAAAGGGAGAGGGGAAGAGGGGTGGCTTGCCCCCCAAGCCAGGGGGCGCCCCCTTTAGGGTTTCCCCTCCCCTTGCCCTAGCCGCATGGGCCTAGGTGGGGAGGCGCGCCCAGCCCACCAGGGGCTGGCTACCTGCCCCACGCAGCCCATGTGGTCCCCCGGGAGGGGTGGGCCCACCCGGTGGACCTCCGGAACCCTTCCGGTGGCCCCGGTACAATACCGGTATGACCCCGAAACTTTCCGGTGTCCATTTGACAACTTCCCATATATAAATCTTTACCTCCGGTCCCTTCCGGAACTCCTCGTGACGTCCGGGATCTCATCCGAGACTCCGAACAACATTCGGTAGTCACATACAAGTCTTCCTAATAACTCTAGCGTCACCGAACCTTAAGTGTGTAGACCCTACGGGTTCGGGAGACATGCAGACATGACCGAGACGCTCTCAGGTCAATAACCAACAGCGGGATCTGGATACCCATGTTGGCTCCCACATGCTCCTCGATGTTGTCATCGGATGAACCACGATGTCGAGGATTCGATCAAACCCTGTATACAATTCCCTTTGTCAATCGGTACGTTACTTGCCCGAGACTCGATCGTCGGTATCCCAATACCTTGTTCAGTCTCATTACTCGCAAGTCACTTTACTCGTACCGTAATGCATGATCACGTGTCCAACACCTTGGTCACCTTGAGCTCATTATGATGATGCATTACCGAGTGGGCCCAGAGATACCTCTCCGTCATACGGAGTGACAAATCCCAGTCTCGATCCGTGTCAACCCAACAGACACTTTCGGAGATACCTGTAGTGCACCTTTATAGTTACCCAGTTACGTTGTGATGTTTGGTACACCCAAAGCACTCTTACGGTATCCGGGAGTTACACGATCTCATGGTCTAAGGAAGAGATACTTGACATTGGCAAAGCTCTAGCAAACGAACTAAACGACCTTTGTGCTATGCTTAGGATTGGGTCTTGTCCATCACATCATTCTCCTAATGATGTGATCCCGTTATCAACGACATCCAATGTCCATAGCCAGGAAACCATGACTATCTGTTGATCACAACGAGCTAGTCAACTAGAGGCTCACTAGGGACATATTGTGGTCTATGTATTCACACGTGTATTATGATTTCCGGATAATACAGTTATAGCATGAATAAAAGACAATTATCATGAACAAAGAAATATAATAATACTTTTATTATTGCCTCTAGGGCATATTTCCAACACCCCTGCCCTCCCCAACACCTCTCCTCCTCCGTTAAGTGCTTGGCGAAGCCCTGTCGGAGTACTGCCTCTCCACCACCACCACGCCGTCGTGCTGCTGCTGGAGCCTTCTTCCTCAACCTCTCCTTCCCCCTTGCTGGATCAAGAAGGAGGAGACGTCATACGCTCCGTACGTGTGTTGAACACGGAGGTGCTGTCCGTTCGGCACTTGGTCATCGGTGATTTGGATCACGGCGAGTACGACTCCATCATCCCTGTTCTCTTGAACGCTTTCGGTCGCGATCTACAAAGGTATGTAGATGCACTCCTATCACTCGTTGCTTAGATGAACTCATAGATGGATCTTGGTGAAACCGTAGGAAAATTTTTATTTTCTGCAACGTTCCCCAACAGTTCGACCTTTCGGTCTCTGTGTTCCGAGGCCATGTCTGTACATGCTAGGCTCGTCAAGTTAACCTAAGTGTTTTTGCATGTGTAAAACTGTCTTACGCCCGTTGTATGTGAACGTAGGAATTTATCACACCCGATCATCACGTGGTGCTTCGAAACGATGAACTTTAGCAACGGCGCACAGTTAGGGGGAACACTTTCTTGAAATTATTATGAGGGATCATCTTATTTACCACCGTCGTTCTAAGTAAACAAGATGCATAAACATAATAAACATCACATGCAATTAAATAGTAGTGACATGATATGTCCAATATCATATAGCTCCTTTGATCTCCATCTTTGGGGCTCCATGATCATCTTCCTCACCGGCATGACACCATGATCTCCATCATCATGATCTCCATCATCGTGTCTCCATGAATTTGCTCGCCAACTATTACTTCTACTACTATGGATAACGGTTTAGCAATAAAGTAAAGTAATTACATGGCGTTAAATCATTGACACGTAGGCCATACAATAATTAAGACAACTCCTATGGCTCCTGCCGGTTGTGATACTCATCGACATGCAAGTCGTGATTCCTATTATAAGAACATGATCTCATACATCACAATATATCATTCATCATTCATCACAACTTTTGGCCATATCACATCACAAAGCAATTGCTGCAAAAACAAGTTAGACGTCCTCTAATTGTTGTTGCATCTTTTACGTGGCTGCAATAGGGTTCTAGCAAGAACGTTTTCTTACCTACGAATAACCACAATGTGATTTGTCAACTTCTATTTACCCTTCATAAAGACCCTTTTCATCGAATTCGCTCCAACTAAAGTGGGAGAGACAGACACCCGCTAGCCACCTTATGCAACTAGTGCATGTCAGTCGATGGAACCTGTCTCACGTAAGCGTACGTGTAACGTCGGTCCGGGCCGCTTCATCCCACAATACCGCTGAAACAAAATAAGACTAGCAGTGGCAAGAAAGTTGGCAACATCTACGCCCACAACAGATTTGTGTTCTACTCGTGCAATAGAGAACTACGCATAGACCTAGCTCATGATGCCACTGTTGGGGAACGTTGCATAAAATAAAATAAAATCCTTCGTTCACCAAGATCAATCTATGAGTTCATCTAGCAACGAGAGAGGGGAGTGAATCTACATACCCTTGTAGATCGCGAGCGGTAGCGTTCAAGAGAACGGGGTTGAGGGAGTCGTACTCATCGTGATCCAAATCACCGGAGATCCTAGCGCCGAACGGACGGCACCTCCGCGTTCAACACACGTACGGTCAGCATGACGTCTCCTCCTTCTTGATCCAACAAGGGGGGAGGAGAGGTTGATGAAGATCCAGCAGCACGACGGCGTGGTGGTGGATGTAGCAGGGTTCCGACAGGGCTTCACCAAGCGTTTACGGGAGGAGGAGGTGTAGCAAGGGGGGAGGGAGGCGCCGGGTGTTAGGGTGCGGCTGCCCTCCCACCCCTCCCTCTTTATATAGGGACCCCAGGGGGGCGCCGGCCCTAGGAGATGGGATCTCCTAGGGGGGGCGCCGGCCAAGGGGGAAACTTGCCCCCCAAGGCAAGTGGAGGCGCCCCCTCCCCTAGGGTTCCCAACCCTAGGCGTAGAGGGGGGCCCAGGGGGGCGCACCAGCCCACCAGGGGCTAGTTCCCCTCCCACTTCAGCCCATGGGGCCCTCCGGGATGGGTGGCCCCACCCGGTGGACACCCGGGACCCTTCCGGTGGTCCTGGTACAATACCGGTGACCCCCGAAACTTTCCCGATGGCCGAAACTCGACTTCCCATATATAATTCTTTACCTTCGGACCATTCCGGAACTCCTCGCGACGTCCGGGATCTCATCCGAGACTCAGAACAACTTTCGGTTTGCTGCATACTCATATCTCTACAACCCTAGCGTCACCGAACCTTAAGTGTGTAGACCCTACGGGTTCGGGAGACACGTAGACATGACCGAGACGACTCTTCGGTCAATAACCAACAGCGGGATCTGGATACCCATGTTGGCTCCCACATGCTCCTCGATGATCTCATCGGATGAACCACGATGTCGAGGATTCAAGCAACCCCGTATACAATTCCCTTTGTCAATCGGTATGTTACTTGCCCGAGATTCGATCATCGGTATCCCAATACCTCGTTCAATCTCGTTACCAGCAAGTCACTTTACTCGTACCGTAATGCATGATCCCGTGACCAAACATTTGGTCACTTTGAGCTCATTATGATGATGCATTACCGAGTGGGCCCAGAGATACCTCTCCGTCATACGGAGTGACAAATCCCAGTCTCGTTCCGTGTCAACCCAACAGACACTTTCGGAGATGCCCGCAGTATACCTTTATAGTCACCCAGTTACGTTGTGACGTTTGATACACCCAAAGCACTCCTACGGTATCCGGGAGTTACATGATCTCATGGTCTAAGGAAAAGATACATGACATTGGAAAAGCTCTAGCAAACGAACTACACGATCTTATGATATGCTTAGGATTGGGTCTTATCCATCACATCATTCTCCTAATGATGTGATCCCGTTATCAATGACATCTAATGTCCATAGTCAGGAAACCATGACTATCTGTTGATCAACAAGCTAGTCAACCAGAGGCTCACTAGGGACATATTGTGGTCTATGTATTCACACGTGTATTACGATTTCCGGATAATACAATTATAGCATGAATAAAAGACAAATATCATGAACAAGGAAATATAATAATAATCCTTTTATTATTGCCTCTAGGGCATATTTCCAACATAACATGCCCCTACAAAACCAATAGATAAGGCCTAGATTTATCCATTTATTTTGGGTCTAGTATGTAAATTCAGTCAAGCAATCATCCCATCTGAACATAAATGGCCCATCACCTCCAACTTTGCCTCTGTGCACCTTGTATTAGAGGTTAATTAGTTTCCTTGAATTAGGTGAGTACCTGCGCTAGGTGTCGAGTAGTTAGAGTATCTCCAACAGCCCCGCTGAAAAATTAGTGTTTTTTGCGCGCGCTACCGCTGCGGGCGCTCCAGCGGAGGCGCAAAAACTGTGTGCAAGGCATATCTAGTTCAGCGCGCGGGCCGAAATGCCATCGCGCGCCGCTTATTTGCTGCGCCCACTCCCGCGCGCTGGACTCTCGAGCGCTCATTCGCAACTCCACCTACCCATCAAACCGCTGGCGCCGCCGCCACCCACGCCACCCCATTTCTTTGGGCGACCGTTTCGGCGCTTCCCAAGAAACCGGGAATTTTTTTATTCCATTTCTTAGCCAGGGCAAGCCCTACCGACCTACGATCGGAGTCCCCGCGCCGCCACAGCTTCCTCCGTCTCCCTCTAGTCATCGTCGCCCGTCACGCGTGGCAGTCCTCCGACGAACAGCGCCCGGCCGCCCACTGCCTCTCGACGCCCGCAAGGTGTTCGACAAAACGCCCGCAAGGTATGTATTGCTTCCAACTTCATATTTTTTACATGAATTTGGTGCATGTTTTCTGTAGTTTTTTATAGCCTAGTTTTGAACATTGTAGATGAGTTTGATGTATGATTCTTCCGAAGAAGAATTTGATATGGAAGAGGAGGAGGATCTTGCAATGATCCTAGCTATGCCCATCAATAAAAAACTGAAGTACGGTGGTTCGGTTATGGGTCAGCAGAAAATTTGGAGGGATAGGATCGATGCCCACAACAGATGATGAGGCACTATTTTGTGGAAAATCCCACATACCCCGAGTCGTACTTTCATCGCCGTTTTAGGATGAGCACCGAGTTTTTCAGGCGCATTGCAGAGAAACTAGCGAGCCATGACCAGTTTTTTCAGCAGAGGAGGAATGCCGCCGGAGAGCTCGGGCATAGCACCTTTCAGAAGGTGATAGCCGCTTTGCGTATGTTGGCATATGGTATCCCCGCTGATCTAGTTGATGATCACTTGGCCATGGGTGAGAGCCAAGCCATCATGTGTGTCAAGCGCTTCGCAGTCGGAATTATGCAAGTGTTTGGCCAGGAGTACTTGAGATCTCCCAATGTTGAAGACACCACAAGGCTATTGGAGATGAACAAAGCTCGCGGCTTCCCAGATATGCTTGGCTCAATAGATTGCATGCATTGGAGTTGGAAGAATTGTCCAAAGGCATGGCATGGGAAATTCCACGACCAAAAAAAGGGTTCCACTATAATGCTTAAAGCGGTGGCCGATTAAGAGACTTGGATTTGGCATGCATTTTTTGGAATGCCTGGATCTTTGAATGACATCAACGTTGTCAAGCGGTCGCCACTGATGAATAAGATTGCAAAAGGTGAACTGCCACCGGTGCAGTTTGTAGCAAATGGTCGTACATACAACTATGACTACTATCTTGTGGATGGCATCTACTCAAAGTCGCAAACATTTGTGAAGCTGTTGAAAAAATCGGAAGGTAAGAAATATCTTGATTTCCACAATGCTCATGCGGCGGCTAGAAAAGATGTGGAGAGAGCTTTTCGGATTTTGCAAGCCAAATTTGCTATTGTGAGAGCTAGATTTTGGGATCAAAAGATGCTTTGATACATAATGCACGCTTGTGTGATCATGCACAACATGATCATCGAGAATGAACGTGACCAAGATGTAGACTACTCTTACTATGAGCTCTTGAGACATCTCGTGCGAGTGTGGCGGAGGACTAAAAGGGTGGCCCGTTTTGTTGTCTCCTATCATGCCATTCGACGTCCCGCAGCACATGATGACCTTCAGAAGGATCTCATCGAGGAGTGGTGGGCTTGGAATGGCCGTCCAAGAGCATCATGATTTGTGCGTTTGATGTTGTATTGTTGAACTATTTGTTTTATTGATGAAAGATAAACTATTTGTTAGAGTTGTAATAATGAAATTGAACTATTTATTGTTGATTTATTTTGTTTGTGTTTGATCTTCTTGCATGTGTTTGGAGCGCATATGTTGTTTGTGCGAGACGCGTGTGCTGCATTTTGCGCGTTGCTGGAACTAAGCACGCGCTGCATTTTACCGCGGCTGCTGGAGCCAGCGCTGCCTGCCGCGCCAAACCAGGCGATGGGCGCGCTACAAACCGGAGCTTCAATCCATGGAGGCCGACAACATAGAGCGCGCTATGTGGTGAATTGCCATGGCGTGGGAAGGGGTATGCTCTAGTTTTTGCTGCAATCGGCGGCGGAGTTGCGTCACACGACGACAATGGTAGAGGCGGTGGACGTGCATGCAATGTCGTTGGGGATCTCCTCCTCGTCCTGGCTTCGGGTGGATGCAGAGGAGGCAACAACATGCGGGGGTTGCAACAACGGCCGGTTTTTCCTGACACATGTCGACAATCTGACGGCCACGCATAATTGCATCCTATGCCTATTTAGGCAGTTGTCAACAGCTGGTTTAGCAGGCAGATGACGCCTAGCAGTCGCCTAAAAATGTCCACCTACATACGCAATGTAGATGAGCCAACACAACATGGGTGAGGGAAACTCCAACGCACGACCCAAAAGGGACGCCCGCTTTGACCGAGTTTTATCCGTTTGGGGGTGCCAATGGGGCGGCGTCCGCCCGGATTTTTGGATGTGCCGGCAGTACGCCCAACGGGCGGACGCATCTCGTCCGCATACATTTTTTGCCGCAGTTCTTATTATTTCATCAGTGATTTTTTGATACATTTGAGTACATTCACCGAATCTTGACTAGAATAGAAAGACCAAAGAAAAGAAGAACCGCAAGAAGACATGTTAAAAGATACCCAACTTCCATAACTGCTTCCGCAAGCTGGATTAGTATCTTCTCCATGCCTTCATTGTTGCCACGGATTCTCGATCTTGCATACTTCTTTCTTCTTCGGGTCTAAAGAAGTAGACATTGGCTCATGCGCGCGGATCAGACAGCACTCATGCGCGGATCCAACGGTCGCGAGGCGGCTGATCGGATGTGCGCTACTAGCAAACATTGTAAAATTTACAGTCTCCGTTATGCTGTGGCTGGCGTGTAAAAAGCCAACCGGCAGGGCGATACACCGCGTTGGTGTGTCCCACCTGTTAGGAATAAATTAGTATTAGTTTAGGCTAATTAGGCAGCCAATTATTCCTTAGAATATTCCGCATGACACTTAAGATACTGCGTTGGCCAGACGCTGTTTCTAGTGAACCGTCGCCGCGTCTTTCCGAAACGACGCGAACCTTGTAACCGGCATGTAATCACGCCTGCTCAGGACATATAAGTACATGCAGTCACTATCAATGAAATAAATCTATTCACGTCAATCTTTCTATTCGTCTTCACGTCCTCAGTACTGCTCGAACCAGAGAATAGGCTACAGGAGAGAAAGAAAGCATTTTAACGGGAACAATTCGATGGAAGAAGAGTTATGTTTAGTGGATAGTGCTACCACTAACACAATTCTAAGGGAAGCAAAATATTTCCAAACTCCTACTAAGAGAAAGGAAAATGTTATGACCATAACAGGAAGTAACAAACCAATTATTGGTTCAGGAAGAGCCACATTCACACTCCCTATGGGTACTACTATCATAATTCAGAATGCACTCTTTTATCCTGAATCTACACGTACCCTTATAAGTTTCAAAGATATCCGATCTAACAATTTCCATCTAAAAACAATAGAGGTGGATAACAAAGAATATTTTCTTTTAACAAAAAGCAACGGATATGAGAAACAAACTCTTGAAAAATTTCCTTCATTTTCATCCGGATTATACTTTACATACATAAAATACGTACCTTATGTTGCGTACAAAATAATTTTCCAAAATCTTGATAAATTCAAGACTTGGCATGATCGACTTGGTCATCCTGGAATAGGTATGATGAGAAAAATAATTTACCAATTCTGTTGGTCATAATTTACCAATTAAAAGATTTCCCAAATCATCATATTTGTATGCACCGCCTGTGCTACCGGGAAACTAATTATTAGGCCATCTTATCTTAAAGTTAAACATGAGTCGCTTAATTTTCTTGAAAGAATTCAAGGAGATATATGTGGTCCAATACAACCTCTATCCGGACCATTTAGGTACTTCATGGTGCTCATCGATGCATCTCCTAGATGGTCACATGTGTGTCTATTATCCACACGTAACCATGCCTTTGCCAAATTAATTGCTCAAATTATCAAACTGAGAGCAAATCATCCTGAACACAGGATAAAAACAATAAGAATGGATAATGCTACTGAATTTAGCTCACGTGCATTTAATGATTATTGTATGGCTTTAGAAATCCATCTAGAACATTCAGTACCCTATGTTCATACTCAAAATGGAATAGCTGAATCTTTAATCAAAAGAGTGAAATTAATTGCTAGACCACTATTACAGAATTGCAAGTTACCAACCTCTTGTTGGGGACATGCGGTTTTACACGTCGTAGATCTGATGCAAATCAGACAAACTGCATATCATGAAACTTCCCCATTTTAAATAGTACGTGGCAATCAGCCAAGTATTTCCCATCTGCGAAAATTCGGTTGCGCTGTATACGTACAGATATCACCACCGCAGCGTACCTCTATGGGACTCCATAGAAAATTAGGAATCTATGTGGGATATAATTCTCCGTCAATTATAAAATATTTAGAACCCCTAAGAGGGGACCTGTTCACAGCCTGGTACGCTGCCTCAATTTTTGATGAGGACCATTTCCCGGCATTAGGGGAGAAACAAACCACAAAGAATGCCAGGAAATAGATTGGAATGTAACAGGCATTCAGTCCTTAGATCCACGTACTAAAGAATCTAAATCTGAAGTTCAGGAAATTATAGATTTGCAACACTTTGCAAATAACCTGCCAGACGCATTTACTGATCACAAACGTGTCACTAAATCTCATATCCCCGCAGTTAATGCACCAGAACGAGTAGAGGTACCAAATAAAACTACTCAACTCCCAATTACAAATAAAAGGGGGAGAAATCTGGTCACATGGGAAAAGGCTTCTCTAAAGCCCCCGCGGAAACAAACAAAATAAAAATCTATGACAGTAAATGCAAATCAACCTCAAGTTGACGGACACCAAATTGATGTTCATCATCAAGAATCCAACATAAATGTGCACACAAATTATAATGTTGGGATATCGAAACAATCAGCCTCCGTTTCTATGGGAAATCATACGGAGCCTGAAGAAATTAATGAAATATCCATAAATTATATTGATTCAGGAGAAACATACAATAGAAGCACTACAGTTGTCGACACAGATTTCTCCTCGAAAATTGCTGAAACCCTTCAACTAGATCCAGAGCCAAAATCTATGAAAGAGTGCCTCAAGCGCTCGGATTGGCCTAAATGGAAGGAAGCAATTGACGCAGAATTACACTCGCTTAATAAAAGAGAGGTATTTTCTAAAATAATACCTACTCCTCAAAAAGTTTTTCCTGTGGGAGCAAAATGGGTTTTTGTTCGAAAAAGTAATGAAAACAATGAGGTGGTGAGAGATAAAGCGAGACTAGTAGCTCAAGGGTTCACGTAGAGACCCGGTATCGACTACGACGATACATATTCTCCTATAATGAATGGAATTACATTTCGATACTTAATATCTCTGGCAATACAAATGAATCTACCAATGCAGTTAATGGATTTAGTGCCGCTTATCTATATGGGTCACTCGATGCGGAAATTTATATGAAAGTTCCTGATGGACTTAAAATTCCGAATCCAAATATAAATCACAACATGTATTGTGTAAAACTACAAAAGTCACTCTACGGCTTGAAGCGGTCGGGTAAAATGTGGTATAACCGACTCATTGAGTTCCTTCTCAGTAAAGCATACTCGAATAACAATGATTGCCCATGCGTATTTATAAACAAATCCTCAAAGGGATTTTGCATCATCTCAGTATATGTTGATAATCTCAACATCATTGGCAACGCATCAGATATAACTGTACCACGCAATCATTTAATGGCGGAGTTTGAGATGAAAGATTTGGGAAGAACCAAATTCTGCTTAGGTATACAACTTGAGCATTGTCCCTCAGGTATACTCGTTTATCAACCCGCTTACATTCAGAAAATTTTGGAAAAATTCAACATGGATAAATCATATCCATCCAAAACACCTATGGTCGTCAAATCCCTTGATATGAACAAGGATCCTTTTAGACCAAGGGATGATAACGAGGAGGTATTGGGACCTGAGTTTCCATACCTCAGTGTCATAGGAGCACTAATGTACCTTGCAAATTGTACTAGACCAGACATTGCCTTTGCGGTAAATTTACTGGCTCGACATAGTGCAGCTCCAACAAAACGCCATTGGACAGGAGTAAAGAATATCTTCAGATATTTACAAGGTACTAAAGATCTTGGTTTATTCTATCGGAAAAATCAAGACATGACCCTGATTGGTTATTGTGACGCTGGATATCTTTCTGATCCCCATAATGCCAGGTCATAAACAGGGTTTGTATTTTTACATGGTGGAACTTCTATTTCATGGAAGTCAACAAAATAGACATTAGTAGCAACTTCCACTAACCACTCTGAAATAATTGCATTATTCGAAGCCTCACGAGAATGTGTATGGCTCCGCAGAGTAATAAATCATATTCAGACATCGCGCGGTATTGGTTCATTACAATCACCAACCATTATCTATGAAGATAATGTTGCATGTGTTGCTCAAATGCATATTGGATATATTAAAAGTAATATCACAAAACATATCTCTCCGAAACTATTTTTTCCTCATGAATTACAAAAAGATGGAGAGATTGATATTTTGCAAATAAAATCTTGTGAAAATCTTGCAGATTTGTTCACCAAGTCTTTACCAGCAGCAGCATTTCAAAAGTGCATTCATGGAATTGGTATGAGACGACTATGAAATTTGCAAAGTTCAGGGGGAGAAAACTCCTAGAACTAAAACTTATTTATTATTATCCTCTGATAATAAATAAATTGTACTTTTTCTTTATGAGTTTTCCAACGGATTTCTCATAAAGATTTGAATGAGATAATTGGTTACAATAACTCCAAGACCAAGACAATCCAGAAAATGCAAGATATTTCAGCACTCAAGACAATGAAGATTACAAACAGCGTTGTCCAAGGGGGGGTGTTAGGAATAAATTAGTATTAGTTTAGGCTAATTAGGCAGCCAATTATTCCTTAGAACATTCCGCATGACAGTTAAGATTTGTGCGTTTGATGTTGTATTGTTGAACTATTTGTTGTATTGATGAAAGATAAACTATTTGTTTGAGTTGTAATAACGAAATTGAGCTATTTATTGTTGATTTATTTTCTTTGTGTTTGATCTTCTTGCTTGTGTTTGGAGCGTATGTTGTTTGTGCGAGAGCGCGCGTGCTGCATTTTTGCGCGCTGCTAGAACTACATGTGCTTTGCATTTTACCGCGGCTGCTGGAGCCAGCGCTGCCTGCCGCGCCAAACCAGGCGATGGGCGCACTGCAAACCGGAGCTTCGATCCATGGAGGCCGACAGCATAGAGCGCACTATGTGGTGAATTGCCATGGCGTGGGAAGGGGTATGCTCTAGTTTTTACTGCAATCGGCGGCGGAGTTGCGTCGCACGACCACAATGGTAGAGGCGGTGGACGCGCATGTAGTGTAGTTGGGATCTCCTCCTCACCCTGGCTTCGGGCGGATGCAGAGGAGGCAACAACACGCGGGGGTTGCAACAACGGCCGGTTTTGCCTGACACATGTCGACAATCTAACGGCCGCGCATAATTGCGTCGTATGCCTGTTTAGGCAGCTGTCAACAGCTGGTTTAGCAAGCGGATAACGCCTAGCAGTCGCCTAAAAATGTCCACCTACATATGCGACGTAGATGAGCCAACACAACATGGGTGAGGAAAACTCCAACGCATGACCCAAAATGTACGCCCGCTTTGACCGAGTTTTGTCCGTTTGAGGGTGCCAATGGGGCGGCATCCGCCCGGATTTCTGGATGTGCCGGCAGTACGCCCAACGGGCGGACGCATCTCGTCCGCATACATTTTTTTGCCGCAGTTTTTATTATTTTCATCAGTGATTTTTTGATACATTTGAGTACATTCACTGAATCTTGACTAGAATAGAAAGACCAAAGAAAAGAAGAACCGCATGAAGACATGTTAAAAGATACCCAATTTCCATAACTGCTTCCGCAAGCTGGATTAGTATCTTCTCCATGCCTTCATTGTTGCCACGGATTCTCGATCTTGCATACTTCTTTCTTCTTCGGGTCTAAAGAAGTAGACATTGGCTCATGCGCGCGGATCAGACAGCACTCATGCGCGGATCCAACGGTCGCGAGGCGGCTGATGCGATGTGCGCTTCTGCCGGCCGACGCATAGCACCGTTCCTAAGAAATAGAAATACTAGCAAACGCTGTAAAATTTACATTCTCCGTTATGTTGTGGCCAGCGTGTAAAAAGCAAACTGACACGGCGATACACCGCGTTGGTGTGTCCCACCTGTTAGGAATAAATTAGTATTAGTTTAGGCTAATTAGGCAGCCAATTATTCCTTAGAATATTCCGCATGACACTTAAGATACTGCGTTGGCCAGACGCTGTTTCTAGTGAACCATCGCCGCGTCTTTCCAAAACGACGCGAACCTTGTAACCGGCATGTAATCACGCCTGCTCAGGACATATAAGTACATGCAGTCACTATCAATGAAATAAATCTATTCACGTCAATCTTTCTGTTCCTCTTCACGTCATCAGCACTGCACAAACCAGAGAATAGGCTACAGGAGAGAAAGAAAGCATTTTAACGGGAGCAATCCGGTTGAAGAAGAGTTATGTTTAGTGGATAGTGCTACCACTAACACAATTCTAAGGGAAGCAAAATATTTCCAAACTCCTACTAAGAGAAAGGAAAATGTTATGACCATAACAGGAAGTAACAAAGCAATTATTGGTTCAGGAAGAGCCACATTCACACTCCCTATGGGTACTACTATCGTAATTCAGAATGCACTCTTGTATCCTGAATCTACACGTATCCTTATAAGTTTCAAAGATATCCGATCTAACAATTTCCATCTAAAAACAATAGAGGTGGATAACAAAGAATATTTGCTTTTAACAAAAAAGCAACGGATATGAGAAACAAACTCTTGAAAAATTTCCTTCATTTTCATCTGGATTATACTTTACATACATAAAATCCGTACCTTATGTTGCGTACAAAATAATTTTTCAAAATCTTGATAAATTCAAGACTTGGCATGATCGACTTGGTCATCCTGGAATAGGTATGATGAGAAAAATAATAAGTAATTCTGTTGGTCATAATTTACCAATTAAAAGATTTCCCAAATCATCATATTTGTATGCACCGCCTGTGTTACCGGGAAACTAATTATTAGGCCATCTTATCTTAAAGTTAAAAATGAGTCGCTTAATTTTCTTGAAAGAATTCAAGGAGATATATGTGGTCCAGTACAACCTCTATCCGGACCATTTAGGTACTTCATGGTGCTCATCGATGCATCTACTAGATGGTCACATGCGTGTCTATTATCCACACGTAACCATGCCTTTGCCAAATTAATTGCTCAAATTATCAAACTGAGAGCAAATCATCCTGAACACAGGATAAAAACAATAAGAATGGATAATGCTATTTAATTTAGTTCACGTGCATTTAATGATTATTGTATGGCTTTAGAAATCCATCTAGAACATTTAGTACCCTGTGTTCATACTCAAAATGGAATAGCTGAATCCTTAATCAAAAGAGTAAAATTAATTGCTAGACCACTATTACAGAATTGCAATTGACCAACCTCTTGTTGGGGACATGGGGTTTTACATGTCGTAGATATGATGCAAGTCAGACAAACTGCATATCATGAAACTTCCCCATTTCAAATAGTACGTGGCAATCAGCCAAGTATTTCCCATCTGCGAAAATTCGGTTGCGCTATATACGTACCAATATCACCACGGCAGCGTACCTCTATGGGACCCCATAGAAAATTAGGAATCTATGTGGGATATAATTCTCCATCAATTATAAAATATTTAGAACCCCTAACAGGGGACCTGTTCACAGCCCGGTACACTGACTCAATTTTTGATGAGGACCATTTCCCGACATTAGGGGAGAAACAAACCACAAAGAATGCCAGGAAATAGATTGGAATGTAACAGGCATTCAGTCCTTAGATCCACGTACTAAAGAATCTAAATCTGAAGTTCAGAAAATTATAGATTTGCAACACTTTGCAAATAACCTGCCAGACGCATTTATTGATCACAAAGGTGTCACTAAATCTTATATCCCCGCAGTTAATGCCCAGAACGAGTAGAGGTACCAAATAAAACTACTCAACTCCCAATTACAAATAAAAGGGGGAGAAATCTGGTCACAGGGGAAAAGGCTTCTCTAAAGCCCCCGCGGAAACAAACAAAATCAAAATCTATGACAGTAAATGCTAATTAACCTCAAGTTGACGGACACCAAATTGATGTTCATCATCAAGAATCCAACATAAATGTGCACACAAATTATAATGTTGGGATATCGAAACAGTCAGCCTCCGTTTCTATGGGAAATCATACGGAGCCTGAAGAAATTAATGAAATATCCATAAATTATATTGATTCAGGAGAAACATACAATAGAAGCACTACAGTTGTCGACACAGATTTCTCCTCGAAAATTGCTGAAACCCTTCAACTAGATCCAGAGCCAAAATCTATGAAAGAGTGCCTCAAGCGCTCAGATTGGCCTAAATGGAAGGAAGCAATTGACACAGAATTACACTTGCTTAATAAAAGAGAGGTATTTTCTAAAATAATACCTACTCCTCATAAAGTTTTTCCTGTGGGAGCAAAATGGGTTTTTGTTCGAAAAAGTAACGAAAACAATGAGGTGGTGAGATATAAAGCGAGACTAGTAGCTCAAGGGTTCACGCAGAGACCCGGTATCGACTACGACGATACATATTCTCCTGTAATGAATGGAATTACATTTCGATACTTAATATCTCTGGCAATACAAATGAATCTACCAATGCAGTTAATGGATGTAGTGCCACTTATCTATATGGGTCACTCGATGCGGAAATTTATATGAAAGTTCCTGATCGACTTAAAATTCCGAATCCAAATATAAATCACAACATGTATTGTGTAAAACTACAAAAGTCACTCTACGGCTTGAAGCAGTCGGGTAAAATGTGGTATAACCGACTCAGTGAGTTCCTTCTCAGTAAAGCATACTCGAATAACAATGATTGCCCATGCGTATTTATAAAGAAATCCTCCAAGGGATTTTGCATCATCTCAGTATATGTTGATGATCTCAACATCATTGGCAACGCATCAGATATAACTGTAGCACGCAATCATTTAATGACGGAGTTTGAGATGAAAGATTTGGGAAGAACCAAATTCTGCTTAGGTATACAACTTGAGCATTGTCCCTAAGGAATACTCGTTTATCAACCCGCTTACATTCAGAAAATTTTGGAAAAATTCAACATGGATAAATCATATCCATCCAAAACACCTATGGTCGTCAAATCCCTTGATATGAACAAGGATCCTTTTAGACCAAGGGATGATAACGAGGAGGTATTGGGACCTGAGTTTCCATACCTCAGTGCCATAGGAGCACTAATGTACCTTGCAAATTGTACTAGACCATACATTGCCTTTGCGGTAAATTTACTGGCTCGACATAGTGCAGCTCCAACAAAACGCCATTGGACAGGAGTAAAGAATATCTTCAGATATTTACAAGGTACTAAAGATCTTGGTTTATTCTATCGGAAAAATCAAGACATGACCCTGATTGGTTATTGTGACGCTGGATATCTTTCTGATCCCCATAATGCCAGGTCATAAACAAGGTCTGTATATTTACATGGTGGAACTGCTATTTCATGGAAGTCAACAAAATAGACATTAGTAGCAACTTCCACTAACCACTCTGAAATAATTGCATTATTTGAAGCCTCACGAGAATGTGTATGGCTCCGCAGAGTAATAAATCATATTCAGACATCACGCGGTATTGGTTCATTACAATCACCAACCATTATCTATGAAGATAATGTTGCATGTGTTGCTCAAATGCATATTGGATATATTAAAAGTAATATCACAAAACATATCTCTCCGAAACTATTTTTTCCTCATGAATTACAAAAAGATGGAGAGATTGATATTTTGCAAATAAAATCTTGTGACAATCTTGCAAATTTGTTCACCAAGTCTTTACCGGCAGCAGCATTTCAAAAGTGCATTCATGGAATTGGTATGAGACGACTATGAAATTTGCAAAGTTCAGGGGGAGAAAACTCCTAGAACTAAAACTTATTTATTATTATCCTCTGATAATAAATAAATTGTACTTTTTCTTTATGAGTTTTCCAACGGATTTCTCATAAAGATTTGAATGAGATAATTGGTTACAATAACTCCAAGACCAAGACAATCCAGAAAATGCAAGATATTTCAGCACTCAAGACAATGAAGATTACAAACAACGTTGTCCAAGGAGGAGTGTTAGGAATAAATTAGTATTAGTTTAGGCTAATTAGGCAGCCAATTATTCCTTAGAATATTCCGGATGACAGTTAAGATTTGTGCGTTTGATGTTGTATTGTTGAACTATTTGTTGTATTGATGAAAGATAAACTATTTGTTTGAGTTGTAATAACGAAATTGAGCTATTTATTGTTGATTTATTTTATTTGCGTTTGATCTTCTTGCTTGTGTTTGGAGCGTATATGTTGTTTGTGCGAGAGCGCGCGTGCTGCATTTTTGCGCGCTGCTGGAACTACACGCGCGCTGTATTTTACCGCGGCTGCTGGAGCCAGCACTGCCTGCCGAGCCAAACCAGACGATGGACGCGCTGCAAACCGGAGCTTCGATCCATGGAGGCCGACAGCATAGAGCGCACTATGTGGTGAATTGCCATGGCGTGGGAAGGGGTACAATCGGCAGCGGAGTTGCGTCGCACGACCACAATGGTAGAGGCGGTGGACGCGCATGCAGTGTCGTTGGGATCTCCTCCTCACCCTGGCTTCGGGCGGATGCAGAGGAGGCAACAACACGCGGGGGTTGCAACAACGGCCGGTTTTGCCTGACACATGTCGACAATCTAACGGCCGCGCATAATTGCATCCTATGCCTGTTTAGGCAGCTATCAACAGCTGGTTTAGCAAGCGGATAACTTCTAGCAGTCGCCTAAAAATGTCCACCTACATATGAGACGTAGATGAGCCAACACAACATGGGTGAGGAAAACTCCAGCGCACGACCCAAAACGGACGCCCGCTTTGACCGAGTTTTGTCCGTTTGAGGGTGCCACTGGGGCGGCGTCCGCCCGGATTTCTGGATGTGCCGGCAGTACGCCCAACGGGCGGACGCATCTCGTCCGCATACATTTTTTTGCTGCAGTTTTTATTATTTTCATCAGTGATTTTTTGATACATTTGAGTACATTCACCGAATCTTGACTAGAATAGAAAGACCAAAGAAAAGAAGAACCGCATGAAGACATGTTAAAAGATATCCAACTTCCATAACCGCTTCCGCAAGCTGATTAGTATCTTCTCCATGCCTTCATTGTTGCCACGGATTCTCGATCTTGCATACTTCTTTCTTCTTCGGGTCTAAAGAAGTAGGCATTGGCTCATGCGGGCGGATCAGACATCAGTCATGCGCGGATCCAACGGTCGCGAGGCGGCCGATGCGGTGCGCTTCTGCCGGCCGACGCATAGCACCGTTCCTAAGAAATAGAAATACTAGCAAACGCTGTAAAATTTACATTCTCCGTTGGCCAGCGTGTAAAAAGCCAACCGACACGGCGATACACCGCGTTGGTGTGTCCCACCTAAACCTTTAGTCCCACCCACCGCCCCACCGGCCCAAGGCCCAGTTCTTTTGAGCAGATTGTGGAGAATTTTGGTCTGGAAAATCTGGAGCCAAAAGAACTCGTTTTGACTTCCAAAATCTGGAGAGGATTCTATAGAATCCTAGTGCAATCCAAAAGCAGCCAGAAAGCTAGATTTTCCCAGAATCCTGAGATTTTGGCAAGTCCCACCTCTGAAAACGTTTCATAATATAGGAATACCCCTATCCCATGGAGAAATTACGCCCAGAATGCCACTAGCCCATCCACGCGCTGGAGAGAAAACGCTCGGCCGCCCTGTTCGCATCAGGGGAAAACGCTCGGCCGCCCTGTTCGCGAGGGCTAGGGTTTGCCGCTGCCGCCGCCGCCCGCCTGGCCCTTGCCGCCGCGGCCGCCCGCCTTATCTCCCTCCGCCGCCCCTCTTCCTTCCCTGCTCCTCCTCCCCTCTGTCGTATCTCCGCCAACACTGACGGCCCACCTCGCCGCTGCCGGACGGGAGCTCCGCCAGCCCCGCTCCTCGCGACGCCGCTGGACGGGAGAGCTAGCCCACCACCGTGTGCTCGCCGCAGGCCGCCCTTCCTAGACGCCCGCCGGACGCGAGCTCCCGTTCATTGTCTCGTTTCTCTTTTGCCTCCTCTGTATTCTTCTGTCACTTCTGTTTGTTTCTCTGCCAATATCTAGGTGAATAGATGGATGGATAGATGCATGGATTGATGAATAAATGGTACTGGTAATGGATTGCTGTATGTTTGATTCTTTGAATTTGTAGCTGTTGCTTGATAATTTCAATTTGGTGCTTGATAATTTGCTATAAATTGCTTGCTATTTCGGTACTGCTACTTGGTGCTTGGTAATTATGTGCCGATGAATAGATGATGTATGTACGTGCTGATGGCTAAGGGCAGTATAGACATTTCGGCACAGAACTCAGTCCACAATCTCAAACTACAATTTCAGAAAAGAACTCGACAGTAGATTCTGCAGGAAGCGGATTCTGCGAGAATTTTCCAGAATCTTGATTCTGCAAAATCCTGCACGAAAAGAACTGGGCCCAAGTCATCTTCCACGCGCTGGCCGGCCGGCCGAAATGATTCCAAGTCTCCCCCCATCGCCATTTTCCGTCTCCATTCCTCCCCACCTTCCCCGACCCCCAAATCCCCCCGCGGATCCGCCCCCGCCGCCATGGCCTCCCCGCCGGGCCCCGCGCGCCTCGCCGCGCTGCTGCTCCTCGCGCTCCTCGCCGAGCCCGCCGCGTCCCGCTTCGCCCCGGCGGACAACCACCTCATCGCCTGCGGCGCGACGGCCCCGGCCGTCCTCCCCGACGGCCGCCGGTTCGTCCCGGACTCCGGCTGCGCCTCCATGACCCTCCGCTCCGCGGCGCCCGCCCTCCCGTCCGCCGCCCCCGGCGCGCCCGCGCCCGCGCCGCCCTCCCCTCTCCACGCCGCCGCGCGCGTCTTCTCCTGCCACGCCTCCTACGACCTCGCCGTGCGCCGCCGCGGGCGCCACGTCCTGCGCCTCCACTTCTACCCCTTCTCCCCCGCCCTCGCCTCCGCGCGCTTCCACGTCGGCGCGGGGGGCTTCCTCCTCCTCCACAACTTCACCGCCTCGTCCCCCGTCGTCAAGGACTTCCTGCTCCCCGTCGACGCCGACGTCCTCGTCCTCACCTTCGTCCCCGAGGCCGGATCCGCCGCCTTCGTCAACGCCATCGAGCTCTTCTCGGCGCCCGACGAGCTCGTCGGCGACATCGGCACCCTCGTCGCCGCTGCCGGCGTCAACCGCACCCACGGGCTATCCTCTCAGGTCTTCGAGACGCTCTACCGGATCAACGTCGCCGGCCGCAAGGTCACCCCGTTCAACGACACGCTGTGGCGGACATGGGTCAACGACGAGGGCTTCCTCGTCAACAAGGAATCGTCCAGCAGCAAGGCATGGTCATTCGGTGGCCGGATTGCTTACCCCAAGGACAGCAGGTTGATGACCCGGGAGGTGGCTCCGGACAACGTCTACAACTCGGCGAGGTCGGTGAGGTCCGACGGCAATTTGACATGGGATTTCCCTGTGCCCGCTCGCAACCGGTACCTTGTGCGCATGCACTTCTGTGACATTGTGAGCAAGGCATTGTATCAGCTCTACTTCAGTATCTATGTCAATGGTCATCTCGCAGCGAAGGATTTTGACATTTCCAGCACCACTGGATACTTGGCCTATCCGTATTACATCGACTATGTTGTGGACGTTGACGATGAAGGGATGCTGAAACTCGCCATCGGTGGCTCCAAGATGAGCCGACCTGGAGAAGCGAGCGGTTTCCTGAATGGGCTGGAGATAATGAGGATGAACAAAACGGGTGGCGGCATGGACGGAGATTTCCCTGTTGTTCTGGACATGGGCTACCTGGTCAGTAAGGGGTTTGGGGAATTCGCTCGCTCACTGCTGTGTGGTTTAGTCTTCGCTGGGCTGTTTTTGGTTTTGGTCATGCTGGTGCTGAGGTTGAGGACCGAGCTGAAAAATAATGGCACGCTTTGGTTCAGCCAGTCGATGGATTCTGGTGAGGGGAAGTTGGCTAAAGCATATCAGCTTGTGCCCACCAAGACAGACTATTAAGCAGCATGAGATTTGAGAAGCTTCAAATTGTGTCTGTTATCTGTATCTGATGACCTAATCTTGTGCTTCGGTTGTAAGTATCGTAGTTTACTAGTTTTACATTTCTACGCCTTTCATGGTTGAAGTTTCAATTGTTTGAGCTTGGCCAGTGCAGAACACAACTACTGTGTGTACTTAAGAATTAAGATGTGTTTGTATTGCTACTACTTCGCTTACCTCTATCCAGTAATTGAAATATGATCGAATACTTGTCTGTGTTGTCTCTATTTATTTTATCATGGTAGTATGATACTCTAATTCCATTATGCCCTTAGGAGAATCCTCCGTGTGAAATGATTAGTTATATTGAAGACATTACTGGAGGGGCAAAATATTTCTTACAACTGAAGAATGATTTAGTTGTTGCAAGGGGGAATATGTTGGTTCAAACCAATTAATAAGTATTTGCAATGTTCCTTGCAGTCATCTCATCAGTAAGCACATCTGTAGTCTAGACTATTTGCGTAACCATGTCCCACAAAATTAGCTAGTTGAATACTTGAATTTATGTTTGACCGCGTGGTGGATTTAGTCTCTGGCCCTACCAGATTATGATGCTTTGGGAATTTCACTCTCATACTTTGCCTATTGTTTTTGTGTGTTTGTGTTTATGCAGTGTAATGTTTTTATCTACCCAGCACTAAATGAAGCACTAAGTGAAGCAGAGGAATACCTATCTTATCCATTTTTTTGTTCAGTCTGATGCATTTTTGCATTCGTACTAAAATGAAAAGCTTGAATGCATTAGCACTAGTAGATCTTAGATTTCAGGAAAACTAGTAGATGTCAGGTAAATGGTATTAATAATTTTCCGATCCCTTCACTTCAGAGAGCACTTCTTTAAAGTTCCATTGAAATCTTCAGTGGTTCTTTTTTCCTCTAGTGTTGTGGTAGCTCTTATTAGTTATTATAAGACTTCTTTCGCGAAACTGTGCAGGGTATATAGTTGTCTTACTCTGCTTCTTTCGTATGCGTTATCTCATTATATGTGCCTTCTCAAACTCCTGAGATCAGTTTAATTCATAGTGATTGAGTAGCTGCAGCTCTAAATCTTGATGCTACCTCTTGTTTCTGATTCTCTTGTATTAAGAGTTTCCGTTGTTGACATTTTGCACACACCGATGGTTTAATTTGAATTTAGTTGCTTTATTAAAAAATAACTACAAGAATCATTCTTGTGAAATCATCTGTTCAACTGAAATTGCTGGAATTGCTATGTCAAAACATATATCGATATTGTTGCTTGATTTAGTTTCACAAGTAGCAATCTTTTTGTTTAAACTAATTAATAGATAGCTGTAACTTTTCTTGTAGTTCCACTGATATTTGGAAAGAAAATCATATTGCTGCCTCATTACTTCATCAGTAAGCACATTCTTTAGTCTGGACTAGCTTCATAACCACGTGCATAAATTGAGTTAGTTGAATTACATTTGACTGCATGGTGGATTTAGCCTCACTGCCCTACTCCTATTATTTTCAGTGTGTTTGTGTTTGTTTAGTGTAGTATTTTTATCTGTCTAGCACTAACAAAGTACTACAACAAAGCCTTTAGTCCCAAACAAGTTGGGGTAGGCTAGAGCTGAAACCCATAAGAGCTCGAAACCAACCCATGGTTCTGGTACGTGGATAGCTAACTTCTACGCATCCCTGTCCATGGCAACTTCTTTGGTGATATTCCTGTCAAGTTTGGTCTACCCCGACGGCCCGACCTCTCTTGACATTATCAACATGTTTTAGCCGCCTTCTATGCACTGGAGCTTCTAGAGGCCTGCCCTGAATATGCCATACCATCTCAGACGATGTTGGACAAGCTTCTCTTCCATCGGTGCTATCCCAACTCTATCCCGTATATCATCATTCCGGACCCAATATTTTCTTGTGTGGCGACATACCCATCTCAACATGCGCATCTCCGCCACACCTAACTGTTGAACATGTTGCCTTTTAGTCGGCCAAAACTCAGCGCCATACAACATTGTGGGTCAAATTGACGTCCTATAGAACCTGCCTTTTAGCTTTTGTGACACTCTCTTGTCACAGAGAACGCCAGAAGCTTGGCGTCACTTCACTTCATCCATTCTAGTGTGAAGTAAAACTGTAAAAGTAGTGGATTAGTTATCCTAGTTTTATTCTCTAATGCATTTCTGTGTGAATACATACAGTTCCATTCTTCAGACTAATCAAATGAGAATGTATTAGCACCAGTAGATCTTTAATTTAAAAAACCTTGATTGATTTCAGAGAAACAGCATTACTAGAATTTTCTGATGCCATCCTTTTGGATAGTGCTCCATTAAAGTTTCATTGAAATCTTCAGTAGTTCTGTTTTGCTATACGGTTGTGGTTGGCTTTTATCATGATACTTCTTTTGTGAAACTTTACAGGGTATATAGATATTTGTCTTCTCCTTCTTTTGTTGAGTATATCTGTCCCTTCTCGCATTCCTGAAATCATTCTAATCCATGGTGACTGAGAAGCTTTAAATATTGATGTTACCTCCTTTTCTGTTTGTCTTGCATTCAAAATTCACATTGTTGATATTTTGCACACATCGATGGTATTGTTTGAATGTTGTGAATCATCTAGCACACACAAAATTTGGTGTGTTCCTTTTTGACATTTCTGGTACTTGACCCTGCTGATTTTTCCATACATCTCTGAAATTTATGTTGCACCCTCTTTATTGCCTACTTTGATGGGTTGGCTAGTTCACCTCATCTCAATCGAATACCATGCTTCCAAAGGAATACCTATCTTATCCAGTATTTTTGGTCAGTCTGATGCATTTTTGCGGTCATATGGTTTTGTTCACCAAACTAGTCAAATTAGAAGCTTGGATGTACTAGCACTAGTAGATCTTATATTTGTTAAAAATAGCAGATATCAGGAAAATAGAATTTTCTGATCCTGTCACTTTGGAGAGAGCTTCTTCAAAGTTCCATTGAAATCTTCAATAGTTTTGTTTTGCTCTACTGTTGTGGTAGCACTTACTATAAGACTTCTTTCGTGAAACTGTGCAGGTTCTATGGTTAGTTGTCTTACTCTGCTTCTTTTTTAAGCAACACATGTGCCTTGTCAAACTCCTGAGGATCATTTTAATCCATAGTGATCTTGATGTCACTTCTTGTTTCTGATTCTCCTGTAGTAAGAGCTTGAATTGTTGACATTCTCCTCACACCTACGGTATTATACTCTCAGGAATTTAGGATCAATTTCATCAAGTATGGGACGAATTTGGGGGATCTGGGCGAACTAAGAGGCCCTGTATTTATCTATATGATAGTTCTAGCCATTTTGGCAGAATTCACAATAAGAAAATCATGCCCACGCCAGCCACAGCCCAGCTGTCTTTATAGGCGAGGGGTTTAACCAAACGGTAACTCAGTTACTACAGTAACTACTGAAATGGAAAGTAAATAGTGTCCGACCCAATCTGGACCGTAGAGCGACGACAAGAGAGAAGGGGCGATGACGGCCGTCGGATGAGACTAGAAACGTTAGAAAGTAAATAGTGTCCGACCCAATCTGGACCGTCGAGCGACGAGGCTCGACAAGAGAGAAGGGGCGATGACGGCCGTCGGATGAGACTAGAAACGTTATCTGCAGCAACAACGATAACTGAAGAAATGTGCAGCTCGTCAGGATCCTTCTCCAGAAGGGTGTCATCGATGGCGAGCAACAGGCTCGCGACCCACGGGAGCGCATCACACGCCCTATCGAGCACCACAGGCGTGACCGCGATGACGACCCTGGTCGTGGCCGTGGCGACAGGGAGCATCGCGGACGCGACAACTCACGAAGCCGCAAGGGCTGGGGCGACCGCATCAGACGTAGCCTCTCTCGCCAGCCAAGGGATGCATCGCGCGACAACCGCCGCGACGAGGGGCGCGATGGCCGCCGTGATGGTGGAGGCCGTCGTCGCTCTGCCGAGCCAGCCGTCGAGGATCCGCCCTCCATGGTGCTTCTGGGCTCCAGCTCTGGCAATGGAGACGCTGCCCGCGGCCTGGAGTTGCTCCCGGTGCAGGCCCCTCCTCTGCCTGCTCCTGGGCGTGGCCGCAGTCCGGCATGCCAGCTTTCGCCACGCTTCGCGCGGCGTCGTTCCCAGGAGGCCCGCACGCCGCCTGCCTCCCCTCCGCTGTCGCCAACGACAGTGCTGCCACCACCGCCTCGGTCCAAAAGAAGTGATGATCGCCCATCCCCGCTCTCGCAGGCGCGGCCAAGCCAAGTGCTGCTCCGCCTTTGTGCATCGGACTCCCTTCAGGCGCCGCTGCTCTCGCCCGCCAAGCCGCCTGGCTTCGAGGCTCCCCGACGCCTCCACTTGTTTCCAGCGGCCCTTTGCGGCGCACGCCCTCGCCGGTGCGGCTGCGAAGGAAGGCTGCGGGGGGTGGTGCCGTGGGCTTGCAGTGCCTAGCGCCCCTCTTTGAAGACCGTCAAGAGGCTGTCCTGCCAACCCCTGCTCCAGGTCTGCCGAAGGCGCCGACGGCTCGTCGGAAGACCATGGCTGGAATCAACATAGCCAAGACTGGCGGTGGGTTCTCCATCTGCAAGCCTACGGCTGGTGCTCGCCCTAAGTCAGCCCCGGCAGCCAGGGCTGCCGAGCTCCTCGTGTGCCGCAGCTTGGGCATTGTCAAAGACGGGGAAGACGTCACTACCGCTGTGCTGGATGCTTTCGCGGACTGCTTCAAGGACCAGCTGTCGCCGGACGTGATCGTGGCCATGCGTGGGCTGTTCAAGCTTGATGACAGCAGCACGGTGGATGTCGAGGAGGCCCTCATAGCTCATGGTGGGGGAGGTGCTCTTGACCTGGTGCAGAACGGCGACGACGCCGTGCCGCAGCTGGAGGCAAGCTGAGCTTTCGCTGCTTCTGCTCAAATTGGGTTCCCAGTTTCCTATGTTAGCAAAGATCCATGTCCCTGTACGTGTTTGGTCCATGTGCAAGGGTACTAGCTATTCTGCAAGCATGCTAGTTGTAGTCGGCCTATGGCCATGTAATCTTTGGGTTGACTCCGTTAGCATATTCGGAGGGCCAGGCTCTGTTGTTATGCCTTGCATGGCATGTGGTTTGCTTCCTGGTAGTATCAGTGATGCTCTGAACTTTGCTAGTTCTTCTACATCTGCATCTATCAAATGGCCAAGCTCCAGGGTGTTTCCAGTTATATAATGCTAGAGCAACCGATTAATTTTCTGAGCTGGAATGTGAGGGGACTGAACTGCCCAAATCGACGCTCCACTGTCAATGCCACGATCGCCTCTTCGTCTTGCCATGTTGTTTGCCTACAAGAAACCAAGCTCGACAACGTCGATCAGTTCACGTCCGCCTTTTTAGGCGGGCAGAGATTGCGCAGTTTCGTGCAAAGACCGGCAATTGGCACTAGGGGAGGCATTTTGCTGCTCTAGGATGATCTTCTTGTTGACGTGTCCGACATATCCCTCAATCATATTGCCTTTCCGCCATGGTTAGTGTGCGCGGGACCGATGTGCTCTTCAAAATCACCTCCGTCTACGGTCCCACGGACAACTCCTGCAAAGACGCTTTCTTTGCCGAGCTTCTGAGTCAGAAGCCGCCGCCAGGGATGGCTTGGCTTGCTTCCGGAGATTTCAACCATTTATCGTGCGAGAGACAAGAACAAGAGAAATGTTAATTGCAGCAGGATAAATCGCTTCAGGGCAGCGCTCCAGAGTTGTGAGCTCAAGGAAATCCACCTTCAAAACCGCAGATTCACATGGAGCAACGAGAGGGTAAACCCAACCCTTAGCAAGCTGGACTCCTTCTGCAATGCAGAATGGGATACTACCTTCAACTCCCATATCCTGAATGCACTCTCCTCCTCACTCTCCGACCACTGCCCGCTCTTGCTTGCCGATGACAAGGGACCGCGAAGGCCTCGGGTCTTCAAATTTGAAAACTTCTGGGTATCCATGCCCGGATTCATTGAGGTGGTTCAAAGGGCGTGGAGCGAAAGAGTTGATCACACTGAGCCATACCAAATTCTGCACCACAAGCTCAAAAAGACGGCGCTTCGACTTTCCGAGTGGAGTAGGGGCCTCTTCTCAAAGGCAAAAATCCACCTCCAAGCCGCCCTTTTGGTGATTCTCCGCCTTGATATTGCCCAAGAGGGTAGACTCCTGTCCGCCGACGAGCGTGAGCTACGGGCTAGGCTCAAGAGGCGCGTCATTGCCTTGTCCGTGCTTGAAAGATCTTGCAAGAAGCAATGCGCCAGAATCGCCAACCTTAGGGAGGGGGATGCGAATACTAAATTCTTCCACCGCCGTGTTAATGCTAGAAGGCATAAAAATCACATCCACAGAATCAAGAACGAGCATGGATGGGTCACTGAGCATGTGGCCAAGGAGAAAGTAATACATGATCATTTTTCCAACTTCATGAAGAGAGGCCCCATAAGTAGCAAGGATTTCAACTGGGATGAGCTAAATTTGGAACCCCTTGACCTCCAGGGCCTTGACTCTGCTATGACCGAGGGTGAGGTCCTCGAAGCGATCAACGACATGCCAAGTGACGAGGCCCCGGGACCGGATGGGTTCACGGGCCTTTTTTTCAAGAGGTGTTGGAACATTGTCAAGGCCGACCTCATGCGGGTCATCAACCATTTTGACTCCCTCCACACTTCAAACCTCCAGTGGCTCAATTCCGCCAATGTGGTGCTACTGCCTAAGAAAGAAGGGGCGGAGGGAATCGCCGACTATAGGCCCATTAGCCTCATCCACGCGATCGCGAAAATTATTGCGAAGGTGCTATCCTTAAGGCTTGCCCCCCACATGACAAAGCTCGTTTCCAACGCCCAGAGCGCCTTCATCAAAACAAGAAGCATCCATGACAACTTCATGTATGTCCGTAATCTCGCTCGGCGCCTACACAAGAGCAAGACCCCTTCACTTCTCTTCAAGCTTGACATCCGCAAGGCTTTCGACACCGTGAAGTGGGTGTACTTGCTCGACCTTCTCCAACGGTGAGGATTCCCAAGCAAATTTAGGGACTGGATTGCAGCCCTCCTTTGCTCCTCCTCCTCGAGGATCATCCTCAATGGTATTGCCGGCGAGCCAATTAAACATGGACAGGGCCTTCGGCAAGGGGACCCCGTATCCCCGCTGCTTTTTGTCATCGCCATTGATCCTCTCCAAAGAATTCTTGATGTGGCTACGAGAAAAGGGATTCTCCATAAAATAAGGGGTAGGGGAGCCATGATGAGGACCTCCCTCTATGCGGATGATGCGGCTGTCTTCTCGGCTCCGATCAAAAGTGACGTTGACAACCTTGCAGACATTTTGAGGGGCTTCGGTGAGGTCACGGGGGGTGTGCACTAACTTCCACAAGAGCTCTTTTGTGCCCATCCGCTGCAATCACCTCGATCTGGGCTGCCTGACCCAGAGGTTACCGGCTGTTAGGACTTCCTTCCCTCTGCGCTACTTGGGGCTTCCTCTCTCAGTTTGGCAACTAAAGTTGGTGGATCTTCAGTTTCTAGTGGACAAGGCTGTAAGCAAGCTAACAAATTATGAGGGCAAAAACATCACCACCATCAGAAGAACGACTCTTGTCAAGTCCGTGATCACCTCCCAAGTGGTCTACCCCGCCACACCGCTAGTTATTCCGCCAACCATCTTGCTCAAAGTCAACAAACTTCAGAGAGCTTTCCTTTGGTCCGGTTCGGACAAGACGACGGGAGCGAAATGCAAGGTGAACTGGGAGATTGTTTGCCGGCCACTTCAATATGGGGGACTTGGGGTCCTTAACACCAACAAGTTTACACGTGCCCTCCGGTTGTGATGGCCATGGTATGAATGGAAGGAGCCCACCAAGATGTGGGTGGGGATGGGAAACCCATGCGACGAGGAGAACTTAAATTTTTTTTCTATGCATCCACCACTATCACCATTGGCAACGGTGCGAAGACCCCCTTTTGGGACTCACCTTGGCTCCTTGGGCGCAAGCCAAAAGACATTGCCCCGCTCATTCACGAAGCGTCAAAGAGAAAGAATTGGAAGGTGCGGGAGGCCCTCTCACACAATGCATGGATACACAAGATCAAACCCCCCACCAACATCTCCGCGGAGCACATAACGCAGTTCTTCACTCTTTGGGCGCTTTTGCATGAGGTCCAACTTGATGAACTCACCGAGGATGACATTGTATGGAAGCATACGGTTAGTGGGACCTACTTGGCGGCATCTGCTTACAAGGCGCAATTCCTAGGGATGGTTCTCACACCTTTGGATAAAATGGTTTGGAAGGCTTGCCCCCCCCCCCCCCCCCAAAGTCAAGTTCTTCGCTTGGCTGGCGTTGCAAGACAGAATTTGGACCGCCGATAGATTGGCCAAACGCGGGTGGCCCAACTATGATCTCTGCCCTCTTTGCAAGAGAGTGCAGGAATGTGGGTCTCATCTCTTCTTCAAATGCCGCTACACACGAAGGCTTTGGTCCTTGATCATTGACAAATACCACATTCACGGTCTTGACACCAATGGTTGGCCCCTCTTCGACTCGGTTGAGGCTTGGTGGGCAAGTACTTGCGACAATGGCACGCCAAACTGCCAAGCCAAGGCGTCCCTCACCATGCTTGTTACGTGGACCGTCTGGAATGAGCGAAAGGCAAGGGTCTTCAAGCACAAGAGCGCCCCTCCACCTACATTGCTTGACTCCATCGATTCTGAGGCCAACCTTTGGGTCATCGCCGGTGCAAAAAAATTAGGGTCTCTTATTTTGCGAGAGTGATCTCATGTCGTGTATTGAGTGACTTGTAACAAACTCTTTTCTCTCTTAATTAATGGATGAGGCAAAGCTTTTGCCTCCGTTTCAAAAAAATATGTGCCTTCTCAAACTCCTGAAGATCATTTTAATCCATAGTGGTCGAGCAGCCACAGCTCTAAATCTTGATGCTACCTCCTGTTTCTGATTCTACTGTAGGAAGAGTTTGAATTGTTGACATTTTTTCACGCACCTACGGTGTTATTAGAATCTTGTTGCTTTTAAAGAGGACCTTGCACACTAAAAAATTATGGTGTGTTCCCTTTCTGACTACTTGACTCAGCTGACTTCTCCAAACATCTCTGAAATTTATGTTGCCTACCTGTATTGCCTGCTTTGATGGGCTGGCCAGTTGGCCTCGTCTCAACCCAATAACATGCTTCCAGGAAAACTAACAGATATGAAGAACCTTAGAATTATCCATTTATTTTGGGTTCAGAATAAGATTCAATCAGCCCATCTAAACATAAATGGCCCATCACTCCCAACTGGCCCAACCCATCATTCCCCATTAGACGTGCCTCTGTATTGCGTCGACATTATATTTGTCAATTTTAATGTTATGGTAAACACTGGGCATACTGATTGTTACTCTGTGCATCTTAGTAGTTACAACTGAGCTGGGCTCATATATCATGACCTTTAAGAGGCTTCCAGACACTGCCTGTACCTATCTGTAATAGTATCGATTTACTGTAGAAACATGAGTTACAGACTCTATCTGATAACAAACTAGCCTGTTTTGCTTTAGTTTGAACTTCAGTTTAGCCACTAATTTCCGTATCTTCAGAAATAAGAAAACATTTCGGAAGAGTCCTTTTCGTACCTTCTCAAATGGAAACCATTTAAGAGGACACCTGTCGTAGTCGTGCTGTTTTTTATGGTTTCATTAGTATCATTTGGCTGTAGCAATCTTGTAGGGTTGCAGTCATGTGAAGCCATTTAGCTATTAACTAGTTTGTTGAAAGATTAGTTTGACTTGGTTTTACGAGATACCATGCTTGCGCATGACATCCCTGATTATTTCAAAAGGCACGCAAAGCGTAATTTACTTGCATGACCCATATGAATGAGTAGTTGTAGCAGTTAACAACCATTAGTTGACAAAGCGTGCTGGTTACTGTCGAATGTCAAACTTGACTATCTGTGGATTAAATGAAAGCTGCAGAGTAACCAGCCTAATGCGCATTTACATTTCGAAGGCAATATGTAGATTATCAAATTTATCACACCGCATGGCCTTTCTGTTAGCTGCTGGTGGTCGGCTAGAGACGGTATGGATATATGTCGTTGCTTCATTCACCCATCTGCTTTCTAAAGTAAAATTTGTTTGATGAAAAGTAATTCGACCTGAACCTAGCTTTCTTATATCTATTTTTTCTTTGAGATAGCGAACCACTCATGCCAAGCGGTGACTTTCTTTCTTGTATCTACTCCCATCTGATTCATCTTTCTCAGATCCAATACCCTCAACTGTGCAATTAATCTTGCGAAAATGTTTAGTTCCTTTCTGTCTAGCTGTATAACGCGTTTGATTTCCTTACTATGGAGTGGAGCTTGATGTTTTGGTAATGGCTCACTGTTTAGAAAGGAATGCCGACACTGGTTCGATGTATGTGCACTCTCCCTCCCAGGCCATACACATTCCCAGGATTATGATGCAAAGGTGCTTTGAGTAAAGAGACGGCATATGGATGACAACTTCTCCTAGAAAGCCATGACCTGGGTGGGGGCAAACTGTACCCCAATGTTCCACAAAAGGATTACCAGGATGTGTCACGTTAAAAGGTATGATGCTCGACACTTACTCATGTGTGGTTGCTCTGTCCAATGTGTCGCCTAGCACTAGAAACGAGATTTGTGGTGAAATGCAGTGTAGGGACACAAACTCATGGTCTATTTCTATCCGCTACTTTTTTTTTCTTTTTTACCAAATATGTCTCCATGATTTGCAAAGTAGCTGCTCTTGTTACATCATTGAATCTTTTGATGTTCATGCGTGTCGATTGTATTTTTTTTTCAGGTCTTGCGTTTATTTTTTAATTTTTAGCATTTTTTGGTTGCAGAGTAGCACATTCTTCTGGAGCACGGAACGACATTATTGTCGAATCATTTCTGCGTTTTGGTCCGTTTTAGATGCTTGTTTATAGAAAGCGCTTTTCAAAGATTTATGCAGAGATTTGTTTGTTGTGTTTGCTCTGTCCAGTGTGTTGCTTAGCACTAGAAACGAGAGTGTCCAGTGTGTTGCTTAGCACAGATTTTTTTTTTCGTTAACCAAAAATACGTCTCCAACTGCTCTCGTGATATCATTGAATCTCTTGGTGTTCATACATGCGTGTGGTTGTTTGTTTTCTGTATTGCGTTTGAGTTCATCCTTCTGCATTTTTCAGGTCATGATCTTGCACACAAGTAACTATATATTGTGCCGGAGCACAAAACGGCATCATCGTTCGATCCGTTTTTTGTACAATTGTCTACGTTAGATGCTCGTTTACAGAGAACGGCTTTATAAGATTTCTGCGAGGATTTGTTTGATTTGTCGATAGAAGGAGGAGGATAAGATTTCTTTTCCTACTTGCAGCCAGGATTCCCGACCGTTGGTAAGAAGGAAATACGCTTTCGAAAAGCTTGGGGCGATTCTCACTCACCAGCTGGCCACCGCTGAGGTGCCGAGATTCCGTGTCTAGCTAGCTAGTGCCTAGTGGCTGCGCCCCATTTGATGCCTCGACGGAGCGGAGAATATCTATCTCCTTTGGCAATTTGCAACCATGGGACGCTGAAGCGATGGGTCGACATGGATGTACAGCTCGCTTGAAGACGCAATGCACTGCTAGTACGTACTACATATAGCCATGTAGGTGGAGGTGTAGGTGGATTGCCGGATCCACCGCGCCACATGGTTGAATCCGTCTCGTCCGCTGTTTTTCCCCACCCGCTGATGAGACATCTTCCTCACCGAGGCCACATGGAGTATATTCTTTTCCTCCACAACTGGAACGCCATGAACACTGAGGCTGTCGCCACGCCGAGACAAGCGCACGAGCGGAACCGGAACCTGAGCCTAGATTAGAAAACAGAGCGAGCGAGCGAGCGAGCGATGTCCCGGCGTCGTTACCGCTGTTGTTGCATGTGCTGAGGCGGACACTTTCCCCTGGTTCAAGGGCCTCAAACCCCTCCTTGGCCAGGACAGGGCTCTTGATTGGAGAACCGTATTTTGTCCTCCTCGACAGCGCCTAGCCTAGCCTCCCCGGCTGCGCGACACGCCTCCTGCCCCCATGGGGGTTTCGATGAAATGCTGCTTAATTTGCAGAGCAAATCGTGATGTGACATGATGATGAGGCGTAGCGCAGCACCACGGATATGCCGAATTCGGAGCAGCCTTTGGAGATCTCCCAACGTGAGGGCCGCATCAACCTGTCTCGCCCGCTTCTTTTTCCCTTCCCCGGAATCCATCCGAGATTGGTTTTGGTCCATGGATGGATGATGCTCGTCCTCCCATGTCATGCTTCAGCCTCATCCAAAAATCCGAGCTGATAAAGAGACGCCGGCAATATATTTCAACGATGGAGCCAGTTTGTGGAGCCGCAAGCAAAGCGTATGTGAGAAACTCACTGGTAGCATAGCGTGACAGGACGCAAGTCCTACCCTAATCTAAACTCTAGTTGTGCTACGGACGGGACAGGACAGGCGCCCGTGCGGCAACGTCGTCGATCGCTGGGTTTTGTCACCATTGTCCCAACCACCCGACGAACCCGCCCGTATAATAAGCGCTTCGTCTTCGTCGCGTGGCAACATAAGTTTGTCTTTGACGGACATCGTTTTTGGTTTCGGGGGTTTGTTCGGATGCTTTGGTAGCTAGGAAATGACCACCCACCCTTCGCCCGCCGTGCGTAGGCGGCTGCTGCTTATTTTCCCATAACTGAAGAGAAGACCGCATGCAGTCGGTCGGTTCAGCACCTGACCTTTCAGCTCAGCGTGCAGCTCACAGTTTACAAAACGCGTTCTGTCACTAGTTCAACTTGGTCCGGTCATTCATGCCCGCCAATGCGTCCTCTATGTTGGAGCATATTTCCGGTCCACGTTATCAGCAGACAAAAGCACGAAAAAATATAGTGTACGAGAAAGAGAGAGGACAAGGGCACTGGGGGCAGGGGCAACATGGGCATTTCATTTGCCCCCACCGAATGGCCTGCGCGGTGCGACTATATCTGCGCCATGCCGGCTCGTGCCAAGCTTCCCTCCTCAGTCTCCGTCCTCAGACACCACCCAGCTGCACCCTGCACGCCACACGTACAACTTGTCTATCTAGCTCGTGGACGCGCAGTCGCGCACGCGGCTCATGGAGGTGAGCGGCTCGCCGCAGGACCTCGGCGACAGCTTCTCCTACGGCTGGCTCAACCAGCAGGCGCCGCCCTCCATGGACCGCCTCGCCGCCGACGTGGCCCTCTACTCCTTTGGGGGCTCCAGGTCCTCCTTCATCGACATGGAGGACCCCGCCGAGCTCTTCTCCATGCGGTGGACCACGCCGACGGCGAGCGACTTTGACTTCGGCCTCCCGGCGCCGGCCGACGGCGGGGCCGCGTCCCCGGCGCATCTGCTCAGCGCCAGCCAGATCTTCCGCGGCGGCCGCCTCCTCCCCTGCGAGCCCGGTGGCTGCTCCTACGCGACCGCACGGCAGGACGCCGACGGCTCGGTGGCCCGTCGCACCGCGGACGCCGTGCCGCGGTTGTCGCCTCCGTCCTCGCCGCTGTTCCACTCGGCGCAGAGCACGCCGCTGTCGCTGAGCGCGTGCTCCAGCGCGACGAGCAAGCACGCCGGGCAGCGCCCGATGACGAGGCGGCGCGGCGGGTCGTCGCCGTGGAAGGTGCTGCTGAGGTACGTGCGGTTCCTGATGCCGCTGTACCGCAAGGCGAGGGCGAGGCGCGCGGACAGACGGGTGGCGCCGGCGGGGAGCCCGTCACGCGGGTCCACGTCGAGCGCCGTCGAGTGGTGCCACGGCAATGCCGACACGGCCGTCCACGACGCCATCCTCTACTGCAAGAAGTCCAGCGTAAGTGCACCTTTCTTCTCAGATCAGAGCGTGCTCACGTGCTGATTAATTAGTACTGTACTTATGTGAGTACCGAGTAGTATCGAGAAGTTGTCCTAATTAACACCTTCAATTTGGTCTCTGATTTCAGGGAAAAGATGCGCTGCCATGAAGGAGATCAGCCGCACTGCCGCAGGTCACCCAGCGCATGAGTTTCTTATTAATCCGTGAGAGCTTTGCATGACCTTGTGTTGTGTTGTGCCATATCAGCTCAAGTTCGTATCCGGTTTTGAATTTGTGCGCCTTCTTCAAATGCCTTGGTGTGTATATATATGATGACAGTACTGTTACAAAAAATAATACACCTTATATTTTAAAATAGAGTGACTAATTCTTTTATTAAGAAACCCAACAACACCTACGGGTCAGCAAAGCGCACCCAACCTTTCTAGTGGTGTATTATATCCCAAGCCCCTGGAAGGAAACTTTTCTATACCGTTGACCTAGTGCTCGTTTAGCGTGTTGCCTTTGGCACCTATTGATAAGTGGAAATGGTTAAGATATTTGTGTTGATTTCGGAGGGGGTCAGACTAACAAAAATGGAGCATGGGCAGAGACATAATACTGTATCAATCTAGAAACAAAATACTCGAATTATTGGACGCCCTTCTCAGCACTAGTATCCTAAGCAGAAGAAATAATAGAGTTGTACTACTTGTCATCCATCTCTCTCAATGAAAGCATAGATAAATTTGACCAAAAACTCAATCAGAAAACTCCACCCATGCATCATCCATGTCATGGCATGGCCACAAAAATTAAAATTTGCGTACATGGATCACGATCCCGTGGCTCTTATTTCCAACCAGCCAAGAGAAGAGAGGAGACGGATACAGTTGGCTACGTCTTGTCCCTGTCGAATTGCACAGGAATGTTATGTCGAGAAAGGGAGAGGGACAATACGGACGTCTACACGATGATCTACCGCGTCAGCCAGCAGCCAGCAGGATGATCAATATATGCAAAAATGTTTCGTGTCTAATTGAAAGAAAAAAAGAAAAGCCGGTTGGTGGCGTCTCCCGTGGCCACCAATCGTGGATGTGGACTATCAACTGGATAGAAATAGCGACAGATGTTGTCTGGATGATGGCTTCAGACTTACTATTGTATTTCTTTTTCTTTTCTTTTCTTTTTTTTTTAGAAAAGGAGGATGACCCCCGGCCTCTGCATCTGGGCGATGCATACGACCACTTTATTAATATTCTCACAAAACCTTACAAAGTCATACAACAGCAAGACTAAAGCCACCAGCTAAGCAACAACTGTCGCTACACCTATCCAAATGATGAAGGGGCGCAGATAGTCTGGGCCTACTACCAAACAGACATCGCAGCCAAACCTAAACATCTAAGACCTGAGGTCCCAACCAGGACGCCTGCCGGGTATGGGGCACCTACCAGTCCGGCGCACTCCTCAACCAAGACGCCTGCCGGGTATGAGGGCGCCGCAGCCACGTGCCATCAATCCATCTTCAGAGTTGTACTGTTGCATGAACTGTGCCAGGTCCCTCTGCCATCGACGCCACCACGACGCCAGACAACGCCACCATCCTGCGCTCGTCCATCATCACACACCCACCGGCGAGACCCCCACTGCTCCATGCCGCTGAGACCCGCCGTTGTCGACGTGTCAGATGCCATGCCGCTCCTCCGTCGCGAACACCAAAAACAGGAAACGCCCTAAAGATACAAGGGGCACTCTGCACAGCAGGAAAGCCGCCGCGAACAGCTGCAGAGAGCCAGCCGACGGCCAAAGCCCACACCTTCATCAACCCGCACCCGAATCCTAGCTCCCCAGGCAACGCCTCCAAGGAGGGGATGACGCCCATGGCGCCACCGCTGCCCAATCCAGGCCGGATTTTGGGTTTTCACCCGGGAGAGGACCGGAGGTGGCAAGAATAGGGACCACGACACCGCCTTCATGAAGGATGCGTCGCCCGAAGGCGACGCCGCTGTCGAGCCGAACCAGCCGGCCTAGGGTTTCCCCCGGTCCCAATCTGCACCACCATCCCCAGAAGCACCGGATCCAGCAGCAGCCGCCGGCATGAATCGCAGAGGGGAAGGAGCGGGAACGAGGGAGCAGCAGGCCTCCAGGTCTGGCGAGGACGAAGGCCCCCGAACTGCCGCCGCCAAGCGCCGACGCCCCACCACCCGAGCGGTCGAGGACGCCGGGCAGAGTCCCCGCGCACACCGTCCAGGGCGCAAACGGCGGCGCCTCACCAGCAAGGGCCGCCGCCCCGCGGATCCAGATCTCCCCGAAAGGGACGACGAAGGCCTCGCCGCCACCGTCACCGGTGGCCGCACGGGATTGCCCGGCGTCCTCCTCGGGTAGCGGCGAGGAGGGGTGGAGGAGATGTTGGTGGCGGCGCTCGAAACCCTAGTCACCGCCCGAGTCGCCCGACTATTGTATTTTTTTGTATGATCTTTTATGAATAATTAATAAAATGGCTGCATGCATCGCCTAGATGCAGAGGCCGGGGGTCTTCCTTCTTTTCAAAAAAAAACCCAGTCATGGATGTAGGAGTAGGATTTCGGCCCCTTTTGGGGCGTCCAAGCATTGCCACTGCTGTCTATTATTGGTTTCATTCATCTAACTCTTTTTTCTTTTTCAATCATGTAACTCTCGTGGCTATAATAAGATCGACGGGGCAAATTATGGACGCACGCAGCTAGTGAGCAATTGTCTGGATTGCGACTCGTGATGGAATGAGTAAACAGGCATAAGACCTACGATCGGCGTTAAATAATTGCAGGCCATGGTACATGCGTGCGTAATCATATTGCATTCTGCAGGCGCCGCCTCCTCTTCCAAAATAATCTTAGGGTTCCTCTGCCTTCCGCCGAAGCCGCTGGTACGCGTCGTCTTCTGTGGCCCTATGGCCATGATGGCGTGGTGGAATTTCAGTCCTTTTCGACGGGAGAGCGTTGTTTTTATATGTTTTTTTTGAGTTTTGTTAGGCTTTGTGTCCTGCTCAGTAAGGCGAGACGGCGCCGACTCACTGGAGATGGAATAAGCCCTCCCTGTTTCGGTAGTGCGTCTAGCATCGTCGGAGGGCGTGTGAAGATTTGTCTTCGACAGATGTTGCAGGATTTGGTTGGTGGTTGTTTTTGATGGATCCACTCGGATTTGGTTTTGTTCATCTAAGTTCATGTGTCTTCAGGTTAGATCCTTTCGATCTACTCATCTCTTCATCGGCGACGGTTGTTGTTCTGGTGCGCTGATCCTATGGGGTCTTAGGGCATCTCCAACACCGACCCTCAAACCGTCCGCATAGGTCCGGACCGTATTGCCCGGATGTGGTGCGCCAACATGGACTTGTATCGGTCCGTCGAGCGGTATGCACCATGTTTTTTGGCAATCTGGAACCAAACATGTGGGTGTTTCCGTGGTAAAATCCCACTCTCTTCTTCAATCCCGCCGCTCTCCATCCAATTACCACCCTTTTCCCGCACTTTCTTCTTCCCTCCCATCCGCAGCCGCCGCCGCCGCCGCATGGAACCGGAGGAGAGCCTGCCGGAGATGGAGGACGTGGCGGAGGTGTTGGAGGATCCGGACATCGCGCTGGCTCGGAAAATTAACTCGGCGACATAGCATTGGATGGCGCCTCCGGCATCTGTGTCCACGGACTGGTCCCACCATCCGCGGACGGATGCCAGAGGCAATTGGCGGGTCAGCATTGGAGATGCCCTTAGCACGATGGCTTCCCGACTGTCTACTACAAGAAGATTTGCACAGCTCTAACGAGTGACTGGGGATGACGGTGACACGCCTTCGAGTCGCTTCAGTGGTTGTAGTCGTCACTTGATGGACTATGGATCTGAATGTATTTTTTATTATTTCTAATCTTTATTGTATTATCATGATTGAAGATGAATAGATCAAAAGTTTGTAAAAATAATAATTCATATTACGTTCCAATTGGTCATCGCCGGAGATGCAAACGTCTGCAACCCACCTGAACACATGCCTGCATTGTTTTCGGCGCTCCGTACGCATATTCAATTATGCATCAGAGCCACGTATATGCGTGTGTGTACAGTGGAGTGAAGTGCAGTGCAGATTGTACACCATATGCAATACTGAACCCTCTGAACTGCAAAAGCGTCTTTATGTGGATTGAACTACATACATATCCCAAAAATCCTCACGCATCCGCCGGCGGATGGGGCGGGGAGGGAGGGGGGAGTCCGCTGTCATGGATGTGGAGGATGCCATCCAACGCTGGCCCCATACATTTCAGACCGCATTTTAATTAACCGGACAAAATTCATGAAAAGCGGCCGATATTCATCAAAGTTTGGATAGAAAATAGCACAAATCATCCATATGTTGCAAATTAAGTTTACTACAACAATATCTCTAATGCGACTAGATCCCTGATGTTCAACAAGTTTTTCATGAACAGATCATGTCGTTTCACACAAACTCCCCACCGGCTTCATCCATGATCCAATAGTGTGTGCACGTAAATGGCCGTCCCCCTGTCCCGTGTTACACCATGGCGGCGCGTACAGAAATGTGTAGACCAACATTAAGTGAACGAATCAATCAACAAGTTGAGCAAGAGAAAGTAAAACTTCGGCTTCAAAAATAAAAGAGAAAGTATAACTTACCATCTCCTCCGTGTCCGCGTGCAATGGCCACCTTGCCTCGAGCTGAGTAACCAAGTAGTAAAACTTAACGGCGCTGACATGGATAGCGTGCCCGTGATACAAAGCAAGGGGGAGAAGGGGCGGAGTGAAAGAAAATGGAACCATGAGGGGGGACTGGGTAGGCCGGGGGTGTCGAAGACATACGTTTCAGGTGTCTGGACTCCCGTAAACCTCCTCCATGTTTGTCTTCAGTTTGGGAGAGAAAACACGTCCGGACGTAACACAAATTCAGGGGTGTAGCCAGGCCCCAGGCTGTCCGGGCCATGGCATGGAACTAAAACACTTTGTATACTTTAGCTACTGTAGCTACAATACTTACTGTTCCAACAAAGCTGGCCCGGCCAAGGCGTAGCTATATCCAGACTACGACAATACGCAGATTTGTATTGAACCGTGTTGGATGGTTTTTGCGATCCGGAGAACGTGATTCAAACGGTTGTGGGAGGCTTGAGGGTCAGGCGTTGAAGATGGCTTAAGGGGAACAAAGGTAATAGTATCTTGTCCCTGCTCGTCTACGTGACACGTGATACAGTGCCGTAGGCTAAAATAATTAGCTGTAGACCTGCTGATGAATGTTGGGACGGTCGCATGTTTTGAAATTCAAACGCACAGGGATTAATAATTGGACCGATGGGTCGGCCGTGACCAGGCACAGGCCGGAAAGCATGCAGCGGGTACGTGCTAAAACTAGCTCTAGATCGATGGATGGATCGGGCAGGGTTGGCTGGCTGACGCGACGTAACGTAGTGGCATTCGCATTTGGGCGACAGGTTGCCCGCGTCCAACAGCGACGGCGGCGAGCCCGTCCAAGCCTTGACAATCCGGAAGAAAGGCGTACAGTATTTGTCGCCATGCACGCACGCTCTCGCCGGAGCGGAGGGAGGCGGACCTGGCGCGCGGGCCGGGCAGGGCATGCACGCGTGCAAAGACGAGACGGGCCTACATGCGCGGCTGTTGGGGCGCGGCCGGGACCAGGCGGCGTCGTTCCATCACACATGCTGCCATGGCCGACGGGGACGCTGGGTACTGCTCCGTTGTGGCTTCGTGTCGCGCGATGCCAGGGGGGCCTCTGATGGACGCTGCCATGGTGCTCCCCCTCCCTGGCCCAGCTGCGGCTCTTCGGGACTTGGCAAACAGAGAATGAGAGGAAGACGAATAGTAAAAGTAGAAGGATGCCAAGCATTGGATTCATTCAGAACAGGTTGGAAACAGTGTCCGGGCCGGTACGTAAAAGTGTACTGAGCGGCGCCGTAGTACGTGCCAGTCTGAGCACTGAGGTACACATCGATCATATTCATACGTAGGCTGCTGCCAAGACAGACGCGGGTGTGTGTGTGCGCGCGGGTGTGGTCCCCGGGCGCGGGTGTGCCGGTCGACGTCAGTCCCACGTGAAGGCCATCAGCCAGCGGGGGCGCAACATGGCGAACCGGCCGCGAGGCAGTACGTACGTGGCTCCGCGCCTGCACTGCACACGGGGACAAAGCTGCGCGGCTTGGCGTCCGTCCCACGTCGCTCGCAGCCTGCTCAGATATCAGTCCAGTCCCGCAAGGCAATTTCGTGTTTTGACCCTTTTCTGAAACAAAATCGAGATCTGACCCTAGTCTGAAAACATTTTGAAATCTGACCCTTTTGCTACCGCCAGAACCTCAGGTGGTAGGGTTGCACAGCCTACCGCCGCAGGTTCCGGCGGTAGGTGTGCCTGACAGCCGTCAATCCGTTAACGGCTGCTGACGTACCTACCGCCAAAGGCCACGGCGGTAGCCCGCACAAACCTACCGCCGAGTTCCCTGGCGGTAGGTTGGCACTAAACTTAACTACTTTGTTTTTGTCTTCATTTTTTTTTCGCCATAAGACATAACAGAAGAAACATAACATAGACATAAGAAACATAACATAAGCACAATTTTATAGACATAACATAGTTTGATCACATCCACAAAATTTTGCCATTACGGACTAAGAAACAAATACCAAATAACATAGTTTGATCACATAACATAGTACGAAGGCAACATAAGAAGTTTAACTAGTTCAACGGTCATCGACCACATAAAAGGTTTCATCCATAGGTAGAAATCAAACATGACGATCATTAGCAACCACACACATATATAGTTTAGATGATATCGATGACGATCATCATCTTCAAGCCTTGACGGGTGGTCTTCCTGATAGTAATAAGGATGGCCTGTCCAACATGAAGATTCTTGTCAACGAGGAAGCTCTTCCATCCATGTGTGCTTAAATTTGTGCGGCCGTCCGTGTCCACGCCATACGCACAAGTAGTGACGGGGCCCGTTGCGGTAAGGCGTATTCCAGCATAGCCTTCTTCATCAGCCTCGACACCACAACTCTCAGATAGGCTCTTTGGCAATTTCTGAATAAGAAAAACATATCAATTAATAAGTATGGATTATCTAAACTATTAACAATTACTTGGGTTCTACACTAAAAACATACCATCTCATGTCGATCGACCATGGTAGTTGTCAGACGGGTCACGAATGGCGCCCCGATCAATTCAGCACGTGGCAGAAAGTTGTCCCATAGGTTGCACACCTCCTGTTCGCTCAGCCTCACTCTTTGAGCACAGATGGCTTCCTCAAGTGGGTCTTCATCTTCATAGTCCTCATCAAGTGGTGGTGGTGGCGCCATGTTCCTTATATAAGCATTGATTGGATAAAGTTAATTAAACATGAATATTTGTTCTAATGCAAGCAAAACAAATATCTACAATATTCACACAATAAGTCATCACATATGGTGGTGGTGGTGGCTATAAGAAAGACTAAACCTAGGGTTCATCTAGGTTCTAGGATTCATCTAGGCTCTAAGGTTCATCTAGGTTCTAGGGTTCTAGGATTCATCTAGGTTCTAGGGTTCATCATATCAACTAGATAGGGTTCCTCGTATTGCTATAAGAAAGACTAAAACTAGGGTTCATCAACTAGGTTTATCACACTGCAATCATCTAGGTTTAGGGTTCATCATAACAACTAGATAGGGTTCCTCATATGGCTATAAGAAAGCGGAATGATTGACTCAAAGTAATTGGGGGATTGGAGGAGCTTACCTTCCTCTTTCCGTAGCCATCTCGATACGCAAAATCCGTGAATCAACGAAGAAGATCGGAGTGGGGAAGTGGAGGAGATGAGAAAATGGGCGAGAGGAAGAAGAAGGCGGCTGGGTGGGTGGGGATTAGGGTTTGTGGTGGGGTGGGCGCGGGCGGCTGGCTTTATAAATGCCCAAACCTTACCGCCATAGTATTCGGTGGTAGCCGGCCACGACCTACCGCCACCCGGCCCGGCGGTAGGATGCCTCCCCCCCACGCCAATCTTCTGTGACCAAAAAATCGAGCAACGCAGCGGTAGGGTTGCGCGGCCTACCGCCAAGGGCCTGGGCGGTAGGGTGCTACCGCCGAGCACCCTGGCAGTAGGCTGCGCAACCCTACCGCTGCGGTTGTCGATTTTTTTGTCACAGAAGATCGGCGTGGGGGGAGGAACCCTACCACCGGGCATGTTGGCGGTAGGTCATGGCCGGCTACCGCCGCATACTATGGCGGTAGGGTGCCTTTGTGTGCATTTTTTTGCTCCTTCTAACTTCTTTTGGCTTCAATTTTTGGCATACAACATTTAAACAGCATATGTATGACATATAAAGCAGTGGCGGCAGCATCTGTGAGCCCTCATCGTACTCCATCTTAACCGTCGTCTTGTGAGCCCTCATCCGCAGTGGCGGCAGCATCTGTGAAAATCAATAACCAAAGCATAATTAGCATGGACATAATAGTTAGCAACTTGTTTTCATCAATTCGAAAGATTTGGTTTAAAATGCTAATTACCACTCCATTCTCAATGAAACGGGCACGGTGATGCTTGTCGAACCTAGGGTCAAGCATTGTGTACTTTGTGCCAATGTCGTCCGCAAGAGGTGGCCTCCTAAAAGAATTGCATAAGCACATCAAAAGATTTTTCAACATGAACTAGAGTTCAACATTAACTATGAAACACATCGATGCATAACAAAAACTGAACCTAAATACTTTACAAAATCTTTGAATAATCATATATCAAGATTATTATGAACTAAATACAATACATATATCAATAACTAAATAAAATACTTGCATATAACAAATACTTGCAATCACCATGTTAAAAAAATGAACTAGGGTTCATCTTGAGGATTCATATACTACATATAACAAATACTTGCAATCACCATGTTAAAAAAATGAACTAGGGTTCATCTTGAGGATTCATATACTACATATAACAAATATATCAAATATTTGCATCATCCAATACTTGCATCATAGCATCCAATACTTGCATCTTAGCATAGGAACATGCATCATCCATCATATAAAAAAACCATTCAAATCAATTATGAACTAGGGTTCATGTTAACACAACCATGGCATAGGAACATGCATCATCCATCATATAGTTCAAATCTAACACAATATAACATCTAGAATCAACCTAAATCAATCCTAGGGTTAAAAAAATTCTAATAGGAGTGATTTCAAACGAATAATGCGACGAATCGGAAGGTGTTTGATTAAAACTTGTTGGAGGGATTGAAAGAGCTTACTTTTATTTCTTCGGGGCCATCTCGATCCGCAAAATCCGTCAAGAAACGAGGAAGATCGGAGGGGGGAGTGGAGGGGATGAGAGAGGGCGACTTTGAGCAGTTTTGCTCTGTTCTTCGTGGTGGGGGGCGGCTGGGTGGGGGAGAAAGGGGTGGGGGCGGCCGGCCCCCGGTTTATATATGTCCACACCCTACCGCCGGAGACTCTGGCGGTAGGTTCAGACAACCTACCGCCGGGCGGGGCGGCGGTAGGGTGTGATGGAGGGGGAACGGCGACAGTTATCGGTGCTGACGTGGAAAAGTTTGCTACCGCCGCAGTGCTCGGCGGTAGGCTATACGATCCTACCGACGGGCCTCTTGGCGGTTGGCAAAAGGGTCAAATCCCGAAATGTTTTCAGACTGGGGTCAGATCTCGATTTGATTTCCGAAAAGGGTCAAAACACGAAATTTTGCCGTCCCGCAACAGCGATGGGCTCCCGCTGCGAGGATTTTATTCTTGCACCACCGTAGCCATCATCCATCGCTGGTCGCCCTCTCACAACAGGTTGATGGCTAGAGATAACCTTAGGAAGAGACACGTCATTAAACCCCTGAATTATGCTTTCTGTCAGGAGGATGAGTCTTTTTCTCATTTGTTTTTTGATTGTGTGGTTGCTAAAAACATTTGATCTTGATTTTGTGAAAAATCACTTTGGAATCACGGATGGTGATGACTTTGAATCCACTGCAAGATTCTCGATCTCTAATAATAAAAGCTCTGCTTTAATTACTGTCAGTTCTGCAGTAGTTTGGTGCTTGTGGAAATGTAGACATTCTATGATTTCTGACAACACCAAATGAATCTCTACTACCCAGGTTTTGAGGCTAATCCTGAGAACAATCAGGTACTAGGCGGTTTTATCCCCTAACCAGAGCAAAGAGAGGCTCAAAGCCTTCCTGACGGTATCTATACAGAAACCCCTGTTGATTGCAAGTGGCTAAAGATGTTCCCATCGATCCACGCCGATGCTCCACCGCCTGGCGGCCCATGTAGCAAGTTCAAGATCTCTAACGGGGGCGACTGCTACCTATCGCCGATCAAGAAGAGGGATACAGGTAACAAAACTGCGGTGACCAGCCCTGTGTCCACGCTAACGAGCTGCTGGTCCCCCTAGGCTTGTGCTGCGCCGCCGATGAAGACTATGGAGATACTAAGCTCCCATGATTTGAAGCATTGTGGTGCTTCAAGGGTTGTGGGGTCGATGAGGGCCCCACTTGTAAGATTGGTTGTTGTTTGTTTTTATTTGTCATTTCCTTTTATATTTTATTTTCCATATTTTAATTCACACGTGCTTAATAAAATTTGTAAACATTAAAAAACAGAATATTTTTAAGATTCATTAATATTTATTACATTCACAGATATTTTCGAAGTTCACGATCATTTTAAAGTTTGTGAACACTTTTGAAATTTAAAAACTTGTTTAATTTCTGAATTTTTTAAAATCCATGAATATATTTTAAATTAGTGAATGTTTTCTAAAATTCATGATTTTTAAAATGCATAATATATTTTAAAATCCTTGAACATCTTTTAATAAACTAAGTGTTTCAAGTAGAAAATGATAGTTGATATTTGTTTTCGTAGCTAGCATTAGGCGAGCGAGAAAAACTAAGTGAGCAAGAGGAGCTAGCAGGGAGCCAAGCTGAGCAGGCATGAGCTTCGTGGGCTGATATATGCAAGTTCTATAGCAACAATTTCACGGTTTTATGATGGAATAGGAGCTCTCAAGAGGCTTATGCGACCACATAGACTGACACCAAGGCTAAAACGTGTAAATACACCACAACAACGCACCAAACAATTTCATTCTCCTCTTGGAACAAATACAATCTCCAACAACACTCTGACACGATATATGAACAAAAAACACCATCAAGACATAATTAAAACACAAGTCAATACAGATAAAATCCAAAGAAAACAACCAATCACAATAATCTACTAGATATAAAAGAGTTATCCCAGAGTGAAGAATAACGCGGCAAAGCGCGTGGACTTTGTAGTTTCCAGGTGTCTTATTTTCCGTGTTGAATTGCTCCTCTTAGTGAGCTGATATACTTGATGGTTTCATTGAGCAATGGAGCCGGGGAAGGCCTCCCTGTGTTTCTAATAAAATAATATATTACTCCATTGTTGTCAAGCTTAGCATTAGGAAAAAGGACAACCTTGGTCGTACATAAGTCAGGTGTACACTAATTTTGTGTTGTATCCGCTTGATGCTACTGGATGGGTTAATACTTTAACAAAAAAAATGTTGCATATAAACCATTGATTGTAGAAAACGACTCGCAACATGTGCATGACACCTCCAAAATCCTCGCAGCATGGCGCCCATGTGTTTGTAGGAAACACACACACACACACACACACGCAGAGAGAGAGAAAGAGAGTATGCACCGTCAAAATCGGGGTCCCCGATGCGATGATGAACCTGGCATGTTAGAGTCCCGCTGTCGCCATATGCGGTAGCCCTAGACCCATCCATCATGGCACCTTCATCTTCCCGACCACTATGGCATAGATAACTCTGGTTTGACCTCCAATGCAATCCCCATGGTGTGGCCATGGCATGGCGCTTGGGTAGCACCTTACGAACCAGCAAGGAGAGATACATGAAGGCCATATTGAAGTAAAAATCCGGCGAAATGCAAGTCTTCTTCCACCATGTAACAACCATTGACCCAGATAGCACTGTTGATTTATGAGTGCTTCAAGCACACGCCACTTCAAAGAGGGTCTTTGCAAATCAGTCGTCATTGGTGGGTAGGCGAAAACCCATTTTTATTTTTTATTTTTCACTTTCCTTTTACCCTTATATTTTGTTATCTCACCATTTATGCTTGGTTTTAACTATTTTTTCAAATTTCCGTTCACTTTCTAGAAAACATAAAAATGCTTTTAAGAGGAATACATCCATTATTTCATTGTGAACATTTTCTCTGAGGTACATGAACAACAATGCATGAACTTCTTTCCATTATCAAACTGATAACATTTTTTAAGATTTATGAAGAAAAAGAAAAAGAAAAAATGGTAGGGATTGTACTAGCTTTTTTTAGGATCATCGTTGCTTTATTAATTAAACGTATCCAGGAATCTCATCTGAGATCACCTGGAGAATAGACTCCGGTGGTACAGTCCACCATACATTAGACAACTCATCTCCTAGACTAACTTTAGCAAGTTTGTCGGCAGCACCATTTGCTTCTCTCCTTGCCCAAGACACCCTTACCTGCATAAACTGGGTTAGCAAATGCTTGATCTCCTGGATGCTCGGCCCCGAGCTCGAAAGGTCTTGGCCATCTTTGTTGATCGCCGCCACCACACCCAAGTTGTCCAGCTCAACATGTATCCGTTGCACATTTGCTTCGCTTGCTAGTTGGATAGCTCGCCTGCATGCCAACACCTCCACTTGCTCCGCGGTCGTCGCACGTTCGATGAAGAGAGAAGCAGCACCCACAAAACCTCCATCATGATCTCTCAACACCACTCCCGTTCCTCCCTGATCGCGGTTTTTAGAGAAAGCTCCATCCGCGTTTACCTTTATCCAGCCTTCATCCGGTGCCTCCCACCTCACTCTCACCAAAGGATGCCGTTCGGTAGTGGGTTTCTCATGAACTTTGTGCCATTCGTCAACCAGCCTCATCACCCGCATCATTATTTCATGTGGTTCCTCAATCCGTTTACCATCCCGAGCCTCGTTTCGGGCGAGCCAAAGCACGTAAACCGACTGGACCATTACTGCTCGCTCCTCCTCCCCTGCATGTTCGAACCACTCAAGAAGCCATCTTGCAACTGCCCTCTAGGAATCAAGCTGACACGGTGGGATCGCCACCGCAATTCCTTTCTCCGATTGCAGTTTTTTCCAAAAAAGAGCCGAGTGAGGACAGCCCCAGAATCTATGGTAGATCGTCTCGTCCCTTCCACATGGCGTGCAAAAAACTCCCGCTTTGATTCTACGTTGCTGTAGCTCATGACCCACAACCAAACCATTGCGGAGCAAACACCACATGTGTATCTTTGCCTTTCCTGGAGCCGAAGTGTCCCACACAGCCATCCAGCTCTTGTGTTGGTTTACTGTTGAGGAAGATCCCTGTCCGCCTGATCTAGCCCGATTTTGGGAAATCCTCAAGTGATACGCCGAGCGAACCGTGAAGTGTCCATCCTTGGTGAAGTTCCACGCTAAATAATCTTCCACGTGCTGGACGCCTATATTTATTTGCTTTATATCCGTTGTGTCTTCCGGTGAGAACATCAAGTCCAGCAACTATTCATTCCATCGCACGCCAGACTGATCTAATAGGTGGCAAACCTTGGAGACTCCCGGGACATACTCCGCACCCAGTGGTGCTAAGCTGCCACTCCTTGGTATCCATTGGTCATGGTGAATATTGATTCTGGAGCCGTCTCCTACGCGCCAGACCAGGCCCGCTCTAAGCAGGTCCCTTCCGTAAAGAATACTCCTGAACGTATAGGAGCCACCATCTGGACAAGTTGCATTCATGATCCCTCCTTCACTGAAGTATCTAGCCTTCAAAACCCTCGCACAAAGCGAGGAGGGAGTTCTCAGAATTTGCCAGGCTTGCTTCGCAAGTAAAGCCTGGTTAAAAGCCTCAGCATCTCTAAAACCCATGCCACCCTCTTTCTTTGCTGCACACATTTTGTCCCAGGCGATCCAATGCACTTTACGTTCACCATTAACTGCCCCCTATCAGAATTTTGAAGAGATAGAAGTCAGGTTCTGGCACATCTTCTTTGGGAGGAGAAAACAACTCATAGTAAACGCTGGAGTAGATTGAAGCCCAGATTTGACGAGAACTTCTCGTGCTTTCTTTGATAGACCTTGCCCCTTCCAACCTGTAACCTTTTCCTTTGAGCTTTCAACCACATATTGAAAAGCTCCATCCTTTGCCCTCCCCACTACCGTCGGGAGGCCCAAATAACGCTCATCAATGCCTCGGACCCAATCCCAATGGCCTCCTTAAGGGATTCCTTTAGCTCCTGCTGACATCCTTTGCCAAAGAAAACTGATGATTTTTGGAGATTCACTTTCTGACCTGAGGCCTCCTCATAGGTACCCAAGATATCCTTCAGCGCATGAAAATTGTTAACTGAGCCCTGAAGAAAGACAATGCTATCATCTGCAAAAAGGAGATGCATTACCTGGGGGCCAGTGCACCCAAATGACACTCCTTGGATTAGATGATCCTCTTGGGCTTTCTTTAGTAATGCAGAGAAGCCTTCAACACAAAACAGGAATAAATAAGGAGATAAAGGATCCCCTTGCCGTAGCCCCCGTGATGGAGTGAACATCCTGGATAAACCACCATGCAATTTCACCACAAAGTTTGCTAAAGTAACACACCTATCATGGAGATCCATGCATTATCAAACCCAAACTATGAAAGCATTTGTTGAATAAAAACCCACTCAACCATGTCGTATGCCTTCATCATATCCAGTTTAACTGCACATAGTGGTTTATTCCTCTTCCTCTTCCTGATAGCATGCACACACTCATAAGCCACAAAAACATTATCCGTGATTAGCCGGCCTGGTACAAACGCACTTTGTTCCTCCGAGATCAGAATAGGAAGAATCAATTTTAACCTGTTTGCTAACACCTTAGATGCGATCTTGTATAAAACATTGCAAAGACTAATTGGGCGAAATTGCGAAAGCAACTCCGGTGAATTAACTTTCGGGATCATTACAATAACAGTCGCATTAAACGCCTCAGGTGTTGCCGCTCCCGCAAGAAAATCACGGACAACTGTGCAGACCTCATCCTTCACCAACGACCAGTGTCGTTGGTAGAATAGCGCAGGCAGTCCATCCAGACCCGGAGCCTTTGTTGGTCCCATCTGGAACAACGCAGTTTCAATTTCCATGTCTGTGATGGGCGCCACTAGTTTTTGATTCATACTCTTAGAAACTACAGAAGGAATATTATTAAACAAAGCTTGAGCACCAACCGATCCTTCAGACGTGAATAAGGTCTCATAAAACTTCGCTGCCATCTCTCGCATATCATCATCTACCATGCACTTCGACCCATCATCCCTGACAAGTGCCCGGACAGTGTTTTTCCTCTTTCTGTGAGAAGCCCTTGCCTGGAAGTACTTCGTATTCATATCTCTTGCTGCTAGCCAGTTCACCCGCGATCTTTGTCGCTGCATCACCTCCTCCCTCTCATAAACCTCCCTGAGTTGTTCTTCAATGTCCTTGATCTCCGTGGAGTATCCTGTCCGCAGCGATCTAAATTTTGCCTCGTTAAGCTGCACCTTCAATTGCTTTATCTGGTTCCGGATAGAACCAAACACAACTCTCCCCCACTCCTGCATGCTCGTTGTTAGTTTGCTCAATCTGTTACACGTCGCGGTAAGGCCAGTGCCCCCCGTGTTCGCTTCCGCCCATTTTTCAGCAACCATCGACTCGTACAACTCATGGCGCGTCCATGCTTCCTCAAACTTGAACTGCCTCGGGCCATTACGATCCCGGTCTGGAGCAGTCTCCAAGACATGCGCAAGCAGCACAACATGGTCAGATTCCTCAGTTACAATATGCTGGACATACGTTTCCGGGAACATAGCTAGAAATTCATTATTGCATGTACATCGGTCTAGCCGGACTTGTATATTATCGAGCCCTTGCCTTCTGTTGTCCCACGTGTAGGGGTATCCGGAGAAGCCTAAATCAGCAAGGCCGCAGTCGGCCAAACAATCGTGAAAATCTTCCATTTGCATGAAGCTCCTAGGATTACCCCCACCCCTCTGTTCTGATTGCAATAAGGCTTCATTGAAATCTCCTAGACATAGCCATGGTAAATAATCTTGTCTTCTCAGATATCTAATTGCATCCCAAGATTTCTTTCTTTGTTCAACATCGGGCTCACCGTAGAATCTAGTGATTATACAAGCCTTCCCCTCCCATATCACCTCTGCATCGACAAAATATTGACTCCATGGCCTGACAGTAACTTGGAGATGATCTCTCCACCACATAGCTAAACCCCCGCCCTGGCCTCGAGAGTCAACTGCCACACCACATCTAAAGCCCATGCTCCATCTCAGTTTTTCCATAGCCCTTGTCTTCTTCTCCGTTTCACTCAAAAAAACCACCGCTGGGTTGTGGGACCTAATCAGGTCACGAAGTTCGCCCACTGTCGAGTCCAACCCCAGTCCTCGACAGTTCCAGGCTAAGATATTCATTGCTCCCGGCGGCCCTGTCCCTCGGGGTCCGCCGATCTATCCATGTTATCTGAGATGCAGTCAAACACCGTCGACGTCTTACGTCGCGTATCGCGAATGAAAGCATCTGGTCCATCTACTCGGTCTCCATTCCCCTTCGGGACCCAAACTTGCCGTGGTCCTTGTTTTCTGTTGCTATAGTTGGTTCTGTCTCGTTGACCTTCACGGTGATCATAATCATGGTTTTGTCTAGGTCTCCGAACATAGTAACCTCTTCGTCTCCCAAACTGCCCGAACTCTCTCTTCCCCTCATGCAAATTAGACCTCTCATAATCCTGAGTATGGCGACCCCCAACTGGGGCTTGAACATCGTCCTTTGCTTTTCTTTCCCATGAGATATCCCGTGCAAAGCGCCTATCTCTCTCTTGGCTGGAGTCGAACAAGTTTTCCCTCAAGCTTTGCTCTCTCCTCTTCTCCAGTCCCTCTCTGAGATCGTACTCACTCCCCTGTGCACCTCTCGTGCTGTCACGTATAGGGCTGTTTTACCTCTCCCTCCCGCTGCTTGCCAACCCCGCCAGTGCGGTTTTCAGCAGACTGAGAGAACTGAGAACTTAAGTTTCTTTTTGTGGGCAAATCCCTCACGCGTACATGATCATCCCTGTTCCTTGGCCTACTTCCCTCATCAAACGTGGACTGATTTCTGCTATCGCTACTGCTAGCTGCTCCCCCCGCAGAAGTATCTTTGCTCGTGTTCCTTCCAGGCGATGCACGCAGCCACCCTCCCCACTACGACGAAGAATCAACTGGGGGTTCACAAAACCCCAACCTGTGCACAAGCCTGCCACAATTGAAGCAGAAGTGGGGAATTTTCTCATAATAGACGTCGAACCAAGTGCCTGTCTTCTCCTCTTTTGAGCTCTTTAGGTGGAAACCCCTAACAAGGGGTTCATACACACCAATTTTTGCTCTGACTCGAAGCTGATTCCCTTTTGCAATGCCATCCTTGTCCACATCGACTTTCACCACTTCACCTATCCAATTCCCCAATGCTTTCCCAAAAGCAGCTGTCCTCTTATCCGGTGGAAGATCCACCACTTTCACCCACATATCAATCTTGTCGAAAACCATCTCTGAGGGCCTCATCTTTCCCTCATACTCCTTCATGATCAGAACACTAAAATCAAATTGCCAGGGGCCATTATTCATCACATGCTTGTAATCCCCCTCGCTACCGAAGTGCACCAAAAAACTATTAGATCCCATGTCCGTGAACTGAGCATCTCAATGCAAACCCCACGCCCTAGTCATGGCCCTCTCTAGGCCTGTCTTGTTCACCGGGCGCCTAGTGCACGCCTTGCAGACCGCCGACCATCTGGAACTTTTTGGCATCTCAGACTCCAGATCTTCAAAGACAAAACCCTCAGCTTCCTTATCCATGAGAACCATCCCTCTCAATCTCGCAGACAAAACCGATGTTGGGTCCGGGGTCTTGCTCGCTAGAGGCGATTTTGACTCCTCCCTGGTTTCTGATTCACCCTTCTGGCGTGCCACCGGCGTTGCTGCCGCCGCCGTCTTCGGAGTGGTTTGCTTTGAAACTGTTCCCGTCCCTGATGCCGCTGCCGCCCTAGGCGTTTTCATGTCGTTTTTTGCAGCCATCGTCGACTTGCTGACCCCCGTTCCAGCCATGAGCACAAACTCACAGCAAGATCACCGATCGTAGCCCGCGTCTAGGGTTGCGCAGTCGCCCCCCTCTCCACTGCTAGATGCAAACCACCCTCGATGAGCAAAACCCTAACCCCAGCGTAGGACGCGCAATCGCCTCGCGATCGCCCCTCCTATCGCCTTAGCGTTTTCCTCACGTGGTGGACCCTCCGATTGCGCTCACAGGAATATCTACAGCTTTCTCTGGGATTGTACTAGCTTATTGGCATTCCATGTGTGGCCCATGTAGAATCTCTTCATGCGTCAAGGCCTCAAGGGTCAACACTCATGCACGCACACGGCTCATGAAGGCGAGCGGTGAAGGAAATATGCTCTAGAGGCAATAATAAAGTTATTATTTATTTCCTCATATCATGATATATGTTTATTATTCATGCTAGAATTGTATTAACCGGAAACATGATACATGTGTGAATACATAGACAAACTTGATGTCACTAGTATGCCTGTACTTGACTAGCTCATTAATCAATGATGGTTATGTTTCCTAACCATAGACATGTGTTGTCATTTGATTAACAAGATCACATCATTAGGAGAATGATGTGATTGACTTGACCCATTCCGTTAGCCTATCACTTGATTGTTTAGTATGTTGCTATTGCTTTCTTCATGACTTATACAAAGTTCCTACAACTATGAGATTATGCAACTCCCGTTTACCGGAGGAACACTTTGTGTGCTACCAAAGATCACAACGTAACTGGGTGATTATAAAGGAGCTCTACAGGTGTCTCCGAAGGTACATGTTGAGTTGGCGTATTTCAAGATTAGGATTTGTCACTCCGATTGTCGGAGAGGTATCTCTGGGCCCTCTCGGTAATGCACATCACTATAAGCCTTGCAAGCAATGTAGCTAATGAGTTAGTTACAAAATGATGCATTATGTAACGAGTAAAGAGACTTGCCGGTAACGAGATTGAACTAGGTATTAGATACCGATGATTGAATCTCGGGCAAGTAACATACCAATGACAAAGGGAACAACGTATGTTGTTATGTGGTTTGACCGATAAAGATCTTCATAGAATATGTAGGAGCCAATATGAGCATCCAGGTTCCGCTATTGGTTATTGACCGGAAACAGTTCTAGGTCATGTCTACATAGTTCTCGAACCCGTAGGGTCCGCACGCTTAATGTTACGATGACAGTTTTATTATGAATTTATAAGTTTTGATGTACCGAAGGTTGTTCGGAGTCCCGGATGTGATCACGGACATGACGAGGAGTCTCGAAATGGTCGAGACATAAAGATTGATATATTGGACGACTATATTCGGACACCGGAAGTGTTCCGGGTGATTTTGGAGAAAACCGGAGTGCCGGAGGGTTACCGAAACCCTCCCGGGAACTAATGGGACTTGTTGGGCCCTAGTGGAGAGAGAGTGGGGCCGGCCAGGGCAAGAGGCGCCCCCTCCCCTTGAGTCCGAATAGGGCAAGGAAGGGGGGGTGGCGCCCCCCTTGCCTTTCCCCTCTCCCACTCCTTCCTTCCCCCTCCTTCTTGGACTAGGAAAGGGAGGGGCAAACCTACTTGGAGTAGGTTTCCCCCTCCTAGGGCGCGCCACCCCCTTGGCCGGCCCCCTCCTCCTCCCCCCTTTATATACGGAGGAGGGGGGCACCTCTGGACATAGAAGTTGATCTTCGTGATCGTTCCTTAGCCGTGTGCGGTGCCCCCCTCCACCATATTCCACCTCGGTCATATTGTAGTGGTGCTTAGGCGAAGCCCTGCGTCGGTAGAACATCATCATCGTCACCACGCCGTCGTGCTGATGGCACTCATCCCCGACACCCTGCTGGATCGGATTTCGGGGATCGTCATCGAGCTGAACATGTGCTGAACTCGGAGGTGCCGTACGTTCGGTACTTGGATCGGTCGGATCGTGAAGACGTATGACTACATCAACCGCGTTATCATAACACTTCCGCTTTCGATCTACGAGGGTACATGGACAACACTCTCCCCTCTTGTTGCTATGCATCACCATGATCTTGCGTGTGCGTAGGAATTTTTTTGAAATTACTACGTTCCCCAAGAGTGGCATCCGAGCCTAGGTTTTATGCGTTGATGTTATATGCACGAGTAGAACACAAGTGAGTTGTGGGCGATACAAGTCATACTGCTTACCAGCATGTCATACTTTGGTTCAGCGGTATTGTTGGATGAAGCGGCCTGGACTGACATTACGCGTACGCTTACACAAGACTGGTTTTACCGCCGTGCTTTGCAGACAGGTGACTAGCGGGTGTCTGTTTCTCCAACTTTAGTTGAACCGAGTGTGGCTACGCCCGGTCCTTGTGAAGGTTAAAACAACACTAACTTGACGAACTATCGTTGTGGTTTTGATGCGTAGGTAAAAACGGTTCTTGCTCAGCCTGTAGCAGCCACGTAAAATTTGCAACAACAAAGTAGAGGACGTCTAACTTGTTTTTGCAGGGCATGTTGTGATGTGATATGGTCAAGACGTGATGCTATATTTTATTGTATGAGATGATCATGTTTTGTAACCGAAGTTATCGGCAATTGGCAGGAGCCATATGGTTGTCGCTTTATTGTATGAAATGCAAACGCCCTGTAATTACTTTACTTTATCACTAAGCGGTAGCGATAGTCGTAGAAGCAATAGATGGCGTAACGACAATGGTGCTATGATGGAGATCAAGGTGTCACGCCGGTGACGATGGTGATCACGACGGTGCTTCGGAGATGGAGATCACAAGCACAAGATGATTATGGCCATATCATATCACTTATATTGATTGCATGTGATGTTTATGCTTTATGTATCTTATCTTGCTTTGATTGACGGTAGCATTTTAAGATGATCTCTCACTAAATTATCAAGAAGTGTTCTCCCTGAGTATGCACCATTGCGAAAGTTCTTCGTGCTGAGACACCACGTGATGATCGGGTGTGATAGGCTCTACGTTCAAATACAACGGGTGCAAAACAGTTGCACACGCGGAATACTCAGGTTAAACTTGACGAGCCTAGCATATACAGATATGGCCTCGGAACACGGAGATAGAAAGGTCGAACGTGAATCATATAGTAGATATGATCAACATAGTGATGTTCACCATTGAAACTACTTCATATCACGTGATGATCGGACATGGTTTAGTTGATTTGGATCACGTAATCACTTAGATGACTAGAGAGATGTCTGTCTAAGTGGGAGTTCTTAAGTAATATGATTAATTAAACTTAATTTATCATGAACTTAGTACCTGATGGTATTTTGCTTGTCTATGTTGGTTGTAGATAGATGGCTCGTGCTGTTGTTCCATTGAATTTTAATGCGTTCCTTGAGAAAGCTAAGCTGAAAGATGATGGAAGCAATTATACGGAGTGGGTCCGTAACCTGAGGATTATCCTCATTGCTGCACAGAAGAATTATGTCCTGGAAGCACCTCTGGGTGCCAGGCCTGCTGCAGATGCAACTGACGACGTTAAGAACGTCTGGCAGAGCAAAGCTGATGACTACTCGATAGTTTAGTGTGCCATGCTTTACGGTTTAGAACCGGGTCTTCAACGATGTTTTGAACGTCATGGAGCATATGAGATGTTCGAGGAGTTGAAGTTAATATTTCAAGAAAATGCCTGGATTGAGAGATATGAAGTCTCCAATAAGTTCTATAGCTGTAAGATGGAGGAGAATAGTTCTGTCAGTGAACACATACTCAAAATGTCTGGGTATCATAATCACTTGATTCAACTGGGAGTTAATCTTCCTGATGATAGTGTCATTGACAGAATTCTTCAATCACTACCACCAAGCTACAAGAGCTTCATGATGAACTATAATATGCAAGGGATGGACAAGACTATTCCCGAGCTCTTCGCAATGCTAAAGTCTGCAGAGGTAGAAATCAAGAAGGAGCATCAAGTGTTGATGGTCAATAAGACCACCGGTTTCAAGAAAAAGGGCAAAGGGAAGAAGAAGGGGAACTTCAAAAAGAACAGCAAACAAGTTGCTGCTCAAGAGAAGAAACCCAAGTGTGGACCTAAGCCTGAGACTGAGTGCTTCTACTGCAAGCATACTGGACAATGGAAGCGGAACTGCCCCAAGTATTTGGCGGATAAGAAGGATGGCAAAGAGAACAAAGGTATATGTGATATACATGTTATTGATGTGCACCTTACTAATGCTCGCAGTAGCACCTGGGTATTTGATACTGGTTCTGTTGCTAATATTTGCAACTGGAAACAGGGACTACGGATTAAGCGAAGATTGGCTAAGAACGAGGTGACGATGCGCGTGGGAAATGGTTCCAAAGTCGATGTGATCATGGTCGGCATGCTACCTCTACATCTATCATCAGGATTAGTTTTAGACCTAAATAATTGTTATTTGGTGCCAGCGTTGAGCATGAACATTATATCAGGATCTTTTTTGATGTGAGACGGTTATTCATTTAAATCAGAGAATAATGGTTGTTCTATTTATATGAGTAATATCTTTTATGGTCATGCACCCTTGAAGAGTGGTCTATTTTTATTAAATCTCGATAGTAGTGATACACATATTCATAATGTTGAAGCCAAAAGATGCAGAGTTGATAATGATAGTGCAACTTATTTGTGGCACTGCCGTTTAGGTCATATCGGTGTAAAGCGCATGAAGAAACTCCATACTGATGGACTTTTGGAATCACTCGATTATGAATCACTTGGTACTTGCGAACCGTGCCTCATGGGCAAGATGACTAAAATGCCGTTCTCCGGAACTATGGAGTGAGCAACTGATTTGTTGGAAATCATACATACTGATGTATGTGGTCCAATGAATATCGAGGCTCGCGGCAGGTATCGTTATTTTCTCACCTTCACAGATGATTTGAGCAGATATGGGTATATCTACTTGATGAAACACAAGTCAGAAACATTTGAAAAGTTCAAAGAATTTCAGAGTTAAGTGGAAAATCATCGTAACAAGAAAATAAAATTTCTACGATATGATCATGGAGGAGAATATTTGAGTTACGAGTTTGGTTTACATTTGAAACAATGCGGAATAGTTTCGCAACTCACGCCACCCGGAACACCACAGCGAAATGGTGGGTCCGAACGTCGTAATCGTACTTTACTGGATATGGTGCGATCTATGATGTCTCTTACTGATTTACCGCTATCGTTTTGGGTTTATGCTTTAGAGACGGCCGCATTCATGTTAAATAGGGCACCATCAAAATCCGTTGAGACGACGCCTTATGAACTGTGGTTTGGCAAGAAACCAAAGTTGTCATTTCTTAAAGTTTGGGGCTGCGATGCTTATGTGAAGAAACTTCAACCAGATAAGCTCGAACCCAAATCGGAGAAATGTGTCTTCATAGGATACCCAAAATAGACTATTGGGTACACCTTCTATCACAGATCTGAGGGAAAGATTTTCGTTGCTAAATTCGGATCCTTTCTAGAGTAGGAGTTTCTTTCGAAAGAAGTGAGTGGGAGGAAAGTAGAACTTGATGAGGTAACTATACCTGCTCCCTTATTTGAAAGTAGTTCATCACAAGAACCGGTTCCTGTGACGACTACACCAATTAGTGAGGAAGCTAATGATATTGATCATGAAACTTCAGATCAAGTTTCTACTGAACCTCGTAGGTCTACCAGAGTAAGATCCGCACCAGAGTGGTACGGTAATCCTATTCTGGAAGTCATGTTACTTGACCATGACAAACCTACGAACTATGAGGAAGCGATGATGAGCCCAGATTCCGTAAAATGGCTTGAAGCCATGAAATCTGAGATAGGATCCATGTATGAGAATAAAGTATGGACTTTGGTTGACTTGCCCGATGATCGGCAAGCCATTGAAAATAAATGGATCATCAAGAAGAAGACTAACGCTGATGGTAATATAACTGTCTACAAAGCTCGACTTGTTGCAAAAGGTTTTTGACAAGTTCAAGGGGTTGACTACGATGAGACTTTCTCACCCGTAGCGATGCTTAAGTCTGTTCGAATCATGTTAGCAATTGCCGCATTTTATGATTATGAAATTTGGCAAATGGATGTCAAAACTGCATTCCTGAATGGATTTTTGGAAGAAGAGTTGTATATGATGCAACCGGAAGGTTTTGTCGATCCAAAAGGTGCTAACAAAGTGTGCAAGCTCCAGCGATCCATTTATGGACTGGTGCAAGCATCTCGGAGTTGGAATAAATGCTTTGATAGTGTGATCAAAACATATGGTTTTATACAGACTTTTGGAGAAGCCTGTATTTACAAGAAAGTGAGTGGGAGCTCTGTAGCATTTCTGATATTATATGTAGATGACATATTGTTAATTGGAAATGATATAGAATTTCTGGATAGCATAAAGGGATACTTGAATAAAAGTTTTTCAATGAAAGACCTTGGTGAAGCTGCTTACATATTGGGAATCAAGATCTATAGAGATAGATCAAGACGCTTAATTGGACTTTCACAAAGCACATACCTTGATAAAGTTTTGAAAAAGTTCAAAATGGATCAGGCAAAGAAAGGGTTCTTGCCTGTATTACAAGGTGTGAAGTTGAGTCAGACTCAATGCCCGACCACCGCAGAAGATAGAGAGAAAATGAAAGATGTTCCCTATGATGAAGTCATGTACCTAGGGTAGGGTCGTAGACCTGATCTAAGTACCCTACCCAAGGACACCCTCAGAAGAAACTGCCTTCCAGTCGACCAAGAGAGAATTCACTCGACGGACTCGAAGGACTCGACCATGAAGACTCACTCGACCACCAGGAGATCAAGAGCCATTCTGCATCCAAACGGTGTGTAATTAAGTAGTCTTTATGGCATTTAGAACACTTTATGTAAGACGTTACCAGTAACGCCTAGACTTAATGTACTTTAAACCCTGCATTACTGAGGGCCGGAGGGGTCTGGCGGACACTATATAAGCCACCCCCCTCCTCAGTGTAAAGGGTTCGCACCCCTGTAATCCATACTCATATAATCCAGTCGGCCGCCTCCGGGCTCCGAGACGTAGGGCTGTTACTTCCTCCGAGAAGGGCCTGAACTCGTACATCCCTTGCGTATAGAACTGCTCCATAGCTAGGATCTTGCCTCTCCATACCTACCCCCCATTCTACTGTCAGACTTAGAACCACGACAGTTGGCGCCCACCTTGGGGCAGGTGTCTTAGCGATTTTTGGAGAAGTTGCAATTCTTCCGATTACTTTCATCATGGTCGCTAGTGGAGTTTTGGTCGAGGGCCGCGAGATCCGTCTCGGTGCTCTCACCTTCATCGCCGACGACTCCGCTTGGCTCCAGGAGGCTCCACTCGACATCGACGCGCTCCCCGTCCGCGGTGCGACGCATTTTCGCGCATGTGTCCGCGGCGTTCTGCTGCGGCAACCGTCGACTCCGTACTGGTCGACTCCCCTGAAGTCATCCCTCCCTGTTTCCCGCCAGCGCAAGCGATCTGGTCGGTCGAGACTCCAGCGGTGGGTGAGGCACGCGGTGGCTCGCCAGACGGCCACCACCCAAGTCGCGGCAATCGAGCCCGATGAATCCCTCTACGGCCTGTTCAATCTGTCGACTGGCTCCGTAGAGACTGCATCCGAGTGCGATAGCAGTGATCCAGCGGCGGAGGTCTTGATGGTCGATGGACCTCGTAGCTCTCCAGGCTTCCCCCGTGGCGACGGGGCGGACGGTGGAGGTGACCCCGATCAAGTCCATGAGGAGTATCAACCCGAGCCAGTTAACTCCCTGCAAAGGGAAGAACTTCGCCGCAGGAACATGGATGCCCTGCATACTCCTATCGCAGGAGAAACCCCCGAGGCTCGTGCCTTGGAAGTGGCGCGTTTGGCCAACTTGGCTGAACGGGCTCATCTGGAGAATCTCCAGCGAGCACTCGACGAGCGCGTGCAGCAACGAGTACCCGACTCCAGTCAACGTCAACTCTTCCCGCCGACTCAGGTATATCGAACCCCGATTCAGAATTTAGCAGCTGCAACCCGTATAGCAGAGTCAATTCAGCCCTCCCAGTTGGAGGCTAGTAGAGGCTTGATGCAGATTAGAGATTTGCTCCGGGCAGCAGGAGATCAGAATTCGGTCATGTCACAGTCACGCAACAGGATTCACAGTCGATCCGTCGCTGCGAATTCAGTTCAGTCGGCTCATAGCCCTAGATCGCCTCCGCAGCGTGAAGGATGCGAGAATCGACGAGACCAATATGGTGACCGATATGATCGTGATGATAGGCGTCGAGTGCCCACTCCTCCTCCGAGAGGCGGGTCTTACGCTCCTCGACAGCAAGATGACAGGCGTCAACTCAGTGTGGGGCGAAGAGCTCCGGTCGACCCCCGGGAACCAGGCTTCGACGCACGACCCATTATCGTGCAAGGCTTGGTCGATCGGAACAGGGCTCACAGAGACGTGCCCACTGGCAGCCGAGTGCATGTTTCAGGTCCGGAATGTTTCAGCAGGGCTATTAGAGCCGCAGTGATTCCCCCCAACTTCAGGTTGGCAACTGGAGTGAGCAAGTTCACCGGTGAGTCTAAGCCCGAAACCTGGCTTGAGGACTACCGAGTGGCAGCACAGATCGGTGGCGGGAATGATGAGGTGGCCATGAAGCATTTGCCACTCATGTTGGAAGGTTCGGCCAGGGCGTGGCTGAATCAGCTGACTCCAAGCAGTATTTACACTTGGGAAGATCTTTCCCGAGTATTCGTCAGAACATTTGAAGGAACCTGCAAGCGACCAGCTGGGCTGACAGAGCTGCAAGTCTGCGTGCAGAAGACGAATGAAACCTTACGAGAGTACATTCAGAGGTGGATTACTTTGCATCATACGGTGGAGAACGTGTCTGATCATTAGGCAGTCTGTGCTTTCAAGGATGGTGTCAAGAACAGAGAATTAAGTTTGAAGTTTGGGCGTACCGGAGATATGACCCTGAGTTGAATGATGGAAATTGCCACCAAGTACGCCAATGGTGAAGAGGAGGACCGACTCTGAAGCGGCAAGTAAAAGCCGAGTCAGTCGGAGAAAGGAAACTCCAGTCGGAAACAGAAGCGGAAGGCCGAACCAGCGGCTCCTGGGGAGGCTCTGGCCGTGACTCAGGGCAAGTTCAAGGGAAAACCCAAAGGATCCTGGAACCCCAAGAAGGTGAAGGATAAAGAAGGAAATGACGTGATGGATCTACCATGTCACATCCACACGAAGAAGGACGAAGAGGGTAACTTCATCTACCCTAAGCATACCACTCGCCAGTGTCGGCTCTTGATCCAGCAGTTTCAAGGCAAGCAGCCCAAGGACAAAGAGAAGGAGTCAGACAAGGCTGAGGACAAGGAGGACAGCGAAGGAGGTTACCCCCATGTCAATTCCACCCTGATGATTTTTGCTGATGTAGAGAGCAAAAGTCGTCTGAAAGTGATCAACCGCGAGGTGAATATGGTCGCTCCGGCGACGCCAAGCTATCTGAGATGGTCCCAGACTCCCATTACATTCGACCAGTCTGATCACCCGACTCATATTGCCACCCCTGGGAGGCAAGCTTTGGTGGTCGACCCGATCGTCGAAGGCACTCGACTGACGAAGGTGCTAATGGATGGTGGTAGCAGACTGAACTTATTGTATGCGGACACGCTGAAAGGAATGGGCATTCCGATGTCCCAACTGAGCAAAAGCAACATGAGTTTTCATGGAGTTATACCTGGAAAGAAAGCCGAATCACTCGGCCAAATAGCTCTGGACGTAGTGTTTGGTGACTCGAAACATTTCCGGAAAGAGAGGCTGACATTTGAGGTCGTGGATTTTCAGAGCGCTTACCACGCTATTTTGGGGAGACCAGCTTACGCACGGTTCATGGCTCGACCATGTTACGTGTACCTCAAACTGAAGATGCCTGGCCCCAAAGGCGTGATCACTGTCACTGGTGATTGGAAAAAGGCAGAGGAGTGCTTCCAGAAAGGCTCAAAGATTGCCGATTCCCAGATGGCGACGGTCTAGCTAGAAGAATATAAGCAAAATGCTGATCCGAGTGAATTGTTGCAAGCTAAGAAGCCTGCCACAGAGTCAGCTTTTCAGTCGTCCGGTGAGACGAAGCCCGTTCACATTCACCCGACTGACCCCAATGCAGCTCCTACCCATATCTCCACAACACTCGACCCTAAATAGGAAGAAGCGCTCATCCAGTTCCTCCGTGAGAACTGGGACATCTTTGCATGGAAGCCTGCTGACATGCCGGGTGTTCCCATGGGACTGGCTGAGCATCGCCTTAGAGTCGACTCAGTAGCAAAACCAGTCAAAGAACATCTTCGGCGGTCCGCCATCCAGAAGAGAAAAGCTATTGGTGAGGAGGTGGCTCGACTATTGGCGGCAGGATTTATCCGAGAGATATACCACTCCGAGTGGCTCGCCAATGTTGTCATGGTTCCCAAGAAGGACAACTCACTCCGCATGTGCATTGATTTCAAACACATCAATCGGGCCTGCCCGAAAGATCATTTTCCTCTCCCTCGCATCGATCAAATTGTCGACTCGACCGTGGGGTGTGAGATATTGTCTTTTCTAGACGCCTACTCCGGATACCATCAGATCCGTCTGTATGGACCGGATGAGATCAAAACAGCTTTCATCACTCCATTCGGGTGCTTCTGCTATATCACTATGCCATTCGGCCTCAAGAATGCCGGAGCCACGTTCATGAGGATGATTCAGAAGTGTTTGCTCACTCAAATCAGTCGGAACGTGGAAGCGTACATGGATGACATTGTGGTCAAGTCACGTAAGGGTTCTGACCTGTTGACTGACCTAGCCGAAACATTTGCCAATCTCAGGAGGTATGATATCAAGCTCAATCCGTCAAAGTGCACATTCGGAGTTCTAGGTGGCAAGTTACTTGGTTTTCTCGTTTCCGAACAAGGAATCGACGCTAACCCAGAAAAATTTAGCACTATACTCCGAATGAAACGCCCTGTGCGAGTGCACAACGTCCAGAAACTTACTGGATGCTTGGCCGCGTTAAGTCGATTCATCTCTCGCCTCGGTGAAAAGGCATTTCCCCTTTACCGACTAATGAAAAAGGCAGACAATTCGAGTGGACTCCAGAAGCGGATGCAGCATTTGCCGAGCTAAAAGCTCTGCTCTCCACCCAGCCGGTGCTTGCTGCTCCAATCAGCAAAGAGCCTCTGTTGCTTTACATTGCAGCCACATGACAGGTCGTCAGTACAGTACTTACGGTTGAGCGGGAAGAGGAAGGCAAAACCTTCAAAGTTCAACACCCAGTGTATTATCTCTCAGAAGTTTTGACTCCATCGAAGCAAAGATATCCGCATTATCAGAAGCTCGTGTATGGAATCTACATGACCATGAAGAAGGTTGCTCATTATTTCTCTGATCATGACATTACAGTCGTCAGCGACGCGCCATTGTCAAAGATTCTGCACAACAGAGATGCAACTGGTCGAGTGGCTAAATGGGCGATTGAACTTCTTCCCCTTGATATCAAATTTGAGGCAAAGAAAGCCATTAAGTCCCAGGCTATAGCTGATTTCCTTGCCGAGTGGATTGAACAACAGCAGCCGACTCAAGTTCACTCGGAGCATTGGACCATGTTCTTTGATGGCTCTAAGATGTTAAATTGTTCTGGTGCTGGGGTAGTCTTGGTTTCCTCCAGAGGAGATAAGCTCAGATATGTGCTCTAGATCCACTTCAATTCCTCCAACAATGAAGCAGAATATGAAGCTCTCTTGTACGGGTTGCGCATGGCCATTTCACTCAGCGTCCGTCGCCTTATGGTTTATGGCGACTCAGATTTGGTGGTCAATCAGGTGATGAAGGAGTGGGATGTTAGAAGCCCAGCCATGACTGGATACTGCAATGCAGTGAGGAAGCTTGAAAAGAAATTCGAAGGGTTGGAGCTCCATCACATACCCCGACCGAAGAATCAAGTGGCTGATGATTTGGCGAAGATAGGTTCCAAGAGAGAAGCCATCCCAGTGGTGTGTTCTTGGAGCATATTCATACTCCATCAGTCAAAGAAGATCCTTTTACTGAAGAAGCTCCGCAGCCCAAGAGTGCCACATATCCGACTGAGGTTGAAGTTCCAGCAGTGGTCGACTTGGTCATGGAGGCTTTAGTGATCACTCCCGATTGGACAATACCATACATCGCGTATATCCTGAGAAAAGAGCTCCCAGAGGGTGAAGAAGAGGCTTAACAGATCGTCCGCCGGCCCAAAGCCTTTACTATGATCAAAGGGCAGCTATTCAGGGAGAGCGCGACTGGAGTTGGTCAGAAGTGCATAACGCCAGAAGAAGGTCGGATAATCCTTGATGATATCCACTCAGGGACCTGTGGCCATCATGCGTCCTCTCGGACCATCGTGGCCAAAGCATACCGAGCCGGATTTTACTGGCCAAGGGCGAATGAAATGGCAAAGGAGATAGTGGACAAGTGCGAGGGATGCCAGTTTTACTCCAACATGTCACACAAGCCTGCGTCAGCTCTGAAGACCATACCACTCGTCTGGCCGTTCGCTGTATGGGGATTGGATATGGTCGGTCCCTTGAGGACAGGTCGAAGCGGTTTCACACATGTATTGGTAGCAGTCGACAAGTTCACCAAGTGGATTGAGGCTAAACCCATCAAGAACCTTGACGCCAGTACTGCAGTCAGCTTCATCAGAGAACTAACATTCAGATATGGAGTCCCACACAGCATCATCACTGACAATGGGTTGAACTTCGATTCGGAGGAATTCAGAGCGTTCTGCACATCTCAAGGCACACGAGTCGACTATGCTTCAGTTGCCCATCCTCAGTCGAATGGACAAGCAGAGCGGGCCAATGGCTTGATTCTCAAAGGGTTGAAACCCCGACTGATGCGTGACCTCAAGCATGCGGCTGGAACATGGGTCGACGAACTTCCCTCTGTGCTTTGGGGGTTAAGGACCACGCCTAATCGGTCGTCTGGGAGAACTCCATTCTTCTTGGTCTACGGAGCCGAAGCGGTCTTGCCGAGTGATCTGCTCCACAACGCTCCTCGAGTCGAGCTCTACAATGAAGCTGAAGCAGAATAAGCATGGCAGGATGCAGTCGACCTCCTGGAGGAAGAAAGGGAGATGGCTCTGATCCGACCGACCATTTACCAACAGGACTTGCGTCGTTTTCACGCCAGGAACGTGAAGAGTTGAGCCTTCCAGGAAGGAGATTTGGTCCTCCGAGTGGATCAACAGAAACCACACAAGCTTGCTCCTTCTTGGGAAGGACCCTTCATCGTTACCAAGGTTCTCCACAATGGAGCGTACCATCTTTACAACGTCGAGCACGACATTGACGAGCCCCGAGCTTGGAACACGGATCTTCTCCGCCCCTTCTACACTTAAGTATTCACTCGGATGAGTTGTAATAAAAGTACTTCAGTAGTTTATTTATCAAAGACAAGAGCTTTATAATTTTCCTAGTAATTATTATTACTTTTGTCCACATAAAGCAATCCCCCAGTGGGTGGCTTGGCTGCGAATCTGATTCGCCTAAGTCTGTAAAAAATCCTAACCGAGTGGTGAGCCAGCCTCCCACTCGAAGGCTTAGCTGTGAAATCCGTTTCGCCTAAGTTAAACAAAATCCTACCGAGTGGTAAGCCAGCCTTCCACTCGGAGGCTTAGCTGTAGTCCAAGTACTCACCTAAGTTTAATAAAATCCTACCGAGTGGTAAGCCAGCCTTCCACTCGGAGGCTTAGCTGCAGTCCAAGTACTCGCCTAAGTTTAATAAAATCCTACCGAGTGGTAAGTCGGCCTTCCACTCGGAGGCTTAGCTGCAGTCCAAGTACTCGCCTAAGTTCAATAAAATCCTACCGAGTGGTAAGCCAGCCTTCCACTCGAAGGCTTAGCTGCAGTCCAAGTACTCGCCTAAGTTCAATAAAATCCTACCGAGTGGTAAGCCAGCCTTCCACTCGGAGGCTTAGCTGCAGTCCAAGAACTCGCCTAAGTTCAAATACAATGTGCAGTCGCAAGAAGGACGAGGTGCAGGTCGACTGCTACTCTCTCCTCCGAGCTACGCCACAAATACAATGTGCGCTCGCAAGAAGGACGAGGTGCAGGTCGACTGCTACCCTCTCCTCCGAGCTACGCCACAAATACAATGTGCGCTCGCAAGAAGGACGAGGTGCAGGTCGACTGCTACCCTCTCCTCTGAGCTACGCCACAAGTACAATGTGCCTTCTATAAGAAGAACACCTTGAAATCCTACCGAGTGGAGAGCAAACCTCCCACTCGGGGGCTTAGCTGCAGCCCCGTGCTCGCCTAAGTTTTGAAAATCCTAACGAGTGGAGAGCAAACCTCCCACTCGGGGGCTTAGCTGCAGCCCCGTGCTCGCCTAAGTTTTGAAAATCCTACCGAGTGGAGAGCAAACCTCCCACTCGGGGGCTTAGCTGCAGCCCCTTGCTCGCCTAAGTTTTGAAAATCCTACCGAGTGGAGAGCAGACCTCCCACTCGGGGGCTTAGCTGCAGCCCCGTGCTCGCCTAAGTTTTTAAAAACCTACCGAGTGGAGAGCAGACCTCCCGCTCGGGGGCTTAGCTGCAGCCCCGTGCTCGCCTAAGTTTTTAAAACCTACCGAGTGGAGAGGAGACCTCCCGCTCGGGGGCTTAGCTGCAGCCCCGTGCTCGCCTAAGTTTTGAAAAACCTACCGAGTGGAGAGCAAACCTCCCACTCGGGGGCTTAGCTGCAGCCCCGTGCTTGCCTAAGTTTTTAAAATCCTACCGAGTGGAGAGCAAACCTCCCACTCGGAGGCTTAGCTGCAACCCAAGGCCTGCCTAAGTGAATTGAAGAACAAGTCGATTGCAATAAGCACCTCGCTTTAACCTGCAAGAGACATCTCAAACCAAATACGAGCATATTCAAACGTCGACTCCAAGTTCGGACAAATACCTAACGGAACCGAAAAGTGCTCAGGCGCTAAGCCTGTTAAGGTTTATCGTTTACAGAATCACTCGGCATACCGAGGCGAATTTAAAGTGTCGAGCTCAAGAAGTGTTTTACCCCTCCTGTGGAGGGCTGGAAGGTGCAACAAACTCGTCGAGGTCGATCCCATCAGCAATCCGAGTGGCAGTGGCGATGAAGGTTTCCATGAAGGACCAAAAATCGTGCTTCTTGGTGTTAGCCACCCGAAGAGCCGCCAACTTGTCATCTCGCGCATCCTTGCAATGGACTCGGACCAGAGATAAAGCAACATCCGCACCGCACCTGGCAGCAGATTTCTTCCACTCCTGCACTCGACTTGGGACTGTGTTCAATCGAGTCATCAGAGACTCAAGGTCATTCTGGAGCATTTCCCCGGGCCAGAGCGTAGCGTCGATGTGGGAAGTGGCAACCTTCAACCTTGCTAGATAATCAATGACAACAGCAACACGAGATTCTAGCCGAAGCACATTCATGGCAACTTCATCATTCACCAGAGAGTTGATGGGGTCCAGGTTAGGCTCCAGTCGACTAGTCTCCTCTTCAAAGTTTTGGCAAAATTCTGCAAGCACAACCACCGAGTCAAAACAACGGTCGAATGGAAAGATCACTATAAAGATAATTGTCGGGTGCAAAGGATTACCTTCGAGCATGAGGAATAGCTTCTTGGCGAGTCCGCCCAGATAAGCCTCCAGATCGTTCCTCTTCCCCGTCAGCTCATTGGCCTTGTCGTTCAGAGAAACTTTATCGCTTTTTAGTCGACTGACCTCCTTGTTGGCAATGGCAAGAGCAGCTTTCAGATTGGTGTTTTCTTCTTCAAGCTTGGTGACCGAAGCCAACTTCTCGTCTGCGAGTTTGGTCTTCTCTAAAGCTGTTTTCTGCATCTCAGCCAACTCTAGGTCTTTCTTCTTCTGGGCCTCCTTCACTTTGCCTGCAAAATTATAGCAAGATCAGAATTCGAAGCAAATGAGGAGAAAAAGCAGTCCAAAGAATCACCAAACATACCTTTGGTCTCCTCCTTCGCCTTCGCCAAATTCTCCTGGACCAGCTTCAGATCAAGCTCGAGCTGGATATGCTTGTTCTCCATCTCAGTATAGCGAGCTGCAAGGTCGCAGGATTTCTACAAAAACCAATCGACAGGTGTCAAAAACAATTCACTTCCGAGTGACTAAGGAAAAACCATACGTTTCTAAGACTACAGCCGAATACAAACATTCGACCATAGTCTCGGGGACTACACCCAGTGGGTGCACTCAGCGTGCCCCCACTAGTTCTATCAAGGAAGAGTCGATCAGTCGACCAACAACAAAAAAAAAGAGAGGGAAGTGTTCTTTAGACTGTAGTCAACTGCCCGCAGTCGACCACAGTCTCGGGGACTACACCCAGTGGGTGCACTCAGCGTTCCCCCACCGGTCAAGAAATCCATTCGGCATAACCGAATGAAGAAAAAATTCAAAATATAAAGACTATGGTCAACTGCCAGCAGTCCACCATAGCATTGGGGACTACACCTAGTGGGTGCACTCAGCATGCCCCCACTAAATCAGAATTCCAATCGACACACCCACTGGGTGTAAGACAATCACTAAGAATTTCGGAAAAGAAGAATCTTCAGACATCATATCCTAACAGAACAGGCGATGACCGACTGACCTGAACGTTGCTGTGGAGAGCAGAACTGGCGTCATAAGCTGCCTGGCTAGCCTCTCGGATGGCTTTCACCTGCTCCATCATGACTCCCGCCTGGCGTATCGCTTCTTTTGCAGCGCTGGCTTGGTCCTCTGGGACGTAGTGGGTCGAGAAGAGTGAAGGCTGTGCTGCACTCGACGATGCGGGGTGAGCACTCGTCAACGGCACCGCGAAATATACGGTGGGCCGAGTGGTGTTCTCTCCCTCCGCGACCAGTGTCTCGGGTGCTGACACGTCCTGAGTCAACCTGCCAGCAGACGCTTTCCTACTCCTCCTTTGCTTCAGTGGTTCCTCACCATCGTCGTCGTCAGGAAGGGTGATAACAACATCGGATGGAGCTACAGAAAAGAATCAGAATTAGAGACCAAGATCCAATCGACTAAAAGACAGAATTACGAGAGTCATACCAGGTTTTGAGGTAGCAACATCTTCCATCTCATGATCGTCAGCCCTGGCCGAGGTATCAGAAGTAGTAGCACTGCAACTCCAAACATTAGTCGGTTAACTCATGAGTCGACCAAAAATAAACTCACGAAGAGCAAGAAGACCCGGATAGAATTTTTACCCTGATATGGTGGGAATTGACACCTTCATCTTCGGCAAGACCTTCGCCGGTTTCGATGGCGCCATTCGAGATTGCTTCGGAGCCTTCTCAGTCGGCGCCGGAGAAGTGGTCCGAGGGCGCTTGGTCGACTGCGCGACAGTCGCGACCCCCTTACCATGTTCAGCCGCAGGGTCATGGATGAGCTTCGATCGCCTTTCCGCACGAGGCGGTACAACTTCCTCCTCCTCCTCCTCTTGTTCCTCCTCATCAGAATCATCACCGTCATCGTCATCAGCAGCATCAGAATCCCACTCCTCCTGGCTTTCGCCTCCACTTCCTTCCCCCTCTTCAGTCGGCGCCTGAGCTCCATTCGGCATCGAGTATAATTCAGTGATGGCCTGACAGTCAACAAAACAAAGATCAATCGACCAATTTGCAGCAAAGGCAGAATGAGTACAACCAGACTACGAATGAAGATAAAGTGGAGGTACCGAGTCTGGAGTATATGTATTGTCGAGTGGCGGAATCCTTCTGGCCCCCCGAGGGTTGTCCTTATTCCCTGTGACTGCGGCCATCCACCTCTCCAGTGTGGCATCATCGACTACCTCTAGATGAACCCGAGTTTCGTCCTCGGTTCCATAGTACAGCCACATTGGGTGGCCCCGGTATTGAAGTGGTTGGATGCGCCGCCTAAGGAAGACCTCCAGAAGGTCCCCGTCACTCCTTCCCGAACTAACTGAACTACACGTTCCATCCACATTTTCACTTGAGCTTTCTCCTCAGGGAGCACTTTCAGAGATGAGGGCTTGTTCACTCGGTCCATAGAAAACGGAGGGAGACCACTCGACTGTCCCGGCGTCGACTCGTCTTGGCAGTAGAACCAAGTCGACTGCCAGCCTCTGACCGACTCAGGGAGGGTCATGGTCGGAAAGGTGCTCTTGTTCCTCATCTGAATCCCCAGACTGCCACACATCTGAATGACCTTGGTCTTATCGTCGTCTGGACTCGCCTTTTTCATTGTCTGAGAACGACAAGTGAATATGTGCTTGAACAGACCCCAGTGCGGTCGGCAGCCCAGGAAGTTCTCGCACATGGACACGAAGGCAGCAAGGTAGGCGATGGAGTTCGGATTGAAGTGGTGGAGTTGCGCCCCAAAGAAGTTCAAGAAACCACGAAAGAAAGCACTCGAAGGCAGAGAAAATCCACGGTCGACGTGAGTAGCTAAAAGGACGCACTCACCCTCCTGCGGCTGCGGATGCCACTCGTTCCCCGGTAGCCTCGCTGCTCCGTGAGGGATCAAACCCTCGTTGGCCATCTCAGCGAGATCCGTCTCGGTGATGGTCGACCAGATCCAATCCCCTTGGACCCAGCCCTGCGGCAGGCGGGACCTGGGCGAGGAGCCTCCCCGGCTAGTCGCTCTCCCTTTCGCCTTCCCTGTCGCCGTCGCCTTCTTCGCGCACTCCAGAGCCGCCATGTTCTCCTTCACCATTGCTGCCGTTGAAGCGCACGAGGGGTGGTTAGGCAGAGGCGAGAGCAGGCGATGCGAGCGGAGGTGGAGAGGATAGAAGGGGGATTGGAGAAGTACTGTTCAAAAACCCTCGTCGGGCACATTTATAGAGCCGTTTCTGAGTGGATGACAAGTGGGCCCGGGCAATCCTATCACATCCCGAAATAGTTGCGCACGCGTGATACATGGCGAAAAAGATGGCACGGAAATCGAGGTGTCTATGTTCTATCCCATCCGAGCGCCATGGTCCGCTCCGCTTCGCGCGTTCCCCAAAATTCGGATCCCACGAAATCCGCTAACAGCAGATCAATCTGTTAGACGATGGATTTCCTGCGATCCGTCGCTCGGAAGTTTATCAAGTGCAAAAGTTCACTCGACTTAAGAAAGGAATGGATCAAGGCGACTGAAATAAGAGTTGCTGTCATCAACAAGAGATTATTGGTCCAAGACGATACATACCCAGAACACAAAAGCAGGTCGGAAATAATATCAACTCCTTCCTCACTCAAACCTCGATCCATTCGGGGGCTAATGATGAAGTCATGTACCTAGGGTAGGGTCATAGACCTGATCTAAGTACAATACCCAAGGACACCCTCAGAAGAAACTGCCTTCCAGTCGACCAAGAGAGAATTCACTCGACAGACTCGAAGGACTCGACCATGAAGACTCACTTGACCGCCAGGAGATCAAGAGCCATTCTGCATCCAAACGGTCTGTAATTAAGTAGTCTTTATGGCATTTAGAACACTTTATGTAAGACGTTACCAGTAACGCCTAGACTTAATGTACTTTAACCCCTGCATTACTGAGGGCCGGAGGGGTCTGGCGGACACTATATAAGCCACCCCCCTCCTCAGTGTAAAGGGTTCGCACCCCTGTAATCCATACTCATATAATCTAGTCGACCGCCTCCGGGCTCCGAGACGTAGGGCTGTTACTTCCTCCGAGAAGGGCCTGAACTCGTACATCCCTTGCATATACAACTGCTCCATAGCTAGGATCTTGCCTCTCCATACCTACCCCCCATTCTACTGTCAGACTTAGAACCACGACACCCTATGCTTCAGCCATAGGCTCTATCATGTATGCAATGTTGTGTACCAGACATGACGTATGCTTATCAATAAGCTTGGCAGGTAGGTACCAAAGTAATCCAGGAGTGGATCACTGGACAGCGGTCAAGAACATCCTGAAATACCTGAAAAGGACTAAGGATATGTTTCTCGTTTATGGAGGTGACAAAGAGCTAGTCGTAAATGGTTACGTCGATGCAAGCATTGACACTGATTCGGACGATTCTAAATCGCAAACCGGATACGTGTTTTTATTAAACGGTGGAGCTGTAAGTTGGTGCAATTCTAAACAAAGCGTCGTGGCGGGATCTACATGCGAAGCGGAGTACATAGCTGCTTCGGAAGAAGCAAATGAAGGAGTCTGGATGAAGGAGTTCATTTCCGATCTAGGTGTCATACCTAGTGCATCGGGACCAATGAAAATCTTCTGTGACAATACTAGTGCAATTGCCTTGGCAAAGGAATCCGGATTTCACAAGAGGACCAAGCACATCAAGAGACACTTCAATTCCATCCGGGACCAAGTCTAGGTGGGAGACATAGAGATTTGCAAGATACATACGGATCTGAATGTTGCAGACCCGTTGACTAAGCCTCTTCCACGAGCAAAACATGATCAACACCAAGACTCCATGGGTGTTAGAATCATTACTGAAAGTGCTAGTATCGACTAGAGGGGGGGGGGGGTGAATAGGCAATTTTTATGAAAGTCTTCAAAACTTAGAAGTTTCGAAGACAAACAACAGAAATGACCTAGTTGATATGCAGCGAAAGATAAACTACCATAAGCAAGCCATAGTCAAATATGCAATGATGTGAAAGTACAGGACTAATAGCAGCTAAGTAGTAAGGATCAGGATGGAAGATAGTGTGAAGCCAATCAACAGTAGTAGTCAAGCAATGAAGTCAAACAGATATACATATAGGCAGTGACTTCACGAAGACAAACTTAAGTAAAGGATGGAAAGGGATAGAACCATTCGCTTGTTGAAGACACAGGATTTGTTGGACCAGTTCCAGTTGCTGTGACAATTGTACGTCTGGTTAGGGAGGCTGAGATTTAACTCAGAAGACCGTGTCTTCACCTTATTCCCCTTGAGCTAAGGACACCTAGTCCTCGCCCAATCACTCTGGTAAGTCTTCAAGGTAGACCTCCAAACCTTCACAGACTTTGTTCACCGGCAATCCACAATGACTCTTGGATGCTCAGAACGCGACGCCTAACCGGCTAGAGGATTCACAGTCCTCAAGTGTAATAAGTCTTCAGGTCACACAGACAGAAAGACTTCAGTGATGCCTAACACTCTTTGGCTCTGGGTGTTTGGGCTTTGTCCTCGCAAGGATTTCTCTCTCTCAAATGCTTCGAGGTGGGTTGCTCTCAAACGACAAAAGCCGTGCACTAACTCTGAGCAGCCACCAATTTATGGTGTAGGGGGTGGGCTATTTATAGCCACAAGGCAACCCTACCTGATTTGTCTGAAATGACCCTGGGTCACTAAGGAACTGACACGTGTTTCAACGGTCAGATTTCAAACACACGCGGCAACTTTACTTGGGCTACAAGCAAAGCTGACTCATCCAGCTCTGGATAAGATTTGCTCTCATTGTCTTCGCTCGAAGACATCGGATTTGGGTTGAGCATCACTTTAGTCACTCTAACTTAGTTCACTTGGACCCCACTTAACAGTACGGTGGTTCCTATGACTCAACAAAGAAGAAAAGGAAACAATGAAACCACACAGTCTTCGCGCTCCATAGACTTCACGCAATGTCTTCTCATGTCATAGTCTTCAATATGAATATCTTCTCATACCACCATTGTCTTCAATGTCTTCATACATTTTTAGGGGTCATCTCCGGTAGGTAAACCGAATCAATGAGGGACACTACCTGCGTTATCCTGCAATTCTCACAAACGCATTAGTCCCTCAACCAACTTTGTTGTCAATACTCTAAAACCAACTAGGGGTGGCACTAGATGCACTTACAATCTCCCCCTTTTTGGCAATTGATGACAAACTGGTTGAAGTTTTCAACGGGGATAAAGTATGTGAAATTGTAAAGGATAGGGAATTGTCTTCATAAGTAGCAAGGGCTCCCCCTGAAGATGTGCATATAAGTAATTTGCTTTTGGAATGCAAATGCACATGGCAGGTTGTACTTGTGGAGATCCACTTCAACTTATGAAGATAATTCATCATGCATGAAATGATATAGCAAATAGAGTGACATGCATAATGAAAAATGGACGTCTGCAGAATGATCTAAGTGCGGAAGTTATCATCGCATCATAGTAAAGCAAATAAGTAGCAGATGACCATCAAGTTTAGGTGTTACAACTCAAAGAACCAAATGTTTTAAAAAGCAAGAGTTGTAAGCACGAGGCAAAATATACTGCAACCGCCCATATGAACCCGCTTGAAGACTGTCAACTCATACGCTTCTCCCCCTTTTATCAGTAAGGACCAAAAAGGTTTGAAGACATAGAGCATCTACTCATTCTCATGAGCAGGTGAAGCAGCAGGGTTATCGTCGTTGGTTGGCGGTGCAGACGAACTTGGTGCAGTGTTGATGCGTGCAGTAGTAGGAGGTGGTGAAGTAGCATCATCTTCGTCATCGATCACTCTGGCATTGACAGTTGCCGCGGAGGTAGAATATTCAGAGTCTTCAAGAGGTGGAGTGCGACGTAGGACAACAGTCCATGGAGGAGTGGAGTCAAACTGGAATCTTTCATTGAAGCCATCGTCTTGAAGATCTGCTTCAGCACTAAGCAGGGTCAAGCTCTTCCATGATCGCCGGCAAGTTTCGTGAGCAACAAAGGCATTCTTGGTGGCAAGGTTACGAATGCGATTGAAATCCACCAAGAGGCTTTGCATCTGTCTCTTGAGCCAAAAGTGATGTTTATCCTGTTTCTGATGAAGGGCCACAAGAAGTTCTCGGTCATTGAGAACGCGAGAACGCTTCCGAGGCCTTTGGGCAATGGTGCTTTCAGTGGCTTCAGTAGGTGCTCGATGAGGCAGACGAGTATTTCCAGGCAATGGATAGATTCGTGTTGCTGCTTGAACACCTTCAATGGGTTGAGTGAAGCTTTGGTGCTCGGCATTCTGAAGACAAAGAGGCTTCTTGGCAGGGTCAGAGTATATGGCTTCAACTGACATATCAACCTCTGGTAAAAAGATTAGATGATTGCGAGCAGATGGTTGATAGTTGACAGATGAGTGTCGCTTGATGAGGCGCATGACCCATGGAGCATAAAACTTCAGACCAAACAGATCAGATCCAGAAGCAGCAAGTTGCCTGATGAAGAATTCTTGAGTATTGAAGCTGATGCCATTGAGAATGTAGAAGACCAAAGTCTTCATAGCTCCTTCAAGCTTGGCCGCTGATGAATGTCCTTTGATAGGCCATAGAGTTCGCCTGATAATATGATATATTGTGCGTGGCAGATACTCAAGGTCTTCAACAAAGAACTCTGTTGGATATTCAGCGTCAGATGGCAAGGGCTTCATCATGCTCAACATCTATCTCATGTTGGGTTCTGGCTTATGGAAGATGCTCTCCAATGCATTGCGGTGTAGCTGACAATCAGGCTCATATAGCTCGCCAGGAGCGGCTAGCCCTGTAAGCTCAATGATGTCAAGAGCTTTGGCTTCATGATGAATGTTTCCGGTCATCCATTCGAGGACCCATGTCTTGATATCTCTGTTGTAGCCGCGAATGTGTAGATTAGCATAGAATTGAAGCAATAGCTCTTCATTCCAGTCTTCTTTGTCTGTCACAAAGTTGAGCAGACCAGCATCACGAAAGCAATCAAGTGCTTCTTCTAAGCACGACAGTCCAGCAATGGCTTCAGTGTCGAGGCGCATATGAGGGAAAATGCAGCCTTGATCATACAGAACGCAGGAGTAATAGCTTCGCTGTTGATAGCTCCAGAAATGATCTGATGATATCCTTCGCTTTGAGTAAGGGTTCTTGGCGCTGTCAAAGAAGGTATTGTGGCTTTTGAAGCCATTAGCATTGAAGGACCCTGGTGAGTTTGCAGTACCTAGAAACCTTGGCAGTCTTGGCTTGGGCTTCTGGACCTGAGGCCTATTCCCAACATGATAATCAAATTGAGGTCCAGAGGCAGTAGGCGGAGGTACCAGAATGGGCCATCGAACAGTGGTTAGCTGACCATGGCTGTATGCTTGCTCAACTGTATGGGGCCTTGGTGGCGGAACTGGAGCAGTGGCAACGGCTGAGGCTTCAGGCTACACAACAGGTGCTTCAGGAGCAGTGGCCTCATTAGCTTCAGGTGCAGTGGCCTCATTAGCTTCAGGCACACTAGTTGGTTCAAGCTCCACATTAGCGTCAGCCATGACAACGTCATCAGCTTCATTGTCATTTGTGGTGGCAGCTTCAACATTTTCAACCTCCTCTTGATGAACAGGAGGGTCGGGCACTGGCACGTTCACATCAGGAACAACTTCTTCAATAACTGGGGGAGTAGGGACACGTACGTCTTCTTGATTCTCTTCGGCTTATGCAGCCAGAATGTCTTCAGCAACTTGGGCTTCAGACATGGAGACATTCACAGTTGGAGTGGGTTCAGAAAATACTTGACGTGCAACAGGTTGGTGTTGCACTTCTCCTTTTGGAACGCACGACAGAGGGACTTGAGGCCTTTATCCTTTGCGAAGCCTGCGAAGTGCTGGCAACGCCTTTGGAGATGGAGTTGGCTGGGCCTCAAAGTCTTCATCTTCTTCTTGCACGGGTGGTGTAGCTTGTTGTTGTTGTTGGGGAGTACTTGGGGAGTTTTGTTGATGTGGGTGATCAGCCCACGATGTATCCTGAGCAATTGGCGTCACAGGACGACCAAGGCTGATGAGTTCGCTATTCGTAAGAACAGGCGATGATACCATGTTGTGTTCGATCTGAGGAAGAACTTCATCATCTTCAACATTGTCATCATGACAAATGTCTTCAGCAGCGGTGGGTTCAGCTGCTGGAGTATCTTCAGCTTCATGAGCCTCTGTGGAAGCAGGCTCATGAACTATCATCCTTCTTTCTTGATGTTCTGACGCATGGCGAACCACTAAAATTGGTTCAACAACTAAGGGCTCTGTGGGAGCAGCCCTAGTCTTCTCGGTCTTGTGCTTCTTCTTGGAGGGAGCGGTATCAGAGGCTTCAGTATTCTTCCTCTTTCTGGCTTCAGCCTCGGCAGCCCTTGTCTTCTTCTGTTCTAAAGCGGTTGTGGTGACCTTTGGCTTCGAGCCAGTCATGCTGCTTGGGAAGATAATGCGAGGGGCTTCTTGGCTTGAAGGTGCAGGCAAGTCAGCAGGAAGCTTCTTCTTTTTCTTTGCAGCCATCCTGGGGTCAATGCCAGGACGGCCAAGTGACTTGCGCTTCTCAGCCTCATTGTAGGCAAGCACACACTTATCAGCCAAACTCTTCATGCGCTCACGAGAGCCTTGAGCTTCTTGGCGCTTCTTCAGAAAAGCTTCTTTAAGCTCATGCAGCATGACCTTGAAGTTTTTGACGTCTTGAACACTGAGCTTCGCCACATGCTTCTTGAATTGAGCCTTCTCATATTCAAATTTGTTCTTCAGCTCAACGATGCGCTGAGCAAGAGCTAGCTCAGAAGCAATGGCGCCATTGAAAGAGACGCTGAGGCCAATGTGAACCTGCAAATCTTCAAAGCTTAGATTGGGGGTGTTGAACCACTCATCAATGAAGTTATGGATGATTGCCACATAAAAGAGAGGCAAGTTGTTGAAGATTTCTGCTTCTTCCTTGCTCTTTATCACTTGCTCAAGGGCATCATCAGCAAGATCTTCATCACTGGACAGATCAATGGGTTCTTCACGTAGAATGGCGGCAGGAGTCAAGGCTTGATCAGTATGCCTGACAAGTTGCTTTTTCTTCTCCGTCTTCTTGGAGATACGGGATTGATCTTCAGACTGCACACTGGCTTCAGGAGGTGCAGTGGCCAGAGGCTTCGCACGTAAAGCTTTTGGAGGTGCTGATTTAGAAGCCTTTAGCTTCTTTTGATTCTGCGGCTTCGGAGGAGGAGCTGGGGCTTCATCAGTGTCAGCATCATTATCAGAATGGTCTACTCTGGCACCCTGAACCAAGATGTAGGTGATGAGGCCGTCAAGGTTAGAGAAGGGGCCGATGACATTGGGTTCTGCATCACGAGAGCCGTCAGCACGAGGAGCAGAGGGACCATGGTTGAAGTCTAGTCCCAATGACTTCTTGTTTTCCTTGGCCGAAGCCTTTGCATGTTGGAAGTTGTGCTTGAAGGGAGCATCATCACGACACCAGAGTAATAATGTGGGATCGGTATTCTCAGGCTGAGGTCCATGGACCATGCAAGGATAGAAATCTTGTGCAATAGCTTCAGCTCTGTTCTTGGGTTGAAGGCCTCGATAGAGAATATCGCCCCAAGGACTCTTGATAGCATTCTTCTCTGCATATTCCTTGGTCACGAACTTGTACTTGAACCATTCTTCAGCCCAATAGCGTTGAATCCATTGGATTCATGTCTTGCGCTGATGATAAGTCTCTTCAGGATCTGTCTTGTAGAGCTCTGCAAGGTCATCAGGCAGATCTTTGGATGTTCCTACTTGGCGCTGTCTGCCACCCTTCCTTGCTGATTTTTCTGCAGCCATGAACTTCAAACTAAATGGCTTCAATATGTTCAATGGCTTTAGAGACTTTCGCTTGCTGGTCAAGCAGGAACTGGCTTCAGGAGAATTGATATGATGCTGTAAGTATTCTGCAAACGAATGCCGACTATGAGAACCAAGGGATTCTCCCACGGACATGTACCTGTGACAGCATTAGAGATGCGAGGGAAGGAGAAGAGGTCATATGCATTCTCAGAAGATTTTGAAGATAAATCAGTTTGAAGACATTGACCTCATGATGCGAAGACATTCACTTATATGAGGTGAGTTGGTTCCAGATTTGTACCAATCCATGAATAAGTACAAGTGAGGAATCAAACTAGATAGAAAATCTAAGTGAATAGACTAGGCATTATGAGATGCAGACAGAATAGATCTAACATTGAGTAGGTAGAAACCACTTTAGGTAAATAGGATGAATCTATGAAGATCAAAAAGGTGGTAAAATAGAATTATAATTACCGCACGAAGAACTGCTAGATGGGATGAATAGGAGACCGAGCAGTTCAACCCACCGTGCCCTAACTTGGCAACGGAGGACACCTACGGCGACGACGGAGAGGACGATATCCGCGACCGGCGTGAGGACGGCGTCGGAGAAGTCGCGGCAGCTAAGCGCTTCGTCGCCGGCGTCATCGAGAGCTAGCGGTGGCGCTAGGGTTTTGACGAGGTGGAGAGGTGGAATAAGGATTTCTTTACCGCAGGGGACAAGTATTTATAAGTAGGTGAGCGGCACAACGCAATTACGCTGGTGCCCCTGGCGGTTCACATCTGAGGGGCACGTGGCAAGCATGCAACATACTCAGAGTTCTCCCACATTCCCACGCCCGCCAGGCATGTCGGAGAGTTGTTCCGGCTTCTCCGGATTTCAACAATAAAGATAAGTCATTTAAAACAAATTTAATGTTTGTCTCTTTGCCTTCTGCAGACTAGGACGCAGAGAAGACATTCGACAGTTTCAATAGAATGCATATGATTTGGACAGATAGAGTTTGAGATAGAAAGCATAGAGAGGTTAGGGTCCGATCACATTCACTTAGTTCAAAAGATTCAACTTGAAGACATAGCTATAAGTGAATGATGTAGAGGACAAAGCACTAGTATATATATATGCAATCAAATCGTCATAGCGCAGAAAATCATGAAGATAAATTGAAACTGAAGACAAACCAAATGCGAAGTCTTTGCAAAAGTAACGCCATGAGTGAAACACTTCAAACAGAGAAATTTGGTGGTGGCGTTACCCACCGTATAGGAAGTATTAGACACAGACATGGCGCACAATTATTGTGGCGCTCCGAAGTCAAATTCCATGTTAATGTATTCACACTCAGAGCGTAAATCTTCATTGATTGAAGATATACATTACTTTGTGTGTTGCACATCTAAGTCATCAACATGCATAAGTGTTAGGATGTGTGTCTGATCACAGGACATTAGAGGATTCCAAGATATTTAGCTCACACCGTAACTTGCAAAACCTTTTCTCATCCAAGGGCTTTGTGAAGATATCTGCAAGTTGCTCTTCAGCGTTGACGTGAATGATATCGATATCTTTTTTCATGACATGATCTCTGAGAAAGTGATGACGAATTTCGATGTGCTTTGTCTTCGAGTGTTGGACTGGATTGTTGGCTATCTTGATGGCACTCTGGTTGTCACAGAAGAGAGGTACTTGTTTCAGGTTGATGCCATAGTCCTTGAGAGTTTGCTTCATCCATAGAAGCTGAGCACAACAGGATCCAGCAACAATGTATTCAGATTCAACAGTTGAGAGTGATACACAATTCTGCTTCTTTGAAGACCAACAGATAAGTGATCGACCAAGAAAGTGACATGTGCCTGATGTAGACTTGTGATCCACCTTGTCACCAGCATAATCAGCATCCGAGAATCCAACCAAATCAAATTTTGAGCCCTTGGGATACCATAATCCGAGTGTTGGGGTGTAAGCCAAATATCGAAGAATTCGCTTCACAACTAAGTGATGCAATTCCTTTGGTGCCGCTTGGAATCGAGCACACATGCGAACACTAAGCATAATATCTGGCCTAGATGCACATAGATGAAGTAAAGAACCAATCATGGAGCGGTATACCTTTTAATCAAACTCTTTACCATTGTCGTCGGGACCAAGGTGGTGTTTGGCTGGCATTGGCGTCGTGTAGCCTTTGCAGTCTTCCATTCCAAACTTCTTCAGACAATCTTTGAGGTATTTTTCTTGAGATATGAAGATGCCATTGCTTTGCTGACGAATTTGAAGACCAAGGAAGAACTTCAGTTGTCCCATCATGGACATCTGATATTGCTCTTGCATCATGTATCCAAACTCATCACTATACTTCTGGTTGGTGCAGCCGAAGATAATGTCATCCACATATATTTGGCACACAAATAGTTCGCCATCATATGTCTTCGTGAAGAGAGTGGGATCGAGGGATCCTGCTTTGAAGCCTTTGCTCTTCAGGAAGTCTTCGATCGTATCATACCATGCGCGAGGAGCCTGTTTGAGGCCATACAGTGCTTTGTTTAGCTTGTACACCATATCAGGATGTTTTGGATCTTCAAAGCCAGGAGGTTGAGCGACATATACTTCTTCTTCAATCTTGCCATTGAGAAATGCACTCTTCACATCCATTTGATATATCAATATGTTGTGATGATTAGCATAGGCTACCAGTATGCGAATAGCTTCAAGCCTAGCAACAGGAGAAAATGTTTCATCGAAGTCAATTCCTTCAACTTGAGTATATCCTTGAGCCACAAGACATGCTTTGTTTCTGACGACTTGACCATGCTCATCTTGCTTGTTTCGATATATCCATTTCGTTCCAATAATGTTATGCTTACGAGGGCCAGGTCGCTTGACAAGTTCCCAAACATTATTCAGCTTGAACTGTTGAAGTTCTTCTTGCATGGCTTGAATCCATTCAGGTTCCATAAAAGCTTCAGCAACTTTCTTGGGTTCTGATATTGACACAAATGAAAAGTGCCCACAGAAGTTTGCTAGTTGTGTTGCTCTTGAGCGAGTAAGAGGACCAGGTGCATTGATGCTGTCAATTATCTTCTCGATTTGTACTTCATTTGCAACACGAGGATGAACAGGACGAAGACTTTGCTCTTGCTGATCATTGTCATCATTGGGAGGATTGTCTTTGGTCTGAGCATTGTCTTCAGGTTGATTTGGTGCAGAGATGATAAGTTCCTCTTCAGGCTGTGCTTCAGTAGGAATGATTTCACTAGTTCCCATCAGCTTGATAGATTCACTTGGAGAAGCTTCATCTAGTGTACTTGGCAGGAGTTCTCTTTGTGAACCATTAGTTTCATCAAATTTCACATCCACAGTTTCGACGATCTTATAGAGAAAGAGGTTGAAAACTCTGTAGGAGTGTGAGTCCTTTCCATAGCCAAGCAAGAAGCCTTCGTGAGCCTTAGGTGCAAATTTTGACTTGTGATGGGGATCCTTAATCTAGCATCTAGCTCCAAATACTCTGAAGTAACTGACATTTGGTTTCTTGCCAGTAAGGAGCTCATAGGATGTTTTGTTCGGAAGCTTATGGATGTAGACACGGTTGATGATGTGACATGCTGTATCAATAGCTTCAGGCCAGAACTTTCTTGGTGTCTTGTATTCATCTAGCATTGTTCGAGCCATCTCAATGAGGGTTTTGTTTCTGCGCTCAACGATGCCATTTTGCTGAGGTGTGTATGGAGCAGAGAACTCATGAGTGATTCCCATTGTATCCAGATACAGATCAAGTCTTGTGTTCTTGAATTCAGTGCCATTGTCACTTCTGATATGCTTGATCTTCACGCCATAATTGTTCATTGCTCGATTTGCGAAGTGCCTAAAGACATCTTGCACTTCAGTCTTGTAAAGAATTATATGAACCCATGTGTATCTTGAGTAGTCATCAACAATGACGAAGCCATAGAGACAGGTAGTTGTTGTGAGGGTGGAGTAGTGAGTAGGTCCAAATAAGTCCATGTGTAACAGCTCGAAGGGTTGAGATGTTGTCATGATTGTCTTCGAGAGGTGCTTTGCCCTTGTCATCTTTCCAGCTTCACAGGCACCACACAGATGATCCTTCTTGAACTTGACATCCTCGATGCGAATGATATGCTTCTTATTGACAAGTGAGTGTAAGTTCCTCATGCCAGCATGTCCTAGCCTTCGATGCCAGAGCCAGCATTCTGAAGCTTTTGTGAGAAGACATACGGCAAGCTGTGGACCTGCTGAGAAATCTACCATGTATAGATCATCTTTCCTATATCCTTCAAAGACTAGAGACTTGTCAGATTCCATTAGTACAAGGCAACGATATTTTCCAAATAGCACAATCATGTTTAAGTCACAAAGCATTGAGACAGACATTAAGTTGAACCCAAGGGATTGAACAAGCATCACTTTATCCATGTGTTGATCCCTAGAGATTGCAACTCTACCTAGACCCAATACCTTGCTTTTACCAGTGTCAGCAAATGTGATTTGACTCTTGTCGGATGGATGTAAGGTTGAGTCCATGAGAAGACTTCGATCACCAGTCATATGACTAGTGCATCTGCTGTCAATAATCCATTCTGAAGCTTTTGGTGACATGCCCTACAGTGCAGTTAGGAGGATAGGCTTCACAAGGTATATTGTGAAGCATAAGCATTTGACGCACACTAGGATTATCACAGCTTAGATCAAGATTAGAACACACAGTATGACAGATAAGAGATTCATATGTGGAATACATAGTAAGTCATTTTATCATGCGTCCCTTTATGTTTTAGTTCCCCAGCAATAATATTGGACGCCTTTGATTGCTGGCTGGAGACCACATTCTGCAAAAGAGAGTTAATTCTTCTTCACCACCCACATTTTCAGGGGTGGCTTAGAAGCAATGAGTCTAAGTGCAACATCTGAGAATTTCGGCTTTGAAGTCCTAGCAAATAGCCTTGCAGGAGATGAATGATACTCATCTGAATGAGCAGAAAAGTTCTTAGTTCTATGAACATAGCAATTTGAGGACACATGCTCATATTCATGAGCCTGAGTATGATTTCCCTGCAAAACATTGGCGTTAGGGTGACTCAAGTGAGTCCTGTGTTCGTATGAAGCCGTTGGACCATATGATGCCTTTGGTCTGGGGTTTGTCTTCTTCCCTGGTGGTGTCATGATGACATTCACTGGAAGATTCTCAAGGCAGCTTTTGGGAACCCAGATCTTCTTCATAGGAGGTCCATTCCTGTAGTTAGTACCAATATACCTGGCAAACACTTCACCATTCTGATTTTTGAACAGTTTATAGTTTGCATCAAAGGATTCATCAATGATAATAGGATTAGCACTGGTAAATCCAGTTAAAGTGGATGGATCCACTGAAGGTTCCTTTGCAGCAACCCAAGTGGTTTTGGGATATTGCTCAGGCTTCCAGTAGGAACCATCAGCATTCATTTTCCTCTCAAACCCAACACCCTCTTTCCTAGGGTTTCGGTTCAGAATCTGCTTTTTGAGGACATCACAGAGTGTCTGATGTCCCTTCAAACTTTTGTACATCCCTGTTTCAAGAAATGTCTTCAACATAGCATTTTCATCAGCAATAGTAGTGGTATCGTCCGTAGAGGGGTTAGTAACCACATCAGTAGTTGAAGACAATGAAACAGCAGCAGCAGTGGAACATTCAACAACATATGTAGCGTTATCACGCTCAATGCATTTTAGACATGGTGGTTCAAATCCATCCTGAGCGGGACTGATCTGTTGAGCGCGAAGTGACTCATTCTCTTTTTGAAGATCTTCATGAGTCGCTTTCAATTTCTCAAGCTCTTGCTTCCTTTGAAGATAATCATAGGAGAGCTTTTCATATGTGGTTGAGAGCGTCTCATGAAGACTTTCAAGTTCTTGGTACTTAGCATGAACATTTTTTATGTCTTCTACTAAGGACTGTGTCGGTGTCAAAACTGGCGGATCTTGGGTAGGGGGTCCCGAACTGTGCGTCTAGGCGGATGGTAACATGAGACATGGGACACGATGTTTTACCCAGGTTCGGGCCCTCTTGATGGAGGTAAAACCCTACATCCTGCTTGATTGATATTGATAATGTGGGTATTACAAGAGTAGATCTACCACGAGATCAAGGAGGCTAAACCCTAGAAGCTAGCCTATGGTATGATTGTTGTAATGGTTGTTGTTGTGTCCTACGGACTAAAGCCATCCGGTTTATATAGACACCGGAGAGGGCTAGGGTTACATAGAGTCGGTTACAATGGTAGGAGATCTACATATCCGTATCGCCAAGCTTGCCTTCCATGCCAAGGAAAGTCCCATCCGGACACGGGACGAAGTCTTCAATCTTGTATCTTCATAGTCTTGGAGTCCGGCTGACGATGATAGTCCGGCTGATGATGATAGTCCGGCTATCCGGACACCCCCTAATCCAGGACTCCCTCAGTAGCCCCCGAACCAGGCTTCAATGACGATAAGTCCAGCACGTGTGTAGTCTTCGGCGTTGCAAGGCGGGTTCTCCTTTAAGTTCCATGTACCTGCCGAACAGTGTCCGGCTTCTTTATAAATGTCGCGCTTCTTGGCTTCCACGCCCAATAATGGCCTTCTTCCACGCGTCGCGCGAATGCGAAAAGCCAGGGTATCTTTTATGTTTTACCCCCTAGTTGCGCAAATAACCTGCCTACAAGAGAGGCAGGAATCCAGATCCAATTCACACCATCTTTCTCCCGCGAGTACTCATCGGAGCGCTTCTTAACCAAAAATCCATTCCATCATGGACCGTTGACGCGGCTCCTCTTCTCACGCTCCCAGTCCTTTGCCAGGAGATTGGAGGAGATGCTCTGTTCCGCACAGCGAGCTGGTGACGCTCCAAGCGGAGGGATATCTTCCTCCGGCCTTTATGGTTCCGGTTCGAGCCGGGCTGGCCACCTACAAAGGTGGGAAGCAAGCGGATGCCACCCCTAGTCCCTCTAAAGGGGAGCGGGTATGCTTCATCCCTTATCTAATAAGGGGGCTTGGATTTCCTGTACATCCGTTCCTCCGCGGGCTCCTGGAGTTCTACGGACTCCAGCTCCATCACCTAACGCCCGCCTCTATTCTGCATATAGCGGGTTTCGTTGCTCTTTGCGAGCTATTCCTGGGCGTCGAGCCCCATTTCACGCTGTGGAAGAGGCTATTCTGCCTCGTACCCCGCTCTTACGAGGGGTCAATATATCAAGTGGGCGGTGCAGAAATATGGCGCATCGCCGGGACCGGATGTCTATCCGGAACCCCTAGGTAGGCATCCGAAGACTGGCCTTCGGAATGGTTTTATATAGAAGACGCTCCATTGCCGGGCCCAATTCGGATCGGCCTCCCTGAGTTTAGCGACGCTCCTCTGAAGAAACGCCTAAGTTGGCGCCCGCGGAGCCCTCAGCTGGAGGAAGACAAGAGCGTCCATTATTTGATGGGCCGGATAAAGTTGCTGTCCCATTCCGGATTGACCATGATCGGAGTCATGGCCACGTGCATTATGCGGGGGGGTGCAGCCGCTGCAATACAGGGGCCACCCAATGTGGGATTTCAACAGGGAGGACGATGCCACCCGCCATGGCCGTAAGTGGCCGGGATCGGCCGAGGATCTGGTGAAGATTCTGTCTGGCCTGTACAAGGGGGAGAAAGAAGACTTCCTCCGTACGAGCCCATTGAATGGGTTTTCCATGAATAACCCTCGGAGCTGGGTAAGCGGACGTTTATTCATCCGACCCATGCTTTTAAAGACGAGTACCTTACTCTGCGATTTTGACGCAGGAACTACGCCGGGATGTGGAGGACATTCATAGTCCGGCTCCACAACCCGAGGATCTGGGAAGATCCCTTGATCTGACCTCCGAAGAGGATCCGGATATAAAGGTGGAGCTAATTGATGGGGTGTTCCACCAGCTCAGCATGGACAATGCTTTAGTCGCCATTACGGCCGACTACCCCGGCTTGTCACCGGCTTCCCAGGTACTTATGACCAAATTCCTAACACCATTATTCCATCTTCGTGCATTTCTGACCACCGTATACAACGGTGTCCTGCAGGCAGTGCCTTCAAGGCAGGAAGCCAAACCCACGGCGGCTGACCAACAAGGGTCAGTCCGGCCCAGCAGGCGGAAGAGGAGCGCGGCGCGAATTGAAACGTCGCCGCAAAGGTATAGCTCATGGTTCGTTATTTAGAACAACGTTCCTAGGAAGCGTTTTAGTGCTTATAACTTTTGTAGGAGAAAAAGCGCCCGCCGGACTGCGGGCGTAGAGGTTGCCAACCCAGCCTCTATCAGCCAAGCTCCAGCGCCTGGTCCAGAGGGGGAGGCGAGCGCAAGGCGCGAGCCGGATACTCCTCCAACGGAGGATGCCGACAGACTGTCCGCCACCAAATCTGAGGTGGAGAGCGCCATGAACCACAGGCGCCGCCGGACAGTTTTTCGTGACGCGTGCTTCTCCCCTGAGGCGTTGAATGCCTTTAACGCGGGGGACGCGCACCTCCGTGCCGCTCAAGATGGTTTGACCAGAGCCACGGAGCAGTATGTAAAAGACATACGGGTAAGAGATTTTAATAGTTGTATATGCCAGTAGCCCCCGAGACTTAAAGTAGTTGTATTAACTGATTTAAGGATCATTTGAACTATAGGATCTTACAAAGAAGAATACCCAACTGTCTCAGGAGCTGCAAGAGTGTAAGGCCCAACTTGAAGCCGCACTCACTGCCGCAGGAGGAAACACAGGGACCTCTCCTGGTAACACATTATTTAAAAAGATAAGTAGTGTTTGGCCTGTGCGCAAGTCTGATAATGACGTTGCAGGTGCTGCCGGACAAGATCCGGACAGGCAAGAACTTCTGCGCCAGCTGAAGGCCGGCGAGAGGGTGCTGCATAAGGTGCAACATGAAAGGAACAAGCTCCAGGATGCCCATGCCCAGCTTGGAGAAGAGCTGAAAGGCGTTCGGGCCGAGCTGTCTGGCTCCGTTAAGAGAATCAGCGGCTTCGTCGCGGCATCTATAGTAAGTGCTTGAGCGAACTCCTTTGAAAAGAAGAGTTCGGCCAGGAAGTCAATTGACAAAATATGTCTGTAGGTATACTCACAGGTCGCCCTGCGGAGGAGATGCCCGTATCAACGGGTGATCAACTTCCGAGCTGTTGCAACTGATCGAACGAGTTCGGCAGGCAATGAGCGGCGTCATCCAGGCTTTATGGCCAGCCTTCTCCCTACCCGAGGGCCTTGAGGAGCTTGCGGAGAAGCTTCAGGGAGTGCGGCAGCGCTTCCGTTTATGGAAGATTTCAGCCTGCCGCCAAGGTGCCAGGGAGGCCTGGGCCATGGTGAAGACGCGGTACAAGAAGGCGGATCCCAACCACATGGCCGAGGTCGGACCTGTGGGGCCCGATGGGAAGGAGATCCCTGTGAGTTTAGTATACAGCCAAGTAGAGTTGGTCGCTAAATTTTCCCAACGGGACTGTAAATTAGACAGCCTATTAGACGGGATTGAGGAGGAATACAATCAGTCGATTTGACAATGTATTGTAAAATGACATGTAAAATGCCTTCTAGCCGGATTGTAGATCGTATGTCTTTGCCGACCTTTTCGCTTCAACCTCGGGACCCTAGAGTCCGGAGTGTGTCCGAATACCTTCTCGGTTAAGAAACAACCGGGGCATGCATGGAGACCAGGCGTAGGGGTCATTAGTGCTTTATCAGACAAGTGCCCAACTAGTTATGTTATATTACATGGTTAGTAAGAAACATCTTCCAGGGAGAATAGTTCCGTTAAGGGTTCCTTTCCTCTGGGAGGCATGCCCTAAAGTGCATATCCGGACTGCTAAAAGAGCAGGATAACATCTGGGGGCAGGTAAATAAATTGATAAAAAATCATCTTTCAAATCACCGACCGAATATTCCCTTAAGAACGCTAGCTTTCGGCTTCACCCAGTCTGAGGTACACATCCGGCTGACCCGGCAATAACAATCGCAGAGGTGCTCCCTTTACCTCCTAGCCGAACAATCGGGAACGTAGGGGTAAGCACAGGAGCTAGGCAACCCAGCTTGGCCAAAACTTAAGTCATATCGATGCATATATTGGTGAATAAAAGGTACACGTGGAAGTTTGACACGCGTGCTGGGCATGAAGCCCTTATAATTAAGCTTCTGGTAAAGAAGCCCCCAGGTATAATGAGTGCGGATAGCACATCAATTGCGTGCAAACGATGCGCAAGTAAGCCTTTTAAGGCTGTGATGAATAGGGGTGAGAGAAAAAAGAGAAACAAAAGACAGCTGAAGTGTAAAAAATTTGGACGGGGGAAAGGGACGAACTCTTAGTCCGGCGCTAGGCATAGAATCTTCGGAGGCGGGCTGCGTTCCATGGGTTCGGCTCGAGTCGGTTATCCGACGCATTTCATAGACGGTATGCTCCGCCGGTCAAGGCTTGATCGATGATGAAGGGGCCTTCCCATTTGGGCTTGAGCTTGTCCTTTTTCTTGTCCGGCAGGCATAGAACTAGTTCGACAACATTGTAAGTCTTGGCCCGTACTTCTCTGCTTTGGTATCTTCAAGCCTGCTGCTGATAGAATGCGGAACGAGCCTTGGCGACATCGCATTCTTCCTCCAATGCGTCCAAGCTGTCCTGCCGATCCAACTCGGCTTCTATTTCTTCGTACATGCGCACTCGAGGTGAGTCATGAATGATGTCACAGGGCAAAACTGCTTCTGCGCCGTATACCATAAAAAATGGTGTGAATCCGGTAGTACGGTTGGGCGTTGTCTGCAGCCCCCAGAGTACGGAGTCGAGCTCCTCTACCCAGTGCGTGTCAGATTTCGTAAGGGACCGCACTAGTCTGGGTTTGATGCCGCTCATTATTAGACCATTTGCTCGTTCCACTTGACCGTTGGTTTGAGGATGATAGACTGAAGCGTAATCGAGCTTGATGCCCATATTTTTGCACCATGATTTAACCTCATCGGCCGTGAAGTTCGTGCCGTTATCGGTGATGATGCAGTGGGGGACACCATAACGGTGTACTACCCCGGATATGAAGTCTATCACTGGTCCGGACTCTGCCGTTTTAACTGGCTTGGCCTCTATCCATTTGGTGAATTTATCCACCATGACCAATAGGTACCTTTGCTTGTGGGTTCCCCCTTTAAGTGGTCCAACCATGTCAAGCCCCCAGACCGTGAACGGCCAGGTAATGGGTATACTTTTGAGGGCGGTGGGTGGCATATGGCTCTGATTAGCAAAGAGCTGACAACCGACGCATCTTTGGACTAAGTCCTGAGCATCTGCCCGGGCCGTCGGCCAATAAAATCCTGTACGGAATGCCTTTCCTACAAGGGCCCGGGCTGCGGCGTGGTGTCCGCCTAGTCCGGCGTGAATTTCAGCCAGAAGGTCTCGCCCTTCCTCTTTGGAGATACACCTTTGAAGGACTCCGGTTGTGCTTTTCTTATAAAGTTCTCCCTCATGGACCTTGTAGGCTTTAGATCACCGAATTATGCAGCGGGCCTCATTTTGGTCTTCGGGAAGTTCCTGCCTAAGCAAGTAGGCTAGGAATGGCTCTGTCCACGGGGCGATTACGGCCATTATGTCGTGGGCTGAAGGTGTTATTTCATCGGCTAAATCGCCGATTATGTCAAATTGCTTTGTGTCGGTTGGTGCGGCTGCTTCCGGTTTGTTATTTCCGGACTCCTCTTCCCATAGTACGGATGGATTGAACAGCCATTCCAGGAAGATGTTTGGAGGGACAGCGTCACGTTTTGCGCCGACGCGTGCCAATACGTCGGCCGCTTGGTTATTATCCCTGGCTACGTGGTGGAATTCAAGTCCGTCGAACCGAGCTGACATTTTAAGGACATCGTTACGATAGGCTGCCATTTTCGGATCCTTGGCGTCAAAGTCTCCATTTACTTGGGATATTGCGAGGTTTGAGTCCCCGCGCACCTCTAGGCGTTGAATGCCCATGGAGATTGCCATCCGGAGGCCATGTAAGAGGGCCTCGTATTTGGCTGCATTGTTGGAGTCCGTGTACATTATCTGAAGTACGTATTGGACTGTGTCCCCGGTTGGGGACGTCAATACGACGCCAGCCCCCAATCCGGCCAACATTTTGGAGCCGTCGAAGTGCATAATCCAATTGGAGTATGCGCCGTACTCTTCAGGGAGTTCGACTTCAGTCCATTCAGCGACGAAGTCAGCCAAAACTTGCGACTTTATAGCTCGCCGGGGTTTGTAAGTTATATCGAATGGTAAGAGCTCAATGGCCCATTTTGCAATCCTGCCCGTCGCGTCGCGGTTGTTTATAATGTCATTTAGGGGTACTTCGGAGGCCACTGTTATCGAACACTCTTGAAAGTAGTGTCGCAGCTTTCGGGATGCCATGAACACCGCATACGCTATTTTTGATAGTGTGGGTAGCGGGACTTGCAGGGAGTTAAAACAGTGGATATGTAGTACACTGGTTTTTGAAGAGGGAATTTATGCCCTTCTGTCTCTCGTTCTACGACGAGTACCGCGCTCACAACTTGATGTGTTGCCGCGATGTATAACAACATAGGTTCGCCCAGGTTGGGCGCAGCCAGGACCGGATTTGTTGCCAATACGGCTTTTATTTCTTCGAGTCCGGCAGTGGCAGCATCCGTCCACTCAAAGTGTTCGGTGCGTCTGAGGAGGCGATAGAGGGGCAATGCCTTTTCTCCTAAGCGGGAGATAAAGCGGCTGAGAGCCGCCACGCATCCAGTCAATTTTTGGATCTGTTTGAGGTCTTTTGGAATATCCAGCTGTGATAGAGCTCGGATCTTGGCCGGGTTTGCTTCAATTCCTCTACCGGATACAATGAAGCCCAAGAGCTTTCCGGCTGGTACGCCAAAAACGCATTTTTCCGGATTCAGCTTGATGTCATATGCTCGGAGGTTGTCGAACGTGACCCTCAAATCGTCTACTAGAGTTTCGACGTGTTTGCTTTTGAAGACTACGTCGTCTACGTATGCCTCTACTGTTTTGCCGATCTAGGTAGCCAGACATGTCTGAATCATGCACTGATATGTTGCGCCGGCGTTTTTAAGTCCGAAGGGCATCGTGTTGAAGCAAAATGGTCCATATGGAGTAATGAATGCCATTGCGGCTTGGTCTGCTTCCGCCATCTTGATTTGATGATAGCCGGAGTATGCGTCCAGGAAGCACAATGAATCGTGCCCTGCGGTAGCATCGATGATTTGGTCGATGCGGGGGAGGGGGAAGGGATCCTTTAGGCAGGCCTTGTTTAGGTCTTTAAAATTGACACATAGGCGCCAGGATTTGTCCTTCTTTGGTACCATTACCAACTTTGCTAGCCAATCCGGATGTTTGATGTCTCTGATGAATCCGGCTTCCAATAGTTTGGCTAGTTCTTCTCCCATTGCCTGTCTTTTGGGTTCGGAAAATCATCGAAGAGCCTGTTTGATTGGCTTGAACCCTTTTAGGATATTTAGGCTATGCTCTACCAATCTGCGTGGGATTCCTGGCATATTTGAAGGATGCCAGGCGAAAATGTCCCAATTTTCCCGAAGGAATTCTCGCAGTGCGGCGTCTACATCAGGGTTCAACTGTGCCCCGATGGAGGCCGTATTTGTCGGATCCGTTGGATGGACCTAGAATTTTATTATTTCGTCCGCTGGTTTAAAGGAGGTGGACTTGGATCTCTTATTGAGTATCACATCGTCTCTATGCACCGTAGAGCGCAGCGCGGTAAGTTCCTCTGCCGCTAGGGCTTCGGATAGTGCCTCCAGGGCTAATGCGGCTGTTTTGTTTTCGGCGCGGAGTACTATGTCCGGATCACTAACGAGAGTGATTATCCCGCCGGGCCCGGGCATTTTGAGCTTCATGTACCCGTAAAGGGGTACGGCTTGAAAAATTGTGACTGCCTCTCGTCCTAATATAGCGTGATATCCGCTGCTGAACGGGGCCACTTGGAACGTGATTTCTTCGGACCTGTAATTGTCCGGCGAGCCGAACACCACATCAAGTGTGATTTTTCCGGTGCAGCGCGCTTCCCGGCTAGGGATTATTCCTCTGAAGGTTGTGCTGCTTCGCTCAATGCGGCTCCAGTCTATTTCCATTTTTTGAAGAGTTTCCTCGTAGATGAGGTTTAATCCGCTGCCGCCATCCATGAGTATCTTGGTAAGTCGAAAGCCGTCCACTATTGGATTAAGGACCAATGCGGCTGGTGCTCGGGCTGTTCGGAATTTAGGTTCGTCGCTGGCGTTGAAGGTGATGGCCGCGTCGCTCCAAGGATTTGCTGTTGCTACTTGGTAGACTTCGGCAAGGCCGCGGATTGTTCGTTTCCGCATATTGTTTGATGCGAAAGTTTCGAAGACTGTTGATACCGTACCGGTACTGTTGGTGTGGTTTTCCGGGGCTAGAAGCCCCTCGCCACTTTTGGCCACCTGTCGTAATATCCAACATGCTCGAACGCTATGTGTTGGGGTGGCGCCCTCGGTACTGTGAATTGTACAGGGTCGGCTAAGCCATCCCTCCAATACGGTTCCGTTCCCTTTATGGGGCTTCTGTTTTTTGGTTTTTGTACCTGGTGCCTGAGTGTAATGCACCCTTTTGTTGCGGATTGGGGTTGTATTCGGGGCCGGATTGTCCCAAAACCTATTTTCGGTTTTCCGAAAACTCTCTATTGCACAGTACTTTCGTACTATGGATGCCAGGTCGGCGAAGCGTGTGATTTCACGACGGCTGATGGCGTTCAAGATTCCCCTGTTCGTGCAATTATTGCAAAAAATCGAGATTGCGTTTTCCTCTCGGCAGTCCTTTATCCTGTCCATAACCAGGAGGAATCTGGCCCAGTAATGATGTACTATTTCAGCTGGCTCTTGCCGGATTAGAGATAGATCACATATATCTGGACGGGTGGGCCTAATTGAGTCCGGGACCCTGCCCATCTCCAGGCTCGAGGGACGAGAAGTTTCCGAATTCGGAAGCTTGGAAAGTGGAATGTTGTCCAACGAGTCCGGTCTGATGCCTGACTTTAGGTTCAGCGCTTGATCGAAATCTATCCCTCCGCGGGAATCTGGCATGGAGGGCTTCGTAGCTCGGACACGACTAGTTTTCAATATAGGAGAAGGGTCGCCGCGACGTTCCTCTACCACCGTGACGTGGTGGGTAACCTGGGGAGAGATAATCTCTCTCGGATCGGTTTTAAGCCCGATCTGATTGTAGTCCGTAGCGACTCCCAGGGCGGCGATGCGATCCAAGAGTTCGTTTACGGACGAGAGCTCTGTTGGATCTAGCTGCTCGGCGAATTCCGAGTTGACGTGAAGATTGCTTTCGATGACCCGAGAGCTCATCGTCGAAGCGGTGGCCGGACAGGCGGTAATGAGAAAACCGCCTAGCCGGATAGTTTGGCTGGCGGCCAAGGCTCCTTTGGCGAAGATACCTTCCTTGAAGACGGGAAGAGGCATCCTTCCTATCGGTGACGGCACAGAGGAACTCTCAATGAAAGCACCAATGTCGGTGTCAAAACCGGCGGATCTCGGGTAGGGGGTCCCGAACTGTGCGTCTAGGCGGATGGTAACAGGAGACAAGGGACACGATGTTTTACCCAGGTTCGGGCCCTCTTGATGGAGGTAAAACCCTATGTCCTGCTTGATTGATATTGATAATGTGGGTATTACAAGAGTAGATCTACCACGAGATCAAGGAGGCTAAGCCCTAGAAGCTAGCCTATGGTATGATTGTTGTAATGGTTGTTGTTGTGTCCTACGGACTAAAGCCATCCGGTTTATATAGACACCGGAGAGGGCTAGGGTTACATAGAGTTGGTTACAATGGTAGGAGATCTACATATCCATATCGCCAAGCTTGCCTTCCACGCCAAGGGAAGTCCCATCCGGACACGGGACGAAGACTTCAATCTTGTATCTTCATAGTCTTGGAGTCCGGCTGACGATGATAGTCCGACTGATGATGATAGTCCGGCTATCCGGACACCCCCTAATCCAGGACTCCCTCAGACTGTGAACGCGTCATTTCCGCGTCCAACAGGTCATCGCTTTTGTCTAACAGTTTTTGAGTGTGTTCCATAGCCCTTTGTTGTTCAGTAGCAATTTTAGCAAGTGTTTTGTAGCTGGGTTTGGATTCACAATCAGAGTTATCTTCACTTGATGTTTGAAAGTAAGCATCGCGTGATTTTACCTTGGCACCACGTGCCATGAAGCAGTAGGTGGGAGCAGGATCGTCCATGTCATCAGCTTCAGCGTTGGTGTGGAAGTCATTGCCTTCAGTGTTGAAGATGGACTTGGCAACATAGGCTATGGCTAGAGCCATACTTGCAACGCCAGGGTTGGACTCCTCTCCAGATTCCACCTCCGCCTCCTCAGAAGCAGACTCCTCCTCCGAATCCATTTCCTTGCCAACAAAGGCACGAGCCTTTCCTGATGAGCTCTTCTTGTGTGATGAAGACTTGGAAGAAGACTTTGAGGATTTCTTCTTCTTCTTGTCATCAGAATCATATTCCTTGCTCTTCTTCTTCTTCTTCTCATTGTCCCACTGTGGACACTCAGATATGTAGTGACCAGGTTTCTTGCACTTGTGGCAGGTTCTCTTCTTGTGGTCATGGGTGGAAGCTTCATCATTCTTGGAGCTAGATCGTGAAGACTTTCTAAAGCCCTTCTTCTTGGTGAACCTCTGAAACTTCTTCACAAGCATGGCAAGTTCCTTTCCAATGTCTTCAGGATCATCAGAACCGCAGTCAGATTCTTCTTCAGATGAGGAAACCACTTTTGCCTTCAAGGCGCGAGTTCGGCCATAATTGGGACCATAGATATCTCTTTTCTCAGAAAGCTGGAACTCATGTGTGTTGAGCCTCTCAAGTATATCAGACAGATCGAGTGTCTTGAAGTCAGAACGTTCTTGTATCATGAGGGCAAGGGTGTCAAAGGAGCTGTCAAGTGATCTCAGCAGTGTCTTGACGATTTCATGCTTGGTGATATCAGTGGCGCCAAGAGCTTGAAGCTCATTTGTGATGTCAGTCAGACGATCAAACGTGAGCTGGACATTTTCATTGTCGTTTCCCTTGAAGCGGTTGAAGAGGTTGCGAAGAACACTGATCCTTTGATCTCTCTGGGTTGAGACGCCTTCATTGACCTTGGATAGCCTGTCCCAGACTAGCCTCGACGTTTCCAGAGCACTCACACGGCTATACTGTCCTTTGGTCAGATGACCACAGATGATGTTCTTTGCAGTAGAGTCCAGTTGAATGAACTTCTTGACATCAGTGGGGGTGACACCTTCACCAGTTTTGGGAACACCGTTCTTGACGACATACTAGAGGTCGACATCAATGGCTTCAAGATGCATGCGCATCTTATTCTTCCAGTAGGGATATTCAGTTCCATCGAACACCGGACAAGCAGCGGAGACTTTGATTATCCCTGCAGTTGACATAGCTGAAACTCCAGGTGGTTAAACCGAATCACACAGAACAAGGGAGTACCTTGCTCTAATACCAATTGAAAGTTCTAGTATCGACTAGAGGGGGGTGAATAGGCGATTTTTATGAAAGTCTTCAAAACTTAGAAGTTTCGAAGACAAACAACAGAAATGACCTAGTTGATATGCAGCGGAAGATAAACTACCATAAGCAAGCCATAGTCAAATATGCAATGATGTGAAAGTACAGGACTAATAGCAGCTAAGTAGTAAGGATCAGGATGGAAGATAGTGTGAAGCCAATCAACATTAGTAGTCAAGCAATGAAGTCAAACAGATATACATATAGGCAGTGACTTCACGAAGACAAACCTAAGTAAAGGATGGAAAGGGATAGAACCAGTCGCTTGTTGAAGACACATGATTTGTTGGACCAGTTCCAGTTGCTGTGACAACTGTACGTCTGGTTAGGGAGGCTGAGATTTAACTCAGAAGACCGTGTCTTCACCTTATTCCCCTTGAGCTAAGGACACCCAGTCCTCGCCCAATCACTCTGGTAAGTCTTGAAGGTAGACTTCCAAACCTTCACAGACTTCGTTCACCGGCAATCCACAATGACTCTTGGATGCTCAGAACGCGATGCCTAACCGGCTGGAGGATTCACAGTCCTCAAGTGTAATAAGTCTTCAAGTCACACAGATAGAAAGACTTCAGTGATGCCTAACACTCTTTGGCTCTGGGTGTTTGGGCTTTGTCCTCGCAAGGATTTCTCTCTCTCAAATGCTTCGAGGTGGGTTGCTCTCAAATGACAAAAGCCGTGCACTAACTCTGAGCAGCCACCAATTTATGGTGTAGGGTGTGGGCTATTTATAGCCACAAGGCAACCCGACCTGATTTGTCCGAAATGACCCTGGGTCACTAAGGAACTGACACGTGTTTCAACGGTCAGATTTCAAACACACGCGACAACTTTACTTGGGCTACAAGCAAAGCTGACTCATCCAGCTCTGGATAAGATTTGCTCTCATTGTCTTCGCTCGAAGACATAGGAGTTGGGTTGAGCATCACTTCAGTCACTCTGACTTAGTTCACTTGGACCCCACTTAGCAGTACGGTGGTTCCTATGACTCAACAAAGAAGAAAAGGAAACAACGAAACCACACAGTCTTCGCGCTCCATAGTCTTCATGCAATGTCTTCTCATGTCATAGTCTTCAATATGAATATCTTCTCATACCACCATTGTCTTCAATGTCTTCATACATTTTTAGGGGTCATCTCCGGTAGGTAAACCGAATCAATGAGGGACACTACCTGTGTTATCCTGCAATTCTCACAAACGCATTAGTCCCTCAACCAACTTTGTCGTCAATACTCCAAAACCAACTAGGGGTGGCACTAGATGCACTTACAATTACTGTGTAATCTATATTATTGACTCTAGTGCAAGTGGAAGACTGAAGGAAATATGCCCTAGAGGCAATAATAAAGTTATTATTTAGTTCCTCATATCATGATAAATGTTTATTATTCATGCTAGAATTGTATTAACCGGAAACATGATACATGTGTGAATAAATAGACAAACTTGATGTCACTAGTACGCCTCTAATTGACTAGCTCATTAATCAATGATGGTTATGTTTCCTAACCATAGACATGTGTTGTCATTTGATTAACGGGATCACATCATTAGGAGAATGATGTGATTGACTTGACCCATTCCGTTATCTTAGCACTTGATCGTTTAGTATGTTGCTATTGCTTTCTTCATGACTTATACAAAGCTCCTACAACTATGAGATTATGCAACTCTCTTTTACCGGAGGAACACTTTGTGTGCTGCCAAACGTCACAACATAACTGGGTGATTATAAAGAAGCTCTACAGGTGTTTCCAAAGGTACATGTTGAGTTGGCGTATTTCGAGATTAGGATTTGTCACTCCGATTGTCTGAGAGGTATCTCTGGGCCCTCTCGGTAATGCACATCACTATAAGCCTTGCAAGCAATGTAGCTAATGAGTCAGTTACGGAATGATGCATTACGTAACGAGTAAAGAGACTTGCCGGTAACGAGATTGAACTAGGTATTGGATACCGACGATCAAATCTCGGGCAAGTAACATCCCGATGACAAAGGGAACAATGTATGTTGTTATGCGGTTTGACCGATAAAGATCTTCGTAGAATATGTAGGAGCCAATATGAGCATCCAGGTTCCGCTATTGGTTATTGACCGGAAACAGTTCTAGGTCATGTCTACATAGTTCTCGAACCCGTAGGGTCCGCACGCTTAACGTTACGATGACAGTTTTATTATGAGTTTATAAGTTTTGATGTACCAAAGGTTGTTCGGAGTCCCGGATGTGATCACGGACATGACGAGGAGTCTCGAAATGGTCGAGACCAAGGTTGGAAAAAGCGGTAGGCGTAAGCGAGGCGGTTGGCCCTCTCCTAGTTCCTAGGCGATGCTTAGGTGCCCTAGGCGCGGCCTAGGCGGTAATATAGTTTTACTATCATGGTGTATTTGTTAGTATTATATGTGTATCGGTATTAATTTAGGGCATATAAATAAGTTAACTGCGAGCTACAGCCATTTGAATATGGCCCGTTTGGCATATCAGTGCAATTTGGTATGACTCCTCGCTTGGGTAGACAATTTCTTGCTTACCCTGCCTAGACTTCCATTTATGCCCTAGGCGAGGCGTTTGGCCATTGCCTAGCGCCTAGGCGTGCCTAAGAGTCTCCTAGGCACTGCCTTTTCCAACAGAGGTCGAGACATAAAGATTGATATATTGGACGACTATATTCGGACACCTGAAGTGTTCCGGGTGATTTCGGAGAAAACCGGAGTGCCGGAGGTTTACCGAAACCCTCCCGGGAACTAATGGGCCTTGTTGGGCCCTAGTGGAGAGAGAGAGGGGCCGGCCAGGGCAAGAGGCGCCCCCTTCCCTTGAGTCCGAATAGGGCAAGGAAGGGGGGGTGGCGCCCCCCTTGCCTTTCCCCTCTCCCACTCCTTCCTTCCCCCTCCTTCTTGGACTAGGAAAGGGAGGGGCAAACCTACTTGGAGTAGGTTTCCCCCTCCTAGGGCGCGCCATCCCCTTGGCCGGCCCCCTCCTCCTCCCCCCCTTTATATACGGAGTAGGGGGGCACCTCTAGACATAGAAGTTGATCTTCGTGATCGTTCCTTAGCCGTGTGCGGTGCCCCCCTCCACCATATTCCACCTTGGTCATATCGTAGCGGTGCTTAGGCGAAGCCCTGCGTCGGTAGAACATCATCATCGTCACCACGCCGTTGTGCTGACGGAACTCATCCCCGACACCCTGCTGGATCGGAGTCCGGGGATCGTCATCGAGCTGAACATGTGCTGAACTCGGAGGTGCCGTAAGTTCAGTACTTGGATCGGTCGGGTCGTGAAGGCGTACGACTACATCAACCGCGTTATCATAACGCTTCCGCTTTCGGTCTACGAGGGTACGTGGACAACACTCTCCCCTCTCGTTGCTATGCATCACCATGATCTTGCGTGTGCGTAGGAATTTTTTTGAAATTACTACGTTCCCCAACAAGCGGCTCAGTGAAGAACCTCGGTGACAGCTTCTCCTACGACTGGCTCAAGCAGGCGCCACCATCCTTGGACTGCCTCGCCGCCGTCACCCTCGGGAGCTCCAGGTCCTCCTTCATTGATATGGAGGACCCCGCCGAGCTCTTCTCCATGCGGTGGACCACAGCGAAACACGAGTGACTTTGACTTTGACGTCGCGGTGCCCGGAGGAGGCGCCACCTCCCCCGGGCAACTGATCAGCGCGAGCCTGATCTTCCGTGGAGGCCGCCTCCTCCCCTACGAGCCTGGCGGCTGCTCTGATGCCTCTGCGCAACAAGATGGCCGCGGCTCGATGACCCGTCGCGCCATGGACGTCGTGCCGTGGTTGTCGCCTCCGTTGTCGCCTCTGTTTCACTCGGCGCAGAGCACGCCGCTGTCGCTGAGCGCGTGCTCCAGCGCGGCGAGCGAGCACAGCGGGCAGCGCCCGATGACGAGGCGGCACGACACGAATACAATTAGTCATGGTGATTAAGCGAATATAATTAGTCTTTTCACAAACAAACAAAAAATAATATAATTTGCCGGCTCGAGTTATGCGAGCATATCTCAAGATTTATATATGATCATGTTCATAATGTTCGGATTAATCTAATCTACGGGTTCAAGAGAATGCAGTTTGCGGACTCGAATTATGTCCTTTTTAGGAACATATTGTGTTCCAGTTAACATATTCGAGGGATTGCGAGCATCAACATGGAAATGTTTCTATACTGTTGACCTAGTGCTCGGTTTGCGTGTTACCTTTGGCTTCTTCTATTGATAAGTAGAAATGGTTAACATATTTGTGTTTGATTTGAGAGGGGGTCAGTCTAACAAGAATGGAGCTGAACAGATCGGGCAATCCGCACGCGTACGTACCCATTCAGGCACTTCAAAATACCGAAAATATTGATGCGGTGCCGCCTTCTCAGCACTAATATCCTATTAAGGAAAGGAGAAGAAAAAAATTAAACAACAGAGAGTTGTACTTGTCATCCATCTCTGTCTATAAAAGCATAAATAAATTTGACGAAAAACTCCACCCATACATCATCCATGTCATGGCATGGCCACAATAATTATAAAAGTTACATGTATCGCGATCCCGTGGCTCGTATTTCCCACCAGCCAAGAGAAATTAGAGAGGAGACGGATACGGTTGGCTACGTGTTGTCCCTGTCGAAGTGCACAGGAATGTCGAGAATGGGAGAGGGACTATACGTACGTCTACACGATGATCTACCGCGTCAGCCAGCAGCAGCAGGATGAGATGATCCGTGGGGTGGAAGAAAGCAACTCCACGTCCACGTACGTGCCGGGCTGTGCATTGACAGTTGCTGTAACAATAAAGTACTAGCAGTGCAAGTGCACGCTGTCATGCACACACGCGACGCGTATCAGCATATGTAAAATGTTTCTTGTCCACTTGAAAGAATGAAAGAGAGCCGGCTGGTGGCGTCTCCCGTGGTCACCGATCGTGGATGCAAGAGTGGGATTTCGCCCCCCTTTTGGGGCGTCGATGCGATCTATTATTGGTTTCAAGTATAACTCTCGTGGCTGGTGGCTCTAAAATAAGATAAGATGGGGCAAATTGTTTGGATTGCGACTCGTGATGAATAAATAAATGAGTAAACAAACATAAGACCTACGTACAATCGGCGTTAAATAGTTGGAGGCCGTGGTGGGTGCGTGCGTGCGTAACCATATTGCATTGCATTCCGCATTGGTCGTCGCGTCGGTCGCCGGAGATGCAAACGTACGTAACGTCTGCGTCGGTTGATCAATCAGACAGTCCACCTGAACCCATCATGGCTACTGAATGCTGCCTTGCTTTCGGTACTCCGTGCGCGCGCACATGCAATTATGCATCGGAGCCACGTACGTGCATGCATGCGTTTTTTTTTTAGAGCCACGTGATGCAGTGCAGTGCAGTGCAGTGCAGGGTGTGCACCACGTACATCATCTTGTACGTACGCGGTACGCCTCTGCATATGATACAGCGCCGTACCCTAAAAATGATTATTAGCTATAGGCCTCGTGATGAATGGAACGGTCGGATGTTTTGAAATTCAGACGCACACGGATTAATAATTCGACCGATCGATCTGCCGGGACCAGGCACAGGCAGGAAAGGCATGCAGCAGCAGTACGTGCTAAAACTGGCGAGATCGATCGGTCGATCGGGCAGGGCTGGTTGTCCCGACGTAACGTCGTGGCCAGGCTGCATTCGCATTTGGGCGACAAGCTTTGAGCGTCGGACGGCGACGGCGGCGAGCCCGTCCAAGCCTCGGCGATCCGGACGAGGCGAAAGCCGGGGTGGTTTGTCGCCATGCACGCTCTCGCCGGAGCGGAGGTGAGGCCGGGGCCGGGGGTGCATGCACGCGTGCGAAGATGGGACGGGCCTACATGCGCGGGCGTTAGGGCACGGCCGGGGCCATGTGGTGTGTCACTCGTTCGTTCCATCTCACATGGCCGACGGGGACGCGCGCGGTCGAGCGCGCCACGTCGGGTGCGCCTCCGTGTCGTCCCGCGCGATGCCAGGGGGGCTCTGATGGACGTCCCGAAGGCGCTCCCCGACCCAACCCAACACCTAGCTGCGGCTCGTCGGCAAACAGAGAATTAGAGGAAGACGGACGGTGGGTTCGTCGATCGAGTTGTTCATTCAGAGCAAGTTGCTAGCTAGGAACGGAAACAGTGTCTGTCCGGGCCGGGGTAAAAGTCTGCTGAACAGCGACGTACTAGACGCTAGCCTGAGCACGTACACATCGATCATACGTAGGCTCTGCCAAAGCCGCTCCGGTCTGTCTGGTCCCCGGACCGGACGTAGGGCGCGCTGGTCGCCGTCAGTCCCACGTGAAGGCCATGAGCCGCCGGGGCGCAACACGGCGATCGATCTGCGGGAGCGGGACAAAGCCCGGTTTTAATGCGCGCCTTGGCGTCGCGCGGCCACGTTCGTGTCATGCCGCTCGTAGTGTTGTGTCTGTCTACCGTGTCTACGTAGCCCCGTCCCGCAACAACGACGGGCTGCCACTGCCAGGATTTTATTCGTACAACACGGAGCGACCATCGCTCGCTCGATCGCTGTCAGGCCTAGCATTAGCAGAGGACCGCGCTACGTCGTCCGGAAGAAGACAACGCGCAATTTCCTTCAAATTGAGGCAATTTTTTTACCTCTTTATACTTTTATACTCCCTCCTTAAAGAAAGATAAGAGTGTTTAGATCACAAAAGAAGAGCGTTTATATAGAGTAATAAACATATTTATGGACAAAGATGGCCTCACGGAACTACTCCTGCAGCATATTAAACCTCGGATGTTCTGCTCGGCCCATACCACAAGATAACGCTTCCTCCTTGATACCCCAAGAATCTCACAAGCCGTGAGCATTACTTTAGATGAAGGGAGAAGGCGAGGGCCTTCCTCGTTCCATGCGGGACGACGACGGAAGTCCACTGTATTGATTGTTGGAGTATAGATTATGATAGGCTAGGTTTTGTTAAGATTGTTTGTATTCTCTTCTATAATTTTTTTTACCCTGTATCTACTAGGAGAGAATTCCTGTCCTTCATGTCTTGTGCTCTATAAATACTTGTCCTCGAGCCACAATAATACATCTACCTCATTACATCAAAACCCTCTTTATTCTTTCATGTGGTATTAGCTAACCCCGATCCAAAACCCTAACTGCCGCTTCCGCACCGTGTCGTCCATGGGACAATCGATCTTCATGATCGCCATCGGGGCAGCCCCCCCCCCCCCCCCCCCCCTACCTAGGATTTGTCCGCCGATCCAGTTGATCGGCTGCCCTAGAGTCTTTTTTTCTGATCCTTTGGTCCGGATTTTTCTCTCTCCTTCTTGTCGGTCATCTTGATCGGCATTTTCCTTTTAGTTTTTCGATGTAAGATCAGTTTACCGGCGCTCGCCGACTCTTCGCGCGCCTCTACTTCAATCTTGGCTGCTCTAGTTCAAAGAATGAGATTTGATTATCCTGTTGAAAACAACGTGACCGCGGGGCACGATGCGTAGGGCGACTTGGGGGCGCGTCAGGCGGGGTGACCGCGGGGCCGCCGCCTCCATCCTCCGGTGACCATCGGCGGGTGGGCGGCCGGTTCTGGGCCCTCACCGCCGCCGACGAGGACGATGGAGAGGAGGAGGCGGATGCGACGCCGCCATCTCCGCCATCGCCGATGCCTTCCGATTTTTTGTGTGAGTTCTTGAATGCAGGATACGATGAAGATGAAGTGGCAACTACAATCGACAAGGTTTTGCCCCCCGATGATCCGGCTAGGGTTGGGCTTCACGCGGGAGATAAGAAGGAGATGCTTCGCCACGTGATTCATCGGAGGACGGCGGCGGCGGCGATCCGGCCATGGAAGGGCCCCCTGGCTAAGGTAAGTTTACCGAACCTAACGCTTTTCGATCTGATTCGGCCGGATTCGTGGATCACGGTGAAGAGTAGAAGAAAGCCACGCCGGGCAGGGCCTAGATCGGCGTCGGAGGTGGCCGCGGCGGCGACGCCGGCGGTCATGGCGAACCAGATCAAGGCGGCTCGCCAAGAGCGTTTGAACTCGCTCCTGGGCCGAAGTGGGCTGGGAGTGGAGGATGGGCCGCAGCGTATCAGTAGGCCGGGGACTGTTGGGTATGAGGCCCAGACAGGTCCGGTTCCGATCGCTAACGTGGGAGACATCACATGCAGTGCGGATTGATCTACGTCCCCATCCTCATCCTCGCGCCCTAGGGTTTTTCGTTGCCGGAGTCCGCAGCTACGCTCTGCTGCAGGTGGTCGCGCTCGGCGCATCCTTCCCCTTGGGGCAATGGCTGGCCGCGGTGGTGTGTGGCCGCTGGGGAAAAAGCCTGCCGCGCCTTCCGGGATAGGGCGCGCCGGGGGAGCGCCGCCGCCGGGCGCTGGCAGTGGCCGTGGCGCGGCGTCGCTGCCGGCCCCAGGTTCCGGCCATGGAGGGGTGCTGCCGGTGGTTTCTGCTACGGGTCAGGGCACGGTGATGGTCAGTGCGGCCGCGGGTCGCGGTGGAGTGACGCTGCCCGGTGCCCGGCCGCCGGTGATGGGCTCGGCGGCGTTGCCTGCGGTCGGGCGCGATGGGCAGACTCTCGGTCCTTGTCCTTCGGCGCCTGGTTTGGCTGGGGTTGCCGCTGCGGGCCGGGGCGACGCGGCGCCCAGGCCGCCTGCGCCGAGGAACCCGGGGATGACGAACGGGCAGCAGCCTAGGGTGGCCCTACCACCTCACCTCGTCGCCAAGCCTTCGCAGATTCGGGCTGGGACGATGCAGATGCATGCACCGCCGCCGCCCTAAACCTCAGGTGTTGGAGGTACTTCTGCCATGCCCCGGGGTTAGTGGGGAGATGATGGATACAATGCATATGGGGTTGGTCAGCACCGTGGCTCCTCGTCGACGGGTGGTGGTCGCGGCTATGCTTGGCAAAGCGATGGCTCGGCGGAGCGACCTTTTATGGGACCCCCGGGTGGTTTCGTTGAGGGGCGTCTGGCCCGGGCTATCGACAACGGGGTGGTTTCCGCGGTCATCGTGGTGGTCGAGGTGGTCAAGGTGGCCGGTACCATCCACGACAGCCTCCTCCGCCTGTTGTCGAGCAGATGGCCGCTGACGGGACTGCCGAGGAGTCGGTGTTGTCCGGTCAGGATATGGAGCTGAGATACCCGGGAATGAGACCATGGTGACAGCGTCAGTGGAGGTGACAGACAGGGCTGATTCGGAGAGGGCGTCCAAGTGGGCGCGTAAGAAAGAGAAAATGTTGTGCTATCGATGTGGTGAGAAGGGTCATTTTATTGCTGAGTGTGTGGCTGAACTTTGTGGCACTTGTGGCAAGCCGGCACATGATACGGGGGATTGTCCGATTTTGCGAGATCAGGCACCGTCTCTCATGATGTATGGAGTGTATTGTGCTGAACTCACGTTCTTTGAGTCTCCTACTGAGAGGGAGGTTCCTGATGAGACTCTGAGTTTGACGACGGGATAGTCAAAGTTACCAGAGGAGAGGTCTCTGAGACACAGATTGTGCAGAGGCTGAAGGAGTTAGCTCCAGGTGACTTCCAGTGGGAGCTTGTTAGTCTCGAGGAAAAATGGTTTAGGGTTGAGATCCCTTCGGTTGAGGATTTGCAGAGACTTCTGAGTTTTGGGATGTGCAAAATGCCGGGTACAGATTGTGTCCTTGAGTTTCATGAGTGGAAGAGGGTCGAGCCTCAGGGTAAGCCTCTTACTCAGGTTTGGCTGCGTTTTCCCGGGTGTTGGGGATATAACTACTGAGCATAAACCGCCCAGGAGGGGCCGGGTTAAGCTCATCCGTATTGAAGCCCATGAAGACAAGGAGTATGGAGCTTTACTATTGAAGCTTAGAGGCCTAGAGCCCAAGGGCGGATTAGGGCCCATAGACATAAACCACCATGAGAAGTGTAACTTGTGTTGTAAGTTAGGGAAAGGTAGAAACCTAGCCGGACACGTGTATGAGCCGGCCTCGGTATACTGTAAACCGCCGGGCGTCAACCTGTGTATATAAAGGGACGACCCGGCGGCGGTTTAGGGAAAAAAGAAACAACAACTCGAGAGATAAGTAAAGCGGATTCGCTCCCTGCTCATCGAGACCCCATCAATTCCACCACAACTGGATCGTATGCTTTTACCTTCACCGCAAGGGGCCGAACCAGTATAAACTCCTTGTGTCCTTTGTCCGGTTTAACCCCTTTTAGCTAATCTCATTGCGATGGCTCCACGACTAAGTCCTCTCACTAGGACATCTGACGTGTTAATTCCATGACAGTTGGCGACCACCGTGGGGCTATCGCACGATGGTTTTGAATTCTTGAAGGGAAACTTTGACGGACTCAAGGGATACGCGGTTGGCCGGATGACCAAGAGTCGTCGCGGCAAACACTACATCGACGACGCAAGCCGGGGCCCCGAGGCCTGCTCAATCGAGTACGGGTACCGGGTCCTGTTGGGGAACGTAGCAGAAATTCAAAATTTTCCTACGTGTCACCAAGATCTATCTATGGAAAAACCAGCAATGAGGGGAAGGAGAGTGCATCTACATACCCTTGTAGATCGCTAAGCGGAAGCATTCAAGAGAACGGGGTTGAAGGAGTCGTACTCGTCGTGATCCAAATCATCGGAGATCCTAGTGCCGAACGGACGGCACCTCCGTGTTCAACACACGTAAAGCCCGGTGACGTCTCCCATGCCTTGATCCAGCAAGGAGAGAGGGAGAGGTTGAGGAAGACTCCGTCCAGCAGCAGCACAACGACGTGATGGTGGTGGAGGAGCGTGGCAATCCTGCAGGGCTTCGCCAAGCACCGCGGGAGAAGAGGAGAAAGAGAGGTAGGGCTGCGCCAAGAGGGAGAGGTTCTCGTGTGTTGGGCAACCCCTAGACCTCAACTATATATAGGGGGAGGGGAGGGGGCTGCGCCCCCTCTAGGTTTCCCACCCCAAGGATGCGGCAGCCCCAGATCCCATCAAGGGAGGCGGCCAAGGGGGGAGAGGGGGGAAACTTGCCCCACAAGTTAGGTGGAAGCACCCCCTCCCCAAACCCTAGGCGCCTTGTGCCCTTGTGGGGGGCGCACCAGCCCACCTGGGGCTGGTCCCCTCCCACACTTGGCCCATGCAGCCCTCCGGGGCCGGTGTCCCCACTTGGTGGACCCCCGGGACCCTCCCGGTGGTCCCGGTACGTTACCGATAAAACCCGAAACTTTTCTGGTGACCAAAACAGGACTTCCCATATATAAATCTTTACCTCCGGACCATTCCGGAACTCCTCGTGACGTCCGGGATCTCATCCCGGACTCCGAACAACATTCGCTAACCACATACAAACTTCCTTTATAACCCTAGCGTCATCGAACCTTAAGTGTCTAGACCCTACGGTTCGGGAACCATGCAGACATGACCGAGACGTTCTCCGGTCAATAACCAACAGCGGGATCTGGATACCCATGTTGGCTCCCACATGTTCCACGATGATCTCATCGGATGAACCACGATGTCAAGGACTCAATCAATCCCGTATACAATTCCCTTTGTCTAGCGGTATTGTACTTGCCCGAGATTCGATCGTCGGTATGCCGATACCTTGTTCAATCTCGTTACCGGCAAGTCTCTTTACTCGTTCCGTAACACATCATCCCGTGATCAACCCCTTGGTCACATTGTGCACATTATGATGATGTCCTACCGAGTGGGCCCAGAGATACCTCTCCATCGCACGGAGTGACAAATCCCAGTCTCAATTTGTGCCAACCCAATAGACACTTTCGGATATACCTGTAGTGCACCTTTATAGTCACCCAGTTACATTGTGACGTTTGGTACACCCAAAGCATTCCTACGGTATCCGGGAGTTGCACAATCTCAAGGTCTAAGGAAAAGATACTTGACATTAGAAAAGCTTTAGCATACGAACTACAATCTTTGTGCTAGGCTTAGGATTGGGTCTTGTCCATCACATCATTCTCCTAATGATGTGATCCCATTATCAATGACATCCAATGTCCATGGTCAGGAAACCGTAACCATCTATTGATCAACGAGCTAGTCAATTAGAGGCTTACTAGGGACATGGTGTTGTCTATGTATCCACACATGTATCTGAGTTTCCTATCAATACAATTATAGCATGGATAATAAACGATTATCGTGAACAAGGAAATATAATAATAACTAATTTATTATTGCCTCTAGGGCATATTTCCAACAGTCTCCCACTTGCACTAGAGTCAATAATCTAGTTCACATCGCCATGTGATTAACACTCACACGTCACATCGCCATGTGACCAACATCCAAAGAGTTTACTAGTGTCATTAAACTAGTTCACATCATCATGTGATTAAGACTCAATGAGTTCTGGGGTTTGATCATGTTTTGCTTGTGAGAGAAGTTTTAGTCAACGGGTCTGCAACATTCAGATCCGTATGTACTTCGCAAATTTCTAGGTCATATTGTAAATGCTGCTTCCACGCTCCACTTGGAGCTATTCCAAATGGTTGTTCCACTATACGTATCCGGTTTGCTACTCACAGTCATTTGGATAGGTGTTAAAGCTTGCATCGACGTAACCCTTTACGCCGAACTCTTTATCAACTCCATAATCGAGAAACATGTCCTTATTTACTCCAAGGACAATTTTGACCGTTGTCCAATGATCCATTCCTGGATCATTCTTGTACCCCTTGACTGACTCATGGCAAGGCACACTTCTGGTGCAGTACATAGCATAGCATAATATAGAGCCTACGTCTCAAGCATAGGGGACGACCTTCGTCCTTTCTCTATTTTCTGCCATGGTCGTGCTCTAAGTCTTGACTTCATACCTTACATCTCAGGCAAGAACTCCTTCTTTGACTGATCCATCTTGAACATCTTCAAGATCACATCAAGGTATGTGCTCATTTGAAAGTACCATTTAGCGTTTTTGATCTATCCTCATAGATCTTGATGCTCAATGTTCAGGTAGCTTAATCCAGGTTTTCTATTGAAAAACACCTTTCAAATAACCCTATATGCTTTCCAGAAATTCTACATCATTTCTGATCAACAATATGTCAACAACATATACTCATCAGAAATTCTATAGTGCTCCCACTCACTTCTTTGGACATATAAGTTTCTCATGAACTTTGTATAAACCCAAAATCTTTGATCATCTCATCAAAGCGCACATTCCAACTCTGAGATGCTTACTCCAGTCCTTAGAAGGATCGCTGGAGCTAGCATACCTTTTAGCATCCTTAGGATCGACAAAACTTTTCTGATTGTATCACATACAACCTTTCCTTACGAAAACTGGTAAGGAAACTCGTCTTGACATCCATCTGCCAGATTTCATAAATGCAGCTAATGCTAACATGATTCCGACGGACATAAGCATCGCTACGGATGAGAAAATCTCATCGTAGTCAACTCCTTGAACTTGTAAAAAACTCTTTGCCACAAGTCGAGCTTCATAACGGTGACAATACCGTCCACGTCCGTCTTCTTCTTAAAGATCCATTTATCTCATTGGCTTGCCGATCATCGAGCAAGTCCACCAAAGTCCATGCTTTGTTATGATACATGGATCCTATCTCGGATTTCATGGCTTCTAACCATTTGTCGAAATATGGGCCCACCATCGCTTCTCCATAGCTCGTAGGTTCATTGTTGTCTAGCAACATGACCTTCAAGACAGGATTCCGTACCACTCCGAAGCAGTACGCGTCCTTGTCGTCCTACGAGGTTCGGTAGTGACTTGATCCGAAGCTTCATGATCACTATCATAAGCTTCTACTTCAATTGGTGTAGGTGCCACAGGAACAACTTCCTGTGCCCTGCTACATACTAGTTGATGTGACGGTTCAATAACCTCATCAAGTCTCCACCATTCTCCCACTCAATTCTCGAGACAAACCTTTCCTCGAGAAAGGACCCGATTCAAGAAACAATCCCTATTGCTTTCGGATCTGAATTAGGAGGTATACCCAACTATTTTGGGTGTCCTATGAAGATGCATTTTATCCGCTTTGGGTTCGAGCTCATCAACCTGAAACTTTTTCACATAAACCTCGCAGCCCCAAACCTTTAAGAAATGACAGCTTAGGTTTCTCTAAACCATAGTTCATACGGTGTCATCTCAACGGAATTACGTGGTGCCCTATTTAAAGTGAATGTGGTTGTGTCTAATGCCTAACCCATGAACGATAGTGGTAATTTGATAAGAGACATCATGGTACGCACCATATCCAATAGGGTGCAACTATGATGTTCGGACACACCATCACACTATGGTGTTCCAGGCGGTATTAATTGTGAAACAATTTCCACAATGTCTTAATTTCGTGCCAAAGCTCGTAACTCAGATGCTCATCTCTATGATCATATCATAGACATTTTATCCTCTTGTCACAATGATCTTCAACTTCACTCTGAAATTACTTGAACCATTCAATAATTCAGACTTGTGTTTCATCAAGTAAATATACTCAACATCTACTCGAATCATCTGTGAAGTAAGAACATAACGATATTCACTGCATGCCTCAGCACTCATTGGACTGCACACATCAAAATGTGTTACTTCCAACAAGTTGCTATCTTGTTCCATTTTACTGAAAACGAGGCTTTTCAGTCATCTTGCCCATGTGGTAAGATTTGCATATCTCAAGTGATTCAAAATCAAGTGAGTCCAAACGATCCATCTGCATGGAGTTTCTTCATGCGTATACACCAATAGACATGGTTTACATGTCTCAAACTTTTCAAAACCGAGTGAGTCCAAAGATCCATCAACATGGAGCTTCTTCATGCGTTTTATACCAATATGACTTACATGGCAGTGCCACAAGTAAGTGGTACTATCATTACTATCTTATATCTTTTGGCATGAAAATGTGTATCACTACGATTCGAGATTCAATAAACCATTCCTTTAGGTGCAAGACCATCAAAGGTATTATTCAAATAAATAGAGTAACCATTATTCTCCTTAAATGAATAACCGTATTGCAATAGACATAATCCAATCATGTCTATGCTTCAATGCAAACACCAAATGACAATTATTCAGGTTTAATACTAATCTTGATGGTAGAGGGAGCTCGCGATGTTTGATCACATCAAACTTGGAAACACTTCCAACACATATCGTCAGCTCACCTTTAGCTAGTCTCTGTTTATTACGTAGCCTTTTATTTCGAGTTACTAACACTTAGCAACCGAACCGGTATCTTAATACCCTAGTGCTACTAGGAGTACTAGTAAAGTACACATTAACATAATGTATATTCAATATACTTCTATCGACCTTGCCAGCCTTCTCATCTACCAAGTATCTAGGGTAATTCTGCTCCAGTGGTTGTTCCCCTTATTACAGAAGCACTTAGTGTCGGGTTTGGGTTCAACCTTGGGTTTCTTCACTAGAGCAACAGCTGATTTGCCATTTCATGAAGTATCCCTTATGCCCTTGCCCTTCTTGAAACTAGTGGTTTCACCAACCATCAACAATTGATGCTCCTTCTTGATTTCTACTTTCGCGATGTCAAACAACGCGAATACCTCAAGGATCATCATCTCTATCCTTGATATGTTATAGTTCATCACGAAGCTCTAGCAGCTTGGTGGCAATGACTTTGGAGAAACATCACTATATCATCTAGAAGATCAACTCCCACTCGATTCAAGTGATTGTTCCACTCAGACAATCTGAGCACAAGCTCAATGATTGAGCTTTTCTCCCTTAGTTTGTAGGCTAAGAAAATCGTCGGAGGTCTTATACCTCTTGACGTGGGCACGAGCCTGAAATCCCAATTTCATCCCTCGAAACATCTCATATGTTTCGCGATGTTTCGAAAACGTCTTTGGTTCCTCAACTCTAAACCGTTTAACTGAACCATCACGTAGTTATCAAAACGTGTATGTCCGATATTCGCAACATCCACAAACGATGTTTGGGGTTTAGCACACTGAGCAGTGCATTAAGGACATAAGCTTTCTACTGACCGCATAATCGCTACTTTCAACTTTCAACTATATTTTCTCTAGGAACATATCTAAACAGTGGAACTAAAGCGCGAGCTTACGACATAATTTGCAAAGATCTTTTGACTATGTTCAGGATAATTAAGTTCATCTTATGAACTCCCACTCAGATAGACATCCCTCTAGTCATCTAAGTGATTACATGATCCGAGTCAACTAGGCCGTGTCTGATCATCACGTGAGACGGACTAGTCATCATCGGTGAACATCTTCATGTTGATCGTATCCACCATACGACTCATGCTCGACCTTTCGGTCTCTTGTGTTCCAAGGCCATGTCTGTACATGCTAGGCTCGTCAAGTCAACCTAAGTGTTTCGCGTGTGTAAATCTAGGTTACACCCGTTGTATGTGAACGTAAGAATCTATCACACCCAATCATCACGTGGTGCTTCGAAACGACGAACTTTCGCAACGGTGCACAGTTAGGGGGAACACTTTCTTGAAATTTTAATGAGGGATCATCTTATTTACTACCATCATTCTAAGCAAATAAGATGTATAAACATGATAAACATCACATGCAATCAAATAGTGACATGATATGGCCAATATCATATTGCTCCTTTTGATCTCCATCTTCGGGGCTCCATGATCATCGTTGTCACCGGCATGACACCATGATCTCCATCATCATGATCTTCATCATCGTGTCTCCATGAAGTTGTCTCGCCAACTTATTACTTCTACTACTATGGCTACCGGTTAGCAATAAAGTAAAGTAATTACATGGCGTTGTTCAATGACACGCAGGTCATACAATAAATAAAGACAACTCCTATGGCTCCTGCCGGTTGTCATACTCATCAACATGCAAGTCGTGATTCCTATTACAAGAACATGATCAATCTCATACATCACATATCATTCATCACATTCTTCTTGGCCATATCACATCACATAGCATACCCTGCAAAAACAAGTTAGACGTCCTCTAATTGTTGTTTGCATCTTTTACGTGGCTGCTATGGGTTTCTAGCAAGAACGTTTCTTACCTACGCAAAACCACAACGTGATATGCCAATTGCTATTTTACCCTTCATAAGGACCCTTTTCATCGAATCCGTTCCGACTAAAGTGGGAGAGACTGGCACCCGCTAGCCACCTTATGCACCAAGTGCATGTCAGTCGGTGGAACCTGTCTCACGTAAGAGTACGTGTAAGGTCGGTCCGGGCCGCTTCATCCCACAATACCGTCAAAACAAGATTGGACTAGTAATGGTAAGCATATTGAACAAAATCAACGCCCACAACTACTTTGTGTTCTACTCGTGCAAACAATCTACGCAATAGACCTAGCTCATGATGCCACAGTTGGGGAACGTAGCAGAAATTCAAAATTTTCCTACGTGTCACCAAGATCTATCTATGGAGAAACCAGCAACGAGGGGAAGGAGAGTGCATCTACATACCCTTGTAGATCTCTAAGCAGAAGCGTTCAAGAGAACGGGGTTGAAGGAGTCGTACTCGTCATGATCCAAATCACCGGAGATCCTAGTGCCGAACGGACGGCACCTCCTCGTTTAACACACGTACAGCCCGGTGACGTCTCCCATGCCTTGATCCAGAAAGGAGAGAGGGAGAGGTTGAGGAAGACTCTGTCCAGCAGCAGCACAACGGCGTGGTGGTGGTGGAGGAGCGTGGCAATCCTGCAGGGCTTCGCCAAGCACCGCGGGAGAAGAGGAGAAAGAGAGGTAGGGCTGAGAGGGAGAGGTTCTCGTGTGTTGGGCAGCCCCTAGACCTCAACTATATATAGGGGGAGGGGAGGGGGCTGCGCCCCTCTAGGGTTCCCACCCCAAGGGTGCGGCAGCCCCAGATCCCATCTAGGGAGGCGGCCAAGGGGGGAGAGGGGGGAAACTTGCCCCCCCCAAGTTAGGTGGAAGCACCCCCTCCCCAAACCCTAGGCGCCTTGGGCCCTTGTGGGGGGCGCACCAGCCCACCTGGGGCTGGTCCCCTCCCACACTTGGCCCATGCAGCCCTCCGGGGCCGGTGGCCCCACTTGGTGGACCCCCGGGACCCTCCCGGTGGTCCCGGTACGTTACCGATAAAACCCGAAACTTTTCCGGTGACCAAAACAGGACTTCCCATACATAAATCTTTACCTCCGGACCATTCCGGAACTCCTCGTGATGTCCGGGATCTCATCCGGGACTCCGAACAACATTCGGTAACCACATACAAACTTCCTTTATAACCCTAGCGTCATCGAACCTTAAGTGTGTAGACCCTACGGGTTCGGGAACCATGCAGACATGACCGAGATGTTCTCCGGTCAATAACCAACAGCAGGATCTGGATACCCATGTTGGCTCCCACATGTTCCACGATGATCTCATTGGATGAACCATGATGTCAAGGACTCAATCAATCCCGTATACAATTCCCTTTGTCTAGCGATATTGTACTTGCCCGAGATTCGATCGTCGGTATGCCGATACCTTGTTCAATCTCGTTGCCGGCAAGTCTCTTTACTCGTTCCATAACACATCATCCCGTGATCAACCCCTTGGCCACATTGTGCACATTATGATGATGTCCTACCGAGTGGGCCCAGAGATACCTCTCCATCACACGGAGTGACAAATCCTAGTCTCGATTCGTGCCAACCCAACAGACACTTTCGCAGATACCTGTAGTGCACCTTTATAGTCACCCAGTTACGTTGTGACGTTTAGTACACCCAAAGCATTCCTACGGTATCCGGGAGATCTCGTGGTCTAAGGAAAAGATACTTGACATTAGAAAAGCTTTAGCATACGAACTACGATCTTTGTTCTAGGCTTAGGATTGGGTCTTGTCCATCACATCATTCTCCTAATGATGTGATCCCGTTATCAATGACATCCAATGTCCATGGTCAGGAAACCGTAACCATCTATTGATCAACGAGCTAGTCAATTAGATGCTTACTAGGGACATGGTGTTGTCTATGTATCCACACATGTATCTGAGTTTCCTATCAATACAATTATAGCATGGATAATAAATGATTATCATGAACAAGGAAATATAATAATAACTAATTTATTATTGCCTCTAGGGCATATTTCCAACAGGCCCCCTTTGGCGGAATTCACGTTTTCATCGGCAAGATCGGCGAACCGGGCCTTGAGCCGGACATCTGCACCGACCTCGTCGAGACGGCTCAACGTGCGAGCCCTGCCTGGGTTGAGCCTGCCATGAAGCGTGAGTTTGTGGGATTCATCCATGGTGCGGAATCTGAACTGGTGTCCAATGGTGAGACAGTTGTTTACTCAGATGGCAAATCATCCACCGGCGAGACCGAGCCGCTGTACCAGCTACAAGATGGCCGGTTCGAGGGCTGTTCCGATGGCGACAGTATTCCGGACCCCTTTCAACCGCCAAACAGGGTTGCAATCTTCATGGCCGGTACACAGCCCATGTTGCAATCTTCAACTACAGCAGTAATGACTTCCGGATCAGCGGCTGGGGCAGGAGGCCCCGCGCCTCAGCCAACTCAAGTTTTTTTTGGGGACGTAGTAATTTCAAAAAAATTCCTACGCACACGCAAGATCATGCTGATGCATAGCAGCGAGAGGGGAAGTGTATCTTCATACCCTTGAAGATCGCTAAGCGGAAGTGTTTATCAAAGTGGTTGATGTAGTCGTACGTCTTCACGATCCGACCGATCCAAGTACCGAACGCACGGCACCTCCGAGTTCTGCGCACGTTCAGCTCAATGACGTCCTCGCCTTCTCGATCCAGCAAGACGGGCAAAGTAGTAGATGAGTTCCGGCAACATGACGGTGTGGTGACGGTGTTGGTGAAGAACAATCTCCGCAGGGCTTAGCCTAAGCACTACGGAAACTATGACGGAGGATAAACTAGAGGGGACGGGGTTGCCGGCACACGGCTTGGTGTTTCTTGATCTGTCTTTGGTGCTAGACCTGCCCCTCTATTTATATGTTGAGCCCTGGGGTCAAAACTTGGAGTAAAAGCCTCCTCAAAGTCGGTTTTGCCGAAAGTCCTACACGGACTCCAGGGCTAGACGCCAGGGTTCCCGGCGTCTACCCCCTAGACGCCAGTGTTCCTGGCGTCTAGCCTCTGGTCTCCGCAAAACTTCCTTTTGCACTTTCCAAAAGCCTCGTGGGCTTTCCCCTTTGGCCCAAATAACGTGTTCTCGTACCCAAACATTTCGGGAAACATCCGGAACCCCTTCCGGTGAATTCCGGAACCCTTCCAGAGATCAAACACTATTAACCCATATATCAAACTTTATCTCCGGACCATTCCGGAGTTCCTCGTCATGTCCATGATCTCATCCGGGACTCCAAACAACATTCGGTCACCGACATTCATAACTCATATAATACTATATCGTCAACGAAACATTAAGCATGCGGACCCTACGGGTTCGAGGACTATGTAGACATGACCAAGACACGTTTCTGGTCAATAACCAATAGCGGGACCTGGATGCCCATATTGGCTCCCACATATTCTACGAAGATCTTTATCGGTCAAACCACATAACAACATACGTTGTTCCCTTTGTCGTCGGTATGTTACTTGCCCGAGATTCGATCGTCGGTATCTCAATACCTAGTTCAATCTCGTTACCGGCAAGTCTCTTTACTCGTTCCATAATACATCATCCCGCAACTAACTCATTAGTTGCAATGCTTGCAAGGCTTTAAGTGATGTGCATTACCGAGTGGGCCCAGAGATACCTCTCCGACAATCAGAGTGAAAAATCCTAATCTCGAAATACGCCAACCCAACAAGTACCTTCGGAGACACCTGTAGAGCACCTTTATAATCACCCAGTTACGTTGTGACATTTGGTAGCACACAAAGTGTTCCTCCGGTAAACGGGAGTTGCATAATCTCATAGTCGTAGGAACATGTATAAGCCATGAAGAAAGCAATAGCAACATACTAAACGATCGAGTGCTAAGCTAACGGAATGGGTCAAGTCAATCACATCATTCTTCTAATGATGTGATCCCGTTAATCAAATGACAACACATGTCCATGGCTAGGAAACATAACCATCTTTGATTAACGAGCTAGTCAAGTAGAGGCATACTAGTGACACTTTGTTTGTCTATGTATTCACACAAGTATTATGTTTCCGATTAATACAATTCTAGCATGAATAATAAACATTTATCATGATATAAGTAAATAAATAATAACTTTATTATTGCCTCTAGGGCATATTTTCTTCAGTCTCCCACTTGCACTAGAGTCAATAATCTAGATTACACAGTAATGATTCTAACACCCATGGAGTCTTGGTGCTGATCATGTTTTGCTCATGGAAGAGGCTTAGTCAACGGGTCTGCAACATTCAGATCCGCATGTATCTCGCAAATTTCTATGTCTCCCACCTGGACTAGATGCCAGATGGAATTGAAGCGTCTCTTGATGTGCTTGGTTCTCTTGTGAAATCGGGATTCCTTCGCCAAGGCTATTGCTCCAGTATTGTCACAAAAGATTTTCATTGGACCCGATGCACTAGGTATGACACCTAGATCGGATATGAACTCCTTCATCCAGACTCCTTCATTTGCTGCTTCCAAAGCAGCTATGTATTCTGCTTCACACGTAGATCTCGCCACGACGCTTTGTTTAGAACTGCACCAACTGACAGCTCCACCGTTCAATGTAAAAACATATCCGGTTTGCGATTTAGAATCGTCCGGATCAGTGTCAAAGCTTGCATCAATGTGACCATTTACAATGAGCTCTTTGTCACCTCCATAAATGAGAAACATATCCTTCGTCCTTTTCAGGTATTTCAGGATGTTCTTGACCGCTGTCCAGTGATCCATTCCTGGATTACTTTGGTACCTCCCTGCTAGACTTATAGCAAGGCACACATCAGGTTTGGTACACTCCCACTCACTTTCTTGTAAATACAGGCTTCTCCAAAAGTCTGTATAAAACCGAATGCTTTGATCACACTATCAAAGCATTTATTCCAACTCCGAGAGGCTTGCACTAGTCCATAAATGGATCGCTGGAGCTTGCACACTTTGTTAGCTCCCTTTGGATCGACAAAACCTTCTGGTTGCATCATATACAACTCTTCTTCCAGAAATCCATTCAGGAATGCAGTTTTGACATCCATTTGCCAAATTTCATAATCATAAAATGTGGCAATTGCTAACATGATTCGGACAGACTTAAGCATCGCTACGGGTGAGAAAGTCTCATCGTAGTCAATCCCTTGAACTTGTTGAAAACCTTTCGCAACAAGTCGAGCTTTATAGACAGTAACATTACCGTCAGCGTCAATCTTCTTCTTGAAGATCCATTTATTCTCAATGGCTTGCCGATCATCGGGCAAGTCAACCAAAGTCCACACTTTGTTCTCATACATGGATCCCATCTCAGATTTCATGGCCTCAAGCCATTTTGCTGAATCTGGGCTCACCATCGCTTCTTCATAGTTCATAGGTTCGTCATGGTCTAGTAACATAACTTCCAGAACAGGATTACCGTACAACTCTGGTGCGGATCTTACTCTGTTTGACCTACGAGGTTCAGTAACAACTTGATCTGAAGTTTCATGATCATCATCATTAACTTCCTCACTAATTGGTGTAGACGTCACAGGAACCGGTTTCTGTGATGAACCACTTTCCAATAAGGGAGCAGGTACAGTTACCTCATCAAGTTCTACTTTCCTCCCACTCACTTCTTTCGAGAGAAACTCCTTCTCTAGAAAGGATCCATTCTTAGCAATGAATCTCTTGCCTTCGGATCTGTGATAGAAGGTATACCCAACAGTCTCCTTTGGGTATCCTATGAAGACACATTTCTTCGATTTGGGTTCGAGCTTATCAGGTTGAAGCTTTTTTACATAAGCATCGTAGCCTCAAACTTTTAGAAACGACAACTTTGGTTTCTTGCCAAACCACAGTTCATAAGGCGTCGTCTCAACGGATTTCGATGGTGCCCTATTTAACGTGAATGCGACCGTCTCCAAAGCATAACCCCAAAACGATAGCGGTAAATCAGTAAGAGACATCATAGATCGCGCCATATCTAGTAATGTACGATTATAACGTTCAGACACACCATTACGTGTGGTGTTCCGGGTGGCGTGAGTTGCGAAACTATTCCGCATTGTTTCAAATGTAAACCAAACTCGTAACTCAAGTATTCTCCTCCATGATCAGATCGTAGAAACTTTATTTTCTTGTTACGATGATTTTCAACTTCACACTGAAATTCTTTGAACTTTTCAAATGTTTCAGACTTATGTTTCATCAAGTAGATATACCCATATCTGCTTAAATCATCTGTGAAGGTGAGAAAATAACGATATCCGCCACGAGCCTCAACATTCATTGGACCACATACATCTGTATGTATGATTTCCAACAAATCTGTTGCTCTCTCCATAGTACCGGAGAACGGCGTTTTAGTCATCTTGCCCATGAGGCACGGTTCGCAAGTACCAAGTGATTCATAATCAAGTGGTTCCAAAAGTCCATCAGTATGGAGTTTCTTCATGCGCTTTACACCGATATGACCTAAATGGCAGTGCCACAAATAAGTTGCACTATCATTATCAACTCTGCATCTTTTGGCTTCAACATTATGAATATGTGTATCACTACTATCGAGATTCATCAAAAATAGACCACTCTTCAAGGGTGCATGACCATAAAAGATATCACTCATATAAATAGAACAACCATTATTCTCTGATTTAAATGAATAACCGTCTCGCATCAAACAAGATCCAGATATAATGTTCATGCTCAACGCTGGCACCCAATAACAATTATTTAGGTCTAATACTAATCCCGAAGGTAGATGTAGAGGTAGTGTGCCGACCGCGATCACATCGACTTTGGAACCATTCCCCACGCGCATTGTCACCTCGTCCTTTGCCAGTGTCCGCTTAATCTGTAGTCCCTGTTTCGAGTTCCAAATATTAGCAACAGAACCAGTATCAAATACCCAGGTGCTACTGTGAGCTCTAGTAAGGTACACATCAATAACATGTATATCACATATACCTTTGTTCACCTTGCCATCCTTCTTATCCGCCAAATACTTGGGGTAGTTCCGCTTTGAGAGACCAGTCTGCTTGCAGTAGAAGCACTCAGTTTCAGGCTTAGGTCCAGACTTGGGTTTCTTCTCCTGAGCAGCAACTTGCTTGTTGTTCTTCTTGAAGTTCCCCTTCTTCTTCCCTTTGCCCTTTTTCTTGAAACTAGTGGTCTTGTTGACCATCAACACTTGATGCTCCTTCTTGATTTCTACCTCCGCAGCCTTTAGCATTGCGAAGAGCTCGGGAATCGTCTTATCCATCCCTTGCATGTTATAGTTCATCACGAAGCTCTTGTAGCTTGGTGGCAGTGATTGGAGAATTTTGTCAATGACGCTATCATCCGGAAGATTAACTCCCAATTGAATCAAGTGATTATTATACCCAGACATCTTGAGTATATGCTCACTAACAGAACTATTCTCCTCCACCTTACAGCTATTGAATTTATTGGAGACTTCATATCTCTCAATCCGGGCATTTGCTTGAAATATTAACTTCAACTCCTGGAACATCTCATATGCTCCATGACATTCAAAACATCGTTGAAGTCCCGGTTCTAAGCCATAAAGCATGGCACACTGAACTATCGAGTAGTCATCAGCTTTGCTCTGCCAGACGTTCTTAACGTCATCAGTTGCTTGTGCAGCAGGCCTTGCACCTAGCGGTGCTTCTAGGACATAATTCTTCGATGCAGCAATGAGGATAATCCTCAAGTTACGGACCCAGTCCGTGTAATTGCTACCATCATCTTTCAACTTTTCTTTCTCAGGGAACGCATTAAAATTCAATGGAACAACAGCACGTGCCATCTATCTACAATCAACATAGACAAGCAAGATACTATCAGGTACTAAGTTCATGATAAATTTAAATTCAATTAATCATATTACTTAAGAACTCCCACTTAGAAAGACACCCCTCTAATCCTCTAAGTGATCACGTGATCCAAATCAACTAAACCATAACCGATCATCACGCGAAATGGAGTAGCTTTCAATGGTAATCATCATTATGTTGATCATATCTACTATGTGATTCACGCTCGACCTTTTGGTCTCAGTGTTCCGAGGCCATATCTGCATATGCTAGGCTCGTCAAGTTTAACCTGAGTATTCTGCGCGTGCAAAACTGGCTTGCACCTGTTGTAGATGGACGTAGAGCTTATCACACCCGATCATCACGTGGTGTCTGGGCACGACGAACTTTGGCAATGGTGCATACTTAGGGAGAACACTTTTATCTTGAAATTTTAGTGAGAGATCATCTTATAATGCTACCGTCAATCAAAGCAAGATAAGATGCATAAAAGATAAACATCACATGCAATCAATATAAGTGATATGATATGGCTATCATCATCTTGTGCTTGTGATCTCCATCTCCAAAGCACCATCATGATCACCATCGTCACCGGCGCGGCACCTTGATCTCCATCGTAGCATTGTTGTCGTCTCGCCAACTATTGCTTCTACGACTATCGCTACCGCTTAGTGATAAAGTAAAGCAATTACAGGGCGATTTCATTGCATACAATAAAGCGACAACCATATGGCTCCTGCCAGTTGCCGATAACTCGGTTACAAAACATGATTATCTCATACAATAAAATATAGAATCATGCCTTGACCATATAACATCACAACATGCCCTGCAAAAACAAGTTAGGCGTCTTCTACTTTGTTGTTGCAAGTTTTAGGTGGCTGTTACGGGCTTAGCAAGAACTTTTCTTACCTACGCATCAAAACCACAACGATAGTTCGTCAAGTTAGTGTTGTTTTAACCTTCTCAAGTACCGGGCGTAGCCACACTCGTTTCAACTAAAGTTGGAGAAACTGACACCCACCAGCCACCTGTGTGCAAAGCACATCGGTAGAACTAGTCTCGCGTAAGCGTACGCGTAATGTCGATCCGTGCCGCTTCATCCAACAATACCGACGAACCAAAGTATGACATGCTAGTAAGCAGTATGACTTGTATTGCCCACAACTCACTTGTGTTCTACTCGTGCATATAACATCTACGCATAAAACCTGGGTCGGATGCCACTGTTGGGGAACGTAGTAATTTCAAAAAAATTCCTATGCACATGCAAGATCATGGTGATGCATAGCAACGAGAGGGGGAGTGTATCGTCATACACTTGAAGATCGCTAAGCGGAAGCGTTTATCAACGCGGTTGATGTAGTCGTACGTCTCCATGATCCGACCGATCCAAGTATCGAACGCACGGCACCTCCGAGTTCTGCACATGTTTAGCTCGATGACGTCCAGGCCTTCTCGATCCAGGAAGACGGGCGAAGTAGTAGATGAGTTCCGGTAGCACGACGGCGTGGTGACGGTGTTGGTGAAGAACAATCTCCGCAGGGCTTCGCCTAAGCACTACAGAAACTATGACGGAGGATAAACTAGAGGGGACGGGGTTGCCGGCACACGGCTTGGTGTTTCTTGATCTGTCTTTGGTGCTAGCCCTGCACCTCTATTTATATGTTGAGCCCTGGGGTCGAAACTTGGAGTAAAAGCCTCCTCAAAGTTGGTTTTGCCTGAAAGGCAAGAGTCCTACACGGACTCCAGGGCTAGACGCCAGGGTTCCCGGCGTCTACCCCCTAGACGCCGGGGTTCCTGGCGTCTAGCCTCTGGTCTCCGCAAAACTTCCTTTTGCACTTTCCAAAAGCCTCATGGGCCTTCCCCTTTGGCCCAAATAATGTGTTCTCGTACCCAAACATTTCGGGAAACATCCGGAACCCCTTCCAGTGAATTCCAGAACCCTTCCGGAGATCAAACACTATTATCGCATATATCAAACTTTATCTCCGGACCATTCCGGTGTTCCTCGTCATGTCCATGATCTCATCCGGGACTCCGAACAACATTCGGTCACCGACATTCATAACTCATATAATACTATATTGTCAACGAAACATTAAGCATGCGGACCCTACATGTTTGAGAACTATGTAGACATGACCGAGACACGTTTCCGGTCAATAACCAATAGCGGGACCTGGATGCCCATATTGGCTCCCACATATTCTACGAAGATCTTTATCGGTCAACCACATAACAACATACGTTGTTCCCTTTGTCATCGGTATGTTACTTGCCCGAGATTCGATCGTCGGTATCTCAATACCTAGTTCAATCTCGTTACCGGCAAGTCTCTTTACTCGTTCCATAATACATCATCCCGCAACTAACTCATTAGTTGCAATGCTTGCAAGGCTTTAAGTGATGTGCATTACCGAGTGGGCCCAGAGATACCTCTTCGACAATCGGAGTGAAAAATCGTAATCTCAAAATATGCCAACCCAATAAGTACCTTTGGAGACACCTATAGAGCACCTTTATAATCACCCAGTTACGTTGTGACGTTTGGTAGCACACAAAGTGTTCCTCCAGTAAACGGGAGTTGCATAATCTCATAGTCATAGGAACATGTATAAGTCATGAAGAAAGCAATAGCAACATACTAAGCGATCGAGTGCTAAGCTAACGGAATGGGTCAAGTCAATCACATCATTCTTCTAATGATGTGATCCCGTTAATCAAATGACAACACATGTCTATGGCTAGGAAACATAACCATCTTTGATTAACGATCTAGTCAAGTAGAGGCATACTAGTGACACTCTGTTTGTCTATGTATTCACACAAGTATTATGTTTCCGGTTAATACAATTCTAGCATGAATAATAAACATTTATCATGATATAAGGAAATAAATAATAACTTTATTATTGCCTCTAGGGCATATTTCCTTCAGTTTTATCCGGTTTATTGGACGCTTGGACAACATTGTTGACCATAGCTGTCACCCCGGAGACTCAAGATGGGCATAATGCGGAGGTTACAAAGCTACGGGATCAGATAACTCAGGCCAAGGCAGACTTGGCAGCTGAGGAAATCAGGGTGGCCAATGAGCGGGCCGCTTTAGATGCCCAGTCATAGCAGATTCAGGCAGAGAATTATCGGCTCATGCTGGATCAGAACGCTTCGAATGAGGTGTTGAGGAGGAGGCACCGGTCTCGTCTACCGCCGGTTTATGAAGCAATGAATCTCTTCAACACGCCAGGAGCAGGACCTAGTAATCTGGCAGTGGTAAACCGGACCAAGGCACCTGGGACGGGAGCGCCAGATCAGCCATGGGTGATGGACCCGCCTCGACGAATAGATAACCGGCCGCAATACATGCCGATCCCGCCGGGTCACTTCTCCACCCCTTTGGATAATATGATTGCAGCAGCGTCCCGCTTGGCATCTATTCAAATGGAGGGCGCGTCTCCAGCGGCGGTCGAGACGCGGCGGGCCAGGGATCTCCTTCAAACTGCTATGGAACAGCAGTAGGCCTATTCATATAGCCGAGACAGGATCCATTCAACCCCTCGGCCGATCAAGAGTTACAACGAGCGCATTGATGAACCGGATGTGTCAAGCAGTGCGCAAAACCGTGACGCCCCTCGAGGGCCTAATCCGGGGCGCGGTGGAGCGAATGCTCAGGATGTGGTGGGTAATGGTAGAGTGCGCCGGGAGGCAGAATTAGCAACGCAGTACGCGAATCATCAACCCACTCCGGTTCGACCGACGATGACAGGGGGACGAGTATTGTCTTTCACCTCTTGGGGGTTGCCGTGTGTCACCCCGGCTCTACGTAATGTGCGGTTACCCAAGCATTTCAAGGGCCCGCGTCAGGTTCCTAATTACACCACCGATTTACCTCCCCCCCGCCCCCCCCGAGTCATGGGTTGAGAGTTATGAGATGGCGATGGAGATGCTGGATGTGGACGAAGCGGCATGTGCGAAGTACTTCACCATGATGTTGGACGGAACGGCTCACACTTGGTTAAAAAGTCTGCCCGTTAATTCTGTCGGTTCATGGGACGAGATGAAGGCCCAGTTTATAGCAAACTTCAAAGACACATGCAAGCAACCTATATCAATCGTGGATCTGGCTTCTTGTGTTCAAGGATAAGGAGAATCAACAACTCATTGGGTGCGCCGGATCTCGGAAATCCTGCATTCGTCGGACCGCATCAATGCTGATTCAGCGATCCTAACATTGGAGGGTAATTGCCCGTTTAAACCGCTGAAGTTGAAATTGGGACGGCTCAAGCGTCACTACAATGACATGGGAACACTCATGGCAACTTTAGTTAAGTATGCCGATTCTGATAGTTCCAAGGATCCTGAGTCTGACAAAGAGAAGCCAGAGAAAGGAAAGAAGAATGTCGGCGCAAAGGGACAACAGCATAACCAGGCAGGCCATGGGAATAACGGTGAGCACAAAGCAGACAATATTTCCGATTTTGTAGCTAACACCAACATACAGGGTAACAATCAGCGCCGTAAGGGTAAACCGCCCCCGCGGGGCGGAGGATCAGGCATGAATCTGGAGCGCTTGTTGAACCAGCCCTGCCCGAAGCACGAGACGCAAGACAAGCCAGCTACGCACTTATGGAAGGATTGCTTTATTATGCGAGATTTCAAAAACTCCGATCTCTTCCGGTATGATCATGGACCATGTGGCGGTTCAGGGCCCGGGTTTCACGGGCCGGGTTATGGTGGAGGTAGCTCCGGTTCAGGTTTTCAAGGTAACCAAAATGGACAAGGCAATCAAGGCAATCAGGGTAACCAAGGTGGTTATAATCAACAGGGGAATCAACAACAACAACAGTCGGGTTATCAGAGCAACCCAAAGCAGTTAAATGGTGGACAGTATCATGTCTTCACCACTAGTCTGTGCAAGCACGATCAGAAGCTTCATAAGAGGGCAGTGAACTCCGTTGAACCGGTGGTGCCCCGTTACTTGCGCCGGTCTGAACAGCCTATTGTGTGGAGTCGAGAAGATCATCCGGCCCGGGTTGATAATCCGGGTCATCTGCCGTTAGTGGTCACGCCGCAGGTTGGGGGTTATAAGTTCACCAAGGTGCTCATGGATGGAGGGAGTAGTATCAACATCTTGTATTATGAAACCTTCCGGCGTATGGGATTAATGGATAAAAATCTTAAACCATCGAACACCGTTTTTCATGGCGAGGTGCCTGGTAAATCAGCCTACCTGGTCGGTAAGATAGCTCTGGAGGTTGCCTTTGGAGATGAGTATGATTCAAGGTCATAGACATCGACTTTTGAAGTGGTAAAAATCCAAAGCCCGTACCATGCTCTGTTTGGACGGCCAGCTTATGCGAAGTTCATGGCAAGGCCGTGTTATGTTTATCTGCAGCTCAAGATGCCGGGTCATAAGGGAACCATCACGGTTCATGGCAGTCGCAAGGTCGCTTTGGAGTGTGAAGAAGGTGATGCGGCTTATGCTGAGTCAGTTTGTGCAACAGAGGAGTTAAAATTCTATAAATACAATGTTGATCCGGCGGATATGACTTATTTGAAGAAGCCCACTACAGAGCATGATCCGGCTTTGAAGTTTAAATTGGCTGATGAGACTAAGTTGGTTGATTTTTTCCCTGGCGATTCATCCAAGCAGTTTAGCATCAGCATTAACTTGTATCGAAATAGGAAAGCGCGCTCATCGAGTTCATCCGTGAGAACCGGGACATCTTTGCATGGAAACCGTCTGACATGCCAGGTGTACCGAGGGAACTCGCTGAGCACACTCTTAATATTGATCCCTAGTTTAAACCGGTCAAGCAGTTTCTTCGCCGCTTTAATGAAGAGAGATGCAAAGCCATTGGTGAGGAGGTAGCCCGGCTCTTGGCAGCAGGGTTTATTGTGGAGGTCTTTCACCCTGAGTGGTTGGCTAACCTAGTGCTGGTACTCAAGAATAATGGCACTTGGCGTATGTGTGTGGACTACACAGATTTGAACAAGGCTTGCCCAGCTGATCCCTTCGCCCTTCCCCGTATTGATCAGATTATTGATGCTACGACGGGTTGTGAGCAGTTGAGATTTTTGGATGCTTATTCGGGTTATCATCAGATCAAAATGGTGGTTAAGGACCAGGAGAAGACGACTTTTATAACTCCCTTTGGAGCCTTCTGCTATGTATCTATGCCTTTTGGACTCAAGAGTGCCCAGGCGACTTATCAGCCGTGTGTGCAGAATTGCCTTCATAATCAGATTAGGCGCAATGTTCATGCTTATGTGGATGATATCGTGGTAAAGTCTAGGAAAGCAGAAACACTCATAGATGACTTGCAGGAAACTTTTAATAATCTGAGGGTTTATAAGATGATGCTTAATCTGGCCAAGTGTGTTTTTGGTGTACCAGCTGGCAAGCTCTTGGGTTTTCTGGTGTCTAACAGGGGTATTGAAGCTAATCTGGAAAAGATCAAGGCTATTACGTCCCTGGCTAAACCGACGTGTATCAATGACGTTCAACGACTGGCGGGTCGTATTGCAGCGTTAAGCCGGTTGGGGGAGAAGGCGATCCCTCTGTATCATATGATGAGGAGAACAGACAATTTTGTTTGGAGTGATACTGCTAATGCGGCGTTTGAGGACCTGAAGAAGCAGTTGGACGAACCACCCATCCTTGCTGCCCCCATTGATAAGGAACCATTGTTGTTATACGTGGCTGCTAACGCCCGAGCTGTCAGCGTGGCTATTGTAGTGGAGCGCAAAGAGGCTGGTAAGGAGTATCCAGTTCAACGACCGGTTTATTACATCAGTGAGGTACTTATCGAGTCCAAGCAGAGATATCCCCATTGGCAGAAGTTCGTGTATGGAGTGTTTATGGCGAGCCGGAAGCGTAAACAATACTTTCAAGGCCATCCCATTACTGTGGTCAGTTCCGCTCCATTGGGAGATATCATTCAGAATAGATAGGCGACTGATCGGGTTGCTAAGTGGGCTATTGAGCTTGGGCCTCATGGGTTAAAATATATGCCTCACACTGCTATCAAGTCCCAAGCACTCGTGGATTTCATCAACGACTGAACAGAGTTGCAGGCACTAGAGGATAAACCGGATAACACATACTAGACTATTCACTTCGATGGATCCAGATAATTGGAGGGCTCGGGGGCTGGAGTGGTTCTTACTTCCCCTCGAGGTGACAAATTTTGTTATGTTCTCCGTTTAATGTTTCCCTGTACTAACAATGCAGCTGAGTATGAGGCTTTGCTCCACGGTCTTCGGATGGCTAAGGAGATGAACGTAATCCGGGTACGTTGCTTTGGTGACTCCGATTTAGTGGCTCATCAAGTATCTGGTACGTGGGACTCCAAGGATCCACTTATGGCGGCTTATCGGCGTGAGGTGGATATCATTGCTAGTCACTTCAAGGGTTATCAAGTCGAGCACCTTGATCGATGCAAGAATGAAGCGGCGGATGCTCTAAGCCGGCTCGGATCCCAGCGTAAACCGGTGCCGCCCAATGTTTTTTCTTGATGTTCTGCATAATCCGTCGGTCAAGATACCAACGGAGGAGGATCTGGCTATTCCTGACCCGAAAGCTCAATTGGTGGCAGTTCTTCATGCTATCCCTGACTAGACAGTGCCATACCTAGCGTATATGACCCGGGACGAGTTACCGGAGGACAAAATTTTGGCCAGGCACATAATCCGCCGGTCCAAGTCTATGACCATTGTCAACGGCGAGTTACATCACTGTAGTGTCTCAGGGGCATTTCAGCGTTGTATTTCTCTTGAAGAAGGCTGTGAGATCTTGCGTGAAATCCACGAAGGAGATTGTGGTCATCATGCCGGTTCAAAATGTTTGGTGGCTAAGGCTTTCCGGCACGGTTTTTACTGGTTAATAGCTCATGCTGACGCAGAGGATCTGGTCAGAAAGTGTGATGGCTGTTAGAGTTTTCTCGCAGAGCTCATGTTCCGTCTCAGGAATTGAGGATGATTCCAATCACCTGGCTGTTTGCAACTTGGGGCTAGATATGGTTGGGCCTTTTAAGAGGTCTAAGGATAAGAAGACCCACCTTCTAATGGCGGTTGATAAATTCACCAAGTGGGTGGAGGCAGAGCTGGTGAGCAAGTGTGATGCGGCCACGGCGGTTCAATTCATGAAAAAGGTGATCTTCCTCTTTGATTTTCCACACAGCATTATAACAGATAATGGCACGAATCTCTCCAAGGGTGCTATGGAAGAGTTCTGTCAACGTCAGCACATCTGGCTTGATGTGTCATCAATGGCTCACCCCCAATCTAATGGTCAAGCGGAGAGAGCTAATCAAGAAATCCTAAAGGGTATCAAGCCCCAGTTTATGGTCTCTTTGCAGCGGACGCCGGGTTGCTGGGTGGAAGATTTGCCTTCCGTTTTATGGAGCATTAACACCACCCCCAATAGATCTACGGGTTACACACCCTTCTTCAAGGTTTATGGAGAAGAGGCAGTTCTCCCAAGTGATATTCGCTATGACTTGCCCCGAGTGGCAGCTTATGTTGAAGCGGACAATGAAAGAGCACGCCAAGATGCATTGGACCTATTAGATGAAAAACGGGATAATGCGGCAGCTCGTTCGGTGATTTATCTGCAAGACCTGCGGCGTTATCACAGCTGCCGGGTTAAAATCAGGACCTTTCAGGAAGGCGACTTAGTGCTCCGGCTTATCCAGGATCAGACAGATATGCACAAGTTATCCCCACCTTGGGAAGGGCCCTTTGTGGTCAGCAAGAATCTGAACAACGGGTCATACTACCTCATCAATGTTCGAGAGCACAAAGACTCACGCAAGTCAGAGGAGGAGACTCGCCGGCCGTGGAATATAGCTCATCTTCGGCCTTACTACACCTGAGCCACAGGCTGCTACTATGTATATATTTTTGATGATGTACATATTATGATGAATAAATAAACTGGCATCCTTGCTAAAGCGGGGCCTCTGCTGTTTTCGTATTATATGTCTTCTTGGTTACATGGGGGCTTTTGCTTATAAAAGCGGAGTTCTAATTACCCATTAAACCGGCTTATAAAGCCATAAAAGAAAAGGCTTGGGAGCTTCACACCAAAGGGACCAAAGAGAGTCTGTTGCCATGCATAGCTCAAAAATAGGTACCCACTGAGCATAGCTCATAATGTTACCTGGGGGCTCTTTGTGCACAACAACAAAGAGTTTTAAATAACCCTTGTAATAGGCTATCAAGCCAGGCTTGGAAGCCAGGTGTATTCACCTAAAACCTCGGGTTAACCTGCCTTCATCAAGTAAGCCACTCCGTCTAGGTAATCCTGGTATGACCCGCCGAACGTTTGACAAGTCAATCTTATACAGACCCTGAACTTGTCAAAGTTAAAATGACGATTGGTTAATGTGAGGCCCATCTTAAAAGGCTTTGTAAAATGGTTTAACTCAGTGGCCTGGCAGACCATGAAAAGCCTCGAATTTGGGCCTGGCAGCCCTTGAAAAGCCTCGACTACAATATTTTTTCATTTGCCTTTATTTGTTAAAGTTTTTTCTCCTTTCATAAGGTTTTGAGGTAAACCGGTGTCTATTGACCCGGCCTGACTAAAGTCACCAATATAACCCGGTGTTTATTAACCCGGCGTGGCTTTCAACTATCAATTGTTGGTATACAACCGATTATAAACCGGTGTTTGATTAACCCGGTCTGGCATTGACTATAAGTCACCAGGATGATCATCCGATGTTTATCATAACCCGGTATGAATTATTTTAAACCAGCACAGCATGGTGGGTGTTATCAGCACTCAAAGATTTGAGTCATCACCCTTACTAGAAGAACGTTGGTCAACCAACGATGTGATTCAATATCACAGGTATGATGTATTTCATATTTCATCATCTTTACATCCTTTGTTATAAATTCTGGCTTTATATTGGGTATCATAACCCGTCCGACGGTAAACCGCCAGGGCAATTTTAAGTTTATCACATGCAGAAAACAGGATTGCATAAAACTGTTAAAGATCATAAGCAGACATTGCATATCATGACAGATCGACATTATTAGGCAAAATGGCTATGCATGATGGCATAGCAAACCAAGTGTTTCAGCTAGCCTATTACAAGGTGTTTTAACTGCCCAAAAAGATCATTGTTTCTCATAAAGAGGACAGTGCGCAGACGATAACCCGGCTTCCGGATTATGATTCTTCTTCAGCTTGATGTGAAGGTTGCGGATCATCCTATGCCGGTTCAACCTCCGCCTCCCCACCCAGTGGCTAGAAGTCAATGGTTGCACAGTCAATTCCAGACAAAGCTCGGAAGATAGCTTCATCGCTTAGAAGATCTGACGGTTCAACATCAGGGGCATAAGTATGCTTACAGATGGGCGGGATTAGATTTTGAGCTTCATAAACCGACGCATCAATCCGTCTGTTGTCTGCGTCATAGATGGATCGATGGAAAGACAAATCAGTCTCTTCGGCCAGCTTACTTGCAAGCGGGCGCATCTCCTTTGTCAGAGCTTTAAGGGCATCATTGTCAAATTCGAACCCATCTTCTTTTTGGCTAGGATAGCCATTCCCAATGTCTTTCGGATCAAGATCAGCTATCCAAGCTTTAGCCCGAGTCAGTGTAGATAGTGCGCCGGCCCTTGCAGCAGATCTTTTCACCTCTTCTAGCTGAGCAGGCGTCATGGATAGCTTGGCCAATGTGTCTTTGATCAAAGTTGGCGGTGGTTTATTGTGTGAGGCTGTGTAGATGACCCGTTGAGCGCCGGTATATAACTGCTCTATCAAGGTATAGGCAGCCTTCAGTTTCTTGCGCATATCTGAACTGAGATGGGCAACACGGCTACCTGCAATGGTTACAATGTTATTAAACCGACGGTTTCAAGGATTATTCAGTATGGTTCATGACAAGGCTACTTACCAAAGATGGCAGAAGTCATAGCGTTGATTTGCCACTTTAATCCAGTCAGCTCTTCCACCACCGGTTTAAGGGCCGTTTCAGCATCCTCCGCCCGCTTTCTCAAAGTGCCTTTTTCGGCCTCCCAATCTGCTCACTCCTTTGAAGCCATCGTTCAATTGCTCCATGGCTATTAAAGCGCCCTTAAACTCTTCTTTGGCCTTTAAAGTTTCGGCTTGCTGGGACTTAATATTTTCCTGGAGGTCGGCGATTTGAGAATCTTTGTTGGTCAAGTCATCCTGCAAAGACAGATAATAAGTTGGCAATAATTTTTTTGAAGTCCCAAGCACATAACAAGTTATACACTTGCACTTGGGGGCTAATGCGGATTGGTTCTTTCTCAAATGATATTTTAAGTCCCAAGCAAATAACATGTTATATACTTGGCACTTGGGGGATAATGCATAATGGATCAATTCAAGGTTATCAAATTTTACTGCATGAACCGGATCATGTTAATGATTGAAAGGAATTCTGATGTATAAACCGGACAATCCTAAAGGTATAAACTGGTCTATAGGGGCTACACAAGCAAAATCCAGTTTTCTCCTATTACAAGTCCCGGTTCACATTCATATTGATGAACTGGCCCTTGGGGGCTACTAGAGTTGATAATTGAAGCAGGATATAAGGAAAAAAGGAAGTTATTCAAAGGAACAAGTATTTACCTCATATCGCTCTTTCATCAGGTTTACTAAACCGGCTTCATAATCACGGCTGGTATACAGACGATTTAGATATCCAGAATGGATGTCCTAAGCAGAGAGATGGACATAGCTTGACAAATCTGTTTTCCATTTTCCCTTGTCCACAGTGGAAAATTCTTATTTTGCATTGTGCTTTGATAAAGCGAAAGGATTGCCAGGAGCAGTATGGCCAAAGCCAGTAATCACAACATCATCTGTTGTGCCTTCAACAGTCTTATCTGGGCTTGGCGGTTTAGCAGATGCTTTTGCTGGGCTTGGTGGATCGGCAGCTGGGCTTGGCGGATCAGCATGTTGGCTTGTTGGACTTATTTCTGGTGGATCAACAAAAGTGTCCTGACCCCGAGGAACTGGGTCATCTAGAGCAATATCAGCATTTTGATCCAGAGCCTCTGAGGTCCTCTCCGGTTCAGTGGCCGGATTATCATCACTTGGCATAGTCAGCTTGGCCTTTTTGCTAAGTCTGACTTTGGCACTAAAAAGAACAAATGCAAAGGTTAGTACAATAAACCAGTGCAAGGTATAAAAATTAATTCTGTTGTGCTTACCTAGGAACGGTCTTGAGTGGAGGCATCTGTGTGGTTGATGAATCGCCGGAGGATGAATGGGAGGTTCCCTGATAATTCGAATCAGACGGATTAAGAGGATATCGGAAGTAACCCGCCTTGGGATAAAGTGTATTAAAAGAACAAGAGACCTCTTGTCGACGTTTGCGAACCGGAGAATATGGTAAACCGGAGGAGGTAACTTGTTGGCCGCTATGCCGAGTGGTGCGGCGGGCTTCATGCTGATGTGTCTTCAAAGAAAAGTGTGGATCCAAATGAGCAAGGGGGTGTGAACATTTTACTTTCCGGACTGCTCGACGAAGTTTTATTACTGGCACATAATCTGAGTCGGAGGATAGAACAATTACCTCTACATCACCAGCATGGCTAGCTTCCGCATCATCCTGATAACAATCATTGTCAATGAGGTGTAAGAAAAAATAACCAAGAGAATCAAGTTCTACCTGTGACTCCGGATCATCAAGCTCTTCATCAATAGGAAGATCAGCAGCCTTGGCTGTTTTCTTCTTTGCTGGCTTTTTGGTAGCCTTGGTCTTGATGCGAGGGGCTCTCGCCGGTTTATCCTGTGATTTTTTCTTCCACAACGGATCATCGCCCTGCGCGGATGGATAACAAGTTATAAAGGAATGATTAATAAGGAAAGGGTTAAGTCAAAATAAGATAATTCTTAAAGCTGGCGGTTTGTTGGACGCATAGAAGGGGCTAAGCCCTACTCTGCTAGATGCAGCCACCGGTTCATCAAGCATTTTCTTGACAGCTTTGGTGACTTCATCATCTGTGAGCTGAATGTCAATATGATTCTGAGGGTCTTTTAGATCCCCTGTATACTCACACATTAAACCGGGGCGCCAGCTTAAAGGTAAAATACTCCAAGACACCCAGCAGCGGATGAAGTCAATGCCTGTCAGGCCATTGGCAACAAATGCCCTGAGTTTTGCTAGTTGAGGGGCATATTTTGATCTTTCCTTGGCAGTGAGTCACTGAGGAACCAGATGAGTTTTGGTAAGCCGGTATGCACGATAACCCGGCAAAGGATTTTTGTTGTCTGGAGCTGTATTGCGGCAGTAAAACCAAGTCCGATTCTAGTCCTTGGGGTGGCTATGATGCTTGGCGTGAGGGAAATCGACATCCTTTCTCTTCTGGATTGAAACGCCCCCGAGTTCAGTGTTGGGCCCGCCCGTAAATTCAGTACGACGGTTTAAGTAAAAGAAGTCCCGGAATAGTTCCAAAGTGGGTTCCTCTTGCAGATAGACTTCGCAAAATACTTCAAAATTGCATATATTGGACACAGAGTTTGGTCCAACATCTTGAGGGTGGATCTGGAAGCTGGCAAGAACATCACGAAAAAACTTTGATCCGGGTGGGCTGAACCCTCGATTCAGATGGTCAGTAAAAACAATCACTTCTCCATTCTGAGGTTCAGGAGGATTTTCTAAACCGGGGACTCTCCAGTGGATGGTTTCCTTGCTCGCTAAAGCGCCAGTCACAACATACCCAGTCAGTTGCTCCTTAGTAACTCGGGAAGGGACCCAATTGCAAGCATAAACCGTTTTGGCCATTTGAACAGAAAGCTGGAAAAGAGGATCAAGGCTAGTTTAAAGTTTTGATTGATAAAGATAGTCCGATTTAAGGACAGGAATAACAAATTGAAGCATATGCACATGATAAGCCGGAGTTTTATATTGAGGATGAGTTGACGGTTTAAGAGAGGGCTAATGGTACCTGGCAGGTTATCATCTTGTAAAAAGTTAAACTGCCTATGTTGATGCGGAAATTACAAATCTGAAAAATCTCTAAGTGCTACACAAACAGGTTTTGCAAGTTGCGGCTATAGTTTTGGATCTACTGTAGCTTTAATAAAGAGAAAAATTCAGAAGCCCTAAGCGGTTTCAGCGGAACATCTAAGGACTAGATGGGATCTGTTTACTTATAAAAGGAATGTTGTGATGAGGGAAAACGAGTTCTAGCTATGGCCGCACAGGAGGGATATCAAGATTTATTAAGTTCTTATGTAGCCGCAAGGTTCAAAGTGAAGAACATCAAGAACATCGAAGAACACTGCAACCCTAGCGATATATCTGAAGTGGATGAAAAGAAAACTTATAGAGGCTGAAGGAGCAGCGGAGGAGCGCCGCGTTTCTCTGGTCAGATCAGGTTGATGCAGCGGCCGTTGGTGGTGCAGAAACAAAGGTCGACGGCTGCGGCTGCGCTCGAGCTCTGAGGCGATGCGAGGAAGACGATGAGGTGAAGGGGCATGAAGGGGAAAAGAAAGAATGACCCTTGGCCCTATTTATAAAGCAAGGGGATAAGTGACAGGCGCGGGAATCGAGGAGCCCAAAAAATGGAAATCTGACACAGTTGTCGCCATGATTTTTGGAGGGATATTAATAAAAAAAGTATTTGCAAGATTTTATATGGAGATGATGTCATGACGATTCACTGCAATCTTAAAAGATGATGTCATGGCGGTTTACCAAGTACATATGGAAATAATGTCATGGCGGTTTACAAGATTCTTTGAAGATCAAGGAGTGTTTCTAAGGATTGAAGATTGACATGAACAGGTTCAAATCGATCTGGGGCCTAATGTTGGGGATATAACTACTGAGCATAAACCGCCCAGGAGGGGCCGGGTTAAGCTCATCCATATTGAAGCCCATGAAGACAGGGAGTATGGCGCTTTACTATTGAAGCTTAGAGGCCTAGAGCCCAAGGGCGGATTAGGGCCCATAGACATAAACCGCCACGAGATGTGTAACTTGTGTTGTAAGTTAGGGAAAGGTAGAAACCGAGTCGGACACATGTATGAGCCGGCCTCGGTATTCAATAAACCGTCGGGCGTCAACCTGTGTATATAAAGGGACGACCCGGCGGTGGTTCAGGGAAAAAAGAAACAACAACTCGAGAGATAGGTAAAGCGGATTCACCCCCTTCTCATCGAGACCCCATCAATTCCACCACAACTGGATCGTAGGCTTTTACCTTCACCGCAAGGGGCCGAACCAGTATAAACTCCCTGTGTCCTTTATCCAGTTTAACCCCTTTTGGCTAATCTCGTTGCGATGGCTCCATGACTAAGTCCTCTCACTAGGACATCTGACGTGTTAATTCCACGACACCGGGACTCCCTCGAAGCCGATGCAGGATGCTAGGGTCGTGGCTAGTTTGGGCATTACGGTGGGGAGAACAGAGGGAGTGGATATGGCTTTTACCAGAGCTCACGGGATAGCCCGACTGCTGGTCAGTGTTCTGGATATTGAGTTCGTGCCTGATTTGGTCAAGTGGGCATATCGAGGCCAGATTTATAACCTCGTGATTGAGTTTGAGGATGAGAGTCTGTTCACCGAGGCGGCTAACGGGACTGATGTTGATATGCACGAGGGAGATGACAGCTCGGGACTTAAGGAGGCGCCGGTTGATGATACTGGACGACAGTTGTCCACTACACTGGGATCCGTTTCTCAGACGTCCGGGACTGGAACGGTACCACCCTCCTCGGTGCCTACGACTTCTCTGAGATTTGGGTCTTTCGAGCCGGCTTCTACGCCTCCGAGGCTTTGGAGTGAGCGGGTGGAGTCTGACGAGGTGTTTGAGCACACGTTACCTTCTTTGGATTTTGAGGATGCTGTGAGTCCAGTCCTAGGGGCTTCGCCGATCTCGGTCAGGGGAGAGGAGGAGGAGGCTCCCTCCCATCTGCTCGTTGATTTTCCTCAGATCGAGGGTCTGACGGTGGAGGTCTTTCCCTCGGGAGGGGGTCCGGGGCTGGTGGTCTCGGTTCCCTCTTCTTCTGTCGCAATGCCGGAGCTGCAGGTGGTGGTTCCGCTTTATGAAGGGGGCTCGGGGCAGGTGGCCTCAGCACCCTCTTCTCCTCTCGCGGTGGCCGAGGTCTCGGTGGTGGAGGTTTTATCTTCGGGAGGGTGTCCGGGGTAGGTGGCCTCGGCACCCTCTTCTCCTCTCGCGAGGCAAGAGCTGCAGGCGGCGACTCCACATTCCGAAGGGGGCTCGGGGTAGGTGCCCTTGGGGCCCTCTTCTCTTGGGGCGCCTAGGGTGGCCGGCCCTCCTGTGGCGCCGGTGAGCCCTTCTTGCCGGAGGGCCGGGGTGGGTGGGGAGCTCGAGCAGGTGGCCCATGTTCCCTCCTCCCCCGTCATGGTGCCGTCTCTCTACCGTGGGGCGCGACCGATGTCACCGGTGCCGTTGAGCGCCCCACCACTTTCCGGCAGTCCAGCTGGTTCATCGATGGAGGTTGACCGGATGCGTGTTCGGGGTGAGGCAGGAGGCCCCACCCCGAGAAGGGTCACTCGGGAGGAGGTTACTGCGTTCGGTGGGATTCCAGATCCGGTTTCTGAGGGGCGACGATTGAGATGCCGTCTCCAGGATCATCTGGAGGTTGACGACATACAGCAGCGGTGCGCCATGAGGGCGGCCAAGCTTCGTGGCGTTGAGGTCACTACTGGTATGTCGGTTAATACCTCAAATTCCATCTTGCATTTTTCTAATGATGAGATTATTAATAATGCAAACCAACTAGGAATTTCACTAGGTAGTAATGATAGTGAAATTTCAAATTCCGTTAATGATATCCTGGATTTAGAGGCAGAGCGGGCTTTAGAGATGATTCGTAACTTAGCAGTGGTTAAACCCATGAATGATTCCGATATTGCTGCTTTGGGGGCCAGGGTGCTCGATAATTTTTGTGCGGATCTTGCTCCTCCTCTTCCTGAGCCTGAGGAGGAGGATGAGAGTTTTGAGAATGTTGTAGTCAGAACTTCTGAGACTGGTTGTGAGGACCGGCTGGAGAGTAAGAACATTCCTAAACGCAAATGGAAGCGGAAGATCTACTCTGCTTCCGCAGTGCGTAGGAGTGCTAGGATCCGCACGGCTAAAAAATTCCATGACGAGATATGAAAGGAATCTTTTGGAATAGCATAGGTCTGAAAGACTTGGCTAAAAGAAGGTTTCTTGTAGAGGCATCTATAGAGCATAGGTTGGACTTTATCGCATTGTCGGAAACTGGTAGAGATAATTTTTCGCCACAATTTCTCAATACTTTATCGGGCGGTATTGATTTTGACTGGCATTGTCTGCCATCGCGAGGAAGATCTGGTGGGATTTTACTCGGAGTTAGATGCGATTCGCTCGAAGTCCAAAGCATGGTCATGGGAGATTTTGCTGTTAAGTTTAGGGTGCGGTCGAAGGCTGATGGGTTTAATTGGGCTTTGGTGACGGTATATGGTGCCGCACAGCCCGAACTCAAACCGGATAACTTGGCTGATCTGGTTAGGATTTGCGGTTCTAAGCAGCTTCCTATCCTGGCGGGGGGTGATTTCAACATCATTAGAAGGCATGATGAGAAGAACAATGATAACTTTGATGGAAGATGGTCGTTCATATTTAATACTATCATTGAAAGCTTGGCTCTGAGAGAGATAGAGCTTTCGGGAAGAAAGTTCACCTGGGCTAACACGATGCCAAATCCGATGTTTGAAAAGTTGGATCGAGTTCTGGCTAGTGTCGAATGGGAACAAAAAATTCCCTTTGTAATAGTCCAGGCACTTTCTCGTGGTATTTCTGACCACACGCCTTTATTTCTTGACTCTGGTGAGGCCACCCACTTGGGTAACAAAAACTCATTTTCGTTCGAGCTTGCTTGGTTTGAAAGAGAAGGCTTCTTTGATCTCGTAGCCAGAGAGTGGGCTAAGGATGCAGGAGGTAGGACTGCGCTTGAGCGTTGGCAGAATATGATTAGACACTTGAGAAGTTTCCTATGTGGGTGGGCTAAGAATCTTAGCGAGATTTATAAGGTCGAAAAGGAACAGCTCCTTACCCTTATTCAGTCCCTAGATGTAAAAGCAGAAAGCACGATTCTGCCAGCCTCGGAGCTTCATGCCAAGCTTGATTCGGAGATGAGGCTGAAAGAGCTTCTTCGTGAAGAAGAATTAAAGTGGGCGCTGCAGGCCAAGGTCCAAAGAGTAGTCCATATGGACGCGAACACTCAATTCTTCCACATGATCGCTAATGGCAAACACAAAAAGAAGAGGATCTTTCAGCTTGAACAAGATGAAGGAACAATTTTTGGTCAGGAGAACCTAAAATTATACATTACTGAGTATTACAAGTAGTTGTTTGGGCCTCCAGAGGATAACTGTGTTTCTCTGGATGAGTCTAGGATTGAGGATGTTCCTCAACTTACTGCTGTTGAGAATGATGTTTTAGCTGCTCCTTTTTCTGAGAAAGAGGTGTTTGAGGCCATATCGCAGATGAAAAATAATAAGGCTCCCGGCCCGGATGGATTCCCGGCTGAGTTTTATAAGAAGTGCTGGCATATTATTAAAGGGGATCTATTGCCGTTGTTCCATGATTTATTCTCTGGACAGCTTCAGCTTTTTCAACTGAATTTTGGAATGATAACCCTGCTTCCTAAGAAAACAGAGGCTGTGAGAATTGAGCAATTCAGGCCCATCTGTCTTCTTAATGTTAGTTTCAAAAAATTTACCAAGGTCGGGACTAATAGGCTCACGCAGATTGCAAATGCTGTGGTGCAGTCTACCCAAACTTCTTTCATGCCGCACAGGAACATCCTCGAAGGGGTTGTGGTCCTTCATGAAACGCTTCATGAGATTCACACGAAAAAACTAGATGGAGTTGTTTTCAAGGTGGATTTCGAGAAAGCGTACGATAAAGTTAAATGGTCTTTCCTTCAACAGGCCTTTCACATGAAGGGTTTTGATGAAGCTTGGCAACGCCAGGTAGAATCTTTCACGCAGAAATGGAGTGTTGGAATTAAAGTGAATGACGACATAGGTCATTATTTTCAGACACACAAGTGCCTGAGACAAGGTGATCCAATGTCTCCTATTCTGTTCAACATTGTGGTTAACATGTTGGCAATTCTGATAGGTAGAGCAAAGGAGGCTGGTTAGGTGGGTGGCTTGGTGCCTCATCTAGTTGATGGTGGTGTGTCCATCCTGCAGTACGATGATTATACAATCATCTTTATGGAGCACGACTTGGCAAAAGCGAGAAATATGAAGCTGGTGTTATGCGTATTTGAACAATTGACCAGATTGAAGATTAAATTTCATAAAAGCGAGTTGTTCTATTTTGGTAGAGCCAATGAGGAACAAGAGGCTTATAGGCAATTGTTTGGATGCGAATTGGGGGCATTACCTTTCACGTACTTAGGAATACCCATTCACCATCGTAAGCTGACAAACAGAGAATGGAAGTGCATCGAGGATCGGTTTGAGAAGAAACTGAGTTGTTGGAAGGGCAAACTCATGTCATATGGAGGCCGATTGATTCTTATTAATTCGGTGCTCACAAGTATGCCTATGTTTCTCTTATCTTTTTTCGAACTCCCAGTTGGTGTTAGGAAAAGGCTGGACTTCTATCGATCCCAATTCTTCTGGCAGAGTGATGAACTAAAGAGAAAATACCGACTCGCCAAATGGGATATCATCTGTCGACCAAAGGACCAGGGGGGCCTTGGTATTGAGAATGTTGAAGTCAAGAACAGATGTCTTTTCAGTAAGTGGCTGTATAAGTTATCAGTAGAGACTGAGGCCACGTGGGCGCAGATTCTCCGTAGTAAGTATCTGCAGTCTAAGACTTTGTCCCAGACGATAGTGAGACCGACTGGCTCGCCGTTTTGGAAGGGGCTTATGAGAGTCAAAGCCGCCTTCTTTAATAGAACAAAGTTTATAGTCGATAATGGCAACACCACTCGCTTCTGGGAGGATACTTGGCTAGGTGAAACGCCATCGGTGCTTCAGTATCCATCCCTGTATCGTATTTTTCAATGACGTGATGCTCTTGTTGCAACGGTTATGCAGTCCATTCCCCTTAATATTCAGTTTAGGAGGACGCTTGTTGGCGACCGGTGGAAAGCATGGCTTCATTTGGTGAGTAGACTGATAGAGGTTCAGTTATCTCATCAGCCCGATCAGTTGTGTTGGAAGCTTACTAGGTTTGGAGAGTTCATAGTTAAGTCGATGTATATCGATGTCACCAACTCTAGTGCTATTCCTAGTTCCAAAGATGTTTGGAAAGTCAAAGTTCCTTTGAAAATTAAAGTGTTTATGTGGTTTGTACATAAACAAGTCATTTTTTTTTGAGAATTATAAACAAGTCATTTTAACAAAGGATAATTTGATTAAGCGCAACTGGACAGGATCTACTAGGTGTAGTTTTTGTGATCGGGATGAAACTATCAAGCACCTCTTCTTTGACTGCCCGTTGGCGAGAGTTTTGTGATACACGGTGCATATTGTTTTTAACATTACTCCTCCAAATTTGGTCAATACGCTATTTGGAACGTGGCTTATTGGGACAGGATCTTGGCTGACACTGCCACGGCCTCCGCCTCGTTCGTCCCGGGGTGTCTCTCGCGACTTCATCAACGACAACGGAGCGAGTGGCCTGATGCTTCGTCTCTCGCGACTTCATCAACGACAACGATGCAATGTCCTGGACGAGGACGTTTCGGAGATCATGAACGGGATCCTATCTGAATCACGTACCGCGCAAGTTTGGCTGCTCGCGCGCGTTGCATCCTGTGCAGGTGTTGCCGCTTGCAAGCCTGGACGCATCCCTGCATAGCATGTGTCTCTGCTAGATCCTACTCCTGCCGCATCCGAGCCGCGCGACGCGTGTTGCAGATACCTCGTTGACCTCTTCGTTTTCTCGATCTTGCTCATCGTTATACGTGCATCTTTGCTGGATCCCGTAAAAATCGTCATCGAGTACCTGTGTTGGCGCCACCTCTCGCAGCACCACTTGTTCTTCCTCTCGACTCTCTCTCTTTGGTCTCACAAAAGAGACCCAACACACAAGAACACACGCATAGAAGAAACGCACGCATACACACACTTCACCGGGAGAAAACTGGCTTTGCCTTGTTCTTGCGATGAGCACACATTGGCTACATGTTTCCTTCTGCCCTCTTACCTTTTCATTACTAAAAGCAAAGTTTGTATATACAGGAGGTTGGCCTTCACGCACAACCCGGCAAGGCCACTAAGTCACGTACGGATTAACCGGCCACTAACTAATCCATGCACTACACACTTACTAGCTACATGCATCACGTCCGCCACTCATGCAGCATCTCCTCAACGGACGCACGGCCTGGCCATGACGATAACTAACAACTCATGCATCTGACAACCGGAGCAGAGCTTACCAGATCACCCAGCTCAACCTGTCACGCTCCAGCCTCTTGTGCGACTTGCCGCTTCACATAGCATCACGGCTTCACGCCGCTTTGGCATCTCGCAATACTCGCCGCATCGCACGGCAGCGCGGCATCTCGCCTACTCCGCACACCTTCGCTGAAACATGGCAGGACTCGCTACTCCCTACACTATCTAAGTTACATGCATGACTGAAAACAAATATACAGATACAAATATCAAGATTGGTGCTAACAACCTGCACATCTCTGTCGATTGAGCAACGGGATGTTGGTGCATCGCCTCTACGGACTGCGCAACCCCGTGGTTCCTCCGCGGCCGACCTGCGCATTGCCATTGCATCGCCCGAAACTGTAGCCTCGCGACACGCGATTCAAGCCACCGCTCTGAGGCCATCCTGTAGTTGCACTAATCTGCGCATTGCTGTTGCGCCGCCCATTCGGCCGTAGAGCCGTGACGCGGGAGGTTGCGAGGCGAGCGAGGCGTAGCGAGGCTGATGCCGCCCGGAGGACATCCCCGCCGTCACCCCAACCCATGCGCTGTCGTTGCGTCGCACCCTTCGAGCTGTAGCACCGTGGTACACGGTCCATTCCGTTGTTCCTGCGCGTCGACTTTTACATGGTATGTGTCATGCCTTCTCCCTAGACAGGAACACCATCGTTCGCGCACAGTCCTTGTCATGCTGTAAGGTTCTTCTTCGCCTACTTCAAGCATCACCGTCACGCTCCTACCGGCGACCAACGTGCCCCCCATGGGCTGCCTCTGGTTTCGCCGCCTACTTCGCCGTCCACCTCTTCATCTTCGTCCTGCACCAGCTCGTCGCCAGCGTCGCCATTATCTTCTCCGACCACTTCATCTACTCCGACAACCTTGGTTGACATCGGCACCTTCTACCCCACGTCGACTGGCGCCACAACCGTCGTTGAGTCCTTCTCTGCTAGCCCCCTCGACATGGCGTATAGCTCATGCAGGCCCCCATCTACACATGGCCGGTGCTGGCAACACCGACGTGTGCCTTCATTCATGACGCGTCGCGGGCCTGGCAAGCCTGGTGTGGCGCCTCGTCAACATCGACTTTGTTCGTCTATGCATGCACGGTGCTGACAACACTGACACGTGCCTTCGTCCATGACGTGTCCCTAAGCTTGGCAAACCCAGAGCGATGCCTCGTCAACACCATCCTCTATCCGGCGCACCACTACCTCGACACCACTGCGCCCATGACTAACACGGCGCCTCCTTGCGCCCGCAGCTCCACGATGACTACCTCGACACCGGCCACCCCGATTCTACATCGACCATGGCTACACCACCCTACGCTCTCATCTACCTCGACATTGGCACAAAGGGCTATCAACCCGCTTGAGCAACTCGTCCGCTTTCTCTACAGTTAATGCATCCGCGGTGCGACATCGTCCACGACACTCCCGCTATGACTATCGGGGGAGGGGGGATGTGAACCCGTCGGCTTCTACCTTTGGTTTCTCTCCAGGCCGGTCGTCTGCGACGCTACCGCTACGACTGCGTGGGGGGTGCTGGAGTATAGATTATGGTAGGCTAGGATTTTTTAAGAGCAACTCTAGCAGACCCCTTAAATGCGGGATAAGGGTCGAGAAAATCGCATTCTACGGTTCGAAATCGGCGGCGACGGAACAGAGCTCGCAAACCCGGGCGATAAAAGAGAATATCCGCCGCAAACCGTAAAAGCACAAATCAATTGACCACGATTTTGAGCAAATAAAAAATAAATGCCGAGAATTCAAACATGATCTTGACACCACCACACAGTTTTGGTCACATTTGAACATAGTTTTTGCACCACAACCCAAAAGATATCACCACACCATCCGTCATCACTCCAACATCGTCATCATCATCATCACAAGATGCCACCATTGCCACCACTACTTGCCGAACCACCATGCTCACCGAACCTTGGCACTGCATGGCCTCTTCTGGCTAGCCTTCTCCTCTCCAATATCTCCAACCTTGTCATGTCATGCCATTATTTGGTGACCTCGTCCATCTCATTTTAGTTCATCATCATGATCTTGTTCTCCTCTTGAATATTTATATATAATCTATGGCTCGGCCAAGGGAATGCATTTTTTTATATAGCAATTTGTGAGCTCGAATTATGTCCTTTTTAGGAACAATATTTTGTTCTGATTAAGAGCATCTACAGTCGGATTTGGCAAATCCGACCCCTCAAACGCCCATCCACGGACAGTGATCGGTCACACATCAAAAAATACATTCCACATCCGGATACCTCAAATTAGAAATCTCAAATCCATATTATTACATGCAACACAACGATCTTTGAGCGGAGCTTCATCCAGTTCCGCTCCCCGTTCGCTAGGCTCCGCCTTGGCTATGTCCGGCGGTCAGCTGCGCTCCTCAAAGTGTTGGTCCGGTCACCAACAAGGTAGAGTAGGGCATGGGACACGAGCCGACTGACGGGACTCAAGGCGCCGTCGTCTTCCATGCCATGTGGACGTCAGATTGATGACGGATCAATTCTGGGACGAGCCGCCGACGTCCATCACGATACGGTTGCAGCGCTCGGACTGATGTGCCATACAGGGCGCCGGAGAATGCGACTCCGCCTCGCCGACGTCCACCACGGCGAGGGATGCCGATGCGTCCCGCCCCATATTAGGGCTGGATATTAGGGGTGCCGGTTAGTCCGGGCGTTTGAGGCGCCCATGTGGGCCAAAATTTTGCGACCGGACAGTGACTGGTCCACCTGCCCGGGCATATGAGGCGGGTTTTAGGTGCCCGGCTACAGATGCTCTAACATATTTGAGGGATTGCGAGCATCAACATGGTGTACTAGTATATCCCAAGCCCCTGCAGGGAAATGTTTCTATACTGTTGACCTAGTGCTTGTTTAGCGTGTTGCGTTTGGCTTCTATTGATAAGTAGAAATGGTTAACGTATTTGTGTTGATTTGATAGATAGGGGGTCAGACTAACAAAAATGGAGCTGAACAGATCGGGCAATCCGCACTCCACTAGTAGAAAAGGGGGCAACGGTCCAGGCCGGGTCAGCCCATTAGTCCCGGTTCAATCCAAAACCGGGACCCATGGGGGCATTGGACCCGGTTCGTGAGCGCCGGTGGCCGGCCGGGCCACATGGGCCATTGGTCCCGGTTCGTCTGGACCTTTTGGTCCTGGTTGGTGGGACGAACCGGGACCAATGGGCCTCGCTCCTGGCCCACCACCATTGGTCCCGTTTGATGGCTTGAACCGGGACCAAAGGCTGCCCTTTAGTCCCGGTTCATGCCACCAACCAGGACCAATGAGGTGCCTATATATACCCCCTCGCGTGAGAGGAGAGCACACTACTCTGTTTTTTCTGGCCGCCGAGGGGGAGAGGGCTTGGTGGTGCTCTAGCTCACCTCCTATGCACACAAGGTGTTCGATGGAATGCCTGAGCCACACTACTTAAGCTTTCTCCTCTCCAAGCTCGACCTCCAAGCTCCATTTTCCTTAATATTTGTCTAGGTTTAGCGGTCCGTCACGCCCCGTCCCCGTCTTCACCGCCATCGATCACCCGCATCGATCTCATCGCCGGCACCACCGTGGTGAGCCTCTTGTTCTTATCTTCTTTCTGAAAGGAAAAATATTCTTACTTGTATGTTTAGATAGATACTTGTATTATTTTCTTACTTTTATTATTGCATCTTATATAGTGCGATGGTTTTGGTATCCGCCCCCGTCGGCCCTCGTCCTGACTATGATTCGGATGTGGTATATATTATCTTTTCATAACTATTTGGTTCATTTATTGTTTATGTTAATTATGCCGACCAATGTGACATAGATTTTTTTTATCTAGGAGGTTGTTGAACCAGAAATTCCAACCGACCCTATTGTCGAGAGGTTAAATTTAGTTGAAGAAGAAAACAATTTCTTGAAGGAAAAAATAAGAAAAATTGAGGAGTAGAAGTGATATTGGAGTTGCATGTTGCAGATGTCATCGATGATCACAAGATCAAGATGGATGCAAAATATGCCATTCATACCGAGGCTTGGTATCATTATGCCGTTGGATCAGTTGTTACCTTGGTTGCGATTATGATCGCATTTGTTTTTGCATTGAAATGTTTTACATAGTTTCAATGTATGGTTAATTAGATGTTCTGCAGAGCTTTATGTTGTTAGATGAGAACTATGTATGTACTTTGGTTTTAATGTGATGATGAACTTCTATTAATTTGGTCACTTAATTATCTATTCATGATGTTCTGTAATGATTTTTGACACACTTAATTATATATAATGCACGCAGATGAACCGGCAATGGATGTACGGTGACAGACGCACCTCCGAGTATATTAAGGGCGTGCATGATTTTTTCAAAGTGGCTGAGGCAAACAAGCAGAATGGTTTTATGTGTTGTCTATGCCCTATATGTGAGAATACGAAGTCTTACTCTGACCGAAAAATCCTTCACACCCACCTGCTTTACAAGGGTTTCATGCCATACTATAATGTTTGGACGAGGCACGGAGAAATAGGGGTTATGATGGAAGACGGCGAAGAAGAAGAGTACGATGACAACTATGTGCCCCCTGAATACGGTGATGCTACTGAACATCAAGAGGAACCAGACGATGTGCATGATGATGCTGCAACGGGCGAAGCTGCTGAAGATCAAGAGGAACCAGACAATGCGCCCGATGATGATGATCTCCGCCAGGTCATTGTCGATGCAAGGATGCAATGCGAAAGTCAAAAGGAGAAGCTGAAGTTCAATCACATGTTAGAGGATCACAAAAAAGGGTTGTACCCCAATTGCGAAGATGGCAACACAAAGCTCGGTACCGTACTGGAATTGCTGCAGTGGAAGGCAGAGAATGCTGTGCCTGACAAAGGATTTGAGAAGCTACTGAAAATATTGAAGAAGAAGCTTCCAAAGGATAATGAATTGCCCGACAGTACATACGCAGCAAAGAAGGTCGTATGCCCTCTAGGATTGGAGGTGCAGAAGATACATGCATGCCCTAATGACTGCATCCTTTATCGCGGTGCGTACATGGATCTGAACGCATGCCCGGTATGCGGTGCATTACGATATAAGATCAGACGAGATGACCCTGGTGATGTTGACGGCAAGCCCCCCAGGAAGAGGGTTCCTGTGAAGGTGATGTGGTATGCTCCTATAATACCACGGTTGAAATGTCTGTTCAGAAACGGAGAGCATGCCAAGTTGATGCGATGGCACAGTGAGGACCGTAAGAAAGACGGGAAGTTGAGAGCACCCGCTGACGGGTCGCAGTGGAGAAAAATCGATAGAAAGTACTGGGATGAGTTTGCAAGTGAGCCAAGGAACGTATGGTTTGCTTTAAGCACAGATGGCATTAATCCTTTCGGGGAGCAGAGCAGCAATCATAGTACCTGGCCCATGACTCTATGTATGTATAACCTTCCTCCTTGGATGTGCATGAAGCGGAAGTTCATTATGATGCCAGTTCTCATCCAAGGCCCTAAGAAACCCGGCAACGACATTGATGTGTATCTAAGGCCATTAGTTGAAGAACTTTTACAGCTGTGGAATGGAAACGGTGTACGTACGTGGGATGAGCACAAACAGGAGGAATTTGACCTAAAGGCGTTGCTGTTCGTGACCATCAACGATTGGCCCGCTCTCAGTAACCTTTCAGGACAGACAAACAAGGGATACCAAGGATGCACGCACTGTTTACCTGACACCGATAGTATATACCTGGGAAGCTGCAGGAAGAATGTGTACCTAGGCCATCGTCAATTTCTTCCGACCAACCATCAATGTCGAAAGAAAGACAAGCATTTCAAAGGTGAGGCAGATCATCGGAAGAAGCCCGCCATGCGTACCGGTGATCACGTACTTTCTATGGTCAATGATTTACACGTAATCTTTGGAAAGGATCTCGGCGCACTAGCTGTTCCGAATGACGCTGAGGGACACGCACCCATGTGGAAGAAGAAATCTATATTTTGGGACCTACCCTACTGGAAAGACCTAGAGGTCCGCTCTTCAATCAACGTGATGCACGTGACGAAGAACCTTTGCATGAACCTGCTAGGCTTCTTGGGCGTGTATGGAAAGACAAAAAATACACCTGAGGCACGGGAGGACCTGCAACATTTGCACGAAAAAGACGGCATGCCTCCGAAGCAGTATGAAGGTCCTGCCAGCTACGCTCTTACGAAAGAAGAGAAAGAAATCTTCTTTGAATGCCTGCTCAGTATGAAGGTCTCGACTGGCTTCTCGTCGAATATAAAGGGAATAATAAATATTCCAGAGAAAAAGTTCCAGAACCTAAAGTCTCATGACTACCACATGATTATGACGCAACTGCTTCCGGTTGCATTGAGGGGGCTTCTACCAGAAAACGTCCGATTAGCCATTGTGAAGCTATGTGCATTCCTCAATGCAATCTCTTAGAAGGTGATCAATCCAGAAATCGTACCAAGGCTAAGGAGTGATGTGGTGCAATGTCTTGTCAGTTTCGAGCTGGTGTTCCCACCATCCTTCTTCAATATCATGATGCATGTCCTAGTTCATCTAGTCGACGAGATTGTCATTCTGGGGCCCGTATTTCTACATAATATGTTCCCCTTTGAGAGGTTCATGGGAGTCCTAAAGAAATATGTCCGTAACCGTGCTAGGCCAGAAGGAAGCATCTCCATGGGCCATCAAACAGAGGATGTCATCGGGTTTTGTGTTGACTTCATTCCTGGCCTTAAGAAGATAGGTCTCCCTAAATCGCGGTATGAGGGGAGACTGACTGGAAAAGGCACGCTTGGAAGGGACTCAATAATATGCAGGGACGGATATTCTTGGTCTCAAGCACACTACATAGTTCTACAGAACTCTACCTTGGTGACCCCGTATGTCGATGAACACAAGAACAGTCTGCGCTCCAAACACCCGGAGCAGTGCAACGACTGGATTACATGTGAACACATCAGGACTTTCAGCAGTTCGTTGGAAACACGTCTCAGAGGTGACAACATTGTTTGTGATGAGCTATACTTGTTGTCCAGGGGACCATCTTCGACTGTTACGATTTGGAAAGGATACGAGATAAATGGGAATACATTTTACACGATTGACCAAGATCAAAAGAGCACCAACCAAAACAGCGGTGTCCGCTTTGATGCAACAACCGAGAGGGGAAAGGACACATATTATGGTTACATAGTGGACATATGGGAACTTGACTACGGACATGATTTTAAGGTCCCTTTGTTTAAGTGCAAATGGGTCAATCTGTCAGGAGGCGGGGTACAGGTAGACCCACAGTACAGAATGACAACAGTGAATCTGAAAAATCTTGGGTACACTGACGAACCGTTCGTCCTAGCCAATGATGTGGCACAGGTTATCTATGTGAAGGACATGTCTACCAGACCGAGAAAAAGAAAAGATAAGGAAGCGAATACATCATCGATGAGCCAAAGCGCCACATAGTTCTTTCAGGAAAAAGGGACATCGTGGGAGTGGAGGGAAAGACAGACATGTCTGAAAATTATGAAAAGTTTCATGAAATTCCTCCCTTCAAAGTCAAGGCTGACCCCAGCATCCTGATAAACAATGAAGATTATCCATGGTTACGGCGCAATAAGCAAATGACACAAGCGAAGAAAAAGTGAAGACTTTCTCCTGCAATTATTATGATGATACCATGCCAACTTTGTAACAGACGAGTATGATACCATTGTCCGTTTTGTACATGCACATGCTATGTGGGTGAAATTATGATTCCATGCCAACTTTCAACTTTTTCAGAGTTCATTTCAAATGCTTTAATGTCTTATGGTTCGGCCCTCGTAATACCATTAATCCCGGTTTGCTCCTTGTCAACTATGTTCTCACCAAGAACACTCTCAAGAGGGCAGCCACGTGGGTCATTGGTCCCGGTTCGTCTGGACATTTTGGTCCCGGTTCCACGCATGAACCGGGACCAATGCGCCTCGCCCCTGGCCCATGACCATTAGTCACGGTTTGTGCCACAAACCGGGACTAAAGGGTTGGTCCTCGTTGCGCTCAGAGTTTAGTCCCACCTCGCCAACCGAAGGGCGCTCACACCGGTTTATAAGCCCATCCCTCTCTGCCTTGTTGAGCTTCTCTCAAATTGAAAATAGATGCCCCTATACAGGGAATTTGACCTAAATTCATAGTGAATTTCTCTGAAATTCATAGAAATTTATTATGAATTTAGGTTGAATTTTCTCTATAGGCGCATTTGTGTTCATTTTTTTAGTAAAGTTAATCACAAACTTGTGATTCACACAAATTTCAAAGAATTCAAATTTTAACTATTCAAAGTTGAAAACTAATGGCACTAACACAAAGTTTATAATTTTACTAACCTAAAAGAAAAAAGAATTGAAAATAAAGCAAAAAACAAAAGAAAATATATAATATAGAAAACAAAATAAAAATAGCAACAATAAGTATTTTGTTGTAAGTAGAAACAAAATGAAATAATAAAGCAACAAAGAAAACAAAAAAACAAAAAAAGTGTTTTCAAATTTGAAAACTAATGGCACTAACAGAAAGTTTATAATTTTTCTAAAACTAAAAGCAAAAAAGAATTAAAAAATAAAGCAAAAAACAAAAGAAAATAAATAATGCAAAAAACAAAACAAAAAAACTAGAAAAAAATAAAAATAGCAACAATAAGTATTTTGTTGTAAGTAGAAATAAAATAAAATAAATAAAGCAAGAAAGAAAACAAAAAAAGTGTTTTCAAATTTGAAAACTAACGGCACTAACAGAAAGTTTATAATTTTCCTAAAACTAAAAGCAAAAATAATTAAAAAATATAGCAAAAAACAAAAGAAAATAAATAATGCAGAAAACAAAACAAAAAAACTGGAAAAAAAATAAAAATAGCAACAATAAGTAAAGAAAACAAAAAACAAAAAAAGTGCCTCCTACTGGGCCCCCATGGCCTGAATACGACTAGAAACCCTACAGTGGGCTAGGATTCAGGCCCGCAAAAGGCAAAGCAATGTCAGATTAGGCCCATAGGCCTGCAGTTCAGAGGAGTTCGAGTGGGAAGAGGCAGCGGAGCTTATAAACAGGTGTGGGGCGCTCTCAACTAGCGAGGTGGGACTAAACTCCCACCACCATGCCGCGGTGCAAGGCCATTGGTCCCGGTTGGTGCCACGAACCGGGACCAATGCCACCCTTTGGTCCCGGTTGGTGCCACGAACCGGGACCAATGCCACCCTTTGGTCCCGGTTGGTGCCACGAACCGGGACCAATGCCACCATTTGGTCCCGGTTGGTGCCACGAACCGGGACCAATGCCACCCTTTGGTCCCGGTTCGTGGCACCAACCGGGACCAATGCCCCCCCTTTAGTCTCGGTTCGTGCCACCAATCGGGACCAAAGGCCGCCGCTTCCCGCCCTTTGGGCTGCTGAAAAGAGGCATTTGGTCCCGGTTGGTGGCACCAACCGGGACTAAAGGGGGCATTGGTCCCGGTTGGTGCCACGAACCGGGACCAATGCTCGTGGTATATAAGTAGCACTTAGCAATTTTGCAGAGTTCATCACCACAGTAGCCCCCCGACGACGCCGAGCACATCGTCGCCGCCAGGCTACCCCGACGCCGCCCGCCGCCCCCGCCGTCACCGTCGCCGTCGCCCGCGCCCGTCGTCGCTGCCGCCCGCGCCCTCGTCGTCGCCCGACGCCGTCGCCGTCCCTTCCCCGACGCGTGCCGCCCCTGCCCGGCCGAGCTCCGCCCCTGCCCGGCCGCATGCCGCTCCTGCCCCGACGCCGTCGCCGCGCCACTCTCCGCGCCCCTGCTCGCCACGACGCCACCCGTCGCGCGCTCCTCCCTCTGTGAGCACCGCGCCTCTGCGGCCCCACCGAGGCCGTGCTATTTTTTTACTTTTATACATGCTATTTTTATATGTTTTTAGATTCATATGTGTATGTATGTATTTTTTAGATATATGTATTTTTTTATGTTTGTTCATATATGTATGTATGTATTTTTTACATGTTTTTTGTATGTATGTATGTATTTTTTTCAATTGTAATGATGTTTTAAAGTATACATATATGCAAAAGTTAGATTTTTAGAAAAGTTTTATCTATATATGTTCTCTGATTTAGTACATTTTAGGTTAGTATAATTTTTAGAAATTTTTTATATATCTAGCTAGGAAAGGAAGAAGAAGAAAAAGAATGAGAGGAAAAAGGAAATAAGAAGAGGAAGAAGAGGAGAAATAAATAAGAAGAAGAAAAAAGAAAAAAAGGAAGAGGAGAAGAAGAAAAAATAGAAATATTTTTTCTATTTTTTCTTATTCTCCTCTATTCCTTTCTTTTTCTCCTCCTTTTTCTTCTTCTTTTTTTCTTCGATCTTCTCCTCTATTCCTTTCTTCTTCTCCTCTTTTTATTTCTTCTTTGTTTTCTTATGTTTTATCAGGTTTGTCGTCGTCCATATACCCCTCCTGATAACTTCAACATGAGGGGGGGTCAATATACCCCCTCCCCGATAATATTATTTTCCCATGTATATGTATGTCACGTCGTTGTCGATATAACCCCTCCCGGATAACTTCGACATGAGGGGCGGTCGATATATATACCCCCTCTCGGCCGTGATAACTTATACCACGGCAGCACCCCCCTCGGCCCTCTCGCTCGACCAAAACTCTCGAGGACACCCAAACCCTAGAGAAAAAACGAAGTTGGTCTCCTACCCCCTCCCGCCGCGCCCCTACCCGACAAACTCTCTCGAGGCCACCCAAATTTACCAAGTTAAAAGAGCGTTGTCGGCGAGGCCACCCCAAACCCTTGAAGCGTTGTCTAGGCCACCCAAAACCCTAGAGAAGCAGCGTCGAGGCCACTAACATGATTGCTTATTGTGATTAGCTAGCTAGTTCTATGTTTGCCACTAATATATATCCATCTGTACCATGTTTGAATAATAATTGACATGTTGTAAATATTTGCAGAAACTATGGAGCACTCCCGAGACGAAGCAACAGAAGCAATGTTGGGGGAGATAATCGCACAAGGAAGTGATGTCGCTGCGTCATTTCTCAACGACACCGATGGTCAGGAAGGACTGGGTGAAGAAGAGGGCTATGTTCATGATGGCTCCGACCCATTAATGCCGGTACAAGAAGAGGGCTATGTTCTTGATGGCTCCGGTGACCCAATGGAGGTACAAGAAGGAGACCGTGCTGACTGCTCCGGTGACCGAACCGAGTCCGGCCAGGTATATATATATTAGTTAAGCCCGTGCTGACTAGTTAATGGATGCATTCATTGTTTTGGTATATGTACACATACTAATTAACTCTCATCTTTCTTCTTTTTTCTAGTCCTCTGGATCGAGCACAACTTCGGTAAAGAGACGAGGCCCGAAGAAAAAGTTGAGCTCGGATGAAAGGTTTGAGATCATAGCAATCATGCGCGACGGCGAACCGATTGAACCCATCGGGACAAAGAATGCATTTGCTGCTTAGTGGGGGGTTCTTGTTAGGGACAAGATCCCGATCAGCATCCACCAATGGTATAAGCCTAAGGAGGAATACCCTAAGGTGTCTTATGTCAATGATATGCAGAAAGATGATCTTTGGACTGAGCTGAAGGCAAATTTCACCCTACCGCCAGAGGAGGATCCGGAGAAGTCAGTTAAAGAGCAATTAATCAAGTCTTGTGCTCTTAAGAAGATGGCAGGCCTATTCAGGAGGTGGAGGAAAGAGCTGAACAAGTTTGTTGACAAAGAAGAGACACCAGAATTCATCGGCAAATATGAGAAAATCAAAGATCACTGGCCCGCATTTGTGGCCCACAAGACATCAGAAAAGAGTAAGAAGATGTCGGCGACAAACAAGCAAAATGCTGTGAAGAAGAAGTTTCAGCATCGCACGGGTTCAGGTTGCTTCCTCAAAGCCCGACCTAAATGGTCCAAGGCTGAGAATGATCTGCTTGATAAAGGGATCGAACCAGAGACAATGAACTGGCCAGACCGTTGCCGGACTTGGTTCTTCAGGGCTGGCGGAACCTTGGACCCTGTATCAGGGAAGTGCCGTTGGAAGGACGAGCAACTGAAAATACCAGTCAACAGGCTTCGGCACTATATCGATGCAGCGCAGGAGGGGACGTTTGTTCCAGACAGGGAGAAGGACGAGCTCACAATGGCCCTCGGGAATCCTGAGCACCCTGGACGGACACGAGGCACGCCAGGCTCCATTCCGTGGAAGGTTTGTTTTCCGGACGCAGGGGGTTACAAAACCCAAGAGAGGAGGAAGAAACTGGAGCAGAGCCAACTGCAGGCGCTGCACGAAAGGGTACAAGGGCTAGAGGAACAAGAAGCGGATCGCAGCAAACGACCTGCCGAAGCTTCCCCCGAAGCTACCCCGCCATCTCAGCGGAGAAGCGGCGTGGCTTCCACCGAGCTACTTCAGCCGGAGCATGTCTTGACGGCTCCTGCTACCTACCCCGTGGATTTTATCACGGAGTCTCAAAATTGCCACCTTATGACGCAATGGCAGAGCTTCAAAGTCAAGGCGGCTGTCGGCCAAATTCGACCTTCTGAACCCGGCGCAACTTTTCACTGTCGTCCGATTCCAGAAGGATATGCTAGGGTGACGGTGGACGAAATAACGGAGGGATTTGAGGACCTCCAGCTTGACCAACCTACCGGTGAAGGGGAGACTCGGCTGGGTTCTGCTCTGAAGACTCCATGCCTATGGCGGAAGGGGTTCATCAAGCTTCCGAACTGGACGCCTCCTCCGACGACGACGACGAGTCAGGGCACTCCGCCTCCTCCACCGCCTCCTTCTCCGGCGCGTGGCGGCACTCCGCCTCCTTCTCCGCCTGCGCCGGCACGCCCGAGCAGCCAACAGCCTCCTCCTTCTCCGCCTCGCCAGTAAAGGCGGAAGAGACCCGCCGCCGCCCCCAGCTGCTCCGGCGCGTCGTAGTCCTTCTCCTCCGCCTCGTAAGCAAGCACGAAAGAAGACAGACGCCGCAGCCGCTCCGTCTGCTCCGGCGTCTAGTAGTACAGCCAGTAGAGGCGGGACGCAATACAGATACGGTCCTTCTCTCAAGCCTCTAGAGAAGTTACCGTATGAGAGGACCAAGGAGGAAAACGCAAAGATCGTGCAGGCCGAAGTGGATGACTTCTTTGAAGGGTTGAAAGCAAAGAGGCATCCACCTCCGGAGGAGAAGGTAGATCCGGTGAAAGCAAAGCGCACTCTCGATGCCCTGGGGAAACCAGCAAAGTCTCCACTGAGAACCAACTATGAGCGCATTACTGAACAGACATATCTCGAAGCAGAGCGGTCGGGAAGTACTGTCAGACATCAAAGGTCAAAAGAACGAGCAGCTGCGAAAAAAATTGCCCAGCTCGGCGAACAAGCAAATCAATCGTGCCCTCCGCTCAATGTGTCTAGCGGCGACATCGTCGCTAATGCTCCGGGGACGGTGGCTGGTTATGGCAATCTTGCAGATTACCTGTCTGACGATCAACTTCCTGATTTCATGGAGGTGGACGAACACAGATACGAGTACGGGAAGCCTCTTGTCAAAGATGAAAAATCTCTAACAACGATGATGCAAAGATTTCATAATTGGTACATGAAAACCTGCAGAGAGTCTGGGGGACGAATACTTTGTATCTGAACATTAAAGAGGAGCACGACCTCGTTGGAACTGATCTGTTGCCTGTTCCATTTGAGGAGTTCTTCGAGTTCTTCAATCAAAAGGCCCTCGATAAATTAACGGTTTTTTGCTACTGTCTGTAAGTACTATTGCTGTCATTAAGTCTCTATATATAGCTCAGCTCTTTCATTGCATGTATTTATAATTAGTTATCCTCACAATATTATGCAGATTAAAGATCATCGAGTGCAGAAAACAAGAAATATATGATATTGAGTTCATTAACACAAATATCATAGATGAAATTCAGGTTAAAAAGCATGCCGAACAGGCTGAGGCCAACTTGCTACAATCGTTGATCAAAAATTAAAACAAAGATTTAATACTCTTTCCTTACAACTTCGAGTGAGTGTTACTGTCGTGTCCATATTCGGTTTCCCTTATTACTCGAGCGAGGTTATAGTAATGTAATTGATGAGTTATGCATGCGTGCGCAGCTTCCACTATGTTCTTCTGGAGATTAAGCTTGAGCGGGGATTAGTAACCGTCTTAGAGTCGAGACGAAAAGATCCCGAAACCTATGCGGACATGACTAAATTGCTCAGCAAGTAAGTTCAATCGATCATTATCACACCATCGGCAACTTTTTGTTCATTTCCTGATATCTCAAGTAATAATAATTATTTTCTTTGTCTTGCAGGGTTTGGAAACAGTTCACCGCAGAAGCTCCGGGACTGCCGAAGGAGCTGCGATATACATACCCGAAAGTAAGTACTACTAGCTAGCTAGCTAGTTGCGCGCATCTCCCGTTGATTCTATAGCTATACTTTCATCAATGCCATTTATAATGCTTCATTATCAGTTTGATTGACCTCTATTTCTCGTAAAGTGCTTGTGGCAGGAACAAGGGAATGATTTGTATGGATACTACGTGTGCGAGTTCATCTACAACACGACTTTGAAAATTAAGCGGGGCTACTCTCAAAGACAATATGAAGTGCGTAAGCAATAATATTCACAATTTCATTTTATTACACCATCATTTCTGTTGAGTTTCATTCATATATATGTATTAATTAACCCCCTTCTTCAAATTAGACGTGACAGATGCAGAATGAACTCCTAGAACAAGATCGCATGAAAGCAATTCAAGAGGAATTGGCGGGATTCTTTCTTGACCACGTCATCAATAAAGCCGAAGAATACCATGTGGAAGTTGATTTCAATTGCTAGGGGATTGTAAGAGATCTTACATATTGTATATGTATGTAGATAGTAGCGTGGGATAGATAATACGAAAACTTGTTATTCGACCAATCTCTCGGAGAAGGAGAGGTCGATCGATCACTTCTCTCGGTATGCATGACGAACTTCTGTACTTAATGGTTCCCTTCATTTTCTTACTAGCTAGCGTGTCGAGGGCATTTCTATGTATAGTACGTACCGTCAACCAAGCACGGACATAAGAGAGGACACTTCTCTCTATTATTTAGCTAGCTAACACAATATATGAAACACCTAAATTAACCCCCCAAAACCCTCAATCGCCCCCCCCCCCCCCCTTCAAAAAAAAACAAAAACCCCAGCCACTGAAATGCTGACGCGTGGATGCTTTTTGGTCCCGGTTGGTGCTACCAACCGGGACCAAAGGCCCTCCTGCCTAGGCTCGGCGCACCGGCCACGTGGAGGCCCATCTGTCTCGGTCCGTGTTAGAACCGGGACTAAAGGTCTAGGGCATTAGTAACGACCCTTTAGTCCCGGTTCAAGAACCGGGACAAAAGACCCTCACCAACCGGGACTAATAGGGGTTTTTCTAGTAGTGCGCGTATCGTAAGGACAGAATACAGTGCCCATTCCGGCACTTACAAATAAAAATACCGAAATTGATCAACCAGCCAAGAGAAATTAGAGAGGAGACGGATACAGTTGGCTACGTGTTGTCCTTGTCGAAGTGCACAGGAATGTCGAGAATGGGAGAGGGACTATACGTACGTCTACACGATGATCTACCGCGTCAGCCAGCAGCAGCAAGAGGATGGGGTGATCCGTGGAGGAAAGCAACTCCACGTCCACGTACCGGCGGATGCAACGTAGATAGATTAAGCATCTACAGCCGGACATAGTAATATGACTCTTAAACGCTCGCGGACGCGCCCGGTTAGTGACCGGGCGTGTCCGTTTTAAGCCCCTATTTATCCTTTTTCGTAGTTGCACTTCTCATTTTAGTTCTTATATGTCCCGTCACTTGCACATGATTGATGGACATAAAGAGAAAGAAAAATAAAAGAATGAATAAAGAAAAAAAATATGGTCCAGGGTGAGGCCACATCCTACGTGACGGAATGTCCGGGCTCGTCCGGACGCGTCCGCTAGCCCTTATATCCTCCTTATATTTGTGATGGATATGAGGGTTCGCGGACAGCCCGGTCGTATAGGAATGATATGGAGAGTCCGATTAGGTCGCGTTTTTTCTTCTCTCTTCTGTCCGATCATCGATCGGACGCGTCTGCAGACGTATGGGAAATGGTTTAAGGCGTTCGGGTGTAGATGCTCTTAGATTAGATGCGGGACTGTGGAACGATAGCCGCGGCCACAATAAAAAGTGGCAGTGCAAGTGCAACACATACACGACGCATATGCAAAATGTTTCTTGTCTCTTTTTCCTTTGCGAGGGGCAAAATGTTTCTTGTCTACTTGAAAGAGTGAAAGAGAACCAGCCGGCTGGCGGCGTCTCCCGTGGTCGCCGGTCGGGGATGCAAGGGTAGGATTTCGACCCCTTTTGGGGCGTCCAAGCACCGGCACTGCCATCTATTATTGGCTCTGATAAGACATGGCAAATTATGGACGCAGTTAAGCAATTGTTTGGATTGCGACTCGCGATGGAATGAATAATAAACAAACATATAAGACCTAGCTACTACGTACAATCGGCGTTAAATAATTGGAGGCCATGGTACGTGCGTGCGTGCGTAAGAGCATCTCCAACAGGCGCGGCAAAAGGCGTGTCCGGACGGTAAAGTTTGGTTTTAGCGCGGGCCGGCTGGTTCGGCACGCTCCAGCAGTGGTGGGAACTTACCGCGCGCGGGAAGTGTTTGCGCGCGGGGAGAAAGCGGCATGCGGCACGGTAGATTTGGCGCGCCGGTTCGCGCGCGCCTATAAAATCCCGCGCTCGCCACGCGCACAAAACACAACCACACGCTCTCCCCTCGCAACCTCGCCACTTCGCCACTTTTCGCGCCATCATGCCGCCGCGGCGTCGGGGTTCTTCGGGCTACCGCGGCGTCCGCGAGCGCCCCAACGGCTGGTACTCCGCCGAGATCCGGGTCGGCGACGTCCGGCTCGGCCTCGGGTCGTTCCGGAGCGCGCACAAGGCGGTCCGCGCGTACAACGCGGCGGCGTGGCTCTTGGAGAGGCTCCGATCATAGATGAACTTCCGGGACGTCTTAACGCGCGAGCAGGCGCAGCGCGTCGCCCCTCCGCCGCGTCTCATCACCGACATGGACCGTGCCGACCACGCTCGGCGGCAGCGGCGCCTCCTCGTCGGACGAGCGAGCCATGGCGGAGTGGCGCCGTCGCCAACCAGAGGACGTCGCCGGTGAGCGTGCCTACTGGGCGGAGAGGACGGCAAGGCGCCGCACGGAGCGGGCGGACCGGCGTCGGCAGAAGGCATTGGCGATAGCGCAGTGCGATATCGTTGAAGCAGGTGGGAGGTCGATCTTCACGTCAGACGATGAACGTTGGGACGACATATGGCTCGATACCTCGAACAACATCGACGAGGATGATAATGGTGATGATGATAGCGATTTGGAGTAGTTTCTATCTATGTATGTTGTAGTAGTTTCGCATTGCATTCCGCATTGGTCGTCGCGTCGGTCGCCGGAGATGAGATGCAAACGTACGTACCGTCTGTGTCGGTTGATCAATCAGACAGTCCACCTGAACCCATCATGCCTACTGAATGTTGCTTTGTTTTCGGGACTCCATAGACACACTCAATTAGGCTGGTTCTAATAAGAGTATTATAAGTAGTATCATACACGACAACTAGAATTTTTAAATGATATGACACATAATTAAATAAGGAAAAAGAGGATGTGGTACCATATCATGATACCCTAATATCATTGTACTATTTTCTGTCACGCATGATAATTAATGAGGCAACATACAATATTAACTTATAATATTATGCATTACGGAAGTAGTATTATAAACTAGTATCATATTGCACATGCATGCGTGTGGGCAGGCTGTACACCAGGTACAGTATCTGCTAGTACATGATACAGTGACGTACGCTAAAAACGATTATTAGCTATGGGCCTGCTGAATGGTGGAACGGTCGATCGGATGTTTTGAAATTCAAACGCACAGGGATTAATTGGATGGATGGATCGATCGCCTGGCCGGGAGCAGTACGTCCGGAAAGGCATCCAGCAGTACGTGCTGAAACTGGGTCTGGATCGATCGGGCAGGGCTGGTTGTCGCGACTTAACGTCGTGGCCAGGCTGCACTCGCATTTGGGGGACAGGTTGCGCGCGCCGGACAGCGACGGCGGCGAGCGCGTCCAAGCCTTGGCAACCCGGGCGAGGCGAAAGCCGGGTTGGTTTATCGCCATGCACGGGACGCTCTCGCCGGAGCGGAGCGGAGGTGAGGCCGGGACCGGCCGTGCGTGCAAACATGGGACGGGCCTACATGCGCGGGCGTTAGGGCACGGCCGGGGCCATGTGGTGTGTCGCTCGTTCGTTCCATCTCACATGGACATGGTGATGGTGGCATGGCCGACGTGGACGCGCGCGGTCGAGCGCGCCGCGCCGGGTGCGCCTCCGTGTCGTGTCGCGCGACGCCAGCCAGGCCCAGGGGGACTCTGATGGACGTGCCGAAGGCGCTCCCCAACCCAAAGCTAGCCGCGGATCGTCCGCAAACAGAGAGCGAGCGGAAGACAAAGAGTGAGGCCGTTCGATCGAGGGGAGGCCACACAGTAAAAGTAGAAGGATGCCAAGTTATTTAGAGCAACTTCAACCGGGCGTCCCATTTCGTCCGCCGTTATCCGTTTAGGTTGGCGCGGACAAAAATGAAGACCCAATGCGTCGACCCAAATCCAAAACGTGTCCGCCGACGCATTTGCGGCCCAAATTTGCGCCTCAAATGCGTCGGTGCGGACGCGGAACGGGCGCCACGTGCGCTTTCTCGATGTCCGTCGCGGCCCCACCTGGCGGTCAACCAACTACCCGTCCCCTCGCCGGTCAGCTTAATTTATGACCCCGGGCCCACGCGTCGGCAACGGCGGTAGTCCTGTTTTAAGCCGGCCGTGTGGCGGGGCCGTTCTCATCCAGTTCCCGTCCCCATCTAGGCCACGCTCGCTCCCCCGTCGCCAACAAGCAAACCCTAGCCACCCCAGCCGCCCAAATGGGGCTCTTCTCCTGCAGCAGCAGCAAGTCGAAGGGCAAGGCCCCCGCCGTCCCCTTCCCCGCGGAGTTCACCCCGCCTCCGCCTGCGCCGACTCACCGACAGAGGCAGCGGGTGAACGTGCCCGTGCACCAGGCGGAGTGGTACTGGCGCCATCGCGTGCCGCTGCCGTACCCCGACGTGACGCAGCCGCACGACCGGCATCTGGATCCGGAAAGGATCCCAGTGCCGGCGGCGCCGTGGCCGGCTAGGGCGCACGTCGAGGAGGTGCGTCGCCGGCGGGCGCTCCTGACGCCTACGGCTCGCCCAACTGGGCGCGCTGGTTCGCCTTCGAGCACGAGGAGGCGAGGCGGCGCGGCATGCGCGAGGTCGACCACAGCGTGCCGTCGCCGCTCATCGTCAAGGAGGAAGACCAGGCGGCAGAGGACGCCTACCAGGCCGCCCTTGCGGCCGTCTACCGGGAGAGCGAGGAGGACGAGCGGTGCAGGGCGGAGGCGGCAGAAGAAGAAGAAGCTTGGTACGAGGCGGCCATGGCGCAGGCCATGGCCCTCTCCGCGGCCGGTGACTGCGTGGTGCCGCCGGTGGCCCCGCCATCCCCTTCCCGCCGCCTCGCCAAAGCCGAACCGCAGCCGGAGCCAGAGCCGGAGCCCATCGAGCGTTACTCCTGGACGGGAGTAGTGCGCGAGTGGGTTAGGGCGCCGCCGGTCTGGATGCAGGCCGTGCCGGAGCAAGAGGCGGCGTACCTCGAGCACTGGCGGCAGATCCAGCTGGCCGAGGAGTGCCGCGAGGGCGAATACCTCGAGATGCTCGAGCGCGACGCCGAGGCCGAGCGGCTCGAGGCCGAGGAGGAGGCGCGCGAGGCCGCGGCGGCCCAGGCCGCGGCACTGCCAGCGCTGAAATAGCACGCGCCCGACATGGCCGCACTCTGGAACACGATGTTCAGCTGGGCCTGTCCGGCGCCGACGCTCATCGACCTCATGGACCCCGAGGATGACGACGCCGCCGTCTAGGGCAGCGCGCCGGCGCCTAGTTTTTAGTTTGTTTTTATTTTTCTTAAGTGCTAATGTGGACTCCCGCCGGCCCTCATGGCCGGCTTTATTGTTTAATTATGCATGCATTTAGGTTTTTTTTTACGCCGTCGAAATGGGTCGCGCCAGCGTTGAGCGCACGTGCCGACCCAAACGCGAAAGCGGACGTCGTGTCCGCCTGGCCGATTCAAATGGACAAAAAGGGACGAAATTGCCGTCGGTTTGAGCCGGCCCGTTGGAGTTGCTCTTACTTACTTCAAGTGGGTCTTGCGTGCATTGGATTCATTGACATTCCACAGCAAGTCGCTGGCTGGCTAGCTAGCTAGCTAGGAAAGGAAACGGTGGTCGGGCCGGGTACAAGCCTACTCAACAGCGACGTACGTGAACGTGGTAGCCTGAGCACGTACACATCCATCATCATATATACGTACGCTGCTCCGGTCTGGTCCCCGGACCGGACGTACGGGTGTGCTGGTCGACGTCAGTCCCACGTGAAGGCCATGAGCAGCGGGGACGCAACACGGCGACGGCGAGAACCGGTTTTAATGCGCGCCTTGGCGTCGCGCGGCCGCGTCCGTCTCATGCTCGGGATCGCGGTCTACCGTGCCAGCAACAACGATGGGCTCCCACTGCCAGGATTTTATTCTTGCACCATGCACCCACCATCCCCATCGCTCCATCCTTGTCAGGCCTAGCACTAGCAAAAGGGCCGCCCTACGCATTGGCCGGACCTTTGGTTGAACTCGTTTTATTTTCAGGAGTAGTTTGTAATAGGATCTGAATCAAATGGTTTCTCTGAATGAAAAAAGGCGTTGGCCGGACCAAGACAACAACGGCGCGATAGGCCGTCTCCCTCCGCCCTCACATTTCAGTTCAATCCAAAATCCGCAGCATCTAATTCTTGCACACGGTCTTCTATTTTTTTTTCTTTGCTTTTGTTAACATCACCACAATAAAAGAAAGCATGACAAAGAAGTTACAACATTTCAAAAATCATACGAGCATCTTTCTTGTATGTATGCAGCAAGTCCTCATTGATCGCATCAAAATATCCTAGAAAAATAGTCGTTGCATATGCAGCATGTGAACCAACGATTCACAGCATGCACGCAACATGTGCACGAGACCACCAAAATCCTGCAGCATGTCCCCCATGTCTTTGTAGGAAAACACACATGACACAAAAGCTTCTATGCAATGTCGAAAATCAGGGTCGCTGATGATGAACCTAGCTTTTAGAGTCCCGTCGTTGTCAGATCCGGCAAGCCGGAGCTATCACCATAGTGTGGCCATGGCGGCCAGCTTTGATAGCACCTTCCGAGCCAGGGAGTAGAGACACAAGAAGGCTCCATTGAAGTAAAAATACGGTGCCCTGTGGTCTTCTGCCACCATGTAACAACCATCGACAATTTGTTATCAGGCCTAGCAAATACCACTGGTAGATTTATGAGTGCTTCACCACTCCAAAAAGGGTCATCGCTAATCAGTTGTCAATGGCGGCTAGAAAGCAACCCATTCGTGTTTTTCTCCTTTCACTTTTCTTTTTTATTTATCTTTTGGTTTCTTCGCCATTATTTATGTTGGTTTTGACTATTTATAATTTTTTCTTTTGCTTTCCAGAAAATTTTAAAACGTTTTCAGAGATCATAAACATTATTTCACCATGATGAACAACGATACACGAACTTCTGTCCACTATCAAACAGATTTAGATAAAATAAAAGTAAACACTTTCAGATTTATAAAGAAAATGGTAGGTATTGTACCAGCTTATCGGCATGCATGTGTGGCCCGTGTAGCATTTCTTCATGTATCAAGGCCTCAGGGCCATATTTTCCAAGCCCTTTCTGTTGGACTGTATCATGTTTTTTTTTGAAAAGGGGACTCCCCGGCCTCTGCATCAGAACGATGCATACGACCACATTTATATAAATAAAAGAGGTTCAACAAGGTCTTAAAGTCTGGAAACAAAAAGAAAGACAAGCTTACAAAGAGCCTCAACGCCAAAGACAAAAGGCCCTAGAGCCACAACCGGCTGGCAAAACAAAGATAGGTAAACTAATCGCCTATCCTATTACATGACCGTCATCCAAACCGGTTGAAGATATCCTGCGCTACCATCTCCCACCGGACAGATCCAGTAACCAAACACTCCCTGGCCTCCGTCGGAGTGAGTAAGAACCACATACGGATCAACGCCGTAGCTCGGAATAAAACCTGCAAAAAATAAATAGTTGTTGTTCTGTTAAAAGCTAAATAATTTTTGCAGTTCCAAATTGCCCACATCAACGCACATACTCCTACACGAATGTGTCTAGCTGTATCGGACTCTATCCCAACAAGCCACGTTCCAAATAACGTACTGACCGAATTCAGAGGAGTAATGTTAAAGGCAATTTGCACGGTGCGCCACAAAACTCTCGCCAACGGGCAATCAAAAAAGAGGTGCTTAATGGTCTCGTCCCGATCACAAAAACTACACCTAGTAGATCTTGTCCAATTACGCTTAACCAAGTTGTCCTTTGTTAAAATGACTTGTTTATGTACAAACCACATAAACATTTTGATCTTCAAAGGAACTTTTACTTTCCAAACATGTTTGGAACTAGGAATGACACTAGAGTTAATGACATCGATATACATCGACTTAACCGTAAATTCTCCAGACCTAGTAAGTTTTCAATACAACTAATCGGGCTGATGAGCTAGCTGAACCTCCATCAACCTGCTCACCAAATGAAGCCATGCTTCCCACCTATCACCAACAAGCACCCTCCGAAACTGAATATTAAGGGGAATGTACTGCATAATCGTTGTAACTAGGGCATCACGTCGTTGAACAATGCGATACAAGGACAGATACTGGAGCGCCAATGGCGTATCACCAAGCCAAGTATCCTCCCAGAAACAGGTATTGTTGCCATTGCCGACTATAAACTTTGTTCTATTAAAGAAGGCTGCCTTAACTCTCATAAGCCCCTTCCAAAACGGCCAATCAGTTGGTCTCACTGTCACCTGTAACAAAGTCTTGGACTGCAGATACTTGTTATGGAGAATCTGCGCCCACGTTGCGTCAGTCTCAATTGATAACTTATACAACCACTTACTGAGAAGGCATCTGTTCTTGACCTCAAGATTCTCAATACCAAGACCCCCTTGGTCCTTTGGTCTACAGGTGATATCCCATTTGGCGAGTCGGTACTTTCTCTTTAGTTCATCACTCTGCTAGAAAAATCTTGATCGGTAGAAGTCCAGCCTTTTCCTAACCCCAACCGGAACTTCAAAGAAAGATAAGAGAAACATCGGCATACTCGTGAGCACCGAATTAATAAGAATCAACCGGCCTCCATAAGACATAAGTTTGCCCTTCCAGCAACTAAGTTTCTTCTCAAACCGATCTTCGATGCATTTCCACTCTCTGTTTGTTAGCTTACGATGGTGAATGGGTATACCTAGGTAAGTAAAAGGTAAAGCCCCTAAATCACATCCAAACAATTGCCTATAAGCCTCTTGTTCCTCCTTAGCTCTATCAAAGCAGAACAACTCGCTTTTATGAAAGTTAATCTTTAATCCGGTTAATTGTTCAAATAAGCATAACACCAGCTTCATACTTCTCGCTTTTGCCAAGTCATGCTCCATAAATATGATTGTATCATCAGCGTAATGCATAATGGACACACCACCATCAACTAGATGAGGCACCAATCCACCCACCTGACCGGCCTCCTTTGCCCTTCCTATGAGAATTGCCAACATGTCAACCACAATGTTGAACAAAATAGGAGACATTGGATCACCTTGCCTCAGGCCTTTGTGTGTCTGAAAATAATGACATATATCGTCATTCACTTTAATTCCAACACTCCCTTTTTGCGTGAAGGATTCTACCTGGCGTCACCAAGCTTCATCAAAACCCTTCATGCATAAGGCCTGTTGAAGGAAAGGCCATTTGACTTTGTCGTACGCTTTCTCTTAATCCACTTTGAAAACAAGCCCATCTAGCTTTTTCGTGTGGATTTCATGGAGCATTTCATGAAGGACCACAACCCCTTCAAGGATGTTCCTGTCCGGCATGAAAGCAGTTTGGGTAGGGTGCACCATAGCATGTGCGACCTGTGTGAGCCTATTAGTCCCGACCTTGGTAAAGATTTTGAAACTTACATTAAGAAGACAGATGGGCCGGAATTGCTCAATTCTCACAGCCTCTGTTTTCTTAGGGAGAAGAGTTATCGTTCCAAAATTCAGCTGAAAAAGTTGAAGCTGCCCAGAGAAAAGATCATTGAACAAAGGCAACATACCCCCTTTAATAATATGCCAGCACTTTTTATATAACTCAGCTAGAAATCCATCGGACTGTATCATGTGAGCTCGCGCGGTTCTTCCAACCACTGTCGGACCGTATCTTGTGAGGTCACGCGGGTCTTCCAACCACCACTCTCTCCTAATCCAATGGTAGACCATCTAGTGGAAACTAAATTACAATGAAAATTCCACGGGAACCATGTTAGAAAATTTATAGAATTTCTTTAAAAACACGACATGTTAAGAAGTTGACATCCTTTTAGCATGTGAAATTCCGAGTTCAAGCAAAAGTTCATTTACAAGCTGCAAAAGAAACTCAACAATAAATAGTGACATTTACTATTTGGATAATTTATTGTTGAATTTGTTATTTTGATACCTCGTAAACTAATTTGTGGTTGAACTTGGAGTTTCACATGCTAATAGGTTACCACCTTCTTAACATACCCATTTTGAGAATTTCCGAAACCTCATAACATAGTTGTGTACGTGGTGTTTACCGGTTTTCCACTTTAATTTGATTTCCAAGGAATATTATCTTTAAACCAACCATGTGGAAAAATCATATTCATCGTTCATAGCAACGAGTTGTCGTTATATTGCCCACCTCTCCCAACATCGGCCGGTCCCTTCAGCAGTAAATAATAGCTGTTTCCCACCAATTCTCATTTACGACCTTTTGTGATCCCCCCTCTTCTGTTAATTCTCACCATTTTTCTATGGGATTCCTTCAGGTTTTTATTTATGGTTTCATTTTTTCTTTTTAATGTTTTTGGGTTTTATTTTTATTTTTTCCCATTTAATTCATGAATAAAGTAGAAATTCATGAACACTTGTATATATTCATGAACACTTGTATATATTCATGAACTTCCTTTAAAAAGAAGCATTTCAACTTTATGAACATTTTTAAGGTCACCAACTTTTTTAATAATACACAAATCAGTGAAAAATTGGTAGCCCCTTTTTTAGTATGAGTACCTGCCGGTTTTTTATTCTCAAGCGTGAGGGCTACTTGGGCCGGGCCATCCACCCGTGCAGCCACTATCCATCGCTAAGTACTTCTAGGAGTGATGAATAGGACCTCCCGAACCATGCGAGAGCTATATCTCACTCGATCTCGCAGTACACGATCGTCGGATGGGGCGGTCCAATTATTGTTTCTGGGGAGCGGTTTTTAGGAAGCTTCAGTGGCTGGTTCGGACCAGTTTTAGAAGTTTCTATATTTTTTGGTGTGTTTTTTGTGTTAGTTTTCATATAATTTTCTTTAGGTTTTCGATTTTTGTACCAAATTTCCCCATGTTTCCAATACTTGTCTCCTAATTTCAATGCATGTTATACATTTTTTCTATACACATAATACATTTTTGATACACACTGAACATTTTTCAAATAAATTTTTAAATTTTTTTAGTACATGTCCAACTTTTTTGAACACACATTAAGATTATTTTGTTAAACAATGTGAAAAATTGTTTTACACATTATAAGTATCATGAATATTTTCATGTTAACAGTTTTTAAGTGTGACCTACATTTTTTGAATGGTACAAAATATTTAATTTTAATTATGCATACATTTTATAAATTTGTATAGATATTTTTAGAAGTGGCATGTACATTTATTGAAGTGCTTTAAAGAAATTTAAACATCACGATCATTATTTGAGTGCTATCGAGATTTTTTTAAAAGTTATGGGGACAAATTTTGAAAGTTGTGTTAACCTTTGTCTAATGTGCACTGAACATTTATTTTTTAAGTAAATTATTATTTTTTTATACTTTTAATAACACAAACAAAAGTAGGATAACACACACAAAAAAACGATCCAATGAAGAAGGAGAGAAAAAAATGAACGGATCTAAATCAACCTACCTGGGCCAGCCCAGTTGTAGGGACGCGCCTTTGAGGTGTGATTTCCTTTGGTCATGCATGAAGCGAGACAAATCACCCTATGCCCTGCCCCCAAACTACGTGACATTTTTTCTTAGGCAATGTGATATTTGGGTGCAAGGTATGGTTTGGCTGGGCGGTTATGAGGGCCTAACATTTTAGCCCCAGTCTGGGGGCCTGCGAATTTACATATGCATCATAACAGACCAGAAATCTGAAACAACCAACAATCTTGATATGTGGATTTGCAACAAACATTACCGATGCCCCCCAAAAGGGGCCACACTACCTCAAAATGAATTTATTTTTGAACTTGGAGTTTTACATGCTAATACAATACCACCTTCTTAACATATCATATTTTAGAATGTTTGAAACTTCAAAAACGTACTTTTCTCCTTCAGGTTTACTGGTTTTCCACCTTAACTTAATTTCCATGGGACGTTCTCTTTAAACGAACCATGTGGGAAATGCTATTCATTGTTCATAGCAATGAATAATCTCTATATTGCGCACCTCTCCCACCATGGGACGATGCCATTTGGGTGCTTCATCTGTAAACCATAGCTGGTTCCCATTGATTTTCGTTTATGGTCTTTTGTGATTGTTTCTTTCTCTGTTGAATTCTTACCCGTTTTGATGGGTTTTTGTTGATTTTATTTATTTTCTAGTTTCATTTTCCTTTTAGTTCTTTAACTGTACGTGTTTATTTTGATTTTTCTCTTTTAATTTGTGAACAATTTGAAAATTCATGAACAATTGTGTGTGGATATATATATTGATCAACTTCTTTGTAAAGATGTGCATTTCAAAATTGTATGAACATTTTCAAGTTCATGAGCATTTTTTAAAAATACATTTAAATCTTTGAAAAATGGGTAACCAGTTTGTAAGTCTGACTAGCTGCCAGTTTTTTATCCAAAAGCGGGAGGGCTACTTGAGCTGGGCCATCCAAGCGTTTGGCCACTATCCATCTCCAAGGATCGCTTAGAGCGATGAATAGGACCTCCCTACCACGCAAGAGCTATATCTCGCTCCGTTTCGCAGTTGGCGATCACCAAATGGGTCGGCCCAATTTGTTTTTCCTGTGGAGCGGGTTCGCAGAGGCTTCCGTGTTTTTTTTGCATGTTTCATGTGCCGGTGTTTATTAGTTTTTATTTTTCATTTTTAGATTTCTGTACTACTCCCTCCGTTCCTATATAGAAGTCTTTTTTACAGATTTCAATATGGACTACATATGGAGCAAAAATGAGTGAATGTACACTCTAAACTATGTCTATATACACCCATATGTAGTCCATATTGAAATATCTTGAAAGACTTATAGTTAGGAATGGAGGGTAGTTTCCTTTGGGATTTTTTTGGTTTTTTTGTTTTCCTTTTTTCAATACATTTGTTTTCCATTTTTGTACCCCTGGAAGATTTTTGTGATGCACATTGAACATTTTCTAAATACATGATATTTTTAGAAAAATACATGCACACAATTTTTCAAACACACATTGAACATTTTTTAGATGATATGAAGCTAATTATTTAATCTATGCGATATTTTTTGACATTTTTATATATTTTGAAATTGTCGCAGACTGTTTTTTTTAAAACGTGTGAAGTTTTGTTTCAAGTCACATATATTTTGAATGGTGTGAAATATAGTCTTGATTTACATGGTAATTTCTTTAACTTTTTTAAATTGGCACGAAGATTCTTTTGAAACACATGACTAGTTTTTAAAGCCATGAACATTGTTTTAATGCTTTCAACATTTTCTAAAAGTCTTGGGGACGAAACTTTTATGCTGCGTTAACATTTTTCTAATACATCTCGAACACTTTTAAAATCTATTAGTAAATTAAAATTGTGAATATATTTATTTAGAATTATTTCAATATGATTAAAAAAAAGAACTAATGAAGAAGCAGAGAAGAAAAACGAACGATCATGGAGAAAGTTACTTGGGCCGGTCCTCTATTGACCGAACGTTCCCCGTGTATGCTTCTGGCGCGACGTGGTGTGCACCGCTCGATTTGGCTAGCGGCCACGAGCATGCATGATCATGGTGTCGCGCTGTAGTAGATTCCAAAAACGAAAAAGCGGATTTGCACCAGACGACACGACTCACACTCACCTGCCCATAAATGCGTGTCATGCCCGTGCTCAGCCCGATGCATCATGCATTCATGCACCACCACACCCGTCCACTCGTCAAGCTCCAACGCTGAGCCTGAGCGCATGGAGATGGAGGGTAGCAGGTCGTTGCGGCACCTCGCCGAGTACGAAAGCTTCTTCTTCGGGTGGCTCGACGACAGCGCACGGCACTCGCCGCCGTCCTTGGATCGCCTCGTCGGCAGCGCCGGTCATTCCTTCCGAATCTCAACGTCGTCCTCCTTCATCGACTTGTACCCCCACGACGATCACTTCTCCATCAACTTAGCCACGGCGGCGAGTGACTTGGACTTCGACCTCGACCTGCCGGTAGTAGACGACGCCGCGCCGTCCCCGATGATGCTGCAGACCAGCGCGAGCCGCCTCCTCCCCTGCGAGCCCGGAGGCGGCTCCGGCGCGCAAGAAGACGGCGACGAGTTGGTGACCACCAGTCAGCATCACACCGCGGACGTCCCGAGCGTACCGTGGTCATCGGCCTTCTCGTCGCCGGCTTCCCACTCAGCGCTGAGCCCGTGCTCCAACGTGACGAGCAAGCACGCCGGGCCGCGGCCGACCACGTTGTGTGCCGGGAGGCGGCGCGCGGGGTCGTCGCCATGGAAGGTGCTGCGGTTCGTGATGCCACTGTACCGGAAGGTCAGGGCGATCGCGCGGAGGCACAGCAGCAGGTTCACGTTGGCGGCGAGCCCGGCGCGCGGGGCCACGTCGAGCGTCGCGTACCACGGCAGGGCCGACACAGACGTCCATGACGCCATCCTCTACTGCACGAAGTCCAGCGTAAGTGCATCTCAACAGTAGCGCACGCACGTGCACGCGCGCTCATTCACGCTTGCTGATTTCTTTTTCTTTTTTGCGGGGATTCGCGCTTGCTGATTAATGAGTAATTTCATCTCTGTTTCAGGGATCAGGTGTGCAGGAGACTAATCTCGCATGTCAGCCACATGATTTTCTAAATCCGTGACATGTTATATATACCCCTTCTCCTGTATCACGAAAACACGACGTTATGGAGGTTTCTATACTGTACCTCGGTCTCAAAATATTTTGAGATAGTTTGACACAAAGTTAGAAGTACACTCTTTCAAGAACGGAGCGAGTACAAAACAGCTTATATTTTGAGACAGAGGTAGCATGTAACAAAAAAGGAAAATGGAATATCCTAACAATATATTTTTTTAGCTAAGATTATACATATGATTTTTTTTTCAATTTCTAATCTGTATAACAAAAATGTTATTTATATTTGATGAAAATGGTATTGGAAGCCTTGATAGAAAAGTATGCATTAATGAATCAAAGAACATTGTACATATTTACAAGGCTTGCCAACTACCACTTTGGGTAGGGTCAAAGAGAGAAATAAAATGCTTGTAACTTGTAGTTATAAAAACTTAGGGATAGATGCCAGAAAGGCAGCAATAAAGTGCTTCCGTGCTTCTGTAAAATTTTGACCGAAGCCATATTCAAAACGTCATGTTTTTGTGATACGAAGGAAGAGTACGGTATGGTCTTTGTATTGTATTGTGTTCTTTAAATGGTCATGTGTGTGTATGTGTGCACGCGTGTTACGGAATGATTCTATACTATGTGAGTATGGACCCACTCCTCACAGTATTATGAATCAATTATACCATTTTTTTATTTTCGATATATATTGTTAATAATTACTGGATACCCCTAAGTGAGTTGTACGGAAAAGATATATGTGATCATAGACAAGGCATATATGATCTGTGCAGAGGAGAGACGGTTTTCTAGCACATCCACCGACTGTCATCACCTAGCTCTTCGTATCACACCTTCTTGTTTTATTGAAGTTTGTCTTGCTCTAAAATATTACAGTATTTTATTTAAAATTCTATTTTATTGTGTACCAGCGAAAAGGAGAGCACATTTCTTAAATTTCTATATAGTTTTTTTTGCGAAGAAAATTTCTATATAATTCCATTGTATCTTAATGTTTATTCATGTATATATAAGAATAATCCAGCCAGAGGAATCTCCAACACATTGAGTGACGAATCAACACACGCTACCTATATAGCTTGCATGGTAGAAAAATCGCTCTCGTATGCATGCTTGGGTACGGTTATTGGAAAGAGTTGTTTAGTACAATCATAGATGGAATCATGCATATGATATTAGTGTATAATACCATCTCTATAGTGCATAATATCATATATTGGTATTTTAGATGCTATCATCTATTATTTTGTATGACTCATAGTAGCACTTAATTTATTATGGTATATATATTATCATGACATGATTGTCAGTTATATTCTTAGTTGGCATTGAATGAGATGATATATTAGGCCTAACCCTAACTCTGAAAAATCCGAAAACTAGGGTTCAAAAAAGTCCAAATTTACGCCTATATTCCACCCGACTCTTTACGAGTAATTATAATAGGGACTATAAGGCTACTTATATGACACGTTTGCCTATGTGAAGGGGAGCGACAAAGAAAAGGAAAAGAGTGGGCTTTCATAAGAGAGCTAATCTCTACATGTGGTCCTAGGTAAAAGATTGACGAGAGAAAGAGAAAGAGAAAATAGGGGAAAAAGTTACTCCCTCCATTTTTATATACAAGGCCACAAACTCATATTACAGATGCTAAGCTAAAATTTTAATGTCTTGCCTTGTAAACCTGCTTTTATTTTATTTAGTGTGATCATTAATACACCACATGAATGCAATAAAGGATAGAAAGCTGATTGGAGTGTTATTATGACTGCATGCATGCAAGTATTAAATAGGTTGCTAGTTCCAGAAAATATCATTAAATAATGTCTCAATTAATGTTCGTGGCCTTGTATGGACATAAAGTGTATTTTTCATAGTGACCTTGTATAAGTAAATGAAGGGAGTATACTAACCTCATTTTTTCGATAAAATGTGTCTTTTATTGCTTCATAATGAAGCATCAAGGGGATACAACCATAATTAGCACACCAGGTCTCTGCATAATTAGGATGCACATAGTCAACAACATCAACGCACACATGCAAAAAATCACCCGCCCAGAGAGCAAAGTCATAGAAGACCGAAGTTATGCCATACGGAGGGAGGAAAATGAAAAATCTGAAGCGAGCAAAACAACCATCGACTCGATATACAACATTATAATAATGTTGTCTCTTAATGACATGAAAGTCTAATATAGCTGGTTGCTGGATCTACTGTTAGCCTTGCTCTAATTCTCTCTACATTCTTTTTGAGTCTAATTCTCTCTAGTTAGGTGCGCTGGCTCATCCATTGTCACACCCCATGAAATATTGCACATTTAATATGTGCATGCATGAGAGACGTTGCATGTTGCATGGGCCACTGCATGCCGGAGATGGATAAGTTTAATTACGCCCTTGTGTTTTGGTTGGTTAGGCTGAGCTAGTTTATTTACAACTTAGTTTTTTAGGGGAATTTCCCTCAAAAATTCCCTAAAAAAACTAAATTGGAGTTGGAGTCGATGACAATTTTCATATGAAATGAAGCTCGCTGGGGTCACTAGGATTATATCGAAATACTAAACACCAATATCCATGGGAACAACCATGTCTGTCCTGATCTCCGGAGCGAATGTTATTTCGACAGCCAGTCACTCAGATTATTCCCACCATGGAAGATATGATAAATCTGTAGAAACTAATTACATGCTCAGGTGGAATTACACAGGAATGTCTCAAAAAGGAGTAGTGGAGGACTATACATATGATATGAGAAGTAGCGTCTGTTAAACACAAGGTTTTGGGAAACTGCACGACACCCGTAAAGGGGTGTGGCTATCTCATATATATAAGGAGTACACAAGGTGTACGATACAATATACAAGACTTATACAGAGACTACGTACAAATACAGTCTAACACCCTCCCTCAATCTTAACTATGCCCTGAGGTACAAAGTACATTAAGATTGCGCCTACAGCCTACAAACTGAGGTTGTGGTAGAGGCTTCGTGAAGATGTCAGCAAGTTGATCTTTGGATGAGATAAACTTGATAGAAAGTAGCTTCTGTGCAACACGTTCCCGCACAAAGTGATAATCAACTTCAATGTGTTTGGTCCGAGCATGAAACACCGGGTTAGATGATAGATATGTCGCACCAATGTTGTCACACCAAAGGACAGGTGGCTGAGGTTGAGGAACTCCCAACTCTCTCAACAAGGACTGTACCCATATGATCTCAGCTGTAGCATTGGCAACTGCCTTGTATTCAGCCTCAGTGCTACTCCTGGACACCGTAGCTTGTTTACGAGCAGCCCAGGCGATCAAATTAGGACCAAAGAAGACAGCATGTCCCCCCGTGGATCGCCTATCATCTGGATTACCAGCCCAGTCTGCGTCTGAAAAAGCTGAAAGTGCAAAAGACGGCGCTGGCTGAAGAAGTAAACCATATGCTGCAGTGAGACGTACATAACAAAGAATACGCTTCACCACCGACCAGTGAGTAGTCCGAGGAGCATGAAGAAACTGACAAACACGATTGACTGCATAGGAGATGTCAGGCCGAGTGATGGTCAGATACTGCAGACCACCAACAATACTTCGATACTCAGTAGAGTCATCCGAAGTGAGAGGATCTCCATCAAATGCAGACAAACGATCAGTAGCAGACATAGGAGTCATGGCATGTTTACACTGTAGCATACCTGCCTTGCGCAACAAATCCATGGAGTACTTATGTTGAGTGAGTGTCAAACCAGCAGGAGAATGAGAGACTTCCAAGCCAAGGAAGTAATGCAACGTGCCTAAATCCTTCACCGCAAAATCACCACTCAAGGAGGAGATGAGACGATCAGCAGCAGCATCAGATGAGCTGATGAGAATAATATCATCAACATACACCAGCAGATACATCGTCACCTCAGGCCGATGCAGAAGGAAGAGTGACGTATCAGCAGTGGAAGGAACAAATCCCAAGGACCGAAGAACAGAGCCCAACCTGGCATGCCAGGCACGAGGAGCCTGCTTCAGCCCATAGAGCGCCTTGACCAGGCGGCACAGATGATGAGGGCGAGCAGAATCCACAAATCCTGGTGGCTGACGCATATAAACCTCCTCATCCAGAACTCCATGTAAAAAGGCATTCTGAACATCCAACTGACGAAGAAACCAGCCTCGAGTAACAGCCAAGGACAACAGAAGTCGGATAGTCGTTGGTTTGATCACCGGACTATATGTATCCTCATAGTCAAGACCATACCGTTGTTTGAACCCTTTCGCCACTAACCGTGCCTTATAGCGTTCAATAGAACCATCAGCATGCCTTTTAACTTTGAAGACCCACTTGGAGTCAATGACATTAACACCAGAGACCGGAGGAACAAGTTGCCATGTACCATTTGTCAATAACGCTTGAAACTCTTGTTCCATAGCCTGTCGCCAATGAGGGATCCCAAGGGCAGCCTGAAAATGACGCGGTTCAGCCGAATGATCTTCCTTTAGATGAGCAACACATGCTGCAAGCCATGCCACCGTCCCATCTTTGCGTTGCTTGGGACAGAAAATGCCAGACCTGCTGCGCGTGTGCGGCCTCTGAGCAGCAGCAGCCGGTCGTGACGGAACCAGAGAGACCGGCGAGGCATCAGGCGACGAAGGCAGTGACGAGGCAGAGCCAGACGACGGCACGGAGGCGGGTGACACCAGCCCAGGCGAGGCTGGTCCAGGGGAGACCAGCCCAGGCGACTCCAGCCCAGGGGAGGCCGGCTGCTCCATGCCGTCCACGGCCTGCTCAGGCGAGGCCAGCCCAGGGGAGTCGGGGGCGACACCTTGAGGCCCAGGCGATTCCAGCCGGGGAAGAGCTGGTGCGGCAGCCGACCCCGGTCGCACGGGTGAGGCGGGGCTGCCGACCCCGGTCGCGCGGGAGGCATGCATGGCACCAGGCATCATGCCAGGTGCACCCGACGGCTCCTCCTGTTCATCCAGTAACTCAAGACGAGCTCCACGACCTGTACCTGCAGCATGATTAGGCAACAACGCAGGAGAGTATGCAACATCAACAAATTGAGCAGGCAGGGGAGAAGTGGTAGATGAAGATGGGACCGGAGGTGCAGGAGTTATGGAGAAAGACGAGAACGGGAATACATTCTCATCAAACACAACATCACGCGAGATGTAAACACGATTAGACGGAATGTGGAGACACTTGTACCCTTTATGAAGAGAGCTATACCCAAGAAAAACACAAAGTTTGGATCGAAACTCAAGCTTGCGCTTATTATATGGACGAAGATGAGGCCAGCAAGCACAGCCAAAAACTTTGAGAAAGGTATAATCCGGAGACTCATTAAGCAACAGTTCAAGCGGTGTTTTCATTCCAAGGAGTCGTGTAGGGAGCCTATTTATGAGAAAACAGGCAGTGGAAAACGCATCACTCCAAAACCTAAAAGGTACCGATGCATGGGCAAGTAAAGTGAGACCAGTTTCAACAATGTGACGATGCTTACGTTCAGCCGTGCCATTCTGCTGATGTGTATGAGGACAAGACACGCGATGTGAAATTCCAAGCTTAGTAAAAAAGGAATTGAGGTTGTGATACTCACCCCCCCAATCGGTCTGAACATGGATAATCTTATGCTTGAGAAGACGCTCAACATGAGCTTGAAATTGGAGAAACACATCAAACATGTCAGATTTATGCTTGATAAGGTAAAGCCATGTAAATCGACTATAAGCATCAATAAAACTGACATAATAATTATGACCGCTCACAGAAGTTTGGGCATACCCCCATACATCAGAAAAAATAAGCTCAAGTGGAGTTTTAACGACACGACTCGAATCTGAAAACGAAAGCTGATGACTCTTGCCTTGCTGACAGGCATCGCAGACTGTGGCAGCATCTTTATTGGACACAATGGGAAGATTATGACTATGTAGGATACTACGAACTATGGGAGTTGCAGGATGACCAAGCCGTGCATGCCAATGAGTGGGCGAAACACGGACACCGCTGAACGCTCGAGGAGTAGATGGTGGATCAAGTGCATAAAGTCCATCACGCAGGCGACCTCTAAGCAGAACGTCCCTCGTGACCCGATCCTTGATAAAAAAATAAAAAGGATGAAACTCAGTGAAAACATTGTTATCACGAGTAAGTTGAGGAACAGACAATAAGCTACGAGTAGCAGAAGGAACTCAAAGAACATTACGGAGATGAAGAGATTTTTGTGTGCGAGTTAAGAGAGAGGCCTGACCAACATGTGATATGTGCATACCTGCTCCATTGGCAGTGTGAATCTGATCATGTCCACGGTACGGTTCTTGCATGGAGAGTTTGCCCATCTCGCCTGTCAGATGATTCGTAGCGCCCGTGTCCATGTACCAAGTTGGGTCGATGGGATATGATGGAGTGTGGCCTACTTGGCGAGCAGGCTCATGAGTGGCCAAGGCAGCCTGCTTCTCGTTGCCTTTGCCATTGTTGCCGATGCCGAGGAAGTCCTGCTTGAAGCGGCGATGACAGCGGGAGGCGATGTGACCTGGAATGTTGCACAGCTGACAGGGGAGCTGAACACCACATGAGGGGCAGCACGCACACCGACCACCCCCGGTCGGAGGCATGGCAGCGGCGGCAGGCGGCCGCTGAGTCTGTGAAGCCGAAGGCACTGGCTTGCCGCCGGAGGGTGACTTGAAGGGATTCCCTTTGCCACGCGTGGCAGCGTTGGCAGCTAGAAAACTTGGGTTAGAACGGCGAGACTTGATGCGCTGTTCCGTGGCGAGGAGGCGGGCGTAGAGATCGCGAGGTTCAAGTGGAGTGTCACGACCATTGATATTTTCAGCAAGGTTATCATAGTCGTCGTCCAGTCCGTTCATGACGAAGGTGGTGAAGTCCTCCTTGCGAAGCGGCTGGCCAATGGAGGCCAAGGTATCAGCGAGACGCGTCATCTTGCCGAAATAGTCGGTGATGCTGAGGTCAAGGAGTTTGGTCTCCCCCAGCTCCGTGCGAATAGTGTGAGCGCGCGCATGCTGCTGAGATGCGAAGCTCGTGTGCAGAGCAGACCACGCCTCCTGAGACGTGGCAGCGAAGAGAACCAAGGAGGACACCCCCTCGGTGAGCGATGATTGGATCGCGGAGAGGATGGCCTGATCCTGAGCAACCCATGCATGATACGCCGGATGATGCGGTGGGGGACATGGCAGGGAACCATCAACATAGCCCTCCAGGTAGCGACTGCGGAGAAGCGGCAGCACCTGTGCACGCCATGACAGATAGTTGTCTGTCGTAAGCTTTACCGGGATGAGATGCGCGAAGTAGAACGGTGCAACTGCCGAGGCATGATCAGCCACGGGAGGCGACGTGTAGTAGGCCATGTGGGATGATCCAGCAGATGCATCAGGGCCCGGCGTCGAGGACGGTGCAGCAGCTCCAGGGTAGGACGCGGCCATCGGAGGTGGATAGTATCCACCGTAGGGCAGCGGTGGTGGCGGGGCACCGTAGGGCACAGCCGGTGCCCGGGCCGACCCGCTGTTAGCGGCGCCGTAGGGCTGCGGGGCCGCAACGACGTAGGATGCCGTAGCCGCGGCAGCCGGATACGGCGATCCGTACGGGCGGCGGCGTTGGTCGCAGCAGCCGCAGGAGGGGCCCCGTAGGGCCCTGCAGTCGACGGAGGAGGGGCCCCGTATGGCCCGGCGGTCGGCGGAGGAGGGGCCCCGTAGGGCGCCGATCCCATCCAGGGACCCGCCGGATCGGGGTACGCAGCGCCCCAGCCCTGCGGTGGCGCGATCGGGGAAGGAGGCGGCTGCAGATCGGACGAAGGCCCCGCCATCGAGGCCTGGCCGGAGTAGACCGAGGCCAGGGGGCGCGAAGAGAGGAACGGCGACGCAGGCGCCGTGGCAGGAGCCGTCGCGACGGCGGCGGCGGCGGCGGTTGATGCGGTCGCGGCGGCGGCGGCGGAAGACATTGGACCGGTTAGGGTTGATACCATGTTAAACACAAGGTTTTGGGAAACTGCACGACACCCGTAAAGGGGTGTGGCTATCTCATATATATATAAGGAGTACACAGGGTGTACGATACAATATACAAGACTTATGCAGAGACTACGTACAAATACAGTCTAACAGCGTCGCCATCGGCCGGTCAGCATGATCCTGTGTAAGAAAGCAACTCTACGAAGGGAATGCGATCGAGTATCCCGACTTACAGCTGATAGTAGCAGTGGCGATAATGAAGGATGGCCGTTTCCAGAAAGATATCGGCTGAACGCGTGTCGCATGGTCACGGCGCCGCGAGAGTAGGATTTGGAGCCTCTTTTGGCGTCTAATGGAGCATCTCTTCATTAAAAAAAAAGAGGAATCTCTGCATCAAACGATGCACACAACCATTTATTTAAACGAATAGAGTATCCCAAATACTAAATGTCTTACTCAACTTTTCTTAGCAATTGGAACTCGGTCCAACATTGTTGAGTCCTATTTATCTCCACACACCCCTAAGCTCAAATTAACTCCTTGCCCCCTTCCCTATCGGCTTCCAAAACTTGAGGTTCAATGCTAAATGCACTTATAGTCAGCCAAACCACGAAGTTTACTAAACAGCCCATCAGCGCCGTTCATATATAACACAACAGCTTCACCAGAAGGCGGAGGCCAAACAACACTCTACACGTACATTGTCATAATAATTATAATAATGGAAAACTACACAGCCACTTACAGAACATAGAAAAAAGACAGCAGAGGGGGGTCGACAGGGTGAATGAGGAGGCTGTCGTCGCGTGCTGTGGCTAGCTCGAATCGATCGCGTCAGGGTGAGCTCTGACATCTAAGCCGCGTTATCGTAAACAGAGTGGTGAGAGGAACATGTGTGGCGAACAACGGCGAGACGAGACGACACCGACTTCTGCAAACCGAGGAAGAAGGTCAAGTTGTTCCAAGTCTGCAAGACGCCAAGCGAGTAATAAACGCCTGCTTATCCTAGGAATGATGATGCGTGGATATAAACAAAGGCAAGGGTTGCTCGAGCTCAGGCCGCATGCCTCGGTGGCCATCACTCACGGAGAACAACATCGACGAAGGAGTGGGAATCGGGGAAACTGGGTATACGAGTAAGAGCATGTAAGGGTTAGGCATCCAACGGGCAGCCCGCAAATTTTGTTCCGCATACGTCCGTTCATGGACATGGATGTGGGCGAGTGGCGACGATGTTGGGCGAGTGACGTTGGAGGCGTGGCAATGCTTGAGGTAGTCGGCTCTTCTTCGACGTGTCAACGGGATTACCTCAAGGTGTTTGTTGCAGTGAAGTCGGAGATGTGGTGGCGGGACCCTGTTGCAACGATGACAGGCAGGTGATCTGTTCGATGATCTTCAGCGGCGCCAACCTTGCATAGCTTCTTCTTCGGAGCTCTCCTTTAGAGCCGGAGCTGCGCTGCCCTTGGCACGGGTGGCTGAGTTTTTGGCACGGGTCTTCTCGTGTTTCTGCACAACCTGTACGGTGAGGATTGGTTTGACGTTCGTCTACGGTGAAGTTGGAGTCGCTTGCTCGGAGTTTAGGGAAGGCGATGACGCCTGTTGGGGAAAAGTGATGACGATGACATTGATGTCGGTTTTGACGAGGCCTTCTATGTTTAGTTGTGTGTGGGGTATTATATGAGTGCCGCTTAGCTGTTTGTGACGGTTTTCGCCTAGTTTTATGTTAATTAACTTAGCAATTCTTTTCTGCTTAATTAATGGATGAGGCACATCTTTTGCCTTCTTTATAAAAAAGACATGAAACACAACTGCTGATCTTGTTGCCCATTGCACATCCACCACTCCTCAGTGAGATCTCTTTGAAGATCTCTGTGAGAATCCGTGACCGTTTGTGTGAAACTCCATGGGTGGTGCTTCCCATTTTCTAATCGTGCAAAGAGTGATGATTGGTGAAGAGTTTTTCCCTAACACCTAGTAGGCATGAAGATGAAGTCTGGTCACCGTGCTGGGAAACGTAGCATGCAATTCCAAAAAAGTTTCTATGCTCACGCAAGATCTATCTAGGAGATGCATAGCAACGAGAGAGGGAGAGTGTGTCCACGTACCCTCATAGACCGAAAGCGGAAGCGTTTGCCAACGCGGTTGATGTAGTCGAACTTCTTCTCGTTCCGATCGATCAAGTATCGAACGCACGACACCTTTGAGTTCTGCACACGTTCAACACGATGACGTCCCTCGAGCTCTTGATCCAGCAGAGTGTCGAGGAAGTAGATGAGTTCCTTCAGCACGACGGCGTAGTGACGGTGATGGTGAAGTGATCCGCGCAGGGCTTCGCATAAGCACTGCGAGAATGTGACCGGAGGTGTAAACTATGTATGGGGGCGCCGCACACGGCTAGGAAGAGTTGATGTGTGTTCTAGGCGCCCCCTCCCCACGTATATAAAGGAGGGTGGGGGAGGGAGCCAGCCCTAGGCGCACCCAAGTAGGAGAGGGGGAAGGAGCGGCCTCCTTCCCTGGGGGGGTGGGGCACCCCTCTGTGGGCTGGTGTGCTCCCTCCTAAGGCCCATATGGACCATATCTTTCCTCGGAGGGTTCTGGTACCCCCCCGGTACTACGATATGTATCTGATACATTCCAGAACACTTCCGGTGTCCGAATACTATCATCTAATATATCAATTTTACCTCTTGATCATTCCGAGACTCCTCGTCATGTCCGTGATCTCATCCGGGACTCCGAACAACATTCGGTCACCAAATCACATAACCCATATAATACAAATCGTCATCGAACGTTAAGTGTGCGGACCCTACGGGTTCGAGAACTATGTAGACATGACCGGGACACCTCTCCGGTCAATAACCAATAGAGGAACCTGGATGCTCATATTGGCTCCCACATATTCTATTAAGATCTTTATCGGTCGAACCGTTATGACAACATACGTTATTCCCTTTGTCATCAGTATGTTACTTGCCCGAGATTCGATTGTCGATATCTTCATACCTAGTTCAATCTCGTTACCGGCAAGTCTCTTTACTCGTTCCATAATACATCATCTTGCAACTAACTAATTAGTCACATTGCTTGCAAGGCTTCTTATGATGTGCATTACCGAGAGGGCCCAGAGATACCTCTCCGATACTCGGAGTGACAAATCCTAATCTCGATCTATGCCAACCCAACAAACACCTTCGGAGATACCTGTAGAGCATCTTTATAATCACCCAGTTACGTTGTGATGTTTGATAGCACACAAGGCATTCCTCCGGTATCCAGGAGTTGCATAATCTCATAGTCGGAGGAACATGTATTTGGCATGAAGAAAGCAGTAGTAATAAAACTGAACGATCATTACGCTAAGATAACGGATGGGTCTTGTCCATCACATCATTCTCCTAACGATGTGATCCCGTTCATCAAATGATAGCACATGTCTATGGCTAGGAAACTTAACCATCTTTGATTAACGAGCTAGTCAAGTAGAGGCGTACTAGGGACACGGTGATTTGTCTATGTATTCACACATGTATCAGGTTTCCGGTTAATACAATTCTAGCATGAATAACAAACATTTATCATGAATAAGGAAATATAAAATAACAACTTTATTATTGCCTCTAGGGCATATTTCCTTTAGTCTCTCACTTGCACTATAGTCAATAATCTAGATTACATTGTAATGATTCTAACACCCATGGAGTCTTGGTGCTGATCATGTTTTGCTCGTGGAAGAGGCTTAGTCAACGGGTCTGCCACATTCAGATCCATATGTATTTTGAAAATCTCTATGTCTCCCTCCTTGACTAGATCTCGCATGGAGTTGAAGCGTCTCTTGATGTGTTTGGTCTTTTTGTGAAATCTGGATTCCTTCGCCAAGGCAATTGCTCCAGTATTGTCACAAAAGATTTTCATTGGACCCTATGCACTAGGTATTACACCTAGATCGGATATGAACTCCTTCATCCGGACTCCTTCATTTGCTGCTTCCAAAGCAACTATGTACTCCGCTTCACACGTAGATCCCGCCACGACGCTCTGCTTGAAACCGCACCAACTGATAGCTCCACTATTCAATATAAATACGTATCCGGTTTGTGACTTAGAGTCATCCAGATCTGTGTCAAAGCTTGCGTCGACATAACCATTTACGACGAGTTCTTTGTCACCTCCATAAACGAGAAACATATCCTTATTCCTTTTCAGGTACTTCAGGATGTTCTTGACCGCTGTCCAGTGATCCACTCCTGGATTACTTTTGTACCTCTTTGCTAAACTTATAGCAAGGCACACATCAGGTCTGGTACACAGCATGGCATACATGATAGAACCTATGGCTGAGGCATAGGGAATGACTTTCATTTTCTCTCTATCTTCTGCAGTGGTCGGGCTTTGAGTCTGACTCAACTTCACACCTTGTAACACAGGCAAGAACCCTTTCTTTGACTAGTCCATTTTGAACTTCTTCAAAACTTTATCAAGGTATGTGCTTTGTGAAAGCCCTATCAAGCGTCTTGATTATCTCTATAGATCTAGATGCCCAATATATAAGCAGCTTCACCGACGTCTTTCATTGGAAAACTTTTATTCAAGTATCCTTTTATGGTATCCAGAAATTCTATATCATTTCCAATCAACAATATGTCATCCACATATAATATTAGAAATGCTATAGAGCTCCCACTCACTTTCTTGTAAATACAGGCTTCTCCGAAAGTCTGTACAAAACCATATGCTTTCATCACCTCATCAAAGTGTATATTCCAACTTCGAGATGCTTTGCACCAGTCCATAAATGGATCGCTGGAGCTTGCACACTTTGTTAGCCCCTTTAGGATCGACAAAACCTTCTGGTTGCATCATATACAACTCTTCTTTAAGAAATCCATTAAGGAATGCAGTTTTGACGTCAATTTGCCAGATTTCATAATCATAAAATGTGGCAATTGCTAACATGATTCAGACAGACTTAGGCATCGCTACGGGTGAGAAAGTCTTATTGCAGTCAACTCCTTGAACTTGTAGAAAACCTCTTGCAACAAGTCGAGATTTATAGACAGTAACTTTACCATCAGCATCAGTCTTCTTCTTGAAGATCCATTTATTCTCTATGGGTTGCCGATCATCGGGCAAATCCACCAAAGTCCACACTTTGTTCCCATACATGGATCCTATCTCAGATTTCATGGACTCAAGCCATTTATCAGAATATGGGCTCATCATAGCTTCTTCATAGTTCGTAGGTTCATCATGGTCAAGTAACATGACTTCCAGAACAGGATTACCGTACCACTCTGGTGTGGATCGTGCTCTGGTTGACCTATGAGGTTCTGTAGTAACTTGCTCTGAAGTTTCATGATCATTATCATTAGCTTCCTCTCCAGTTGGTGTAGCATCATGGGAACGGATTTCTCGGATGAGCTATTTTCCAAATTGAGAGAAGGTACAATTACCTCATCAAGTTCTACTTTCCTCCCACTCACTTCTTTCGAGAGAAACTCCTTCTCTAGAAAGGTTCCATTCTTGGCAACAAAGATCTTGCCTTCGGATCTATGGTAGAAGGTGTACCCAATTGTTTTTTAGGGTATCCTATGAAGACGCACTTCTCCGATTTGGGTTCGAGCTTATCAGGATGAAGCCTTTTGACATAAGCATCGCACCCCAAACTTTAAGAAATGACAACTTAGGTTTATTGCCAAACCACAGTTCATGCGATGTCGTCTCAACGGATTTTGACGGTTCCCTATTTAACGTGAATGGAGCTGTCTCTAATGCATAACCCCAAAACAATAGTGGTAAATCGGTAAGAGACATCATAGATCGCACCATATCCCCTATCTAATAAAGTGCGGTTACGACGTACAGACACACCATTATGCTATGGTGTTCCAGGTGGCGTGATCCGTGAAACTATTCCACATTGTTTTAAATGAAGGCCAAACTCGTAACTCAAATATTCTCCTCCACGATCATATAGTTGAAACTTTATTTTCTTGTTACGATGATTCTCCACTTCACTCTGAAATTCTTTGAACTTTGGGATAATTAGATTTATGCCCCTAGTTGTGTCCCACTCGTCTGTTTTAACCCTAATTTCCAAAAGTCACTGGTTCTGTCCAAGTCACTTTGCTCCTCTTATGTTTTTGCCCTTTGACCGTTTGACCGTCAGTTTGAAAACTTCATAACTAATTCATACTAGATCAGAAAAATACAAATAAGATACCAAAATGTTCAGAAAAACATCACCTATATGCGAGTGTCATTTGCATTCATGAAAAAAGTGTTGGAAAGTGCACATCCGAGTTTTAGCTCTTTTGATACCACCATGAATAGTAAACTCTAAATTTTTTTGAAAAAAATCAAAAAAATATGGTGGCAAAGAATGAAAAATGTTCTAAGCGCTTGCCAAGTTTCATTAGGGAATGACATTTGTGGAAGTCGTGGCAAAAAAATAATCTATTTTGGAGTGCTGATTGTTTTTTTACCGCGGCATCCACGAATGTTATTCCCTGATGAAACTTGGTAGGCACTTAAAACATTTTTCATTCTTTGCCACCAATTTTTTTTGAATTTTTTTAGATTTTACTATTCATGGTGGTAGCCTAAGAGCTAAAACTCGGATGGGCACTTTCCAACACTCTTTTCATGAATGAAAATGACATTCACATAGATGTGATGTTTTTCTGAACATTTTGGTATCTTATTTGCATTTTTCTGATATAGTATGAATTAGTTATGAAGTTTTCAAACTGACAGTCAAACGGTCAAAGGGTAAAAGCAAAAGAGGAGCAAAGTGACTTGGATAGAACCGATGACTTTTGGGAATTAGGGGTAAAACAGACGAGTGGGACACAACTAGGGGCATAAATCTAATTATCCCTTGAACTTTTCAAATGTTTCAGACTTGTTTTTCATTAAGTAGATACACCCATATCTGCTCAAATCATCTAAGAAGGTCAGAAAATAATGATACCTGGCACGAGCCTCAACACTCATCGGACTGCATACATCGGTATGCATTATTTCCAATAAGTCATTAGCTCGTTCCATTGTTCCAGAGAATGGAGTTTTAGTCAACTTGCCCATAAGGCACGGTTCGCAAGTATCAAATTATTCAGAATCAAGTGATTCAAAAATCCCATTAACATGGAGTTTCTTCATGCGCTTTACACCAATATGACCTAAATGGCAGTGCCACAAGTATGTTGCACTATCATTATCAACTTTTCATCTTTTGGCATCAATATTATGAATATGTGTATCACTACGATCGAGATTCAATAAACCATCAACATTAGGTGTATGACCATAGAAGGTTTTATTCATGTAAATAGAATAACAATTATTCTCTGTCTTAAATGAATAACCGTATTGCAATAAACATGATCTAATCATATTCATGCTTTAACGCAAACACCAAATAACATTTATTTAGGTTCAACTCTAATCCCGAAAGTATAGGGGTTGTGCGATGATGATCTTATCAATCTTGGAACCACTTCCAACATACATCGTCACTTCACCCTCAATTAGTCTCTATTTATTCTGCACATCCTGTTTCGACATACTAATCTTAGCAACTGAACAAGTATCAAATACCCAGGGGTTACTACGAGCAATAGTAAGGTACACATAAATAACTGTATATCAAATATGCCTTTGTTCACTTTGCCATCCTTCTTATTCACCAAATGTTTGGGGTAACTCCGCTTCCAGTGACCATTTTCCACTACAAAAAAAGACACATCCGTGACATTTTGGGCCGAACAATTTTTTTCTATCATACATATGACACTTCTATGACGATAATTGTGACAAAACCCGGTATCGTCATAGATGTGGTGGGCTCCTACTTCTATGACAAAAAATCATGACAGAAAATGGGCTTTTCGTCCTGGGCGGGCCGGAGATGCAGCTGCATGACATTCTTTGGGCCGTCCATGACAGAAAAAACCGTGGTAGAAGCGATGGGGAGGAAAATTTCGGGGAGTTGCCGGTTACGGTGGGAGGTCGTGGGCCGAGAGATGCGCGTTTCTCTCGTACACGTACGCGCGTGTGTGCGAGCCATTGGCTCTAACTGAACCCGAGCGAGGCGTTGGGCTCTAACTGAACCTGAGCGATTGCACTACAGGCTACGCGTTACTGAATCCGAGCGATCAATCGATGGCTATTAACTGAACCAAATTGAGCGATTCCTTCGCTACTATTGCTAACTGAAGCCGATCGATTGGATGAACAATGAGCATTGCGGGGGGGGGGGGGGTGGATGAACTGTGAGCGGTGGCGTTGCCTCTGGATGAACAGGACCCCGTGGTGTGGAGGGCTGGATGAACAGTAGATGGTGGAGGGGTGGCCATGGAGGGGTGGTTGAACAGGACCCCGTGATGTGGAGGGCTGGATGAACAGTAGACGGTGGAAGGGTGGCCGTGGAGGGGTGGTTGAACAGTAGCCGGTGGAGTAGCGCGCGGTGGAGGCTGGATGAACAGGAGCCCGTGGAGGCTGGAGGAGGTCGACGGTAGCCCGTGGAGGCTGGAGGAGGTCGGCCGTGGAGATTAACAGTATCCTGTGGAGTCCCGTTTTGCGGTACGCCACACCCCTCCTGATGAACAGGATCCCCGTTTCGACCATAGGAGGTCCGTTTCGTCCGTTTTGCGGTACGCCACACCCCTCCCGATCAACAGGACCCCCGTTTCGACCGTAGGAGGCCCGTTTCCTTCATTTTGCGGTACGCCAGGCCTCGTTTCCATCGCCTGTTCCGTCCAAGCCGGTTGGCTCCTACGCGTTCCGTTGCCTCCCGATGAACACGACGCATTCTGTTGCCTCCCGATGAACACGACGCATTCCGTTGCCTTCCCATGAACACGACGCATTCCGTTGCCTCCCCATGAACACGACGACGACGCTGTTTCTCCGTTCCGACCCAGCCATGTATGTATGCGTGAGTAGGCGTTCGAGACCCTGCCCGTATGTACGTACGTGGCCGTATTTTCTTTCTTGCATCCTGGCCGCTGTACGTACATGTACATGCTACGTGCGCGCCTCTACTATGACACGTGCGCGCCTCTACATCCACCAGTATATATGTACGTACACGTTCGCGACCAGAATGACAACGCTACATACGCTTTGACCAGGTGGGTCCCGACTGTCAGGAACTTCCTTGCCTGCGAAGATGTAGCTGGTGGGTCCCAGCAGTTAGGGGGGCGAATCGTTTTTTGCCCGGACGCACTTCCTTGCGTGCGAAGATGTAGCTAGTGGGTCCCAGCAGTCAAGGGGAAATGTTTTTTTTGTGAAATACGGTGGCCCGTCCGGTGGGTCCCCGCTGTCAGGTTGAGGAATAATTATTTTCCGCGTAATAAGGAGGCACTTACTTGCTGCGGCCGTGGACCCAGCTGTCAGCCTCTCCACGTACAGTCCACGTCCGATGGAAGTTGTTCCTTGACCATGTTAACCACGCCGCGCCGAGAGCACCAGGGCGGTGGACGATGGTGAGGCCTAGGAAGGGGACGACGTGGAGCCGAGGAAGATGCGACAGTGGAAGCCCGTGCGGAGAGGAGTACGAGGGTTCACTGGTTCGGCTGCGGTGTGAGGATGCCGTCGCCGCAGGACCTGGCCAGCGGTGGGAATAGTAGGGGACGGTGAGGCCTCCGCGGCAGCACATCCGGCCACGGGAGGCAGGAGCATGCGGCACGACCGGCGCTGCTTTGGGCGGCTGGAGCAAGAAGACCAGAGGTTGAAGAAGCACTACGGCCGTTGGATGGACATCGTACGGTTGCTGGAGCTAGAATTGTTTATATTGACTAAGTTGACAAATCCCTCCGTCCCCATCAACTTAGTAGGCCCACAAGTCAGCCTGCCACTATATTGGGTCCCAGCTAACAAGGGGAGTATTCATTTTTTTGTGCGTAATAAGGAGACACTTCCTTGCGTGCGAAGATATAGCTGGTGGGTCCGAGCTGTCAGCGGCGGTAACATTTTTTTCGCAAAATACAGAGGCCCTTTCGGTGGACCCCTGATGTTAGGTGGAGGAATCATTATTTTGCGCGTAATAAGGAGGCATTTCCTTGCGTGCGGCCGTGGACCCAACTGTCGGCCTCTCCACGTACAGTCCACTTCAGATGCATGTCGGTCGTTGACCACGTTGACCAGGCCATGTCGAGAGCACTATGGCGGTGGACGACGGTGAGGCGTAGGAAGGGAACGACACGGAGGCAGGGAAGACTCGGCAGTTGTTTCCCACGCGGAGGGGAGTACGACTGTACGAGGGTTTACTGGTTCGTTTGACGTCGCCGGAGAATAACAGCAGGTGTGGGTGAGTAGAGGGATGGCTAGGCCAGCGATGGGAGTACGGTGGGGCGGTGAGGCCTGCGCGGCAGCAGACCTGGCCGCGGGGAGGAGGGAGCAGGCAGTCCCGCCGGCGCTTGTTTGAGCGGCTGGAGCAGGAGGAGCAGAGATTGAAGAAGCACGACGGCCGTTGGATGGCCATCCAACAGTCACTGTTTGTGCGTCAACCTTTTTTTAGGAAAGCCTCAAATCTGTGGAAAACAGCATACAACCCATCTGCCATTATTTCTAATAATTTACAGCCCATTTGCTAATTCTTAAGGTTTTTTTGGAGCCCATATTCTTTTTATTAGCATTACAGCCCATATTGTGGCCACGGTTAAAAAATTATACGATATTTTGCATATTTCGGTGTGGTCCGAACTGTTTTTAATCCTGAAATTTTGACTCACATTCAAACTGATTTTAAAAATAAATGTATATCAATATAAAATCCAACAAATTCTCCACGAATAAAAATCAATGTAATTTAAAATTTCAAAATGAAAAAAAAGATATTTGAAACTAATTGCCGGTTTGATGTGTTTTAAAAATGTACAACCCATTTTTCATTACTGATGGACCATTTTCTCGGCCAGCCGAATGAAAGCTCTCCTCGTCTTGAAAGATTTGCATCCCAACAGGCCTGACAAAGAGACTTACTTGGCAAATCACAAAAAAACTGGGTTGTGGCCGTGGACCCAGCTGTCAGCCTCTCCACGTACAGTACTCTTCCGATGGTATGTCGTTGACCACATAGACCATGCCGCGCCGAGAGCACCAAGGCGGTGGATGACGGTGAGGCCTAGGAAGGGGACGACGCGGAGCCGGGGAAGACGCGACAGTGGATGCCCACGCGGAGAGGAGTACGAGGGTTCACTGGTTCGGCTGCGGTGTGATGCTGCCGTCGCCGCAAGGCCTGGCTAGCGCTGGGAGTAGTAGGGGGCGATGAGGCCTCAACGGCAGCACATCCGACCACTGGAGGCAGGAGCAGGCGGTCTTCCCGGCGCTGGTTTTGGCGGCTGGTGCAAGAAGAGCAGCGATTGAAGAAGAACCAGGACCTTTCGATTCAAATCCAATGGTTACTGCTGCTAGAATCGTTTGTTGACTAAGTTGACAAGCCCTGCGTATGCGTCAATTTAGTAGGCCCACAGGTTAGCCTCCCAACAGGTGTGCCCCAGATGTCAGTGGGAGAAATCATTTTTTCGCGTAATAAGGAGGCAGTTGATTGCGTGCGGCCAGGCCAGCGGAGGGAGTAGGGTGGGCCGGGGAAGCCTGCGCGGCATCACAGCGGGCCACAAGAGGAGGGAGCAGGCAGTCCCGCCAGCGCTAGTTTAGGCGGCTGGAGCAGGAAGATCAAAGATTGAAGAAGCACGTCAGCCATTGGATGGACATCCAACAGACACTGCTGCTAGAATCGTGTGTTCACTGACAAAGCCTTGCGTAAACAAGTCAGCCTCGAAATCTATGGCGTGTACAGCCCATTTGCTATTATTTTTATAATTTTTACTCATTTTCTAATTCATATGGAATTTATTGCAGCCCGTTTTCCATTTTTAGAATTGCTGGCCATTTTCTGGTCAGTACCAGGGTCAAAAAATTAACTAAATATGTAGGAAATTTTGAAAATTCACAAATTTTTGCTGGGGAACAAAATATTCTTAATCCAAAAATTAATAGCCATTCTAAAACAAATTTAAAAATAAATTAGTACTATGTCATGCTAAATCCAATGAAATACGTATAAGATATCAGTGAAGAACAAAAACAAAAAAAGAAACTAATATCCCATTTGCTATAATTTTTTTGGAATTTTCAACCCCTTTTGATATTACTTTTAATAGACATTGACCATACTCTTTGGCCAGGATGGAATGCATCCCTCCTCATCTTGAAAGATTTGCAGCCCAGTAATTCGGAGAAAACAAATAGGCCTAGCTTGGGTATTCTTCAAAAAGAAATACTGGGCTACCTATTTTCCCAAAGAACTGGTGCATGAGCATTTAGCTTTATTTATTTATTTACTTATTTATGGTTAGGGGACCATGAGCATGTACCTGGGCCGGATTCATGTGAGAGCCTCCCTTCCAGTTAATTATGGGCTTCTCTATTGGTCCTTCATCAGTGGGCTGCATGTTATCAACAAGTGGAAAATGTGTTCCGTACGAAAAATAGTATGAGCTACGTACGGTACGTGGCACTAAAGGATCGAACCGTGCAACGACTTCAAAAACAATGTGTTTGTCGTTCTAACAACACATTTATTCAACCAACAGACGAAATATACTACTGATTGAACATTGAAAACAGCAGCAGCAGCAACCAGGGCTGGGGGTGCAACAGAAGCAGTAAGCAGGCCAGAAGAGTGAAGACGCTGCTCTCTCTTCCAAACCAAACATCAGCCATCATTACAAAAGGGCTACCAAAAAAAACAAGTGTGTGGATCAAACTAAATAAAGATCCTACTACACCAAGTGTACGCATCTAACTAACTGGCTCAGTTAGACGTTACTATTTTGTAAGCTGTGGAGATTGGCTGACGGCCTGAACCAGATGGGTGCCTGACGGGGGAAACTCCAGCCAGCAGGTCAAAGTCTGATACTTGCGACCCTCTCTCCTACTTTGGGCTGCAAAGCGTGGCGGCACATATCAGGGTATGGTGCATGCAGAGACGCATGGTACATTGTGTACACACAGTTTTGCCTGATGAACGAAACCGCGTTGCCATCATGATCCTTGCCGTCAGTTATCTCCTGGTTAATCGGATAATTCAGTCCGACAAACAAAGAGTGTGTACCAAGGCTACTTACCAGCCTCCAGTCAAAAATTCCTGAAGGCCCAGAGAAGCTGGGATCCTGCTCAAAGACCTTGCAGTGACTGTGATTGTATTCCGTGAAACAACACGTCCGGTACGTGCGAACGATCATCAATCTTTCGCCGTTGTCTGATCGAGCCAGGAACCACCTGCAACTGCCATGCCGTTTTTCTTTGAAAGGTTCTGGGATTAGGAAGGGTAGGGACACCAGGCGGCCTACAACATCATATCAAGTTGGAGTCAGATAAAAAAGGGCTCTTGATTTAGTCAATCTTAAGAACAACATGTTATGAGCATGAATATTTTTTTAGTAAATGTTGACAGTAATATAAGCAAGCCATCATGATATCATAGGAAAGCAACATACTGCTGTAACAGCCGTTTGTAGCGATGACTGGAGTAGGCCAGCAATACGTCCAACCATAGAAGGAGTCGATAGCGTAAATGAAGCCCTTGTGTTCAATGGCATCAGAGAACCATGGAGGATGTATGATCCTGCGATGGACGTGCAGATCTATCCACTTACCGCAGTGACCTGTCAGATAGGCGAGACCGCGGTTGAAGAACGCAATTAGCCTGAAGTCTTTATAATTCGCAGATCTTGTGGGCACTTGGTAGATTACAACCTTGAGCAAATCAAACTTGGTATGTTGGCTACTGTAAGATTCCGAGTATTCTGGGCCACGGTGCCAAAGCAGTGCAGTGTTAATCGAAGGAAGGGGGATCAATCGCCGGGTGTAGACCTCCACGAGCATCCAGCTACCACGACCGTCGACGAGCACCATCCAAGACGTGTTCATGCCGACCCAGTACATACCGTTAATGTAGTTGAGGCTGACGGGGATCGGATCGCAGTCAAGGGGGTTGATGCTCGCCACCCTATGATCGTTATGCTGCGTGACACGCCGTTTCTTAAGATCAGGTGGCATCAGCAAGCAAGGAGCTGGCTTAAAAGCTCTGGCCTAAGGGCTTTGAGTAAACGGTACAACCCTGATGAGCACGCGGCGAGCGGCATGGTACTGAGATTGTCCACACACGAAACAATGAGCTTGATTACCTCTGTGGGGTGCGAATTCCAGCCACTCTTTCGGTGGACGCTGCTCGGTTCTGCCATTGTTAGTGCTTGGGTTTCGGAGGAGGGGGGAGGCGCCTTAGCGGGGATGGAAGATTGGACGAGATTATGTGCGGACAAAGATGGAGAAGCGAATATGTGCTGCGGGAAGTGGACAGGTGATGGTGACGACATCACGCCGCTTGACTTACGAGACACATACCAGCAGCGTAGGGTCATGTCGATGCTAGACAACTTGCTTGAGTGATCACAGTACTGGTACTCCCTAGAGTGCTATGCCCTAACTTGCTTGAGTAGAGTAGTAGAGTAGGACTCTGCTCTACTACTAGCACCGGAGGAGTAGTATATTCTAATCTAAAATAGTTACAAACTTCAATGCCCGAGCGTGGAGCGACTACGAACCATTCTCAAGGACCGTGTCTACGTGGTGTTTGGACTTATATGCAAAAAATAGCAAGATACCCGTGCATTGCACGGCACACCGTCATCACCAACTCGGTTTTTTCTCTACTCCTACTCCTATTAAAGACTCAGTTGGTGATAATGGAGGCAAGGAGGCGTGTTCAGCTGGGCATGCAGCGGACGGCGCAACACTATTCAATTTGTTATAAAAAACAAAGAAGAGTAGTAGAGATAGAGGCATAGGGAGGAGCACGAGGTTGTGGGAGATAAGGATGAACGAGGCAAGGCCTTATCTGTAAATGTGGAGAGAGGTGCGTGTATCTTTTGTAAAATTGTCATAGTTGGCTTTCTATCCGTTAGATATAGATCAAACGGTCTATATTACAAGATGGTAGGCATACCATCATCACCGACTCAGTTTTCTATAAGAGTAGATATAGATAGATAGAGACTAGGGAGTACTAGTAAGGACACCATCTACTGCTTCGTGTACTACTCCTGCGCTACATTCGGCGGGCACTGTTGAAATTTGGGGAGCGCACTCTCGCGACTGCTGGCAGCCACGACTTCACCGGCGACGACTTCTTCCCCGACCTCGGCAACCTCTTCCTCAACGACATGGGTGACAACCTCAACACCAACGGTGCTGCTCCCGTTGCACCATATGTGTTTCTGTCCTTCCTGTTCGAAATCGTGGTAGAATTCATGTTTCTACTCTGTATCCTACTACTATGCTAGTCCACATGATTAGTTTCATCTTTGTTATAGCCGTCATGATTTATTTTGCGCTTATTTAGATTAAATCTCGTAGTAACTTGCTCATATATTCAACCGGCGCAATGTCCCCTACAGCCACTCCCATTTCATGGACGGCCTGGTCGATGCCTCCAAGGAGCCCTTCGTCCACTGCTATGAGTGCCCGATGCCGTTTTGTGGCTCGCCGACGGACATGGTGCATCACCTCACGGATGCGTGCAGCGGTCACTGCTGGCCCTTGGCGGAGAACATCAAGTATGAGACGTGCTACCTGTCCACCATGCCGGAGTCGCTGGAGGATCACCGCCGCCTGCTAGTCTCGGAGGAGGACGGCAACGTCTTCCTCTTGATCGTGGGCACCGACAAGGCCCGCGCAGGCCGCTGCCCCGTCTCTGTAATGTGCGTCAAGGGCGATGCCGCTGACGCTGACACTGACACAAGGCCGATGTACGGGTGCGTGGTCAGTGTTAATACCCCTCCGGGTCGCGTGGGCGGCGACACCGGCCTCATCGGATGGACTTGGACTCTAGGGAGCTGGGACTATCCCGCCAATGTGGACTTGGAAAACCCATGGCATCCTTTACTCATCGATGCGGTGCACGGGGACTCCAAGGAGGTTCACCTGGACATACGCATTATCAAGTTAAATGTTGATCATTAGTCTTCGCTCAATGTAATCCGCTGTCTAAGCATGTGGAGACTTCCATGTAGGATCTTGCTCTATTGGAGTATCGCGCATGAATAAAAGTGTATCCGTTTATGGTTTAGTCTAGAATCTTCCATGTATGAATTTTTACTACAGTACTGGTGAAAGACTTACGATGAACCATTTCTTACATCTCCTCTGCCCCCTTGCAAGTCATCCCGATTTAATCCCTCCGTCTAGGTGTATAAGGGCATGGTTAATATTAATTAATTGTATAGCCAACTGTTGACTATAAGAAAGTGCCATGTCATCTGTAGCCAACATGTATAACAATCGATACTCAAAAACTAATTCTTAAAGATCATTTCTTGCAAAGCACAATAAGTGTTATTTCTTCACAAGTTTTGGATGCAGGTTGAATAGTTGAACGCTTTTGTTTGCAAAAGATACCTTTTTATCTATTTCACCCGGATGTTTGTGAGCTCTAGAGATGAAATAATATCCGAAGAAACCTATCGATACCCGTTACACATGAGATGACCCCCACATCCTTTGTCAAAATAAACAACTCCCCGATCAATGCATTTCACTCTTCGGTGCAACGCACGGGCACCTTACTACTATAGATTAGTACGACCAAAAATTGAACTAACATTATATATAGTACAATAAATACTGATGCATGTCACCTAAAATTATATCATTCAAAACTATGTTCAAATACGAATCCAAGGATATAGTTTGTGTTGACATGCACTAACATTTTGTCAGTTAAATCTTCAGTCAAATTCAATGGGGGACTAATAAACCACGACCGATGTAGTACAAGTGTAGAGGGCGGTGCTGCACGGGAGTCTCACCTCTCATCCCGCTCGTGGCGCGGCAGTAAAGCCGTCATATCACAAAACCCAACCACTCCCAGTAATAAGTGGCCTGGTAAAATAAATGGACAAGCAAACATCACATCCCTCCGTCTTTTTTGCATTTCATCTCTCTGCATTTACTTTCTTCGGTTCATCTCGCACACTCGATTCCTAGCTACTACTCCTAGGGCCAGTTCTTTTGGCGGCTTCCCCAGCTTTTCCCACAAGACTAGTCAAAGTGGAGAGTAACAATAAGGCGCCTCACTCATTTATTTGGGCTTCTAAACTACTACTCCATCCTGATTTATTCCTCGCCATTGTAATTTGTGCTAAATTTTGACCAAAGATTTAACTGATAAAATGTTCCTCCCTCCGTCTAGGTGTGTAAGTCATCTTACGAAAACCAAATAATCCCAAAACACTTAGGCGCGGTGCATTAACTTCTACCTCGTTTCTTGTTTCTTGACATATCAACCAATAAGAGATAAAGAGTGTGCATGCTTTTAATGACTTGAGATATCAAACACGACATGCAGTGGTTAGTTCATTGCATGCAATACTATTAATTAGCAAAAAAAAATTAACGTTTCTCATTTTCTCCTCCTCCTTGGTCACGGTGCATAGCCTAAGATGACTTACTCACCTAGACGAATGGAGTAGTGCATGTGACATGCACTAACATTTCATTAGTTAAATTTATGATCAAAATTTGACACAGATTACACACTACAATAAATATGTCAACTTGTAACCACCACTATTGGTCACTGAAAGGTCATAGTTTTTCATTTGCGACCTTTTTGTGACCAAAAACAGAAGGTCAAAAGCTGGCGGTCATAAACTGAAATTAGTGACTTTCTTTGCGATATGTAAAAGGTCATTGATTCCACGACCAAATTTTTGGTCACAAGCAACCTCTCCAGACCACATAGGCATCCAGCATGGCAAGCTGATGTGGCACAAGAATTAGCCCGGTCCGATTCAGTGTTTTACATGGGCCGAGCCCAACAATTCAGCCTATTTGTGTTTTTTTCTGTCTGTCAATTTTTGGTTGGGTTCATGGGCCAAGCCCAATATTGCAGCCTTTTTATTGTTGGGCCATGGCCTTTTTGTCTAAACTATTTCATTTTCCTTTTTTTATTAAATGGGTCCACTAGTCAGATGGGTCCCAATTGTTAGGTTCTTGTAACTGGGTCCCATTTTTCATGTTCTGGTTAGTGGGTCCCATCGACCAGGCTCATATTCTTCATATTTCAACCAGTATTTAAATTGCCAGACAAAAAGCACACATATACTTCAAAGAAGAGCAACCAGATCACATATACTTCAAGCTCTATACGTGCCAATACATGACCATGTGTAATACAGTACTTTCAAGCTCTACAAGTGTACTAACGAGCTCTACAAGTATAATACAGTACTGCTTTACAAGAAAATGACAACATGCCAGACTTGCTGGACGACTGTAGTTAGATGAACAACATGACAGACTTGCTGGACGACCGTAGTCAGATGAACAACATGCCAGACTCACTGGATGACCAAAGTCAGGGCTGGCAACAAACAAAACTGCAACATGGCTTCCTCTGTCACCTTGTTACATGAATGAGAGAAGAATAAGAAAAATTGGGGCAAATATATTGAACAGACCATTCAAGAAAATGACATTTATTTAGAATGATAACACAAATTGAGCTAGTGCCATGCTTTTTGTCCTCCAACTAGTTAAAATGAGATACCCATACATACAAGAAAACAGATACATAATATGAATATGCATGGCTCAAGTGCAAGTCATGCAAAAAACTTCAGCAGGCTCTCTTCAATTGTTCAACTTAAATGGGTGGTTTTGATCAAATATTATCGATGCAACACTTGGCATCACTAAACTACAAGTCCAAAGCATCATAAGCACTAGACAGAAATCACCACGGCCAGAACATAACTTAGCAGAAGGGGTGTGTGGTCATCGACACACACAGAGCAAGATAATAGAGCAAGAGAGAGCAAAAGAGAGGATAGGTTGCTTACCAGCTATGCTATGCTAGAGCAGAAAAAGAGTTACTGGAGTGGGAGGCCTGCGAGTGGAAGGAGAATCATTGCATGGTGGCGTGTCTCTGTCTTGCACCTGCGCGTGTTAGAAAGTGCACCCATCAGGGAACCAAGCATATACATGACATGTCGAAAGAATAAATACCATGGTAGCAATGAAATTAAACACCAACTGCCAACAGTACTACTATTGTCGACTTGTTTGGATCATCACAAACCAACTAGTATAGCAGTTGGCACACGAAAGTAGCAGCAGTACATGCACCTTCCAGGTTCACATTGCACTTTCTTTTCAGGTTTGCAACAAAAGGAAGAAAGAAAGAAAGAAACAACATTCTCAGACGCACCAAGACACGAACTTGATAGCATAATATTCCCAGTCAGCCACTTAACTGGATCAATTCCCAACAAGCAAGACACAACAAAATATTAAAAAAGAAAACACAAAGTGATCAGAAGTGGTTTTGAATATAACATTCGCCCTGGCAGAAGACTCTGTCAATAAAAGGCACTTGTGACTTCAACTAACTTGTGGACTGATTTTGCTCAAGTTTCTTAATAGACTTACAATGTTTAGCTTCCAGAAATTAAATCACAAAGTTTAGCTTACAAAAACAAAATTATAAGGTTTTCTATCTGCAATCAGTACAAACTTGATAGTGCTACAAGTGCTAATGATCCAACAGCGTCCCAGCTCCACACATCCTAGTACTGAATTTCCTCACACTTGATAGTGCTACAAGCAAGCAAGCAAGCGAACATGCAAATACAAGTAGTAGTACTGGTTGTCTAATGAATGGGATACATGATTCTACTCAAATAAATTGACAAGATTTTCTTCTTATTTTTTCTAGTTAATGACAACCAGTCATCAATCAAGAAAGGAACATCACATTGGTACAGCAGTTAGCATCGTTCGACATATATGGGGTGTGAGCAGTCAACACCTACTAATTTTATTTTATTTGTTTGCATCGAGTCAGCACCTACTAGATGGGATGGAAATGCATCTTCTGTATTAGTTGTGGAGCATGCGTGTATTATTATCAATGAAAGCAAGGGTCGACACTAGTGAAAGAGCAGATGACGTTGCTTGTGCGAGGCGAGGCGAGGCGAAGAGCAGCTCCTTGCTCTTGGCGCCTAGCTTGACGAGGGGAGGGGGGCTCAATGGAACCTGCGACAACGCGACCTGTGTAAATCATAAGGTCTTGATTAGATATAAACGGTAGTACTGAATGATAGATATAAACATTAGTATTGCCTGAGCTCATTTTTTTTGCAATGATAAGCATGTCCTAAACCGCCACTGTGAGATCGTTGAAGTACTAGATGCTAGAATGTGAGAATGGATAAAATAGAACATGAATGTTCTCAAGTGCCATGAAGTGAGAGAGCAGGTAGTCAGAATGACGGGGCATGTTAGCTGCCAAAACAGATTCAGACTAACTGCTTGTCCACACGGACATGCCATTCCCAAGCATTTTAAGATACTTTGACTAAACATAACAAACTCATGCAGTAACCACATTGAGCATCTAAAACAGGAAGTGGCATGAACAAGAATCAATTGTTTACCTCACTAGGTGTCTATCATAGCATACAAATTCAGCATATTCGATGACAATGGCCTACAAGATGCCTGATGCTAACTTTAATTGTAGAAATTTCCTACTAGTAGCAACCAAATACGCATGCTAGGATCACTGAGTTGAACATCAACATGTAATGGAATGCCTGGTATTGATATGCAAGAGTACGACTAAGCACAACAAAGAGTAAAACTATCCTTGCATGGCCAGTACAACACTGGAGAAACTCATGACAAACTCCAACAATTTGAGCATAGGTGGAGAAACTGAAACTGCAGAACCTTCCATTATTCTTATACACAACTCAAACACAAATCCATGGCGAGGTAGCAACATATTCATAGGCGACTCGAGCAATTCAATGAAGAATTCCACACGGGGAGTCAGAGAGGAGAGGCCCTTGGATGGGTACCTCGGGTTGGGGAACATGCCGAGGATGTAGCCGGTGTTCCATCGAGCACCTGGGGCGGGCTCTGGTTGGCGCAGGACACCTGAACCTGCGCTGCACTCGTCCCGGACCAGCGACTGAAGGGTGCGGAGCCGTTGTACTCGAAGATCTGCGCGGGGGCGAGGGGAGCGGGCCGTCAGGCGGGCTGGGAAATCAATATCTTCCCCACCATGTTTGCATCAGTGGTTGTGGAGAGGAAGAACACCAGAGGTAGGGAGAAGAAGAAGAAGAAGGTGAGGGGTCTGACCTGCTGCTGCACATCTTGCAGGCTCGCCATGGCCATGTCCATGGGAGTAAGAGATGGGCCGCCTAGGGTTCCGGGCGCCGTCGCGGAGGTTGGATGTGGCGGACCTCCACGTTGACCGGAGAGGAGAAGAGGCGGGGCTCCAGCCGGCGGCTGCCTCGACCGCAGTGGCTCCTCCGCACTCACCGGAGAGGAGACGAGCAGTGGCACCTGCGGCGAGGAAGAAGGCCGGCGCGGGGGCAGCCATCTTTGTCACCGGATTGGGGATCGCCGAAAGTGTAGGTGGATCTGGATCGAGGAAAGGGAGGCCGCGCGCTAGATCTTGCCGGAGGGGAGGGAGGGAGGAGCACTCTGGATCTTGCCTGAGGGGACGGAGGGAGGAGCACTCTGGATCTTGCCTGAGGGGAGGGAGGGAGGGAGGAGAGCAAGGGGAGGGGTGGGTGGCGGCAAGGGTAGGGAAGGTGGGAGCGATCATGGAGCGCTAGGGTTCGCTAGGGTGTGCGGGGGACAAGGGAGGAGTGCAGGCTAGGTGGGGTGAGAAGGCGAGGGGGGAGCGCTGCCGTTGGATCCGGGTGGATCAGACGGTGCTTGATGCATGATCCACGTGACATGCTTGTAAACCAATCAAAACAGAGAACATGTGTGCGACGTCCATGACCATCTAAGTAGGTCATAATCGGCTAAAAATAAAGTGCAAATCTCTTTGGCTCAGAGAGCCGACTTTTTTGGTGCTGTCTTTCGATGGTTCCCCTCCGTCGGTGACTTCTTGGTCGTCGGTGATGAGGAGGGTCATCGAATCCAGCGTGTGTTCATCATTTTAGCTTTAGGTTTTAGGGTCCTAGTAGCTTAGTTTTTTTGATCATTCGACGTCTCGACTTCGGGGGCGTGGGCAGCAATACTGAATAAAGAAGCTCTGGATTTTTATTCGGCAAGGCCGCCAGCAAGGACCTCAACACGTATAAGAGCAGGGCATCGAGGAGGTGGTCGCGAGTGAGGAGGTCTTCGTCGTCACCTTCCCGGTGACCGAAGACCCGTAGTCATACCCGCCGTTTTGACAACATTTTGAAAGAAATTTAAAAAAACAAAAAAAACTTTCACATTGTGGCATTATATCTGACCTAGTTTACAGGAAAAATATAAACATTGAATACGGTGAATAATACACTTTGACTATGGTAAATGTCTTAATAATAAACTTTCAAGCCAGATGATCAATCTTATGGCCACATTCATGGCATAGTTTGTTCAAATGATCTCATATTATGCACAAGGGTGCATATTGGAATGACAAACAATGTTGCCTAAGGAAGTTTTCATTTTCTTTCCATGAAAAATCATTTTCCATTTTTTGAGTGCCCAAAATGAGGTTTTTTTGTGAAGGACCTACCAAATATTTGTTGCAAAATCGTACCAAATCAATTTTATCAAATACTAGGACATATTCAATGCACAATTGACCAAATGGTTGGGTGTAAAAAGTTTTGATGCACCTCCCGTGAAAAAGACAAATTTCCGACGATTCAGTAGGAAGCGGGTCAAATTTGAACTGCGGTTGCCTCATAGTTTGCTATTTATTTTTTCCAAAAATCATTTCTAGGTACGAAAGTATCTATTTAATCAGAGAAACACCAAAAAAAAATCCAAGATTCAACCATTAGCTAGGAATGGTCATTCCCGCCGTTTTGACCACATTTTGAAACGAACATAAAAAATTCAAAAAAATTCATTTTCCATTTTTCGAGTGCCCGAAATGAGGTTTTTTTGTGAAGGACCTACCATATATTTGTTGCAAAATTGTACCATATCATTTTTATAAAATACTAGGACATATTTAATGCACAATTGACAAAATGGTTTGGTGTCAAAAGTTTTGATCCACCTCTGGTGAAAAAGATAAAGTCCCGCCGATTCAGCTGGAAGCGGGTCAAACTTGAACTGCAGCTGCCTCATAGTTTGCTATTTACTTTTTTCCAAAAATCATTTCTAGGTACATAAGTATCTATTTAATCAGAGAAACATCAAAAGTTTTCCAAGATTCAACGACTAGCTAGGAATGGTCAAGCCCGCCGTTCTGACCGCATTTTGAAATGGGCATAAAAAATTCAAATAAAATCAAAAAATTGGAAAACCTTCGCATTGTGTCATTATATGTGACCAAGTTTCCAGGAAAAATAATAAACTTGGAATACGGTAATTATTTTAAAAAAGTGTTCTCAGAAATGAGCTATCAAGTGTGAAGATTCATGGCTTTCAAGCCAAGTGATCAATCTTATGGCCACATTCATGGCATAGTTTGTTCAAATGATCTCATATTGTGAACAAGGGTGCATATTGGAATGGCAAACAATGTTGCCTAAGGAAGTTTTCATTTTCTTTGGACGAAAAAACCATTTTCCATTTTCTGAGTGCCTGAAATGAGTTTTTTTTGTGAAGGACCTACCATATATTTGTTGCAAAATTGGACCTAATCAATTTTATAAAATACTAGGCCATATTTAATGCACAATTGACAAAATGGTTGGGTGTCAAATTTTTTGATCCACCTCTGGTGAAAAAGACAAATTCCCGTTGATTCAGCTGGAAGCGGGTCAAATTTGAACTGCAGCTGCCTCATAGTTTGCTCTTTATTTTTTCCAAAAATCATTTCTAGGTAAATAAGTATCTATTTAATCAGAAATACATGGTTTGATGGCAAGACATCGAGGTTTGGACGGTGGCCGAGGGCCCGAACTCTAGAGCGCGTAAGCTCGCATGCCCGCCGCGTGGTGACCGCGTGACCATGGCGTTGCCATGTGTTCTGGGTGTCCTAGGCATGTCTAGTGGGTTGGGCACTCCCCAGGTAGGTGCTAAGAAGAAAATCACAACATAAGATTCTCACGAGGAGACCGATTGATGCTCAAACATGAATAAGCAGCCAAGTGTTTGATTTGTGGTACGGGAAATGCACATGGCTAATGGGCGTGAGTTTTGGTTGAGGATGATCAGTTACTAAGAAGACCGTCTTCACAAATTTTCACCTCAAAAGGAGGAGCCTAGGTGGTACTTGCTTTACAAAGTACCACACTGGACATAAATACGAATGCTGAAGCTGGGCTCAAAATAATGAATGGATTGGGATGGCATTTGGTGGAGGATGGTTATTTGGGCAGAGGAAAGCACTATAGAAAATGGATACCATTTGGACATGCCAAAGTGGTACTTCCTTCACAAAGTGCTGCTCTGAACAAAATAGTAAAATGAATATTTTTGAATTATTTTTGAACTAGGCAAGGAATGTTTTTGACATATTTGATGAAGATATGATCTAAAACATTTATGAGAATTTTTTGGGAATTTTTAGAATAACAGAAATATAGGTTGCTTCACAACCTAGGGCAAAAACTGCCACATGGACATGACACATAGGCAAAACTGATGAGATGGCGCCTAGTCATCACAACCCACCACAATCTACAAGGCTATGACCATCTATATTGGTCATTAACAACTAGAAATAAGGCAACGGACTAGCACTGTTTGCTTTGTGACCATTTCGTGTAAGGAAATTACGACCTTTCTGACCAAAATGGTCGCAATGGTTTAGGGTTTGGAGCCCCCTGAACAGCTTTTGACCAATTGGTCTAAAATGGTCATAGATCTATGACCAATTCTTCCAGGGTCACTGACAGAAGGTCACTAGTTGACATATATCTTGTAGTGATAATGGGGACCAATAAACCTGGATGGAGGTAGTAGTTATGGGATTACTAATCTAGAAGCCTAAAAGAACTGGCCCCTGGTACTCCTACTAGTAGTAGTACTCAAGTTGGAATTCCAATTGCACAACACAACTTGTTAGGCAAAAAATTCGATACAGGGTGTAGGAAGCGGTTTGGGAATTTGCATGCCTTTCCAACCAGTGAGATACTCCGTACAAAGTACGATAGAGAAATAACCACAGAAAAGGAAGCTAAAAGTAAACAATCAAACGAGCATTTTTGTATTTGTTTTGCATTGAATCGTTTCACAAGCTTGTGCTATTTTTCTACTTTTACAAAAACCGCATCGTAATGTTAAAATGTGCATTTGCACGTACATAAGTAATAGTAGTACTCCCTCCGTCTAGGTGTACAAGTATTCCCTCCTTCTTGGTCACCGTGCACAACCAAAGATGACTTATTGACCTGGATGGAGGGAGTAGCATAGTCAGCAAGCATATATCGAGAGAGACCTGTAGTCTGATAGTATATAGTAAAGTTTGTGCTATATGCACGTACTTGCAAAATGCATAATAATACACAACGTTTCCAAACTTTCCCTTTTACAGACTTAATTAAGGACGCTAAAAATTCTTGAACGTTCGGGATTTATCATTTGCGTCCCAAAACTAATGAAATCGCCTTACGTAACAAACATTATACTCCTCCTAAAAGCCACAGTGCTCACAGGAGTGCTTGCGGCGCGCCACGAGTGCCCTGGTGCATGGCCGTTTCCCAGCGCGCCGACACAACGCCTCTTCCTCAGCCTCGCAACTCGCAAGGTGCTGATTGGTGGCTTGCCGGTGGGCGAGCGCGATCTCACCTGTGTGGTGATCCGGCGCCAACAGGTAGTCCTCCTGGCTGGAAGCGTGCACCCGGTCCATGTACCGCCAAGCGTAGATGAGGCGCTTGGGCCCGAGTGCACTCAGGGCGTCGGCACGGGCGTCCTCCGCCACCCTCACGGCCCTCACACGAGCCTTCTGCCAAAGAGCCAATTGCCTGACTCTCTTGGATGCGACATATGCCTCCCAGGCAGCTTGTTGCGCGGTGAGCTTCTCTTCCTCGGCCTTCTTCTCCGCCTCTATTTTGGCGCGCTCTGCTGGAGACAAGACATCCATTTCTTTCCAAAGCTCCTCAAGGCTGGGGGGCTCGGCGGGCGGCACGGCGTTCTCCTCGTAGCGGGGAGCCGACGCGTCCTATGACGCACGTGCTGGCGAGATTGGGAACGCCAACGCATCCACCTCGACGCGTTGTGGCAAGGAGCGGAACACCGACGCGTCCTCCTCAACTAGTGGCGGCGAGGAACGGAACGGTGATGCGTCGCGTCGCGGCGAGGAGCGGAACACCGACGCGTCCTCCTTGACTAGTGGCGGCGAGGAACGAAACGGCGACGCATCGCGTAGCGGCTAGGAGTGGAACACCGACGCGTCCTCCTCGACTAGTGGCGGCGAGGAACAGAACGATGACGCGTGACCGTCTGCGCGATGCAGCAAGGGGCTCCTAGGGCTTGGGAGGGGCAATGCCATGGTGGTCGACGTGAGAGGGAGGGGGAGGAGATAGCGATGAACGTGAACATGAGGGGGAGGAGATAGCGATGTCGTGGGAGGCGCAGTATTTATAGCGAGCAATGGCACACCTACGTAAGATATGGACTGAGCTGCACTGACTTAACTGCAGGTCCAGTTGCGTCACTGACATGTGGGCCAGTCCCCTGTTGGGCCCATATGTCAGTGACCCAATGAACCTGAAGTTAAGTAAAAGCTACATGTGCATATTTGTTGGAGTAAATTACGGGGGAGCGAAGGGGTGGAAATATTGCTGGTCACAACAGATTGGACGAGCGTGGGGGGAGGAGAATCATGCATGCAGATTTTTTCACACGGGGTGGAGTGGTGGGACCGCCGGAGGGAGAAGGAGAGTTTGGCAGGCATATTGTTTCCACACATGGAGAGGAAAAGATTTGGAGACGAACGGGCTTCCTGCAGGTATGGGGAACGGTGCATAATAAAGTCATCTTGCATGCCGGGCTAGGTATAGTCTCAAGTCATTAAAAACATACACGCCCCACACTTGTTCATATTTCAAGGTGCACTAAATTATTGCATGCGATGATTAAGGCTAGCCATAATGGTGGTATCTTAGCTGGTATCATGCACACGGGAATAGCAAACATGCTGATGTGGCAAAGAATTAAAGAAGAGAGGGGGGTTAGAGTAACTAGTGTTCATGCATGCATTGGTAAACACATTTTTTGTGAAGAACGACAACATTAGTTGAGTACTTTTGCAGACTTCAAAAACTATTCCACCGCCTCTACTATCTTGCTAAGAGTAGGTGAAAATTTTGAATCGAGCCCTTTAAACTAGAAGGGAGGTAGTGGTACTCTAATAGCTAGGTGTGTAAGTCATCTTACGAAAACCAAATAATCCCAAAACACGTAGGCATGGTGCATTAACTTCTACCTCGTTTCTTGTTTCTTGACATATCAACCAATAAGAGATGAGGGTGTGCATGCTTTTAATGACCTGAGACTATCAAACATGACATGCAGTGGTTAGTTCATTGCATGCAATACTATTTAATTAGCAAATAAACATTAATGTCTCTCGTTTTCCCCTCCTCCTTGGTCACGGTGCATAGCCTAAGATGACTTACTCACCTAGACGGAGGGAGTATCAACATTCACGATGTTAAATCAATATTTTTACACTCATTATAAAACGTAGTTCTTATACTCATTATAATCAGTATTGTAGATATTGATATTTTTAGTATAAATTTGGTCGTGGGATTTCATTGATGCTTGTCAAAGTGTGGAGGAAGTGGAGCTTAGGGCTTGCATTGCCGGTCTCTACATAGGTATTTCTCTTCATAATCCTGTAATTTTAGAGACTGATTGCTCTTTTGTGGTAGTGTCTCTTGCATCGGGGGACTATGACAGGTCTGGTATGCGTGACCTGAAGATGAAAGCGTTGAGCATCTCGAAGTTGATCAACAATCTTCAATTGTCAAAGATTATCCGTTCGGCCAATAAGGTGGCACACTTAATCGCTAAGTATAGCTTTGACAATAGTTAGATGGTATTCTTGTAAATAACATACCGCCCTGTGTGGTGAATATTGTATCGAATGAGTGTACTGGTGTGGCTGCTTAATTAATATAAGGTGGTGTTAAAAAAGTATAAATTTGGTCAAACACTTTGCAAATGGTTGACGGGAGTAAAAAGGACCAGAGGGAGTATCATGGATGCGGAGTAGGCAAAAAAATTTGCTCATTTATAGCCAGTCGAAGTCTCAAAGGGCGCGACCGCACGAGGGAGGCGAAGGTCATGGGAGGCGCGACGGTTGACGGAATTAAGTGAAGTTACATCCACGTGCCGGCATGGCGTGTGAACAGGCAGAAGCTATACCGTCAGGCCTACGATATGGGTCTAGTAGACATGACATCTAGTGGGTCCCGCATAGTTCTCGAGAACTCTTTGGGGGCTTGCAGCCGTTTATCCACCGGGCAAGCCAACAACCAGTCGTCCCGTCCTTTCGCATTCCCTACTCGTCCCCGTCTTCTACCTCATAACAGTTCGCTCCCAGTCGTCCCGTCCTTTCACATTAGTTCACTCCCAGTTTTTGCGGGGTACAACAGTTCAACTTCTCCTAACCGTCCTCCAAAATCCATGGCCTCCCAAATCTCCATGGTCGCCACTGAGTACCAGGTTAGAGGCATCACCAGCGATCAGTTCATCGTCATCTACACACGTGGATCCACGACAGTGAAAGCATGGCTTGCTCGCTTCCTACGCATGTTCAACAGTTCAACGGATGAGTGGGTCGCTGGGCTAGATGTTGAGTACACCATAGTCCTAGGACGAGAGAAGGATATAAAGGAGGAAGAGAGGAAGAAGCCCGCCGTGATCCAGGTTTGCGTACATAACGTTTGCTTTGTCTACCACATATGCCATGCCGACGTTGAGTGCCAGGATTTTAAGAACTTCCGCAAGGAAAAAAGAGTGAAATTCGTTACTGTAGGCTTTAAGAACGACAGGGATGTCCTGCGTTGGATAGGTCTCTTTGTAGGCCAGCCCTTCGATCTCCAGAAGGAAAGCCTGGTGTCCTCCTCTCAACCTTCAATGCTGACCCTGGCAGCATCCATGATTGATCCTTTGTACGCTAAACTGAAGAAACCTCATCACGGGTTTCATCATGTATGTGAGTCGAAGACATTAGATGAAGATCACATCCTGTACGCAGCAATGGATGCCTACCTTTGTTTAAATATTTACAAGGGTTGGATGAAGAAGCAGAGCCCAGTGTTCGGTTCAAGCAAAGAAGCGTTAGCGAAGAGGAAGAGGAAGAGGGACGAGGACGAAGTCGAGGACATGGACTCGGACTCCGAGTAGGTGGCAGTGCCGTCGCTCAAGCTGGTTCTACTGCAGTGTCAAGCGGACTAGTTGCTTAGTTTATTTTCAAGGGCGTGTTGTGCTGAGGCCCCAGCAAAACTATGTTTATGTTCTTTCTCGTTATTTGAACTCTTTAGTACGTAGAGTAGTACTAGTACTATGTCTTACTACTGTTCTTCTTGCAGTTAGTACTACTGCTCGTATCTTCATGTTCCTACTGTACTTAATACGTTCGTACTAGTAGTATAATTTGGGTCAGTCGATTTGTGAAAGAAGTTCGACGGAGCGAAGGAAGAAGATGGCAGAAGAGGTGGAAGAAGCCCTTCTAGCCATCCATGTTGCATCAAACGGCTCACATGAGTCGACTGACCCAAATTGCTCCTTCAGATTGCAGGATCCATGTGGCATTCAAGGTCTCGAAGGTAGATTCCGCGTCCGCGCCCGGTTTACGGGCTCGACGCGCGCGCGACCGGCTTCCGCCGCGACAGCCACCATGCGCGCCTCCTCCGCTCGGGTGGAGACGACAGTTACACGCTAGTTCCTCCTCGCCGGCGTGCTAGAGCATGCGCTCGTCCTCCTCTTTGTACGCTGCGTGCATAGACGCGGCTCCACCAGCTGCTCGCATGCTTGGCATCACCGCGGCATGGCGAGGAGGGACTGCAGACGACGTGAGCGGGCGAGCCTTCGACTTCATGGCACAGGGATGGCGGCGACACGGCCGTGATGGGCGAGAAATTGTTGGCCGGAGTAGGCGGGCACCGGCATGCGCTACGGCGGCGGCGGCAAATTGATGAGTGCGTGTGTGGGATCTTACTTTAGTTTTATATAAGGTTGGTCAAACTTAAAATAAAACCGTACTAGTACACGTAAACATTAGACTTAGGCAGCGCTTTTATTAGTTTTTTTGAAGTTAGTACCACAGCCATGATACAGAATCCTGTGCAAGAGCGTGAACCACGGCCGCGCGGTCGATCGAACGGTGCGTCACCGTGTCGCGCTCGAAGGACATCCATCGAACCTTTTTGTGTGTGTGAAAACAATCCTCGAATATTACTCAACTTTTTTTTCCTGGGAAAGTTCTTGACGCTGCAATATTTCCATATATTTGAATTTAGCTCCAGTTTGTGTTTATTTGGATTTTGACATTTTAGGTGCGCCCTAGTTTTTTTTAATACTTATTTTGTGTGTGTGACTGAGAGAGAACATGTGTATGTGTCCATATGTGTGTTGTGGCGGAAGGGCAATGTGGAGACGGTGCGCGTGTGATACAGACATAGAGAGGTGTGAATGTGCAAATGATCATGCATGAGTGAGACATAGAGAAATGCCAATACGTTGTGTATACATGAGAGAACGGTCTTCTAGTTTACTTGTGTGTGTGTGTGTGAGAGAGAGAGACACACACACACACACACACACACACACACAGAGACAGAGAGAGAGAGGAGCATCCGTAACACAACAACCATCTCTCTCGATTCGTCCGTCCCTCGCATGATCGCATGCAACACATGCATCAACGCGCACATTTTGAAACCCTCACTCGGCCCCTGCCCACCTCAAGGCCTGCACAATCTCTTCATGAATAGCCATTTCTCTCCTTAGGTTTGTTTTCGCTCAATATCTGGCACACACACACACACAGCACAACACACACACACACTCCCCCGAGCACAAAATTCATCCCCATCCAAGGTTATATGGCGACCACTCTCTCTTGTGCTTCTTTGCACCCCAACACGCACAACACCTCAATCTTCAAAGAGGGCATCGAGAAAATCGAAGACGGCAGCCACACCGCGCTAGAGAATGTGGGGTCATTTGGAAGCAGGGTGATGTGACGACGGCTGACTGGCTCCTCCCCCCACCCTCTCTCTCTCTTGCACAAAATTACCAATCCCGCTCTCTCCGACACAAAATTATCAATCCCTCAACCCGTGAGATCCTTCCCCTCTCATCCATGTTTTTCGAGCTCTCTCACCAAACATGTTGTCTCTTCTCCTTCCACGTATACAGAATCCAGATGCACACGCATCTCACGTATATTACATGTCTCCATCTTTCTCACAGACCTAACTTCTTCCTCTCTCTTCCTCTCTCTCTCTCTCTCTCTCTCTCTCTCTCTCTCTCTCTCTCTCTCTGTCTCGTTAGGTTTGTCTCCTACTCTCTCGTCACATACATAGAATCTTTCCCGCCCTATCTGCTCCATCTTCAAAAGCTCTCTCTGCACGTTTCATTCACACATTGGGATATGTCAAAATGTTGCTTCTATAATGGCTGATGTAGAGTTTTGGTTGTTTTTGTTGCATCCTACAAAGTAATAACTATGAAATGCCTTTAGATTCTCATTTGACTGGGATTATGTGAGTTTGAGCATGTCGTGAAGTACTATAGACCTTGTATACATCTTGGGATTCGACAATGATTGTAAATATTGAATTGTATAGACCATTACATTCGAAGTCAATAGCCTATAATATATTTATTTCACAATTTCAACAAATGATTAGTTCAGTACAAACTATGAAAACAAATGTGTACTCCCTCCGTTTTTATTTAAGTCTGCGTATTAGCATTGGTCAAAGTCAAGTTTTGTAAACTCTCAGAAAGCTTATAACAAAAAATATTAACATATTCAATAACAAATAAATACCATTAGATTAATTATTGAATGTACTTTCACATAATACAAATTTGTTATGGTAAATGTTTATATTTTTATATAAACTTGGTCAAACTTTAGGAAGTTTGGCTTCGGTTAAACCTAATATGCAGAGTTTACTACTACTACTCGCTAGTTGCTTAGCCGAATCACTCAACACGCCACACGGGGAGTCCAGTGTCACAAAATTTTGAGGTCGGCGGGAAAATCTCCCGCGACCCTGATTCGAGCAGTTGGAAGTTACCATCATAGCCTTCGGAACAGGCCTACGGATGACGCTTGGTAGGGGGCTGTTTTCGTAAGTTCGGGTTCATCCTACCCAGCCAACCCCACCCCGGCACCCAGAGTAGTACACCTGAATACTCCCCATTTTCTATCCCCACCGCAAAATAGACTTCTCCACGGCACCGCAGACTTCATGCTCCTCCCCTTTACATCGGCGCACTCGTCCACCGCAGCGCATCTGCCTCATCGACAACCTCATACGCCACACTAGAGCCGGTCCACCGTCGTCGTCGTACACGGAGCCTCTTCCCCGGCATCATATTCCACGGTCTCGGATCTGCTTCCCGGAAGCTGACGCCAAGCGTAGAAGTACCACCGTCGTGGATAATGAACTGACTCCCGTTACCAACCATGATTCACAGAGGCCGCTGCGACCATCATTCTCCTCCTCGATTGGTAATGTGTGTATTGAATCACTTAGCAGTACATGTGTAGTTCCAATTTTGTTCATACCTACCCTTCAAATTTCCTGGGTGCTATTGTTCCCGTAAAAGTAATTGGTTATAGCCTCCATTATCCAACAGAATATCAGCTTGTAATTGTGCGTCGCTCCTGTATCGCGCTGTGCTTGGGTAGGTTTTTCATCTGCAACCAGTAGTGTGGCAAATGATGGAAAGGTTTTTAGAACTAGCAAGATGCCCATGCGTTGCACGCATCAAGATGCATTTGTATGAGTAGTTTATCTTGTGGGAGAAAAGAATGAACGAGGGAAGGCCTTATTTGCAAATCTGGAGAGGGGTATGGGTATCTTTTTGCAAAATTCCCATTTGTTTCCTTCCTATCTGTTAGATATAAATCGGACGGCCTATATTGCAAGAAAAAAAGTAGAGAGAAAAAAGTAGATAGTAAAGGAAGTAGAGATAAATATTAAATATAAAATATAAAATAAATATAACCGTAGAGAAGAGAGTAGAGATAGTAGAGACATCGGGAAAGGATCGCGCGCGTGCGGGAAAAAGAGGCCGGGCGTGCGCTAGTTTTGGCGCGTGGCGTCCGGCGCGCTTTATAAAATCCAACGCCCTCCCACCGCTCTGTGCCATGCCACCGCTCTGTGCCTCGCCACCGCTCTCTCCCCGCTCTTTTTCGCCTCGCCGCCGCCGCGCAACCATGCCGCCGCGTCACCGAAAACTTGGGAATACCGCAGCGTCCGCGCGCGCCCCTCTGCCGCGGCTTAGCACCGACAAGGATCGTCGCGACAACCGGAGGCGGGAGCACCGTCTCGGCATCACCGAGATGGACGAGGAAGAAATGGCGCTGTGGCACCAACACTTCCCGCAGGACATCATCAACGAGCGCGAGTTCTACGCACAAAGGAGGATGGAGAGGGATAAGAGGAGGGCGGAGCGAGCCACCTATCGCGAGGACAAGCATAGGCGAAAAGTGGACGCTCAATTCAACATGAGACTAGGAGCAGCTTTGCCCTGGGAATCCGACGATGATCGGTATCTTCACGCCCATAGTCAGACATCGAAGGAGGACATCACCGAGGAGGAGTCGGACGACGAGGAGTAGTTGAATTATCTTTTTTTATCTATCTATGCTGAGAACTATCCTCTACTCTCTAGTATCTACTTCTCGATCTCAACACTGTAAACGCTTTTTTAAGGCGCCGCGCATTGCGATTCTTTGAAGATGCTCTAACATGGAAGACGAGTGCTTTAATATTGCCCACAAGATGCGCGAGTATTACTAGTAGTATTTTTCTTGCCATGTTGAGATTTTGAAACCACGAGTGTGAACATGCAGAGGAGCAATGATGACCAAACACGGGATATTTGGGACATCTTCAAGGAGCGTGGCAAGTTAAAGAGGAGCTGCACCGAACCTGTAAACTGAGCTTTGGTAAGTAACACACTTTCAATTACTTTCGTTTAGCCTCGTGTTCTTCGATGTGTATATGTTGTAGTTTCTGTTTCTCTTAAGCGTGGTGTTCTTCGATGTGTAATAAGAAGAGTCTTAATCGTCCTAATGCTTTCGTTTTTAGCTTGATGTAGGAAGTGGGTGTTCTCACCTTGTAGTCTATTTTTATATTTCTTTTCCTTTTGAATTCACTTCTCCAAGTACTGTTTATCTAGCTTCTACTAAATGGATCTAGGTTTCTCTGAGTATTGATCTAAAAAAGAAGTAACTTCATGTCAGGATGCAGTTCCTGCGAGGAGGGAAGTATGGTCAACCTCGAGATCATGTTTCCAAAATGAGGCTGGATTACACACAAGGTGCCAGTTCCCTAATGATGCTGGATTAGACACAAGGTGCAAATTACCAGATGATGCTCGATTACACACACGCCAGGTGGAGTCGTCAGCTGTTCGTGTCCTCGTGGCATTAGTAAAGGCTGAAAGAAAGCGTGCAGCAGCCCTTGAGAATGTAGCTGAGTTCTTGAAGAAGCGAAAAGAGCAATCAGATGCTCTCTTCACCCAAGCCAAAGAAGAGATGGAAGAAGCCAGAAATAAGCTAGCAGAGGCAGAGCAGGCTAGGCGTCTCCTTCTATGTAAAACTGTTGTCAATACAAAATTTCCTTCATATTAGCTAGGTTCAAATGTTTATCCAGTCAGCATGCCTGTTGTGATTTCTGTGCATCTACTGATGTGGCACACAATGTTTTTTTTCGGGTCATGTAATAACAACAATTACTTTCCAAACAATAATAGACAAAGCATTGGACATGGTATAGTTCACGCGCAAGCCCGACATTCCAAGTTCAAATTCCACATCAAACTCATGTTCATAGATATCTGCACATTCATACATAATGTCCACAACCATGATTCACTTCAAAAGACAAAAAAATGTGAGGAGAGTTATAAATAAAGAAAAACCTCAACTAGTTCCTGCTACCAGTGCGAGCACAACAAATCAAGACCATGCGGAAATTAATTATATTTTAGTCATTTTTTGTGTTCTAAAATGCATGGCGACTCGCGGAAGGACGTGTTGCCGGCACACGTGCGGATTCAATGAAGGTAGGCGGGGCAGTCTTTAGCTGGTTGCACACGGCGAGGAGGCGTGCTTAGCCGGGCCTGCGCGAGTGCGGCCCTCTTGGCCGGCGCGCCGGTTCAATGCCTGCGCTATGAGAGGTCGCGTCCGTGTCAGAGAAATCACCCACTCCAGTCCTTTTCTGTTTGGGTATAACAAAATCTCGTTTTCCATTCACATTTTACAAGTAAAATTCGTGGACAAACTTTGACCCAAAGTACGATGGGGACTAGTAAACCAGAATGGAGGTAGTAGTTTTTTTAATCAAAGAAGGGTTTACCCTTCCGATTACTGAAAACCAACATCTAAATCTAAACCATAGTATTTGCCCTAGAACTACCAGGTTCAACATCTCGCAACATAAACCCATACAACCATACGCCAAGGAGGTACGTAGTACTATGAATTCCATTTACGCTCCATACCAATCGTTCTAAAAACTACTTACTACTTATAACGTGCCATTGAAAATCAGAACTCTTAACCCCGCTAAAAAAACGATATTTTAAACGTGTCTGCTCGATCTGTGGCAACTGGCGAGCCACCGCACTCCAAGTCGTTCACCTGTGGTCCCGACTAGCCCCGGGCGTTCGGTCTTTTTGGTTTGTTCGGTTCGGTCTTTTCGGTCTTCCAAAAATTCGGTCTTTCAGAATTGAAGACCAAATTAATTTCGGTCTTTTCGGTTCTTCACTATTCGGTCTTCGGTCTTTACTATTCGGTCTTCGGTCCCGACCAAACAGACCAAATTAATTTCTACAATGAGTTACTCCCAGTAGCAATACATGTTTATATGTGACAGCAAGTAAACAAAATACCAATACAAGTTTATACTTGACAGCAAGTGACAAGATTCATAAGTAAGAAGATTCGTAATTCATGGTCCAACAATAAAATTTCATGACACCATTTTCTTCCGTTCTTTTGGCTTGTCATCTTGAGCAGCTTCTAGATTGGCACCTTTTGCTTCGGCATCTTTCTCATTCAACTCCTCATCATATTTAGAATCTGGTATAGGAAACATCTACAAAAAAGAGGACATTGGTCTGTCAAACAACATTGACATGAGCAAATCAGAACATAAAGTGCATATAACCCATCTTTGTGTATCTCGTATCAGCTACCAAAATGATATATACCATGTATATATGTAGTTTTAGGAAACAAGCACAAATGCTTTACTATGTACATAAGAATTCTGTACTCAGGATTTAACTTGCAATAACAAAGAGGATTATAGATATATATTCTCTACTCCTACTAGTAGTACTAAAGTATTGAAGCTGCTAAAGTGTGTGATTTCCAGTTCGGTCAATGTTCAGAGTGCGGTCTTGTAAAGCAACACTTTAAAATGGAACATTCAGAGTGCGGTCTTTTCTAGTTCGGTCTTTTCGGGTTCGGTCTCGGTCTTTTCGGTTTTGGTCTTTGGTCTTCGGTTTTTATGCCTAGTGAGTCCCGACCATCAACTCCTATGGATCAAATTATCTGACTATTCCTACAAAGGTGCTCCACCACGTACCCGGTACCCGCGAATGCAGCAGTCGTGCACCTAGGGTTTTATGGTTTATTTGTTTACGTCGTCTTTACATAACACTCATGTGTGCGAGACAGTGAGAGGCCGACTGTGTGCATGCGCCTCTTCTCTTCGTATATGTACTCCAGCGTTTGTCTGGTGTCCAAAAAATTATATAACTACTAGCAATGTGCCAATGCGTTGCCACACGACCAAAGTAGATTAATACATATTCACCGATTTGATAGAAAAAAGTCTAGTTTTGAAATACGTATATCACTAAAAATATGTTATGTTTCACTCAAAATATATTCCTTTGGCGGTTTTGATGAGATAAGGGAGGAATGTTGTTGGTTTCAAGATTCGAGAAGTGGTATATGTCTAATTTCTACTCTTACTAGCAAGATGCCTGTGCGTTGCACGGACCATCAAGATCTTGTGGGAGAAAAGGATGAACGAGGGAAGGCCTTATCTTCAAATGTGGTGAAGAGTGCGGGTAAATTGCCATATTTTCCTTCCTATCTGTCAGATATAAATCAAACGACCTACATTGCAGGATGGCAGGCCCACCATTATCACCAACTCTATTTTTTATCCCTACTCTTATAAAAAGCATTGTCGGTGATGAAACTATGGCAATTTTGCAAAAAGATACCCACACCCCTCTCCACATTTGCAAATAAGGCCTTCCCTCGTTCATCCTTTTCCCCCACAAGATAAACTACTCATAAAAATGCATCTTGATGTTCCGTGCAATGCATGGCCATCTTGCTAGTTGTTGCAAAAAGCCCATGTGTGTGTGAGAGAGAGGGAGAGTGGAGGAGGACGGAGTGCATGTGTGACAAAGACACAAGGAGTGTGTGTGCGATAGGTATCAGCTTAAAATGAGGCGATAGTATGTGTGTGCACGATCGAGAGGGCGTGTCTCAAGAAGGGAAGAAAAAGCCACATAGATACAAGGAGCGGGAGAGAGACATGTATGCGACGGTGGAAGCACGAGTGTGCGGGTGTATAAACCTATCTAGAGGCTAGCTAGTCGATAAATGTTTGTGAGAGAAATACAAGTCGGGGTGCGAAAGCGAGAGTTTTGTGTGTGTGAGAGAGAGACGGTAGTCGGGAAGGGGAGTGGAAGCAGGAGTTGTGTGTGTGTGTGTGTGTGAGAGAGAGAGGAGAAGGTAGTCGGGGTTGTCTGATCGGTAAACAAATGAATAATGTCAGTCTAGGATGGAGACGAAAAGGATACCGCAACAAATGTTGTGTCTATAGGAGAGAGAGAGTAATTTTAGTGGTATGAGTCATATGTAGAGACATATAGGGTGTGTGAGAGAATCCCATAGAGAGAAAGACAAAGTGAAAGACGAGCGGAGACTGTGTGTGTGGCGGTGAAAAAGAAAGCTTAGGTACCGAGTGATACCAGATAACAGTAGAGACATGAGAGATAATGAAAACCGTGTAATGTACAATGATAGGGAGAGTGTGACACTTCTCAAGGGAGACGTCGAGAGATCATGTTTGCGAGGATAGGAGAAACATGAAGTGAGCATGCGGGTGAGCTAGAGAAAAGAGAGTGCTAACTACCTGATGGAGCATGCATGCGAGAGAGATGGGCATGAAAGGAGTGAACAAAAAAGGGATTCAAATATTTGAATTCGAGATGATTATACATGTAATCCATACTCGATCCAAAATTGATCTATCAAACATGCATACTCATATGAATTCACGCACATCTATGTTATTTAATATGTAGATATTACTGATCCATACATTTTAGTAGAACATAATTTGGTTAATTTTTTTCGAATTCAACCTTAAGATTTCGAGATCATTGTATTTGTAAATCATATTATACATATAAAGGAGCATAATTCTTTGTTGTGCTTTTGAAAGTATATAAAAAAATGATGTATATAGAATGTAATTCCAATTGAAAATGGATCCCGCCCGAAAAAAATAGAATACAAACGGGATTCGAATTGAGTTGGCATGGTAAACGTGCACTCTGCAAAATTTGAACGAAGCGGGGAAAGTCGCAGTAACCGCCCGAAACCAAAATCTGCAAGATGGAAATCACTACTGCCTATCCCTACCATGCAAAGCCTATCTGCTAGATTTCTGTAGGTTTCGATAGGGGTAGGTTTGTAATTTCACCCAAACGTGACATAACCACCTCTCACCCGGATTAATACATGGTGGGCGCCAAAACACAGTGTGTCCTCGGCCGAAATGACTCCCTCTCCGATTCATATTCATACACGGTGGGCGCCAAAAAAAAACTCTCGTCGGCAAATATTCGGTGTATGCGAGATTACCGTCCTATCCCCAACCGACTAATGTTGCTGTGATGTAGTAGAAATTTGAAACAAGGGCTAAGTTTGTAAATTTCCTCGTATTTGAGACAAGCGCGCCCTGAATACATGTTTCCCCCTTCCTCTCTACCTCCCTTTTCCCCATTCGTACTCCATGGGCGCCAAAACACCCTCTCCACCCCACCCTCCTCCGTCCGCCGCCGTCCGCCAGCCCATCCACCGCCGTCCTCCTCCACCATGCCGGAGCTGATACCCCGACGTCGCCGTCCATTACAAGAGATCGACCTCTCTCATCCACACCTACGGACCGGGATCCTTGCATCCCGTCCTCTCGCTTCATCCCCGCTGTCGTCCACCTTGCCGGCGCCGCTCCTACGACCGTCTCGTCCACCGCGCCCTGCCGCCATCGTCTACCCTCCCAGATCTGCTTCCACGCCGCCGACAGCCATCGCTACCGCAGCACCGTCAAATTCTCAGCAGATGCGTACACGGCACCGCACCAGAGGCGGTACTCTTTCGTATCTGCTCAACTTATTTATCGCTGCAAGAAAATAGATCGCCACTGCTTTACTCTGATTTCTTGTCTTGGTTGCGAAGTTGCCTTTGTCCGGTTTGCACCTTCAGATCCGCCATGGCACGCTCAACACTATACTCCCAATGCTTATGGTTTTCCCCTTTTATATTCCACACTAGTTAAATCACAGTAGACTAAATTTTTAGAGCTCGCCGGAGTTCGCCGATGCGAACGAAGGGGCTCGGGTGGTTGTGGGGCCTCGCCGAATGAAGAAAACTCGATGCGGGTGGGGGTTGGGGCGGGGGTGGGGGTGGCTTAGGAACACACGCGGTGGGGGCCGGTGGTTCGGCCGGCGGCCCGTGCGATGTTCTGTATGGGAAGAATCAAAGACAAGGAATAAGATGGGTTAGGAGACGTAGGATCTTCGTCCAACCGCCTAAAATGGTCGAGAGACAGCTAGGAGTTGCATTCTTAATGCGCTCTGGTTCATCATGTGTGGGCACTGCGCAACCAACATTTTATTATCCAAAATCTGCTTGCTCTTCTTTACCATGTTCCTCTTCCGTTCTTCTTTAATATGTACTCTCTCCGTTCCTAAATACAAGTCTTTGTATAGATTCCACCATGGACTACATATGGAGCAAAATGAGTGAATCTACACTCTAAAATGTATCTGGATACATCTATATGTGATCCATAGTGGAAATCTCTACCAAGACTTATATTTTGGAACGGAGGGAGTTTGATAGTAGTATAGTATGTTCCTTGTACTGAAGATGAGCAAGGACATTTGCAGTGTAGAGGTCTATACGGTTGGTTGTGATGGACACTTTGAGCCTCTTTGATTCGTAGGATCTTGTAAACATAGGAATAGGATTTGTAGTGGCTTGCCCACTTGAATCCTATAAGAATAGCAAGGAAATGCGGGGAGTTGTGTCGCCTTTGAGAGTTACACTGATATTAACAGTACCGCACCTTCACTTGAAGAGAGCTGGTATCCGAAGCCTTTCTAGCCGTACCGGCAAACTAGCACATATATTCCAGCAAGTTCCACTTTGCTTATTTTACTCTGATGCTTAAGGTTTTCCTGTTATATCTACACTATGATATGTGTAGCTGCTTTGTGTCGCACTAGCAGCAGTCCACTCATGAAGCTAAACACTGCAATGACTCACAAAATTGGCACCAAGACATTGCGTGCCATTCTGGATGCAATGAACTCATACGCTCCCCACCCGTTGACTCTTGTTCAGAATGTGATCCTAATGACTCTTGTTCAAAATTGCCACATAAAGAGAGACAGCTTGGAATTGCATTTCTTTGGGCGCTGTGATTCATCATGAGTGGGCAACCAACATTGTATGCAATGAAGCGGAACCTCAAGAATATGCTTCCTCTTCTGTTCTTTAACATGTTCCACTTTGTTTATTCTGTATTTAGTACGTACAGTATGTTCCTTGTCAGGAAGGGGCGCAGGGACATCTGCAGTAAATAGCTGATAGAGCTGGCCTGTATGTGATCGATAGGCTTTCAATTACTAGCGGCAATACGACACCGTATTTTCAAACTAGTTCCACTTTCCCGATTTATATATCGTGGTTATGGTGTACCCCTGTTATGTACACTATGACCTCCCTAGTTGCTGTGTGCTCTTGTTATCATGGTTTGACAATAAACTCTCTATAGAGTATATTATGAACCTGTCATCTGCCAGCTATCCTTACTTCTGGAGCCTATTTTTGTGTGTACTTGTGCCAGATTATATAAATGCACACACCATATTACAGCACACATGAGCTCTCTCATCAGAATCCAGTGATAGGACACAAGTGTTTATAGGGGCGCCCCTATATTAGAATATCATCTACATTACAAAGATAATCTCACAACTATTTATGTTTTCATGGTTCTCAAATATTATATGCAATTACAGTGAATATCAGAATCCGCGCATCAGAAGAATATTGTGGAACACTGCAATGACTTACAAAATTGGCACCAAGGCATTGAGTGCCATTCTGGAAGAAATGAAACTCATACGCTCCCCACCTGTTGATTCTTGTTCAGATATCATCCTAATGACTATTCTGACCTCGAGGAGTCAAAGGTAGATGGCCTGTCCTATTCACCCATCAAGGTGCCTGTTCTAATTTGGCAAGGTTTTATTAATTGCGCATATCTTGCATATGTTGTCTTGCATTTCTTCTACTTTGTTGCACCGCCATCTGCTTAGTTTACTCATCATATAACTCAAGATGCCATGCCCATCCATTATCAATACATATTCCATCTGTCATCATACCATGTTTTTCCACTCAAATGTTGTTCTTGTGCATCAGACATCAAAAAGGAAGAGGGTGATTGCCGAACCCGAAGGAGCAGCAACAAATTCCTTGAAAATCGTGGTGGTGCCGGAGAAATCAGACAGCGCCCCACTTATATTGGCTGTACAACCAGTGACACAAAACGTAGGACCGACTCCATCAGACTGTACCCATACTTCACTGGACACACCACTAGCCCCAGCACACAGGACCTGCACTCCAGCAAAAGGTATACTGGTTTCATTTGCCATAGCACCAGCCATACCACAGAAAAATCCCACTCCAACAAAAAGTACAGCAAGTCCACCGACCGAAGACCTATCCCAACTGCAGAGACGACCAATTCCTGCAGATTGGAACCCCATTCCATTTATTCCCAGTTTAAAAGACAATTCTTTCAATGTTGTTAGGGACTACATGCATATATTCCCATCAAGGGAAGATTATAGTGAAGACAAACACCATTTTGACATCTTCCTGTCATCTTACGTGTAAGTGCTATTATTCATGGTTATTATTTTCCTGTTTTCTGCTGATCGAACACATCAATGATTTACATTACATTGTTGTAACTAGGCGAGGGTCAATCTGGATAGTCATGACGAGCAAAGCTTGCTTGTGCTTTTCAAGGAAGCATTGCAGCAGTATCGGTGTTACCTGAGGAAATCACACTTTGATGGCAAGTCTATAAACAAATTTCCGGTGAAGTCTCCTATGCTAAATTTAGAAGACATTCAATGGAAAAACCTTGTTATGCACTAGTCTCGTTCCTAGGATGAGGTACTGTCTATGAAATCACATGACATTTTGAACTTCTACTTTTCCGCATGTACCTTACGGATCTTTTTTGCAGGAAATCTGCTCGAAGAAGAATTCCGGTTTGAAAAGAACGACAGGATATCGGAAATATGCTGCCCGCAGCTTTGCTCTTGTTAGTACCTGTTGTCCTGTATCACTGTACTTGCATACATACCTAGTTCATTATGTGGCAGTAGTATGCATGATAGCTTTCTTATCAATTGTCCGCTCCAAATTATCTGATCTGTATGAATGGTTACATTAGTGTAGAATATATCCAATGCCAATGAATTCTTTTGCTCTGCATTGTTCTTGTAAGTACATGTTGTCCTTTACCAGTGTACTTATATTTGCAGGTAGTTGTTCATGTGCCATCACTCTGCAGCTTAATTATTTTCCTTTTCCCTCCATTTTCTACACATCAGATCTATATTTACTCTTACCATAAGGTTGGTACTGAAGAAATTTAGCTTTGCATTGCTCTTGGCTATGCCTTTTGCCTGTATCGCTACGCATACATTTATAGCTACTTGGTTATGTAGCATCACTCTTCATCTTATCTTAAATATTCTCCATTTTTTCGTATATTATCACATCTATATATACTCTTAACAAAATGTAGAATAAAGGCAATGCTTATGAAGAAGATTCTGTGGTATACTTCTTGAATTGCCCGCCCCCCCCCCATCAGCATGGACAAGGGCTTTATAGAGCCTGTCTTCACCAGTAATGTAAGTTTGTCCTTCTCAAGCCTTCAAATTTTCTTGTGTATATTTGGTTAGGCATGACTGTAATAGCTGTTTATTTTTGGTGTTGGCATCAAATTGCATGTTTAAAGTTTATTATGTACTAGTTCATAAACAAAAGTTTGTCCTTCTCAATTTAAGTTTTCAGTTGTACAACCAAGTTCCTTCTTCATACCATGTAAATTAAACTATACAGAGCAAGTGATCTTCTTTTGCACTGCATGTATGCTTCTGTTCTTCATCCGTAATCCAGTGGTGTGGTGAACCTACCCACTACAGCACAACGTCATATTCTGCAATGTCTTAGCTATGAGCAATGTCATATCATTCTACTATTATTTAAACCGTCTCTTTATTTGCCAATCTGAAATGGGATAAATTGAGATCACACTAATCATTGATACTATGAGTTCTTGATCTGTAATCCAATGGTGTCGTGAAGCTGCCAACTCCTTCACAATGTCATTTCCTGCCATGTCTTGACCTGAACAATACCATATTGTGTTAATGCATTTTTAAACTGTGTCACTTTATTCGTCAATAAGAAATGTGATGAATTGTCAGCACTGATACTTTTATCTGCAAAACCTGTCATCTGTCTGCTTGGTTATCTTTCAGAGTGAGGAAGATATAAGTGTTGAACAAGCGCAGTCTCATCATCTTGCTCAGGTGCTTGCGCTGCAGCTCGCCAGCAGGGCTAACCTTTCTTGAACTCTATTGAAGTGCTATCAGTTTTGTGTATTATTTTGTCGGCGTGTTTATTTGCACTGGTGGCGATCTTTGATGCCCAATGTATGTAATCTGCTGTCTGCTTGTGCTTTATTATCATAGTGGCGAACTTTGATGCCCGGTGGATGTAATATGCCGTAATTTCTTTATTGTATAGTCTAGGCTTTTTCTTATTCACGATGCTGCAGTTATTTTCCTGTATATATATCCTGTCTTCGCAGTAAAGCAGCCAAACCGTAAAATTATGGTACATAATCGGGCCATCATGCAATCAAGATGTATGATCCGCATCATGGGCCCCGTCAAATTGGCCAACTAGTAGATTCGGGCCTTTAATAGGCCAAGTAACCCTCGACCCTCTTTACGCAAGAAAACTCAATAGGATTTTAGGAGGCTGAGAAGTAGGTCAGGCCTGAAATGTGCCGAACAGCTCACGGGCCGGTAGCAGCCCGAATTGGACCCGACCCATGATTGTGTGAATCAAGTCACGGGCTTTTAACAGGCCAAAATTGTCTCGGTCCTTGTTTGGCCCAATCAGATATCTGCTGCGAGCAGGCCGGATGCAAACCGGGCCGTAGTTAGGCCCAACTATCTGACGGGCTTTTAACAGGCCGAAATTAATATAGGGCTGAAATGTTAAATGGGCCCTTAATAGGAAAAAACTAATATCAGGCCGAATTACTAAATGGGCCTTTAGCAAGTGGGCCCAAAAGCATAGCATCCAGTTAACGGGCCGAATCTGATATGGGCCATAATTGAGGCCAAAGCCTCTTAAAGGGCCGGACCTGATCTGGGCCGTGATTTGGCCCAGAATGTGTGAGGCTTTTTTAACGGGCCGGATCTCATATGGGCCATTATTAGGCCCGGAACGTGGCAGGCCATTAATGGACCGGATCAAATATGGGCCGGCATTTGGCACAAAACATGGCAGCCAGTTAATGGGCCGGCCTACTAGGGTCCTCAAAATCTTGTGGGCCTACAACTGGGCCGACCCGTTAGTGTCAACGAAATCTCGTGGGCCTTTAGCTGGGTCGGCCCATTATGATCCACAAGAATTTTTTGGGCCTTTGCCTGGCCTGGCCCATTATGGCACACAAAAATCTTGTGGGCTTTTACTTGGGCCGGCCCATTATGGCCCGCGAAATCTTGTGGGCCTTTAGCTGGGCCAGCCCATTATGGTCCTCAAAAATCTCGTGGGCGTTTAGCTGGGCCGGCCCATTATGGTCCGCAAAATCTTGTGGGCCTTTAGTTGGGCCAGCCCATTTAAACTTGATGGGCCGTGCCACGTGTCGACGTGTCATAGGTGCCTTCTGTCCAATGAGTGCATGACATCTGTCCCAACGATGAGCCAACACGTGTTTCCTCCGGCCAATGATGATTTTACACGTGGAAAATCCCCATTGGTCAGGGCTATTAACGGGTTATCAGATCCAAAACCTGTCCCGATAGCTTAACAGCGTTCCGTTATGGTGGATGCCACGTGTCGGTCACCCTTGACGAAAGCACTTCTGTGCGCGCGATTTATAGTCATGGAAGTGGACACTTCCGTGATGATAATTTTGGTAATGTCATGGAACACTTCTACGACAGCACAGGTATGACTATCTTGATTCTGTCATAAAATCATCATGGATGTACATGCATGACAAAAAACGCGACCTACTGTGACAAACACGTATCATCACGGAAGTGTATTTTTTTTGTAGTGTCCTTTGCAGTAGAAGCACTTAGTTTCAGGCTTAGGTCCAGCTTTGGGCTTCTTCACGGGAGTGACAACTTGCTTGCCAATCTTTTTGAAGTTCCCTTTCTTTCCCTCTACCCTTTTCTTGAAACTAGTGGTCTTGTCAATCATCAAGACTTGATGCTCTTTCTTGATTTCTATGTTCATCGATTTCAGCATCACAAAGAGCCGGGTAATCGTTTTCATCATCCCTTGCATATTATAGTTCATCATGAAGTTCCAGTAACTTGGTGATGGTGACTAGAGAATTCTATCAATCGCTATCTTATCTGGAAGATTAACTCCCACTTGATTCAAGCGATAGTACCCAGACATTCTGAGCATGTGCTCACTAGTTGAGCAATTCTCCTCCATATTTTAGGCGAAGTTCTTGTCAGAGGTCTCATACCTCTTGACATGGGCATTAGTCTGAAATACCAATTTCAGCTCTTGGAACATCTCATATGCTCCATGGCATTCAAAACGTTTTTGAAGTCCGGTTCTAAGCCGTAAAGCATGGTGCACTAAACTATCAAGTAGTCATCATATTGAGCTAGCCAAACTTTTATAACGTTTGCATCTGCTCCTGCAATAGGTCTGTCTCCTAGCGGTGCATCAAGGACATAATTCTTCTGTGCAGCAATGAGGATAAACATCAGATTACGGACCCAGTCCGCATCATTGCTACTATCATCTTTCAACTTAGTTTTCTCTAGGAACATATCAAAAAACATAGGGAAGATACAACGTGAGCTATTGATCTACAACATAATTTGCAAAAACTATCAGGACTAAGTTCATGATAAATTAAAGTTCAATTAATCATATTACTTAAGAACTCCCACTTCGATAGACATCCCTCTAGTCATCTAAATGACACGTGATCCAAATCAACTAAACCATGTCCGATCATCACGTGATATGGACTAGTTTTCAATGGTGAACATAACTATGTTGATCATATCTACTATATGATTCACGCTCGACCTTTCGGTCTCAATGTTCCGAGGCCATATCTCCATATGCTAGGCTCGTCAAGTTTAACCCGAGTATTCTGCATGTGCAAAGATGGCTTGCACCCGTTGTATGTGAGCGTACAGCTTATCACACCCGATCATCATGTGGTGTTTCGGCACGACGAACAGTTGCAACGGTGCATACTCAGGGAGAATACTTATACCTTGAAATTTAGTAAGGGATCATCTTATAATGCTACCATCGTACTAAGCAAAATAAGATGCATAAAAGATAAACATCACATGCAATCAAAATATGTCACATGATATGGCCATCATCATCTTGTGCCTTTTATCTCCATCTCCAAAGAACCATCATGATCTCCATCGTCACCGGCATGACACCATGATCTTATCTTGATCTCTATCAACGCGTCGTCACATGGTCGTCTCACCAACTATTGCTTTTGCAACTATTGCTATCACATAGCGATAAAGTAAAGCAATTATATGGCGCTTGCATCTTATGCAATAAAGAGACAACCATATGGCTCCTGCTAGTTGCCGATAACTTTGTTACAAAACAAGATCATCTCATACAACAGTTTATGTCACATCATGTCTTGACCACATCACATCACAACAAGCCTTGCAAAAACAAGTTAGACGTCCTCTACTTTGTTGTTGTAAGTTTTACATGGCTGCTACGGGCTTCTAGCAAGAACCGTTCTTACGTACGCATCAAAACCACAACGATTTTTCGTCAAGTGTGCTGTTTTAACATTCAACAGGACCGGCCGTAGTCAAACTCGATTCAACTAAAGTTGGAGAAACAGACACCCACCAGCCACCTATGTGCAAAAGCATGTCGGTAGAACCAGTCTCATGAACACGGTCATGTAATGTCAGTCCGGGCCGCTTCATCCAACAATACCGCCGAATCAAAGACGTTGGTGGTAAGCAGTATGACTATTATCGCCCACAACTCTTTGTGTTCTACTCATGCATAAAACATCTATGTATACACCTGGCTCGGATGCCACTGTTGGGGAACGCAGTAATTTCAAAAAAATTCCTACGATCACGCAAGATCTATCTAGGAGATGCATAGCAACGAGAGGGGAGAGTGTGTCCACGTACACTCATAGACCAAAAGCATAAGCGTTTCAATAACGTTGTTGATGTAGTCGAACATCTTCGCGATCCAACCGATCCAAGTACCGAACGTACGGCACCTCCGCATTCAGCACACATTCAGCTAGATGACGTCCCTCGTGCTCTTAATCCAGTTGAGGAAGAGGGTGAGTTCCGTCAGCACGACGGTGTGGCAACGGTGATGATGATGTTACCGGTGCAGGGCTTCACCTAAGCTCTACGATGGTATGACCGAGGTGTGTAACTGTGGAGGGGGGCACCGCACACGGTTAATAGAAACTTGTGTGTTCTAGGGTGCCCTCCTGCCCCTATATATAAAGGAGGCAAGGGGAGGCCGGCCGGCCCCTGTAGGCGCACGTGGGAGAGGGGAGTCCTACTAGGACTCCAAGTCCTAGTAGGAGTCCATCTCCCGGGAGAGGGGGAAAGGAAGGGAGAGGGAGAGGGAGTAGGAAAGTGTCTGTGTGTGGGGGAGGGGGGGGCCCTTCCCTTGTCCTATTCGGACTCAAGGGGGGCACGCGGCCAGCCCTCCTGCGGCCCTCCTCTCTCTCTACTAAGGCCCATGGTGGTCCATTAGTTCCCCCGCGGGGTTCCGGTAACCCCTCCGGCTCTTCGGTTTTATCCGAAACTTCCCGGAACACTTCTGGTGTCCGAATATAGCCGTCGAATATATCAATATTTATGTCTCAACCATTTCTAGACTCCACGTCATGTCCGTGATCTCATCCGGGACTCCGAACAAACTTTGGTCATCAAAAACACATAACTCATAATACATATCGTCATCAAACGTTAAGCGTGCGGACCCTACGGGTTCGAGAACTATGTAGACATGACCGAGACACATCTCTGGTCAATAACCAATAGCAGAACCTGGATGCTCATATTGGATCCTACATATTGTATGAAGATCTTTATCGGTCAAACCGCATAACAACATACGTTGTTCCCTTTGTCAACGGTATGTTACTTGCCCGAGATTCGATCGTCGGTATCATTATACCTAGTTCAATCTCGTTACCGGCAAGTATCTTTACTCGTTCTATAATACTTCATCCCGCAACTAACTCATTAATCACAATGCTTGCAAGGCTTATAGTGATGAGCATTACCGAGAGGGCCCAGAGATACCTCTCCGAAACACGGAGTGGCAAATCCTAATCTCGATCTATGCCAACGCAACAAACACCTTCGGAGACACCTATAGAGCATCTTTATAATCACCCATTTACGTTGTGACATTTTATACCACACAAAGTGTTCCTCCGGTATCCGGGAGTTGCATAATCTCATAGTTTGAGGAACATGTATAAGTCATGAAGAAAGCAGTAGCAATGAAACTGTAACGATCATAATGCTAAGCTAATGGATGAGTCATGTCCATCACATCATTCTCCTACTGATGCGAACCCGTTCATCGAATGACAACACATGTCTATTGTTAGGAAACATAACCATCTTCGATTAACGAGCTAGTCAAGTAGAGGCATACTAGGGACACTATGTTTGTCTATGTATTCACACATGTACTAAGTTTCCGGTTAATACAATTCTAGCATGAATAATAAACATTTATCATGATATAAGGAAATAAATAATAACTTTATTATTGCCTCTAGGGCATATTTCCTTCAGTCTCCCACTTACACTAGAGTCAATAATCTAGTTCACATCGCCATGTGATTCAACACCAATAGTTCACATCTGTATGTGATTAACACCCATAGTTCACATGGCCATGTGACCAACACCCAAAGGGTTTACTAGAGTCAATAATCTAGTTCACATCGCTTATGTGATTAAAACCCAAAGAGTACTAAGGTGTGATCATGTTTTGCTCATGAGAGAAGTTTAGTCAACGGGTCTGTCACATTCAGAGCCATATGTATTTTGCAAATATTTTATGTTTACAATGCTCTGTATGGAGCTACTCTAGCTAATTGCTCCCACTTTCAATATGTATCCATATTGAGACTTAGAGTCATCTGGATAGTTGTAAAATCTTGCATCGACGTAACTCTTTACTATGAATTTTTTATCACCTTCATAACCGAGAAACATTTCCTTAGTCCTCACTAAGGATAATTTTGACCGTTGTCCAGTGATCTACTCTTAGATCACTATTATACCCCTTGCCAAACTCATGGTAAGGTACACAATAGGTCTGGTACACAACATGGCATACTTTATAGAACCTATGACTGAGGTATAGGGAATGACTTTCATTCTCTTTCTATCTTCTGCTGTGGTCGGGCTTTGAGTCTTACTCAACTTTACACCTTGTAATACAGACAAGAACTCCTTCTTTGACTGATCCATTTTGAACTCTTTCAAAAACTTGTCAAGGTATATACTCATTGAAAAATATTATCAAGAGTCTTGATCTATCTCTATAGATCTTGATGCCCAACATGTAAGTAGCTTCACCGAGGTCTTTCATTGAAAAAACTCTTATTCAAGTATCCCTTTATGCTATCTAGAAATTACATATCATTTCCAATCAACAATATGTCACCCACATATAATATTAGGAATGCTACATAGCTCCCACTCACTTTCTTGTAAATACATGCTTCTCCAAAAGTCTGTATAAAACCATATGCTTTAAGCATCACTACGGGCGAGAAAGTCTCGTCGTAATCAACTCCTTGAACTTGTCGAAAACCTTTCACAACAAGTCGAGCTTTGTAGATAGTAATACTACTATTAGCGTCTGTCTTCCTCTTGAAGATCCATTTATTTTCTATGGATTGTCGATCATCGGGCAAGTCCACCAAAGTCCACACTTTGTTCTCATACATGGATCCCATCTCAGATTTCATGGCCTCAAGCCATTTCGTGGAATCTGGGCTCATCATCGTTTTCTCATAGTTTGCAGGTTCATCATGGTCTAGTAACATGACTTCCAGAACAGGATTACCGTACCACTCTGGTGCGGATCGTATTCTGGAAGACTTACGAGGTTCGGTAGTAACTTGATCTGAAGTTTCATGATCATCATCATTAGCTTCCTCACTAATTGGTGTAGGAATCACTAGAACTGATTTCTGTGATGAACTACTTTCCAATTTGGGAGTAGGTACAATTACCTCATCAATTTCTACTTTCCTCCCACTCACTTCTTTCGAGAGAAACTACTTCTCTAGAAAGGATCCATTTTTACCAACGAATATCTTGCCTTCGGATCTGTGATAGAAGGTGTACACAACAGTTTCTTTTGGGTATCCTATGAAGACACATATCTCCGATTTGGGCTCGAGCTTATCAGGTTGAAGCTTTTTCACATAAGCATCGCAGCCCCAAACTTTAAGAAACGACAGCTTAGGTTTGTTGCCAAACCACAGTTCATATGGTGTCATCTCAACGGATTTTTGACGGTGCCCTGTTTAATGTGAATGCAGCTGTCTCTAATGCATAATCCCAAAACGATATGGTAAATCGGTAAGAGACATCATAGATCACACCATATCTAAGAAAGTGTGGTTACGACGTTCGGACACACCATTACACTGTGGTGTTCTAGGTGGCGTGAGCTGTGAAACTATTCCACATTGTTTTAAATGAAGGCCAAACTCGTAACGAATAATGGTCGATATAGAATTATCGCCCTATGCATAGAAATGGCCGATTGAGTGTTGACATCTTCCATAGAATCAACATGGTACAAGTTATTTTTCGGCACGCTAGCTTTGCCGAAAAACAGGGGGGCATGTGTTGACGCTCAAAAGTGGCACGATCATAAAGAGTAGCTTGAAGCTATGGCAAGATTAATTTAAACTTATTATTGAAAGTCACCATGGGATGGCTCTATTTGAGAAGATCAAGATGAATATGAAGATGGTCTAAAATGGAGCTCGGATGCAAATGTTATGACAAGTTCAGATATGCTCATGTTGACACCAGATTAAATAATGGCTTGAAACCCAATTAAGATGGCCTTGGATGGAAAATGTTTCAACATGAAAGTTATGCGTCTCATCGAAGCGGTTGATTTTGATATAAAAATGTTGCAACCGGAGTTCTTATGCAAAAGTTAGAGCCGAAAATGTGCGGCTACATCAGGATGGCCGGACACTCCGGGAATAATCATCCGGGTTTTGGAATTCTCCGAGGATGGTCGGGCACTCCGGGGATGTTCATTCGGGTTTTGGATATCTCTCTGCAGACTTCGGAAAATAGCCGAAAAACCCTCAAGATGGCCTCTCATCAAAAAATGTTTAACATGAAAGTTGTTCGTCTCGTTGAAACGGTTAAATTTTCTTTTGGGCACATCTTCATCCGAGGTCGTATTTGGCCTGTGGAGTACAAAAACCGAATTGCTGTCTCAGACATACCTAATCTGAGTTCGGCTAATTTTGGAAAGATTTGAACGAGATTTGCAGCCCTTTTCTTGTACGGGAAGTCCAGCCGCCTCATAAATATATGAGAGGTGACGGCCAATTGAAAAACACACAATCGATCAATTCATCTATTACTTCTTAACTTTACTTTTATCCTTTCCCCTTTTATTATTCTTCCTCGTTCTTCGTTCATTCTTCTTGTTGCAGGGGGTGAACTCGAGGCCTTGGGGGCGATCAGGTCGACCTAGGCAGCCCATAGCTGCTGCACGCCTTGACAGGGTCCCTCCCGGGCGTGTGGGGTTTCGGGTCTACAAAAGCGCCCGCTAGATTACTTGTTGATATGTCTCCAACGTATCTACTTTTCCAAACACTTTTGCCCTTGTTTTGGACTCTAACTTGCATGATTTGAATGAAACTAACCCGGACTGACGCTGTTTTCAGCAGAATTGCCATGATGTTGTTTTATGTGTAGAAAACAAAAGTTCTCAAAATGTCCTGAAAATCCACGGAGGCACTTTTTGGAAAATATAAAAAAAACTGGAGAAAGAATCAAGACCAGGGGGCCCACACCCTATCCACGAGGGTGGGGGGCACGCCCACCCCCCCGGGCCGCCCCCTGTCTCGTGGGCCCCCTGAGGCTCCGCCGACCTCAACTCCAACTCCATATATTCCATCTCGCGGAGAAAAAAAATCAGAGAGAAAGTTTCATCGCATTTTACGATACAGAGCCGCCGCCAAGCCCTAATCTCTCTCGGGAGGGCTGATCTGGAGTCCGTTCGGGGCTCCGGAGAGGGGGATTCGTCGCCATCGTTATCATCAACCATCCTCCATCACCAATTTCATGATGCTCACCGCCGTGCATGAGTAATTCCATCGTAGGCTTGCTGGACGGTGATGGGTTGGATGAGATTTACCATGTAATCAAGTTAGTTTTGTTAGGGTTTGATCCCTAGTATCCACTATGTTCTGAGATTGATGTTGCTATGACTTTGCTATGCTTAACGCTTGTCACTAGGGCCCGAGTGCCATGATTTTAGATCTGAACCTATTATGTTTTCATGAATATATGTGTGTTCTTGATCCTATCTTGCAAGTCTATAGTCACCTATTATGTGTTATGATCCGACAACCCCGAAGTGACAATAATCGGGATACTTCTCGGTGATGATCGTAGTTTGAGGAGTTCATGTATTCACTATGTGTTAATGCTTTGTTCTGGTTCTCTATTAAGAGGAGGCCTTAATATCCCTTAGTTTCTATTAGGACCCCGCTACCACGGGAGGGGTAGGACAAAAGATGTCATGCAAGTTCTTTTCCATAAGCACGTATGACTATATTCGGAATACATGCCTACATTACATTGATGAATTGGAGCTAGTTCTGTGTCATCCTATGTTATAGCTATTACATGAGGAATCGCATCCGACATAATTATCCATCACTGATCCATTTCCTACAAGCTTTTCACATCTTGTGCTTTGCTTATTTACTTTTCCGTTGCTATTGTTACAATCACTACAAAATCCAAAAATATTACTTTTGCTACCGTTACCTTTATTATCATACTACTTTACTACTAAATACTTTGCTGCAGATACTAAGTTATCCAGCTGTGGTTGAATTGACAACTCTACTGCTAATACTCAAAAATATTCTTTGGCTCCCCTTGTGTCGAATCAATAAATTTGGGTTGAATACTTTACCCTCGAAAGTTGTTGCGATCCCCTACACTTGTGGGTTATCAAGACTAATTTCTGGCGCCGTTGCCGGGGAAGCATAGCTCTATGCTCTTAGTCACTTGGAATTTATATCTGTTGATCACTATGAGGAACTTGAAAGACGAATGAACCAAGATTTTGCCTTCAACTACGAGGGGAGGTAGAACTGCCATCTAGCTCTGCACTAGATTCTCCTTCTGTTATTAGTAAACTTGCGACACCTAAACCTGCTACTGGTATGAACTCTGACATGTCGCATGTTATTGATGATGCCACTTATGCTATGCATGATACTTATGATGAAACTACTTCTGTGCGTGATACTACTTTGCCATTAGGTGAATTTCTTGATGAACAACTTGCTAGGGTTAGAGAGAATGAAATTATTGAATATGCTATTATTAATGATAGTGATGATGAAAGTTCTCCCAATGATTATGAATTGCCTATTGTTCCTAAAGGTTATGTTATGAATGAAGAAGCTGCTAGAGCTATCTTTGCATTTAATGATAAATATGAACTTAAAAGATCATTAGCTAAATGGAAGCAACAGTCTCTTAATGCTAGAATGAAACCTGAACCTGCGTTTGCTACTTCACCTATCTGCGTTACTGATAAGGATTATAAATTCTCTGTTGATCCATAGATTATTACTTTAGTTGAATCTGATCCTTTTTATGGCCTTGAATCTGAAACTGTTGTCGCACATCTTACCAAGTTGAATGATATAGCCACCTTGTTTACTCATGACGATAATCTCGCTACTATTATATCCTTAAGATATTTCCGTTCTCATTAAAGGGTGATGATAAGACTTGGTATAATTCTCTTGCCCCTGGTTGTGTGCGCAGTCCCCAGGATATGATTTATTACTTCTCTGCTAAATATTTCCCTGCTCATGAGAAACAAGCTGCCTTGCGGGAAATATATAATTTTGTTGAAATCAAAGAAGAGAGTCTCCCACAAGCTTGGGGGAGGCTTCTCTAATTACTTAATGCTTTGCCTGATCATCCTCTCAAGAAAAATGAAATACTTGATATCTTTTATAATGGACTAACCGATGCTTCCAAGAACTACTTGGATAGTTGTGCTGGTTGTGTTCTCAGGGAAAGAACAGTCGACGAAGCTGAATTACTATTGAATAATGAAAATAATTGGACTCTTCCCGAGCCAATTCCTGAGGTAATTCCTGAACCAATTGAGTCAGCTCCTGAGCCTATTCCTAAACCCACTCCGAAGAAGAGAGATGTTTTATTTCTCAGTCCTGAAGATATGCAAGAGGCAAAGAAATCAATGAAAGAAAAAGTTATAAAAGCTGAAGATGTTAAGAATTTACCACCTATTGAAGAAATACATGGTCTTAATATACCGCCTGTTGAAGAACCACATTGTCTTGATAACCCGACACAGATAGTAAAGGTAAATTCTCTCTATAGATATGATAAAGTTGAAATCCCCTCTACTAAATTTCATAGCCCATGCTTAGATGAATTTGATGACTTTATGGCTAGACAAGAAAGTTTTAATGCTTATGTTGGTAGAGAATTAAAGAATAATGCTTTCGATATAGGACGCGCGAGTGATAATATGGCTAGAGTTAAAGGTGAACTCAAACTCACTAGCAAATATGCTTCTATGGTTGCTACTCAAGCTTTTCAAGTACTTAAAGCTCAAAATGATTTGCTTGATGAATTAAACAATAAAAATGACTTTGCTGTTAGAGTGGCTACTAGAACTGGTAGAATGACTCAGGAACCTTCGTATCCTGATGGTCACCCTAAGAGAATCGAGCAAGATTCTCAGAGAAATAATTTAGAAGCACCTAGTTCTTCTAAAAAGAAGAAAAAGAAAAATGATAGAACTTTGCATGCTCCTAGTGAACATGTTATATACACACCTAAGAATCCCAATGATATTTCTATTTTTGATGCTGAAACACAATCAGGTGATGAACATGAACCTAGTGATAATGTTAATGATAATGTTCATGTTGATGCTCAACCTAGCAAAAACAATGATGTAGAGATTGAACCTGCTGTTGATCTTGATAACCCACAATCAAAGAATCAACGTTATGATAAGAGAGATTTTGTTGCTAGGAGGCACGGTAAAGAAAGAGAACCATGGAATCAGAAACCCATGCCTTTCCTCCTAAACCATCCAAGACAAAGGATGATGAGGATTTTGAGCGCTTTGCTGAAATGATTAGACCTATTTTCTTACGTATGCGCTTAACTGATATGCTTAAAGTAAATCCTTATGCTAAATATATGAAGGATATCATTACAAACAAAAGAAAGATACCGGAAGCTGAAATTTCCACCATGCTTGCTAATTACACTTTTAAGGGTGGAATACCAAAGAAACTTGGAGACCCCGGGGTACCAACTATACCATGCTCCATTAAAAGAAATTATGTTAGAACTGCTTTATGTGATCTTGGAGCCGGTGTTAGTGTTATGCCTCTGTCTTTATATCGTATACTTGAATTGAACAAGTTGACACCTACTGAAATATCTTTGCAAATGGCCGATAAATCAACTGCTATACCTGTCGGTATTTGTGAGGATGTGCTTGTTGTGGTTCCAAATGTCACTATCTTAACGGACTTTGTTATTCTTGATATTCCTGAGGACGATAGTATGTAGATTATCCTTGGTAGACCTTTTTGAATACCGCAGGGGCTGTTATTGATTGCAACAAAGGCAATGTCACTTTTCGTGTTAATGGTAATGAGCATACAATACACTTTCCGAGGAAACAATCTCAAGTTCATAGCATCAATTCTATTGGAAAAGGTCCAACTATCATTATTGGAGGTTTTGAGTTTCCTCTCCCTACCGTCAAGAAAAAAAATATGATATTCTTATTATTGGGGATGTTCATATCCCCATTGAGGTAACGTAGTGTTATTAAAAATTTCTCCGGTTCCGTGCTATTCGGAATGAGTTTGTTAACAAGACTTGATCAACCTTGTTAGTGGATTCATTTTGATGATCATGAGATGGACGAAACTAGAAGGCACAACCTTACTGTACCCTCTTTTTACTTTCTGTTATCTTGAATAAATAAGGCAAAAATAGTATTATCTGTCTATTTTCTGATATATCTGTGCATTAGAAAATATCCCAAAAATAAAAGTGCCCCAAATGCCCTGCAAATTTAGTATGATTTTTTATGGAATATTTGAGGATTTTAGGCATGGAAATCATTGCAGGAGGGGCAAGCACCAGGCCACGAGAGTGGAGGGCGCCCCCACCTTCCCTGGGTACGCCCCCCTGTCTCGTGGGCCCTTGGTGGCCCCCCTCCACTTATGCCAGCACCCACACACTCCATCTTCTTCCCAAAAGTAATCCCCATCCAGCTCAAGCACGAGTTCTAGCTCATTTTGCTGCGATTTTTGATCTCCTTGCTCAAAGCTCCATTCACAAAACTGTTTTGGGAGATTGTTGCTTGGTATGTGACTCCTCCATTGGTCCAATTAGTTTTTGTTCTAGTGCTTTATTCATTGCAAATTTTTGCTTCATAGGTGACCATGTTCTTGAGCTTGCATGTTAAATTTATGAGGTCCCAAGTAATTCTAATGCATGATATAGGCTCTAGGCACTTGTAGGAGTAGTTGCTACCAATCTTGTTTAGTTTTATTCACTTTTATTTTGAAGTTACTAAAATTTCAGAAATTTTTCTGAAAAAGAATTATGTCTACGAGAATGTACCAAGGTGGTTCCTTGGTAAAGAAAGGACCCAGGATTTCTATACGTGAGCAAGATGTTGAATTACCGAGGGACCTAGATGTTCGAGCTTGTGAGTGGCCATCCGACGATTTTATGGTCGAAGCAGGCTTTAAGGAGGAATTTGACGCGTATGTGCGTAATGCGGATCTGGAGGACTTCTTACAAGATAAGTGTCCTTAGTACTATCAATTGACTGATTCCTTTGTTTGGAGGTTTAAATATAACTGTACACGTAATTCTCCTAGCGTCCTATTTGATATTTATGATGCATCTTATACCATGGACTTAGAGTATTTTACAACTACTTGCAAACTTCCGCAGTGGGGTAATATTAGTGATCTCACAAATCTGAATTTAGAGATTTCCTTGCTAGTATTACTGTGGGAGAATCCAGGGACATAACACAAGCTACCGTAGGGAGCATTCATTTTCCTGCTATACATTATTTTGCTCTCTTCATTGGTAGATGCATTAATGGTAAATACGAAGCATGTCATATGTGTGTCCCTGATCTTTGTGTCCTCAAGAGTGCTATGTTAGGTTATAAAGGTTATAACTTGGGGGCAATACTTGCACGTAGGTTGCAGTATAATGGTAGAGCTGGAGATTCATTTGGAGGAATTTATTCAACCCGTGTGGCTAATTATCTTGGTATAGCCCCACGAGAGGGAGATATGATGTTACCTCCTGCTTATTTATATTATGACGCTATGGTCAACCATCATTTTCTTAGTAGGAATGAACAATTCCTCCAGTATCGACTAATCTATGACAGACGCAACATTGTCCATGTTACTCTTCCTGCTCTTCTCCTTTTTGATTATCAGGCAAAAGGAAGATATGTTGTTACCAGGGAGGAAGCAGCTGAACATGAGGGGAGAGCGGAGGCTGCTCGCAAACATGCCGTAGCTCAGGAGACAATTGCTGCTGCATCTCAGTACAACCCCAGCTACAACTATAGATATCAGCCAGGCGGCCCTTGTTATTAGACCAACTTAGGCCAAAAGCCTAAGCTTGGGGGATTACGTATTTCTCATTGACTTTACATTCATGTTCACACACTATTCTAGCTGTCGGTGCTCATACTCTTTCATTGTATTATCCATGTTAGTTTAATTTCTTTTTCTCACTTTCTTCTTGTGTGTTTGTTAAACCTTGAGAAAAACCAAAAAATTAGTTAGTTTAATTTCCATGCTTGTTGTAGTAATTAAAATGAAAACCCAAAAATATTTCTCGTTCTTCTTCTTATTTGTTGGGAGCTTTCCCGTGTAAATAGTTTTCTTTTCTTTTCTTTTCTTTGGGGGTCGAGAGTAGAAGACCATATTGAAAATGTTTAGTGGCTCTCATATGCAGATTGTTTATTTAACTTAGAGCCCATATTACTTTGTCTTCTCTCTTGAGTTGAATGCTTGCAGATTCCAGCTTAGTCCAATGCACGTGCACTATTATTATTATTATTATTATTATTATTATTATACACATCGTTCGGTCGTGCAAGTGAAAGGCAATAATGACGATATATGATGGACTATTTGAGATGAGAAAAGCTGGTATGAACTCGACCTCTCTTGTTTTTGTAAATATGATGAGTTCATCGTTCCTGATTCAGTTTATTATGAAGTAAACATATTTGCAATGACATTTAGAGATTATAGTTGCTTGTGCCATGCTTGATTAGCTATGAGTTATATGGTTTACCTTGCATGCCAACATGCTATTAGAATGATTATGATGTGGTATGATGGGATGGTATCCTCCTTTGAATGAATTGAGTGACTCGACTTGGCACATGTTCACGCATGTAGTTGAAACAAATCAACATAGCCTTCATGATATTTATGTTCACGGTGGATTATATCCTACTCATGCTTGTATTCGGTGTGAATTAATTTTAATGCATGTTTATGAATGTTGTCCCTCTCTCAGTTGGTTGCTTCCTAGTCTTTATGCTAGCCTTCACCTGTACTAAGCGGGAATACTGCTTGTGCATTCAAACTCCTTAAACCCCAATTTATTCCATATGAGTCCACCATACCTTCCTATATGCGGTATTTATCTACCGTTCCAAGTAAATTTGTATGTGCCAAACTCCAAACCTTCAAATGAAATTCTGTTTTATATGCTTGAGCAGCTCATGTTTCAACTAGGGTTGCCTATATCTTCCATGCTAGGTGGGTTTTTCTCAAGAGGAGTGGACTCCGCTCCTCATGCACGAGAAAGGGTCGGTAACCGGGATGCCCAGTCCCATGATCCAAAAATATCAAAGCAAATCAATATAATTAAACAAAACTCCCCCAGGGCTGTTGTTAGTTGGAGGCACTCGTTGTTTCGAGCAAGCCGTGGATTGATGCTTGTTGGTTGTTGGGGGAATATAAACCTTTACCATTCTGATTGGGAACTACCTATAATCCATGTAGTATGGAAGATACAACCATCTCATAGTTGTTGCGTTGATAGCGAAAGTATGCCGCTCAAAATGTTATTCAATCTCTATTTTAAAACCGAGCTCTCGCACCTCTACAAATCCCTACTTCCCTCTGTGAAGGGCCTATCTATTTACTTTTATGTTGAGTCATTGCTACGTCTTGAGCTTGCGTTGGTTTTCCTCGAAGAGGAGAGGGTGATGCAACAAAGTGTAGCGTAAGTATTTCCCTCAGTTTTGAGAACCAAGGTATCAATCCAGTAGGAGGCTCCTTAAAAGTCCCACGCACCTACACAAACAAACTGAGAACTCGCAACCAACGCAATAAAGGGGTTGTCAATCCCTTCACGGCCACTTGCAAAAGTGAGATCTAATAAAGATAGTAAGATAAGATAAACATATTTTGGGTATTTTGTAAGATAGATGCAAAAAGTAAAGATGCAAATAAAAGTAGATTGAAAGAAAATATGATAAGAGATAGACCCGGGGGCCATAGGTTTCACTAGAGGCTTCTCTCGAGATAGCATAAGTATTACGGTGGGTGAACAAATTACTGTCGAGCAATTGATAGAAAAGCGCATAGTTATGAGATTATCTAGGCGTGATCATGTATATAGGCATCACGTCCATAACAACTAGACCGACTCCTACCTGCATCTACAACTATTACTCCACACATTGACCACTATCTAGCATGCATCTAGAGTATTAAGTTCATAGGAACAGAGTAACGCATTAAGCAAGAAGACATGATGTAGAGGGATAAACTCATGCAATATGATATAAATCCCATCTTGTTATCCTCGATGACAACAATACAATATGTGTCTTGCAACCCTTTCTGTCACTGGGTAAGAACACCGCAAGATTGAACCCAAAGCTAAGCACTTCTCCCATGGCAAGAAGAACCAATCTAGTAGGCCAAACCTAACTGATAATTTGAAGAGACTTGCAAAGATAACTCAATCATACATAAAAGAATTCAAAGAAGATTCAAATATTATTCATAGATAAACTTGATCATAAACCACAATTCATCGGATCTCGACAAACACACCGCAAAAAGAGATTACATCGAATAGATCTCCACAAGAGAGGGGGAGATCATTGTATTGAGATCCAAAAAGAGAGAAGAAGCCATTTTGCTAATAACTATGGACCCGTAGGTCTGTGGTAAACTACTCACAACTCATCTTAGGAGGAAGGATGTTGATGTAGAAGCCCTCCATGGCCTATTCCCCCTCCGGCAGAGTGCCGGCGAAGGCTCCAAGATGAGATCTCGCGGATATAGAAGGTTACGGCGGTGGAAATTGTGTTTCATGGTGCTCCTGGATGTTTTTGGGGTACGTAGGTATATATAGGAGGAAGAAGTACGTCGGTGGCCGCCCAAGGGGCCCACGAGACAGGGGGCGTGCCCTACAGGGGGGGTGGCCCCCTATCTCGTGGGGCCCTCGGGATCTTCTTGACTTGCACTCCAAGCTCTCCGGATCAGATTTGTTCCAAAAATCACGCTCCTGAAGGTTTCATTCCGTTTGGACTCCGTTTGATATTCCTTTTCTTCGAAATACTGAAATAGGCAAAAAAACAGCAATATGGGCCGGGCCTCCGGTTAGTAGGTTAGTCCCAAAAATGATATAAATGTGTAAAATAAAGCCCATAAACATCCAAAAGGGGTAATATAATAGCATGGAACAATCAAAAATTATAGATACGTTAGAGACGTATCAAGCATCCCCAAGCTTAATTCCTGCTCGTCCTCAAGTAGGTAAATGATAAAAAGAGAATTTTTGATGTGGAATGCTACCTAGCATAATTCATAATGTGATTTCTTTATTGTCGCATGAATGTTCAGATCCAAATGAATACAAAATAAAAGTTCATATTGACATAAGAAGTAGTAATACTTCAAGCATACTAATCAAAGTAATCATGTCTTCTCAAAATAACATGGCTAAAGAAAGTTATCCCTACAAAATCATATAGCCTGGATTTTGCTCTATCTTCATCACACAAAGTATTTAATCATGCACAACCCCGATGACAAGCCAAGGAATTGTTTCATACTTTAATAATCTCAAACTCTTTCAACTTTCACGCAATACATGAGCGTGAGCCATGGACATAGCATTATATGTGGAATAGAATGGTGGTTGTGGAGAAGACAAAAAGGAGAAGATAGTCTCACATCAACTAGGCGTATCAACGGGCTATGGAGATGCCCATTAATAGATATCAATGTGAGTGAGTAGGGATTGCCATGCAACGGATGCACTAGAGCTATAAATATATGAAAGCTCAACAAAATAAACTAAGTGGGTGTGCATCCAACTTGCTTGCTCATGAAGACCTAGGGCACTTTTGAGGAAGGCCATCATTGGAATATACAAGGCAAGTTCTATAATGAAAAATTCCCACTAGTATATGAAAGTGACACCATATGAGACTCTCTATCATGAAGATCATGGTGCTATTTTGAAGCACAAGTGTGGAAAAAGAGATAGTAGCATTGTCCCTTCTCTCTTTTTCTCTTGTCTTTTTTCTTTTTTTTCTTTTCCCTTTTTTCTTTGGCCTTTCCCTTTTTTTTTCCTTTTTGGCCTTTCTCATTTTTTTCTTTTTTTTCTTTTTGTAAAGTCCGAAGTCTCATCCCGACTTGTGGGGGAATCATAGCCTTCATCATCCTTTCCTCACGAGGACAATGCTCTAATAATGAAGATTATCACACTTTTATGGATTTACAACTCAAAGCTAGAACAAGATATGACTCTATATGAATGCCTCCGGCGGTGTACCGGGATATGCAATGAATCAAGAGCGACATGTATGAAAATTATGAAGGTGGCCTTGCCACAAATACGATGTCAACTACATGTTCATTCAAAAAGCAATATGACAAAATTAATGTGTGTCATATGAATAGAACGGTAGAAAGTTGCATGGCAATATATCTCGGAATGGCTATGGTAATGCCATAATAGGTAGGTATGGTGGCTGTTTTGAGGAAGGCATATGGTGGGTGTATGGTACCGGTGAAAGTTGCGCGACACACGAGAGGCTAGCAATAATGGAAGGGTGAAAGGGTGTGTATAATTCATGGACTCAACATTAATCAAAAGAACTCATGCACTTGTTGCAAAAATTTAGAAGTCATCAAAAACCAAAGCACTACGCGCATGCTCCTAGGGGTATAGATTGGTAGTAAAAGACCATCGCTCGTCCCCGACGGCACTCAGAAGGAAGACAATCAATAAATAAAATTGTGCTCCAACTTCATCACAAAGCGGTTCACCATACGTGCATGCTACGGGAATCACAAACTTCAACACAAGCATTCTTTAAATTCATAATCACCCAACTAGCATCACTTTAATATCACTACCTCCATATCTCAAAACAATTATCAAGCATCAAATTGATCATAGCATCCAATTCACTTCCTATGATAGTTTTTATTATACCCAACTTGGATGCTCATCAATCTAGGACCAACTTTATGATAATAGCAAATACCATGCTGTTCTAAAATACTCTCAAATAATATAAGTGAAGCATAAGAGACTAGCAATTTCTTCAAAATTAAGACACCACCATGCTCTAAAAGATATAAGTGAAGTACTAGAGCAAAAACTATCAAGCTCAAAAGATATAAGTGAAGCACATAGAGTATTCTAGCAAATTCTAATCAAATAGGCTTCTCCCAAAAGGTGTGTACATCAAGGATGATTGTGGTAAACTAAAAAGCAAATACTAATATAATACACGACGCTCCAAGCAAAACACATATCATGTGGCGAATAAAAATATAGCTCCAAGTAAAGTTACCAATGAACAAAGACGAAAGAGGGGATGCCTTCCCAGGGCATCCCTAAGCTTAGGCTTTTGGCTATTCTTGAATGTCTTGGGGCGCCTTGGGCATCCCCAATCTTAGGCTCTTGCCACCCTTTATTCCATAGTCCATAAAAGCTTTACCCAAAACTTGAAAACTTCACAACACAAAACTCAACAGGAAATCTTATAAGCTCCGTTAGTGAAAGAAAACAAAACCACCACATAAGGTACTGCAATGAACTCATTATTTATTTAATTTGGTGTTAAACCTACTGTATTCCAACTTCTTTATGGTTCATAGACTGAATTACTAGCCATAGATGCATTGAAATAAGCAAACAACACGCGAAAAACAGAATCTGTCAAAAACAGAACAGTCTGTAGCAATCTGTAACTAACGCAAATTTATGGAACTCTAAAACTCCTACAAAAATAGGAAGTCCTGGAAAATATGTTTATTGAACAGCAGCAAAAAGAATCAACGCAAAAGCACATTCCTGTGATTTAACAAAATTATATTCGTGCGTGCAAAGTTTCTGTTTTTCAGCAGAATCAAATCAACTATCATCGTAGGTTATCCTATAGGTTCTACTTGGCACAAACACTAATTAAAAGATAAAAATGCATCTAAACAGAAGGTAGATGCAAGATTTATTACTAAACAGGAGAAAAAAAATAAAGAAAATTGGGTTGCCTCCCAACTAGCGCTATCGTTTAACGCCCCTAGCTAGGCATAAAAGCAAGGATAGATCTAACGAGTGCCATCTTTGGCACTAAATTCATAAGTAGCACACATGATAGATTCATAAGGTAATTTGACTTTATTTCTTGGAAAGTGCTCCATGCCTTTCTTTAAAGGAAATTGGAATCTAATGTTCCCTTCCTTCATATCAATAATTGCACCAATCGTTCTAAGGAAAGGTCTACCGAGAATAATAGGGCAAGAAAGATTGCAATCAATATCAAGAACGATAAAATCTACGGGCACCAAATTTATATTTGCAACAATAAGAACATCATTGATCCTTCCCATAGGCTTTTTAATGGTGGAATCCGCAAGGTGCAAATTTAAAGAGCAATAATCAAGATCATGGAAACCTAGAATATCACATAAACTTTTTGGAATCGTGGAAACACTAGCACCCAAATCACACAAAGAAAAACACTCATAATCTTTAATTCTAATCTTTATAGTAGGTTCCCACTCATCATTAAGATTTCTAGGTACAGAAACTCCAAATTAAGTTTTTCATCATAAGATTGCATCAAGGTATCAACAATATGTTTGGTAAAAGCTTTATTTTGACTATAAGCATGAGGAGAATTAACAACGGATTGATACAAGGAAATACAACCTTTTAAAGAGCAATTATGATAATCAAATTCCTTGAAATCCAAGATAGTAGGTTCAATATTATTAGAAGTTGAGGATTCTCCAATCTCACTTTTACCAAATTTAACATTAAGATCTAAAGACTCCGAATTTTTGGGACGCCTTCTAGGCAAAGTTGATTCATCATCACTCCCATAATCATCAAAATTCATATTGCAAAACATAGATCTAATCGGAGACGCATCAATAACTTTAAGATCCTCATCATTATTTTCATGGAAACTAGAAGAACACGCTTTTATAAAGCTTTCTTTTTTAGCACGCAATCTAGCGGTTCTTTCCTTGCACTCGTCAATGGAAATTGTCATTACTTTGAGAGACTAATTGATATCATGCTTAGGAGAAGAAGATCCAAGTTTAAGAGAATTAACATCAAGCGAGAGTCTATCAACGTTCCTAGCCAAATCATTAACTTTGAGCATTTTTTCTTCAAGCAAAGCATTAAAATTCTTTTGAGAAATCATAAATTCTTTCACACTATTCTCAAAATCAGAGGGCATCTTATTAAAATTACCATAAGAATTATTGTAGGAATTTCCATAATTATTAGAAGGATTACTAGGGAACGGTCTAGTATTAAAATTTCCTCTATAAGCATTATTTCCAAAACTATTCCTACCAACAAAATTCACATCCATAGATTCATTATTATTCTTAATCAAGGAAGACAAAGGCATATCATTGGGATCAAGAGGAGTATTTTTAGTAGCAAACATCTTCATAAGTTCATCCATCTTTCCACTCAAAACATTGATTTCTTCTATACACTACTGGAATCAGCTACTTTGCCATCTGCCTGATCTTTGCCGTCGGCTAGCGGATGACAAAGAAGCTCTTTGCCATCAGCTACCGAAAAGCCAACGGCAAAGAAACGGCGGACGACAAAGAAGCTCTTTGCCATGAGCCATTTCGTTGCCGTCCGCCAGCTGACGGCAAAGAGGGAGGTGGCCCCCACCCACCCCCCCGCATAAAAAAACTTTACACCCCCACCTCTTTGCTGTCTGCTAGCAGACGGCAAAGAGAGATAACGGCGGACGACAAAGAGTGGCGGACGATAAAGAGCCGAGTAACTAACGGACGCCACACGCCCCCCGCCCGTTACTCTCCTTCTCTTCCTCTCTCCTCCCTGACGGCCCGCCCTAGATCGACCGCCGCCCCCGCCCCTGCCGCCCGGCGCCGCCCCCGCCCCCGCCCCCCGCCGCCCGGCGACGCCCCCGCCCCGCCCCCCGCCGCTCGGCGCCGTCGCCGCCCCCCGCCGCTCGGCGCCGCCCTCCGCCGCTCGGCGCCGCCCCCGCCCCTCACCACCCCTCCGCCCCCACCCCACCCGCCGATGCCCCGTCGCCCCGCCACCCGCCGCCCGGCGCCGCCCCGCCGACCATCCCATTGCTCCGGTGAGGGAACTACTTTTTTTTTGTTTTTTCATTTTTTTGCTGTTTAATTGTTAGTGCTAGATTGTGTTAGTGTTAGTGTTAGAAAAGAATTAGAAGAAGTAGAAGAAGTAGAAATAGTAGAAAGATGAAAAAAGAAGAAGAAGAAAAGAAGTAGAAGAAGTAGAAGAAGAAGAAAAGAAACGAAAAGAAGTAAAAAAGTAGAAAAAAAGATGGAAGAAGAAGAAGAAGAAAGGAAAGAAGAAGAAGAAGAGAAAGAAAGAAGAAGAAGGATAGAAGGAAACACCCCGACCCCCTGACCCTCGACACCCGCGACCCCGACACCCCGACACCCTGACCCCTGACCCCGACACCCCGACCCCGACACCACACCCCGACCCCGACACGACACCCAGACACCCCGACACCCGACCCCCCGAGGCCGACAGGGTCTTATATTTCTGAATTGTTAGTTAGTTCGTATATTTTTCGATTTTGTTATGAAAAACATCATATATAATTGTGTTGATCGGGTTGATTTAAATGTGCAGTTGTTTCACCGCTGCGAGGTTTGCTGTTTGACGACCTCGTCGCGCGTTTGACGAGCTCTGCCCCTTCGTTCGTGGGTGAGCACAAATGACATGTCCTCCTCCCCCATTAATTATTTGCTCTGTTCTGGTGTTCGTGCCGATGAAACTTGATAGCTAGCTATATATGTGTCTTGAATCATCAGTATGCGTAACCAATATGTGTCTCCCGTTCGAAAGCGTCATAGTTATAAATATGCATGCATTTGCATATTTATAACCTTGATTCTTTCGAATTGTCCAACGCTATCCATGGACAACCTGAGTATGTGTAGATTGGGTTCGTTTTTCCATATGCTTTGCTCCGGATCCGACGCATAAATTTCATCAGTGCCTCCCCTGTTGTTCTCCGGGTACACATCCTCTCTGTTTATTGCAGAGACGTGTATCAGGAGAACAGCGGGGAGGTGCTGCCGAAATTTTGCGTCGGATCCGGAGCATAGCTTGGAAAAATGAACCCAATCTACACATACTCGGGTGAGATTAGGACCTATCATTACCTATTAGAGTGTAGGTTGCATGGACGTCAAAGTAGATCAACTGATGAATATATACATGGTGAATTATATATATAATTGTTGTGTGTCCAGTAGCTTTGAAAGTCAAGATGAGTGATCGTGCGTGGATGTATACCGGTCACACTGGTCAGAACAAATGGAGCGCTGAATGGTTCACAAAAACCAAGGGGTTTGTGCAAGCCGCATTTGCAAATGGCCAGAGGAAAACTTGGTGTCCCTGTTTCCGATGCGGCAATTTGGAAAAGAGGACAGAGGCTGAAATGGGTAAACACCTGCAGAAGAATGGTTTTACGCCCTATTATACGGTGTGGACATTTCATGGTGAGTCTGCCCAACGTGACCGAGCTGAGGTGGATCATCGTCGCACCGACGAGCATGGTACCGGGATGGAAAACATGGTGCAATACTATGATGATGCTCGGGATTCGGACGAGGAGATGGAGGAATCTGCAAAGGCCTTCAATGAAATGTTGGAGTCTTCAAAACGTCCGCTCCACGAGCACACTGAGCTTTGTCAGTTGGATGCCATCTCACAAGTAATGGCTTTGAAGGCTCAGTTCAACTTGGGCAGAGAATGCTATGACGCAATTATGACAGTATTTGGACGCTTTCTACCCAAAGGCCATGTAATGCCTGCAAACCTGTACTAGTCAGACAAAATCCTCCGTGCACTGAAGATGCCCTATGAGAAGATACATGCCTGTGAGAAAGGATGTGCCTTATTTAGGCTTGACTATGCGGACTTAAACTATTGTCCCATTTGCAAGTGTTCTAGGTATATTGTGGTAGACAACGGTATGGGTGAGAAGACACAGACCAAAATCCCTGTTAGTGTTCTTCGGTATATGCCAATCGTACCAAGACTTCAACGTCTTTTCATGGTCGAAGAGGATTATGAACCTCACATTAACCCAGACACATATGAAGGAGAATTCTTCCAAGAGACACGTCTTTCCAAAAAGCGTTTCCAGAACCGGTATACTTCACCCCAAAACATTGAAGTAGACAGCGACAGTGAATCCCACATCACCCCAGAGGAGGAACAAGAAGAGCCGGAACAAGAAGAGGTTACTGCTGCGGACGACCTCTCAATGCTTGACCGATTACGTAAAGGTGGCCTTCCACATGTTGATGCCACTGAACCCTATGAGCCCGTCATTGATTATAGTGATGATGATGATTATGCATTTATTGATGATACTGATCGAGATTATTAGTAGTGTCAGGTATTCAATTTTTTTATGTTGTACTTGATGATGATACACTTAAGTGATATACATATTATTATTCATGTCGGTATTTTTTTTATGTTATACTAATTTCGTTTACTCTTTGTCATGGCATGTGTTGAAAGATGGAAGGGGAGCCGACTGAGGCCAAGGACAAAGGTGCCCAAATTGAAGGTGTGCCACACCATCAAGGTAGCTCCAGCTTATATCAGTTCGGGCGGAATTGGGTAATGTGGTTTGCTTCATGATTAATGCAATTCACTCATCATGCTAGCTTTAACCCTTTAATTACTGATTTACTTTGTTTCTCTCTTTCAGGCATGCTACAATAAGACGGATAAGGTGCCAGAGGGGTACGACCTGTATGCATTGGCCCACACTGCCTCTTACAAGCAAGTCAAGGGGAAGACGAGGAAAGGGGAGGAGTTTAACCCGAGATAGATCCCCTACAATCCAGAGCAGGTGATGATATCTAGTGGCGGGAGGTCCCGCGGCTCCATAGCCATTGATCCAGAGATTGCTCCTGAGACCACGGTGAGTTTAATTTGAATGGACGTTATTTGCTAGTCTTAACATTTGAGTGTCATCATGCTAACGAAACATTGGAAATGATCTTTGGTGCAGCGTTACTCCACACAAGCATCACACGATCCTTCTCCAGCTACTGGCATGAGCCAGCCCGCTCCCACGCCTCCATGATCAAGGTAAGTTTCTCTAGTTTTTTTGCTTAACAAACGCATAAAGACCTAGACTTAGCTTTATTTCATCCAATATGCTTACCTTAATGACCTAGAGTTAGCTTCTTTTTCTGCAAAATGACTTAATAAGCTTACTGACCTCCAAAACCAGCCATTTTACCTAAGTTAGCTCTAAAACGATCTATACTTAGCTTTGTTTCCTCCAAAATGACCTAAGTTAGTTATAATATGCTTAGTTAACTAGGTTTGCTAAATAATGACATGTACTTACCTTACTTATGTAAAAAACGGCATAATTAGCTTAGTTAGCTCATAAACGATCCATTTTACCTACATTAGCTCTAATATGATGCATTTTACCTAAGTTAGCTCATAAACGATCCATTTCACCTAAGTTACCTCACAAACGATGGCGTGCTTCTTCTTCTAGTCACCTTTTCCTAACTTTCTTATTTGCCATTTTGCATATTTCATTCACTTCTCGGAAGCTAGCTTGCTATGATGGAGTGCTTGTTTTTTATTTCATTCTCTTCTAGTATTCTTCTAGCTTGCTACGATGGAACTTGCTATCTTGATGAAACTTTGCATTGTAATATGTATGTGCAACTTCCTAATGGTTGCAACTTATGTGTATGTGCAACTTGCTATGTATGAGTGGATGGAACTATATATGTATGTACGATGAAACTTATGTGCTGTTAAATAGCCCTGTGAAATATATCTATATATGTCATATATATTTGCTGTGAAAATTGTTGGATTTAAAAAAACAGGGAAAAAAGCCATTATGCAGGCTCTTTGCCGTCTGCCACCGATGGCAAAGGGCTCTTTGCCATCAGCAGCAGACGGCAAAGAGGCCACATGGTAGGCAACAGTGCTTCCTGGGAGGCTGACCTATTTGGTCAGTTTGCCTATAGTGGCTGACGGCAAAGAGAAAAAAAAGTTTGCCGTCAGCGGCCGACGGCAAAGGCTTGCCGTTAACCACCTAATGGAGTAACATCGCATTTATTGCCATCAGCATTCTTTGTCGTCGGCAGCTGATGGCAAAGGTCCCTTTGTCGTCAGTCGCCAGAAGCGGACGGCAATGTAGCTCTTTGCCGTCCCGTACTTTGCCATCCACTTTTGCCGTCCGCGGTGGACGCCAAAGACCTTTGCCGTCCGCCATCCATGCCTTTGCCATCCGCCGTGGCTGATGGCAAAGTAGCTGATTCCTGTAGTGATAGCATGCACTTTTTTACTAGAAGATCTTTCGGTGTGCCATTGAGAATAATTAGCCATAATATTATGATGGAATTTTGTAGGGCAAAGACGTGCCTCCCGTGGCCGAATCTAAGAGATTTCTAGAAGCAAAGTTCAAACCGGCATAAAATTTTTGTATGATTATCCATAAATTCAAACCATGAGTAGGGCAATTGCGAAGCATCAATTTCATTCTTTCCCAAGATTGGGAAACTTGCTCATGATCAAGTTGTTTAAAATTCATAATATCGTTCCTAAGAGTGATGATCTTAGCGGGAGGGAAATACTTAGAGATAAAAGCATCTTTGCACTTGTTCCAAGAATCAATACTATTTTTGGGCAAAGACGAAAACTAAATTTTAGCACGATCTCTAAGTGAAAACGGAAATAACTTCAATTTGACAATATTGTTATCCATATCTTACTTCTTTTTCATATCACTCAAATCAACAAAATTGTTTAGATGAGTAGCAGCATCTTCACTAGGAAAGCCAGCGAATTGATCTTTCATAACAAGATTCAGCAAAGCGGTATTGATTTCACAAGACTCGACATCATTAATAGGAGCAATCGGAGTACTAAGGAAATCATCAATATTGGTATTCGAGAAGTCACACAACTTGGTATTATCTTGTGCCATGGCAACAAGTAATCCAACACACAAGCAAACAGAAAAACGGCAAGCGAAAAGAGAGAGGAGGAGATTGGGAAAGAGAGGGCAAATAAAACGGCAAGGGTGAAGTGGGGGAGAGGAAAATGAGAGGCAAATGGCAAATAATGTAAATGCGAGGGAGATGGGTTTGTGATGGGTACTTGGTATGTCTTGACTTGAGCGAAGACCTCCCCAGCAACGGCGCCAAAAATCCTTCTTGCTACGTCTTGAGCTTGCGTTGGTTTTCCTCGAAGAGGAGAGGGTGATGCAGCAAAGTGTAGCGTAAGTATTTCCCTCAGTTTTGAGAACCAAGGTATCAGTCCAGTAGGAGGCTCCTCAAAAGTCCCACGCACCTATACAAACAAACTGAGAACTCACAACCAACGCAATAAAGGGGTTGTCAATCCCTTCACGGCCACTTGCGAAAGTGAGATCTAATAAAGATAGTAAGATAAGATAAATATATTTTTGGTATTTTGTAAGATAGGTGCAAAAGTAAAGATGCAAATATAAGTAGATTGAAAGCAAATATGATAAGAGATAGACCCGGGGGCCATAGGTTTCACTAGAGGCTTCTCTCGAGATAGCATAAGTATTACGGTGGGTGAACAAATTACTGTTGAGCAATTGATAGAAAAGCGCATAGTTACGAGATTATCTCGGCATGATCATGTATATAGGCATCACGTCCATAACAAGTAGACCGACTCCTGCCTGCATCTACTACTATTACTGCACACATCGACCGCTATCCGGCATGCATCTAGAGTATTAAGTTCATAAGAACAGAGTAACGCATTAAGCAAGAAGACATGATGTAGAGGGATAAACTCATGCAATATGATATAAACCCCATCTTGTTATCCTCGATGGCAACAATACAATACGTGTCTTGCAACCCTTTCTGTCACTGGGTAAGAACACCGCAAGATTGAACCCAAAGCTAAGCACTTCTCCCATGGCAAGAAGAACCAATCTAGTGGGCCAAACCAAACTGATAATTTGTAGAGACTTGCAAAGATAACTCAATCATACATAAAAGAATTCAGAGAAGATTCAAATATTATTCATAGATAAACTTGATCATAAACCCACAATTCATCGGATCTCGACAAACACACCGCAAAAAGAGATTACATCGAATAGATCTCCACAAGAGAAGGGGAGATCATTGTATTGAGATCCAAAAAGAGAGAAGAAGCCATCTTGCTAATAACTATGGACCCGTAGGTCTGTGGTAAACTACTCACAACTCTTCAGAGGGGCAAGGATGTTGATGTAGAAGCCCTCCATGGTCGATTCCCCCTCCGACAGAGTGCCGGCGAAGGCTCCAAGATGAGATCTCGCAGATACAGAAGGTTACGGTGGTGGAAATTGTGTTTTGTGGTGCTCCTGGATGTTTTTGGGGTACGTAGGTATATATAGGAGGAAGAAGTACGTCAGTGGCCGCCCGAGGGGCCCACGAGACAGGGGGCGTGCCCTATAGGGGGGGGGGGGCGGCCCCCTATCTCATGGAGCCCTCGGGAGCTTCTTGACTTGCACTCCAAGCTCTCCGGATCAGATTTGTTCCAAAAATCACGCTCCCGAAGGTTTCATTCCGTTTGGACTCTGTTTGATATTCCTTTTCTTCAAAATACTGAAATAGGCAAAACAACAGCAATATGGGCTGGGCCTCCGGTTAGTAGGTTAGCCCAAAAATGATATAAATGTGTAAAATAAAGCCCATAAACATCCAAAAGGGGTAATATAATAGCATGGAACAATAAAAAATTATAGATACGTTAGAGACGTATTAGTCATCACCCTTCTTATTAAAAAGCACCCGCTGGAGAGCATACTGTCATTTGCATTCATTACTATTGGTTTATATTGGGTATGACTTGACTGGATCTCTTTTACCATGAATTACAATGTCTAGTCAGTCCTTGATCTTTAAAGGTGCTCTGCATTTATGTTTTGCGGTCTCAGAAAGGGCTAGAGAGATACCATTTTGTTATATCATGTTATGATTGTTTTGAGAAAGTGTTGTCATCTGAGTTTTATTATTATGGCTCGCTAGCTGACTATGCTATTGATATGAGTAATTGTCAGACCGAAGTGTTATTGTGAGTATGGTTAGTTCATAATATTTGTTGAAACCTAAATGCTGGCTTTGCGTGTTTACAACAACAAGAGCAAACAGAGTTTGTAAAAGTTTTTCTTTATCACTTTCAGTTTATCAACTGAATTGCTTGAGGACAAGCAAAGGATTAAGCTTGGGGGAGTTGATACGTCTCCAACGTATCTACTTTTCCAAACACTTTTGCCCTTGTTTTGGACTCTAACTTGCATGATTTGAATGAAACTAACCCAGACTGACGCTGTTTTCAGCAGAACTGCCATGATGTTGTTTTTTGTGTAGAAAACAAAAGTTCTCGGAATGTCCTGAAAATCCACGGAGGCACTTTTTGGAAAATATAAAAAATACTAGAGAAAGAATCAAGACCAGGGGGCCCACATCCTATCCACGAGGGTGGGGGGCGCGCCCACTCCCCTAGGCGCGCCCCCCTGTCTCGTGGGCCCCTAGAGACTCCGCCGACCTCAACTCCAACTCCATATATTCCGTATCGCGGAGAAAAAATCAGAGAGAAAGTTTCATCGCGTTTTACAATACGGAGCCACCGCCAAGCCCTAATCTCTCTCGAGAGGGCTGATCTGGAGTCCGTTTGGGGCTCCGGAGAGGGGGATTCGTCACCATCGTCATCATCAACCATCCTCCATCACCAATTTCATGATGCTCACCACCGTGCGTGAGTAATTCCATCATAGGCTTGTTAGACGGTGATGGGCTGGATGAGATTTACCATGTAATCAAGTTAGTTTTGTTAGGGTTTGATCCCTAGTATCCACTGTGTTCTGAGATTTATGTTGCTATGACTTCGCTATGCTTAATGCTTGTCACTAGGGCCCGAGTGCCATGATTTCAGATCTGAACCTATTATGTTTTCATGAATATATGTGTGTTCCTGATCCTATCTTGCAAGTCTATAGTCACATATTATGTGTTATGATCCAACAACCCCGAAGTAACAATAATCGAGATACTTCTCGGTGTTGACCGTAGTTTGAGGCGTTCATGTATTCACTATGTGCTAATGTGAAAGTGCGTTATATCGACTAGAGGGGGGCTGAATAGGCGATTTTTATGAATTCTTCACTGAGGAATTTGCTGGTGAGGAAATTCCTAAATGAAGAACTACTTGTACCAGAATAAGTACTCAGAAAGGAACATAAGAGAACACAAGCACAGTCATCATGATGAAATGAAGACAAGCACAGAGTACAGAAAGCTTAAACACAGGATAACACAAGATGAAGACAGACAGACTGAAGAAATTGAACTGAGGAAATTGAGAAAGTCTTCAGTCAGAAGTCTTCAAACAGATATGAACAGGCACACAACAACATGCATGAGGAAATGAAAGCGTTGAGGAGATAGAACTAGTTAGCTCGGTGAAGAGAATGATTTGGTAGACCAGTTCCAGCTGTTGTCTCAGTTGTACATCTGGTTGGAGCGGCTGAGTATTTAAACTTGAGGACACACAGTCCTGGACACACAGTCCTCACCGTATTCTCCTTGAGCTAAGGTCACACAGACCTCGCCCAATCACTCATGGTAAGTCTTCATGTGACTTCCGAACCTTCACAAACTTGGTCACTTAGCGATCCACAATTCCTCTTGGATGCTCTAGACCTTGACGCCTAACCGTCTGGAAGAATCACGGTCTTCAAAGGAAACAGGCGTCGGATCCACGCAGGATCAATCTCTTCAGTGATGCTCAATCACTTGGGGTTTTGTAGGTTTGGGTTTGGGATTTCCTCACTTGATGATTTTCGCTCAAAGTCCTCGGAGGATGGGTTGCTCTCAAATGACAAGTGTCAGTTTCTCTCGGAGCAGTCAACCAGCTAGTGGTTGAAGGGGCGGCTATTTATAGCCTAGGGAGCAGCCCGACATGATAAGACATAAATGCCCTTGTATGATATGACCGTTAGGTGGATAGATATTTTGGAACAGCTGGCGCGTAGCACAGCAATGGTCGGAATATTTGACTCTCAAATACCCCAGGGCTATCTTGTTCCTCACTATATAGGTAATTCACACTGGTGAATTCCTAACTCTTCAGTCAGAACAAATTCCTCAGAGATCAGAAGAACTTCGTCTCCGTCACTGAAGAATATGACTGAACTGTATGAGATTTCCAATGGCTTCACTCGAATGGATTGGTAGGTGTAGGATTTTGAGTTGAGCATCACATGGAAAATTTTCCTTAGTATTTCCTCAACCCCCTTTAACAGTACGGTGTTTCCTATGACTCAAGAAAGAGAAAATGAAACTATAAAAACAAGAGTCTTCACGCTTCATGTTCCTCGAATGAATACCAAGTCTTCAAGGTCACACCAATTTCTTCACTTTCAAAGTCTTTAGTAAGTCTTCAGAAAGTCTTCAGAAATCCAAAGTCTTCAGATGAAGAATTTCATTTTTAGGGGTCGACATTCTCTGTAAATATCAAACTCCTCATAGACTTATATACTTGTGTACACTCACAAACGTATCAGTCCCTTAACCAATAAGTCTTCAATACACCAAAATCACTAAGGGGCACTAGATGCACTTACAATCTGCCCCTTTTTGGTGATTGATGACAATATAGGTTAAGTTTTCAAATTTCTCCCCCTTTGTCATCGAATGACCAAAAGGGTTGAAACTGAGGACTAACATCCCTGAAGAATATCATGATGATGGAGGAGCGCCAGTGTTGTCAGGGTCTTGAGTTGTTGTAAGGCCTGCTGCAGTGTTGTCCAAGTCTTCATGCTCGTCCATGTCGCGCGATGAAGAATATGAGCTGGCCACCAAGGGAGGAACCTTGACCTTCTTGTATCTCTTCGGAGGAGGAGCAGACCAGTGAAAGTCTTCCTTGAAGCCCATTTGCTTCAGATCTTCTTCACAATATAGATGTGACAAAATAGCCCAGGTGCGATCAAACACTTCATGGAGGTAGTAGTGGTTTTTCTTCACTCCATTATGTGTGGAAGTCATGTTGTGAAGAATAGAATCAAACTGACGCTTAACCCATTTGTGGTTGCGATCCACCTTCTGGTGAAGACTTATCAGCAGTTCACGGTCAGTCATCACACGAGGATCAGTAGCTTGAGGACTTGACTTTGGAGCATTGGCAGCAGAATCATGTGTGGCAGAGTCATCATTGGTGGAGTAGGATGCAGCTTTGCGAAACTGACCATCCAATGGACGAGTGCCTTCATCGATCACAGCTGGTGACTTGCCCTTTTCATCAGATGAGGAAATTGTCCGCTTGAGGACTTCAATAGGGGGCAAGTAGCTGAGGTGATTCTGGAAATCTGCCTTGTAGTTGAGTGAAGACCTTGTTCTGAGGAATCTCATGATCCACGACGCGTAAGGCTTCAGCTCAAATAGTGAAAGTGCAACATTCGCCAGAGTCCTCATGAAGAAATCGTGATAATTTATGGGGATGCCATGCACGATATTGAAAAGCATATTCTTCATCATCCCGATAATTTCTTCATCGGATGAGTCATGGCCTTTGATGGGACTCATGGTCTTCGTTAGAATGCGATAGATGGTTCTGGGCACATAGAGCAATTCCTTCACGAGGAATTTGGTCCTTGGAGCTTGTCCTGGCTTCAGCGGCTTCATGAGCACTTGCATATAGTGGTCAGTAAGTTCAGGTTCATCATACAGACAGCGAGCGCCGTCAGGTGGAGGACTGATAGGTAAGGCACAAAGCAATTCAGAGTCTGGTGCCTTGTAATGATTATTTTCCGTCATCCAGTCGAACACCCACGAGTTGACGTCAGCAACATCACCTGTGATATGCAAAGTCGTGTAGAATTGAAGATTAAGCTCTTCATTCCAATCAACTATGTCTGAGCAGAAATTGAGCAAGCCAGCGTCATGAATCATGTTGAGGACTTGAGAGAAGCAAGGCATGGATTCCATGTACACATGAGGAATATGCTCATGATCGAAGACTTTGTCCTTGTTGTAAAGCACTGAGAAATAGAAGTTGGCCTGGCTGGCAGTCCAGAAACGTTTCCTTCTAAGACGAGCATTGTCATAGGGGTTGAAATCCGTGAAGAATACGTGCTCGCCAAAGAAATCATCAGGCTTGAATTTTTGATTCTTAGAGAAGGGATCCTTTGGCTTGGGCTGAGGAGTATCAGTCAATTGCATTACTACCTTAGGGATCACAATCTCAGGTTCCTCAGGCTGAGGAATTTCAGGCTCTTCAGCAGCTTCAGCCTGGGTTGTCAATTCTTCATTGACAATTTCTTCAGCACTAGTGGCTGGAATTTCTTCATGAACACTTGGGGTTGCATGAGGTTCATCAGATCCCATTTGCACTTCAGTGGCGGCAAGGGACTAAGGAATAGCTTGAAGGGGAGTGAACATTGGAGAGTTGGGATGTTGGCTTTCCCAAAATTCAGCATTGAGCACAGGTGTGGTACAGCCAATGTCCACATCCTCCTCTTCAATTTCTTCAACACCTGCCTCTTCAGCAGTAAACTGAGGCAAAGGTGAGGAAATGACTGGGGTTGAAGGGATCTCATCCACTTCAATTTCTTCGTCCAACTGCTCTGTCGAAGTAGCAGAAGGAGTTTCTTCATCTGATTCATCAGGAATCACATATTCTTCACCAAAAGGAACAAGGTCCTTTGATGGCATTGAAGAGACGGGAATGACATCAATTGGATTGTCAATTGAACTGATTAGAGTCTTCATCTTCTTCGGAGATGAAGAATTTGAAGAGGTCGATGCCTTCCTCTTTTTCATCGCTGCATGTTCTGCAGCCTTGGTCTTCTTCACATCTAATGCAGATGGAAGGATCAGAGTTGGTGTAGGCACAGGAGGTGCATTTTCTTCGGGCGCAACTGTTGTAGTTGCCCTGACTTGTTCACTTTCTTCAGGCGCACCACTAGTGGGTGCCCTGGCAATATCTTCAGCGGCTGGAATGGAGTCATCAGCCCTGGTACTCTCATTTTCTTCAGCAGCCATACTGACATCAGTGGTGCTGGCATGTTCTTCAGTGGGCTGAGCAGATTCTTCAGCATGAGGAATTTCAACATGCACCGGTGCAGAGGCAGTTGAAGAGAAAGTCATCATCAAATTGACGAACCGAACCTTTGCTCCCTTCCAATCAACATGATACCGATTGAAATGATCACTCAGTTGCTTGATTTTAGCTTGTACAGCAATGAGTTGTTCAGGGGTAAGAGTGAGGACATTGTCCTTAAGGTAGCGCTGTTTCTTGTATTGTGCTTTCTTCAGCCTTCATCCTTCTTCATATTTCCACTTTTCTTCCTCAATGAAGTGAGTGAGAACATGACTTTGACAAGGAGTGAGGTTTATCTCTGGCAAAGGTGTAGCGGGGTCCTTGTGCCATAAGTCAATGAAATCGAGGATCAGCTTGGGATCCAGAAGTAGTGGCACAATGCCTATCTCTGATGATTTCAGCGAGTTCTTCATCATCAGCCTCATCATCATTAGAGGGCACTTGGAAGGTGACCTGCTTCTTGTGAGGACTTGGTCGAAGGCCTCGTCCAGCAGTGGCCTTTTTCTTCAGTAGTGAGGGACCAGCTGAGGAAGGTCGAGCAGCTGAGGAGCTTGCAGATGCTCCTGAGGCAATAGAGAAGCCTTGAGTCATTTGGCACGTGGCAAGGTGCACAGGTGCCGAAGATTTTGTCGGAGCAGCTGAAGACTTTGTCAGAGGAGGAGGAGCAGACTGAGGAATTGGCCGTGAGGGCTTTGAAGATGCTGGCCGTGAGGGCATTGCTGAGGACCTTGGCCATGAGGGCATTGAAGAAGAAGCACTGGACTTGTGGGCAGGCTTCTTTGGCATAGCCTTCCTGGGCTTACTACCAGAGGCCTCATCAGCGTTAGCAGCAGGAGCAGAATCTTCATTGAATTTCCTCACTGCTTGAGGGAGTCCCGGATAGCCGGACTATAATCGTCAGCCGGACTCCAAGACTATGAAGATACAAGATTGAAGACTTCGTCCCGTGTCCAGATGGGACTTTCCTTGGCGTGGAAGGCAAGCTTGGCGATACGGATATGTAGATCTCCTACCATTGTAACCGACTCTGTGTAACCCTAGCCCTCTCCGGTGTCTATATAAAGAGGAGGGCTTTAGTCCGTAGGACGAACAACCATTACAACAATCATACCATAGGCTAGCTTCTAGGGTTTAGCCTCCTTGATCTCGTGGTAGATCCACTCTTGTAATACACATCTTCAATATTAATCAAGCAGGACATAGGGTTTTACCTCTATCAAGAGGGCCCGAACCTGGGTAAAACATCGTGTCCCTCGTCTCCTGTTACCATCTGCCAAGACGCACAGTTCGGGACCCCCTACCCGAGATCCGCCGGTTTTGACACCGACATTGGTGCTTTCATTGAGAGCTCCTCTGTGTCGTCACTTATAGGCTTGATGGCTTCTTCAATCAACAACCACGCCGTCCAGGGTGAGACTTTTCTCCCCGGACAGATTTTCGTGTTTGGCGGCTTCGCACTGCGGGCCAATTCACTTGGCCATCTGGAGCAGATCGAAAGCTACGCCCCTGGCCATCAGGTCAGGTTCGGAAGCCTAAACTTCACGGCCAACATCCGCGGGGACTTGATCTTCAATGGAGTCGAGCCACAGCCGAGCGTGCCACACTGTCACGATGGGCATGATCTAGCTCTGCCGTTGGACAGTACCCTGGAGGCCGCACACAAGTCCGCTCTGACCCATAGTTCGGAGCCGACTGCACAGATCGAGGACAGGTGGCTGGACACCGCCTCGGGAGCTGCAACTTTCACGGCGATGGAGCCGAATACTGACCTTGTCCCTTATGAAGCTCGTGACTCCGAGGCGCCGGACTCCTTACCGGACTCCGAACCTCCTGCGCCCCTGGCAATCGAATCCCATTGGGCGCCGATCATGGAGTTCGCCGCCGCGGACATCTTTCAGCAGTCACCCTTTGGCGACATCCTAAATTCGCTAAAACATCTCTCGTTATCAGGAGAACCCTGGCCGGACTGCGGTCAGGATGGCTGGGATGGAGACGATAAAGAAATTCAAAGCCCACCCACCACCCACTTTGAAGCCACTGTTGACGATTTAACCGACCTGCTAGACTACGACTCCGAAGACATCGACGGTATGGACGACGATGCCGGAGACGATCAAGAACCAGCGCCTACAGGGCACTGGAAGACCACCTCGTCATAAGACATATACATGGTGGACACCCCAAAGGATGGGGACGGCGAAGAAGCAGCGGAGGCGGATTCTTCTAAGAAACAGCCCAAGCGCCGACGTCAGCGACGCCGCTCTAAATCCCGCCACAGTAAGAATGGAGAGTCCGGCACCGGAGATAACAACACCCCAGAGAGTGCCGAAGACAACCCCCTCCAGCAAGATTTAGCACAGGAGGACGGAGTAGCCAGCCCTCAGGAGAGAGCGGCAGACGAGGAGGACGAAAATTACATGCCTCCCTCCGAAGACGAGGCAAGCCTCAATGACGACGAATTCGTCGTGCCCGAGGACCCGTCGAACAAGAGCGTTTTAAACGCAGGCTAATGGCCACGGCGAACAGCCTAAAGAAAAAGCAGCAACAGCTTCAAGCTGATCAAGACCTGCTGGCCGACAGATGGACCGAGGTCCTCGCAGCCGAAGAGTATGAACTCGAATGCCCCTCCAAAAGCTACCCAAAACGCAAGTTCCTCCCCCGACTAGAGGAGGAAGCGTACAAACCTTCATCACCAGCGCACAATACGGCAGACCGACCACCCCGTGGTCGCGACAGAGAGGCATCTAGGCCCTCCATCAGAACCGTACCCCGGCACCGCTCGAAAAGTACGAAGCCACGGGGGAATGCGCCGGACTTGCGGGATATATTGGAGGACAAGGCAAGAAAATCCTGATCTATCTATGGATCACGTGGGCGCCCCACGACCCACGACGACTACCGTCGCGCCGGATACAGCAACTCCGGCCGGGCCAAACACAGCAGACAACGCTCTCTTGAGCTACGTCGTGATCTTGCTCAATATAGAGGCGCCGCACACCCACTACGCTTCACAGACGAAGTAATGGATCATCAAATCCCTGAAGGGTTTAAACCCGTGAACATTGAATCTTATGATGGCACAACAGACCCCGCGGTTTGGATCGAAGATTATCTCCTTCACATCCATATGGCTCGCGGCGACGATCTCCACGCCATCAAGTACCTCCCACTCAAGCTTAAAGGACCAGCTCGGCATTGGCTTAATAGCTTGCCAGCAGAGTCAATTGGGTGTTGGGAGGACCTGGAAGCCGCATTCCTCGACAACTTCCAAGGCACATATGTGCGACCACCAGACGCTGATGACCTAAGCCACATAATTCAGCAGCCAAATGAATCGGCCAGACAATTCTGGACACGGTTCTTAACAAAGAAAAATCAAATCGTCGACTGTCCGGATGCAGAGGCCCTTGCAGCCTTCAAACATAACATCCGCGACGAGTGGCTGGCCCGGCACCTAGGACAGGAAAAGCCGAAATCCATGGCAGCCCTCACATCACTCATGACCCGCTTCTGTGCGGGAGAGGACAGCTAGCTAGCTCGCAGCAACAATCTCAGCAAAAATGCTGGCAGTCCGGATACTAAGGACCACAATGGCAGGTCGCGTCGAAACAAAAATAAACGCCGCATTAACGGCGATAATAATGAAGATACGACAGTTAACGCCGGATTCAGAGGCTCTAAACCCGGTTAGCGGAAGAAGCCATTCAAAAGAACCACTCCGGGTCCGTCCAATTTGGACCGAATACTCGACCGCTCTTGCTAGATACATGGCACCCCTGAAAAGCCAGCTAACCACACCAACAGAGATTGCTGGGTATTCAAGCAGGCAGGCAAGTTAATTGCCGAAAACAATGACAAGGGGCTGCATAGCGACGACGAGGAGGAGACCCGGCCGCCGAACAATAGAGGACAGAAGGATTTCCCCCCACAAGTGCGGACGGTAAATATGATATACGCAACCCACATACCCAAGAGGGAGCGGAAGCGTGCACTTCGGGACATATATGCGATGGAGCCAGTCGCCCCGAAGTTCAATCCATGGTCCTCTTGCCCGATCACTTTTGATCGAAGGGACCACCCCACCAGTATCCGCCATGGCGGATTCGCCGCATTGGTCTTAGACCCAATCGTCGATGGATTTCACCTCACTAGAGTCCTCATGGACGGCGGCAGCAGCCTGAACCTGCTTTATCAGGATCCAGTGCGCAAGATGGGCATAGACCCCTCAAGGATTAAACCTACAAAGACAACCTTCAAAGGCGTCATACCAGGTGTCGAGGCCAATTGTACAGGCTCGGTCACACTGGAAGTGGTCTTTGGATTCCCGGATAATTTCCGAAGCGAGGAGTTAATCTTCGACATAGTCCCGTTCTGCAGCGGCTATCACGCCCTGCTCGGACGAACCGCGTTTGCAAAGTTCAACACGGTGCCGCATTATGCATACCTCAAGCTCAAGATGCCAGGCCCTCGTGGAGTCATCACGGTCAACGGAAACACTGAACGCTCCCTCCGAACGGAGGCACACACAGCGGCTCTCGTGGCAGAAGTTCAGAACAGCCTCTTAAGGCAACTTTCGTGTCCGACCGTTAAAAAACCGGACGGGATTAAACGCGCCTGGAGTAACATATACCAAGACCACCTGGCGCGTTCCGAGCACGCGTAGCAATGCGGCCCCAACCCCAGCTGAGGGAGTCCTGGACTAGGGGGTGTCCGGATAGCCGGACCACCATCATCGGCCGAACTATCATCGGCCGGACTATCATCATCGGTCGGACTCCAAGACTATGAAGATACAAGATTAAAGACTTCATACCGTGTCCGGAGGGGACTTTCCTTGGCGTGGAAGGCAAGCTTGGCGATACGGATATGTAGATCTCCTACCATTGTAACCGACTCTATGCAACCCTAGCCCTCTCCGGTGTCTATATAAACCGGATGGCTTTAGTCCATAGGACATAACAACAACCATTACAACAATCATGCCATAGGCTAGCTTCTAGGGTTTAGCCTCCTTGATCTCGTGGTAGATCCACTCTTGTAATACCCACAATATCAATATCAATCAAGCAGGACGTAGGGTTTTACCTCCATCAAGAGGGCCCGAACCTGGGTAAAACATCGTGTCCCTTGTCTCCTGTTACCATCCGCCTAGACGCACAGTTCGGGACCCCCTACCCGAGATCCGCCGGTTTTGACAACGACATTGGTGCTTTCATTGAGAGTTCCTCTGTGTCGTCACCGCTAGGCTTGATGGCCTCTTCAATCAACGACGACGCAGTCCTGGGCGAGACTTTTCTCCTCGGACAGATCTTCGTATTCGGCGGCTTCGCATTGCGGGCCAATTCACTTGGCCATCTGGAGCAGATCGAAAGCTACGCCCCTGGCCGTCAGGTCAGGTTTGGAACCCTAAACTTCACGGCCGTTATCCGCGGAGACTTGATCTTCGATAGATCCGAGCCACAGCCGAGCGTGCCGCACTGTCACGATGGGCACGACCTAACTCTGCCGCCGGACAGTACCTTGGAGGCCGCACACGAATCCGCTCCAACCCATAGTCCGGAGCCGATCACGCAGATCGAGGACAGGTGGCTGGACACCGCCTCGGGAGCTGCAACTTCCACGGCGATGGAGCCGAACACTAACCTCGTCCCTTATAAAGCTCGTGACTCCGAGGTGCCGGACTCCCTGCCGGACTCCGAACCTCCTGCGCCCCTGCCAATCAAATCTGATTGGGCACCGACCATGGAGTTCACCGCCGCGGACATCTTTCAGCACTCACCCTTTGGCGACATCTTAAAATCGCTAAAGCGTCTCTCGCTATCCGAAGAGCCCTGGCCAGACTACGGCCAGGATGGTTGGGATGCGCACGACGAAGAAATTCAAAGCCCACCCACCGCCCACTTTATAGCAACTGTCGACGATCTAACCGACACGCTAAACAACGACTCCGAAGAAATCAACGGTATGGACGACGATGCCGGAGACGATCAAGAAGCATCGTTCACTGAGCACTGGGAGGCCACCCCGTCACATGACATATATATGGTGGACACCCTAAAAGGAAGCAATAACAAGGAACAACGGGGCGCGGCAAAGGATAATCCTGCCGATAAACAACCAAAACGGCAACGCAGACGCCGCCCTAAGTCCCGCCTCGACAAAAACATCATTCCTAATGACCCAACAATAGAGCAGGGCAAGCCAGTGGACGACGATCATGCAACCAAGCAACCGTCCGAACAGGACGAATTGGACAATCAAGACGTGCCCGGTGAAACCAACAGTCCGGACAACCTCACGCCAGACACACCATCGGAGCATATGAACCTCCACAAAAAACTCGTCGCCACTGCAAGAGGTCTGAAGAAGGAAAAGCGGAAGCTCAAAACAGCAGAAGACATACTCAGAAAGAGGTGGAGCAAAGTACTCAAGACCGCAGACAAATATGGCAATGGGCACCAAACAAAGAGCTACCTGAAGCGCAAGCTGCTGCCAGAATTTGACGAGGAAGCCATAGAGCCCTCATAGTCAAAAAACAAAGAGGCCGCCTGGCTGGATAGATGGCCAGATGACAGGCCAAAAAGGACAAGCGGCGCCGCACACAATCCGATTCACGATCCTGGGAAAATAGACGACCCAGTCAGGTCCATTTACGGGCCAAAAAAGAGGGCCCCAGGAAGCAACACAACATGGCAAGTGTTCGAAGACAGCGGCACACCCAAATACAGGGGCGAAGCACACCCGCTATGTTTCACCGATGAGGTGCTGGATCATGAATTTCCAGCAGGGTTCAAACCCATAAACATAGAGGCATACGACGGAACAACAGACCCCGGAGTCTGGATAGAAGATTACATACTACACATACACATGGCTAGAGGAGATGATCTCCACGCCATAAAATATCTACCCCTCAAGCTCAAAGGGCCAGCTCGGCATTGGCTCAAAAGCCTCCCAGAAAACACTGTTGGAAGTTGGGAAGAGCTTGAGGATGCGTTTAGTGCAAATTTTCAAGGGACTTACGTCCGCCCTCCGGATGCAGACGATCTAAGTCACATAACTCAACAGCCCGGAGAGTCAACACACAAATTCTAGAATAGGTTCCTTACCAAAAAGAACCAAATAGTCGACTGTCCGGACGCGGAAGCCTTAGCAGCTTTTAAACACAACGTCCGAGACGAATGGCTCGCCAGACATCTCGGCCAAGAGAAGCCAAGAACAATGGCCGCGCTAATAAGCCTCATGACGCGCTTTTGCGCAGGGGAAGACAGCTGGCTAGCAAGATGCAGCACCAGCGACCCGAGTACATCCGAGATCAGAGATGGAAACGGAAAATCACGGCGCAGAAAAGATCAGCGCCAGAATAAAGAAAAAAGCCCAAAGAGTGCGACGGTCAACGCCGGATTCAAAAGCTCGTGGCCAAACAATAAAACACTGTCTCTTAAGGACAACAGTGACGAGCTATCCACCTTCAACAAAATTTTGGATCGGATATGTCAAATCCACAGTACCTCCGGAAGGCCTGCAAACCATACCAACCGAGATTGTTGGGTTTTTAAACAGTCCGGCAGACTCAACGCCGAACACAAGGGGCTCAATGCGCCAAGCGAGGACGATGACGAACCCCACCAGCAGAGAACCGGAAGATAAATGACTTTCCCAGTAGAAGTCAAAACAGTAAACTCACTTCTTGTGATAGTACGGAAATACAATACGGCACCCGCTAAGATAGGTGTCGCACGGTCCACCCAAGCGGAACACCGAGATTGGATGTCAAAACCAATCACTTTTGAGCACCTGGATTATTCCAGAAGTATCCGAAATGCAGGATGGACTGCTCTGATATTGGATCCTATAATAGACGGACTGCAATTTACACAAGTCCTGATGGACGGCAGCAGTGACTTAAACCTGCTATATCCGGACACAATCCGCAAGTTGGGGATAGACCCTACTACAATTCGACATAGCCGCACTTCCTTCAAAGGAGTGGCGCCAGGCCCTTACGCCAGGTGCACAGGTTCATTATTACTAGAAGTTGTGTTCGGGTCACCTGACAACTTCTGACGAGAAAAGCTAACCTTTCATGTCGCCCCATTTAAAAGTAGCTATCAAGCACTACTGGGACGTGAAGCTTTCGTCCGCTTTAACGCAATACCACACTACGCGTCTCTTACGCTTAAAATGCCCGGTCCACGTGGCATCATTTCATTAAAAGGTCGTCTAAGACCCCGGACACGGCTGGACGAGTCCGGAATAAAAAAGCTAGGGGCTACCTAGCCGCACACCCCCTCACAAGGGTTTGTGCATATAAGCTATAATGAGCTAGCATAGGCTCAGCTTTATTAATTTATATTTCAATTTTTTATGCACCTTTTCGCACGATTTCTTTTCAAACTAAGTTCCTCTCTTTTTACAGATGAACAACGTGCACACCCGTCCAGGATACGGCACAACGGAGACACATGCGCAGACGTGCAGTAGGGACCCGTTTCAAGGATTCTTTTCAGACTAAGACCCTGCGTAAACCTTTCTTACTGTCTCCTGTTGCCATAATCCCCTGGTTTCTCATCATAACCAGAGTGGAGACTGGCGTTTTGGCATCAGCCGCGTCAGAGGAACTTGCCCGTACCTGGACACAAGGGGCTTAGGGCATTGTTCTGCCCGTTATTATAAAGACCGAACACCTTCGGGAGTGTTCGGCGTCTCGAGTTAGGCCTTATATGCATCAGCTCCGAATCATGTCTTTGGTCAAATGTTGGGTTTGCCCGGCTCCTGTGTTTTGCTGCCTTACGTTCCGTATCATCGGCTAATGCGGCACCAAGAGAACTACTGCGATTGTGCCCCAGTTCGGCAGTTCAGTAGAGAAAGCCGAAAACTGACTGTCATGATACAGCGAGAGACTGGTCAACCACTCGATCGACCAATGGAATGTTTAGAATTCCTCCGCTTTGACGAAGGGCCGTTTCCCGGTCAGTCACATACACGCCCCAAATCCGGAGAGCGCGGTACCCCAGGGGCTATGTCGTAGCCCCACCCTCGAACTCCCATGGCTAAGTGAAAGTGATAAAGCATTATAGTCCGGTTGCCTCGTTTGCTACGCTACCACCTCCTTTACAGGACCGAGACGTCGGATTAAGTGTGAAAATGCGCTATTTTTGCGAACACCCCCGCATCTTGTGCGAGGGGGCTGAAGCCGACGACTGCCATCTTTCAGGTTATACACACGTATACATGAACGGCCGCATAGGAGATATTCCACTACTTGAACGCACAAGTATAAAAGGCGCTTACATCATAAACATTGTTTTACAACATGAAACATTCATTTGAACGTAACATTTTTTGAGCACTGCGACTCTATTACACGAGCACCACGCAGAACTTCGCCAAAATAGTGCTCGGCGGGTAATTGGCTATCGTCCGAACCCGGGGTCGCAACAGCGGTGGCATCCATCTCTGTCCAATGTGTCTTCACACGGGCGAGTGCCATCCGCGCACTCTCTATGCAGGCCGACCGCTTCATCGCTTTGATATGCGGCACCGCCCCAAGAAATTGCTGCAATAAGCCAAAGTAGCTCTTCGGCTTGGGCCTATCCGGCCAGACATGGGTCACGATATCCGTCATGGCAAGCCCAGACAACCTATTCAGCTCAGCCCAGTCGGCCAACCGGTCGGTCAGCGGAAGTGAACGCTCCGGACTATGGAATTGAGACCAAAACAGCTCTTCCGTCTTGTGATCCTTCTGGCTTCGAAAATGCACAATGACATCCGCCGCACTCGCTGCTAAGTCCATATAAGGGTCCTCCGGACCCCACAGCTGGCCCAGCTGAGCATACTTTGGATCCGTAAACCTTCGGCGCAGCAGAAAAGGCTTGCCAGCTACAATATCTCCGGCCTAGCGCAACTCTTCCTTTATAGCCCGCATTGCAGAACGGGCATCCTTGGCTTCGCCGGTGGCCTTCCCCAGGTCTTCTTGCCCCACTAGGTGCTCCTTTTCAAGAGCCTCATTGCGGTCGGTAGCATCTTTTAACTTCACGGACATTTCGGCCATCTCTTCCCTGCTTCGGCAGTGTGCAGCCCTTTCGGCTTCTAACTCTTTGGCCGCCCTCGAGGCCGCCGCATTGCTCCTTCGGGCTTGCTCCTTGGCTTGAGCAAGTTTGGCCCGAAGGATCTCCACAGCAGTGGCACTACCTGCATTTCACACACATGTTGTAAAGAGCGGGCTTCGGCTCCCTTACTAAGTGACCGCAAAGAAACACTTACCTTGCGACTCATCAAGTCGCCTGTTGACTAGTGCGATGTCCGCATCTGCAATGTTGAGTTGCCGCTTTAGTCCAACAACTCCATCAGTCCGGCTAGCCCTCGGACGATCCGCCACCCACATAGGCATGGAGAAAATTGAAACCTGCGATTTTGATTCTCGGCACGCTGTCGCTTTCGACAACCCACCGAGTCTCAGGGGCTACTATCTATACAGGGCGCACTCTATATGCAAAACTGTCAAAAGGTGTGTCATTTTTACGTACCTCAAACCCCGCCAGCAAACTCCTGACGGCATTATGCAATCCACCTTTGGCGGACGAAATCCTTTCAATTACCATGCTCATCAACGCATGGTGATCTTCTGAGATAGACGCCTTTTCAAGCAGATCCTTCAGCCGTACACCAGCTGGTGCCGAACTATCCGGCTTTGCCAAACCCGGGTGCTCCCTCCGTGATGACACTTTAGGCTCGTCCGCCCTATCCGACGGCGCCCTGGACGGAGGCATCTCGCTCTCCACCATATCCGGACGAAGGTCCCCCGAAGTCGAGCTCATTTGCGAAGGGCGGAGATCCGAACTACAATGTAAAAAACTTGAGTTATCCTCAGAAGCACAAATTATTATAAAACTCCCTTCTTTCTACTTACGGCTCATTGGAGGGCTGATTCATTAGGGGAGACTGTGCGGCCGGGGCCTCCCCGGATGCAAGACCCTCTGGCGAAGATTTCTTCCCCCGCTTAGGGGCTTTGACCCCCGGGTCCTCGGAGGCAGTCCTCTTCTCCCCTTGGAGGGAGGGATCCTCGATCCCCCCTCTTTCAAGAGCTTCCTTAGGCGAGGCAGTAGCTCTTCTACTTTCCCCTTCGCCTTCCTCTGGAGGCGCAACCTCCAGCATCTTGACCAGCACGGAATCCGGCGCGGTCTCTGGGAGGGGGGCCGGACACCATATCAGTTTTGCTTGCGCTATCCACTCCTGTTTAGAAGGAAATTGGTCATAAGGCGAATCATCGAAAGGCAAACAAACGGTATGTCCAGACTCGGAGCTACTTACTTGAGTATCCGGGCGATTGCAGCTTAGGCCAGCATCCTCGGTCAATTCCGGACACGCCTCTTGCGATCCGAAGGATAATTTGTACATCTCCATGGGTGTCATACCCATGAAGTGTTGAAGAATCCGTGGGCCCTCCGGATTAAACTCCCACAGCCGGAGAGGGCAGCGTTTGCAGGGCAGGAGACGCCTAATCAGCATGACCTGCATTACCACCACCATATCAATCTCCCTCGTTTGGAGATCTCAAATCCGGCCCTGCAGTAAGGGCACGTCCTTTGACGGCCCCCAGTTGAGCCCTTGGTTGACCCATGACATCAACCGTCATGGAGGTCCCGAGCGGAATAAGGGCGGCGGCTTTCGTCTGCTGCCCCTCAGAGCGGTAATATAGAACCACTCCTGCTGCCACAGGCCGAGCTCCTCTTGGAAGGAGTCCGCAGGCCACGGGGCATCGGCCCTCCTACTTACGACCGCCCCACTGCACTCTGCTTGACGCCCCTCGATCATCTTCGGCTCCACATTGAAGGTCTTTAGCCACAGGCCGAAGTGGGGGTGACGCGGAGGAAGGCTTCGCAGATGATAATAAATGCGGAAATATGGAGGATGGACTCCGGAGCCAAGTCGTGGAATTCCAACCCATAGTAAAACATGAGCCCTCTCACAAAAGGATCCATCGGGAAGCCTAAACCCCGACGGAGGTGGGATACAAAAACGACGTACTCGCCGGGCTCGGGGGTGGGGATGGCCTGCCCTGTGGCGGGCAACCTGTGCGAAATCTCATAAGTCAGGTACTTGGCCTCCCGCAGCTTTAGCACGTCCTCCTTCGTGACGGAGGAGGGCATCCACCGGCCCTGGAGGTCAGAACCGGACATTGTTGAAGGTCCGAAGCGCTTGAATCTAGGGCTCTAGGTGTTGGAACTTGGGGCAAGGAGAAGATTCGATGGAGGATTGAAGAAAAGAAACGAGCCTTGGTCCCGTTATAAAGAGGGAGAATACCGAGAGCCGTCTCCGTGACCGTTCGGAACTCGCCCTCGATAGAGGGGGCGTGGCGACGGACGCGGTTGGGTTACCCACGTCCGTATTGATGAGAATCCCGGAATAAGGGGGAACACGATCTCTGCTTCGACAAGACGTGCCAAGGAAACTGCTTCGCTAAATGCGCTGAGGTGGTAAAGTAAAAAAGATTCAAGTAAGGGCTTGGTAGTGGTGTGACGTCATGCCACAAAAAACGTCAGCAGATTGAACTTGTGTATATATTATTCTCTCTACGGTAGAATGTGGAATTTATTTTGCAGAGCCGGACACTATCCTGGTGTTCACAATCTTCTATGAATTATTCGGAGGAGGAACCCGCCTTGCAATGCCGAACAATATACACGCCGGACTCATCGCCATTGAAGCCTGGTTCAGGGGCTACTGAGGGAGTCCTGGACTAGGGGGTGTCCGGATAGCCGGACCACCATCATCGGCCGAACTATCATTGGCCGGACTGTCATCATCGGCCGGACTCCAAGACTATGAAGATACAAGATTGAAGACTTCGTCCCGTGTCCGGAGGGGACTTTCCTTGGCGTGGAAGGCAAGCTTGGCGATACGGATATGTAGATCTCCTACCATTGCAACCGAATCTATGTAACCCTAGCCCTCTCCGGTGTCTATATAAACCAGATGGCTTTAGTCCGTAGGACATAACAATAACAATTACAACAATCATACCATAGGCTAGCTTCTTGGGTTTAGCCTCCTTGATCTCGTGGTAGATCCACTCTTGTAATACCCACAATATCAATATCAATCAAGCAGGACGTAGGGTTTTACCTCCATCAAGAGGGCCCGAACCTGGGTAAAACATCGTGTCCCTTGTCTCCTGTTACCATCCGCCTAGACGCACAGTTCGGGACCCCCTACCCGAGATCCGCCGGTTTTGACACAGACACCAGCCCTTACATGATTGTAAGACAAGCTCCCCGCGTACATTATTACGCTCCGGAGATACCTTGGGTATAGGGGGAGGGACACGACCACGACAGGCCCAGAGTGCGACTCAACCACACAAGGGGCTCCTAAGTGTGTTGATCTTTTTTTATTATTCTTATTTTATCCACAGGACTCCGTTTACAAGAGGCCCTGTCCGGCAGTAGATCTGCCGAACCCACGATGCAACAGCCAGGGAGGAACCAGGGCTACGACGAACACTCAGGTGGTCTCCATTACGAGCATTAAATCTGTTTATTACACCATTCCGCAGCCTATCCCTGGAGGGGGACATGTCTAATAGTCCAAACCCTTGCTTACCGCACTATTTGTATCGTTCTACACTCACAGCAGAATTCCTCGAATTAACAATGCATCATTTTTCGCTTATAATTGCATTCCCTTTCTTTATATATGTATGTTCGCTTATGAGATCTTGCATCCGTACAATTCAGTACGGCAGAATACACAAGGGGCTTATGTTCCCCGCATTATGGTGTGAAGTCCGAGCACTTTGACAAGTGCGGCACCCCAAACTTATAGCACTATATGCATCGGCTCCGAATCATGTCTTGGGTCAATAGTTGGGTTTGCCCGGCTCCCATGTTTTGGTACCTTACGTTCCGTTCCGTCGGCTAAGGTAGCACTAGGAGAACCACTGCGATTGCGCCCCAGTTGAGCTGGGTTAACGCCTCAGTGGAGAAAGCTAAAACTGACCGTCATGATAAGGCGAGAGCTGGTCGCTGTTCGAGAGGTCTTTTTGAGTCCTTAAAGACTTACGCCGCTTAGAGCGAAGAACCGGCTATGTCCGGCCATGGCGTGGATAGCGCCCCGAATTCGGTCTTCCGAACACCAGGGGCTTCACCGAAATTTAAAAAGAATTCTATGGCTAAGTGAGAGTGTTCAAGCATTATACGTCCGGTTGCCTTGTTCGTTGTGTTGAACGCCTCCCTAGATGGACCCAAAAATGGGAACAAGAGCGCTCAATTTTATCCCGAACACCCCAGCACTCGTGGCATGGGGGCTGAAGCTGACGACTTGCCATCTCTCAGATTTGATAAACGGCCACACAGAAGGTAATATTTTAAATCAAACAAGCGTTGCTTAGCGCATATGAACAAAGTTTTCAGCGCACAGGATAACACATCGTGAGCCTACTAAAAAATTACATCTCTGGGGCACTCATCCGCAATCTTGCGGGCACCCTTCAGGACAGTCTTATAGTACATTTCGGGCGTACGATACTCCTTGCCCACCGGCGGCGCGTCTGTCAGAAGCCTCTCAGCATCCAGCCTGCCCCAGTGCACCTTTGCGCGGGCAAGGGCCCGACGGGCACCTTCAATGCAGGCGGAGCGCTTGATGACCTCCACCCAAGGGCACGCATCCACCAGCCGCCGCACGAGGCCAAAGTAGCTCCCAGGCGTGGCCCCTCCAAGCCACAGCCGGACTATAAGGCCCTTCATGGCCTGCTTGGCTACCTTGTGGAGCTCGACCAGCTGCTTCAGCTGGTCGCTAGGGGGCACCGGATGTCCGGCCTCAGCATACTGAGACCAGAAGACCTTCTCCGTTGAGCTCCCCTCCTCGGCCCGGTAGAATGCGGCGGCATCGGACACACTGCGAGGCAGATCTGCAAACGCCCCTGGAGAGCTCCGAATTCGGGTAAGTAACAGGTAATTTACATTCACATGCTTGCTTTGCATGAAAAATGCCTCACCCGCCGCTGTCTTCTTCATCGCCTCAATCTCCTGGAGGGTCTTATGGGCCTCGGCCTTGGCGGCTTTGGCACTCTCAAGAGCCGAGGCAAGCTCGGACTCTCGAGTCTTTGAGTCGCGCTACAAACTCTCATGTTTTTCCATGAGAGCCTGGAGCTCTTGCCGCACCTCCGCCACCCGCGCCTCCTGCTTCTCTCACTCAGCCCGTTCTGCGGCAGCATTGCGCTCGGCCACGAATACGGCCTCCTTCAGGGTTGCCACCTCAATCGTGGCCCCTGCAGTACCCACGTTATCCTTGTTATTTCTATTGTAACCAAAATCCTTTTCTGCAAGGTACAAATTTCAAAGTGGTGTTACTCACCTTCTTTGTCCTCGAGCTGCTTCTTGGCAAGGCCGAGCTCTCGCTCGGACCGCTCGAGATCCTGCTTCAAAGCACCGACCTTCGCAGTCAGTGCGGTAGAGGTCAGCAGCGCAGCCTGCAAACCCATATTGACATAATTATTAGCACTCCTGCGTATATCTTTTTTAGATCCTCAGTCCGGTTTTTCTTTCCGAACACCGAACCGAGCATCAGGGGCTACTGTCTATGCGGTATCACATTACATATTTTTAAACTTCTTACCTCAAAGCCTGTTAGAAGGCTACTGCAAGCTTCGGTCAACCCGCTTTTGGCGAGATGAACCTTCTGAATCACCGCACTCATAATAGTGCGGTGTTCTTCCTCGATGGAAGCACCGTTGAGCGCCTCCAACAAGTTGTCCGGCGCCTCCGGTTGGACGGAGGCCGCCGGTGTCACGGTCGTGCCCTTCTTGCGAAGGGGCCGCCTGCCGGACTCCGGAACCACTACGGGTTCCGGCACGGAGTCCGGCGCAAAGTCCGGGAGGTTGCCTTGTGGCACCTCCGGAGCCTCCCCCTCCTGGCGGGTCCCCTCCTGGGATCCCACCTCAGCGTCCTCAGCATCACGAGGGGTGGAGGCGGTCGGAATGGAATCTATATCCGACGGGGCCAAGGACCCGCTGGATGAAGCGGGAAGGTCCTCCTCGGCCGGGCTACAGATAGTATGCGGCATTAGAAGGACACTACGTGGCACAAAAAAGAAATTACAAATCACTCAGGAATCCGGATACTTACGATCTTGCCAGGGGCTTGGCCCTTGAGGGCCACTCCTCGTCGCCGTCGTTGGCGTTGGTGGGGCTGCCCGGAGGAAGGGTCCTTCCCCTCTTGGACCCTCCGGCTTCCCCCGTCGGGGAAGCCTTCCTCTTCCTCTCTCCCCCCTCCAGGGGAGAGTCCTCTTGCTCCTCCTCACCTTAGGGGGAGGAGTCCGCCTCAGAGTCATCAGACACCTGAAAACGGGAACTCTTTCGAGTACCCGTGGCCTCCTTCTTGGCCTTCTTCTCCGGCACCACATGCGGTGCCGGAACCAGCAACCCCGCTAGACGGGCGTCTACTGGGTTTTCTGGCATGGGAGCCGGACAGATAATCTGCTCGGCCTTCTTCATCCAGTCCTGTCAAAGGAAAGGGGAGATTAAATCCCGCGTAAAGTCGAACTATTAAAGACAAGTGTCCTGTAAAGGGGTAGAATCACTTACCTCGTCAGTTGGATGCTGCGAGCGAAATCCGCGATCTTCAGTGGCGGATGCGGGAGCTTCGGTGCCCTTGAAGAGCACCTTCCCGGCATCTTCGTACCTAGTGTCGAAGAGCCTGCTCAGGGTTTGGTGCTGTGCCAGATTGAACTCCCACAATCTAAATGCCCGTTCTTGGCACGGGAGAATCCGGCGGATGAGCATGACTTGGACCACGTTGACAAGCTTGAGCTTCTTGTTCACCAGCTTGGAGTCCGGTCAGGTCCTCCGAATCGCCCCAGGTCAGGCCACTCTCTTTCCAAGAGGTGAGCCACGTAGGGATTCCGGATCTAAATTTGGGGGCCGCTACCCATTTAGGGTCACGCGGATCGGTGATGTAGAACCACCCCGATTGCCATCCCTTGATGGTTTCCACGAAGGCTCCCTCGAGCCAGACGACGTTGGGTATTTTATCCCCCATGGCGCCTCCGCACTCTACCTGATTCCCCTTTACTACCTTCGGCTTGACATTAAAGGTCTTGAGCCACAAGCTGAAGTGGGGCTGGATGCAGAGGAAGGCCTCGCACACGACGATAAACGCTGAGATGTTGAGGATGAAATTCGGCGCCAGATCGTGGAAATCCAGGCCGTAGTAGAACATGAGCCCCCGGACAAAGGGATGAAGTGGAAAGCCCAGTCCGCGGAGGAAATGGGGAAGGAAGACTACCCTCTCATGGGGCCTGGGGGTGGGGATGAGCTGCCCCTTGTTGGGGAGACGGTGCGCGATGTCGCTGGACAGGTATCCGGCGCCGCGCAGCCTTTCAATGTGCCCCTCCGTGACGGAGGAGGCCATCCACTTGCCTCCTGCTCCGGACATGACTGGAGAAGGTTGAGATGAGATGTGCGAACTTGGGCGCTGGAGCTCGAGTGCGCGAAGACAGATAAGTAAAGGAGGAAGAAGGCGTAGGTAAAAAGGTGGATCCTTATCCCCTTATATATGGGAGGACGAAGACTATGCGTCCCTACCGGCCTGGTAAAACTCGCTTATCCCCCAAGCGCCACCGTCAATGGCGCGGTTGGGTTACCCACATCCGTATTGATGAGGATCCCGGAATAAGGGGAACACGATCTCTGCTTTGACAAGACGTGCCAAGGAAACCGCCTCGCTAAACGCGCTGAGGTGGTACAATAAAAAACGATTCAAGTAAAGGCTTGGCAGTGGTGTGACATCATACCGCAAAATACGTCAGCAGATTGAACTTGTGTACATATTATTCTCTCTACGGTGGAATGTGGAATTTATTTTGCAGAGTCGGACACTATCCTGGTGTTCACAATCTTCTATGGATTATTCGGAGGAGGAACCCGCCTTGCAATGCCGAACAATATGCGCGCCGGACTCATCGTCATTGAAGCCTGGTTCAGGGGCTACTGAGGGAGTCCTGGACTAGGGGGTGTCCGGACAGCCGGACTATCATCGTCAACCAGACTCCAAGACTATGGAGATACAAGATTGAAGACTTCGTCCCGTGTCCGGATGGGACTTTCCTTGGCATGGAAGGCAAGCTTGGCAATACGGATATGTAGATCTCCTACCATTGTAACTGACTCTGTGTAACCCTAGCCCTCTCCGGTGTCTATATAAACGGAGGGCTTTAGTCCGTAGGACGAACAACAATTACAACAATCATACTATAGGCTAGCTTCTAGGGTTTAGCCTCCTTGATCTCGTGGTAGATCCACTCTTGTCATACACATCCTCAATATTAATCAAGCAGGATGTAGGGTTTTACCTCCATCAAGAGGGCCCAAACCTGGGTAAAACATCGTGTCCCTCGTCTCCTGTTACCATCTGCCTAGACGCACAGTTCGGGACCCCCTACCCGAGATCTGCCGGTTTTGACACCGACACTGCTTCTTTTGCTTGCTTGGCTAGTTTGGCCTGGCGCCTAGCCCATTCAGTAGCATAGTCCTCACCGCGCTTGAGGATGGTGGGATCCGCCAGTTAGCCAGGTCTCAATGGAGGTCTTGAGCATGGAGGGTTGAGCGCGAATTTCTTCATGTACGTGGGAGTAACATACCTGTACTCCCTCCATTCTCGTGCCCATCTCCTCTCAATTTGTTGTATGCGCACCATGCGCTGATTCTTGTCCTCCTTGCCAAACTTAGCCTCACCAGGAGTGCAGTATCCAGCATAAATATCCTCAGGGATTTCAAACGCTCTGTTGACCTCAGGCATTTTTCCTCCCTTCTGTGGCTTCTTGTCAGCCATTTTCTTCAGCTGAGGAATATGAACAACTGAAGTTTCTGAAGAGGTATGCAATTTTTCTTCGAGGAACGCTACAAATGAGTTAAGTTGATGAGAACCTAGTGATTCAGCAGCGGACATTTGTACCTGTGAACAGAGTATAGTTGCGAGGAATTTGGAGAGGTCATATGCGTTCTCAGAAGGTTTTTCAAAAAGAACAGGTTTTGAGGAATTTAACTAGATGAGTCTTGAGGAATTTCACTAAGTGTTCTTTGTCTTAGGTTCCAGAGTTGTACAGATTTGAAAATCCACACAATTAAGGAATCTTGAAGAAAATCATTGCTTAGAGAAACGAATCAAGAACAGATAACATGTGAGGTGTTTTTGTGTGTGAAGATTTGAAGAATAAACACCTTTGAAGATTTTTAGGGAAAACACATGAATCAAAGAGGGTAATAAAAGAAACTTTTAATTAACTGTAGTGAAGAACACGACGAACTGGGAAGCGTTGAGATGAAGTTCGTCCGTTTAGATCTTCCACGCCCTAACTCGGCAGACGAAGACATCTACGGCCGTGGCGGAGTGAAGAAATTCGCAACCGTCGCTAGTACGACGGCGATGAGGTCGAGGCAGTGAAGCTCTTCCTCACCGGCGATGATGAAGTAGCGGCGGCGCTAGGGTTTGGAAAGCTCGAGCGAGAAAGAGAGGTCGAGCGGAGTAAAAGTGAAGTGAGGAGAAGGCAGGGGTATTTATAGTGGTAGTGAAAAACTATGCGCCCTAGGATTTTGGACGAACGTGCCCCTGGCTTTTCCCATTCACATGACATGTGTCACCCACGTACTGTGAGGTGGCGATCGTGTAGGATCGTGGGTGAATAGATAAGTATTTGTCATGAGAAGCAGAACAGTTTGACCGGTAAAGCCGAAAATTTAGATAAGATACGTTTTAAGTTACCGTTCGCAATTTCTTCAGCTGTCAAGGACACAGTGAAGATTTTGAACGAGTTTCAAATCAGAACGCATATGAAGAATTTGTGAAAAGATTAGATTGATTTTATCATAGAGGGGAAAGGGTCCGATCACATTCACTTAGCGGAAACAGTCAACTTGAAGAATTAGCAATAAGTGAATGCTGTAGAGGACATAAATATACAGACGGCTATTCTGCTAATATTAGCAGAATATCTATTTTGCACACCACTTCGGCACTGCACGCTCAACAGAAGCGCACTGCATCATTTTGACGACGAGCACTGCAATAGAGACTAGTGAACTTCTCATCGGAAAAAACTGCATGCGTTATTTTTTCGGTACTGTTTTCGCTCTAATTTTTTAACCGTTTCTCAGAACGAGGCATATAATATACCGTTGAAAAGCTATGGATTAGGCACAACTTCGCTATGTTGAACACTTTTCGAGATTCCTCGCGGTTTAAGAGCAGTTTCAAAAACGGCACGGCGGATGACGAGTGGCAGCGAATGTATTTTCGTGATTTTTTCTAAACCGCTCATCGGAATGAAGCAAATGATACGCCGTTGGAAAGATATCAGCGCATCTTTTTCATATCTATTATGTTTTCTAATTCGTTACGGTTTAAGAGCAGTTTCAAATTTACTAAATTGCGGAATTACATTTTTTGAATTTTTTGCAATTATTGGTACTGTTTTCGCTCTAGTTTTTGAACCGTTTGTCAAAACGAGGCATGTAATACGTCGTTGGAAAGCTATGGACAAGGCGCAACTTTCATATGTAGAAATTGTTTTGAGATTCCTTACAGTTTTTAGTTAATTTTGAAAATCATGCGGCTGACTACGAGAGGCAGCGGCCGTTTTTTGAGAAATTTTTACAAACCGCTGGTCGAAATGATTCAAATTGTACGCTGTTGGAAAGATATCGTCGAGACACAACTTTTTCATGTAGAACGCTCCCTCTAATTCCTTACGGTTTAAGAGCAATTTTAAAATTACGGAAGTGCGGACACTGTATTTTGCGACACCCAAATCATAGAGTGTACGTCATCCGACAGAAAACCGCACTGCATCGGATGAAAACCGCACTGCATCAGACAGGCAAGAGAACTTCATGATTTCTTTTGTCGAACGTAAATTTTTGAAAAACGAGAAAGTAGAGTGCACTTCACATCAGGTGTAAATGAACCACAACACTACCAAAAAGTGAACCGCATTACTTTTTTTCGCTTCCATAACAATATTTTTGCACTTACGGGATGAACATCACACAGCCGACCGCACTGCTTTAGAATGAAAACCGCACTGCATCGGACGGGCAAGCGATCTGCATAATTTCTTTTGTCAGACGTTATTTTTCTCATACGGGTTTTTGTTGTCTTTTTTTCAACTTTCTTTTATGAACGAGAGTGGACCGCAAAGACAATGGCAAGTGAGCCGCAATATATATCAAAGTGTACCGCATTACCATCTTGTTGTTTCACTATTTTTTTTTGCATTTTCATGTTGGGGGCAAGTGGACAACATCATTCTAAAAGTGAATAGTCTCATCGCAAACACAAAATGAGTCCCTGTAATTTTTATACATAAATCCTCACAAAAAAATGCACCATTTGCATTGCTTGATCACATGCTCCAATCTTCATGCCGCGATTCGAAGAAAGAGTGGTGGTGCCGCGCACAGGAGGTCGCCGTGGGCCGAGAGAAGGTCTTGGATGCCTGGTTCGGCTAGGGGTGCATGGACTCATCGGGGGAGAGGAAATGAGCCAACTCCAGGAAACTTGGCGCATTTTTTCCATAGTTAACTGCAAAACAAATTTTAGTGAGCTTCAATAAAACATCAAATGAACTGTAACAGTTGTAGTAGCTCGCGGACGCACATCCGGGGACCGGCCATGGAGGTGGAGGTGACGAGGGGAGGGGAACTCGCGGACGCACATGCCGCTCGCGCTTGGAAGCCAACCTCCGCCACCGAAATGCAAGCACGCTTGCTGATGGACTGGATATCCAGCCACACCGCACTGATGCACAAAGTGAACTGAAGTGTTTGTGCCCAAGTGAAATCTGGAAAGGCAAAAAATTTGAAGGGGACAAGAGGAAGCTGGAGGCCGGTGCTTGCCGTGCGGAGAAGGTACGATGCGGCGGCCGGATCTAGTAGGAGGTCGTCGGGACTCCGGGAAATAGTAGGTCGCCGGAGTAGGAGGCAGGGGCAGCTGGAGGTGCACTGCTGCACCTACACCAGGCGGCGGTGGAGCTTCCCTATCGCCAGATCCAGAGCAGCCGGTGGATCCGGCGGGGCGGGACGCCATGGATCCCAACGGAACTCAACCTGACTGCTGCGGCCGCTCGGGATCCGTCACTAGAGAAGGAAAAGGAAGGGGGCAGCACCGTGGCTATGGGACATGGTAGAGCGCGAGGTGGTGGGTCATGGCCGCATCCGTCGGCTTTGCGGCTGCACCGGTGGCCATGGCGGCCGGATCCGGTGGTGGAGGCCTCGCCGGTGGCCGGTGGCGGCTGGATCCCACCATGGCCGCGGGGGACACCGGTGGTTGGGGAGTGCCGGCCATGGGAGGAGGGTGGATGCGCGCCGGCCGTGGGAGGAGGTCGGGGACGCGCCGGCCGTGGGAGGTAGATGGGGTCGCGCCGGCGGTTGAAGGGGCACTGGTGGTGGGATGCGGGAGGGGCGTCGGGCATGTTAGGAGGTGGAGAGGAGAGAGGAAGTGGTGGGGGCCGGGAGTATGGTAGCGGGAGGAAGTGGGCTGCACGGGTGGGTGGGGTGGGGTTCCGTTCGCTTCGAGGTGTTATTAGAATAAGGATTTGGTGTGCAGAATAAGGCTCTAGAGGGTGTTATCGTAATAGAACCACCATAAATATATATATATATATATATATATATATATATATATATATATATATATATATATATATATATATATATATATATTCAAATGAAGACAAACGACGGAAAAAATGAAGACATTGCAAGTTGAAGAATTTAAAAAATTGAGGAATTTCAAAAAACTGAGGAAAACTCACATTGAAGATTTTCAACTTTTGTGGTGGCGTAACCCACCGTATAAGAAAGTTGGCTTCAGACACCGCGTACAATTGTCGTAGGGCTCTGAGAGTCAAATTCTTCATTAATTTCTTCACACTTAGAGGGTTAGTCTTCATTGATTGAAGAAAAACGTTACTTCGTGTGTTGCGCATCTAAGTCATCAAGTCACCATAAGTGTTAGGATGTGTGTCCATTTCAGAGAACATTCGAAGATTCTAGGATATTTAGCTCACACCGCAACTTGCTAAATCTCTTCTCATCCAAAGGCTTAGTGAAGATATCGGCCAGCTGATATTCAGTGCTGGCGTGATCGATGGAGATGTCGCCCTTCAACACATGATCACGAAGAAAATGATGATGAATTCGGATGTGCTTTGTCTTCGAGTGCTGAACTGGGTTATGAGCAATCTTGATAGCATTCTCATTGTCGCAGTAGAGAGGCACATTCTTCACGTTGACACCATAGTCCTTGAGTGTTTGCTTCATCCATAGTAATTGAGCACAGCACGATCCAGCAGCAATGTACTCAGCTTCTGTAGTGGAGAGTGATACGCAGTTCTGTTTCTTCGAGGACCAATAGACCAAAGATCGTCCGAGGAAATGACATGTACCTGACGTTGACTTGCGGTCCACGCGATCGCAGCATAGTCAGTGTCTGAATATCCAATAAGATCAAATGAAGAGCCCTTGGGATACCATAATCCAAGTGTTGGTGTGTGAGCTAGATATCGAAGAATATGCTTCACAGCCTTATGGTATGATTCCTTCGGCGTAGCTTGAAATTGGGCACACATGCAAACACTAAGCATAATATCCGGCCTAGATGCACATAGGTACAATAAAGAGCCAATCATGGAGCGGTATACCTTTTGATCAAAGTCTTTACCATTTTCATCAGTGCATAGATGGCCATTTGTGGGCATTGGAATTTTGACCCCTTTGCAATCTTGCATGCCGAATTTCCTCAATACGTCCTTGAGGTATTTCTCCTGAGATATGAATATTCCATTGCGCTGTTGACGAATTTGAAGACCTAAAAAGAATTTCAACTCTCCCATCATAGACATTTTATATTATTCACTCATCATATAGGCAAATTCATCACTATAGCGTTGGTCAGTACAGCCAAAGATAATATCATCAACATATATTTGGCACACAAACAATTCACCATCATAAGAGTTAGTGAAAAGAGTTGGGTCGAGTGAACCGGGTTTGAAGCCTTTGTTCATGAAGAATTCCTTGAAAGTGTCATACCACGCCCGAGGGGCTTGCTTGAGGCCATACAGGGCCTTGTTGAGTCTGAAGACTTTGTCGGGATTCTTTGCATCTTCAAAACCTGGGGGTTGAGCAACATATACTTCTTCCTCAAGCTTACCATTGAGGAATGCACTTTTCACATCCATTTGATATAAAGTGATATTACGATGGTTAGCGTAAGCAAGTAATATGCGAATAGCCTCAAGTCTAGCAACAAGTGCAAAAGTTTCATCCAAATCAATACCCTCAACCTGTGTGTAGCCTTGAGCTACAAGCCGTGCCTTATTCCTCACCACAAGGCCATTTTCATCTTGCTTGTTGCGGTAGATCCATTTTGTGCCAATAATGTTGTGCTTGCGAGGATCTGGACATTTGACCAGTTCCCAGACGTTGTTGAGCTCGAACTAATGTAATTCTTCGTGCATAGCTTGAATCCACTCAGGATCCAGAAATGCTTCATCTACCTTAGTGGGCTCTATGATATAGACAAAAGCAAAGAGCCCACAAAAGTTAGATAAATGTGAAGCTTTTGAGCGTGTGAGAGGACCTGGTGCACGAATGTCATCGATGATCTTCTCGACTTGCACTTCATTTGCAATACGAGGATGAGCGGGTTGTCTTCAAGGAATTTGATCCGCATTTTGTTCAGGATCATTTTCCTCAGCACCATTTTCTTCAGGTGCGCTAGGTCGAAGTTCATCACGTTCTGGAATGAATTCTTCAGCAGATTCTTCAGTAGGACTGACATCCTCAGTGGCCTTGAACTTGATAGAATCCTCAGGTGCTGGTTCATCTATCAGAGAAGGTAGGTGCTCTCTTTGCGAGCCATTAGTTTCATCAAACCGCACATCTACAGTTTCAACAACCTTGTGAAGAACGCTGTTGAAGACTTTGTAGGTGTGTGAGTCCTTTCCGTAACCAAGCATGAAACCCTCATGTGCTTTCGGTGCAAATTTAGAATTGTGATGGGGATCTCTAATCCAACATTTAGCACCGAAGACTTTGAAGTAACTTACATTGGGTTTCTTGTCAGTGAGGAGTTCATAGGCAGTCTTCTTGAAGAATTTGTGAAGATATACTCTGTTGATGATGTGGCAAGCAGTATCAGTTGCATCAATCTAGAACCGATGTGGTGTCTTGTATTCATCAAGCATAGAGCGAGCCATTTCAGCGAGGGTTCTGTTCTTGCGCTCCACGACACCATTCTGCTGAGGAGTATAAGGAGCAGATAACTCAAGATTAATACCAAGTTCATCAAGATAGCCATCAAGACCGGAATTTTTGAACTCAGTCCCATTGTCACTTATGATGTGTTTGATCTTCACACCAAAGTTGGTTGAGGCCCTCGAGGAAAATCGTTTGAAGACTTCCTGCACTTCATGTTTGTAAGTGACGATGTGTACCCATGTGTAACGAGAATAATCATCAACAATAACAAAACCATATAGTGATGCATCATTCGTCATAGCAGAATAATGATTAGGACCGAAGAGATCCATGTGAAGCAATTCAAATGGTCGAGTGGTAGTCATGATAGTATTCACTGGATGCTTGGCCTTCGTCATCTTTCCAGCTTCACAAGCTCCGCATAAGTGATCCTTGAGGAATTTGACATTCTCAATGCCAATGACATGCTTCTTCTTCGCAAGCGTGTGCAGATTCCTCATGCCAGCATGACCAAGTCGTCGATGCCATATCCAGCCTTCTGAAGCTTTTGCAAGTAAGCACACGGCAGGCTGTGGTCCTGTAGAGAAATTAACAATATACAGATCTCCTCCCCTAAAGCCTTCGAAGACTTGGGAATGGTCAGCTTCCATGATCACTACACAACGATATCTTCCAAAGACAACAACCATATCAAGATCACAAAGCATTGAGACAGACATGAGGTTGTATCCTAAGGACTCGACAAGCATGACTTTGTCCATGTGTCGATCCTTTGAGATCGCAACCTTACCTAGACCCAATACCTGACTTTTGCCTTTATCAGCGAAGATGATATGCTTCAGATGTGACGGTGCTAAGGGAGCATCCATCAATAGATTCTTGTCACCAGTCATGTGATTTGTACATCCACTATCGAGGACCCACTCATTTGCTTTGGGTTGATCATCCTGCAGATGAATTAGTGCAGTTTACAAACTCATTTACTTCATCAATGAAGAATATGATATCAGTAACATCAGGTCAATTTCATCAAGCAATTAGAACAGATAATCAGTATGAGGACGTGAGAAATGACAATTCATTTCTTCATGATTAGCCTGCGTCCTATCAGGCACTATTCAGGTCTCCAGCTAATTCTTCAGTCGTTTTGAGCATGACTGGAGACCTGACCCTGCATAAGAGATTAGTTCTTTTTCTTCACCACCCACATCTGGAGGGGTGGCAAAGAATTCATCACTCTGCGAGCACCATACGAGAAAGGTGGCATAGACGCCAGTCCACTTTGTTTCACATATGAGGGGTTAGGGTAAGCATATGAATAAGCAGAGAAATTCTTCAAGGACTTATGAACATAATGATTTGAAGAATAATGCACATATTCATAGCCCTTAGCTTTACCCTACGAAACAGAAGGGTTAGTACGATGATGATCATATGAGGACTTTGATCCTTTTCTTCACAGGTGGTGTCATGAGGACATTCACCTGAAGATTATCAAGGAAACTTTTGGGAACCCAAATTTTCTTCATGGGAGAACCGTTCCTGCAGTTAGTCCCAACATATCTAGCAAATACTTCACCATTCTGATTTTTGAACAGTTTATAGTTAGAGCCAAATGACTCATTAGAAGAATGAGGAGATTCACAGGTAAAGCTAGATAAGTTGGATGGATCAACTGGAGGTCCCTTTGCAGCAACCCATGAGGTTTTGGGATACTGCTCGCGCTTCCAATATGTTCCAGCAGCATTGAGTTTCCTCTCAAAGGCAATACCCTCTTTCCTAGGATTTTTGTTGAAGATCTGCTTTTTGAGCACATCACAAAGAGTCTGATGCCCTTTGAGGCTTTTGTACATGCCTGCCATGTACAATTCCTTCAGCCCTGCATCATCAGTGATACTTGGATTGTCCTCAGATGAGGAATTAGTGACAGCAGAGATAGGTGAATAATTTGTAACATTAGAAGCAGTTGAACATTCAGGTGAAGAATTAGCAGATTCACGTTCAATGCACTTCAGACATGGCGGATCAAATTCTTCCTGAGTAGCGCTGATTTGTTGAGCTAGTAATGAATCACGCTCCTTCTGAATATCTTCATAACACACTCTTAGCTTCTCAAGATCTTGCTTTCTTTGAAGAAATTCATAACAAAGCTTCTCGTGATCAGATAAGAGAGTGTTATGATGACTTTGAAGATTGTCAAACTTAGACTGAAGTCTCTGAAGATTTTCAGTTAAGTTTTTAGTGCGATCCATTTCTTCACCCAACATATCATCACTTTTGTCTAGCATGTTTTGAAGCTTTTCGATAGCCTTTTGTTGTTTCATAGCAATCTTAGCAAGTTTAGAGTAGCTAGGCTTAAGATTTTCATCAGATTCATCCTCACTAGAGTCAGAGGAGGCGTATTTAGTTACCTTGGCACCTTTTACCATGAAGCAATAGGTGGTAGCGTAGTCATCATTGCCTTCATCGGTATTGTTGGTGTTGCCATTTTCTTCAGAGTTGAAGATAGACTTGCTGACGAACGCGGTAGCAAGAGCCAGGCTTGCCACACCAGACTCGGACTCCTCGGATGCCTCCTCTTCCTCATGATTCTCAGATTTAGCCTCAGAATCCATTTCCTTGCCAATGAATGCCCGAACCTTCTTGGAGCTGCTCTTCTTGTGAGATGAAGACTTTGAGGATTTTGATGATGAAGACTTTGAAGATATCTTCTTCTTCTTGGCATCATCAGAACTGTAATCCTTGTACTTCTTCTTCTTCAATTCCTTATCCCACTGAGGACAATCTTGAATGTAATGACCAGGTTTCTTGCACTTGTGACATAGCCTTTTCTTGTAGCCATTGGATGAGGAATCATTGCTCCTTGAGGATTTTCCAAAGCGACCACGTCTTGAGAACTTCTGAAATTTCTTCACGAGTAGTGCTAGTTCCTGGCTCAGTTCTTCAAGGTCACCAAGGCTGCTAGTGGAGTCCTCTTCTTCAGACTCAGAGACTGCCTTGGCCTTCAAGGCACGTGGTTTGCCATAGCTAGAACCGTAGAAATCTCTCTTCTCAGCAAGCTGGAACTCATGAGTATTTAGCCTCTCGAGGATATCAGCGGGATCAGCTGACTTGTAGTCAGCACGCTCTTGAATCATCAGTTCTAGAGTATCAAACAAAGAATCTAGCGATCTCAGCAATTTCTTCACCACCTCATGGTCGGTGATGTCAGTCGCACCAAGCGCTTGAAGCTCATTTGAGATGTCAGGGAGGCGATCGAAGGTTTGCTGAACATTTTCATTGTCGAGTCTTTTGAAGCGGTTGAAGAGATTGCGAAGGACGTCAACACGAGAGTCACGTTGAGTTGAAACTCCTTCATTTACTTTGGAGAGCCTATCCCAGACAAGCTTAGCAGTTTCCAAAGCACTCACTCTACCATATTGTCCTTTGCTCAGATGGCCAAATATGATATTCTTCGCTTGAGAATCGAGTTGCTTGAATCTCTTTACATTAGTAGCGTTCAGAGAAGGTGTGACTGAGGGAACACCATTTTCCACAACATACCAGAGATCGTTGTCAATTGCCTCAAGGTGCATTCGCATCTTGTTCTTCCAGTAGGGGTAGTCCGTTCCATTGAAGGTAGGACACCCAGCAGAGACCTTGATCATACCTGTGGTCGACATAACTAAAACTCCAGGCGGTTAAACCAAAATCACACAGAACAAGGGAGTACCTTGCTCTGATACCAATTGAAAGTGCGTTATATCGACTAGAGGGGGGTGAATAGGTGATTTTTATGAATTCTTCACTAAGGAATTTGTTGGTGAGGAAATTTCTAAATGAAGAACTACTTGCAGTGGAATAAGTACTCAGAAAGGAACATAACAGAATACAAGCACAGTCATCATGATGAAATGAAGACAAGCACAGAGTATAGAAAGCGTAAACACAGGATAACACAAGATGAAGACAGACAGACTGAAGAAATTGAACTGAGGAAATTGAGAAAGTATTCAGCCAGAAGTCTTCAAACAGATATGAACAGGCACACAACAACATGCATGAGGAAATGAAAGAGTTGAGGGGATAGAACCAGTTAGCTCGGTGAAGACAATGATTTGGTAGACTAGTTCCAACTGTTGTCTCAGTTCTACATCTGGTTGGAGCGGCTGAGTATTTAAACTCGAGGACACACAGTCCCGGACACAGAGTCCTCACCATGTACTCCTTGAGCTAAGGTCACACAGACCTCGCCCAATCACTCGTGGTAAGTCTTCAGGTGACTTCCGAACCTTCACAAACTTGGTCACTCGGCGATCCACAATTCCTCTTGGATGCTCTAGACCTTGACGCCTAACCGTCTAGAAGAAGCACAGTCTTCAAAGGAAACAAGCATCGGATCCACGCAGGATCAATCTCTTCAGTGATGCTCAATCACTTGGGGTTTTGTAGGTTTGGGTTTGGGATTTCCTCACTTGATGATTTTCGCTCAAAGTCCTCGGAGGATGGGTTGCTCTCAAATGACAAGTGTCACTTTCTCTCGGAGCAGCCAGCCAGCTAGTGGTTGAAGGGGGCGGCTATTTATAGCCTAGGGAGCAGCCCGACATGATAAGACATAAATGGCCTTGTCTGATATGACCGTTAGGTGGATAGATATTTTGGAACAGCTGGCGCGTAGCACAGCAACGGTCAGAATATTTGACACTCAAATACCTCAGGGCTATCTTGTTCCTCACTATGTAGGCAATTCACACTGGTGAATTCCTAACTCCTCAGTCAGAACAAATTCCTCAGAGACCAGAAGAACTTCATCTCTGTCACTAAAGAATATGACTGAACTGTATGAGATTTCCAATGGCTTCACTCAAAGGGATTGGTAGGTGTAGGATTTTGAGTTGAGCATCACATGGAAATTTTTCCTTAGTATTTCCTCGACCCCTTTAACAGTATAGTGTTTCCTATGACTCAAGAAAGAGAAAATGAAACTATAAAAACAAGAGTCTTCACGCTTCATGTTCCTCAAATGAATACCAAGTCTTCAAGGTCACACCAATTTCTTCACTTTCAAAGTCTTCAGTAAGTCTTCAGAAAGTCTTCAGAAATCCAAAATCTTCAGATGAAGAACTTCATTTTTAGGGGTCGACATTCTCTATAAATATCAAACTCCTCATAGACTTATATACCTATGTACACTCACAAACGCATCAGTCCCTTAACCTATAAGTCTTCAATACACCAAAATCACTAAGGGGCACTAGATGCAATTACATAATGCTTTTTTCCGGTTCTCTGTTAAAAGGAGGCCTTAATATCCCTTAGTTTCCGTTAGGACCCCGCTGCCACGGGAGGGTAGGACAAAAGATGTCATGCAAGTTCTTTTCCATAAGCACGTATGACTATATTCGTAATACATGCCTACATTACATTGATGAATTGGAGCTAGTTCTGTGTCACCCTATGTTATAGCTATTACATGAGGAATCGCATCCGACATAATTATCCATCACTGGTCCATTTCCTACGAGCTTTTCACATCTTGTGCTTCGCTTATTTTCTTTTCCGTTGCTATTGTTACAATCACTACAAAATCCAAAAATATTACTTTTTCTACCGTTACCTTTATTATCATACTACTTTGCTACTAAATACTTTGCTGCGGATACTAAGTTATCCAGGTGTGGTTGAATTGACAACTCAACTGTTAATACTCAAGAATATTCTTTGGCTCCCCTTGTGTCGAATCAATAAATTTGGGTTGAATACTTTACCCTCGAAAGCTGTTGCGATCCCCCTACACTTGTGGGTTATCACTTGTGTACCGCTCTTCCGGACGGGTCTCCTTCGATCTGAGCTGCCGTGCATCACCTCCGGTGTCGAGGGTACACGATGACGTGTTCGTGTGCAAACACACTTTTTGGCGACTCCGCTGCGGACGAAGTTTCGAACAGTCTCCAACCCGTTCTTGCTACGAAGAGATAATCATCTATGGTTTGCAATCTACAAAGGTAATATGAATACCCAGTGCCCTTGTGTAGATGCAAATAATTCATATGGTGTTACTAGGTCGTTCAATGAGTATACTCTATCGTCCAGCCCTAGGTTTTTCAATTATGCATCTAATTTTGTGCAAGGGTCGATTCAAAGTAATTTGCATGCTTCAACTTCTTATGACACTAGTAACCTTCACCATATGTATCCCAACTCTCATGCATCGGCAACCCCACAAATTGTTATGCCGACGAACAACATGATGAGTTCGGTTAATAAATTTGAAACACCACATGTTAAAATTTCCAATGCCATGCAAGAAAGTGTTTCACCCTTTTATTCATCTGCTACTAATTTGCAATATACTAATCCAAACATGCCGATGAATGAGAGAATTGGTCATGCTACTAACTATCCGGCCAGTTACTCTCAACCGTCATATGCTACACCTCATCTTAGTAATTATTCAGCACCATATACAACTGTAGATGCTCATAGTTCAGCTCTGCACCTTCACGGTCATAGCTGAATAAGTGGACATTTTGTAGGATTGCACATGCCATCATCTTATATTGTAGCATATAATGCATCCTCTACGCAATTGCATAATTTTGGCAACACCTTAATACCGAAAGAATCTAAAAGTATTGTGGAGCAATCCCTTACAGAATGGGAAGTGACTAAATTAAAAAGGGACATAGCCCTAAATATTAAGATTAGTGCTATTTGCCTTGCAGACATGATAAGGGGCTTGTCGTGGTGGGCGCACAGCAGGTGCCAAGGGATGGCTAAAGAGAGGAGGAAGCTCGAGGGCACTGGTGGGCTCCAGAGGCAAGGTTGGCATGAGTGGGCGCGAGACGCCGGACATACCCAGGTTCGGGGCTCTCCGGAGAGATAATACCCCTAGTCCTGCCGAGTGTAGTTGGATGATTGATAGTACAATGTTGCTCCTGGACACTTGTGGGCTCCAGAGGCGAGGTTGGCATGAGCGGGCGCGGGACGCCGGACATACCCAAGTTCGGGGCTCTCTGGAGAGATAATACCCCTAGTCCTGCCGAGTGTAGTTGGATGATCGATAGTACAATGTTGCTCCTGGACATTGGTGGGCTCCAGAGGCGAGGTTGGCATGAGCGGGCATGGGATGCCGGACATACCCAGGTTCAGGGCTCTTCGGAGAGATAATACCCCTAGTCCTGCCGAGTGTAGTTGGAGATGTATGGAGGGGGAAGGAAGCTGGCCGAGGCTTGGGCTGCTCCTTCTCCCCAGTATTCCTGTTGGGTGGCTAGTCCTATGCTTGCTTGCTCTGTCTGTTTCTCACAGGCAGCTTTGCATTACATGTCTCTCTCTCTCTCTCTCTCTGTTCCTTCCTGGGGGGTTTTATAGATCAACCCACCCAGGGTTACAATGGTAATATGCCGAGTCGGTGGGTCCGTATTGTCGGTGTTCGGGACACCGGGATGGGTCCCGCTTGTGGGCTTGTGGTTCGCCGGGTTCCCCTGGGTGTGGGCCCCATGGGCCTAGGGGAACTGTGTGCTGTCTTGTCGATCGTCAGGGCGTGGCCGAGTCGAGTCGTGTACAGTGCTCTCCGTCAGGCTGAGGCTTGCTGTCGTCAGCGATGAGGGCGGGAGCACTGTTGCCACGCCATCCTTGGTCAGCGGGTAGGTGAGGGGCACTATTGCCACGCTTCGACTGACCACAGGCATGGGTGGAAACACTATTGTCTTGGTCATCGGTGACTGTCGTCTCGTCCCATCGTACGACCTGGATGGGACGGGAGCTGACCCGTGCCTGGGTTGCCGTGGACGCCACTGGTAGGGTTTGCTTGCTGGGGAAGCCTTGGTCGTGGCGGGTTCGGCCGTCTTGCGCCAGTTGCTGAGGCCGGGTCGACGTACCTTGCCGGGACGGAGAGTTTGGCCGGGTTGCGGGCCTCGCCGGGTCGAGCGACTCGGCCAGGCGCGTGCCGGTTTTGTGGGGTGATGCGGGCCCCACCATTTTTGAAGAGGATCTGTGTTCCGTTGCCTTCCCGGGGTTCATCCCCCGACAGTAGTCCCCGAAGCTGTGAAGGTCCGCCGTCTTCGGATGAGTGGGCCTTCGCAGTTTCCCCCTTGAACAAGGCGGATTCTGCGGGCGTCGGGTCCAGCAACACCCACTGTGTGCCGGTTTTCTCAGAAACCGGATCGCGGCATCCCGGCCGTGGCGGGAACCAAGGAGTCCGTCGAATCTTGAGGCGATCCCTTGGGCTTCGCGCAGGTGCCACGTGGCGCTCGAAAGCCGGAGGGGCCTGATAGGCCACGCGCACGACGGGACCAGGCGATGGGCCGGGGCCCGTCGCCGCGCGCCCTTGGGCCACGTGCACGGATTTATTGTGGCGTCTGGGGGCCAGTTGCACTTCCCCGAGCTGTTAGTGCGTGCGTATGTGCGCATTTATAGCGGGGTAGTGGAACGGGTGCGTGCAGACGATCCCACTTCCCTACGTTTGAACCGGAGGTTATAAATTGAGGTGGGCAAGGGGAGACGGACACCATTCTCGCTCGCGCCCTCCTGTCCCCCTGCTCCTGCCCTGCTCTTTGCCACCGACGCACAGCTGCGCCCATAGCCCTGAGTAGAGCTTCCTCCGTCATCCATTTTCTTCTTCCTTCTTCTATCCATGGCGCTGCTGTCAGGCTCCTGGATGGGCTCCAACGTCACCAGCGAGGACATCGTGCATCTTCGAGCTTCACGGCGCCTGCCGCGGGAGACGGACGTCGGCGTCCGCCTTCCGCGCGGTGAGCAGAGGCCCCGGTCCGAGGGGCAGGAGCGCGTCATCTTCCTTACGCACTTCGAGCGTGGGTTCGGGCTGCCGGTGAGCACCTTCTTCCGCATGTTCTTGGAGTTCTTCGGGCTCCAACCGCACCATCTTGGCGCCGATGCCATCGTCCAGCTCTCCGGCTTCGTGACCCTGTGCGAGGAGTACCTGGGGGTCGAGTCGACGGTCGACCTCTGGGCGCGCTTCTTCTCCTTGAAGCAGCAGGACCCGTCGGCCGCGGAGTTCGCCGACTGCAGCGCCGCCGTCATCTCGAAGCGGCCGGGGGCGGATTTCCCCAAGATCCCGCTCGAGGATTCTGCCAAGAAGTGGCAGAATTCCTTCTTCTACGTCCGCAACCATGGCACGGACCATATCAATCTTCCACCCTTCGTCATCGCACCGCCGCGGGCGAAAACGAACTGGGGCTACTCGCTCCGGCGCCCGTCGCAGGAGATCATCGACCTCTGCGAGCGGGTGACGGTGATGAGGACGCAGGAGGGGCTCACTGGCACCGACATCCTTGCCGCGTTCAACACCCGTCGGGTCCTTCTGCTTCAGAGGCGCTCCTGCCTCATCAGCGAGATGATCGACCTGCAGGACCCCAACCGAATGGGGTCGACGCGGCTGTTTGCGGAGCAGGTCACGCGTGGCGTCAATGACATCTCCAAGGCCAACCTTGGAGAGGACTGGCGATTCGGCAAGGCGCCATACAGCCAGTCGAACCCGCCGCAGCAGGTGAGCGTTTGGTCTTCTTACTTTGCTACCGCGCATCTTCTTATTCGTCCCGACATGATGCAGGAGATTCTTCTGAGCGCGATCCGGCACCCTTACGCCCGGGCTCCGTCGCAGGTGGCACCGGTGGTGCCAGAGGAGCCCACGGCTCCTGGCGAGGAGGAGGTGGCCGAGTCCGACGCCGACGCTGGGCGTCGCGTGGGTATGGCTTGCATATTTCCTTCTTCATTTTGCCTTGAATTGTTGATCCTGTCGCGGTGTAGATGACGCTGACGCCGGTTGTTGGTGTAGCGGCGTTGGGTGGGGGAGGCTGCGACGCAGGCGGAGCCGTTTCCTCGCATGGGGCGGCGCCTATCCCGCATCGAAAGGACAACGTCGCGCCGCAACCCCGGGCCTCGAAGCGCGCGGCGGACCCGGCAGAGCCTGGGAGGCCGGCCAAGAAGAAGCGCGGGAGGCCAACCCCGGTCCCAGTCTTGACGGGGTAAGTTTCATTTCCTGCTTGCACCTGGATTCCTTGAGCCAGTCTTGTCTCTTTTTCACTTATTCTGCCTTCTTCTTCAGGTTGCCCATCGCACTGGCGAGGGCGGCGGCGGAGGCTGCGGCCGCCCAAGGGGCCGCGTTCCGTAGGAGCCGGTCCGACCTTGCCGGCCTGGCCGGGAAGGAGGGACGGGGTGACTCGGACCTCGGCTTGGACCCGAACGACGCCGAGACCTTAGCTTGGAGGGACAGGAACCGAGCCGAGGCGGAGCTGGAGGCGGCGTCGGTCTAGGCTTGGACCGAAGCGGCAGCAGCACGGGCGCGATCCGGCGTGGAGCCGGCCTGGCGCGAGATGCCGGAGGGCACGATGGTGGCAGTGACAGTTTTTGAGCCGTCGTTGGTGAGGGAGCGTGGCCGTGGGGGCCGGGCTGAGGTGGTGATCCTCGACCTGGAGGTCGTGGAGGTGCGCGGCGACACCCCACCGCGAGCCCACATGGTCGAGCACGCGGGGGCTGATGGTGGTGGAAGCGGCGTTGTCTTGGAGGGGACACCGAGGGAGGCGGCTCCGGAGGCGCCGTCGGCTATGGAGGAGGCACCGCGGGCGGCGGTGCCTGAGGTGGCGACACAGAGCGTCCCGGTGTCCGGGTCGCCGTTGGCACCAGGAGGGGCGTCGGAGGAGGTGCTGGCCGCGTCGCAAGCGGACAGCGGGGGGCACGCCTTGGTGCCCCGGTAGGGTGGGCGCCGAGCTGCCATGTCGCAGCCCGCGCGAAGCAGCAGCACGGCCGTCTTAGAGCCTCAGACCCAGGAGGAGGCGGCGCTGGATGCTGTCAGCCGCCGCCTGCGAGGCCGGACGAAGCGGCTTGAGGCCTTTGCCTAGGCCGAGGTAGAGCGGACGTGCCACCTGGAGGGCGCCATGCTGGTAAGTCTTTTTTCTTCTTCTTCATAATTTCTTCTTTATGGGGGCGCGCCAGCGCACCCACTGGGTGTAGCCCCCGAGGTTCGGGCCAACTACGTAGTAGTTGGGTCGAATCTTTAGATTGCTCGGCCTTGTTCTGACTTCTGTCTTTTTTCAGCATCTTGATGCCTTCCGGGTTGCCGCCTTCAACTGTCTCCTGGGCAAGCACCGGGAGCTGAAGGAGCAACTTGCTGCCAAGGAGGAGGAGCTTCGCGTCACCGCAAGTACGTTCGTGCTCTTTTCTAGTGGGGGCTCGCTAGTGCTCCCACTGGGTGTAGCCCCCGAGATTCGGGCCATCTACGTAGTAGTTGGGCCAAATCTTAAGTCTTGCCTTTTTTCTTCTGCTGAATCCTTCTTCTTTGCAGCCGAGGTGCTGTCTTGGCGGACCCAGCTGCACTGGGCTGGTCATCATTATGACCGGCTTGTTGCTGATGCCGGCCATCTTGGCATCGAGGCGGCGCAGGCGAGGGCGGAGGCGGCCGCGGCCCAACGGTCTCTTGATGAGGCCAACCGGCTGCATGAGCAGCTGGCGGGTCACAAGAGCCGCCTCGAGGCCGAGGTGGAGCTCCTTAAGGCGGAGCCCGCCAAGGTGGTGGAGACGCAGAAGGCCCTGGCTGAGGCGGACCAGCAGCGCGGCCAGCTGACTGACGACAAGGGATGGCTCCAGGCCGAGGTAGAACGCCTGCGAGGGCAGGTCACCACGGCTGAGGGGGCCCGCGAGGACGAGGCCCGCCACCGCGAGTCAGCCGAGAAGGCGGCCGAAGAGAAGGACGCCGAGCTGAAGGCGGTCCTTGCCAAGGCGGCCACTTTGGAGAAGGCGCTCGAGGAGCGCGACCGCGCCATGAGCGGGAGCGGCGTGGTACGTTGCTTGAGGCGCAACACCTGGAAGAGTCCTTCTCTAGTAAGTGCTGCTTCTTGTAGCTTGCCGGGTCAGGACCCGGCTTTTATTCCTTGTTGCTCTTCTAACTTGCTTCTTCCTTTGTGGCAGGGGCCTTCCCGGAGACGTAGTGGCTGGCGGAGGAAGCCGTCCGCTATCAGCGCGACCCGGCCGACGTTGTTGGGTCTGGGACGGATCCGCGGACGGCCTCGACCTTCCTGGAGATCATCGGCGCTGCTGAGGCCCGCCTACGGGTCCTGGAGACACAGATGGAGCAGCTGTCCCAGGTCGGCACCGTGATGACGGCGGCCCTTTCGTCGGGCGCTGTCGTGCTGAGCAGCTTCACGTGCCTGGCGCACTGGCTGGAGAAGAGTCCAGACCGTCTTGGCGAGTGGTGCGTTTCCGCCGCCCATGCCGGTGCCGAGATGGCGCTCTGGTTTGCGCTGTCTTGGCATCCGGATCTTCAGTTGGACTCACTGATGGGCCAGCTGGCCGGCTCGGAGCAGTTGTTGCAGGAGCAGGCCGGCCGGATCGCCTCCCAGGCCAGCTACATCGCCGAGTTCGCCTTCCACGAAGAGTTCCATCCGGAGCGGACGGAAGACGGCAGGGTCGTGGATGGTCACGACTACGGCTTGCTTCTCCATGACCCGAAGGGGAGCTCGGAGGAGACGGGTGTCTACGGCGACGCGGATGCTGAGGAGGACACCGGTGTCTCGTCGGACCCGGAGGCCGCCAAGGGAGAACCGTCGATGTCGCGACGCGGCGCTGGGGATGCCTGAGACACTTATGCAGAATCTGTTAAGTAGCAGGTCCACCCACCCACTGGGGGTTGTTTAGGGTGTAATGAACTCCGGCCGTAGGCCTTTTGTTTAAATATCTATGTGTAAATGTCGTGAGTATCCTTTCTTTTTTGCCTTCCGCTTTTTCAAACTGATTTCATGCGCTTTTCCTCTCTGAAACCTCCCCCCCCCCGCGAGTCAGACGGTCGAGGCTCTGGTCCATGACAAGGAGTTCGATTGTTCAAGAGGGGCACGCCAGACTTGGGTCCTTAGAAGCATTGAGCATGAGTGAAACACCCACTGGGCCGGTTGGCGGCAATCCGGCTTGGCCGGTTGGTGAGCAGCCGGTCGTGCGGCTACTTATTTGATGAGTGACAGGCTAGGTTGATCGACCCGGCGGCCTTTGACTTGGTGTATGAATCGTAGAGGAGCTTTGGCCCGTTGTGCTTGCCCGCCGATAGCCAGAGCTGGATCTGCGGTTTTAGGGGGAAGTGGGGGACTGCGGCGTCCCAACTTTATTAGGAATCTCCAAGTAAGGCGGCGGGGTGGCGACCGAGCCGACCTTCCCCCGAGCCCCCGGGTCGAGCGAGTCGAGCCGGTGGCCGGGTTCGGTGGTAAAGTGATGCGGAAAAAGTAAGGATCCAATAAACTGGTCAGCAAAAGGTAGCCCCCGAGTCTCGTTCGGGGACCCTGTAGTTTCATGCGTTTACCAAAGGTGATGATACATACACTCGTGCGATTATCTGTAAAACAGGCGGAGGAGTTCCACGTTTTACGGTCGGTTCATTTCTTCGCCGGCGGTGTCCTTCTTGCGCTTCTTTGACTTGCGCACGTCGATGAGGTAGTAGGCGTTGCATTCGCGCAAGGCCCTGCTCACGATGAATGGGCCCTCCCGTTGTGGGGACAGCTTGTGCTGGCCTGCCTGCTCTTGGACGAGTTGGAGGACGAGGTCACCCTCGCGGAATGCGAGGGGCTTGATCTTCTTGCTGTGGTAGTGCCTCAGGCCTTGCTGGTAGGTAGCCAAGCGGCTAAGTGCCAGAAGGCGCGCTTCTTTGAGCAGGTCAACGCCGTCTTCGTGTGCCTCTCTGGCTTCAGCTTCGGTCTACATCACGACGCGCGGTGAGTCGAACTCGACGTCGGTCGGGATGATGGCTTCGGCTCCATAAATGAGGAAGAACGGGGTGAACCCGGTCGACCGATTCGACGTGGTGCAGAGACTCCAAAGCACTGCTGGCAACTCGTCAAGCCAGCTGCCGGGTGAGCGGATAAGTGGCTCAACAAGTCGCGGCTTGATGACGGACAGGATGAGTCCGTTGGCCCGCTCGACATGCCCGTTGGACTGCGGATGTGCCACGAAGGCCAAGTCGAGACGGATGTCAGAGACGGAGCAGTATTGCTCGAGCGCGCCCTTGGAGAAGTTGGTGCCATTGTCGGTGATGATGCTGTTCGGCATGCCGTAGTGCACTGCTATGTCCTTGATGAACCATACGGCTGTTGGCCCGTCCAGTTTCTTGATTGCTCTTGCCTCGATCCATTTGGTGAACTTGTCCACTACCACCAGCAAGTGCGTCATGCCTCCTTGAGCGGTTTTGAAGGGTCCCACCATGTCGAGTCCCCAGACTGCGAAGGGCCAGGCGATCGGTATGGTGCAGAGTGCTGTCGCCGGCTGGTGTCTGCGTTTGCTTAAGCATTGGTACCCTTCACATTTGAGAACGAGCGACTCGGTGTCTTCGAGGGCCATGGGCCAATAGAAACCATGGCGAAACGCCTTGGCCACCAGGGATCGTGAGGCAGCGTGGTGCCCGCACTCGCCCTGGTGAATGTCGAGGAGGATGTTGATGCCGCGATCCTGCTCGACGTAGCCCTGGTGAATGACGAGCTCGTTGTTGATGATGCTGTAGGCGGATGCCCTGCGCTGAACTTGCCGAGCTTCGATCTCGTCCATGGAGAGAACCCCGTTCTCCAGAAACTCTGATATTGGGAGGGTCCAGGATGGAGCTGTCACCACGGCGAAGACGGCCACCAGGGTGGGTTTCGAGTCGGCAGCCCCCGAGCCGGGTTGAGCAGCCCCCTGTTCGGAGTTGGCGACGGTCGGGTCCGGGTTGATGGTGGCCGGGTTGAGCTGAGCAGCCCCCAGTCCGGGTTCAGCAGTCCCCGGGCCAGGTTGAGGAGTGGCAGGATCGTCTGGAACATGAATGGACTCAGAGTCCGGCGATGGCTTGACGGATGGCTTGCGTAGGTGCTCGAGGGAGACGCCGGACGGGATGGCTTGTCGTGACGAGGCGATCTTGGCGAGCGTGTCGGGTGCTTCATTCTCCGCGTGCGGGACGTGGAGGAACTCGCAACCCTCGAAGGATCCAGATAGCTTATGGACGAGGAAGTGGTAGCTTGCCATGTTGGAGTCGCGGGCGTCCCACTTGCTGGAGCACTACTGCACCACCAGGTCCGAGTCGCTGTAGCACAGGATGCGCCGGATGCCGAGTTCCTTGGCAAGCCGGAGACCATGCACAAGGGATTCATATTTGGCGACGTTGTTGGAGGCGGCGAAGTGGATCTGGAGCGTGTAGCGGAGCCGGTCGCCCTTCGGGGACGACAGTACGATGCCGGCCCCTAAGCCATCTCGGATCTTGGACCCGGCGAAGTGCATGCTCCAATGCGTCGAGTCGGGACGTGGTGGCAGGTACTGGTTGTAGGTCCAGTCGACGAGGAAGTCAGCCAGGGCTTGAGACTTGATCGTGGTGCGGGGCTTGTAGAGGATGGTGTGGCCGGCTAGCTAGATCGCCCATTTGGTGACCCGGCCAGACGCGTCCCGGCACCCGATGCTGACGACGTGCTCTTGGAAGTATTGCTTCAGCTTCTTGTCGGTGAGGTACACACCGTAACATATCTTCTGGTAATATGGGTAGTTCTTCTTGGAGATGGAGAGAACCTCGCTCAGGTAGTAGACTGGGCGCTCGACGGCTTGGATCTTGCCCTTCTCTGGTCACTCGACCACCAGCACCGTGCTGACCGCCCGCGATGTTGTGGCAATGTAGAGCAACAACGGCTCCTTGTCGTCCGGCGCTGCCAGGACTGGTGCGGTGGAGAGCATGCGCTTGAGGTCTTGGAAGTCCTCGTCTGCTTTGTCGTTCTATTCGAACGGACTCGTCTTCTTCATCAGTTGGTACAGGGGGAGCGCCCTCTCGCCCAGCCGGCTTAAAAACCGGCTGACCGAGGCCAAGCACCCGGTGAACTTCTGAACGTTGCGCAGCCGAGCCGGTTTGCGCATGCGCTCGATGGCCTTGATCTTCTCCGGGTTCGCCTCAATGCCGCATTCCAATACAAGGAAGCCGAGTAGCTTTCCGGCCGGGACGCCGAAGACGGATTTTTCCGGGTTAAGCTTGACCTTGTATTCGTGGAGGTTGGCGAATGTTTCCTTCAGATTGTCGAGGAACGTGAGGTGTTGCTTGGTCTTCACCACGATGTCGTCCACGTACACGTGGATATTGCGGCCGAGTTGTGGCAGCATGTATTTCTGCATGCAACGTTGGATGGTGGCGCCGGCGTTCTTCAAGCCGAATGACATGGTGATGTAGCATTACGCCCCAAAGGGCGTGATGAAGGACGTCTTCAGGGCATCAGCCTGGTCCAGCTTAATCTGGTGGTAGCCCGAGTAAGCATCCAGGAAGGACAGGAGCTTGCACGGCGGTCAAGTCGATGACTTGGTCGATCCGCGGGAGAGCGAACGGATCCTTTGGACATGCCTTGTTGAGGCTGGTGTAGTCGATACACATGCGCCAGGTCTTGTTCTTCTTCAGGACGAAGACTGGGCTGGCCAGCCACTCAGGGTGAAACACTTCCATTATGAAGCCGGTCACCAAAATCTTGGCGACCTTCTCACCAATGGTTCTTCTCTTCTCTTCGGAAAATCTTCGTAGGGGCTGACGGACAGGCTTGGCATCCTTGCGGACGTGAAGTTTGTGCTCGGCGTACTTCCTCGAGATACCCAGCATGTCCTTGGGGGTCCATGAGAAGATATCCTGATTCTCACGGAGGAAGTCGACGAGCTCGCCTTCCTATTTGTTGTCGAGGCGGACGCCTACGACAACGTACTTGCTACAGCTGGGGTCTTCAGGGTTGAGCTTCACTTTCTTGGTCTCCTTGGAGGGCTTGAAGGCAGCCTCGTCGGCCGGGTCCGTGGTCGGGATTGACACGGCGGAAGCCTCGCCCGCGATGGCGACGATCCGATCGAGCTGGCGCCGCTCCTCGGCAATGACCAGCGACTCAGCCAACTTGGTGTCGTCTCGGGCGCACTCCAGGGACTTGCGGTAATCACCGGTGATCATGATCAGGCCCTTGGGACCCGGCATCTTCATCTTCAGGTATGCGTAGTGGGGAACCGCCATGAACTTGGCGAGCGCGGGCCGGCCCAGCAGCGCGTGATACACGCTGGACAGGTCCACCACCTCAAACCAGATCGGTTCGCGTCAGAAGTGGCTACTGTCGCCGAACAGGACATCGAGCCGGACCCGGCCAATGGGAGAGCAGGAGAGGCCAGGTACGATGCCGTGGAAGATCGTCCGGGTTAGTTCCAGGTCCTCGGCCTTGAGGCCGAGCTTGGTCATCGTGTCGCGGTAGAGGATGTTGATGGTGCTGCCGCCGTTGATGAGGACTCGAGAGAACTTGCACGTGCGCCACGCGATGATGGTGGGGTTGAGGACGAGGGCGTATCCACCTGCACTCGGCATGACCGCCGGGTGATCCTCCCGGGTCCATGTTATCGGGCAATCCGACCAGTGCATGAAATCCGGCTTGGCCGGGATGAGGATGTCCACCTCCTGCCGAAGAAGGCGCTCGCTTTGGTTGTCATCGCCGAGGCTGATGAAGACGACGTAGGCCGTGTTATGGTCCGGGTAGGCATCGTTCTGCATCGCACCGCCGGCTGGAGGCGGCTGGCCTGCGCCTGGAGCTGGAGCCGGAGCCGGAGGAGGTAGAACATCTCCCCTTATGATGCGCTTGGTGATGGCGCACTGCCGAAGCGTGTGCGTGGAGGGTCTTGCGCCGCTGTGGTGCTTGCATGGGGCATCGAGCATCTCTTCGAAACTCATGGCGGGTTGCCACGCCATCTTGCCGGTCTGCCGGCGCTTCGCTCCCGGGTCCGCCGCGGGCTCGGCAGCCACGATGAGCCGGTTGTCATGACGCTACGCCGGCTGCTCGGCCTTGCGCTTGTTGTTCTGGTGATGCTGCTGCCGGCTGCTTTCGTTGGCCAGCTTCGGGGGAGGAACCGACTTCGCCTTGCCGGCTTCATCCAGTGCCACCTGGATCTTCATGGCGGAGTCGGCGTTGGTGTACTTGTTCGCCGTCACCATGAGCGCGACCATGGTGGCCGGCTTGGAGCGCATGAGCTTGTGCTTGAGGACGGTGCCGTCTCGGCACCCACTGACGAAGTACTGGATCGTCTAGACTTCACTGACACCCTCGCAGCTGTTTCGGAGCTCGGTCCACCACGCAAGGTACTCGCAACCCGTCTCCGTCGGCACCTGCACGCACATGGCAAGCTAGCTAGGGCGACTGGGTCGCTTGTTGGTCCCCGTGAAGTTGCGGACAAAGGCCTCCTCGAAGTCGACCCATGCGTTGATGCTGCCCATCGGGAGACTGTTCAACCATGTGCGGGCCGACCCCTGGAGCATGAGCGGTGCATAGCACACGGCTAGACGGCGATTGGCAGCGGTGATGCCAATGGCCGTGGTGTAGTCGGTGAGCCAGTCTTCTGGCTTCACGGTCCCATTGTACTTGGGGGTGTCACGGGGGAGCACGAACCCTTTGGGAAAGGGCTCCTCCCGGATGCGTGGGCCAAAGAACGCCGGCCTGATAGCGCCACTCTCCTCCACCTCCAGGGAGCGAGCGAGTTGATCGAGGTGGTGGCGTGCGTCGGCGTCGTTGATGGTGCGCGGGCCGAGTCGACTGGCGGCTAGGCCCCGAGGGGACGGGTTGGTTCGAGCCGGACGTCAGCCAGGTTGGACGGGTCCGCACTGGGTCTCCTGGGCGGGCTCGTTGCCCAGGACGTCGGCGGCTGTGGTGGCCGGGTTGCGTCGAGTCCGTTTTTGGCCGGAGTGCGCCTCGCCGGGAGGTAAGGAAGCTGTGTGTAGAAGTTCGCCGGGTCTGCCAAGGAGGGCGGAGCCGGACCCCGCCGGCTTGGCAAGCTGGTGCAGGCGATCCTGCTGGGTGTTGGCGGTGTGGAGGAGCTCGCGCATCTGCCCGATGCGCTCCTTGGCCCGATGCGCTCCTTGAGCTGCTCGCCCACGAGCTGGTCGAGGCTGACCGCGGCTGCTTCCGCAACGCGCATGTTCTTCACTGGGGTCTCGTAGACGGTCCGGACGGCGCCGAAGGCCCGGCCGATCGCTCCTCCCTGGGTGCGAGCATTTGCGACCCGGCTTGGCTCGGCCGCGGCGGGCGTAACTCCGTGAGCGGCGTCGTGCTCCATCTGAACGGCCTCCAGGCGATGCCTGGTGGCGGCCAGCGTCTCGGACAGGTCCAGCATCTGCTGGCGTCTATCCTCGAGCTGGGTTCGGGCTTCAGCGATGTTGGTGGCGTCGACGTCTGTGCCGATGGGGATGCGGAGGCTCTGCATCACGGCGCGCAGCGAATCGGACGGCTCGGTCCATTCTACGGTGGCCCTGGCTTCCGCGGCCTTCCTCGTCTTGCTCGATGAGGAGGAGGCGCCATCGCCGGTGACGTAGACCTCCACATGGATGTCCATCGCCCCGGCGGCAATGGCACTGCCAAGGGAGAGTGGAGAGTCGGAGTAGCTGAGCACCTCGCTGGGTACTCGTCGGCCGCGTACGCATCGGAGACGCGGAGCGCGGCGAAGGAGGCGGCGAGCGCGCCGACGACGTCGTCCGCCAGCGCGACAGACTCATCGGTGTAGGAGAAGGGCCCCGTTTGAAGCATGCTCCCGGCCAGCTCGTCAAGCTGCCCCACGGTGGGCGCCAACTATCATGGTGGGCGCACAGCAGCTGCCAAGGGATGGCTAAAGAGAGGAGGAGGCTCGAGGGCACTGGTGGGCTCCAGAGGAGAGGTTGGCATGAGCGGGCGCGGGACACCGGACATACCCAGTGTCACGCCCAATATGCGAGCCTATCCAAAAGGAACTCGAAGGTCCCACCAAGGATAGACCCGCATATTCGAACGCTTTTGCAAGGTGGATATCATTACATCAACATTACATAATAGATGGGGATACATACAAGAGGCATACAATGCCACACGAATACAACATCACAATACATCAGAGCACCATCCGACTACGGATGAAACACAAACAGAAACTCAAACGACATCCACCCTTCTAGCCCAGGCTACCGACCTGGAACCTATCCCCTGATCGAAGAAGCAGAAGAAGAACTCAACGCAAGCAAGCATCGCTCTCGCGTCATGATCATCGCAGAACCTGTACCTGCAACTGTTGTTGTAGTAATCTGTGAGCCACGAGGACTCAGCAATCCCATTACCATGGGTATCAAGACTAGCAAAGCTTAATGGGAAAGGAAGGGGTAAAGTGGTGAGGTTGCAGCATCGGCTACGCATATATGGTGGCTAACCAACGCAAATAAGAGCGAGAAGAGAACAAGCGGAACGGTCGTGAAGCTAGCAATGATCAAGAGGTGATCCTGAACACCTACTTACGTCAAACATAACCCAGAAACCGTGTTCACTTCCCGGACTCCGCCGAGAAGAGACCATCACGGCTACACACACGGTTGATGTATTTTAATTCGGATCTGGTGTCAAGTTATCTACAACTGGACATTAACAAATTCCCATCTGCCAATAACCGCAGGCACGGCTTTCGAAAGATTATACCCTGCAGGGGTGTCCCAACTTTGCCCATGATAAGCTCTCGCGATCAACGAAGGATAAACCTTCTCCCAGGAAGACCCGATCAGACTCGGAATCCCGGTTTACAAGACATTTCGACAATGGTAAAACAAGACCAGCAAAGCTTCCCGATGCACCGACAATCCCGATAGGAGCTGCACATATCTCGTTCTCAGGGCAACACCGGATAAGTTAAGCTACGAGTAAAACCAACCCTCGAGTTGCCCCGAGGTGGCCCCGCAGGTTGCTCGGTTCGGACCAACACTTAGACAAGCACTGGCGGGGGGGGGGGGGGGCGCTAAAATAAAGATGACCCTCGGGGTGGCCGACCCAAGGGAAAGGGATAGGTGGTGGTGAGGCAAATGGTAAAACCAAGGTTGGGCCTTGCTAGAGGAGTTTTATTCAAAGCAAACTGTCAAGGGGGTCCCATAAATCACCCGACCGCGTAAGGAACCCAAAATCCGGGAACATAACACCGGTATGACGGAAACTAGGGCGGCAAGAGTGGAACAAAACACCAGGCAAAAGGCCGAGTCTTCCACCCTTTACCAAATATATAGATGCATTAATAATATAAGAGATATTGTGATATCCCAACCAAAATCCTGTCCACCATGGAGAAATCTTCAACTTCACCTGCAACTAGCAACGCTATAAGAGGGGCTGAGAAAAGCGGTAACATAGCCAAACAACGGTTTGCATAGGAAAGGTGTCAAAGGTTAGAGGTTCATGGCAATATGGGATGGCTTGATAAATAAGTGATAGGTAGCGCAGCATAGCGATAGAACGAAGCAACTAGCATAGCAATGATAGCAGTGAGATCCAGGGTAGCGGTCATCTTGCCTGAAATCCCGCAAGGAAGAAGAACGAGTCCATGAAGAAGACGAACGGATGAAGCCGAACCAACCGTAGACGAACGAATCCTCACGATCGCAACAAAACAGGAACTAACAAGAAGAAGCACACGACATAGTAAACACACCACACATGAACAAGGCATGATGCAACAACAAGCATGATGCATGACAAAGCTACATGTAGCTACTCAAGTTACATATAAAGTTCATTTAGTTCGGAGCTACGGCCTAGAAGATATGAGCAAAACAAGTTAAACATGGCATTGATGCAAAATGCACCCAAACATCAAGAAAACACACCAAAACAAGGATGCAACATGATAATATGAAACTACATGCAAAAACAAGCAAGTTTCATATAGAGCACACTCAAAACGGAGCAACGGTTCAACACACACACACACTATACAAGTCATAGCAACAATCTGTCCAAAACAGCAAGTAGGCATATTGCAAGCATCAAAACAACAAGCTACAAGACCTCAACATAATACCAAAAGGCATGGGCATGATGTACAGGTAAAGCCTAACAAAACATGAACACTGAGCTATCTCCAGAAATCACTAGAACATGCTCAAACAGACATGGTAAGATTGCAAATAATAACAGTTCAGACTTTAGCAGAAATAACATCAGGTTGCAATGTTCAGAGCTACCAAACAATATGTTACAGGAACTTAACATGGCAAACGAAGGCATGGCACGAATCTACTAAATGCATAGATCAAAAGTCCCTTACTGACCATAAGCCAAAAAGGATCAGAAAATATGATGGCACCCATGTAAACATAGCAAGTTATATTACAGATTCATACATGGCAGGAACATAATTATGAAGGCATGTAGATGAGCTTGTGCAGCTCACTACAGAGCAATACATGGCATGGCAGGGCAACCAACAGTAAGAAGACATGTTTATGAAGCTAAGCATGGTAATAGCAAGGTCATAGGGTGCATGGAACACTAGCAAAACACATGGGAACAAGTGAACTTAAAGTTAACAGGCTGGCAGCAACATTATGAAGCAACTTTGGAGCAAGATATGAACAAGCTACAGCAAGCTATAAATGCAACCAGGGGCATGTATGGTTAGAGGATGACATGTAGAACAAAACATATTTAGTGAACATCTCCAGATTATTCATAGAATGACTAGTAGCAACATGTTTATATAGCATCACGAAATAACAGATTCAGCCTAGCAAAATAGCAACAGCAAGTACACTACTTAACAAGCTCGATTCACTCACCACAAGTTATTGCATGACAAGACAAGCATAGAATCATCAAGAAGACATGTTTATGTAACCAACCAAGGCAAGAACAAGTCCATATCATGCAAGGATCAACTATAGCAAGCTTGGCCAAATTGAATAACAAGTAGACAATCTGCCAGGAAACATTTTGAAGCAAAAGTAGAGCACGAAAATGATATGCTAGACTACTCCATAATTGCAACAAAGGGCATAAATGGATAGAGCAGAACCATATGTTCAAAACACCCTTACTGAAGTATCTCAAAATAAGCATGGATCTCTCTGTAGCCTCAAGTTTACATGGCATACAAATAACAGCAGAACAGGGACTGAAATCAGCAACAGCAAGTACCCTACTTAGCAAGCTCGGTGCACTCAGCACACAAATCACAAATATATATGGATAGCACCTCTGGAAAGATGGCATGGCATAGATCAAAACACATGAAGACATCAACCTCATAGGATGCACACATCAATCATGGCAAAAATGACAAATGAGCAAGTTATAACAGTTTTAGCAGATTAACATCACATAGCACTCTTCCAACAGCATTTCGGCCATCAAGATGAGCTCAAATGAAAATGATGCAATGGAATGAAATGATCTACTCGTCGAGGCGAACAATTTGACATATTACACGCGCAAAATGGAGCTACGGATGCAGAGATACAGCAGGTCAAACATGGCATGATTATGCAATAATTTTAGGACACGCGTTTTCGGGGAAGGCGAAAGTCAACCTTCGGCACGGACTTCGAGGTTCACCGGAGAACCTCGCCGGAGTTGGGCGCTGCGGGGAGGAGGTAGGGCGGCGTGGAGCTCCCGGGCCGGATCTCGCCGGATCCGGCCGGCGGCGAGCCGGAGAGGCGACGGGGCGACGGGGGAGGCTGCGGCCGCGGCGGAGCCGTGGCCAGTGCGGCAGATCTGCGCGGCGGCGGGCGGCGGCGGCCCCAGCCAGCGCAGGCGGCGGCGCAGGCGGGAGGCCGAGGCGCGGCGGCGTCGGAGCAGAGGGGGGGGGGGCACGGCTGCTGCGGCCCGCGGCGAAGGCGGGCGCGCGCGGGGCGCCGCCGGTGGTCCGGCGAGGCGGCGGGGAGTGGAGCTCCGGCGGAGGCGGGCGGCGGCGTGGGCGCCGCGGGCACGGCGCGGCCCGGTTCGGCCCCGGGGCGGGCCGGATCTGGGCCCTGGGCGGCGGCGTCGAGAGGAGAGAGAGAGGCCGGCGGAGGGACACGTGGCAGCGCGTGATTCATCCGGCGCGGCGGCTGGACGTGTCCGGCGGCGGAGTGGACATGTCCGGCGCGCGTAGGGGGGATTTGATCTAGGGTTTGCCCGAGATTTCGGGGGAGGGGGCTAATTTATTGGTAGAGGGAGCTAGGAGAGTCCAAATGAGGAGCGGTTTTCGCCCACACGATCGTGATCGAACGACCGAGAGCATGGAGGGGAGTTAGATGGGTTTTGGGCCACTTTAGAAAGGGTGTTGGGCTGCACACAAAAGAGGGCTTTGCGGTTACCCGGTTAACCATTGGAGTATCAAACGACCTCCAAATGGCACGAAACTTGACAGGCGGTCTACCGGTGCTATACCAAGGCCGCTAGGCAAGCCTCAGTCCATTCTGAGAATGTTTAACACCCACTCACGAAAAGAGAGAAGAGGGAGACGCCGGAGGACATAGGAGCGCCGGATTGCAGAACGGACAACGGGGAAAAGGCTCGGATGCATGAGATGAACATGTATGCAAAATGAGATGCACATGATGACATGATAAAATGCAACACGCAAGCAAATGACATGGCAACAACAGCAAATAGCTGGCAGACACCTGGCGCATCGAATCCGGGGCGTTACAACACTCCTCCACTAACAAGAGATCTCGTCCCGAGATCTTAGGACCGAGACGGGAGTGAAAAGGGATGAGGTGAAGCAAGAACTCAAGAAAAAAGCAAAGAATCGAGAGCACTCGAGAGAGAAGAGAGGAATTACGAGAATGACGAGAATCGAAAGCTCACGGAATCAGATAGACTATGAAACCACTCGTTCTAACCAGAGTGGTTAGAATGAGACAAGAAACGAATAAGACTGAAACGATTTAGGCAGCACTCCGACTGAACATGGAGGAATAGAACACAAGCTAGAGAGGATGGAATGATACTTGATGAAGTCTTGAAGAAAGAATTAAATCATGAAGAACCACCATGAAGAACTCCGTTGACAAAAGAATGACGAGATAAAATTGAAGGATGAAAGAATAAGATTAAATCTTACGATGATTTAGATGGAGGTTCCGACGAGATGACCGAGGAAATTTGAACTCCGGAAAGAAACGATGAAAGCACTTGGAACTAGAATTTATTCCTCAAGAACAAACTCCGAATGAAGGGATTACTCACTTGGATGAAATAAGAATAAGATTTATTGTATGCTTATCCTTCATCAAATTAAATTTATGACAAGCAATGGATTATGCATGCTACTTATTCTTCTTGAAAAAGAATTGAGAAGTGACATATCGCAAACTTGAGAAGGTCTTCATGAACCACCGGTAGGATTGATAAGAACGAATGGATTAAAAATGATAATCAAGGAAAAGAATCTTGAACGAACCACCGTAAGAATTCAAAAATGACTGACGAAAGAGAATGAATCACCGAGAAGAATTAGAAGAACCAATAAGCTAGAGGGGATTTAGATGCAAAAGAACAAGGAGATCATGAGCTGATTACAGAACACTTGAACGAAGCACCGGAATAAATAGAGAACGATAACTGGAATGATGGCCTCCGGTAAAAGAATTGGGAAAACAACTTCTGAATTACTCCGGATGGGTGAGAAAAGAAATATCTGACTAATGGAATAATTCGAGAGGGTAACATGAAGCTAGAACCACGGAACTTCAAGAGAATGGACAAAATTTAGAGGAAAAATTCTTCTTAGATCTTGAACTGACGACGAGAAACACCACCAAAATTACTGAGATACTCCGGTAGAACGAAAACCGAAAAGGTTGAGCCAACAATGAAAAGAATTTGAATGCGATTTTGGAAAGGCATGTGACTGATGGAATCCATTCTTACGTCACACTTTGAAAAGAATTTGAGAATAACTCCGGGAGAATTAGAAGAGTCAGGTAAGATCCTGGGAAAAGACCTGTGGGTTAGGGCCCACTAAAGAGATCACCGTTGGAAAGGATTGTTGAACAGATAGATGAAGCACCGAAACAATTGAAATATTTGAATGAGGTGGCAACCTCAAATTAATTCGAACACAGCCGAATCTCCTGAGATGTCTTGAACACTCCGGAAGGATAAAATGGCGAGAGGCAAACGAGCAAGGAGAACACTTCATCCAAGAAAAAGACTGCGATCAACACCGAAAACTTGAATTGAGTCCACCGGAGAAGGAAAAGAGTTGAAGAATGTCCATCGAGACGAGAATTCATCGGTTGAAATAATTGACGAAAAACTAAAGAGGCTCCACATGAATGAACTAGAGGGTCGAAAAAGAGTCAAACTCCGGGAAGAAAAGGGTGGGAGGGCGGGAAAACAAAGGCAACTTGGAAGGGGAAATCGACGAATAACTTCAAGAGCAAACATCGGTTGAAATCATTGAGGAAAGAAAGCAAAGGCTTCGCACGAGTAGGATGGATACTCGAATACGGACTCCGGCTCCAAGGAGAAAAAGGGTGGGCGGGTGGGAAAAGAAAACAACTGAGGATTGAACTCAAAGATGAAGAGGCTCGAGTCGACTTGACGAGAAATGCACCGGATAAAAAGAGCTGAGGAACAACTATCGGAAAACCAACTGCGCGAACCTAAAGAAAAATTTTGAAGGGGAAGAGAAGTAATTCAAAAGACCTACGTCAAGATTCCTTACCAGAGCGATGAAGGGACTGAGGAGTAAAAAGAATTCCTACTCTCCGATATAACTAGACTCCGAAAACAGTTTTCTTCTAGACTCAACAACGGCCAAACTACACGATCAATCAAGGAGGCTCCTAGGGTCGGTCGAGGCTCTGATACCAACTTGTCATGCCCAATATGCGACCCTATCCAAAAGGAACTCAAAGGTCCCACCAAGGATAGACCCGCATATTGGAACGCTTTTGCAAGGTGGATATCATTACATCAACATTACATAATAGATGGGGATACATACAAGAGGCATACAATGCCACACGAATACAACGTCACAATACATCAGAGCACCATCCAACTACGGATGAAACACAAACAGAAACTCAAACGACATCCACCCTGCTAGCCCAGGCTGCCGACCTGGAACCTATCCCCTGATCGAAGAAGCAGAAGAAGAACTCAACGCAAGCAAGCATCGCTCTCGCGTCATGATCATCGCAGAACCTGTACCTGCAACTGTTGTTGTAGTAATCTGTGAGCCAAGAGGACTCAGCAATCCCATTACCGTGGGTATCAAGACTAGCAAAGCTTAATGGGAAAGGAAGGGGTAAAGTGGTGAGGTTGCAGCATCGGCTAAGCATATATGGTGGCTAACCAACGCAAATAAGAGCGAGAAGAGAACAAGCGGAACGGTCGTGAAGCTAGCAATGATCAAGAGGTGATCCTGAACACCTACTTACGTCAAACATAACCAAGAAACCGTGTTCACTTCCCGGACTCCGCCGAGAAGAGACCATCACGGCTACACACACGGTTGATGCGTTTTAATTCGGATCTGGTGTCAAGTTATCTACAACCGGACATTAACAAATTCCCATCTGCCAATAACCGCAGGCACGGCTTTCGTAAGATTATACCCTGAAGGGTTGTCCCAACTTAGCCCATGATAAGCTCTCGCGATCAACGAAGGATAAACCTTCTCCCAGGAAGACCCGATCAGACTCGGAATCCCGGTTTACAAGACATTTCGACAATGGTAAAACAAGACCAGCAAAGCCGCCCGATGCGCCGACAATCCCGATAGGAGCTGCACATATCTCGTTCTCAGGGCAACACAGGATAAGTCAAGCTACGAGTAAAACCAACCCTCGAGTTGCCCCGAGGTGGCCCCGCAGGTTGCTCGGTTTGGACCAACACTTAGACAAGCACTGGCCCGGGGGGGGGGGGCGGGTGCTAAAATAAAGATGACCCTCGGGTTGGCCGACCCAAGGGAAAGGGATAGGTGGTGGTGAGGCAAATGGTAAAACCAAGGTTGGGCCTTGCTGGAGGAGTTTTATTCAAAGCGAACTGTCAAGGGGGTCCCATAAATCACCCGACCGCGTAAGGAACGCAAAATCCGGGAACATAACACCGGTATGACGGAAACTAGGCGGCAAGAGTGGAACAAAACACCAGGCAAAAGGCCGAGTCTTCCACCCTTTACCAAATATATAGATGCATTAATAATATAAGAGATATTGTGATATCCCAACCAAAATCCTGTCCACTATGGAGAAATCTTAAACTTCACCTACAACAAGCAACGCTATAAGAGGGGCTGAGCAAAGCGGTAACATAGCCAAACAACGGTTTGCATAGGAAAGGTGTCAAAGGTTAGAGGTTCATGGCAATATGGGATGGCTTGATGAACAAGTGATAGGTAGCGCAGCATAGAGATAGAACGAAGCAACTAGCATAGCTATGATAGTAGTGAGATCCAGGGTAGCGGTCATCTTGCCTGAAATCCCGCAAGGAAGAAGAACGAGTCCATGAAGAAGACGAACGGATGAAGCCGAACCAACCGTAGACGAACGAATCCTCACGATCGCAACGAAACAGGAACTAACAAGAAGAAGCACACGACATAGTAAACACACCACACATGAACAAGGCATGATGCAACAACAAGCATGATGCATGACAAAGCTACATGAAGCTACTCATGGCAAGAGATGATGCAAACAAGAGCAACACATCAAGGCAAGTTTAAATGAGGCCGGGAACAACATATAACAATTCCGGTAAGTCCTCATATGCAAATTTCGAAATTGGTGCAGATCTGAATAAACCTTATGTTCAAGTTGTTAAACAGCAATTTAAGATGCACAAATATGATCTACACGAGATTCTAGTCAAGTTACATATAAAGTTCATTTAGTTCGGAGCTACGGCCTAGAAGATATGAGCAAAACAAGTTAAACATGGCATTGATGCAAAATGCACCCAAACATCAAGCAAACACACCAAAACAAGGATGCAACATGATAATATGAAACTACATGCAAAAACAAGCAAGTTTCATATAGAGCACACTCAAAACGGAGCAACGGTTCAACACACACACACACTATACAAGTCATAGCAACAATCTGTCCAAAACAGCAAGTAGGCATATTGCAAGCATCAAAACAACAAGCTACAAGACCTCAACATAATAACAAAAGGCATGGGCATGATGTACAGGTAAAGCCTAACAAAACATGAACACTGAGCTATCTCCAGAAATCACTAGAACATGCTCAAACAGACATGGTAAGATTGCAAATAATAACAGTTCAGACTTTAGCAGAAATAACATCAGGTTGCAATGTTCGGAGCTACCAAACAATATGTTACAGGAACTTAACATGGCAAACGAAGGCATGGCACGAATCTACTAAATGTATAGATCAAAAGTCCCTTACTGACCATAAGCCAAAAAGGATCAGAAAATATGATGGCACCCATGTAAACATAGCAAGTTATATTACAGATTCATACACGGCAGGAACATAATTATGAAGGCATGTAGATGAGCTTGTGCAACTCACTACAGAGCAATACATGGCATGGCAGGGCAACCAACAGTAAGAAGACATGTTTATGAAGCTAAGCATGGCAAGAGCAAGGTCATAGGGTGCATGGAACACTAGCAAAACACATGGGAACAAGTGAACTTAAAGTTAACAGGCTGGCAGCAACATTATGAAGCAACTTTGGAGCAAGATATGAACAAGCTACAGCAAGCTATAAATGCAACCAGGGGCATGTATGGTTAGAGGATGACATGTAGAACAAAATATATTTAGTGAACATCTCCAGATTATGCATAGAATGACTAGTAGCAACATGTTTATATAGCATCACGAAATAATAGATTCAGCCTAGCAAAACAGCAACAGCAAGTACACTACTTAACAAGCTCGATTCACTCACCACAAGTCATTGCATGACAAGACAAGCATAGCATCATCAAGAAGATATGTTTATGTAACGAACCAAAGCAAGAACAAGTCCATAGCATGCAGGGATCAACTATAGCAAGCTTGGCCATATTGAATAACAAGTAGACAATCTGCCAAGAAACATTTTGAAGCAAAAGTAGAGCACGAAAATGACATGCTAGACTACTCCATAATTGCAACAAAGGGCATGAATGGATAGAGCATAACCATATGTTCAAAACACCCTTACTGAAGTATCTCAAAATAAGCATGGATCTCTCTGTAGCCTCAAGTTTACATGGCATACAAATAACAGCAGAACAGGGACTGAAATCAGCAACAGCAAGTACCCTACTTAGCAAGCTCAATGCACTCAGCACACAAATCACAAAATTATATGGATAGCACCTCTGGAAAGATGGCATGGCATAGATCAAAACACATGAAGACATCAACCTCATAGGATGCACACATCAATCATGGCAAAAATGACAAATGAGCAAGTTATAACAGTTTCAGCGGATTAACATCACATAGCACTCTTTCAACAGCATTTCGGCCATCAAGATGAGCTCAAATGAAAATGATGCAATGGAATGAAATGATCTACTCGTCGAGGCGAACAATTTGACATATTACACGCGCAAAATGGAGCTACGGATGCAGAGATACATCAGGTCAAACATGGCCTGATTATGCAATAATTTTAGGACGGGCGTTTTCGGGGAAGGGGAAAGTCAACCTTCGGCACGGACTTAGAGGTTCACCGGAGAACCTCGCCGAAGTTGGGCGCTGCGGGGAGGAGGTAGGGCGGCGAGGAGCTCCCCGGCCGGATCTCGCCGGATCCGGCCGGCGGCGAGCCGGAGAGGCGACGGGGCGACGGGGGAGGCTGCGGCCGCGGCAGAGCCGTGGCCGGCGCGCCAGATCTGCGCAGCGGCGGGCGGTGGCGGCCCCGGCCAGCGTGGGCGGCGGCGCAGGCGGGAGGCCGAGGCGCGGCGGCGTCGGAGCAGAGGGGGGGCACGGCGGCGGCGGCCCACGGCGAAGGCGGCGGAGGCCGGGCCGGCGAGGGGGCGCGCGCGGGTCACCGCGGTGGTCCGGCGAGGCGGCGGGGAGCGGAGCTCCGACGGACGTGGGCGGCGGCGCGAGCGCCGCGGGCCCGGCGCGGCCCGGTTCGGCCCCGGGGCGGGCCAGATCTGGGCCCCGGGCGGCGGCGGCGAGAGGAGAGAGAGAGGCTGGCAGAGGGACACGTGGCAGCGCGGGATTCGTCCGGCGCGGCGGCTGGACGTGTCCGGCGGCGGAGTGGACATGTCCGGCGCGCGGAGGGGGGATTTGATCTAGGATTTGCCCGAGATTTCGGGGGAGGGGGCTAATTTATAGGTAGAGGGAGCTAGGAGAGTCCAAATGAGGAGCGGTTTTCGCCCACACGATCGTGATCGAACGACCGAGAGCATGGAGGGGAGTTAGATGGATTTTGGGCCACTTTGGAAGGGGTGTTGGGCTGCACACAAAAGAGGGCTTTGCGGTTACCCGGTTAACCGTTGGAGTATCAAACGACCTCCAAATGGCACGAAACTTGACAAGCGGTCTACCGGTGCTATACCAAGGCCGCTTGGTAAGCCTCGGTCCATTCTGAGAACGTTTAACACCCACTCACGAAAAGAGAGAAGAGGGAGACGCCGGAGGACATAGGAGCGCCGGATTGCAAAACGGACAACGGGGAATAGGCTCGGATGCATGAGATGAACATGTATGCAAAATGAGATGCACATGATGACATGATAAAATGCAACATGCAAGCAAATGACATGGCAACAACGGCGAATAGCTGGCAGACACCTGGCGCGCCGAATCCGGGGCGTTACAACACTCCTCCACTAACAAGAGATCTCGTCCCGAGATCTTAGGACTGAGACGGGAGAGAAAAGGGATGAGGTGAAGCAAGAACTCAAGAAATAAGCAAAGAATCGAGAGCACTCGAGAAGAAGAGAGGAATTACGAGAATGACGAGAATCGAAAGCTCACGGAATCAGATAGACTATGAAACCACTCGTTCTAACCAGAGTGGTTAGAATGAGACAAGAAACGAATAAGACTGAAACGATTTAGGCAGCACTCCGACTGAACATGGAGGAATAGAACACGAGCTAGAGAGGATGGAATGATACTTGATGAAGTCTTGAAGAAAGAATTAAATCATGAAGAACCACCATGAAGAACTCCGTTGACAAAAGAATGACGAGATAAAATTGAAGGATGAAAGAATAAGATTAAATCTTACGATGATTTAGATGGAGGTTCCGACGAGATGACCGAGGAAATTTGAACTCCGGAAAGAAACGATGAAAGCACTTGGAACTAGAATTTATTCCTCAAGAACAAACTCCGAATGAAGGGATTACTCACTTGGATGAAATAAGAATAAGATTTATTGTATGCTTATCCTTCATCAAATTAAATTTATGACAAGCAATGGATTATGCATGCTACTTATTCTTCTTGAAAAAGAATTGAGAAGTGACATATCGCAAACTTGAGAAGGTCTTCATGAACCACTGGTAGGATTGATAAGAACGAATGGATTAAAAATGATAATCAAGGAAAAGAATCTTGAACGAACCACCATAAGAATTCAAAAATGACTGACGAAAGAGAATGAATCACCGGGAAGAATTAGAAGAACCAATAAGTTAGAGGGGATTTAGATGCAAAAGAACAAAGAGATCATGAGCTGATTACAGAACACTTGAACGAAGCACTGGAATAAATAGAGAACGATAACTGGAATGATGGCCTCCGGTAAAAGAATTGGGAAAACAACTTCTGAATTATTCTGGATGGGTGAGAAAAGAAATATCTGACTAATGGAATAATTCGAGAGGGTAACATGAAGCTAGAACCACGGAACTTCAAGAGAATGGACAAAATTTAGAGGAAAAATTCTTCTTAGATCTTGAACTGACGACGAGAAACACCACCAAAATTACTGAGATACTCCGGTAGAACGAAAACCGAAAAGGTTGAGCCAACAATGAAAAGAATTTGAACGCGATCTTGGAAAGGCATGTGACTGATGGAATCCATTCTTACGTCACACTTTGAAAAGAATTTGAGAATAACTCCGGGAGAATTAGAAGAGTCAGGTAAGATCCTGGGAAAAGACATGTGGGTTAGGGCCCACTAAAGAGATCACCGTTGGAAAGGATTGTTGAACATATAGATGAAGCACTGGAACAATTGAAATATTTGAATGAGGTGGCAACCTCGAATTAATTCGAACACAGCCGAATCTCCTGAGATGTCTTGAACACTCCGGAAGGACAAAATGGCGAGAGGCAAACGATCAAGGAACTTCATCCAAGGAAAAGACTGCGATCAACACCGAAAACTTGAATTGAGTCCACCGGAGAAGGAAAAGAGTTGAAGAATGTCCATCGAGACAAGAATTCATCGGTTGAAATAATTGACGAAAAACTGAAGAGGCTCCACATGAATGAACTAGATGGTCGAAAAAGAGTCAAACTCTGGGAAGAAAAGGGTGGGAGGGCGGGAAAACAAAGGCAACTTGGAAGGGGAAATCGACGAATAACTTCAAGAGGAAACATCGGTTGAAATCATTGAGGAAAGAAAGCAAAGGCTTCGCACGAGTAGGATGGATACTCGAATACGGACTCCCGCTCCAAGGAGAAAAAGGGTGGGCGGGTGGGAAAAGAAAACAACTGAGGATTGAACTCAAAGAAGAAGAGGCTTGAGTCGACTTGACGAGAAATGCACCGGATAAAAAGAGCTGAGGAACAACTATCGGAAAACCAACTGCGTGAACCTAAAGAAAAATTTTGAAGGGGAAGAGAAGTAATTCAAAAGACCTACATCAAGATTCCTTACCAGAGCGACGAAGGGACTGAGGAGTAAAAAGAATTTCTACTCTCCGATATAACTAGACTCCGAAAACAGTTTTCTTCTAGACTCAACAACGGCCAAACTACACGATCAATCAAGGGGGCTCCTAGGGTTGGTCGAGGCTCAAGTACCAACTTGTCATGCCCAATATGCGACCCTATCCAAAAGGAACTCGAAGGTCCCACCAAGGATAGACCCGCCTATTGGAACGCTTTTGCAAGGTGGATATCATTACATCAACATTACATAATAGATGGGGATACATACAAGAGGCATACAATGACACACGACTACAACATCACAATACATCAGAGCACCATCCGACTACGGATGAAACACAAACCGAAACTCAAACGACATCCACCCTGCTAGCCCAGGCTGCCGACCTGGAACCTATCCCCTGATCGAAGAAGCAGAAGAAGAACTCAACGCAAGCAAGCATCGCTCTCGCGTCATGATCATCGCAGAACCTGTACCTGCAACTGTTGTTGTAGTAATCTGTGAGCCACGAGGACTCAGCAATCCCATTACCATGGGTATCAAGACTAGCAAAGCTTAATGGGAAAGGAAGTGGTAAAGTGGTGAGGTTGCAGCATCGGCTAAGCATATATGGTGGCTAACCAACGCAAATAAGAGCGAGAAGAGAACAAGCGGAACGGTCGTGAAGCTACCAATGATCAAGAGGTGATCCTGAACACCTACTTACGTCAAACATAACCCAGAAACCGTGTTCACTTCCCGGACTCCGCCGAGAAGAGACCATCACGGCTACACACACGGTTGATGCGTTTTAATTCGGATCTGGTGTCAAGTTATCTACAACCGGACATTAACAAATTCCCATCTGCCAATAACCGCAGGCACGGCTTTCAAAAGATTATACCCTGCAGGGGTGTCCCAACTTAGACCATGATAAGCTCTCGCGATCAACGAAGGATAAACCTTCTCCCAGGAAGACCCGATCTGACTCGGAATCCCGGTTTACAAGACATTTCGACAATGGTAAAACAAGACCAGCAAAGCCGCCCGATGCGCCGACAATCCCGATAGGAGCTGCACATATCTCGTTCTCAGGGCAACACAGGATGAGTCAAGCTACGAGTAAAACCAACCCTCGAGTTGCCCCGAGGTGGCCCCACAGGTTGCTCGGTTTGGACCAACACTTAGACAAGCACTGGCCCGGGGGGGGGGCTAAAATAAAGATGACCCTCGGGTTGGCCGACCCAAGGGAAAGGGATAGGTGGTGGTGAGGCAAATGGTAAAACCAAGGTTGGGCCTTGCTGGAGGAGTTTTATTCAAAGCGAACTGTCAAGGGGGTCCCATAAATCACCCGACTGCGTAAGAATGCAAAATCCGGGAACATAACACCGGTATGACAGAAACTAGGCGGCAAGAGTGGAACAAAACACCAGGCAAAAGGCCGAGTCTTCCACCCTTTACCAAATATATAGATGCATTAATAATATAAGAGATATTGTGATATCCCAACCAAAATCCTGTCCACCATGGAGAAATCTAAAACTTCACCTGCAACTAGCAACGCTATAAGAGGGGCTAAGCAAAGCGGTAACATAGCCAGACAACGGTTTGCATAGGAAAGGTGTCAAAGGTTAGGGGTTCATGGCAATATGGGATGGCTTGATGAACAAGTGATAGGTAGCGCAGCATAGCGATAGAATGAAGTAACTAGCATAGCAATGATAGTAGTGAGATCCAGGATAGCGGTCATCTTGCCTGAAATCCCGCAAGGAAGAAGAACGAGTCCATGAAGAAGACGAACGGATGAAGCCGAACCAACCGTAGACGAACGAATCCTCACGATCGCAACGAAACAGGAACTAACAAGAAGAAGCACACGACATAGTAAACACACCACACATGAACAAGGCATGATGCAACAACAAGCATGATGCATGACAAAGCTACATGAAGCTACTCATGGCAAGAGATGATGCAAACAAGAGCAACACATCAAGGCAAGTTTAAATGAGGCCGGGAACAACATATAACAATTCCGGTAAGTCCTCATATGCAAATTTCGAAATTGGTCCAGATCTGAATAAACCTTATGTTCAAGTTGTTAAACAGCAAGTTAAGATGCACAAATATGATCTACACGAGATTCTAGTCAAGTTACATATAAAGTTCATTTAGTTCGGAGCTACGGCCTAGAAGATATGAGCAAAACAAGTTAAACATGGCATTGATGCAAAATGCACCCAAACATCAAGCAAACACACCAAAACAAGTATGCAACATGATAATATGAAACTACATGCAAAAACAAGCAAGTTTCATATAGAGCACACTCAAAACGGAGCAACGGTTCAACACACACACACTATACAAGTCATAGCAACAATCTGTCCAAAACAGCAAGTAGGCATATTGCAAGCATCAAAACAACAAGATACCAGACCTCAACCTAATAACAAAAGGCATGGGCATGATGTACAGGTAAAGCCTAACAAAACATGAACACTGAGCTATCTCCAGAAATCACTAGAACATGCTCAAACAGACATGGTAAGATTGCAAATAATAACAGTTCGGACTTTAGCAGAAATAACATCAGGTTGCAATGTTCAGAGCTACCAAACAATATGTTATAGGAACTTAACATGGCATGAATCTACTAAATGCATAGATCAAAAGTCCCTTACTGACCATAAGCCAAAAAGGATCAGAAAATATGATGGCACCCATGTAAACATAGCAAGTTATATTACAGATTCATACACGGCAGGAACATAATTATGAAGGCATGTAGATGAGCTTGTGCAATACATGGCATGGCAGGGCAACCAACAGTAATAAGACATGTTTATGAAGCTAAGCATGACAATAGCAAGGTCATAGGGTGCATGGAACACTAGCAAAACACATGGGAACAAGTGGACTTAAAGTTAACAGGCTGGGAGCAACATTATGAAGCAACTTTAGAGCAAGATATGAACAAGCTACAACAAGCTATAAATGCAACTAGGGGCATGTATGGTTAGAGATGACATGTAGAACAAAACATATTTAGTGAACATCTCCAGATTATGCATAGAATGACTAGTAGCAACATGTTTATATAGCATCACGAAATAACAGTTTCAGCCTAGCAAAACAGCAACAGCAAGTACACTACTTAACAAGCTCGATTCACTTACCAAAAGTCATTGCATGACAAGACAATCATAGAATCATCAAGAAGACATGTTTATGTAACCAACCAAGGCAAGAACAAGTCCATAGCTTGCAAGGATCAACTATAGCAAGCTTGGCCAAATTGAATAACAAGTAGACAATCTGCCAGGAAATATTTTGAAGCAAAAGTAGAGCACGAAAATGACATGCTAGGCTACTCCATAATTGCAACAAAGGGCATGAATGGATAGAGCATAACCATATGTTCAAAACACCCTTACTGAAGTATCTCAAAATAAGCATGGATCTCTCTGTAGCCTCAAGTTTACATGGCATAAAAATAATAGCAGAACAGGGACTGAAATCAGCAACAGCAAGTACCCTACTTAGCAAGCTCGATGCACTCAGCACACAAATCACAAAAATATATGGATAGCACCTCTGGAAAGATGGCATGGCATAGATCAAAACACATGAAGACATCAACCTCATAGGATGCACACATCAATCATGGCAAAAATGACAAATGAGCAAGCTATAACAGTTTCAGCAGATAAACATCACATAGCACTCTTCCAACAGCATTTCAGCCATCAAGATGAGCTCAAATGAAAATGATGCAATGGAATGAAATGATCTACTCGTCGAGGCGAACAATTTGACATATTACACGCGCAAAATGGAGCTATGGATGCAGAGATACTGCAGGTCAAACATGGCATGATTATGCAATAATTTTAGGACTTAGGTGTTTTCGGGGAAGGGGAAAGTCAACCTTCGGCACGGACTTCGAGGTTCACCGGAGAACCTCGCCGGAGTTGGGCGCTGTGGGGAGGAGGTAGGACGGCGAGGAGCTCCCGGGCTGGATCTCGCCGGATCTGGCCAGCGGCGAGCCGGAGAGGCGACGGGGCGACGGGGGAAGCTGCGGCCGCGGCGGAGCCGTGGTCGGCGCGACAGATCTGCGCGGCAGCGGGCGTCGGAGCAGAGGGGGGGGGGCACGGCGGTGGCGGCCCGCGGCGAAGGCGACGGAGGCCGGGCCGTCTAGGGGACGCGCGGGGCGCCGCGGTGGTCCGGCGAGGCGGCGGGGAGCGGAGCTCCGGCGGAGGCGGGCGGCGGCGCGGGCGCCGCGGGCCCGTCGCGGCTCGATTCGGCCCCGGGGCGGGCCGGATCTGGGCCCCGGGGGGGGGGGGGGGCAGCGGCGAGAGGAAAGAGAGAGGCCGGCGGAGGAACACGTGGCAGCGCGGGATTCGTCCAGCGCGGCGGCTGGACGTGTCCGGCGGCGGAGTGGACATGTCCGGCGCGCGGAGGGGGGATTTGATCTAGGGTTTGCCCGAGATTTCGGGGGAGGGGGCTAATTTATAGGTAGAGGGAGCTAGGAGAGTCCAAATGAGGAGCGGTTTTCGCCCACACGATCGTGATCAAACGACCGAGAGCATGGAGGGGAGTTAGATGGGTTTTGGGTCACTTTGGAAGGGGTGTTGGGCTGCACACAAAAGAGGGCTTTGCGGTTACCCGGTTAACCGTTGGAGTATCAAACGACCTCCAAATGGCACGAAACTTGACAGGCGGTCTACCGGTGCTATACCAAGGCCGCTTGGCAAGCCTCGGTCCATTCTGAGAACATTTAACACCCACTCACGAAAAGAGAGAAGAGGGAGACGCCGGAGGACATAGGAGCGCCGGATTGCAAAACGGACAACGGGGAAAAGGCTCGGATGCATGAGATGAACATGTATGCAAAATGAGATGCACATGATGACATGATAAAATGCAACACGCAAGCAAATGACATGGAAACAACGGCGAATAGCTGGCAGACACCTGGTGCATCGAATCCGGGGCGTTACACCCAGGTTCGAGGCTCTCCGGAGAGATAATACCCCTAGTCCTGCTGAGTTTAGTTGGATGATCGATAGTACAATGTTGCTCCTCGAGTTGTATGGAGGGGGAAGGAAGCTGGACGAGGCTTGGGCTGCTCCTTCTCCCCGGTGTTGCTGTTGGGTGGCTAGTCCTATGCTTGCTTGCTCTGTGTGTTTCTCATAGGCAGCTTTGCATTACATGTCTCTCTCTCTCTCTGTTCCTTCCTGGGGGGTTTTATAGATCAACCCACCTAGGGTTACAATGGTAATATGCCGAGTCGGTGGGTCCTTATTGTCGGTGTCCGGGATACTGGGCTGGGCCCCGCTTGTGGGATTGTGGTTCGCCGGGTTCCCCTAGGTGCAGGCCCCGCGGGCCTAGGGGAACTGTGCACCGTCTTGTTGATCGTCAGGGCGTGGCCGAGTCAAGTCATGTACAGTGCTCTCCATCAGGATGCCGCTTGATGTCGTCAGCGGTGAGGGCGAGAGCACTATTTCCACGCCATCCTTGGTCAGCGGATAGGTGAGGGGTACTGTTGTCTTGGTCATCGGTGACTGTCGTCTTGTCCCATCGTATGGCTTGGATGAGACGGGAGCTGACCCGTGGCTGGGTTGTCGTGGACGCCAGGGTAGGGTTGGCTTGCTGGGGAAGCCTTGGTCGTGCCGGGTTCGGCCGTCTTACGCCAGTTGCTGAGGCCGGGTCGACGTACCTTGCCGGGTCGAAGAGTTTGGCCGGGTTGCGGGCCTCGCCTGGTCGAGCGACCCGGCCAGGCGCATGCCGGTTTTGTTGGGCGATGCGGCCCCACCATTTTTGAAGAGGATCCGGGTTCTGTTGCCTGCCCGGGGTTCATCCCCCTGACAGGGCTAGTTCCTGATTAGAATGTAATAAAAGCTAGAGTTTTGTAAGAAGATGAATCTTTGCCAATTGGTAAAATTGGCGAACAAAAATATTGTTTTACAACAATGCATATGCCTTCACCTAGTACTACATCATATTATACACCCCCTACACAATTGCAAAGTTTTGGCAACACCCATGTATCATTGCCAAAAGAATCTAAAAGCATTGGGGGCAATCATATCCGGAGTGGGCTGAAATTGAGAAAAAAATTGAAGCCAATTTTGCCGCTTGCCGCCAGAAACAAATAGAAAAAGAATTGACTCAGATAAAAGAAGCATTGGCAATTAGTAGTATCAATGAAAAGAAGGATGGTTCGGAACATGAAAGTACTTCGGTTGAAAAAGCCGAATCAAGTAGTATATATTCTGAATCCATCAAATCCAAAGAGGCAAGCATTATTGAGAAAGGGCATGACAAGCATAGAAAAACAGTCGTGCTTGATTTTTCTGAAGTTAATGGAACCTATTTCCTGCCCTATGAGTTCTGTGCCTTTGAAATTGACAATCCTCAAGGACAAGAACAAGTAGCCAAACAAAGTTTGGTCGACAAGGATCTTCAAAGTAATGATGCACGAAATCAAGAAAAAGATGATGACAAGGCAATGGGCAACCATCCAAATACGGAGCAAGATACTATTCAAGTCACACCACCATCATGCTCTCCCAACATATTTGAAGAGGTATGTCTAGCAAGTAATTTACCTGTTTTCAGATTTGGTCACAACTTTATTGTTGATGCATCTATTAGCAAAATCCACATAAGTAATTTTGAAAGACCAATGAAGAAGGGTAATTTACCCATTAGTAATAAAATTGTTATTGAGCATATTGGTCAACCCGTTGCGCCATCTATACAGACCGATTGTTACTTATTGTTACAGCCAAGGCTTTTTCCATTGCTTTATCTAAAATTCATATCTAATTGGGTAGCTTTGCTTATTTCTTACTTGGCTTGCATTTGGTTTCAATTGAGACATGTGTTCTCTAACTATTTCTTCGGAAACATAAAGTCAAGTTTAGATTCTTTTGAGAAAACCGATGCTAGTATAATATCTTACCCAAATACATTAGAAATAGAGTGCAAAGCACAACGCATAGCCTAGTGGAGTGATGCAAAATTTGAACCATTACTTTGCTTAACTCCAAAGCCGTTCTCACAGCAAGATCGGCTAGAAAATAAAAATTATTTCTTAAATTCAAACATGTGTGGTGAAATCTTTGGTTTGTTGTTGAGAAATAATTATATTAGAATTCTTGATCACCATATCGAGCCATCTATCCAAGGATGAATGTATTGTAAGTTGCACGATTTGTTCAATCTTAATTTTAAGGATTGTAACATGTTTCGTCAAATAGTTAAATCAGCCATTGATAAACGACGACTGAAATTTTTTTAAACACCTAGAGATGACTAGTCTATTCTGATTGGTCCTGATGGAAAAAGGGTTTTGCATCGGCTGCTTCAAGCCGATCCATTTAAAGAGAAGGTAACAACTACAGGTGATGGGATCGAGCTTTCAAGTAATCAAGTTGTTGAAGATCACAATGAACATAATCTTGAGGGTAAGAATTCCATCGAAGCTACTAGGAAGATGCCAAGGACTGGGGGGCAACAAGAAAATCCTAAGATTGGTGCAACATACCCAAAGAAAGCAAAGGCTGAGGTAAGCACAAAGGTAAAAAGCCGAAAGTCACTTTCTCGCAACTATTGGAAAAATACCAGAAGACAAGTGAGGAGAATAGTGTTTATCGACCAAATAATTCAAGAGCATCAAGACCACCCCCTAGGCGCAAACCCAAGGATCAGTATTGGCAAAATGAGAATTCTAATGCAGTATATTCATATCCATATTCTGTGCCGCTAATGCCAATGCCATGGATACGTTCCTATGATCATGTAACTCCATATCCATCGTGGGACAGGTATGATACAAGGGTGCATTCTTCATCTTATTTTAGACCATCTCACAAACATTATGCAGCTCCAAAAAGATCAACATTTGAACAATCACATGTCAAAGACCGTTTCAGTCACAAGGAATCGGTCTGAAGCTCATGCAACAAGAAAGTGGTGGTCAAGCAAGTTTACCGTGTTGAAAAAGATGGTCGTACGAGTGCTACTTCACATTTGATCTCAAATGAAAAAGATCTAATTAAAGTGTTGGTATTGGCTACCAAAGGAAATGAGGCAACTCAATCAAGTGTCAAATCTGAAGAGAATAAGTTGAGAGTGTACAAGGTAAAACAAGAATTGCCATTGCTTCAAACAAAATCGCAGCCGGGGTGCCAACTCGACTTATCATATTGGCAAAAAAACAAACTACAAAAACTTCGTGCACAAGAACTTGAAGAAAGGGACATGGCATGGGTTCCCAAAGGAAATATTCAAAATAAGAATTATTGGCAAGCTTCCATTACAAGAAGTGCAGCAATGGTGAAGAAGGAAAAGAGTGAAAACTATGAAGGACCAAGCCGAAGGTTTCAACATCTTCGGTCCACACATTATCCATATTATTCAACTATGTCACTAATGCCTATTCCATGAAATTCGTCATCAGGTATGATTGGTTACCCTCAATGGGCTTATAATGATCCATGGTTGCAATATAATTTCTTACATCATGAAAGGGTATTACCAAATCACTATACTTTTAATTAGCTACAAGCTTGTTGCTGATCCAAAGGGCCGAAATACTTGATTTGTCATTTCATTTGCTTATTTTGGCTATATGTGCTTGGAATGAAGTTACATGGTAATGGCCGATATTTATCTATGTCTTGAGAGTATGTCAATGCATGGCCGGTGTAGTATTCTAACATCATCCTTAGTTCGATTGGAGAGCGAGACAAGGTACATGCTCAGGGAAATTTAAATTTATGCCTATATTATGATTGAATGAAGTTGAGACATCATGACCGATGTCATTGAATGTATGCTGCATAGATCAATTCATAGTTGCAAAATTGGCTAATGGGCTTATACTTTATTTGGATATGATTTGGCCTTGGCATCTTAGAGATCTATAAGAGGCCAAATCATAGCTGATTTTATTACTAAACATTGGATTAATGACATGCATAATATTGATATTAGCCTTGTATCTCTAGTACTATGGAGATTATGTTTTGATGGTTCAATTCGTAGCAATGGTCAAAGTGTTGGTTTTTTTATATATCTCCTTATGGTACTATATTTTAAGCCTCATACCACTTAGACTTTTTTTTGCACAATTAATAAAAGTCTAATATGCATTGTTATTCGGACTGAATCTTTTACTTGCTATATGTGCTATACATATTGAGGCTTTCGGTGATTCGTTATTAGTAGAGTGCAACAAATATCCAAGGGTTATCAATGTTTTTGATGAATCACTTTTAGTTTATCTTGAGGTATGTCTAGATGCAAAATTTAACTTGGGTTTCTTTAAAATTGTTCATATGTGTAGACATGACAATTCAAGAGAGTTGGCAAAGCAAGCATCCGGCTACTATGTTAATCATGGTGTATTGCATTTCTATCAATAGCCGATGCTTAGTCTCGTCAACAGAGGTAAGGCCGAACGGAAGTCCACCGCTTCGGCCACTTATGAAATTTTTTATGCAGGCGAAAGTAAGGATTGGAGAAAGTGTATTGTTGATTATCTACAAAATCCTAACAAAAGGGTGAACAATATGGTTTGAGGATGACCTTGAGATACATATCTATGGGACTTTATTATCAGATTGTTAATGAAGTTGAGGAGGTTTCGCCCAAGTTTGCATCAAGGATTTTAAAAAATAATGGCCGATATAGAATTATCACCCTAAACATACAAAGGGCCGATTGAGTGTTGACATCGTTCTTAGAACCAACCCGGTACAAGTTATTTTTCGGCACGCTAGCTTTGCCGGAAAATAGGGGGGCATATGTTGACGGTCAAAAGTGGCACGATCATAAAGAGTAGCTTGAAGCTATGTCAAGATTAATTCAAACTTATTATTCAAAGTCACCACGGGATGGCTCTCTTTGAGAAGACCAAGATGAAGATGAAGATGGTCTAAAACATAGTTCGGATGCAAAAGTTATGACAAGTTCAGAGATGCTAATGTTCACACCAAATTAAATAATGGCTTGAAACCTAATTAAGATAGCATTAGATGGAAAAAGTTTCAACGTGAAAGTTATGCGTCTCGTCGAAGCGGTTGATTTTGATATAAAACATGTCTCAATCAGAGTTCATATGCAAAATTTAGAGCCAAAAATGCGCGGCTACATCAGGATGGCCGGACACATCAGGATTTCTCTGTTGCAGACTTCGGAAAACAGCCAAAAGCTCCTCCGAACGAAAAACGTTCAACACAAAAGTTGTTCGTCTCGTCGAAGTCCGAGGTCGTATTTGGCCCGTGGAGCAGAAAAACCGAACTGGTGTCTCAGACATACCTAATCCGAGTTCGGCTAATTTTGGAAAGATTTGAACGAGATTTGGAGCCCTTTTCTTGTACGGGAAGTCCAGCCGCCTCATAAATAGATAAGAGGTGACAAACGATTGACCAACACACAATCGATCAATTCATCTACCACTGTTTACCTTTACTTTTATCCTCTCCCCTCTTCTTCTTCTTCCTCGTTATTCTTGTCGCAGGGCAGCGAACCTCGAGGCCTTGGGGGCGATCAGGTCGACCTAGGGCAGCCCATAGCTGCCGAGCGCCCTGACGGGCACTAGTACAAATAGCGCCTATTGTCCCGGTTCATAAGGGCCTTTAGTCCCGGTTCTGGAACCACGACTAAAGGGTCGATACTAAAGCCTCCCCCTTTAGTCCCGGTTCTTACACGAACCAGGACTAAAGGCCGTCCACGTGGCCGCTGCCTGGAGGTCCACCTTTAGTCCCGGTAGGTAACACCAACCGGTACTAAAGGAAATTTTATGAATTTTTTTTTGAAATTTTCTTTTTTAAATTTTTTTCGAATTTTATTTGAATTTTTTATTTTCAAATTTCTGAATTATTTTAAGCTCTAATCTGTAATCACCCTCATCACTGCTCAATTTAACCTCTAATCTCTAATCACCCCTCATCATTCCAAATCATCTAACTTCCCGGACGGTCACCCATCTCACTACTCCAGCCTGAGCACGCTTAACTTCTGCGTTCTATTCTCCCTCATTTCAAAGTCTGCACTTGTTTTCCTGACAATAGTAAGATGTCAAGCCTATTAACCCTGAGGAATTTAGCTTGAGCATGAAGTCACACATTTCACTGTTTGAGTTTGAAATTATTGTTCTAAAAAACAATAATTATTTAGTGACACTAATATTTCATGAGTAAGTAGTTTGACCATAGTTTGACCATAGTTTGACCACAATTTGACCAGATTTGACCAAAATTCAAAAACACTGAAATAATTATTTAGTAACACTAATATTTCTTGAATAAGTAGTTTGACCATTGTTTGACCACAGTTTGACCGGATTTGACCAAAATTCAAAAAAACTGAAATAATTATTTAGTAACAGTAATATTCTTGAATAATTATTTAGTAACACTAATACTTCTTGAATAAGTAGTTTGACCATAGTTTGACCAGATTTAACAACAATTAAAAAAATAAAAAAACTAAAATTTGAGCATAACTTTTTTTCCTTTTAGAATTTGAGGATTCTAAAAATTTGCAAACATGCCGTAGGCGGTCAAAATCGGATGCGGATTTTCGTGCTGAACATTTTGTTATATTATACGTTTTTTTCTGACATGGTATGCAAAAGTTATAGCCGTTTTACATTTTCCCTACACTTTTTGCAAAACATGTCCAAATTTAAGTTTTTAAATTTTCCTAACTAGTAGATGTAGTAACATAACTACAGCTCGAAGATTTTTAATTTTTGAAGTTTTTATCATTTTCTTTTGCTTTTTACAAAACAGAAAGGCGATCCACAAGGGGGGGGGTGCAGTTTGAAAATGGGACCTTTAGTACCGGTTCGTGCCACGAACCGGTACTAATGCCTCAAACCCCATTAGTATCGATTCGTGGCACGAACCGGTACTAAAGGTCTAACCTTTAGTACCGGTTCATGCCACGAACCGATAATAATGGGCATCGCACCCATTAGTACCGGTTCGTGGCACCAACCGGGACTAAAGGTCCCATTTGAACCGGGACTAATGCCTTTGCCGCATGAACCGGCACCAATGCTCACATTAGTCCTGGTTCATGACTGAACCAGGACTAATGGGCTAACCCGGCCTGGACCAAAGCCCTGTTTTCTACTAGTGGGAGTCCCTCCCGGGTGTGTGGGGTTTCGGGTCTATGAAAGCGCCCACCAGATTTCATGTGTACCGCGCTTCTGGACGGGTCTCCTTCGACGTGAGATGCGGTGCATCACCTCGGCGTCGAGGGTACACGGTGACGTGTTCGTGTGCGAACAAAAGGGCAAGCTTTACTTCCAATTCACCCCCTCTTAAGCAAATTTTCCTTTGTCAAAATAATTTTTGTAAGGACATGCCACATAAAATCTTAACACTATCGGATTTTTGTTTTCTGCATAAATTTATGTGGAAAATTAATCCCATTTTCAGTCAAGTTCCTATAATAAGATTTAACAGAATAAATTCCATTCTTAGTTAAAGTCCACTTAATAGTGTATTCGCGAAAAAAGTGCACGTAATAGTGTCCTTCTCATTAGTCAGAGTAATTGTCGGGGGTTGGGTATGACATATGCCAACGGATGGCTTATCATGGTGGGAGCGAGTAGAACGTCGCCGGTGCTTGGAAGCGGGATAAGGCGTAGACACGTACGCCGGCAAACTTTACCCAGGTTGGGGGCTCTCCGTGGAGATAATACCCCTACTCCTGCTCTGCGGGGTCTCCGCATGATCACTAAGGCACTAGTGCTACAAGTCGCTCCTTGAGCTGTGTCTAGAGGTAGGAGAAGGCAAGGCTAGCTCTTCCCTGCCCTAGGTAACTGGCTAATTCTATCAGGGTTGGAACCCTTTGCATGGGTGGCCTGGGGGGTTTATATAGGCCTACCCCCCAGGGGTACAATGGTAATTTGTCTGTGTGCTGGGCCCGGCTGTCAGTGTCTCCAGCCTCTGGCTTCTCCGCCGACCGTTGGGGCCCGCCACCTGGTGGGCCCCACCGACTGGTGGGTGGCTGCTTACTGTAGCCGTGTCGTTGATGACGGGGGCTTGGTCATCTCAGTGTGGCTACAATCCCGCCTCCTGGTGGGAGGTTACTGTAGCCACACCTAGTCTCATCAGCTTAATGGCATGCTCGCCTTGAGGCAAGGGACAGCCGCCTGCTAGAGGCCGGCCCCTCCCGAATCCGTCTGATTGAGCTTCCGCCGTCTTCTACGGGGTCACTGCCCAATAGGGCCTGCCACCGGCAGGCCGTACCGACAGGCCATCATGGGGAACAGGACCCCGCCTGCTCGGATCGGCGTCATGGGAGACATGACACAGTGTCCCGTCGTGCGGAGATCTCCGCATGAACGGGGCACTGTAGCCACGCCTGTCCCGAGCGTCGGAGGCGACATGCTTCACTGTAGCCATTGTCGTGGTTCTAAGTCTGATAGTAGAAAGGGGGTAGGTATGGAGAGGCAAGATCCTAGCTATGGAGTAGTTGTATACGCAAGGGATTTACGAGTTCAGGCCCTTCTCGGAGGAAATAACAGCCCTACGTCTCGGAGTCCGGAGGCGCTCGACTGGATTATATGCGTATGAGTTACAGGGGTGTGAACCCTTTACACTGAGTAGGGGGGTGGCTTATATTGAGTTCGCCAGCCCTCTCCAGCCCTCAGTTATGCAAGGTTTAAAGTACATTAAGACAGGGGGTTACTGGTAACGCCCACATAAAGTGCTATCATGACCATAAAGACTACTTAATGATAGACCCTTCGTGTGCAGAGTGACTCTAGATCTCCTGACGGTCGAGTGAGTAGCATCATGGTCGAGTGTCATCGAGTTCGTCGAGTGTAATCCTTCCAGGTCGACTGAAAGGTAGTTTCTTCTAGAGATGTCCTTGGGGAGGGTACTTTGGATAGGTCCATGACCCTACCCTAGGTACATGGCTTCATCAATAGCCCCCGAATGGATCGAGGTTTGAGTGAGGAAGGAGTTGAGAATTCTTCCGACCCCTCTTTTTGCGTTATGAGTATGTCTTGTTGTGGATCAATGACCTTAGGTGATGGCACCAATTTCTTTTTCAATTGCCTTGATCCATTCTTTGTATTGGTCGAGTGACTTATCTGCACTTGAAGATTTCCGAGCGACGGATCGGAGGAAATCTCCAGTCTGACAAGTTGTTCTGTTGTTCGTGGATTTAGCGGGATCTGAATTTCGGGAAGCGCGCGAGGCAGAGGAGACTGCGGTACTCGAACGGGATAAGGCAAGGATGCCACGATCTTTGCGCCACCTTTTTCGCCACATATCGCGCGCGCGATTGTTGCGGGATTTGACAGGATCATCCGGGCCTACCAGTCAGTCACTCGGAAGCGACCCCATATAAGGTGCCGGACGGGGGTTTTTTGAACAGTGCGCTCTCATTCCCCTCTCCTTCTTCCTCAAACTCGTCCGCTGTGCTCGCCTCCATCCCCGCATTACTGCTCCTTGCGTGCTTTGTTGGCGATGATGGTGAAAGAGAAGACGGCAGCTTTGGAGCGGGCGAAGAAGGTGACGGCGAAGGCGAAAGGAAGGGCGACCAGTCGGGGCGGGTCCTCGTCAAGGGCTGGCCTACCGCAAGGCTGGATCCAGGGCGACTGGTTCCGCTCGACGATCCGTCAGAAGGACCTCGATGACCTGGCTGACGAAGTACTGATCCCCCATGGATCAGCGAGGCTCCCGGGGAAGGAGTGGCAGCCGCAGCCTCAGGAGGGTGAGTGCGTCCTCTTGGCCACCCATGTTGACCGGGGATTTTCTTTGCCGCCCCACCCTTTCTTTCGGGGATTTCTGAACCTCTTTGGGGCTCAACTCCACCACTTCACACCCAACTCCATAGTGTATCTCGTTGCTTTCGTGTCTTTGTGTGAAAATTTCTTAGGTTCCCGGCCGCATTGGGGCCTTTTCAAACACATCTTCACCTGTCACTCTCAGACAGTAAAGAAAGCAAATCCGAGTGACGAGAGAACCCAAGTGATCCAAATGTGTGGGGGTCTCGCGGTCCAAATGAGGGGTAAAAGCGCTTTTCTAGCCATGGTCCTTCCTGAGTCGGTTCGAGGGTGGCAGTCGACCTGGTTCTACTACCAAGACCAGTCGATGCCAGGGCAGTCGACTAGACTCCCTCCTTTCTCCATGGATCGAGTGAGTAAGCCATCCTCTCTGAAGGTGGTCCCGGAGGAGAAGGCTCAGGTTAAGGTGTTGGTCGAGCGTGTAGTTCAACTTATCCGAGATGGGGTGACTGGTATGGACCTGCTGGAGGTTTTCCTTCGATGGCGCATCCAGCTGCTCCAATATAGAGACCATCCGATGTGGATGTACTCTGGCACTAAAGACACCACTCGGGTCCACCCGGAGGAAGTCGAGGATGCCACATTGGAGAGGTGGATGACCGCCATAACAGGGAACAAGGACAACCCCCGAGGAGCCAGGAGGATCCCTCCACTCGACCATTCGTACCAGCCAGACAAGGTCCAATTGTGTTCCTCCGAATCTGACCCTGCTTCCTTCATTCCGTTTTGTTAGAATTCAGTCGACTGATTCTTGTCTTGTTTGTTCTCTTCCAGGTTACTACCGAGATGTACTCGACGCCCAATGGGGCGCAAGAACAGGCCGAGGAGGAGGAGGGGAGCGGAGGTGAAAGTCATGAGGAGTGGCAATCTGACGGCGAGGAGGATGAAGAAGACGATGGTTCTGTTGAAGAGGAGGAAGAGGAGGAGGAAGTCGACCTTCCTCGTACGGAAAGGCGATCCAAGCTCGCCCATGACCCCATAGTCGAGCGTGGTAAAGCAACAGCGTCCGCTGGGCAGTCGACCAAACATCCTCGGACAACTTCTCCGGCACCGACTGAGAAAGCGTTGAAGCAACCTCGAGCGATGTCATCAAAGCCGACGAAGGCCCTAGCGAAGATGAGGATGGTGATTCCCACTATTTCCAGGTAATAGCAGAACTTGTGTCCTCTTGTTTGGCGTGAGTAAACTCTTGGTCGACTCGTTAGCTGACCGATTGATTTCTGGGATCTGCAGTGCTGCTACCTCCGAGACCTCAGCCAGGAACGAGGACCATAAAATGTAAGATGCTGCTACCTCCAACCTTGGTATGATCTCTGTGGTTTCACTTTAAGTTGATTGGATCTTCATTTTTAACTTTGAATCTTTCGTGTAGTTCCACCTCATGTCATTGATCTCTCCGATGATGACGATGAGGAGCCGCTGAGGCAAAGGAGGAATAGGAAGACGTCTGCTGGCAAGACTGTTCAGGTTGTATCATCGCCTGAGACGCTAGTTCCGGAGGGAGGCAACGTCACTCGGGCTACCGTGTCCTTTGTGGTGCCGCTGACAAGTGCCCGCCCTTCGTCGTCGAGTGCTGATCCGTCTTCCCTCTTCTCCACACACCACGTCCCAGAGGACCAACCAGGTGCTACCAAGGAAGCTATACGCCAGGCGGGGGTCATGATGGAGCAGGTGAAGGCAATCCGAGACGCCAGCCAAGCAGCTTATGATGCAAGCTCAACCCTTCATAGCAATGTCCAGGTTAGTTGATCACTGCCTATTCTGTTAGGATATGGTACCTGAAAACTTTTCTTTCTGAAGATCTTCGAATCTGTACACCCACTGGGTGTGTCGATTGAATATCTGGATTGGTGGGGGCACGCTGAGTGCACCCACTGGTGTAGTCCCCGAGACTATTGTGGACTGCTAGCAGTCGACTATAGTCTTTATACCTTGAACTTTTTCTCTTTACTTTCTCCACTCGGTCTGGTCGAATGGAATCATGGAACCGGTGGGGGCACGCTGAGTGCACCCACTGGGTGTAGTCCCCGAGACCGTGGTCGACTGCTGGTAGTCGACTATGGTCTGAAGAACTTTTTTTTGACACCATGGCTGACTGCTGGCAGTTAGCTATGGTTTAGGATCATAACTTTCTGTCTCGTTCGGTCGACTGATCAATCTGAGTCGGTAGAACCAGTGGGGGCACGCTGAGTGCACCCACTGGGTGTAGTCCTCGAGACTACTGTTGAATATTTTGATTTGGCTGTAGTCTTAGAAATGCTACAATTTTTCCTCTTAGTCACTCGGAAGTGATCTATTTTTTATGTCTGTCGACTGATCTTTCGCAGAAATCTTGCGAGCTTGTGGCTCGTTATACTGAGTTGGAGAACAAGCATATCCAGCTCGAACGTGATCTGAAGCTTGTCCAGGAGAACTTCACGAAGGAGAAGGAGGAGGCAAAAGGTATGTTTGGTGATAACCTTGACGACTGCCCTTATTTTTTGTCCATTCCCGAGTCTGATATCACTGTCATTTTGCAGATAAACTGAAGGATGCTCTGAAGAAGAAGAACCTTGACCTTGCCGAGGCGCAGAAAGCGGCTTCGGACAAGACGAAACTCACAGAAGAAAAGTTGGCTTCAATCAGCAAACTTGAAGAGGAGAATACCAATCTGAAAGCTGCTCTCGACGCGGCCAACAAGGAGGTCAGTCGACTGAAGAATGACAAGATAGCCCTGAGTGACAAGGCTAGCGAACTGGTGGGAAAGAAGAACGACTTAGAGGCTTATCTGGGAGGGCTCGCCAAGAAGTTATTCCTCCTGCTCGAAGGTAATCCCTTATATCCGACTGACTAGCAATCATTGACTCACTGTAGGACTGCTAGCTTATCTCTGGCTTGTGTTTACAGAATTCTGCCAAAACTTTGAAGAGGAGACTAGTCGAGTGGAGACAGGCTTGGACCCCATTAACTCTCCTATGAAGGATGAAGCTGCCATGAACGTGCTCCGACTGGAGTCTCGTGTCGCTGCTGTGGTCGACTGTCTTGCTAGGCTGAAGGTTGCAACGTCGCGCATCGACACATCACTCTGGCCGGGGGAAACACATCAGAATGACCTTGAGTCTCTGATGACTCGACTGAACAAAGTTCCAAGTCGAGTGCAAGAATGGAAGAAGTCTTCTGCCAGGTGTGGTGTTGATGTTGCTCTGTCTCTGGTTCGGGTTCACTACAAGGACGGGCGAGAGGACAAGCTGGCGTCCCTCAAGGTGGCCAATACCAAGAAGCATGATTTCCGATCTTTCATGGCGACCTTCATTGCTGCTGCCAATCGGATTGCAGATGGAATCGACCTAGACGAGTTTGTCGCGCCTTCCAGTCCTCCAACGGAGGAGTAAAAAACTTCTATGCTTGATGCCATAAATTTGCCTCGGAATGCCGAGTGGTTTCTGTAACCGATAAACCTTAACAGGCTCGATGCCTGAGCACTTCTAGATCCGTAGGATGCTATTCGAACTTGGTTTTGCCATTGAATATGTTTGCATCTGCTTTCGAGTGAACACTGCTCTTCACTCAGTATGTATTTTAGTACTAGTGACATACTCTTGCAGGTTGGAGTACAGGTTGCAGTCGACCAGCATCCTTGCAGGTCGGGACATAGCACACATTGTATTTGTGGCGAAGCTCAGAAGGAGAAGGTATCAGTCGAACTGTACCTCGTCATCCTTGTGAATTGAAATGGATTTCAAACTTAGGCGAGCACTGGGCTGCAGCTAAGCCCCAAGTGGGAGGTTTGCTCTCCACTTGGTAGGATTTTTAAAAACTTAGGCGAGCACTGGGCTGCAGCTAAGCCCCCGAGTGGGAGGTTTGCTCTCCACTCGGTAGGATTTTCAAAAACTTAGGCGAGCACTAGGCTGCAGCTAAGCCCCCGAGTGGGAGGTTTGCTCTCCAGTCGGTAGGATTTTCAAAAACTTAGGCGAGCACTGGGCTGCAGCTAAGCCCTCGAGTGGGAGGTTTGCTCTCCACTCGGTAGGATTTAGAAAACTTAGGCGAGCACTGGGCTGCAGCTAAACCTCCGAGTGGGAGGTTTGCTCTCCACTCGGTAGGATTTTCAAAAACTTAGGCGAGCACTGGGCTGCAGCTAAGCCCCCGAGTGGGAGGTTTGCTCTCCACTCGGTAGGATTTTCAAAAACTTAGGCGAGCACTTGGCTGCAGCTAAACCTCCGAGTGGGACGTTTGCTCTCCACTCGGTAGGATTTTTTGTGGCATACCTCCGAAGGAGAAGGTAACAGTCGACCTGCACCTCTCCCTCCTTGCGGGGCGCACATTGTATTTGTGGCGTAGCTTGGAAGGAGAAGGTAGCAGTCGACCTGCTCCTCGTCTTCCTTGTGGAGCGCACATTATATTTGTGGCATAGCTCGGAAGGAGAAGGTAGCAGTCTACCTGCTCTTCGTCTTCCTTGCGGAGCGCACATTGTATTAAGTACTTAGGCGAGCACTGGGCTGTAGCTAAGCCTCCGAGTGGGAGGTTTGCTCTCCACTCGGTAGGATTTTCAGATACTTAGGCAAGTACTTGGACTGCAGCTAAGCCTCCGAGTGGGAGGCTGGCTCACCACTCGGTAGGATTTTGTTAAACTTAGGCGAGTACTTGGACTGCAGCTAAGCCCCCGAGTGGGAGGCTGGCTCACCACTCGGTAGGATTTGAAAGTACTTAGGCGAAACAGATTCGCAGCTAAGCCCCCGAGTGGGAGACTGGCTCGCCACTCGGCAAGGATTTTTTTTTTACAAACTTAGGCGAAATGGATTCGCAGCTAAGCCACCCACTGGGGGACTTCTCATGTAAACAAAAGTAACAACAATCACTGGGAAAATTATAACACTCTTTTCTTTGATAAATAAACTACAGAAGTACTTTTATTACAACTCATCCGAGTGAGTACTTTAAGTGTAAAAGGGGCGGAGCAGGTCCGCATTCCAAGCTCGTGGCTCATCAACCTGGCGACCGACATTGTAAAGATGGTATGCTCCATTGTGGAGAACTTTGGTGACGATGAAAGGACCTTCCCAAGTAGGGGAAAGTTTGTGCGGCTTCTGTTGGTCCACTCGGAAGACCAAGTCTCCTTCTTGGAAGGCCCGACTCTTCACATTTCTGGCGTAAAATTGACGCAAGTCTTGCTGATAGATGGTCGATCGGATCATGGCCATCTCTCTTGCTTCTTCTAGAAGGTCGACTGCGTCCTGCCGGGTTGGCTCTGCTTCAACTTTAGAGTAGAGCTCGACTCGCCGTGCATTGTGAAGCAGATCACTCGGGCAGAACCGCTTCAGCTCCATAGACCAGAAAGAATGGAGTTCTCCCAATTGACCAATTTGGAGTAGTCCTCAATCCCCAAAGAAATGATGGAAGTTCGTCGACCCATGCGCCTGCTGCATGTTTGAGGTCACGCATCAAACGGGGTTTCAGTCCTTTGAGAATTAAGCCGTTGGCTCTTTCTACTTGTCCATTCGACTGGGGGTGGGCGACTGACGCGTAGTCGACTCGTGTGCCTTGAGAAGCGCAAAAGGCTTTGAATTGGTCGGAATCGAAGTTCGACCCATTATCGGTGATGATGCTATGCGGAACTCCATATCTGAATATCAATTCTCTGATGAAGCTGATGGCAGTGCCGGCATCAAGATTTTTAATAGGCTTGTCTTCGATCCACTTGGTGAACTTGTCGACTGCCACCAGTACATGGGTGAAGCCGCTCCTGCCAGTTCTCAGTGGCCCAACCATATCTAACCCCCAAACAGCGAAGGGCCAGACGATTGGAATGCTCTTCAAGGCTGAGGCGGGCTTGTGCGACATATTGGAGTAGAACTGACAGCTTTCACACTTGTCGACTATCTCTTTTGCCATTTCATTTGCCCTGGGCCAGTAAAAACCCGCTCGGTATGCTTTAGCCACAATAGCTTGAGAGGACGCATGATGGCCACAGGTCCCCGAGTGGATGTCGTTGAGAATTATCCAACCCTCTTCCGGCATTATGCATTTATGACTGGCTCCAGTCGCGCTTTCTCTGTACAACAGTCCCTTCATGACAGTAAAGGCCTTGGATTGACGGATGATCTGTCGAGCCTCTTCTTCATTCTCTGGGAGCTCTTTCCTTAGGATATATGCGATGCAAGGCACTGTCCAGTCGGGAGTGATAACCAAAACTTCCATGACCAGGTCGACCACGGCTGGGACCTCGACTTCAGTCGGATCCGTGGTACTTTTTGGCTGCGAGGCTTCTTCGGTGAAAGGGTCCTCTTTAACTGACGGTGCGTGAATATGTTCGAAAAACACACCACTAGGAATGGATTCTCTCTTGGAACCTATCTTTGCCAAATCATCAGCTGCTTGATTCTTCAGTCGGGGTATATGATGAAGCTCTAACCCCTCGAATTTCTTTTCCAGCTTTCTTACTGCATTGCAATAACCAGTCATAGCTAGGCTTCTGACATCCCACTCCTTCATCACTTGGTTAACCACCAAATCTGAGTCGCCGTAGACCATGAGGCGACGGACGCCGAGTGAATTGGCCATACGCAACCCATACAAAAGTGCTTCGTATTCTGCTTCGTTGTTGGAGGAATCAAAGTGAATCTGGAGTACATATCTGAGCCTGTCTCCTCGAGGGGAAACCAACACTACCCCAACACTAGAACCATTCAACATCTTAGAGCCATCAAAGAACATGGTCTAGTGCTCTGAGTGAACTTGAGTCGGTAGTTGCTGTTCAGTCCACTCCACGAGGAAATCTGCTATTGCTTGGGACTTGATAGCTTTCTTTGCCTCAAATCGGATATCCAGGGGAAGGAGTTCAATCGCCCATTTTGCCACTCGACCAATTGTGTCTCTGTTGTGTAGAATCTCTGACAATGGGGCGTCGCTGACGACTGTGATGGTATGGTCAGAGAAGTAGTGAGCAACTTTCTTCGTGGTCATATAGATCCCGAATACAAGCTTCTAATAATGAGGGTATCTTTGCTTTGACGGGGTCAGAACTTCAGAAATATAATATACTGGGCGCTGAACTTTAAAGGCTTTTCCTTCTTCTTCCCGCTCGACCGTAAGTACAGTACTGACAACTTATCCTGTGGCTGCAATGTAAAGCAACAAAGGCTCTTTGCTGATCGGGGCAGCAAGCACTGGCTGGGTGGAAAGCAGGGCTTTTAGCTCTGCAAATGCTGCATCAGCTTCAGGAGTCCACTCAAACTTGTCTGACTTTTTCATCAATCGGTAAAGAGGCAATGCCTTTTCAACGAGACGAGAGATGAATCGACTTAAAGTGGCCAAGCAACCAGTAAGCTTCTGAACATCATGCACACGCACAAGTATTTTCATTCGGAATATAGTGCCCACTTTCTCTAGATTTGCGTCGATTCCTCGTTCGGAAACGAGAAAACCGAGAAATTTTCCGCCAGGAACTCCGAATGTGCACTTTGATGGATTAAGCTTGATATCATACCTCCTGAGGTTGGCAAATGTTTCAGCAAGGTCAGTCAGCAGGTCAGAACCTTTGCGTGACTTGACCACAATATCATCCATGTACGCTTCCACATTCCAACTGATTTGAGTGAGAAAACACTTCTGAATCATCCTCATGAACATGGCTCCGGCATTTTTGAGGCCGAGTGGCATGGTGACATAACAGAAGCACCCGAATGGGGTGATGAAAGCTGTTTTGATCTCATCGGGCCCATACAGACGGATCTGATGGTACCCGGAATAGGCGTCTAAGAAAGACAGTCGCTCACATCCCGCAGTCGAGTCGACTATTTTGTCGATGCGGGGGAGAGGAAAATGATCTTTCTGGCAGGCCCGATTGATATGTTTAAAGTCAATGCACATGCGAAGTGACTTGTCCTTCTTGGGGACCATGACAACATTGGCGAGCCACTCGGAGTGGTAAATCTCTCGGATAAACTCTGCTGCTAAGAGCCGGGCCACCTCTTCGCCAATGGCTTTCCTTTTTTGGACGGCGGACCGCCGCAGATGTTCCTTGACAGGTTTTGCCTTTGAGTCGACTCGCAGACGGTGCTCAGCTACCCCCCTGGGCACATCCGGCATGTCAGAAGGTTTCCATGCAAAGATGTCCCAGTTCTCACGGAGGAACTGGATGAGCGGTTCTTCCTATTTGAGGTCGAGTGTTGTGGAGATATTAGTCGGAGTAGCATTGGGGTCGGTTGGGTGGATATGAACTGGCTTCCTCTCAACGGTCGATTGAAACGCCGACTCTGTAGCAGGCTTTTTAGCTCGCAACAAATCACTCGGGTCTGCATTTTTCTGGTGTTTCTGCCACTCTTCTGCTACCATCTGAGCATCGGCAATCTTTGAGCCTTTCTGAAAGCACTCTTCCTCCTTCTTGCGATTACCAATAACAGTGATCACACCTTTGGGGCCGGGCATCTTCAATTTGAGCTACACGTAACATGGTCGAGCCATAAAATGTGTGGAAGCTGGCCTGCCCAAAATAGCGTGATAGGCACTCTGGAAATCCACAACCTCAAATGTCAGCTTTTCTTTGCGGAAATGTCTGGAATCTCCGAAAACCACATCGAGAGCTATCTGGCCGAGTGACGCAGCTTTCTTGCCAGGAACGACTCCATAGAAGCTCATGTTGCTGGTACTAAGTCTGGACATCGGAATGCCCATCCCTTTCAGTGTCTCTGCGTACAATATATTCAAGCTACTTCCACCATCCATCAGTACTTTAGTCAGCCGAGTGCCTTCAACGACTGGGTCGACCACCAGAGCTTGCCTCCCAGGGGTGGCTATGTGTGTCGGGTCATCGGACCGGTCGAAGGTGATGGCAGTTTGAGACCATTTCAGATAATTGGGATTCTCCGGAGCAACCATATTCACTTCTCGGTTGATAACTTTCAATCGACTTTTGCTCTCAACGTCAGCAAAAATCACCAGAGTGGAATTCACCTGGGGATATTCCTCATCACTATCTCCCTTGTCCTCAATCTTGTTTGTCTCCTTTTCCTTGTCCTTGGGCTGTTTCCCTTGGAATTGATGTATCAAGAGCCGACACTGTCGAGTGGTATGCTTCGGGTAAATGAAGTTACCCTCCTCATCTTTCTATGTGTGGATGTGGCATGGCAAATCCATCACGTAATTTCCCTCCTTGTCTTTCACCTTCTTGGGGTTCCAAGGAGCTTTGGGCTTCCCTTTAAACTTTCCTTGAGTCACGGCCAAGGCTTCCCCAGGAGCAGCTGGCTCGGCTTTCCGCTTCTGTTTCCGACTGGAGTTCTCTCCTCCGGTTTCATGAGCGGTTGGCTTGTACTTGCCACTCCGGAGTCGGTCTTCTTCTTCTCCATTGGCATACTTGGTGGCAATCTCCATCATCCGACTCAGGGTCATGTCTCCGGTCCGACCAAATTTCAGACTTAACTCTATGTTCTTAACGCCTTCTTTGAAGGCGCAGACTGCCTGGTGATCAGATACATTCTCCACCGTATGGTGCAATGTTATCCACCTCTGGATGTAATATCTCAGAGTCTCATTCGACTTTTGCACACAAACTTGCAGCTCTTCAAATGTTCCTTCAAATGTTCATACAAACACTCGGGCAAGATCTTCCCAAGTGTAAATACTGCTATGCGCCAACCGATTCAGCCATGCTCTGGCCGAGCCCTCCAACATAAGAGGCAGGTGTTTCATGGCTACCTCATCATTGCCGCCGCCAATCTGAACTGCCACTCAGTAGTCTTCAAGCCAAGTATCGGACCTGGACTCGCCGGTGAACTTACTGACTCCAGTCGCCAACCAGAAATTGGGAGGAACCACCGCGGCCCTGATGGCTCTGCTAAAACACTCTGGTCCTGAGACGTGAACTCTGCTGCTAGTGGGCACATCTCTGTCATGGCCTTCTCGGTGAGCTCTATTCCGATCGACCAAACCTTGAACGATGATGGATCTCGCATCAAAGACTGGTTCTCTGGGGTCGACTAGAACCCTTCGCCCAACACTATGATGGCGTCTATCATCTTGCTGTCGAGGGGCGTACGACCCACCTCTTGGGGGTGGAGTGGGCACTCTATGACGATCATCGTGATCGAATCGGTCATCATACTGCTCACACCGACCTCCATGTCCCTCATGCCACGGGGGCGATCTAGGGCTATGGGCCGACTGGACTGAATTCGCAGCGACAGATCTGCTGTGAATCCTGTTCCGCGACTGTGATACGGCTGAGTTTTGATCTCCTGCTGCCCGGAGAAAATCTCTGATTGGCATCAAGCCTTTGCCAGCCTCTGACTGGGAAGGCTGAATTGACTCTGCTATACGGGCTGCAGCTGCTAAATTCTGAATCAGAGTTCGATATACCTGAGTCGATGGTGGAAAGAGCTGACGTAGACTGGAGTCCGGAACTCGTTGTCTTGCACGCTCGTCGAGTGCTTTCTGGAGGTTCTCCAGTCGAGTGCGCTCAGCCAGGTTGGCCAAACGCGCGTCCTCTAAGGCGCGAGCCTCGGGGGTTTCTCCAATGATAGGAGTTGCAGCGCATCCATGTTCCGGCGGCGAAGATCTTCCCTTTGCAACGAAGTGAGTGGATCGGGTTGATACTCTTCGTGGACCTGCGTTGGGTCGCCTCCACCGTCGCCTCCGTCGGTGCGGGGGAAGCTGGGAGGGCTGCACGGTCCATTGACCATCAGGACCTCCGCCGCTGGATCACTGCTGTAGCACTCGAATGCAGTCTCTACGGAGCCAGTCGATAGATCGAACAGGCCGTAGAGAGACTCGTCGGGCTCGATTGCCGCGACTTGGGGGATGGCCGACTGGCGGGCCACCGCGTGCCTCACCCACCGCTGAAGCCTCGACCGACCGGAGCGCTTGCGCCGGCGGGAAGCAGGGAGGGAGGATGACACAACGATCGACCGATACTGGGTCGACGGTTGCCGCAGGAGGACGCCGCGGACACACGCGCGAAAGTGTGTCGCTCCGCGGACCCGGAGCGCGTCGATGTCGAGTGGAGCCTCCTAAAGCCAAGCAGAGTCATTGGCGATGAACGTGAGTGTGCCGAGACGGATCTTGCGGCCCTCAACCAAAACTCCGCCTGAAACTATGGTGAAGGAGATCGGAAAAAAATGCAGCTTCTCCAATAAGTTGCTAAGACACCTGCCCCACGGTGAGCGCCAACTGTCGTGGTTCTAAGTCTGACAGTAGAAAGGGGGGTAGGTATGGAGAGGCAAGATCCTAGCTATGGAGTAGTTGTATACGCAGGGGATTTACGAGTTCAGGCCCTTCTCGAAGGAAGTAACAGCCCTATGTCTCGGAGCCCGGAGGCGGTCGGCTGGATTATATGCATATGAGTTACAGGGGTGCGAACCCTTTACACTGAGGAGGGGGTGGCTTATATAGAGTTCGCCAGCCCTCTCCAGCCCTTAGTTATGCAGGGTTTAAAGTACATTAAGACAGGGGGTTACTGGTAACGACCACATAAAGTGCTATCATGACCATAAAGACTACTTAATGACAGACCGTTTGTGTGCAGAGTGACTCTAGATCTCCTGACGGTCGAGTGAGTAGCATTATGGTCGAGTGTCATCGAGTTCGTCGAGTGTAATCCTTCCAAGTCGACTGAAAGGTAGTTTCTTCTAGAGATGTCCTTGGGGAGGGTACTTTGGATAGGTCCATGACCCTACCCTAAGTACATGGCTTCATCAGCCATGCTCTGACTTGTACTCTCGATGGGGGCTCGGCCGCACCGTAGTCGCGAGGTGGCCGCCTGCCCGATGCCGCCCTCTCTAGAGGCCGGCCGGCAGGAGCCGGTCACTCGGAGCACCGTAGGCTTGGGTCGGCCGCCCTCTAGCAGCCCGTCGTTGAGCCAGCCGGCCCAAGAGGGCGGAGCTTCATCTCGGGGTCCAGCTAGGTGGAGTTGGCCCAAAGTCTTGATAAATTCAGGGACTCGGGTGAGCCTACCCGTGGCCCATTACTCCGACAGTAGTCCCCGAAGCCGAGGAGGCGCCGCGGTCGAGGGGCTGCGAAGTCTCAGTGGCTTCCCCCCTCACCGGGCTTCGGGAAGATGCCGGCCCGCCTTGCGGCCAGCCGACTACTGAGGCCGGCCTCGTCCAGGCAGAGCTTGCGTGGTTGGTTTTGAACTTCGAGGCTGGAAACAGGTGGCGTGCCTGCTAAGCTTCCTAGACCGCCGCCCGCCACAGACGCGCCACACAGCGCACGTCAGCCTGGTCAGCCTGCCACCCCACGGCCTCGACGGGACGTGACACTAGGCCGGGCCCGCCACTACCATTCCTTGGCAACCGGGCGGATCCGCTGCGCGGAAAGGGACGGTTGCCATTCCCACGACCATTTACGGCGTGGTGAATGCACGCGGAAAACGGGGGTCATGGGGTCGTGGGCGCAGTTAATCCCACAAACCACGTCTCGCCCCCTCAGCTTCGTAGCCAGAGGGATATAAGTAGGGAGATGGGAGACGTGCCGCAAAGCTCTCGTGCCCCCTCCCACTCTTCTTCTTCTGCTGCTTGCTCCTCCACTGCTGTTGCTGCTGTTCTGCGCTGCCGTAGTGATGCTGCCGTCGTACGCCGCCGATGCACTTCTCCTCTCCACACAGCCAGCCGGAAGCCATGGCACGCGAGAGGGGCGGCGACTAGGACGGATCGACTGTGATCGAAGTTCACATTTCCTTCCTCCACGACATGCGCCAGATGCCCAACGCGGCCTTCGTAAAGGCGCGGGTGCCGCCGGAGACAGAGATCTCGCCGGCGCCGCGGGGAGACGAGCGGGTCGTCTTCCTCTCGCACTTCCTCCGCGGCTTCAGCCTCCCTGTGAGCGGCTTCTTCCGCTCTTTCCTCGACTTCTACCATCTTCAGCCTCACCACCTCACGCCCAACACCGTGACTCTACTCTCCGCCTTCATCACGGTGTGCGAGGGCTACATCAGTGTCCTCCCCACAATCGAGCTGTGGGGAGCGTTCTTTTATGGGAAGCTTGGCACCTCCACCAGGGAGACGGCGGCCGAGTGCGGGGGCTTCGTCGCCGTGCACCGACAGGCGAAGCGGAACGCCTTCCCCGTCATCAAGCTGGCGCAGTCGATGAAGATGTGGCAGCAGTCCTACTTCTACGTCGAGAACGTAGATCCGGCTGCCGACTTCCTAAACCTGCCGGCCTACGAGGCCGCCCTCCCCCCCACCGGGGCTCGGCCCATCTGGGGGTACAAACCGAAGCCGGTGTCAGTGGACGTGGCAGCCGCCATCGGCCGACTCCGAGTGATCCAGGAGTCGGAGGGCCTCGTGTCCTCCGACCTCCTCGTTGCGTTCGTCGAGCGCCTGGTCCTCCCGCTCCAGAGCCGCCCTCATCCGATCTTCCGGATGGGCGGACACCGCGATCCATGCCGGCTGTGCACGAAAGGGATGCCGCCGCCGAAGTTGCGCGGATGGTTAACGATATCTCCAACCTCAAGCTGTCGGAGGAAGAGTGGCGGTATGGGAAGCGGTTGTACTCCCACCACAATCCGCCGCCCGCTGTAAGTTTCTTCATTTTGTCCTTTGATCTGTTTTCTTTAGCTTCGTTTCTCGTCATGACGCAGCTCTTTTTTGGTTGAAGATTTACATGTCCGCGGCAACGGCTGCCCTCCTGGGGCCGGGTGACGACTTCCAGCTGGACAGGGCGGCGAGCGACTTGGACGACCCCGACTTGGGGGCGGCCGCCCTGGCGGACGACGCAACAGGCGGCGGCGGCAGAGCAGACGGCTGTGATGGACCAGGCGGCTCCGAGGAAGGCGGCGACGTGGGTACTTGGCCCGACGACGATGAAGATGAAGACAAACCACGCCCTGCCCGGAGCTCCGCCACCATCGGCGCCGCCCCTCTTCCGGGCCGCCCGCCCGTGGCAGAAAGCGCAAGCGGAAACAGGGCACTGCCCTATTTGGCAGCGCCCCGAAGAAGCCCAAGAACCCGGCCGCGGTGACCAGGCGGAAACAAGCCGCGGCCAAGGTGGCCCAGTATCAAAGGCAGCCGAAGGTGCCCGTTATGGTGTCGGCGTAAAAATCTTTACCTTACTTCTTGTATTCTCGTCAATCTGGCGTGAGATCCTTCTAACTTGTCTTCTTATTTCAGGGCCCCGCTAACCCTCGAGAAGTTGAACGCCCCCTCGGTCCTTAGATCGGCAGTGACCTCCTCGACCAGCCGGTGGATCGACCCGGCCGCCGACCTCCGGGAGGCGACAAAGCGGAATGCGCGGGAGGCGCGCGAGGAAGAGGCCGACCGCCTAGCCAAGGAGCAAGCAGAAAAGGCTGCCGCATCCGCTGAGAGGGCGCTGGCGCAGGCAGAGGCCCAAGCCGCGGAGAAAGAGCGGCTTGTGGAGGCCGTACGCCGCCAAGAGCCGCTGCTCGTGGTGCCCCTCAACACCACGCCGCCTCCGCCTGAATTTGAAGCGACTTTCGGAGGAGACAGCGACGACCACCCGATCCAGGAGCAGGAGGGCGGTGACATAGCCATGCCGGATGTATTTGTGCCACCGACCCCGCCTCCACCGCCTCCGCCAGTCAGCGAGCCGCGGGACGAGCATCTGGTTGCACCACCGGTCGAAAACACAGTGGTGATGGACCTGATTCCTACGGTCCGCACACCCACACACCGCCATCTGGAGAAGGCGGCCTCAGCACCGCGGCCATGGGAGGTCGGTGCCGCAAGCTTGTCGGTCCTCTACACCTAGGCGACCAGCACCGCACCCGTGGGTTGGATACACGGGGGCGGGACGGGCATCCTGAACCAGGCGTCTCTTGATGTCCAAGCCAAGCTCCGGCAGAAGCGGAGGCCCTCAGGCGCTGCAACGAGGCCTTCTTGGAGTCGCGAACCGCCATCCGCATAAGTTATTTTTGGCTTTCCTCTTTGGATGATCCTCTTGCTTCTCTCGTGGGGGCGCGCAAGTGCACCCACTGGGTGTAGTCCCCAAGTTCCGGGCCGGCTGCTGAGCAGGCGGGCCGAAACTTTATCTTGCAATTGTCGACTACTGATTTCGTCTGATGTTTCTTCTGCAGGACTATCAAAATCTCCGCGCGACCGCCTACAACTCCAGGGTTCGGGAGCTGGAGACGCAGGCTGCCCATCTTGCCGAGAGCCAGAGTAAGTTTATATCTTCCTTTCTTCGCGGCGGCGCGCTGGCGCACCCACGGGCTGTAGTCCCTGAGGTTCGGACCGACTGTCAAGCAGTCGGGCCAAATCTCCTCAGTTGTTTCTTTTCTTCGTCACCTACTTCTTTTCCATGGGGGCGCGATGGCGCACCCGCGGGCTGTAGTCCCCGAGGTTCGGGCCGACTGCTGAGCAGTCGGGCCGAATCTCCTTAGTTGTTTCTTTTCTTTGTCAACTACTTCTTTTCCGCGGGGGCGCGATGGCGCGCCCGCGGGCTGTAGTCCCCGAGGTTCGAGCCGACTGCTGAGCAGTTGGGCTGAATCTCCGCAGTTGTTTCTTTTCTTTGTCAACTACTTCTTTTTCGTGGGGACGCGATGGCGCGCCCGCGGGCTGTAGTCCCCGAGGTTCGGGCCGACTGCTGAGCAGTCGGGCCGAATCTCCTCAGTTGTTTTTTTCCTTTGTCTTGTCCGCTTGACTGATGCCTTTTTCTTCTCTTTCTTTCTTCAGAGGCCAATGCCGCCCTACAGCAGCAGTTGGGTGAAGCCAACACCGCCCTGCGGGGCAAGGAGGCGGAGTGCAGCAAGCTGGCCGAGGAGCGGGATCGCCTGGTCGCTCAACTTGCCGAGCAGGCGGAAACCCTCAAGGCGGCCCAGCTGAAGGTGAAGACGACAGAGACCAACCTCCTCGCCGAGTTTGAGATCGAGCGCTCTGCCTGGGCCGACAAGGAGGCCCACACTACAAAAAAATTACACTTCCGCGATGATACATGTTTGTCACAGTAGGTCACGTTTTTTGTCATGCATGTACATCCATGACAAATTTATGACAGAATCAAGATAGTCATACCTGTGCTGTCGTAGAAGTGTTCCATGACATTACCAAAATTATCATCATGGAAGTGTCCACTTCCATGACGATAAATCGTGCGTCACAGAAGTGCTTTCGTCAAGGGTGACCGACACGTGGCATCCACCATAACGGAACGCCGTTAAGCTATCCGGTCAGGTTTTGGATCCGATAACCCGTTAACAGCCCCGACCAATGGGGATTTTCCACGTGTAAAATCCTCATTGGCTGGAGGAGACACGTGTCAGGTCCGCGCTGGCACAGGTGTCACTCATCCAATGGGTGAGACGCGCCTATGATATGTTCACACGTGGACCGACCCATCAAGTTTAAATGGGCTGGCCCAACTAAAGGCCCACAAGATTTTGCAGACCATAATGGGCCGGCCCAGCTAAAGGCCCGCGAGATTTTGCGGGCCATAATGGGCTGGCCCAGCTAACGGCCCAGAAGATTTCGCGGGCCATAATGGGCCGGCCCAGGTAATGGCCCACAAGATTTTTTTTTTGCCATGGTCGGCCCAGGTAAAGGTCCACAAGATTCTTGCGGATCATAATGGGATGGCCTGGCTAAAGGCCCACGAGATTTCGCCGACATTAACGGGCCGGCCCAGCTGTAGGCCCACAAGAATTTGAAGGCCCTAGTAGGCCGGCCCATTAACTGGCTGCCATGTTTTGGGCCAAATGCCGGCCCATATTTGATCCGGTCCATTAATGGCCTGCCACGTTTCGGGCCTAATAGTGGCGCATATGAGATCTGGCCCGTTAAAAGCCTACCATGTTTTGGGCCAAATTACGGCCCAGATCAGGTACGGCCCTTTAAGAGGCTTTGGGCTCAATTATGGCCCATATCAGATTCGGCCCGTCAACTGGACACTATGCTTTTGGGCCCACTTGCTAGAGGCCCACTTAGTAATTCGGCCTGACATTAGTTTTGGCCTCTTAAGGACCCGTTTAACATTTCGGCCCGATATTAATTTCGGCCTGTTAAATGCCCGTCATATAGTTGGGCCTAACTATGGCCCAGTTTGCATCCGGCCTGCTCGCAGCCGATATCTGATTGGGCCAAACAAGGACCGAGACAATTTTGGCCTGTTAAAAGCCCGTGATTTGATTCGCACAATCATGGGCCGGGGTTCATTTCGGGCTGCTGCCGGCCCGTTAGCTGTTCGACACGTTTCAGGCCCAACCTACATTGTGATTGCATGACGGCCCAATTATGTACCGTAATTTTATGGTTTGGCCGGTTTACTACGAAGACAGTAAAAAAACCGCAACATCGTGAATAAGAAAAAACCTAGACTATACAATAAAGAAATTACAGCATATTACATCCACTGGGCATCAAGCAGACAACAGATTACATACACTTGGCATCAAAGATCGCCACCATTGCAAATAAACACGCCGACAAAATAATATACAAAACCGACAGCACTTCAATAGAGTTCAAGAAAGGTTAGCCCTGCTGGGGAGCTGCAGCGCAAGCAGCTGAGCAAGATGATGAGACTGCGCTTGTTCAACACTTAAATCTTTCTCACTCTGAAAGATAAATAAGCAGACAGATGACAGGTTTTGCACAGAAAAGTATCAGTGCTGACAGTTCATCACATTTCTTACTGACAAATAAAGTGACACAGTTTAAAATTGCATTAACACTATGGTATTGTTCAGGTCAAGACATGGCAGGAAATGACATTGTGAAGGAGTTGGCAGCTTCACCACACCACTGGATTACAGATCAAGAACTCATAAGTATCAATGGTTAGTGTGCTGTCAATTTATCCCATTTCAGATTGGCAAATAAAGAGATGGTTTAAATAATACTCCCTCCGTCCGGAATTACTTGTCATCAAAATGGATGTGTCTAGAACTAAAATACATCTAGATACATCCATTTCAATGACAAGTATTTTCGGACGGAGGGAGTAGTAGAATGATATGACATTGTTCATAGTTAAGACATTGCAGAATATGACATTGTGCTGTAGTGGGTAGGTTCACCACACCACTGGATTAGGGATGAAGAACAGAAGCATACATGCAGTGCAAAAGAAGATCACTTGCTTTGTATACTTTAATTTACATGGTATGAATAAGGAACTTGGTTGTACAACTGAAAACTTAAATTGAGAAAGGACAAACTTTTGTTTATGAACTACTCCCTCCGTTCTAAAATAGATGACCCAACTTTATACTAACTTCAGTACAAAATTGGGTCATCTATTTTGGAACGGAGGGAGTACATAATAAACTTTAAACATGCAATTTGATGCAAACACCAAAAATAAACAGCTGTTGCAGTCATGCCTAACCAAATATATATACAACAAAGTTTGAAGTCTTGAGATGGACAAACTTACATTATTGGTGAAGACAGGCTCTATAAAGGCCTTGTCCATGCTGATGGGGGGGCAATTCAAGAAGTTTACCACAGAATCTTCTTCATAAGCATTGCCTTTATTCTACATTTTGTTAAGAGTAAGTATAGATGTGATAATATACAAAAAATGGAGAAAATTTAAGATAAGATGAAGAGTGATGCTTCATAACCAAGTAGCTATAAATGTAAGTGAAGTGATACAGGCAAAAGATACAGCCAAGAGCAATGCATAGCGAAACTTCTTCAGTACCAACCTTATGGTAAGAGTAAATATAGATCTGATGTGGAGAAAATGGAGGGCAAAGGAAAATAAGCTGCAGAGTGATGGTACATGAACAACTACCTGTCATTATAAGTACACTGATAAAGGACGTCATGTACTTACAAGAACAATGCAGAGCTAAAAAAAACATTGGCATTTGGATACTGAAGAATTTGGAGCGAACAATTGATAAGCAAGCTATCATGCATACTGTTGTCACATAATGAACCAGGTATGTATGCAAGTACAGTGATACAGGACAACAGGTACTAACAAGAGCAAAGCAGCGGGAAGCATATTTGCGATATCATGTCGTTCTTTTCAAACCGGAATTCTTCTTTGAGCAGATTTCCTGCAAACAAGATCCGTAAGGCACATGCGGAAAAGTAGAAGTTCAAATTGTCATGTGATTTCATAGACAGTACCTCATCCTAGGAACGAGATCAGTGCATAACAATGTTTTTCCATTCAATGTCTTCTAAATTTATTATAGGAGACTTCACCGGAAATTCGTTTATAGATTTGCCACCAAAGTGTGATTTCCTCAGGTAACACTGTTACTGCTGCAATGCTTCTTGAAAAGCACAAGCAAGCTTTCCTCGTCATGTCTATCCAGATTGACCCTCGCCTAGTTACAACAATGTAATGTAAATCATTGATGTGTTCAATCAGCAGAAAACAGGAAAATAATAACCATGAATAATAGCACTTACACGTAAGTTGGACAGGAAGATGTGAAAGTGGTGTTTGTCTTCACAATAATCTTCCCATGATGGGAATATATGCACGTAGTCCCTAACAACATTGAAAGCATTGTATTTTAAACTGGGAATAAGTGGAATGGGGTTCCAATCTGCAGGAATTGGCCGTCTCTGCAGTTGGGATAGGTCTTTGGCCGGTGGACTTGCTGTACTTTTTGCTGGAGTGGGATTTTTCTGTGGTACAGCTGGTGCTATGGCAAATGAAATCGGTATACCTTTTGCTAGAGTGCAGGTCCTGTGTGGTGGGGCTAGTGGTGTGACCAGTGAAGTATGGGTACAGTCTACTGGAGTCGGTCCTACTTTTTGTGCTACAGCTCTATCGAACATGGTAAAGAAGAGCAAGCAGATTTTGGATAATAAAATGTTGGTTGCACAGTGCCCACACATAATGAAATAGAGCGCATTAAGAATGCAACTCCCAGCTGTCTCTCGACCATTTCAGGCAGTTGGATGAAGATCCTACGTCTCCTAACCCTTCTTCTTCCTCGTCTGTGATTCTTCCCATACAGAACACCGCACGGGCCGCCGGCCAGACCACCGGCCCCCATCGCCTTTGTTCCTCTGCCACCCCACCCCCCACCCACGTCGAGTTTTCTTCGTTCGACGAGGCCCCACAACCACCCCAGCCCCTTGGATCGCACCGGCGAACTCCGGCGAGCTCTGAAAAATCGACTGACCCAATTTTGAGATTTAGTCTACTGTGATTTAACTAGTGTGGAATATAAAAGGGGAAACCATAAGCATTGGGAGTATAGTGTTGAGTATGCCATGGCGGATCTGAAGGTGCAAACCGGAAAAGGCAACTTCGCAACCAAGACAAGAAATCAGAGTAAAGCAGTGGCGATCTATTTTCTTGCTGCGATAAATAAGTTGAGCAGATATGAAAGAGTGCCGCCTCTGGTGCGGCGTCGTGTACGCATTTGGTGATAATTTGACGGTGCTGCGGTAGCGATGGCTGTCGGCGGCATGGAAGCAGATCTAGGAGGGTAGGCGGTGGCGGCGGGGCGCGGTGGACAAGTCGGTCGTAGGAGCGGCGCCGGCAAGGTGGACAACAGCGGGGATGAAGCGAGAGGACGGGATGCAAGGATCCCGGTCCGAAGGCATGGATGAGAGAGGTCGAACTCTTGTAATGGACGGCGGCGTCGAGGTATCAGCTCCGGCATGGTGGACGAGGACGATGGTGGACGGGGTGGCGGACGGCGGCAGACGGAGGAGGGTGGGGTGGAGAGGGTGTTTTGGTGCCCACGGAGTACGAATGGGGAAAAGGGAGGTAGAGAGGAAGGGGGGAACCATGTAGTCAGGGCGCGCTTGTCTCAAATGCGAGGAAATTTACAAACTTAGCCCCCATTTCAAATTTCTACTACATCACAGCAACCTTAGTCGGTTGGGGATAGGACGAAATCTCGCATACACCAAATATTTGCCGACGAGAGTTTGTTTTTGGCGCCCACCGTGTATGAATATGAATCGGGGAGGGATTCGATTTCGGCTGAGGGAACACTGTGTTTTGGCACCCACCGTGTATGAATCTGGGTGAGAGGCGGTTACGTCACGTTTTGGTGAAATTACAAACCTACCCCTATCGAAACCTACAGAAATCCAGCAGATAGGCTTTGCACGTTGGTGTAATCCTGTTTAGACACTAACTGCATATAAACTAAGCATTGTTTGTAATTGAAGAATCTATGGATCACCAATATTGATAAACTGTATAACATTACACGTGTGCCCAAATTCACATGAATATGCATGTTTGATACACCAATTTGTGTTATAATATTATCGATGTCGTGATCTCCAGTTTAAATATTTGAATCCCCTTTAATCCATATATTCGTCTCATATAGCTATCAGTCATGCTTATATAGGACTATCTCTCTGGACCTATACGCGTTCATCGTCTCTCAGGCATCTCTCGTGCTACCTGTATGTCGACAATGATCTTTTATCTTCGTAACACACTGACGGTACTCTCTCCATCGACCTTCATCACTCTATCTCTCTCTAAGTATATCTCGCTCCTTGCTATGTGTATCTAGCACTACTAGAAAAAGGGCTATAGATGGGATTGACACTAATGGCGCACCAGACAAGTGGTGCGCCATTAGTATATACTAATGGCGCACCACCTTCTGATGCGCCATTAGTGTTGAAACTACTAATGGCGCACCTGGCCCATGGTGCGCCATTAGTATCAAAAAAAATTGAACTAGTGCGCCTGTCCAAACATACTAATGGCGCATCCATAGGAAGGGCGCCATTACTAGTTGTAACTAGTAATGGCGCACCTGTCGGAAAGTGCGCCACTAATGTTGTTTTTTTATTATTTTTTTATTCCTTTTTTTGCAAAACTACTAATGGCGCACTCACCCACGGTGCTCCATTACTAGTTTAAACTAGTAATGGCGCACCGTGGGGGAGTGCGCCATTAGTATGTTTGTTTTTTTTTTTGCAAAACTACTAATGGCGCACCACCAGGGGGTGCGCCATTAGTAACCTGGATTACTAATGGCGCATTTGTGGTTGGTGCACCATTAGTAAGTGGGCAGCAACAAGATATTTTGGACAGCCTCTCCTCCCACACTCACTTTCTCCCCACTTCATTCTCTCCACCGCCTCCTCCTTGTCTCAGGTGCATCCTCTTTTTCACCTCATTTCCACCATAGATTCATTCAAATTAAGTGGTTAAGTTACCTTGTTTTGATAGGTAAGTAAGGGGGGAAGCTATATTTATGTTGTTCTCCCTACAACAATGTGCACATGCACTTTTTATGGCCTAGCTAGATCTATGTATGTTCGTGGTGTTGCATATGTTTGTGGTGTTGCATATGTGTTTGTGTTTGGAGGTGTACCAGTATTTGAAATGCGATAGTTGCCAATATTTTGCCGAAATGTTGATTCATTTCCGTTTCGGCGAGAATTTTGGCATTAAGCATTCTTTTTGGTCCTATTTTTAGGGAAAGTCATGCCAAATTTTTTTTCTTGGTTCTAAAATATCGTTTTGCTCTACCCCGCAGGCGACCATGGTCCGCACGATGACCGAAGGCATCGTGAATAGGTTATTGAGGTCCGCGAAGGCCGAGATGCTTCAAAAGAACGAGACGAAGATAAGATGTCTGTGTCGAAGATGCAAGCTGAAGAGCCTTATTGCGGACCTGGATTCCGGGCAGGTGCGGGACCACCTGCTCTTGCATGGTTTCATGGATGGCTATCGGTGGCAAGGTGATGAAGATGACTATGAAGTCGTCCATGGGGGCCGGGCAAGAAATGAGGAAGGGCAGCAAGACAACCACCGCGGCTCGGGCGGGCGAGAAGACGAAGAATCCCCAGGAGATGATCACGACGGTGATGCTGTACACAGTCATCATGTAGAAGATGCAGGACATGATGATGATGCCGGCGGAGCAGACGACGCTGGACCATCGATGGGCTGGGTGCAGGACCCTCATATTCAAGAGTTGCTGCTCAAGCAGACGGATAACGCAAGAGCTGCCGCCCGAGAGAAAGCCAAGATGGATCAACTTGAGTTAGACGCGGTTACTCCATTGTATGAAGGATGCAGGCCCGAGGATACCCGCCTGAAAGTAACGCTCATGGCTCTGGAGATGAAGGTAAAACACAAAATGACCGACGCACGCTTCGACGAGAACATGTCATTCTGGCATGAACGTCTTCCCAAGGGGAACAAGTGCCCGACCAGTTTGGAGGAGGCGAAGAAAATCGTGTGTCCTCTGGATTTACCGCACGTGAAATACCATGTGTGCATGAACAATTGCATCATTTATCGGGACGAGCACGCGGAGTCTACCATATGTCCGGTGTGCGGTGTCACTCGATACAAGAAGAGGAAGAAAGCTCCTCAAAAAGTGGTGTGGTACTTTCCAATCACTCCTCGTCTGCAACGGTATTTCGCGGACCCTAAGGTAGCAAAGCTCCTGCATTGGCACGCGGATAGGGAGGAGAAGAAGCGAGAAGATGACGCAAATGATCCGGAGATAGATAAAAAAGACAAGATGCTGAGTCACCCTAAGGATGCGAGCCAGTGGCAAGCGTTGAACTTCGAATACCCAGAATTTGGGAACGATCCAAGGAACATCGTGCTGGGCGCGAGCACTGATGGAATCAATCCGTTTGGCAGCCAGAGAAGCACACATAGCACATGCCCTGTGTTTGTGTGGACTTACAACCTTCCCCCTAGTTGTGCATGAAGAGGAAGTACATTCACATGAGTATGCTAATTGAAGGGCCGAAACAACCAAGGAACGACAGCAATCTGTATCTAGGGCTGCTGAAAGAGGAGCTTGACACGCTGTGGAAAATGCCAGCCAATATGTGGGACGCTGCAGAGAAAGAATATTTCCCTATGAGAGCCGCACTGCTCACGACGGTGCACGACTATCTCGGTTACGGATATCTTGCGGGGAAGGTAGTCCACGGATTTTCTGGATGCGTAAGGTGCATGGATGACACAACGTATCGCCAGCTAGATAGAGATCCCGGGTCTTTGAAAACCGTGTTCATGGGACATCGAAGGTGGCTTCGCGACGATGACCCGTGGAGGAAATGCAAGGATCTGTTCGATGGTGAAACCGAACCCCGAAAACGCCCGTGTACGAGGAGCGGCCAGGAAATAGACAAGCTGTTGAAAAATTGGAAAGATTGCCCACTGCCGGGAAAGAAGCAAAAGGTGCCAGAGCCGGGAAAGAAGCGAAAGGCGCCAGAGCCGCTGCTGAAGGTATGGAAAACGAGGTCTGTTTTCTGGGACTTGCCGTACTGGAAGATCCACCGTGTGTCTCACAGCCTTGATGTCATGCATATCACGAAGAACGTGTGCGAGAGTCTGCTTGGTACCCTGCTCAACATGCCAGAGAGGACCAAATATGGGCCGAAAGCAAGGGCGGACTTGAAATCAATGGGCATCAGGCAGGAGCTTCATGCTATATATGATGATGATGATGATGATGATGATGATGATGATGATGATGATGATGATGATGAGGCGAAGTAGGACACAGAAAGTCGTCGCAAAGGCAAAAAAGCCAAGAAGACCAGAAATGACTACCCTCCCGTGTGCTTCACTCTAAGTCAGGAGGAGATCGAGCAGTTTTTCACCTGCCTCCTAGGAGTAAAACTTCCTTACGGTTACGTGGGGAAGATAAGCAGATACCTAGACCCAGCCAAGCAGAAGTTCAGCGGGATGAAGTCTCACGACTGTCACGTGCTGATGACGCAGATACTTCCAGTTGCAATCCGTGGGATCATGGACGCACACGTCCGTGAAACGCTATTTGGCCTATGCAACTTCTTCGACGTCATCTCTCGGAAGTCGATTGGCGTGAGGCAACTCAGAAGGCTACAGGAAGAGATCGTGGTGATACTATGCGAGCTTGAGATGTACTTCCCGCCCGCATTCTTCGACGTTATGGTGCATCTGCTGGTCCATATAGTGGAGGATATCATCCAACTCGGGCCGACGTTCCTGCACAGCATGATGCCGTTCGAAAGGATGAATGGTGTCATCAAAGGATACGTTCGCAACATGTCACGTCCAGAGGGAAGCATAGCCAGGGGCTTTCTCACCGAAGAGTGCATCTCCTACTGCACGAATTATCTAGGCATCGAGAACCCCGTTGGTCTACCCGTCAACAGGCACCTCGGCAGGCTTGCTGGATGGGGTCACCGTGAGGTTCGCCGCAAAATGCATGTTGACTTCGAGGGTTGACTCGCCGACTTTGAAAGAGCAAACCTAGTCGCGCTACAACACATAGACGTGGTCGATCCTTGGGTGGTAGAGCACAAAACCTTTATTAAGAAGACGTACAATGACCGAGGCCAACAGAGGACGGACGGAGATATACTCAAAGAGCACAACTCATGTTTCACGCGTTGGTTCAAGCAGAAGCTTCTGTCGTACCCTTTACATGAGGATTCTTCCGTGGAAGAACAACTCATATTCGCCTTGTCACAGGGCACCGAGCACAACCTGATGACCTATGAGGCGTAAGATATCAACGGCTACACATTCTACACCGAGGCCAAGGACATGAAGAGCGATGGTTATCAGAACTCCGGGGTAACGATGGAATCCTACACCGGTAACGACAAGGATAGATACTACGGAAGGATCGAGGAGATCTGGGAGCTGAGCTACGCTGGAGAGAAGGTCCCGATGTTCCGTGTCAGATGGGCCAAGAGCGTCCTAAAAGAAGACCGGTATTTCACCACCATGGTTATACCCGAAGCCAAATCCAAGACCGCGGGCGCAAACGTCACCGCGAAAAATGAGCCATGGGTACTGGCTTCCCAAGTGGACCAATGCTTCTTCATTACCGACCCGTCAAAGCCCAGTCGTGTTGTCGTGAGGAGAGGCAAAAGGAAGATCATCGGAATGGATGGAGTAGCCAATGAACAAGACTTCGACAAGTACGGCGACCCGAGGATCGAACATGACGACGATGATGAAATAGCAGCATACACCACAAGAAGAAGCAGGACCACCCTACCTAAAGGACGTCCGTTCCACAGAAGAACTCCATTTGCGAAAAAGAAGGGCAAGAAGATTGTATTTAATTAAATCGTAGCCTTCATTTCTCGATTGTATTTCATGGGCACTTTTTGAACTATCATGAATATTTTTAAATTTCATGGACACTCGATCTCGATCCCCCTCCATCTCGATCGCTATCCCACCTCGCCAGATCCGGTCCCACTCACCGCCGAGCACCCCCCCCCCCCCGGTCCACCGGCCGCCGCCGCCGACCCCCCGCACCCTCAATTCCCCTACTCAACCGCCGCCGCCGACCCCCCGCACCCCTCTCCTACTCAACCGCCACCGCCGACCCCCCGCACCCCTCCCCTACTCAACCGCCGCCGCCGACCCCCCGCACCCCCCGCACCCTCCCCCGCTCCACCGGCATTACTGTTTGATGATATTTTAAAAAAAATATTACTGTCTTATAAAAAAATATTACTGTTATGATTTAAACAAGTTTGAACATATTTAAACACAAGTAAGTATCAAACAGCATTTTTAATGCATAAAAAAAATTTGTGGAGCCTAGGAATCGAACCCAGGACCTCCTGGTGTGAGAACTGGCTGCTAACCAGTCGAGCTAGTAGAGGGAACTTGATGTGGATCAGGTTAGGTGGGAGATAACCTGTTGGCTCGAGCAGAAATCAAAAAAAAATACTAATGGCGCACCAGGGTGAGGTGCGCCATTAGTATGGATGTACTTATGGCGCACCGAGGTGTGGTGCGCCATTAGTATTGTGCCGCCCCCCATCCATACTTCCTCCCGGGCCCACACCTATCCCCTCTCCCTCACCCCTCGCCCTCGATCCCCTTCCCCTCTCCTCTCCCGACGCTGCTGCCCCGCCGCCTCGACGCCGCCACACCGCCTCGACGTCGCCCCGCCGCCTTGCCCCTGCGCCCATCGCCGGCGCCCCGTCGTCCCTGTCGCCCGTCTCCAACCACCGCCGCCTGAGGCCCCGACGTCGGCGCCGCTCTCCCCGTCACCCCACCTCGTTGGACACCATCACCCCGTCACCCTCGTCGCCGGCGGCCCGGACGCCGCCCCGTCCACACCACCGTCGCCGGAGCACCACCACCACCCGGACCTCGTCGCCTCCTCCCCTGCGTCGTCGTCGTCCCCGACATCCTCCCCGCGCCCCACTGCCCCCGTGAGCTCCCCCTCCTCGTCTCCCCCTCTCCCCCTCCTCCTGCCCCCGTGAGCATTGTTTTGTCAGTGCCTTTGAACTGTTGTGCCATGGTGATTTGTGAATAACGAAAAAAGTTCAGAATAACTGAAGTTAGCATTTTGGTGTTATTTCTGTTCTTCAGTGACGGTTGGTGCTCCGATTTTTTGCTATATGTAGTCAATTTGTCCACATATTAAGATCAGAGATAATGTGCCATGGTGTTTTGTGTATAACTGAAATTCAGAATGAACTCAATCTACCATGTGAGTGCCTGCGATACACTCAGTTTGCAGTTTCTCAAATACTGAATGTTTAGTCCCTTGAGACTCCAGATTTTGGCTCAACTTGCAGTTTTCTAAAGGGTTAAGCTTATTTTTGGTTAATCTACTGCTTCAAGTTTGCTTCATCAAATGATGCCTTTTTTGGCCATTTTAATATTTATTGAAATGGTTAGTATCTGGTACTTTAATCTTCCACAGTTCACCAAGAATCACTAGGAGTACTGTGCAATACACCACAAATAAAATAAATAAATAACTATGCAACAATAGAAGGCTGCGTGCATCAATCGATATTAAGTTCGGGGGTGCTATCAGTTTAGTTTATACAGGGGCTGTGCTGCTGTATTATGCCTATAAAAACACTTGTTTGGTCAATTAAACAGGGCATTGAAAATTGACAGGGCATTTTTGTTTTCTGTTGAACCTAAGCAATTTCATACGCTTGACAAAGTTGATGCTTTATTCTTTTGCTCTGCTCTGCTCTTGCTCTGCATGTGCTTCTTAGTTTGCTAGCTATATCTCTAGGTTCTTGATTGGCTTCACTAGTTGATTGGTTGTTTGCATTGTCTGTTTGTGCTACTTTCCCCCGAGCACCCATGATCTATAGTTCTTGTTACAGACAGAGAGTTGGTCCACTAGTTATGTAGTTTTTAGGAAAATGCTAGTAACTTGTGCTTTCATATCCTAGTTATGTAGTTTTTAGGCAAATGCTAGTAACTTGTGCTTTCATATCTCTGTATTGGTTCAGTAGGTGTTTCCTTTATTTTGTCAGTGTTAGATCATCTAACTGAATTTGTGTGTACAAGCCCTGCAGTGCAGATGTATTTTAGTGTAAGCTCAGCAATTTTCAGTGTAGCCCTGATGCTTCTTATATGTAATTACAGTATAAAACTTCCCCTAATAACAGTGTAAATTTTTCTATAATTATAGTGTAACCCTCATGCTTTCCATAATTTTTGTTACACTAAAAATAAGGCAATTAACTAGCTACTTACTTTTTTTGCCCATTGGCATTTGACTTTGTATGGAACGTGAAGCTGTATACCAACTTATCAGATTTATTGTGCTTCTTTGCCACATTTACAGCTACCATGTTGTTTTGATACAGAAACAGTTTGGTAGCTGTCCGTGAACAATGTGGTAGCTGGTACAGTTACCAGGTCTTTTTTTTAATTGAACCAAACTGGTATAGTTACCAGGTCAGATGATGCTTAGACTAGGAAGATTGCTGCTAGATGTTAATTTGCTGGTACTAGCTACAATTTGGCACTGAAAAGCAAAAGCAAAAGCCCTTGAGTTTGCTGATATATATTTTTCCATGTTGTGATGGAGGCCTTTTTTGCCTTGTCCACCCGAGAGGCCCTTGAGTTTGCTGGAATGTCGATTAACTTCCGTTCTGGCAAATTCGGGTACTCCATATGTCCTATTTTCAGCAAAGGTCATGCTGAAATTTTCCGTGAATTTTAGCATGACTTTGCTAAAAATAGGACATATGGGGTACTTGTGACTAATGCATGGGCCGGGGTATCTTAGTAGTTAATTAAGTAGGATCAAGTGCCCCTTTATTCTAGCTGCATTAAACCATAGGCGTGCCTCGGCGTCGAAAAACCCTCAATGATAAAAGCTTAGATTTTAGGATGCCTCGGTGTCGACAAACCCTAAATGATGAGACCATGATCTTGTTCGTTGACAATAACCAACTTTTTGACCAAACTTTGTTTCTATTTAGAGAGAAACATGGCCCACAACGATGAGGCCGGGGGTTCGGGCGGCAAGGCATTCTGGGAGCTGTCCCAGGAGCTGGAGGAACAACCTCACTTGTATGAGGCCGCCGCCTTCCCCACCGATCCTGAGACCACTGATGGTGCCGCCGAGGATGACCACACTGATGCCACCACTGATGGTGCCGCCGAGGATGCCACCACTGATGATCGCGGCGCACGCACAGATGGCAGCCAACCGAAGAGGCAACGGAAGGACCGGCGCCCGATTGTGCTCCTCACCCTCAAGGAGGAAGTTACTGAAGTGGACTCCAACGGGAATCCAACGGCGCCCGAACGAATAGTCAAGGGGTACTCGCTTCAGCTCGGGTGCATTGTCTGGAGCACCGTCTCGATCAACACCGAGAACCTGAGGCATCCTGACCGAGGGAATTTGCGCAACCTCCTCTTCACGAAGCTGCACGAACGATACAAGTTCCCCGCTGAATTTGCAAACACAAGCCTCAAAGGGAATAAAGTGAACAATGCTGCCCTCACGAAGATGAGCAAGGCCCTGTCTACTTGGAAAAGCAATGTGAAGAGAATGATCGAGAAAGGTGAGAGTTATCAGAAGATCAAGGAGAAAAATCCTTCGATCACCGAAGATGACTACAATGACTTCAAGATCAATTGCTTGAGCACCGCAAACTCCCAATCAAGTGAGTGGGGGAAACAAATGCGGGAGCTGAACATAGGGGAACACACACTCGGTCCCGGCGGTTACAGAGTGGCGGAGCCTATATGGGACAAGGAGGAGGCGGACCGTGCCGAGCAAGGCCTACCGCCCCTCTTCGATAAATACGGTGACAAGCAGACCAGGAACTTTGTCAGGGCCCGGTACAAGAAGGACCCGAAAACAAAGGAGCTTACCACGGATCCGAAGACCAGGCAGCTTGAGCTTGTTCTGGTAAGGAATACACCCCCGCGTAATTAGCTCCATATGGTTGCATTCTAATTAATGAAGCCAAATTTCTAAATGGTTCACATTCCTTCCGCAGGCGACTGAAAGCAGTAGCGCGGGGTCGACTAAGAGCAACCCTTGGGACACCACTCTAAATAGGGCATTGAATGTAATGAAGAACAAGGATAAGCTCAGTAAGCCGACATCAGCTGGTCGTGTGGCCGGCAAAGGCTTGTCGACAAAATGGGGGTCATACTATACTGCTGGTGTGCGGAACCAGCTCGGAAAGCCAGGCGCGAGAGGTTCAAGAACTCAAGGCACAGGTGGCGCGGATTCCGGAGATTGTCCAAGAGCAAGTGGAACAACGACTCGGAGCGACGATCACCGCCATTGTGCCTACCTTGATCTCGGGGTTGAGTGCGTGGATTGCGGGCGGCCAATAGGGCCGCCCCCGATTCCTAGCTTCACGGCCAGCAACTCGCATAATGCGATGGCGGGGCCATTGGTGCCTCCGGCGGAGGCGGCATTGGTGTCTCCGACGCCGGCACGGGAGCTTAATGCACCCGGGTGTACACCGGCCGGCACCTCTGCAGCAAGCGGCCCCTCCGTTAACTGCACGCCCGCCGTTGGCGGTGCCTTGACATTAGCCGAGCTCGACGCCATCATCACGGTAACTAATTAAGCCTGTCTCGGCCGAGGACTTCATCTCCTTGCCTTTGACTGGGCATCCCTGACGCCCTACATGTTTTCGCAGGGCGCCGCCGATGTTCCGTGCACTCTCCTCCACTTCGTGAACAACGAGTTGGTCGATGTCGCCAAGGGCAAAATAGTTCAACCGGGCAACCCCTTGTTCCACGGTACCCAGATGCCACCCAACTTGTTTAGGGTTCAACTGGTTCAGGTGCTGCCAGGCTGCGACGAGTTGTTACCTCCGATTCGACCCGTCGGGGCCGACGATGATGACGTGATGACCCTCAGTGCATGCCTGAGCTGGCCCCTGCTTTGGCCGAAGAGCCAGATTCGTTTGGGTGTGGGGGACACCACCCCAAAGACAACACCGCCAGTCGTGCCGGCGCCAAGTCGGCCCCATGGCAAGACCGCCGCAACGGTGCCGGACATCCCTATGCCACTGGATCCAAACATGCATATGGCACAGGATCAGGACGACGACGACGACGATGATACATTTGGCAACGTCGATCAGTACTTTGCCGATCATGGGTACGATGGCGACTTCATGGGGCCTCCTTCTCAAGAACCAAAGCCAACAAAAGACATGTGCGATCTAGCTGGTACCGCGGAGAAGCCAAGTTGCAACAGGCGTCGTCTGGCGTTCAGCTCTTAGGAGACGCCTCCAGCTACCGACTTCACCGAGCCTCAGATAGGCGAGGTGCGAAATATTATCAGCCCCAACACACTCAAGAAGGCAGTCTGTGAGCAGAACTCGGTCCCATTACAGGAGAAGAAGAAGGCACGCAAAAGAAAGACTAAGAAGGGTGCGAGCCAGCCGGCACCGAGTACGATCCGTGCTCAGGACGGGCACCTTCACCGCAGGATATCTCGAGGAGGGTGCATGTGGCGGGTAGGGCGATGCTACCGACAAATATGCTCAATGCTGCAACCGGTGCTATGCGGAGTCTGCATGACAGTGTTCTTTCTTTGCAGAAGCGGCGTCTCAGAGAGAAGGATGTGGCATACCCGGTTTTCGCGGCCAAGGTGCCAGAGGGCAAGGGCTTTGTGGATAACTCCATCGGGCATACGATCGTCCTGCGTTTTGATGACATCCACGCTATGTTGAACCTTCATCCGCTGCATATACACCTTCATTCGGCTATTTTCACTGAGTATGGAGATGCGGATCATTCGCGACAAGACCCCGGACATCGTGATAGTCGACCCCTTCTACATGCGTGCCAAGATCTTGGGCAGCGCTGGTGACCGGCAAGTCGCGAGTTCTTACCTCGAAGGCGTCATTCCGGCAAACCAAGATAAGGATAACTTCCTCGTGCCTTACTTTCCCGAGTAAGTCCTCCCCTCAACCGGCCCGTAACATATGAATTCTTACATTTCGATCGTTTTTCTTTTAACATTCCGTGTTTTCTGCAGTGACACACGTTGCACGCTCATCCTCCTAAGCCCCAAATATTCCATGGCCACGTATTTCGACCCGGACCGTCAGTCGAACGTAGACTACACAAATGTCAAGAAGGTTCTTGATGATGTTCTCCCCGGCTACGCCAAATCTGGAGGCACCTTCACCAAGCCTATTCGTAAGTACGGCAAGCACGTGTTCTCCCACAATACGATGTTCTGCTGCATCAAGCAGCCGCCTGGCAGTCAGAAGGGTGCCTACTACGCCATCCATCACATGCGGGCGATCGTACGGGACCATCATCAACTTCTGCTACCGAGTAAACTCAAAGATTGGGCAAAGAGCGTGTCGGCAATCCAGGACGCGGACCTCCGACAAGAATTCTTTCGCATCCAGTCGGAATTTGCGGAAATCATCCATCAAGATGTCCTTCGTACCTCGGGGCAGTTCTACCTCAACAATCAACCGTCCAACAGTGACATCGACACAATGCTACAAATGCAGGCTGACAACGACCGTTATTTCATGACTCCCACGATAGACGGCGGCTTCATCCACGCTCCGGTCCCTTGAGTCGAGTCGAAAGCAGTGATGCTGTGTCTAGTTCTGAAACATCGATTGGCTCATGTTGTAATTAAACTTTAATGAACTTGTAGTATGTCTCTTTGGTTTCGAGAGTCGTTCAACTTAGATGTAATCGATGCTATTAATGTCTTGCTTTTCTCTTCCGATCGTTCTGTTGCATACTTATATATTGCTTATATATTATCTGTGAATTGGTACTAACGTTTCGTTTGGCTAGTGCATAGCTATGCCGACGTATGTCGTGTACAAGGGTAAGGTTCCCGGAGTCTACGATGACTGGGAGGAGTGTCGGAGACAGGTTCACCGATTCAGCGGTAACAGTTACAAAGGGTACACCACTAGGGCCGAGGCCGAATCTAGATACGCCCGCTATCTAGCGGGAGAGGGGAGGGAGCGTTGGAGGAACCTGATGAAGACGAGTTTCATCGTGATGATGCTCATCGTGATGACCGCAGCTCTCTTCTATGTGATGGTAGTTTAGATGATCGATATCGACTTGTAATGTGAAGACAAACTTGCTACTCGCGGTCTCAAGACTTGTAATATAATGTTCTATCTTTGTTCGGTCTTTTCAATTCGGAGACTAATATGATGAATTGTATTCGGAGACTAATATGATGAATTGTATTCAAAGACTAATCTTCTATTGTATTCGATGAATCTGTTGTTGATGTGTGCTGTCTATATTTTGTCAAATTATACATTTTGTAACCTGTGCAAAAAACAGAAAATAAAAAATAAAAAAACCTAATATTCATACTAATGGCGCATCACATGACAGTGCGCCATTAGTATGACAAAGCATACTAATGGCGCATCACTGGACAGTGCGCCATTAGTATGCCGCGGTTACTAATGGTGCATCCCGTTGTCGTGCGCCATTAGTATGCCAAAGCACCTGGGTATACATGGCCCCTAGGAGGCATACTAATGGCGCACCGTGGCCTATACTAATGGCGCACCAGTGGTGCACCATTAGTATACCAGATACTAATGGCGCACCAGTGGTGCGCCATTAGTAAAAATTACTAATGGCGTGCTAGTAATGGTGCACCACTGATGCGCCATTAATGGCCAAATTAGGTGCGCCATTAGTAGCGGTTTTTCTAGTAGTGTAGCTATGATTCTCCATGTGGAATCTCTTTCCCTCACACAAACACAAAACTTTGTCTCCCGGGGTCACATTTCTCTCAACTATTCCCATGTGTGCCATTCGCAGACCCCTCATACAGAGATGTCTTTCGCTCCTTAGATATGAGAACCTACGACTCTTCCTCTTCAATATCTCTTTCTCACACACAAACACAAACTCTGTCTCCCAGGGTCTCATATTTATCCATTGTTCTCTTGTATGTCGCTCAAACACACCCTCTCTCCCTAGAGATATCTTGCGTTCCCTCATATGTCTCCCTAGCTATCACTCTCGTTGTGAAATATCTTTCTCTCTCGCAGACACAAAACTCCATCTCTCTGGATCTCATTTCTCTCTGATATTTGTTTGTATCTGACTCACATGCACCCTCTCTCTATCTCTCTCACACCCACACACATAACCCAGCCTTCTGATCCACTCAACTCCTATCTCTAGAGCACACTAGCTAGCATCTTTATCTTTCTATTTATCTGTTTCTCCATCAACCTTCTTTCTCGCCCTCACTCTTGATTCCTATCATGCACACTACATATGTTTCTCTCTACATGCATGCAGTCAAGTGCCCTCTCACACACATATATAACTTCCCCCTTTGAACCACCCGACGGTCATCTCCGACACCCAAACTAATGGATGTCTCTCTAGCTAGCATCTCCATCTCTGTATCTATCTGTACTCTCTCCGTCAGCATTTCTTTCTCGCACGGAGTCTTGCTTCCTATCACCCACACTATATATGTCTATCCATACATACGCATTTATAGGTTGATCTCTTTTGCACAATCGTTGCGCCTCACCCCCTCTGCTCGCCATAGATGCATGCTCCAGCCCACGCCACTATCTCTTAAAGACAAAAACACATGCTCAATTGTCGGGCCTTCTTCCCTGCATTCTCACATGCATGCATATTGTCATACCGATCCGTCTCTCCCATGTCATTGATCTTAGGACTTATGTCTTCTTTCTTTTATCTCGATCATGCGCGCGCACACACACACACATCCCACGTATACATGTATGCCTCTCACACATGCACGTTCAAGATCTCTATGTCTCCATACGTAGTTAATTACCCTATATCCTAACGCCACATCGAATCGTTCTCCTATTTTGTGCACATAACTTCCGTCTGGATGGGAAAAACACACACTCACACTTAACAATCTCCTTCTAGCTACCCCCCCTCCCCGCGCGCCACTCACTCTTCCCCTATATCCCCGAAACCAATAAGACCATCCCTTTGTTTAGTTCCCACCTACATGCACCATCGATATATAGTAGTCTTCCGTGGTGTCTCTCGAAAAACACGTTCTCTCGATGTCGACTCCTCTCATGCGCACGCACCTTCTCTTCCCTCCTACGGGCATTTTCTCTCTCGCACCCCATCGTTGGTGGCCTCTGCCATACACATCACCTCTCTATGATGAAGCCATGCACACTTCCACACAGGACCCCGGGACACACACACACATGCACGCACGCACGCACCCCCCCACACACACACACACTAAGACTCCATCTCTCTCTCACACAGACACACACACAAACACACACACACATGCACCCCCCCCCCACACACACACACTTAGACTCCATCTCTCTCTCTCTCTCACACACACACACACACACACAAACTAAGACTCTCTCTCTCTCCTCTCTCTCTCTCTCTCACGCACACACACCACACACTAAGACTCCATCTCACACACACACATGCTCTAGGCGGAGCATTTGTTCCTACCACCCTTCATCCAACCTTACCCGTATGATAAACAATCACCTTTATTTACTTGCATAACATGGACAGATTCCACTTTACTTTAGTAGTCAGCAAACTTATCATCTGTATACCCTTATAAAACAACGAGTTGGCGATGATGGTGTGCCTGCCATCTTGTAATACACACCGTATGATCTATATTTGACGGATAGGACACAAACTATGATAATTTTACAAAAGATACCCACACCTCTCTCCACATCATTATCTCCCGCAACCTCATTGCTCAGCAACTAAAAAGGAATAAGTCTCTAGAACAATCTAGGTTGCATGGTGTCCGCTGCCGCCTGCCGGCGCCGTCCATCCCCGTGCCTCCGCCCATTCCGACCACCAGTCACCACCACGCTCCACTCCTCCTCGCCTTATCTCTCATCTTTCACTTTTTTTGATGACATTCTCGAGATACCAGTTTTATGATAAAATTCTCAAGATATCATTAGTTTTTACACATGCGATTACTCCCGCATGGGTCAATCACAACAGGTGTTTTGTAAAAAAATGCATATTGATGTTCCGTGCAATGCACGAGAATCTTGCTTGCGTGCAAATCACGAGCAGGAAGTGACATTTTTTGACATAACCACGTTAACATGGCCACGTAAATCACGAGCAGGAAGGAGAAGGGAAGCGGGTTGTGGAGTAACGTTTTTTACCACAATCTCTTAGGGAACTGAGTGCAATAATTGAGTAGTTTTTCAAACTACCATTACTACTACACCTAAAACGGTTCAAAACCTATACTACCTTGCCAGCGCGCGCTTCCCGTGTGAAACAGTCAGCGTCGCCTGGAGCGTTAGTGCCGCATTAATGCCCGGCCAGAGCGGAGGCGACCTCTCACTGGCGCTGGCTATAAAGTGGCGTGACGGCCGAGAGAGCGCCGCTTCCCGGTGCACGCGACTGCTCCGCGCCGAGACTGGCCATAGGCCCTGTTTGGATCCATGGGTTAGAGTTAGTTTGAGCTAGTTGGGGCTCAAATATCCCTAAAGTATCCAAGCATGAGGGTTTAAATTGGAGCAAGTTGCACCGAACGCAGCAAAAAAAACTATCCCACCCAAGAGGTGCTAACTGGAGATAGTTCTCATTGGGACCACTGAAAAATCACTTTTCTCTCTCCATGAAGTGCATTTATTGTCAATCTAACCCTGTCACCCAAACACCTCTTTGGCTACAGTTAGTTCAGGGTTAGTCATGAGTTAGTCTAACCTCTAGCTAAGTTAGAGTATCAAACAGGAGCAGTATAGGACATGCAAGTTGCTCGAAGCATACAGGCAAATTCGTACGCGAAAGGATTTTTTTCTTTTTGAAAACGGAACGTGAAAGGAATTTTTTTAGAATGCTCTTGGCATGTCGCTAACATGTGATAGTTAACCGACCTCAATAGATGGCAGAAACGCCAGCTCGCCGCACTTTGATAGAGATGAGGAGGGAGAAGAGATACAGGCTGCTGGATTACTAGAGATCGCACGGAAGCCAAGAAATATGGTGATAGCGTGGGTTAGCCATGTACTAGTATGATGTAACTACACTGGGATGCCGTGTTTCGTACTCTTCCAGTCCACTGTGGAGATGATTGGTTAATTTTATAACACTAAATAATATTAAATATTATGAGTGCAGACGCTCCACCGCGAGGTTCCTTGCTCCTTCTCGGTCGTCCGGAATCTATGTTCTTCCACTCTATTTTTTTACGTGAGCTTTGTTCATCCTTTTGCCAACACGCGAGACATCTAGCATCAAGGCGCACGTGTTATGCAATGATTGTTCCATCTATATGAAGAACACGTGGCACTGGAACTACGAGACGGACATGTACCCAGGAGTGGACGTACGAACCTGAGTAATGTAGCGCAGTAAGTGAAGTAGAAAGGCACAAATGGTATGAACATGCGTGGCATATAGGGTGTGTTTGGTTGCGTTCTCGTCTCAGCATAGTTGTTCCCTCTTCATGCATGCTCAACTCAACACCCCTCTTCATGCATGCTTCAAGTGTATTTGTGCTAAACTAGTATGGACTCATGTACCCTCCATACACTCTACCAAACACCCAAAAGTAGGTCGAGAAGGGAACTCTTGGGCGGCATTTGTCTCTTACTACGTACTACCACTAAATGTTGTACGTGCAATGCACGGTGATGTTATGGAATACGTGTCTAAGTACTCTACTACTACTATATTGGTTGGAGGCACATATTAACTTTTATATTTGTCTACGTGTATGCCCCGAGACCTTCCAACTAGACGTGTCTTTCTCTCCAGGTCGCACTTTGTATCGTTCATACAGCTAAGTACTACTACGTGTGGTTTCCGACCCAAAAGTGGAAGAAGTGGAGACGCTCTACCATGCTGTTTTTTACGCTGGGCTGTACCACGCTGTTCATGTCCCACTCCTTTCGCTGATGTGTGGGACATCCAGCACATGTCGTGTTTGGCACCCTTCATCGTAAGAGTTGAAACGCTAGCATTCATCAGAAATAAAAAATAATTATAAATCGGCAGTGATTCTATTTTTTGCGAACCAATCAGCAGTGATACTATACCACACGGTTTCCTTGCTCCTCGATATCGGAAAGAATACTTCCGTTCGCCAACATGTGGGACATCGACCATCCTGGTCCACTAGCCATGCACGCAGAACTCCAAGGGAGAGTCACCCAGGTCGTCGCACCGTAGTAACAATGACTAATGAGCCGTCAAATCATAGGCCCACTTCCCACTTTGAAGTTGCTCGGATGAAGGAACCATCATGACTTCGTTGAATTCCGCTTCTTGAAGAAAACTACTGTACCAGCAGTACTGCTAGCTACAGTATTTACTCCAACAGAGGCCTCCTTTCATTCACAGGATAGGAATATGAAAATCATAGGAAGTGAGATGACATGCATCTCAATTCCTATAGAGAAAGAGATGCCATTTGATCCATAGGATAGGAATTTTTCCACTTAGTCTAGGCTAATGTACTGGTAATTTTCTCTAAAAATTACAGTAGTAACTAGTAGTACTGGTACATGCTCGTACTCAGACACAGACACACACACTAACTACTAGTACTACTACTTCTCACATGCTGGCCAGACGCCGTCGTTCTCCTTCCCGGCTTTGTCAGCGACACCCCACCGTGCTTGGATCTCGGCCGACCTCTCCACAGTAGCGCGTGCGTCCTTTTCTTTCTTGCGGCAGCGGGCCTCTCTTTTCTTGAGTGCTTTCTGACTTTTCCACTCCCTCTGTGCGGCTTTGGCCGCCTCTTGCTCTACCGCCCATTCGGCCTTGGCATCTTCAAATTCCTCCCACATAGTTGTGAGGTCGCGAGCGGCGATGAACTCGGCATGGCGGGATGCCATCGCTTCCCGACCATTTTGTGTGCGTTCGTGGGCGGCGAGGAACTCGGCGTGGCGGGATGCCATCGCTGCCTTACCAGTTAGTGTGCGGCGCGGTGGCATGAACGACGCTTGGTGAGAGATCTGGGGTGGAGTGGCCGGACAACCGTATAGTGCATTGTTTGTCAAGAGCTCAAGGATAGAAGACGAAGCAAATTAGGATTCCCCTTCAATCCTGTTCATTTATTACCGAGTAAAATGCATTGGCGGTCATCGAACTTGTCTTAATAGCTCACTTTGATCATTGTATACGAGATATGGTGATTATACGGTCGCTGGCTCAGCTTATAGCTCCGTATTTGTATGGTTGACCAGTCAAACAGTCCGCATGCACCTGAAATGGTCACCGTCTCTCCAGAATGTCAATGCCGCATTCACTGGACTTAACTGCAGGTGCAATTGGTTTGTCACTGACATGCGGGCCAGACGCCCGTTGGGCCCACATGTCAGTCACCCAAACGCATCTGCAGTTAAGTCACTGAAGCAGCGTCCGCATTCACGCCTGACGAACCTACTCCGGCGCCAGTTGTCCATCTGTTTGCCGCGGCTCACTGCCATTCGCCCGCTATATTAACTTGAGCCCCAACTCCCAGCCATAGCCAAAGACCCACACTTATTCTCCTCCGGTCCCTTCCTTCTGTCGGCACCACTTCAACCATGGCCTCGTGGCACTCTAAAGCTCTCTTGGACGTACTGTCGCAGGAGCAGACGAGGGACATCGGCGGTTCCGCTCCGGGCGCGCTCCAAAGCTCTCTTCGACATACTGTCGCAGGAGCAAACAAAGGAGATCGCCGGCACCCCCCGGGCCGCCCTCCTCCGCCATGACCATGAAACCGGCGTGCGTGCGCGGGCGCAGGCGGCAGCGAGGAAGGGTAGTACACAGTAGGTCGCCGCCACTCTGGTCCCGGGAAGGCCACCGCTACTCCACTCAGTCGACGCCAAGCTTGGTGGGGTAAACATCGGCGGCCGATTAGCCACTTGACGGCGACGTGGAGGCGGAAATCTTCAAAACCTTGTGCTCCGGCCGGAGGAGGAGGTTATCGAGGCGGATGAGGAGGAGGCAAAGGCAATGGCCGACTTTCTCGGGTTCATGGCCGGACTTGGTGGTCGGGCGCCGGTGATCATTTAGATTAGGTATACAGTAGGTTTAGTATGGTTTGTGCGAAATATGTAATGAATTTTGTCCAGTTTGTAGGAAAAGTTTTCAAAATGTAATGAATTTCATCCGGTTAATTTGAAATTTGCTTTTTTTGCACGAATTTCGTCCGGTTAGTTCATATAGTTGTTGAAAGGTATGCGGGCAGCATCGGATGGCATCCATCAGTATCCTCGGACAGATGCTAGTGTAAATTTGTGGGCCAGCGCTGGAAATGCCCTAACTATCATGCTATAATCGCTAACAATCCTCCATTATTTGGCAGGGAACAGTTATCCCTCGATCAAAATCAGATCCGCGGTGTTTCACACTCCTCCCGCGTACAAGTGTAAACTCTTGCTTACATAAAAATGGAGCAAGTGGACGACACTGTAGCACGTCATATCACTCGAACTAGCCCGCCTAACGAGCGGGAAAGCACCGCCCTCGTCATTTTGTTCTGGATTTCTATCGATCGATCGCGCAAAAATGTTACGCTTCACAAGTTCTAAAGGAAAAGGCGGCACACTTACGACTCGTATGCATCACAACCCCGACAGTCCGGCTCGCACGCCGCTCACCAAAGGGGACACGCGTTGTCTTGCAATTTCACTGACACGTGGGACCGTGATTGAATAAACCATCGATAGCCGAAATCTAATTGCTCGGCGGACGTCGGCTGAGAAGAGAGAAACGGGGGAGGGAGAAGTGATCGCCCGCCCACCGCGCATGGACTCCAAGAAATATATGGTGATAATGTGAGGTGGGCCATGCTAGAGTCCGGACCGCTTCCGGAGCCCGCTCTCACCGCCCTAGCCCCTCAAGACACTAGTTGACCGCTGCATGCATAGCAAGTAGTCCCCGCTTATGTGGAGGAGAGAGAGGCATTGACAAAGCCAAGGAGTAACAGTGGAGACAATAGCTTTCGTCAAAAATAAACAATGAATACTCATTGCTCGTCCTCTATATCGGAAAGAATACTTTCATTCGCCGACATGTGGGACGTTGACCATCCTGGTCCACTTGCCATGCACAAAATTATCCTGGTCTACCCCGGTCGTAGCAGGCCCAACCTTTCCCACCGTAAGTTGTTCGGACGGAGGAACCATCATGACTTCGTTGAATTCCACTTCTTCAAGAAAACTTACTGTACCCGCAATACTGCTACCACACGCGAAGACTGGACGGCACTGTACCACGTCATATCACTGAAACCCACTAGGCCAAACTAGCCCGCCTAGGTCATCTATTTTGGAACGGAGGGAGTACGTCTCTGCACTGCTATGATTTTGTGTTGCACGTTCTCTGTACTTTTGCTACGATTTTCCTACCCTATGAACCAAATGAGGCCTGAATGTATGTCGACTATTGTCTGATCGATCGCTAAGCCTGCAATTTTAGGAGCTAGGGCTATTGGTCGATCGACGAGGGATAAGCATAAGCGTACCACGAGCTCATCAGCCCCAATGTTTCTCTTCGGTGAGTGTTTTGCAAGTACTATAGCTCGCACAGTAGCTAGCCTACTAACACCAAGAATCATCAAACAAGCCCTGCTGATATGTTAAACAGTTCAAACTTACATCTAAGCATGCCATATATTACATCAAAAGCTGGTGAGGATACATCTGTTTCCATAACTCGGAGAGGGTTCGCATGATTCATCGCATGATTCACTATCAAACAAAAGTAGAAAGATCCGCCCACACAAGACAGTGCACTAGCCCTAAGATGGTTTGATAACACGCATCATTCTGGTAATTAAACATAGGGCAATGCAAACTACCCTGAAGGATTAGCGCGACCAACTATTTCTTGTCATCGATCTCTCGGGCAATGACCACAGCACGGACAGCGGCATGGGAATCAATTTCTGGGGCGATGTCCACAGGACTGACCGCGACATCGGAATCGATCTCTGGGGCGATGTCCACATGATGGACAGCGGTATCGGAATCGATCTCCGGGGCGATGCCAACAGGACGGGCCACGACATCGGAATCATCAAGGACAACCACCGGCACCTGCACAACACTAACATATTAGCAAGCACATTGCAAATAATCAAAAAGCAAGCACATTGCAAATAATCAAAAACCACAACTATGGTAATAAGTCATTATTTTTTACCTTGTGCAGCTCACCGGGGGATCTCATCCCTCCGGGGGCCATCTCCTTGTCCTCGATGGGGGCCATCACCTTGCCAGGGGAATACTGCTTCTCAATGATGACTATCTCCTCAAACTCTGTCTTGAGCCTCACATAGGTGGCAATCAGAGCTCCTGGGGTAGGCACGGTGGGGCCCTTGCTGTTCTTCCAACTTTCTTTGAGGAGTTCGTCCGCCAACGTCCTCAACTCTTTGGCTAGTGCTTGTTTCTTGGAGTTCTTCGTCTCCATGGGTTGGCCCGCCAACATGGTCAACTCGTTGGTCGGTGCTCACTTCCTGGAGATCGCTGTCTCCAGTGGATTGTCCGCCGGCAACTCTTTGCCTAGTGCTCCAGGATCCATCAATGAACTGACAAACAAAAAGAAATCGAAAGGAAACCACAATCGCAATGAAAACGGGAAAAGAATAGGATGTGAGAATCGGTCGGTGCTTCGCAAAAAGAAGATTATTGGAATGAAAATGCAGCAGCATAACTGATTCGCCCACCTTTTCTTCGTTGGTAGAGAAGAAAAATGCAGAAGTGAGTAGCCTGGAGTGAGGTTTTCTCCAAGAAAGGGAGGAAAGGTCTTGAACGAGCGTTCCAATGAAATGATGGTTGCTTCGTCCAGTCCAACTTGGAGGCCACCTTACCACTGCTGGTAAAGGTGTGGGTTTTGTGATATGACGGGTCATGACGGCCACACCGGGGTGACAGGTGAGTCTCGACTGTAGCACCTCGCTGTGATTTGGTTGATGGCACGCGGACCCGGATGCTTTGAAATGTCATCAACTTGATTTCAGTCTCTTTAGTATTTGGATCCAAGCATGGATGAGGCTAACAACTTTTAGTCCCACTACTTTTAGTCATGGGACTAAAACGTATCAAAGCACTCTCTCAGGCTGGTCATAGTGGGGAGTAACTTAGACTAGTGTCATGCATATGACACTAGTGTAAGTTACTACCTCCGTAGTGCAAAGTAACATAGTAGTAGTATCATAGATTGCTTCATTTATTATCTCATAGACTCATTTTGCCTCGGAAAGCACTATGTTACAGTAACATATTATGTTACCACAAGCACCTCTTTCCTCATTAAATACTTGCCACATAAGCAAAATTGTCTTGGGATGTGTTAAGTTACTACCTAAGTTACTCCCACTATGGCTAGCCTCAATATTGTGCACCGCGACCAAGGCCGAGAGGAAAACGAGAGAACTACGTAATTAATGCATGAGTTTAATTAGGGTAGTTTTGTAAAGTACGAGATACATTCCTCCAATCGCAAAATGCCTTGGTTCATGAGATTTGAGATTTGAGCCCTATAAACCGGAGGGGAGGGGGTACTGCACACGGTGTAGTCTAGTCACTTGTTTTTTTTTGAGCCGAAGTCTAGTCACTTGTTGAAATCTCTAGAAAGGCAAATACTCCTTTCCGGTTTACAGGTCTATACTACTCCCTCCGTCTAGGTGTGTAAGTCATCTTACGAAAACCAAATAGTCCCAAAACACTTAGGCGCGGTGCATTAACTTCTACCTTGTTTCTTGTTTCTTGACGTACGTATCAACCAATAAGAGATGAGAGGTGTGCATGCTTTTAATGACTTGCAATGGCTAGTTCATTGCATGGAATGCTATTAATTAGCAAATAAACATTGGTGACCCCAGGAGGAAACGATGCTAAGCGCGTGGACGTATGCAGAATGAGTATCAACCAATGGATAATGGAGTTTAATTGTTAAACAATAGCAATTTTGTCTCATGCAAGAGCCTGGCTAGTACTCCAAGGAACCGCACCACACGAGCGTTCACAACTGCCACGTTAGGTTTGCACTTGGCTCTTCGCCTCTTCGAGAAGACGAACAATGATGTTACTCCTACTTCTACAGTATTGAATCCACTGCTGCATGTCCGTCCACCTCGTGCGGGAGGGATAGCGTGTAGCGAAAGCTTCTACTTAATGCTCCTGCCTTTGCGTCCATGACAAGTGGGCCCAACAGGTGGTTGGTCCACCTGTCATGTAGCCAAAGGCAGGTGCAGTTAATGCACCGGCGCTCAGTCCGCGAGGGAGAGGGCGTCGTAGTAATCAAATTTCTCGGGCTTGTACGAGTTGACGCGACACATCAAAGCACTGCATTCGATAAAACTCTTTTTACACATTTCAAATGGGCTACTTCGTATGTAGGAGTAGACATATTTTGCTTCGTATGTACTCCCTTCGTTCCAAAATATAAGTCTTTTTAGAGAGTTCACTATGAACTGGAATACATACGAAACAAAATGAGTGAATCTACACTCTAAAATATGTTTATATACATCCGTATGTAGTTTGTAGTGGAATCCCTAAAAAGACTTACATTTAGGAACGGAGGGAGTAGTCACTTGTTGCAATCTCTAAAAAGCCTTATATTTGGAAACGGAGGGAGTACAACGCATGCATGCATGCCGTGACTTTCCTTTTGATACTTGCATGTGTTGATTTGATGCACCTTGCCAAATTTTGAATATAAATTTAACTAACCAAATATTCATGCATGTCACAAAAAATCACGAGGCTGTTTGGATTGTGACTATGTTTGTCTTATGTTGCCACATTATTTTTCCCACACTTGCCACACTTTCCTAACTAGAGTTGCTCAAATTGTTAGACACACTTTGGCTTGCCTAAGGGAATCTTGCCACAATTTTTGTGTCTACGACATGTGGGGTTCACTGCTAATAAAAAAATTCTTGTCTTAGGTGTGGCTAATAAGAAAGACTTATATTTAGGAACGGAGGGAGTAGAAAATGTAAATAATAATGCATGTTGGGGCAACCCACGTTTCCGCTAATTTTAGCCGTCGGCTTGTTCACAATTTTTACGAGGGGGTGGTTGTTCATTTAATGGAGGGACTTGTAGTACTACCAGACTTGAACGATACAAAGTGCGACCTGGCACACCATAACACCACTTTGAACAAGCGGGTAGCTATCTCAAAAAACAATCAACAACTAAAAAAACCGCGACCTGGCATGTAGTATAGTACACAATTTTAAACGATTGTTTTGATGGAGTGAAAAAGGAAAACTACCCCACTACTTATATATAGGCCGGAGCCTCCGCGCTTGCTTGCTAGGGCTGCTCTATTCACACACTCTCATCCTCTCCAGATCTAAACAAGATAGGGGTAGTAACCCTGTCTTTCTCCCTTCAAAAAACACTGGCTTTCTATCCTCACTACTGGTTACAGATCCGAACGTATCCCCCTCCGCCGGTGAAGGGGAGGAGGGGCAGCATTTAGGCCGTCGTCGACAGCGAGGGAGGAGACCCACTGCCGGCCGCACCGTTATCTCTGGCCGAGCGCCGGTGCGGGAGGTCCTCCGATCCCTTCGTCGTTGCCTGTGGGCGGATCCGGCCTCCCGCCGCCCACCTATCCACATCCCGACGACCTTCAGATATATCTTCGTTCGAAACCGCCTTAGCTCTACTTCCCCAGCTCGCTACGTTGCTGCATGTGCATCATTTTCTACCTCTCAGCCCCTCTCGATCGGATGGTCCAACGTCACCTATTTTTTCTTCTTCTATTGTTAGAGGTAAAGCTACTTCATGGAGTCGAATCTTATACTCCCTCCGTCCGAAAATACTTGTCATTGAAATAAAGTGGGGGTGGGGGAATTTAGTATGCACATCGGACTTGGTACAAATAGGAAGGAAAGGGGATGAAAGTAGTACAGACTGGTCATCCAACCAGTCTCTTGATCAAAAAGGGAAATATAGGGGTAACGCTGTACACAGTGGTATGACCAGGACTAGATTTGCTATCCACACATAGGAGTAGGTGGCTAGAGTGAACAAAAATGGGACCAACCCAGATACGTTTCTTGGATGTTTGTTTCTCGGGGCAACAAACTATGAATTACCACTTTATGCCCATGTTTACGTACATGGTGTTGTACTGTTGGTGCACCCACTGTCCCATGCCCTTATACCAAATATTTAGGCTCCGGTCGGAATAAAGGGGCAGAAAACATAGGTCTTGATGAAAATAGAGGAATAGGAAAGGAATGTAGGTATAAAACTATGGAACAGCGAACCGGAGGAAACTCTCAAGAGAATGTGTTCGGATGGACTACGAAATGTACATATTTGTTTTTTTAGAGTAGCATGCTTGGCAGTATGAGATGCTATTTGTTTACTCAGTTGCACAGTGACTACTCTTTTCCTCACCTCACGTACCACACATAGGTTGATTTTTTTATTCCGGCAAACACAGCACAGCAACCTGTCTAACGCATGGCAGCGAGTGCCTGCCTCGGGCTTCCGCCCAAAAAATGAGCAGCGCGTGGATGTTTCTAATCCGATGGAATCAGTACTACCAGACCAGCTTTCCTATGAAACACTATTCACCTTTCCTGTGTTCCGAACGGTTGGAAGGGAAAGAATACGGTAGGAATTGTGTTCCTACGAAAATCCTGCACCAAACATTTGAACCGAACGCAGCCTTAGCTGTTCTTAACATAATGTCCCTGGTAAAAATGAAGCCATGCCACTGTTTTTGCCTGTAATTGTTTGAGACTCTGACAAGTTTAGCCAAATGTTTTTGCCTGTAATTGTTTGAGACTCTGACTGTTTCCTCTGTGCCTTTTTGTGCAAACAGGGATATCCAATTCACCTGGTTGCTGTTGTGACATTTGGCGCACTACACAAAACTCTTCTTAAAAGAAGTGACTTTTGTGCTGTTTAACTGGAATGTCAGATGGAACAGTTGGTTCATTTTGGTGGAACTGCACAAAGGGATATCTGTGTTCCAATCCTCATCATCCATATTGGCTCCATAACCTTCCTTTAGGTAAGAATGTTATTTAATGCATGTGTTCATCTCTATTTTCCGACTGCCATGAGAAAATAATGTTGTTTTTTACTACTCCCTCCGTTCTGAATTACTTGTCGCACGTATGGATGTATCTAGATGTATTTTAATTCTAGATACATCCATTTCCACGACGAGTAATTTGGAATGGAGGGAGTAGTACACTTGTACTCCCTCACTGACAAAAAACCAATTCTGAATTAGAAGGCCAATCATGTACTTGGTTTCACCAACTGGTGAGGAGAAAGAGAAACATAGCATGAAGAGGAAGAAGAAGAAGAATAAACAGTGCCAAGGCGATCTTGCTGAAGCCAGAGGCCTTAGTCGAGGCTATTCAAGGGCTCCGGCAACGACTACCTTACATGTGAGACGATCCTCCAGGGAGCCCTTCCACTTCTGCTGTCTCACTTAATTAATTAGGAGCACTTAAGTACCACTAATTTATTAATGCTTAATTTTCCTGTTGGAGTTAAACAAATCTTTAGTAGGACCCTATGCTGAATCATGTACGTGTGAATGTTTGTCTATGGAGGTGAATCATGTGGTGGAGCAGGGAGGGAATATTATTAGTGTCATGACATAATAGTGCTATTGTTTTGCATGTCAATTTATTGCCATTGGTTCAATGAGGCAATGTTTTGCGTATTGTCCATCATGAATTTGATGCTACTGTTTGAATAATATGCTAATGTCTTCGTATCCTTTCTCACTAAGGTAATGAAGGTTTCACCTTGTTCCTACTTGTGCAAACAGGGATCATGTTGTGCCAATTATAAATTTTAGTGGAACTACACAAGACAATACAATGAATTGTATCCCAGCCAGTGCTTTAACTCTGCTGGAAGTTCTTGATAATCTTTCGATATAATCTCAGCACTGGTAAACAAGAGTGATTTCAACCATACATTTGAAGTGCACAAAAATATATACTATTGTGTGATTCTAGTGAGTGCTTTATCATCTCTTATGGGACTACATGAATAAGCTTTTTTCTCAGGTTGGTACGGCCCTAAGGCCTTCATCCATATTAGTTTGCTGTCATCTCTATTTGTATCGTGCTACTGTCATGAGAAACTCCTTTATCTTTGCACTTTTAAGTTTTGCAACCTATGATAAATGGCAATGCTTTGAGTGTTGAGTTGAGCTAATTGGCACTAATTAAATAAACTAATACCTCTCTTTAAGTAAGACTACTATGTTGCTAACTTTACCCATTAAGATAATGAGGGTGCTTCTATTTGTTAGTGTATGTTTCATCAACTAGTCCCACTATTACAGTAATCTCACTCTATCAATATATGTGCCAACAGGGATGCTCGATTTTGGTGGAACTGCACAAAAACTTTGGGTGCTTCATTGCCTCGACAGCTTCCGTCCTTTCCTGTCAGTCACTAATCTGCGCTTGCTTTCCTCCTTTGTTGTCAGTCGCTTGGCTTATCTCGGCTTCCGGTCAAAGGAAATAGTAATTGATATGCTACCTCACACAGGTTGGTACTGGTATTTATCCTGATTATTGTGCCTGTCATATGTATTGGTAATTTGGTATTGTGCTACTATTTGCCGATTTCATAAAGGAGTAATTTGGATCCTGAACTCGCAGGCAAATCATTACATCGGGTGATTTCAGTAGAACTACACAAAATGATCAGATGGACAAGTACTTATGTTGCTGCTATGTACTCTAAAGTTCACTCAGACAAGCATCGATGTTGACAAGAAGTGCCTATATTCATTCGAGTATCAACCGGCGTCAACCAATTGTCAAACTCCAAGTATTAGGAGAGTGAACGCCAAAAAAATTGCTTGGTGCATAGCCTAGAAAAACGCAGTCCAGTCTTTGGTCCCAACTTGTGCATTTCGGTTATCGGCATATATGGTAGCGAATTATATGGCATGGAGTCTAAAGATTCAAGACAAGTTGGTTGACTCCTATATTCATCTGGGACTTAATCAGTCTGCACGCCAAGTGTCGGTGTCAAAACCGGCAGATCTCGGGTAGGGGTTCCCGAACTATGCGTCTAGGCGGATGGTAACAAGAGACAAGGGACACGATGTTTTTACCCAGGTTCGGGCCCTCTCGATGAAGCTAGCCTATGGTATGATTGTTGTTCGTCCTACAGACTAAAACCCTCCGGTTTATATAGACACCAGAGAGGGTTAGGGTTACACAGAGTCGGTTACAATGGTAGGAGATCTACATATCCATATCGCCAAGCTTGCCTTCCACGCCAAGGAAAGTCCCATCCGGACACGGGACGAAGTCTTCAATCTTATATATTCATAGTCTAGGAGTCCGGCCAATGGTGATAGTTCGGCTATCCGGACACCCCCTAATCCAGGACTCCCTCAGTAGCCCCTGAACCAGGCTTCAATGACGACGAGTCTGGCACGCATATTGTCTTCGGCATTGCAAGGCGGGTTCCTCCTCCGAATACTTCATAGAAGATTTTGAACACAACGATAGTGTCCGGCTCTGTAAAATAAGTTCCCCATACCACCGTAGAGAGAATAATCTTTACACAAATTCAATCTGCTGACGTATTTTGCGGCATGACGTCACATCATGGCCAAGCCTTTACTGGAATCGTTTTTACTGTCCCACCTTAGTGCATTTAGCGAGGCGGTTCCCTTGGCACGTCTTGTCAAAGCAGAGATCGTGTCCCCTTATTCCGGGATTCTCATTAATACGGGCGTGGGTAACCCAACCGCGCCATTTATTATGGCGCTTGGGAGATAAGCAAGTTTTATCAGGCTGGTGGGGACGCATAGTTTCGTCCGTCCATATAAGGGGATAAGGATCCACCTTTTTACCTACGCCTTCTTCCTCCTTTGCTTATCCAATTCCGCGCACGCTAGCTCCGGCGCCCAAGTCCGCACATCTTGCCTCAATCTTCCCCAGCCATGTTCAGAGCGGGAGGCAAGTGGATGGTCTCCTCCATAATGGAGGAACAAGTCAAAAAGCTGCGGAAGGCCGGATACTTATCCAGCGACATCGCGCACCGGCTCCCCGACAAGGGGCAGCTCCTTCCTACCCCCAGGCCCCATGAGAGGGTGGCGTTCCTTACCCACTTCCTCCGCGGACTAGGTTTTCCACTTCACCCATTTGTCCGGGGGCTCATGTTCTACTATGGCCTAGATTTCCACGATCTTACCCCGAACTTGATCCTCAACATCTCGGCGTTCATCGTCGAGTGCGAGGCCTTCCTCTGCATTCAGCCCCACTTCGGCTTATGGCTGAAGATTTTTAATGTCAGGCAGAAGGTAGTGGGAGGCCGCCAAGCGGAGTGCGGAGGTGCCATGGCGGGCCGGATGTCCAACGTCCTATGGCTCGAGGGCTCCTTTGTGGAGACAATGAAGGGGTGGCAATCGGGATGGTTCTACATCACCGAGCCGCGTGACCCCAAATGGGCGGCGGACCCCGAATTCCGATCTGGTTTCCCCACACAGCTCACCTCCTGGAAAGAGACGGGCCTAACATGGGGAGATTCAGAAGAGCTGACCGGACTTCAAGCCTGCGTCCAAAAGCTGGTGAACAAGAATCTCAAGCTTGTCAACGTAGTCCAGGTCATGCTCATATGCCGGATCCTCCTGTGCCAACAACGGTCCTTCAAATTGTGGGAGTTTGATCCGGCACAGCACCAAACCTTGAGCAGGCTCTTTGACACTACGTACGAAGATGCCTGGAAGGTGCTGTTCAAGGGCGCCGAGGCTCCCACATCTGCTACCGAAGATCGCGGATTCAGCTCGCAGCGTCAAGCCGGCGAGGTAAGCTATTTTACCCTTTACAGGACACTTTTTCATAGTTTGACTCTATGTGGGATCTAAACTCCCTTACCTTTGACAGGACTGGCTGAAGAAGTCCGAGCAGGTTAACTGTCCGGCTCCTTTGCCAGAAGACCCAGTAGACGCCCGCTTAACGGGGCTGCTGGTTCCGGCACCTCACGTGGTGCCGGAGAAGAAGGCCAAGAAGAAGGCCAAGGGAACTCGAAAGAGTTCTCGGCGTCAGGTGTTATCGGACTCATCATCCGATGACCCCGAGGCGTACTTCTCCCGTGAAGACGAGGAGGAGAAGAAAGAGGCTTCTCCCCCAACGGGGGGAGAGAAGAAAAGGAAGGCCTCCCCAGCTGGGGAGGCCGGAGGGTCCAAGAAGGGAAGGACCCTTCCTCCGGACTATTCCACCAACACCGACGACGGCAAAGAGGAGTGGCCCTCGAGGGCCAAGCCCCTGGCGAGATCGTAAGTGTCCGGATTCCAGAATAACTCATGATTTTTCATTTGTCGCATAGTGTCTCCTAACGCCGAATACAACCATGTAGCCCTCCCAAGGACGATCTCCCCGCTTCATCGAGCGGCTCCCTGGGTTCGTCGGATGTGAATAGCACTTCACTTCCGACCACCTCCTCCCCTCGCGACGCAGAAGATGCCGTGGTGGAGTCCCAAAAGGGACCCATCCAGGAGGAGGTGACCCTGGAGGCGCCGCAAGGTGACCTCCCGGACTCCGGGCGCAAAGGGGGCAAAACCCCAGAGGGCTCTAAGTCCGGCCCTATGCCGGCCTCCATACCGGAACCTTCAGTGGTTCCGGAGTTCGATGGGCGATCCCTTCGTAAGAATGGCGAGACTGCGACACCGGTGACCTCCGTCCAACCGGAGGCGCCGGATAATTTGCTGGAGGCGCTTAACGGCGCCTCCATCGACGAGGAGTACCACACTGTTATGAGTGTGGTGATCCAGAAAGTTCAGTCCGCCAAGAGCGGGCTGACTGAAGCCTGTACCAGCCTTCTAACAGGCTTTGAGGTAAGTTTTTAAGATATGTAAGAATATTACCGCATAGACAGTAGCCCCTGATGCTCAGTTTGGTGTTAGGAAAGAAAAGCCAAGCTGAGGATCTAAAAAGATATACGCAGGAGTCTAACATAAAATGTGTCAATATGGGAATGCACGCTGCGCTGCTGACCTCTGTCGCACTGACTGCGGAGGTCAATGCATTGAAGGAAAGCCTCGAGCGGTCCGAGAACGAGCTCGGCCTTGCCAAGAAGCAGCTCGAGGACAAGGAAGGTAAGTAATACCTTATTAAAGTAGTACCTTATAGAAAGGATTCAGTTGCAAAAAATGACAGGAATAACGTGGGTATTGCAGGGGCCACGAACGAGGTGGCGACCCTGAAGGAAGCGGTGTCCAAGGCCGAAAATAGTGCGGCCTTGGAGCGCACCGAGCAAGAGAAGCAGGAGGCGCGGGTGGCGGAGGTGCGGCAAGAGCTCCAGGCTCTCGTGGAAAAACACGAGAGTTTGGAGCATGACTCGAAGACTCAAGAGTCCGAGCTCGCCTTGGCTCTTGAGAGTGCCAAAGCCGCTAAGGCCGAAGCCCAGAAGGCCCTCCAGGAGATCGAGGTGATAAAGAAGATATCGGCGGGTAAGGCATTTTTTATGCAAAGCAAGCATGTAAAAGTGAATTATCTGTTACTTACCCGAATCCGGAGCTCTCCAGGAGCGTTCGCCGATCTGCCCCGTAGTGTGTCTGATGCTGCCGCGTTCTACCGAGCCGAGGAGGGGAGCTCGACGGAAAAGGTGTTCTGGTCTCAGTATGCTGAGGTCGGACATCCGGTGCCCCTGAGCGACCAGCTGAAGCAGCTGGTCGAGCTCCACAAGGTGGCCGAACAGGCCATGAAGGGCCTCATAGTTTGGCTGTGGCCTAAAGAAGCCGTGCCTGGGAGCTACTTCGGTCTGGTGCGGCGGCTGGTGGACGCCTGTCCATGGCTTGAAGTCATCAAGCACTCCGCCTGCATTGAAGGTGCCCGTCGGACCCTTGCCCGTGCTAAAGTGCACTGGGGCAAGATGGACGCTGAGAAGCTTGTGACGGACGCGCCACCGCCGGGCAAGGAGTATCGCAAGCCCGAGATGTACTATAAGGGCGTCCTGAAGGGTGCCCACATTATAGTGGGTGAATGCTCCAAAGATGTAATTTTTTAGTAGACTCGCATTTGTTATCCTGTACACTAAAAACTTTGTTCATATGCGCTAAGCAACGCGTGTTAATTTAAAATATTACCTTTTGTGCGGCCGTTTATCAAATTTGAGAGATGGCGAGTCGTTGGCTTCAGCCCCCATGCCACGAGTGCTGGGGTGTTCGGGATAAACTTGAGCGCTCTTGTTCCCATTCTTCGGTCCTTTCGAGGGAGGCGTTCAACACAACGAACGAGGCAACCGGACTATAATGCTTGAACACTCTCACTTAGCCATAGAATTCTATAATTTTAAATTTTGGCGAAGCCCCTGGTATTCGGAAGACCGAATTCGGGGCGCTATCCACGCCTTGGCCGGACAATGCCGACTCCTCGCTCTAAGCGGCATGAGTCTTTAGGGACCCGAAAAACCTCTTGAACAGCGACCGGCTCTCGCCCTATCATGACGGTCAGTTTTAGCTTTCTCCACTGTGGTGCTCAACCCAGCTCAACCGGGGCACAATCGCCGTGGTTCTCCCAGCGCTACCTTAGCTGATATAACGGAACGTAAGGTACCAAAACATGGGAGCCGGGCAAACCCAACTATTGACCCAAGACATGATTCGGAGCCGATGCATATAATGTTATAAGTTCGGGGTGCCGCACTTGTGAAAGTGTTCGGACTTATCACACCATGTTTTGGGGTACTTAAGACCCTGGTGTATTTGACCGTACCAAATTGTACGGGTGCAACATGTCATTGATGAACATTTATAAAGAAAAAGGAAATGCAATAATAAGCAGAAGCTATGTATTGGTTATTCAAAAGATACTGCAATGAAAGCAGAATGATACAAATAGTGCGATAAGCAAGGGATGGGACTATTTAACATGTCCCCCTCCAGGGGTAGGCTACGGGATAGTATGTAAAACAGGTATACTACTTGTAATAGAGACCACCTGGACACTCGACGTAGCTTTTCTGCTTCCCTGGCTGTTGCATTGTGAGTTCGGCGATTCTACTGCCGGACAGGGCTTCTAGAAAAAAGAGTCCATGCGAATAAGAAAAAAAAGAATGACACAATTGGGAGGCCCTTGTGTGGTTGAGCCGCACTCTGGGCATGCCGTGGTCGTGCCCCTCCCCCTATGCCCATGGTATCTCCATAGCGTAGTTACGTACGCGTGGCACTGGTCTCACAATTTCGCGAGGGCTGGGGTTGGGGCCGCATTGCTACGCGTGCTCGGAACGTGCCAGGCGGTCTTGTTGTAGGTTACTCTGGGCGCGCTTGATGGTGTCCGGACGTTTAGTAGTCGGACTCGAGAATTGCCTTAATAGGCTGCTTTGTACTTCCGCCGCGAGGGCCGCCGTGTGCTCCTCCGTCCGGAGAGAGCGTTTAGTGTTTCCATTGACCGTGATTACTCCTCGAGGGCCTGGCATCTTGAGCTTGAGGTATGCTTCGTGCGGCACCGCATTAAACTTTGCATATGCGGTTCGTCTGAGCAGTGCGTGATAGCCGCTGCGAAACGGGTCTATGTCGAAGATTAATTCCTCGCTTCGGAAGTTATCCGGGGATCCGAAGACCACTTCAAGTGTAATTGAGCCTGTACAATTGGCCTCTACACCTGGTATGACGCCTTTAAAGGTCGTTTTTGTGGGTTTAATCCTTGACGGGTCTATGCCCATTTTGCGCACTGTATCCTGGTAAAGCAGGTTCAGGCTGTTGCCGCCGTCCATCAGGACTCTAGTGAGGTGAAATCCGTCAATGATTGGGTCAAGAACCAATGCGGCGAATCAGCCGTGGCGGATGCTAGTGGGGTGGTCCCTTCGATCAAAAGTGATCGGGCAGGAGGACCACGGGTTGAACTTTGGGGAGATTGGCTCCATCGCGTATACGTCCCTTAGTGCACGCTTCCGCTCCCTTTTGGGTATGTGGGTTGCGTATATCATGTTCACTATCCGCACTTGTGGGGGAAAGCCCTTCTGTCCTCTATTGTTTGGCGGCCGGGGCTCCTCCTCGTCATCGCTATGTAGCCCCTTGTCATTGTGTTTGGCACTTAACTTGCCTGCTTGCTTGAATACCCAACAATCCCTGTAGGTATGGTTGGCTAGTTTTTCAGGGGTGCCATGTATCTGGCACAAGCGATCGAGTATGCGGTCCAAATTGGACGGGCCCTGAGTATTTCTTTTGAATGGCTTTTTCCGCTGACCGGGTTTAGAGCCTCTGAATCCGGCATTGACTGCCGTATCTTTATTATTAGCGCTGTTAATGCGGCGTTTGTGCTTGTTGCGACGCGACCTACCATTGTTGTCCTTGGTATCCGAACTACCAGGGTTTTTGGTCAGGTTGTTACTGCGAGCTAGCCAGCTGTCCTCTCCCACGCAGAAGTGGGTCATGAGTGATGTGAGGGCTGCCATGGATTTTGGCTTTTCCTGTCCTAGGTGCCGGGCAAGCCACTCGTCGCGGATGTTATGTTTGAAGGCTGCAAGGGCCTCTGCATCCGGACAGTCAACGATTTGATTTTTCTTGGTTAAGAACCGTGTCCAGAATTGTCTGGCTGATTCATCTGGCTGCTGAATTATGTGGCTTAGGTCATCAGCGTCTGGTGGTCGCACATATGTGCCCTGGAAGTTATCAAGGAGTGCGGCTTCCAGGTCTTCCCAACAACCAATTGACTCTGCTGGCAAGTTGTTGAGCCAATGCCGAGTTGGTCCTTTAAGCTTGAGTGGGAGGTATTTGATGGCGTGTAGATCATCACCGCGGGCCATGTGGATGTGAAGGAAATAGTCCTCGATCCAAACCGCAGGATCTGTTGTGCCATCGTATGATTCAATGTTTACGGGTTTGAAACCCTCGGGGATTTGATGACCCGTTACTTCATCTGTGAAGTATAGTGGGTGTGCGGTGCCTCTATATTGGGCTATATCACGACGCAGCTCAAATGAGCTTTGTCTACTGTGTTCGCCCCGGCCGGAATTGTTGTATCCGGCGTGACGGTTGTCATCACGTGTCATGGGGCGCCCACGCGATCCGTAGATCAATCTTATTTGCCTTACCTTGTCCTCCAATATGTCTCGCAAGTCTGGCGCATTTCCCCGCGGCTTTGTACTTTTCGAGCGACGTCGGGGTGCGGCTTTAGTGGAGGGCCTAGAGGCCTCTCTGTCGCGGCCACGAGGTGGCCGGTCGGCCGCGTCATGCACTGGTGATGTAGGTTTGGGTGCTTCCTCCTCTAATTGGGTTAGCAGACTGCATTTTGGGTAGCTCTTGGAGGGGCGATCGAGTTTATACTCTTCGGCTGCAAGGACTTCGGTCCATCTGTCCGCTAGCAAGTCTTGGTCAACTCTAAGCTGCTGCTGCTTTTTCATGAGGCTGCTTGCCATGGCCATAAGCCTGCATTTGAAACACTCTTGTCTGACGGGATCCTCGGGCACGACAAATTCATCGTCGTCGAGGCTTGCTTCATCTTTGGAGGGAGGCATATAATTATCGTCCTCTACCTCTCTGTCTGCCGCTCTATCATGAGGGCTGGCTTCTCCCTCCTCCTGTGTTGAATCCTGCTGGAGGGGTTTGTCTTCGGCACTGTCCGGGGTGTTATTATCTCCCGTGCTGGAATCACCGTTTTTCCTGTGGCGGGATTTAGAGCGGTGCCACTGACGCCGGTGCTTGGGCTATTTCTTGGAGGGGTCATCCTCCTCTGTTTTATTGCCATTCCCATCTTTTGGAGTGTCCACCATGTATATGTCATATGACGAGGTGGCCTTCCAGTGCCCTGTAGGCGCTGGTTCTTGGATGTCTCCTGCATCGTCGTCCATACCGTCGATGTCTTCGGAGTCGAAGTCGAGCATGTCGGTTAAATCATCGATAGTGGCTACAAAGTGGGTAGTGGGTGGGCATTGGATTCCTTCGTCGTCCGCATCCCAACCTTCCTGACCGTAGTCCGGCTAGGGCTCTCCTGATAAATAGAGAGACTTTAGTGAATTCAGGATGTCGCCAAAGGGCGAGTGCTGAAAGATGTCCGCGGCAGTGAACTCCATAACCGGCGCCCAATCGGATTTGATTGGCAGGGGTGTGGGAGGTTCGGAGTCTGGAGAGGAGTCCGGTACCTCGGAGTCACGGGCTTTGCAAAGGATAGGGATGGTGTTCGGCTCGATCGCCGTAGAGATCGTAGCCCCCGAGGCGGTGTCGAGCCACTCGTCCTCGATCGGCGAAGTCGGCTCTGAGCTAAGGGCCGGAGCGGACTCTGGTGCGACCTCCAGGGTACTATTCGGCGATAGAGCTAGATCATACCCATCGAGACAGTGCGGCGCGCTTGGTTGTGGCTCGAATCCGTCGAAGATCAAGTCTCCGTGGATGTCAGTCGTGTAGTTCAAACTCCCAAATCTGACCTGATGGCCAGGGGCTTAGCTTTCGATCTGCTCCAGATGGCCAAGTGAATTGGCCCGCAGTGCAAAGCTGCCGAATATGAAGATCTATCCGGGGAGAAAAGTCTCACCCTGGACCACGTCGTTGTTGATGATCAAAGGAGCCATCAGGCCTAAAGGTGACGACACAGAGGAACTCTCAATGAAAGCACCAATGTCGGTGTCAAAACCGGCGGATCTCGGGTAGGGGTTCCCGAACTGTGCGTCTAGGCGGATGGTAACAGGAGACAAGGGACACGATGTTTTTACCCAGGTTCGGGCCCTCTCGATGGAGGTAAAACCCTACTCCTGCTTGATTAATATTGATGATATGGGTAGTACAAGAGTAGATCTACCACGAGATCAAAGAGGCTAAACCCTAGAACCTAGCCTATGGTATGATTGTTGTTCGTCCTACGGACTAAAACCCTCCGGTTTATATAGACACAGGAGAGGGTTAGGGTTACACAGAGTCGGTTACAATGGTAGGAGATCTACATATCCGTATCGCCAAGCTTGCCTTCCACGCCAAGGAAAGTCCCATCCGGACATGGGACGAAGTCTTCAATCTCGTATCTTCATAGTCTAGGAGTCCGGCCAACGGTGATAGTTCGGCTATCCGGACACGCCCTAATCCAGGACTCCCTCACCAAGGATGCTCCATTTCAGTTGAACTACACAAAAAACTTGGGTGGTTCATTTTCTCAACCGCCTCCTTTCTCGTCTGCAATGTAGAATTGTGGCGAGATACAAGACCAAGATGAGCCAGTAAACTAGTTGGCTGAAAGTAGTGGCCAAGTTGCTCAAACCTCCGTCGGCACGAGGCCACTATTTGAGGATAAACCTACAAGCAAAGTTCAGATTGTCTGTGCTGCCTCTTATGTACTCGAAAGTTTACTCATACAAGAACTAATTTTAGCAAGAAGTACCTCTGATTGAACACCATTTACCAGTCTGTACCCTAGGTAATTAAAGTTTGTCCATGGATCATATTGGCTGTGATCTCAATCATTTGGATGCATAAACATACTGAACATGTGTATATCTGAATCTTTTTGTGAATTATGTATGAATATTGTCGTGTGATCTATCAATCATTTGGATGCATAGATATGCTGAGCTTGTGTATATATGAATCTTTTGAGTTGTTGATAGTGAATGTTTCCTATGAATATGAACGTGTCCTGTGAACCTGAGTTTGCTATGAATTGCAACAGAACCAGTTATAACACTTCTCCTCCTCTCAATATGTGACTCCACTGTCGCGTTTTCCCATCTCCGAGTCGTTCCCGTCCGGGGCCTTGCCGTCGTCCACCGCCTCGCTGTGTTCGGTGTGGCGTGGTCAACAAACGAGAGTCATTGTAAGAGGACTGTACGTGGAGAACCTGACGGCTGGGACTCACGAGGTCCATGGTCGCACGCAAGGAAAGTTCTTCCTTATTAAGCTGGAAAAAAAATGTTTCCTCCACCTAACAGCTGGGACCCATCGGTTGTATCTTCGCACGGAAGGAAGTTCCTCCTTGTTTTGCGAAAAAAATTATTCATCCCTTTGACAGCTGGGACCCGTCAGATTTGGTGACTGACTTGTGGGCCTGCTAAGCAGACGTGTACGCACGGCTTTGTCAACTTAATCAACAAATGATTCTAGCAGCTGGACCGTTGGATGTTAATCCAACAGCCGTGCTCCTTCTTCAACCTCTGTTCTTGCTCCTGTCACCCGTGGGTGGCACCGCGGCTGTGCTGCCACGCACCCGAACTAGTGAAGTTTCCTACTCCTCTCCATCTACGACTCCACTGCCCCGTCTTCCCCATCTCCGGGTCGCTCCAGTCTGGGTGCGCTCGGCACGGTGTGGTCAAAATGGTCAACAACCGAGAGTCATCGGAAGATGATTGTACATGAGAGGCTGACAGTGGGGACGCACCACGCCCATGGACGCATGCATGCAACGGAACGCGGCGAGGTCAACGTGGTCAAGGAACGACTTCCATCGGAAGTATACTGTACGTGGAGAGTCTCAGCTGGGTCCACGGCCGCAGCAAGTAAGTGCCTCCGTATTACGCGGAAAATAATGATTCCTCCAACTGACAGCAGGGACCCACTGGATGGGCCACCATATTTTGCGAAAAAACGTTTGCCCCCTGACTGCTGGGACCCACCTGACGGGCCACCGTATTTCACGAAAAAATTTCCCCCTGCTGTCAGCTCGGACCCACCAGAAGTGCCTCCTTATTACGCAAAAAAATGAATACTCCCCCTGCTAGCTGGGACCCACCTTGGTGGGAGGCTGACTTGTGGGCCTACTAAGTTGACAGGGACGAAGGGCTTTGTCAACTTAGTCAATATGAATGATTCTAGCTCCAGTGACTGTACGATGTCCATCCAACGGCCGTAGTGCTTCTTCAACCCCTGGTCTTCTTGCTCCATTCGCCCAAACCAGTGCCGGTCGTGCCTCATGCTCCTGCCTCCCGTGGCCGGCTGTGCTGCCGCGGAGGACTCATCGCCCCCTACTATTCCCACCACTGGCCAGGCCCTGCGGCGACGACAGCCTCACACCGCAGCCGAACCAGTGAACCCTCGTACTCCTCTCCGCGCGGGCTTCCACTACCGCGTCTTCCCCGGCTTCGTGTTGTCCCCTTCTTAGGCCTCGCCGTCGTCCACCGCCGTGGTGCTCTCCGTGCGGCGTGGTCAACATGGTCAAGGAACGACTTCCATCGGAAGAGTACTGTACGTGGAGAGGCTGACAGCTGGGTCCACGGCCACAGCCCAGTTTTTTTGTGATTTGCCAAGGAAGTCGCTTTGTCAGGCATGTTGGGCTGCAAATCTTTCAAGACGAGGAGAGATTTCATTCGGATGGCCGAGAAAATGGCCCATCAGTAATGAGAAATGGGTTGTACATTTTTAAAACACATCAAAGCGGCAATTAGTTTCAAATATATTTTTTTCATTTCGAGATTTTAAATTACATTAATTTTTATGCGTGGAGAATTTGTTGGATTTTATATTGATATACATTTAGTTTTAAAATCAGTTTGAATGTGAGTCAAAATTTCGGGATTAAAAACAGTTTGGACCACATCGAAATATGCAAAATTTCGTATAATTTTTTAACCGTGGCCACAATATGGGCTATAATGCTAACAAAAAGAATATGGGCTCCAAACAAAACCTTAAGAATTAGCAAATGGGCTGTAAATTATTAGAAATAATGGCAGATGGGTTGTATGCTGTTTTCCACATATTTGAGGCTTTCCTAAAAAAAGGTGGATGCACAAGCAGTGACTGTTGGATGGCCATCCAATGGCCGTCGTGCTTCTTCAATCTCTGCTCTTCCTGCTCTAGCCGCTCAAACAAGCACCGGCGGGACTGCCTGCTCCCTCCTCCCCACGGCCGGCTGTGCTGCCGTGCAGGCCTCACCGCCCCACCGTACTCCCATCGCTGGCCTAGCCATCCCTCTACTCACTCACACCTGCTGTTATTCTCCGGCGACGGCAGACGAACCAGTAAACCCTCGTTCAGTCGTACTCCCCTCCGCGTGGGAAACAACTGCTGAGTCTTCCCTGCCTCCGTGTCGTTCCCTTCCTAGGCCTCGCCGTCGTCCACCGCCCTGGTGCTCTCAGTGCGGCCTGGTCAACGTGGTCAACGACCGACATGCATCTGAAGTGGAATGTAGGTGGAGAGGCCGACAGCTGGGTCCATGGCCGCACGCAAGGAAATGCCTCCTTATTACGCGCAAAATAATGATTCCTCCACCTGACATCGGGGACCCACCGAAAGGGCCTCAGTATTTCATGAAAAAAATGTTACCACCGCTGACAGCTCGGACCCGCCAGCTATATCTTCGCACGCAAGGAAGTGCCTCCTTATTACGCACAAAAAAAATGAATACTTCCCCTGTTAGCTGGGACCCAGTATAGTGGCAGGCTGACTTGTGGGCCTACAAAGTTGACGGGGACGGAGGGCTTTGTCAACTTAGTCAATATGCACGATTCTAGCTCCAGTGACCGTACGATGTCCATCCAACGGCCGTAGTGCTTCTTCAACCTCTGGTCTTCTTGCTCCAGCCGCCCAAACCAGCGCCGGTCGTGCCTCGTGCTCCTGCCTCCCGTGGCCGGTTGCGATGCGGCGGAGGCCTCACCGCCCCCTACTACTCCCACCGCTGGCCAGGCCATCCCTCTACTCACCCACACCCCCTGTTATTCTGCGGCGACGGCAGCCTCACACCGAAGTGAACCAGTGAACCCTCGTACTCCTCTACGCGTGGGCATCCACTGCCTCGTCTTCCCCGGCTCCGTGTCATCCCCTTCCTAGGCCTCGCCGTCGTCCACCGCCCTGGTGCTCTCGGCGCGGCGTAGTCAACGTGGTCAAGGAACGGCTTCCATCGGACGTGGACTGTACGTGGAGAGGCTGACAGCTAGGTCCATGGCCGCAGCAAGGAAGTGCCTCCTTATTACGCGCAAAATAATTATTCCTCCACCTGACAGCGGGGACCCACCGGACGAGCCACCATATTTCGCGATAAAAACGTTTCCCCCCTGACTGCTGGGACCCACCAGCTACACCTTCGCACGCAAGGAAGTGCGTCCGGGCAAAGAAACGATTCGCCCCTCTGATTGCTGGGACCCACCAGCTACATCTTCGCATGCAAGTAAGTGCCTGACAGTCGGGACCCACCTGGTCGAAGCGTACGTAGCGTTGTCATTCTGGTCGCGAACGTGTACGTACATATTGGTCGATGTAGAGGCGCGCGCGTGTCGTAGATGTAGAGGCACGCACGTGTCGTAGTAGAGGTGCGCACCTAGCATGTACACGTACGTACAGCGGCGAGGGTGCAAGAAAGAAAATACGGCCACGTACGTACATACGGGCTGGGTCTCGAACGCCTACTCGCGCATACGTACATGGCTGGGTCGGAACGGAGAAACAGCGTCGTCGTCGTGTTCATGGGGAGCCAACCGGCTGGGTCGGAATAGAATGTGTGGTCGTGTTCATCGGGAGGGCTTGGACGGAACAGGTGATGGAAACGAGGCCTGGCGTACCGCACAATGGAGGAAACGGCCTTGTGTTCGACCAGCCACATTCGAAACGGGGTCCTGTTGATCGGGAGGGGCCTGACGTACCACTAAACGAAGGAAACGGACCTCCTACGGTCGAAATGGGGGTCCTGTTGATCGGGAGGGGTGTGGCGTACCGCAAAACGGATGAAACGGACCTCCTACGGTCGAAACGGGGGTCCTGTTGATCGGGAGGGGTGTGGCGTACCTCAAAACGGACGAAACGGACTTGTGTTGGAGCGCTATGGTCGAACCGGGGGGAGGGGTGGGGTGTGGCGTACCGCAAAACGGGACTCCACGGGATATTGTTCATCTCCACCGTCGACCTCCTCCAGCCTCCACGGGCTACCGTCGACCTCCTCCAGCCTCCACGGGCTCCTGTTCATCCAGCCTCCACCGTGCGCTACTCCACCGGCTACTGTTCAACCACCCCTCCACGGGCACCCCTCCACCGTCTACTGTTCATCCAGCCCTCCACACCACGGGGTCCTGTTCAACCACCCCTCCACGGCCACCCCTTCACCGTCTACTATTCATCCAGCCCTCCACACCACGGGTTCCTGTTCATCCAGAGGCAACGCCACCGCTCACTATTCATCCAACCCCCCCCCCCCCCCCGCAACTCTCACTGTTCATCCAATCGATCAGCTTCAGTTAGCAGCAGTAGTGAAGGAATCGCTCCATCGGGTTCAGTTAACAGCCATCGATCAATCGCTCAAGTTCAGTAACGCGTAGCCTGTAGTGCAATCGCTCAGGTTCAGTTAGAGCCCAACGCCTCGCTCGGCTTCAGTTACAGCCAATGCCTCGCACACACGCGCGTACGTACGAGAGAAACGCGCATCGCTCCTCCCCCGACCTCCCACCGTAACCGGAAACTCCCCCAAATTTTCCTCCCCCTCGCTTCTACCACGGTTTTTTCCGTCATGGACGGCCCAAAGAATGTCATGCAGCTGCATCTCCAGCCTGCCCAGGACGAAAAGCCCATTTTCTGTCATGATTTTTTGTTATAGAAGTAGGAGCCCACCACATCTATGATGATACTGGGTTTTGTCACAATTATCGTCATAGAAGTGTCATATGTATGACAGAAAAAAATTCGTTCGGCCCAAAATGTCACGGATGTGTCTTTTTTTTGTAGTGCCAGATGACGGCCTGTTTCAGCAGCACCGAAGACTTGGTCGATGATAAGCCTCATTCTCTTGATTTCTTGTTTTGAACTGTCGGCCCTTGCTTATAGCCCATGCCTTTTTCTTCTTCCGCCCGGACAGACTTCATCCCGGGCCATTCTATAGCTGCAATCCAAATGATCGAGGCCTAGCGCGAGGAGCAAAGGGCGGAGGGTGCGCAAATCGCTGCTGATGCTCCCCGGACTCTTGGCGAACAGGTCCTCAGCATTCAGGCCCGGCTTCGACCTGCTCATCGCATGCTACGCCGCCTCCAGCGCATCGGAGCCCAGGCGGTCTCTGCCCTCTGGCTAGGCTTGCCGGCTCCGTGCACCCCAAGTCGGATTGCCGACTGGCTGGAGGTGGCGGCCGGCCGCCTGGAAGCCTGGAAAGGCTCAGCAGCCCGGGCAGGGGCGCACCGGGCCTTGCAATTCGTCAAGGCGTGGTACCCTAGGCTAGATCTAGCCCAGTTGACCACGTTCCGGCTGGAAGCGTAGGAGGAGCTGGCGGCGGTGGAAGTTGAGCTCATCAACAGGGCGGCCGCGATCGCCGACTTCACCGACACCAGCGTCTTTGTCCCGGAGGTGGTCGAGGAAGGCGGCGAAGCTCCGCAAGAGTGGCTCGGGTTAAACCTGGAGGACAGCGAAGATTCAGCTGAAGTCATCGACTCCAGCGACGAAGGGGAAGACAGGGAGGAGGAAGAGGAGGAGGAGGAAGAAGATGAGGAGAGCGACGTCGATCTGCCGGAGGTCGGGGCGGACAGTCAGCCCCAACCTGACCGGGCCTCAAGTAACGAGCCACGCACCAAGGTGCCGACCGCTACTGGAGGCGTCCAGGTGGGGGCCGACCAGCCACCCGTTCCTCTGACGGACGCCACCGACTCCGTCCTCCAGCCCTCCGCCGCCCCACCTGCAGCTGGCGATTCCTCCGCTCAGATGGAGCCGCCTACTGCGCCAGGCGGTGTGGCTGACTCCAGCGTCCAGCCAGAGTCTTCTACCACACCATCCAGCGCTGCCCAGCCGGATCCTTCTGCTGCACCAACCGGCGCCACCCAGCCGGAGTCTTCTGCTGCTCCTTAGGATTTTATCTGCTTGCTACTCTGAACATTTTGTTAAATTCGTGCAATTCCACCCGCGGGGTGTATATCAAAACTCTGTTTGAATGCCGGCCAGAGGCCTTTATCCATGTAAATATTTGTCATTGCTTATGCTTGCTGTGCCGACCTCCAGCCTTTTCCCCTTTTTCTCCTTGGTTTTTTCCTTTGCCGCCCTCCCTTGGCTATGCTCTTACCAGCCGAGCAGCCGCTCTGCGGACTGTGGCTGGTTTGAGAACTTTAGCCGTTTGTGGGGTGGCTAGTACTTAGCCATTCGGAGTTTTTTTGGTAATGAAAGCGGAGGCCGGCCGTCCGGCTGCCAAGCAGCCGGACGGCTAGGTGCGATGCCGCCCTCTACTATATGCGTCTTCTTCCTTAGTCATTTTTTCATGTGGGGCACTATTTTGCAACCTTTGCCCGCTATACAGTCGCTCTACGAGCTGTGGCTTCTGACAAAGGAAGTTTTTGGTGCCGGCACACTACTTGTCCGGCTGTAGGAGGTGGCATATTGTAGAAGGCGGCGAGGCTCCGGGCTGACTGGTCGAACTCGGTGCCACGCGGAAGAAATAAAACTACACATTCTCATAGGCATTACACTTATCATATAGATAAAAGAGGGCATTCCCCGAGCTCTTCTCGGGGGACCCGGACTCTTGTTACATAGTACAAAAGGTAGCGTGATACATACTGCTTTCAACTGTAAAACCTTCGGAGGAGGTTTGCGTTCCATGGCCTCTCCGCCTCTTTGCCTGAATCATCTCTCTTGCATGCTCTTGGCTTCTGGGCGTCGATAAGATAGTAGGCATCGTTGCCCAACACCTTGCTGACGATGAAAGGGCCTTCCCAAGGTGCCGAGACCTTGTGCTGTCCGGTTGTTCGCTGAATCAGCCGGAGTACAAGGTCTCCCTCTAGGAAGGATCTTGGCTTCACCTTGCGGTTGTAGTATCGGCGCAGACTCTGCTGGTAGATGGCAGACCGGCTGAGTGCCAACAACCGACCTTCCTCCAGCAAGTCGACGTCATCTTCTCATGCCTCCTTGGCGTCCGCCTCGGTGTACATGGTGACTCTTGGGGAGTCAAACTCGATGTCTGTCGGGATGACGGCCTCGGCATCGTAGACGAGGAAGAAGGGCGTGAAGCCGGTTGACTTGTTTGGAGTTGTGCGCAAGCTCCAGAGGACGGCCGGCAGCTCGTCGAGCCAGCAGCCAGCCGAATGCTCCAGAGGCTCGACCAGTCGGGGCTTGAGGCCAGACAGAATGAGGCCATTTGCACGCTCCACTTGGCCATTTGACTACGGGTGGGCAACGGACGCTAAGTCCAGGCGGATGCCCTGTGTTGCACAAAAACGAGCCAAAGCTCCTTTGGCAAAGTTGGTGCCATTGTCGGTGATGATGCTGTGTGGTATGCCATATCGCGTGGTGATGTCGGTGATGAAGGTCACGGCAGTCGGCCCATTCAGCTTATTGATTGGTTTTGCCTATATCCACTTGGTGAACTTGTCCACAGCAACAAGCAAGTGAGTCATGTCACTGCAGGCCGTCTTGAATGGTCCTACCATATCCAGCCCTCAAACAGCAAAGGGCCAGGCTATGGGAATTGTCTTGAGTGTAGAAGCCGGCGGGTGTGGCTTGGAACGGGACATCTGACACCCTTGACACTTCTAAACTAGCTCTTTGGCCTCTTCTAGGGCAGTCGGCTAGAAGAACCCATGGCGGAAAGCCTTGGCCACAAGTGATCTTGAAGCCGCGTGGTGGCTGCACTCGCCTTGGTGGATATCCCTGAGTATTGCTTGGCCTTGGTCCGACTCCACACAACGCTGATAAACCCCAATGACACTTCATCGCACCAGCTCTGTGTTGACTATGGTGTAGGCTGCTGCTCGCCTTTGCACTTGTCGGGCTGAGATCTCATCGGTCGGCAGCTCTTTATTCACCAAGAACTTGAGGATTGGCTGAGCCCATGAAGGCGCCGCATTTCTTCAACTGCTGCTACTGCAACTTGTATCAGGGCGGTTGGGTCCGGAGGCAGCGGGTTGGAAGCTGCTTCCGCCTGCTGTGTTGAAGAAGTCCCCGGGCCGACTGCTGAAGTCCCCGGGCCGAGCTCTGAAGTCCCTGGGCCGGGTGTAGCTGCAGCAGTCCCCGGGCCTCCTGTCGAAATCCCCGTGCCGGCCTCTGGGATCGTCAAGTCAGATCCGACTGCTTCGGGGGGGGGGGCACAAAGATGGAGTCTGAATCAGGAGACGACTTCAGGAGGCGACGTAGGAGACGGCTTCAGGAGACGGCTTCAGGAGACGGCTTCAGGATTCATGCCAAAGCATCTGCTTGCTTGTTCTCGTTTCTTGGCACGTGAAGGAACTCCCACCCATCAAAGTATCCGCTGAGTTGCTGTACGAGGAAGCGGTAGCTTGCCATGTTTGCATCCTTGGCGTCCCAGTTGCCTGACGACTGCTGGACCACCAAGTCGGAGTCACCATAACACAGGATCCGGCGGATGCCGAGTTCCTTGGCAAGCCGGAGCCCGTGTATGAGTGCCTCATATTCAGCTATGTTGTTGGAGGCGGCGAAGTGGACTTGCAGCATGTATTTGAGCTTGTCACCCTTGGGAGAGGTGAGGACGACGCCGGCTCCCAGACCAGTGCGCATTTTTGAACAATCAAAATGCATCCGCCAATGAGTGGAGTCTGGTGCAGGCGGCAAATACTAGGTCTCGGCCCAGTCGACGAGGAAGTCGGCCAGCACTTGTGACTTGATGGCGGTGCGATTCTAGTAGTAGATGGTGTAAGGGGACAGGTCAATAGACCACTTGGCCACTCGGCCAGAGGCGTCTCGGCTCCCAATGATCTCAGCAAGTGAAGCCATGTAGACGACGATTATTGGGTGCTCTTGAAAGTAAGGCTTCAGCTTCTTGGCGGTGGAATGCATGCCGTAACACATCTTCTGGTAGTGTGGGTAGATTTGCTTGGAGGCGGACAGTACTTCGCTCAAGTAATACACCGGTCTCTGGACCGGCAATGCTCTATCCTCCTCCTTGTGCTCTACCACCATGACTATGCTGACAACCCGATTGGTGGCTGCAATGTAGAGGAGCATGGGCTCCTTCTCAGTCGGAGCCGCCAGGATAGGTGGGGTTGCCAACATCTTCTTGAGTTGGAGAAATGCTTCGTCCTCCTTGTCGTTCCACACGAAAAAAGTGGTTTTCTTCATGAGTTGGTACAGGGGAAGAGCCTTCTCGCCCAACCGGCTGATGAAACGGCTAACTGACGCCAAGCAGCCGGTGAACTTCTGCACGTCTAGCAGTCGGGTGGGTACTTTCATCATCTCAATTGCCTTGATCTTCACAGGGTTGCACTCTATGCCGCGCTCTGAGACTAGGAAGCCGAGAAGCTGGCCAGCTGGCACCCCAAAGACGCATTTCTCCGGGTTGAGCTTGATCTGGAATCGGCACAGGTTCTCAAAGGTTTCCTTGAGATCTTCTAGCAGAGTGCCACGCTTCTCCGTCTTCACCACCACATCATCCACATAGACATGGGCATTTCTGCCGAGCTGCTTGAGGAGACACTTGTGCATGCAACGCTGAAAGGTGGAGCCGGCATTGCGCAGGCCGAACATCATCGTCAGGTAGCAGAAGGCTCCAAATGGCGTGATGAAGGCGGTCTTCACCCTGTCGGCCGGGTTCAGCTTTATCTAGTGGTAACCTGAGTATGCATCCAAGAACTCAATAGCTCGAATCCGGTTGTGGAGTCTATCACTTGGTCAATCCTTGGTAGAGCAAACGGATCTTTGGGGCAGGCCTTGTTAAGGCTTGTATAGTCAATGCATATACGCCACTGCTTGTTCTTCTTAAGCACTAGGACTGGGTTGGCTAGCCATTCTGGAAAAAACACCTCCATGATAAATCCGGCTGCCAGAAGCCGGGCTATCTCCTCTCCAACAACTCTTCTCTTCTCCTCCGACAGGCGGCGCAAGGGATGCCTGACCGGCTTGACGTCAGGTCGGACGTGTAGCTTGTGCTCGGCGAAATCCGTCGGAACACCCGGCATGTCTTTGGGAGACCATGCAAAGATGCCCCGATTCTCACAAAGGAAATCAACGAGCTCGCTTTCCTATTTGCTGTCTAGGTTCGTACCTACGACGACGTGCCTCTCCGGGTGCTCCGGGTCCAAGGGTATCTTCTTTGTTTCCTTTGCTAGCTTGAACGAGCCCTCTACGTCCGACTCCTTGGGGGTGGGTGACATTTCCGGCTTCTTGCCTGCCATCGCCACCACCCGCTCTAGGAGCCGCTTCTCGGCTACAATCACGAGGGACTCGGCCAGCCGGCTACTGTCTGTGGCGCAGGCGGCCGACTTCTTGTAGTCTCCGACTACAGTTAGGATTCCCCTGGTACTCGGCATCTTCATCTTGAGGTAGGCGTAGTGGGGGACCGCCATGAACTTGGCTAGGGCTGGTCGGCCAAGCAGCGCATGGTAAGGGCTCTCCAGGTCCACCACCTCAAACCAAACTGGCTCTCGGCGGAAATGATTCTTGTCTCCAAAGAGGACATCGATCTGAGTCTTGCCGATTGGTGAGCAGGAAAGGCCAGGGACTATGCCATGGAATACAGTCCGACTGGGGAGGAGCTGCTTCTGTTTGATTCCCAACTTCTCCATTGTGTCACGGTACATGATGTTTATGCTGCTGCCACCGTCTATCAAGACCCTGGAGAAGCGAGTCGCCTGCCTTTCCGTTGCAAGGGTTGCATCTAGGACTAAGGCATAAGAACCGGGGGACGACATTACTTCCGGATGGTCGGCCCTACTCCAACTGATTGGCTTTTCTGACCAGTGCATGAACTCTAGGGTGCTCGAGGCCACTGCATGCACCTCTTGCTGTTGTTGCCGTCTGCTGCGCCTATCATCGGCCACACTGGTGAACACAACATATGCTCCGTGCTCTGTGGGATACTCATCTTGAATGGCGCCGACTAGTCGGGCCGCCGGCTGCTGGGGCGGAGGAGGCGGCAGACCGGCAGGCGGAGGAGGTAGGAGGCCATCTCCCTTGGCAATCCTGGTGAGCCAGTGAGACTCCCGAGTGGTATGATTGGATGGCTTCGCGCCACTGTGGAACTTGTAGGGGGCGTCAAGGGTCTGCTCGTACGAGAAGGCGGGCAACCAGTTGGGCTTGCTGCCCTTCTGACGCTTGGGCGCCGGCTGCCTCTCTGGCTGCTGATCCTCGACTGTCGCCACCTGTCGGTTGTTGGAAGCCAGCTGGGTGGCCTTCCGCTTGTTGTCGTTAGGGGGCTGTCTCCGACTGGTCTCACCAGCCAGAGTCCGAGGAGCTTGAGGCGCTACCTTGCCGAATGCATCTACTAAGATCTCCACCTTCATGGAGGAGTCGGCCGTGGCGTGCTTGTCAGCGATGATTAGCAACTCATCGAGGGTCTCGGGCTCGTCACAGAGGAGTCAATGCTTGAGGAGGGTGCCCTCTCGGCACCCGGCGGTGAAGTACTCGATGGCCTGCACCTCATGCACGCCCTCGCAGGAGTTGCGCAGCTCGGTCCAGCGTGTGAGGTAGACGCGAGTCGACTCCGTGGGCCCTTGGACGCACAAGGAGAGCTGTCGGGGCTTGGGAGCCCGCTTGTAGGTGCTGGTGAAGTTGTGGATGAAGACCTCAGTGAAATCAACCCAGCTGTTGATGCTGCGGGGCTTCAGGCTGTTGAGCCACGTCCAGGCAGTGCCTTGAAGCATGAGCGGGACGTATTTCACGGCAACGCGCTTGTTGCCGTTCGCTATACTGACGGCCGTGGAGTAATCGAGTAGCCAGTCCTCCGGCTTCACGGAGCCGGTGTACTTGGGTGTGTCTCGCGGGAGGGTGAACCCTTTGGGGAAGGGCTCATCTTGGTTTTGGGGGCCAAAACAGGGCGGGCCCAGCGCATCTTCTTCTTCTAGTGACAGAGATTGGTTGAGACGATCGATCTGATGGCGGGCATCGTTCTCTCCGACTCCCTCTCGGCGGCCAAGGCGATCGCCGAGTGTCGGCTGCGTGACAGGAGGCGGAGTGGGGTACCTCGCTCCACGAGGCGGGGGAGGCGGCTGGTCGCCTCGCCGCTCCACTGCACGAGGGCGGCCGTCCTCGTCCCGCTCGATGGACAGGCGCGTCCGGCTGCGGCTGGCAGCCGGCTCATTGCCCTTTCCTCCACGGGCGCCACCAGTCGGCATCCGGGATGTCGCACCATGATCTTGGCATGGGGGCGGCTCGTTGTTTCGTCGGGCTAGAACTTCAGTGTGGCAGGCGGCCTCATGCTGCGCGGCGGCCGCGTCTAGGAGCTGCTGGACTTGCTCCGTCATGTGGCGGCGCTCGTCGCCGTCGTTTTTGTCCAGCTCATCCGTCACCGCCTGGGCGGCCCAGATGTTCTCTGCAAGCGTGGCGTAGACGGGGCGCTCCTCCCCGAACATGCTGGCGATGGTCGCGCCACGCTGTCGAACCGTGCCGAGGCGGCTAGGCCCCTCAGGAGTCGGCGTGCCGCCTACGGCCCGGTCCATCTCGCGCCGGTAGGCATCCGAAAGCCGGCGCATGCTGGTCAGGCGACCAGCGTTTTCGAGAAGCTGGAGGCGGCGTGCCTCCAGCGCCTCAGCGCCCGCGCCCTCAGGAATGGGCGCCGTGAGGTCGCGCAGAGTTGCATCGAGGGGATCTTGAGCACGCTCGTCCGAGTGCTCTCCACTGTTGATGACGAGTACCTCCGTGACGGTGCTCCTGCCATTGTGCTCGCGAGGAGGCGGCTCGTCATAGACCACCACGTTGGTGGGGAACGCATCGAGCGACGGGGTGTCGGAGTCGACGATCATCGGATCGGTGGAGCCGACAGACTCCAGGTCCACAGCAGGCTCGCTGGTGACATGGAGCTGGTCGAGGAGGCTGACGAGGCGGCTCTCAGGGCAGCTAGTGCCCGCGTCGGAGGCCGGCTCGTCGGAGAGGTCGATCTCGCTGACAAGGTCGGCGAGGCAGCTCGTCGCGTAGGCGTTCTCCGCGCCGTGCAGCGCGTCAGAGCTGACGCCGTCGGGCGTGCTGGGATGGCTTCGCTCACAAGGAAGGAACAGGGTTCCCATCTAGAGCAGATCTCCGGGAGACGGTGCACCTTGCCCCACGGTGGGCGCCAAATGTCGGGGGTTGGGTACGACATATGCCAACGGATGGCTTATCATGGTGGGAGCGAGTAGAACGTCGTCGGTGCCTGGAAGCGGGATAAGGCGTAGACACGTACGCCGGTGAACTTTACCCAGGTTGGGGGCTCTCTGTGGAGATAATACCCCTACTCCTGCTCTGCGGGGTCTCCGCATGATCACTAAGGCACTAGTGCTACAACTCGCTCCTTGAGATGTGTCTAGAGGTAGGAGAAGGCATGGCTAGCTCTTCCCTGCCCTAGGTAACTGGCTAATTCTATTAGGGTTCGAATCCTTTGCATGGGTGGCCTGGGGGGTTTATATAGGCCTACCCCCCAGGGGTACAATGGTAATCCGTCCAGGTGATGGGCCCGGCTGTCAGTGTCTCCAGCCTCCGTCTTCTCCGCCGACCGTTGGGGCCCGCCTCCTGGTGGGCCCCGCCGACTGGTTGGTGGCTGCTTACTGTAGCCGCGTCATTGATGACGGGGGCTTGGTCATCTCAGTGTGGCTACAGTCCCGCCGCCTGGTGGGAGGCTACTGTAGCCACACCTGGTCTCATCAGCTTAATGGCATGCTCGCCTCGGGGCAAGGGACGGCCGCCTGCTGGAGGCCGGCCCCTCCCGAATCTGTCTGGTTCAGCTTCCGCCGTCTTGTACGGGGTCACTACCCGATAGGGCCCGCCACCGGCAGGCCGTACCGACAGGCCGTCGTGGGGAATAGGACCCCGCCTGCTCGAAGCGACGTCAGGGAAGACACGGCACAGTGCCCCGTCGTGCGGAGATCTCCGCCTGTACGGAGCACTATAGCCACGCCTGTCCTGAGCGTCGGAGGCGACGTGCTTCACTGTAGCCATGCTCTGACTTGTACTCTCGATGGGGGCTCGGCCGCACCGTAGTCGCGAGGTGGCCGCCTGCCCGATGCCGCGCTCTCTGGAGGCTGGCCGGCAGGAGCCGGTCACTCGGAGCGTCGTAGGCCTGGGTCGGCCGCCCTCTGGCAGCCGGCCGTTGAGCCAGCCGGCCCCAGAGGGCGGAGCTTCAGCTCGGGGTCCAGCTAGGCGGAGCTGGCCCAAAGTCTTGATAAATTCAGGGACTCGGGTGAGCCTACCCGTGGCCCATTACTCCGACAGTAGTACTAGCACATACCTACAAGAGGTGTCTCTACAGACAACCTAGCCAGTCGCTGCATCCCCCCAAAAAATAGGGTTTCTCTGCCTCCCGCCGGCGCCGGCGCCGGTCTGCCTCGTCCCCGGTGGCCTTAGGGTCATGGGGGTGGAGTGGATCCCGAACCTTGCCGGCGGGGGCTCTGTTTTTAGATATTTTTTGAGTTCTGTTAGGGTTTTTGTCCTGCTCGGGAAGGTGAGATGGCTCCCTGAAAATGGAAGAAAGGTCTTTCCACCTATCCCCCGTTCCGGTGATGCCTCTAGCATCGTCGGTGGGCGTGTGGAGGTGTGTCTCTGGCAGATCTGTCTTTAATGGATTTGCTTGGATCTGTTCGTCGTTCCTCTATGTTTATGTGTCTTCAGGTTGGATCCTTGTGATCTACGCTCTTCATCGACGAAGGTTGTTGTTCTGGTGCGTTGGTTCTATGGGGTTTTAGCACAACGACTTCCCAACTGTCGACTATAACAAGGTTTGCCCGTCTCCGGCGAGGTAGGGGCGATGATAGCGGCGCGCCTTCGGCTCGCTTCAGTGCTTATAATCGTCGCTAGATGGTCTACGGATCTGTTGTAATTTTTATTATTTCTAGTTTTCGTTGTACTACCATAATTGAAGATCAATAGATCGGAAAGTTTTTCCAGAAAAAAGAAAGTACTAGCACACTTCTTTAATGTGGTTCCCTAGCTCTAAAGACTCTCCAATCAGAGTTCTTGTTAAATGAATTTGATCAAGTCCTTTTCTACATACTTCATCAACCGTTTTTTTTTATCAAGGCATATGTTATAAAGTCTGGGGAAATTATATTGGAGGGGTTTGTCTTCTAGCCGCCAATCCTCCCGGAATCTGACATCTTGCCCATTCCCCACATTGAATTTACATGGGGAAAAGAAATGTTTTTCTCTTTCAATAAGCCCTGCCGAAATTGTAAATGACTTTGTCTAGGTTTTATTCCAGTCAGACTTTGGTTCGTTTGCAGACGGAATTTATATATGGGCTGAAACAGACAAAAATCTGAAGCTACGCACGCTCCCTTCATCCAGTGGATCCACTTTTTCTTTTTTTCGAGAACTTCCAGTGGATCCCCCCAGTCGGCACAAAACGAGGTTGGCCGGAGTGGAAAAAACACAGTACAGTGTTGGGCCTCGGAGAGCAACACGAAATTGATAGCATGTCGAAGCGAGAAAAAAGAATCATGAAGTTCTTAAAAAAAATGAAGAGATGGAGAGCGCGCGAGGAAAAGTAGGGGCAACATGGACATTTGCATGAAACTACAAGAGACTTAGACGAGTCACCTGCGCGCTGCCCCGCCCATATATGCGTGTCATGCCCGTGCTCAGCTCGATGCATCATGCATCCCATCCTGCACCACCACACCCGCCCACTCGTCAAGCTCCTACGACTCCACAGCGCATGAATGCTAGCAGCAGGTCGTTGCCGCACCTCGCCGAGTACGACAGCTTCTTCTTCGACGAGTCCAGCGGCCGCCTCGTCCACAGCGTCGGTCATTCCTTCCGAATCTCAACGTCGCCCTCCTTCATCGACTTGTACCCCGACGATCTCTTCTCCATCTTCTTAAGCAGCCCGGCGACGAGTGACTTCGATTTCGACCTGCACCCACCGGTAGTAGACGATGCCCCGCCGTCTCCCGTGCTGCAGACCAGCGCGAGCCGGATCTTTCACGACGGTCGCCTCCTACCCTGCGATCCCGGAGGCGGCTCCTGCGCGGAAGCAGACGGCGACGGCCCGGTGACGAGTCAGCATCACACCGCGGACGTCCCGAGCGCGCCGTGGTCGTCGGCCTTCTCGTCGCCGAGCACGCCAGTCCCGCGGAGCCCGTGCTCCACCGCGACCAGCAAGCACGCAAGGCCGCGGCCGACAACGTTGTGCGCCGGGAGGCGCCGCGCGGGATCGTCGCCATGGAAGGTGCTGCGGTTCCTGATGCCCCTGTACCGGAAGGTCAGGGCGATCGCGCGGAGGCACCGCAGGTTCACGTTGGCGGCAAGCCCGGCGCGCGGGGCCACGTCCAGCGACAGGTACCACGGCAGTGCCGACACGGACGTCCACGACGCCATCCTTTATTGCAAGAACTCCAATGTAAGTGCATCTCAACAGTAGCGCACGCATGTGCACGCGCGCTCATTCACGCTTGCTGATTGATGAGTAATTTCATCTCTGTTTCAGGGATCAGGTGTGTAGGAGACTAATCGCATGTCAGCTACGTCTTACATTTTGAGACCGAGGGAGTACATAATTTTCTAAATCTTCTTTTATGGGATGATTTTCTAAATCGGCGACAACTTAGATATACACTTTCTGTATCACGAAAACACGACGTTTTGGACATATTATATATTCCAATATAATGCCGTCTTTTCACGAAAACCATACGTAACAAAAAAGGGAAAATATAATATTCTAAACAATTTGTTTTAGGTAAGATTGTACATATGGTTGCCCCCCCCCCCCCCCCCCCCCCCCACACACACACACACACACACACAAAAAGGATGTACATAATTTCTAATTTTGCCCCCCCCCCCCCCCCCCACACACACACACACACAAAAAGGATGTACATAATTTCTAATTTGAATAATTAAAATGATACTGGAAACCGAGGTCATGTCCAAAACGTCATGTTTTTGTGATACAAAGGGAGTATATGGTAGTATGGTCTTTGTGTTGCGTTCTTTAAACAGTTGTGTGTGTTCATAGGTGTTATTGGTGTATGTGTGCACGCGTGTTTCGAAAATGATTCTATACTACCTGAGAATGTACTCTCACTCCTCAGAGTACCACGTAGATGAATCGGTATACTACTTTTTAATACTTTTTTAATAGTTATTGGATACCCCCTAATTGAGTTATATGAAAAGATATATGTGAAAATAAGACACGACACATATGATGTATGCAGAAGAGAAATGGTTTTCTAGCATGTACATCCACCGTCTGTCTTCGCCTAGCTCTGTGTATCACAACTTCTTGTTTGTCAAAGTTCGTCTTGTTCTAAAACATTACATAATATTATGTTGGATTTTTTTCTTGATTTTAAATTATATTTTATTGTGTACCAGCGAAAGGAGAGCCCACTTATTAATTTTTTTATATAGTTCCATCTCTTTTATTATTTTTCAGCGTATCTTAGTGTTAATTCATATATATAAGAAAGATCCAGACACATGAATCTTCAACGCATTGAGCGACAAATCGACAAATCAACATATGCTATCTATATAGCATGCATGATAGAAAAATCACTCTGCATGTTTGGGTACCATTATTTGAACAAGTAGTTCAGTACAATCATATATGGGATATAAATTATTATTTTATCCCCCATATATAATTAAAAATGTCTCATTAATCAGTAACATGTAATAGCTACAAGGCCGTTTCAAAGAAAATCCAACGCCGACCACAATGGGGAGTATCATACATTGATATCATGCATATGATATGCATATGATATTAGTGTATAATACCATCCCCACAATGCATAGTATCATAGATTGCTATTTTAGATGTCATTATTTATTATTTTGTATGTCTCATAGTAGCGCGTAATTTATTATGATATATATGGCACCATGATATGGTACCAGTATGCTCTCTTTCCTCGTTTCTTGTGTCATGTCAGTAATACTCTTAGTTTGCATTGCATGAGGTGATATATTAGGCTATGATGATCCACTGTGAGAGATCTAACCCCTAGTACAAGTATAAAAAAAATCCAAAAATGTAATGCCATATTCCCCCTAACTCTTTACAAGTAATTATATAAGTGCCAGGGCTATAAGGGTGCTTACCTCACACTTACTATGTGAAGTGGAGAGACAAGGAAAAGGAAAAGAGTGGACTCTCATGCGAGAGCCAATCTCTACATGTGGTCCTAGGTAAAAGGTGTACTGAGAGAAAGAGAAAGAGAAAATGGAAAAAATAACTAACCTAATACCCAACGTTATAATCAACCATGTTATACAAGTGATTAATAATGTTGTCTCTTAATAACATGATAGTCTTATATAGATGGTTGCTGGATTATTAGCCTTGCTCTAATTCTCTCTATTAATTTTTTTTAGTCTAATTCTCTCTTTAGGTGCGCTGGCTCCTCCACTGTTACACCCCATGAAATATTGCATATTTATTATGTGCATGCATGAGAGACGTTGCATGTTGCACATGCTGGAGATGGACAAGTATAATTACGCCCTTGTATATATTTTGATTGGTTAGGCTGTTTGTAACGCCCTCGATGCGGCTATATCTCCCACGTGTCGAAGCACGACTTAGAGGCATAACCGCATTGAAAGCATGTCGCAAGTGAGATAATCTTCGCACAACCCATGTAATACATAAGGGAAAGATATATATTTGGCTTACAGTCGCCACTTCACACAATACATAAATAAACATCCATCATCTAGATTACACTCAAGGTCCGACTACGGAACCAAAATAAAAGAAGACTACCCCAAATGCTACACAGATCCCCGATCGTCCCGACTGGGCACCTCTACTGATCATCTGGAAACGATACATAGTAACGACCAAGGGCCTCATCAAATTCCCACTTGAGCTCGGTTGCGCTAGCTGCGCTGGTATCCTCGGCACCTGCATCTGTTTTGGTAGAATCTGTGAGCCACGGGGACTCAGCAATCTCACACCCGCGAGATCAAGACTATTTAAGCTCAAAGGTAGGAAAGGGGTAATATGGTGGAGCTGCGGCAAGCACTAAGCATATATGGTGGCTAACATACGCAAGTGAGAGCGAGAAGAGAAGCAACGCAACGGTCGAGAAGCTAGAAGCGATCAAGAAGTGATCCTGAAACTACTTACGTCAAGCATAACTCAAACTGTGTTCACTTCCCGGACTCCGCCGAGAAGAGACCATCACGGCTACACACGCGGTTGATGCATTTTAATGAAGTCAAGTGTCAAGTTGTCTACAACCGGACATTAACAAATTCCCATCTGCCTCATAACCGCGGGCACGGCTTTTGAAAGATTATATACCCTGCAGGGGTGTCCCAACTTAGCCCATCATAAGCTCTCACGGTCAACGAAGGATAAACCTTCTCCCGGGAAGACCCGATCAGTCTCAGAATCCCGGTTCGCAAGACATTTCGACAATGGTAAAACAAGACCAGCAAGACCACCCGACTGTGCCGACAAATCCTGATAGGAGCTGCACATATCTCGTTCTCAGGGCACAACGGATGAGCAATCCGTACAACTAAAACCAGACCTCAAGTTTCCTTGAGGGGGCGCTGCAAAGGGCTCTAGTTTGGACCAACACTCGGAGGAGCACTGGCCCGGGGGGTAAATAAAGATGACCCTCGGGCTCGCGAAAACCCAAGGGAAAAAGGCTTAGGTGGCAAACGGTAAAACCAAGTTTGGGCCTTGCTGGAGGAGTTTTATTCAAAGCGAACTGTCAAGGGGGTCCCATAAATCACCCAACCGCGTAAGGAACGCAAAATCAAGGAACATAACACCGGTATGACGGAAACTAGGGCGGCAAGAGTGGAACAAGACACCAGGCATAAGGCCGAGCCTTCCACCCTTTACCAAGTATATAAGGTGCATTAATTAAACAGGAGATATTGTGATATCCCAAAATATCCATGTTCCGACCTGGAACAGACTTCATCTTCACCTGCAACTAGCAACGCTATAAGAGGGGCTGAGCAAAAGCGGTGACATAGCCAAACAACGGTTTGCTAGGACAGAATGGTTAGAGGGTTGGCATGGCAATAGGGAGGCATGATAAACAATGGCAGGTAGGGCTAACATAGCGAAAGAGCGAACAGCTAGCAAAGCAAAGATAGAAGTGATATCGAAGGTATGGTCATCTTGCCTGCAAAGTTCTCAAAGTTGTCGAAGGCTTGATCCTCGTAAGTGTTCTCAACAGGTTCCTTGTTCACGTACTCGTCTCCCGGCTCTACCCAAAGCAAGAACACAAGCAAAGGAACCACAATAAATCACGGTGCAATGCACAAGCAACATGATGCAAAACATGACATGATATGCGAGATGTGATATGCAATGCATATGCGTGCTCCGGAAGGGAAAATGATGAACAAGGCATCAACTTGGCAAACCAAGTATGCCGCTGGAAACATGAGATGATTTCGATTGAAATCGATATGAAGATCACCAGAAACGGATGCACGGTTTGCAAATGGCAAGCAAAACAATAAGGACACAAATCTGCGATTAACAGCACGATGCTACTTAGCATGCAACAAAAAACTATGCTACAGCACCCCAACATAAAAACAAAGCATATGGAAGTGATCTACAGGACATGCTTAACAAAAGAGTAACAATGAGCTACGGCTAAATCACATCATAACAGGTCCAAACAAGCATGGTGAAAGTGCAAAAAATATCAGGCTGGACATGGCATAAACAGTATCAGGAAGCAATGTTTAGAGCAAGTTATCAACAAGCTACAGGAACTTACAATGGCAAAACAAGACATGGCATGAATCTACTCAAATCATAGATCAAAATTCCCTTACTGACCATAAGCCAAAAAGGACCAGAAGAAATAATGGCATGCATGTAAACATAGCAAGTTTCGTTAACAGATTCAGCAAACTGAGCATGGCATTGACAGATTTACGAAGGCACCTTCATGAGCTCGATGCACTCACTACAGAGCCCCTCATGATAAACTAAGCATACATCTATCAAGAAGACATGGCATAGAAGCTATACATGGCAAGAACAACATCATAGCATACACGGATCAACTACAACAACCTCGTAAAAATTGAATATCATGCAAACAATCTGCCAGGAAACATTTTGTAGCAAAAGTAGAGCACGAAAATGACATGCTAGGCTACTCCATAATTTCCAACAAGGGAACGAATGGATAGAGCATAACCACATGTTCAAAACACCCTTACTGAAGTATCTCTAAATATGCATGGATCTCTCTGTAGCAACATGTTTACATGGCATCACAATAACAGCAGAACAGGGACTAAAAACAGCAATATCACGAAGCCTAGTTTGCATGCTTGTGCTAGTCACCACATAGATCACAAAAATACATGGCATACACCCCTGTAAAGCTGGCATGGCATAGATCAAAACATATGTAGGGCTCAAGTTCATAAGATGCACACATTAATCATGGCAAAAATGACAAAAGTGCAAGTTCTGTTAAGAAACAGAAACTAACATCACATAGCCCTCTTCCAACAGCATTTCGGGCATCAAGATGAGCTCAAATGTAAATGACGCAATGGAATGAAATGATGTACTCTTCGAGACGAACAATTTGGTATGCTACACGTCCAAAACAGAGCCACGGGTGCAAAGATGTGATGCGATGAAGATGCAACAAAATATGACAGGAAAAGACTTGGTGAAAAACGGGGGAGAAGAAAGTCAAGCGTAGCGATTTTGGATCTGAGATCCAGATCGAGGGTTTGGCCGGAGTTGACGGCGACGGCGGCCGGAGTAGGAGGGAGATGGCGGAGGAGGGCGCCGGCATCGAGGTGGGGGCGGCGCCGGGGCAGAGGAGGCGGCGCGCGGGCGGCGGCGGCTCCGGGCGGCGCCGGGGCAGAGGAGGCGGCGCGCGGGCGGCGGCGGCTCCGGGCGGCGAGCTTCGGCCGGAGGTGGAGGACAGCGGCGGCGCGGGACCGCGGCGGCGGGGCGCGGGGCGTGGACGACGGAGGCGGCTGGGCGCGGTGCTGGAGGTGGAGGCGCGGGCCACAGGGGCCGGGGACGGGCCTGGCGCGGCCGGCGGCGATGTGGGGCGCGGCCCGCCACGTGGCGCGGCCTGATTCGTCCGGTGGCGCGGGCGGACGTGTCCGGCCGTCCGGATTTCGTCCGGCGGCGCGAGGGGAGCGGGGAGACTAGGGTTTCGTCCGGATTTTGGGAAAGGGATCTATATTTATAGGTAGAGGGAGCTAGGAGTGTCCAAATGAGGTACGGTTTTCGCCAACACGATCGTGATCTGACGACGGAGAGCATGGAAGTGACTTAGATGGGTTATTGGGCTGTTTTAGAGGGGTGTTGGGCTGCAACTTAAAAGAGGCCTTTGCGAGAGTGCGGTTAACCGTTGGAGTACCAAACGAGCTCCAAATGACCCGAAACTTGACAGGTGGTCTACCGGTGCTATACCAGGGCCACTTGGCAAGGCTCGGTCCATTCCGATAATGTTCAACACCCGCACACGAAAAGATACAAGAGGGGGTGCGCCGGTGCATGTGGGAGTGTCGGATTGCGAAACGGACAACGGGGAAAATGCTCGGATGCATGAGATGAACACGTATGCACATGAGATGCACATGATGACATGATATGAGATGCATGACATGAACAAAATGCAAAACGAAAGACAAAACCCAACCACGGAGGAAATATCATAGCACATAGCCGAAAATGGCAAGAGTTGGAGTTACAAAGATGGAAAGTTACATCCGGGGTGTTACAACACTCCACCACTACAAGAGGATCTCGTCCCGAGATCTAGGACTGAAAGAACTCCGGATATTCGGAACGGAGGTGATCCTCGCGCTCCCAGGTGGCTTCTCGGTCGGAATGGTGTGACCACTTCACTTTCAGGAATTTGATTGACTTGTTGCGAGTCTTGCGCTCGGTTTCTTCAAGAATAGCGACGGGGTGCTCATGATAAGAGAGATCTTCTTGGAGGTCAATTTCCTCGAAGTTGATAGTGCGCTCAGGGGTCTTGAAGCACTTTCGAAGTTGTGACACGTGAAACACATCGTGCACGTTTGCAAAGTTGGATGGAAGCTCAAGTTGATAGGCGAGATCGCCTCTTTTGCCAATGATCTTGAAAGGACCCACGTATCTAGGGGCAAGCTTCCCTTTGATACCGAAGCGACGAGTGCCTTTCATTGGAGAGACGCGAAGGTAGACATGGTCTCCGATTTCAAAAGCCAAGTCACGGTGCTTGCTATCATAGTAACTCTTCTGGCGCGATTGCGCGGCTTTGAGGTTCTCACGAATGACTTTGCACATTTCTTCGGCTTCTGTGATCAAGTCGTTGCCAAGAAGTTGGCGTTCACCTGTCTCAGACCAATTGAGAGGAGTACGGCACTTTCTGCCATAGAGAATTTCGAATGGGGCCTTGCCCGAACTCGCTGGGAAGCTGTTGTTGTAGGAGAACTCGGCATAAGGAAGACAATCTTCCCACTTCATGCCAAAGGAAATGACACAAGTCCTGAGCATATCTTCAAGGATTTGATTGACTCGCTCGACTTGGCCACTTGTTTGAGGACGGAAAGCTGTGCTGAAATGAATGTTGGTGCCCATGGCCTTCTGAAAGGAGTCCCAGAACTTAGAAGTGAAGATGCTTCCACGGTCTGAAGAGATCAATTGTGGAATGCCGTGCAAGGAGACAATTCTGGAGGTGTATAGCTCTGCCAGCTGAGCTGCTGTGATAGATTCTTTGATAGGAAGAAAATGAGCCACTTTGGTAAGCTTGTCAATGACAACGAAGATAGCATCATTTCCACGCTTGGACTTAGGAAAACCAGTCACGAAGTCCATCTCGATGTGATCAAACTTCCATTCCAGAATAGCAAGAGGTTGAAGGAGACCAGCTGGTCTTTGGTGTTCTGCTTTCACCCTTCTGCAGACATCACATTGGTTCACGAATTGAGCAATTTCTCGCTTCATTCGAGTCCACCAACATGACTGCTTGAGGTCATGGTACATCTTCGTACTTCCAGGATGAATGGATAGGAGGGAATTGTGTGCCTCATTCATGATGACTTTTCTCAGATCGCCTTTAGGAACCACAATTCGATCCTCGAAGAAAAGAGTATCTTTGTCATCCAAGCGATAGCACTTGTATTTGGAAATGCCCTTGTCAATACCACGTTTCACCTTCTTCACCATGGTATCCAGGAGTTGTGCCTCACGAATTTGATCTTCCAAAGTAGGAGAGACTATGAGGTTGGCAAGAAAGCCTTGAGGAACAACTTGAAGATTCAGCTTGCGAAAAGCTTCACAAAGATCCGGTTGAAATGGCTTGAGAATTAGACTGTTGCAATAAGCCTTTCTGCTCAGAGCATCTGCAATCACATTCGCCTTGCCAGGAGTATATTCAATACTTGGATTGTACTCTTGAATCATTTTGACCCATCGAGTTTTCCTGAGGTTGAGGTTTGGTTGAGTGAAGATATACTTGAGGCTCTTGTGATCGGTGAAAATGTCCACTTGCCTTCCCAATAAGAGATGTCTCCATGTTATCAATGCATGGACAACTGCCGCCAACTCAAGATCGTGAGTGGGGTAGTTCTTTTCGTTGGGCTTCAACTGGCGAGAGGTATAGGCCACAACTTTCTTCTCTTGCATTAACACAGCACCAAGACCTTGAAGAGAAGCATCGCAGAAAACTTCGAATGGCTTGGATTCATCAGGAGGAGTCAAGACAGGAGCTGTGACTAGCTTCTCTTTGAGGGTGTTGAAAGCGACGTCACACTCAGGCGTCCAGACATACTTGACATGCTTCTAGAGGAGGTTGGAAAGAGGTTTTGCAATCTTAGAGAAGTTCTCAACGAATCTTCGGCAATAGCTTGCAAGACCAAGAAAACTGCGGAGCTGCTTGACATTCTGAGGAGGTTCCCAATTCAGAACTGCAAAAACCTTCGCCGGATTAACAGCAATTCCCTTGGCGGAGATTATGTGACCAAGATAAAGAACTTCATCAAGCCAGAACTCACATTTGGAAAACTTCGCATAGAATTGATGCTCTCTGAGCTTGTCGAGCACCAATCGCGAATGTTTGGCATGATCCTGCTTATTCTTGGAGAATACCAAAATATCATCGAGATACACCAAGACGAATTCATTTGTGTAGGGGTTGAAGATAAAGTTCATCATGCGAGAGAATGTTGGAGGAGCATTGACAAGGCCGAAAGACATGACAGTATATTCATAAGAACCATAGCTTGTTCTGAATGCTGTCTTGGGGATATCTTGTTCACGAATGTGAATCTGATGATAGCCCATACGAAGGTCAAGCTTGGAGAATACTTTAGCACCTTTGAGTTGCTCGAAAAGCTCATTGATGTTGGGAAGTGGATACTTGTTCTTGATTGTCTTCTTGTTCAATGGACGGTAATCGACGCAAAGTCGGTCCGTGCCATCCTTCTTCTGGACAAAAAGAACTCCACAACCCCATGGAGATGAACTCGGTCTGATCAAACCCAGACGCTCTTGTTCATCGAGCTGTTTCTTCAATTCCTTCAGCTCCTTGGGTCCAAGCTTGTAAGGACGCTTGCAAACAGGTTCAGTACCGGGCTCAAGATCAATAACGAATTCGACTGGCCGATGAGGAGGCATACCCGGAAGCTCTTCTGGAAAGACATCTTGGTACTCACAAACGAATGGAATTTGAGAAATAGCATCCAACTCACCCTTCTCATTGAGAGAGAACAACCGAATGGTTTCATCACGAGCGGCATAGATGATAACATCCTTAGAAGGGTGTGTCAATTGAATTTGCCTGGCAGCACAATCAAGCTGAGCCTTGTGCTGAGAAAGCCAGTCCATCCCAAGAATTAGATCAATATCCGAGTCACCAAGAACAACTGGAGAAGACAGAAATCTATAGTCGCCCATCTTGATAACGGAATCCCGAACAAATGCTCTAGAAGTCATTTGCCGAGCCGGGGAAATAATAGACAAAGGACTCGGCAATACTTGAGTAACCAAATCATGCATAGCCACAAAAGGTCTTGAAATGAAGGAATGCAATGCACCATTATCAAATAAGACTTTTGCAGGAATATCATTAACTGAGAGATTACCCATTATCACATCTGAAGAATCCTCTGCCTGAGCTGCATTCATCATGTTCACCTTTGCATGCTTTGGATTATGCTTGACCACTGCATTGCTTGAAGATCTCACAGGAGGAGGAGGAGGAAGGCGCCTTTGATTGAAGCATTTGTTCGCATAGTGACCTTTCTGTTGGCACTTGTTGCAAGTCACTTCTGAGAGCGGACGGTGATAAGGAGCATTTGACCTTGGAGCTTGAGGCTGAGACTTGTTCTGATAGCCTGGGTTGGGCGGGTGGGAAGATCCATGAGCACCCGAGTTCTTCTGTTGGTAAGGCTGACGAAACGGAGGAGGAGGAAGGTAAAACTTTTGCTGCTTAGCTGCCACTTGAGAGGAAGAAGAAGACTGAACTGCAGCCCTGATTCTCTTCTTAGATGCCTCACACTTGAGCTGAGCACCTTCTTGCTTGAGTGCCATATTGTAGAATTGATCAAACTGAGTAGGCTCAACAAGAACGAGAGCTAGCTGCAGATCCTCTCTAAGGCCACCTCTGAATTGATAGATCATACTCTTTTCATCAGGAACGTCTTGTTTAGCGAAGCGAGCAAGTTTCTGAAACTGCTTGTTGTATTCGTACACTGACATGTTGCCTTGCTTGAGATTGCGGAACTCCTCACGCTTGCTCTCAACAACACTGGTAGGAATATGGTGAGCTTTAAAGTCCCGACAGAAATCAGTCCAAGTAATCACTCGACCACCTCTGGAATCCTTGTATTGCTGGAACCAATCAGCTGCCTGATCCTTGAGCTGAAAAGAAGCGAACTTGACATAGTCCTCAGGCCTGACATTGCTGCATTCGAAATGCTTGTTGATATCCACGAGCCAATCATCGGCGTCTGTGGCCTCGGCACAGTAGCTGAAAGACTTCGGCTGATTTGCAAGGAATTGGTTGAGGGTAGGAAACTGAGGATGATGATTGAACTGCCCTTGACCTTGATTCCCTTGGTTGCCTTGGCCTTGGTTGCCCTCTTGCATGAGCTAGATCATCATCTGAGCATGGGCGTTTGAGGCTGCCATCAAAGCTTGCCATGCCTCCGGAGGCGGAGGTGGAGGTGGAGGGTTCGCCTGACTCCCATCATTGCGTTCTGGATTCTGACGCGTTGGCGGAGCCATCTTGAAGAGGGTGACATCCGTTAGCATCTTGATAGACAGATAGACAAGTTGAATCAACGGATAGAAATTGCAACATATAGTCTTCACAATAAACATTCGAACAAGGATGAACGAATGAATTCCAAAGTAAACATCACGTCCATTAAGGTGAGAAGCCACTTGATAAGATATTGATGATAGAAAAATAAAAAGCAAGGTGCGGATGGAACAAATAAGTGGTAAGGATTACCCAATCAAAAACCAAATATCTGCGGGAATAAATGCTAGAGCTACTTGAATCCCACCTATAAACTCCCGAAACTTTCCGGTTATGCAATCAGGTGTTGGGGATACAGGGGAAGCAATATATCTCACACAAACTAACAATCCCTACATCCAGCTGTATATCCATCCTTCAACACATAACCAAGAAACCTTCGGAAATCGTGTACCTCAACCTTCGAAAAGCATCCGTTATACGAGTCATGGCAATACTCCCGAGCTCGCCCCAATACTGGGTTATCGGGGTTATCTCACCAACAACTGTACAAAAGAGATTTTCGATGTCGGCAAATCTCAGGTATTCCAGAACTGCAACGATAAAATTGTGACGACAACACCTCGGAGCTCAACTCCCCGGGACACTGCCACAACCCCTAAATGTCAGGAGGCACCAAGAACAATGTTCTCGTCACAAAACCATCGGAACGATTCCAAGATACCCGCGTGATCCTAAAAAAAATTTTAGTGAAATTTGAGGAGAGGAAAGTCAAAACATCTACGTCAGGAGACCTCACCAAAGCGACGAAGGGACTGGGGAGTAAAAAGAATCCTACTCTCCGATATATATAATCCTAAGACTCAAAACATTTTTGTTCTAGACTCAACATCGCCAGCAAGCAATCAAGCAGGGGGCTCCTAAGTCGGGGATGGCTCTGATTACCAACTTGTAATGCCCTCGATGCGGCTATATCTCCCATGTGTCGAAGCACGACTTAGAGGCATAACCGCATTGAAAGCATGTCGCAAGTGAGGTAATCTTCGCACAACCCATGTAATACATAAGGGAAAGATACATATTTGGCTTACAGTCGCCACTTCACACAATACATAAATAAACATCCATCATCCAGATTACACTCAAGGTCCGACTACGGAACTAAAATAAAAGAAGACTACCCCAAATGCTACACAGATCCCCGATCGTCCCGACTGGGCACCTCTACTAATCATCTGGAAACGATACATAGTAACGACCAAGGGCCTCATCAAATTCCCACTTGAGCTCGGTTGCGCTAGCTGCGCTGGTATCCTTGGCACCTGCATCTATTTTGGTAGAATCTGTGAGCCACGGGGACTCAGCAATCTCACACCCGCGAGATCAAGACTATTTAAGCTCAAAGGTAGGAAAGGGGTAATATGGTGGAGCTGCGGCAAGCACTAAGCATATATGGTGGCTAACATACGCAAGTGAGAGCGAGAAGAGAAGCAACGCAATGGTCGAGAAGCTAGAAGCGATCAAGAAGTGATCCTGAAACTACTTACATCAAGCATAACTCAAACCGTGTTCACTTCCCGGACTCCGCCGAGAAGAGACCATCATGGCTACACACGCGGTTGATGCATTTTAATGAAGTCAAGTGTCAAGTTGTCTACAACCGGACATTAACAAATTCCCATCTGCCTCATAACCGCGGGCACGGCTTTCGAAAGATTATATACCCTGCAGGGGTGTCCCAACTTAGCCCATCATAAGCTCTCACGGTCAACGAAGGATAAACCTTCCCCCGGGAAGACCCGATCAGTCTCAGAATCCCGGTTCGCAAGACATTTCGACAATGGTAAAACAAGACCAGCAAGACCACCCGACTGTGCCGACAAATCCCGATAGGAGCTGCACATATCTCGTTCTCAGGGCACAATGGATGAGCAATCCGTACAACTAAAACCAGACCTCAAGTTTCCTTGAGGGGGCGTTGCAAAGGGCTCTAGTTTAGACCAACACTCGGAGGAGCACTGGCCCGGGGGGTAAATAAAGATGACCCTCGGGCTCACGAAAACCCAAGGGAAAAAGGCTTAGGTGGCAAATGGTAAAACCAAGTTTGGGCCTTGCTGGAGGAGTTTTATTCAAAGCGAACTGTCAAGGGGGTCCCATAAATCACCCAACCGCGTAAGGAACGCAAAATCAAGGAACATAACACCGGTATGACGGAAACTAGGGCGGCAAGAGTGGAACAAGACACCAGGCATAAGGCCGAGCCTTTCACCCTTTACCAAGTATATAAGGTGCATTAATTAAACAGGAGATATTGTGATATCCCAAAATATCCATGTTCCGACCTGGAACAGACTTCATCTTCACCTGCAACTAGCAACGCTATAAGAGGGGCTGACCAAAAGCGGTGACATAGCCAAACAACGGTTTGCTAGGACAGGGTGGTTAGAGGGTTGACATGGCAATAGGGAGGCATGATAAACAATGGCAGGTAGGGCTAACTAGCGAAAGAGCGAACAGCTAGCAAAGCAAAGATAGAAGTGATATCGAAGGTATGGTCATCTTGCCTGCAAAATTCTCAGAGTTGTCGAAGACTTGATCCTCGTAAGCGTTCTCAACAGGTTCCTCGTTCACGTACTCGTCTCCCGGCTCTACCCAAAGCAAGAACACAAGCAAAGGAACCACAATAAATCATGGCACAATGCACAAGCAACATGATGCAAAACATGACATGATATGCGAGATGTGATATGCAATGCATATGCGTGCTCCGGAAGGGAAAATGATGAACAAGGCATCAACTTGGCAAACCAAGTATGCCGCTGGAAACATGAGATGATTTCGGTTGAAATCGATATGAAGATCACCGGAAACGGATGCACGGTTTGCAAATGGCAAGCAAAACAATAAGGACACAAATCTGCGATTGACAGCACGATGCTACTTAGCATGCAACAAGAAACTATGCTACAGCACCCCAACATAAAAACAAAGCATATGGAAGTGATCTACAGGAGATGCTTAACAAAAGAGGAACACTGAGCTACAGCTAAATCACATCATAACAGGTCCAAACAAGCATGGTGAAAGTGCAAAAAATATCAGGCTGGACATGGCATAAACAGCATCAGGAAGCAATGTTTAGAGCAAGTTATCAACAAGCTACAGGAACTTATAATGGCAAAACAAGACATGGCATGAATCTACTCAAAGCATAGATCAAAAGTCCCTTACTGACCATAAGCCAAAAAGGACCAGAAGAAATAATGGCATGCATGTAAACATAGCAAGTTTTGTTAACAGATTCAGCAAACTGAGCATGGCATTGACAGATTTACGAAGGCACCTTCGTGAGCTCGATGCACTCACTACAGAGCCCCTCATGATAAACTAAGCATACATCCATCAAGAAGACATGGCATAGAAGCTATACATGACAAGAACAACATCATAGCATACACGGATCAACTACAACAACCTCGTAAAAATTGAATATCATGCAAACAATCTGCCAGGAAACGTTTTGTAGCAAAAGTAGAGCACAAAAATGACATGCTAGGCTACTCCATAATTTCCAACAAGGGCATTAATGGATAGAGCATAACCACATGTTGAAAACACCCATACTGAAGTATTTCTAAATATGCATGGATCTCTCTGTAGCAACATGTTTACATGGCATCACAATAACAGCAGAACAGGGACTAAAAACAGCAATATCACGAAGCCTAGTTTGCATGCTTGTGCTAGTCACCACATAGATCACAAAAATACATGGCATACACCCCTGTAAAGCTGGCATGGCATAAATCAAAACATATGTAGGGCTCAAGTTCATAAGATGCACACATTAATCATGGCAAAAATGACAAAAGTGCAAGTTCTGTTAAGAAACAAAAACTAACATCACATAGCCCTCTTCCAACAGCATTTCGGGCATCAAGATGAGCTCAAATGTAAATGACGCAATGGAATGAAATGATGTACTCTTCGAGACGAACAATTTGGTATGCTACACGTCCAAAACGGAGCCACGGGTGCAAAGATGTGATGCGATGAAGATGCAACGCAATATGACAGGAAAAGACTTGGTGAAAAACGGGGGAGAAGAAAGTCAACCGTAGCGATTTTGGATCTGAGATCCAGATCGAGGGTTTGGCCGGAGTTGACGGCGACGGCGGCCGGAGTAGGAGGGAGATGGCGGAGGAGGGCGCCGGCGTCGAGGTGGGGGCGGCGCCGGGGCAGAGGAGGCGGCGCGCGGGCGGCGGCGGCTCCGGGCGGCGCCGGGGCAGAGGAGGCGGCGCGCGGGCGGCGGCGGCTCCGGGCGGCGAGCTGCGGTCGGAGGCGGAGGACGGCGGCGGCGCGGGACCGCGGCGGCGGGGCGCGGGGCGCGGTGGACGGCGGCGGCTGGGCGCGGTGCTGGAGGCGGAGGCGCGGGCCGCGGGGGCCGGGGACGGGCCTCGCGGGCCTGGCGCGGCCGGCGGCGATGTGGGGCGCAACCCGCCACGTGGCGCGGCCTGATTCGTCCGGTGGCGCGGGCGGACGTGTCCGGCTGTCCGGATTTCGTCCGGCGGCGCGAGGGGAGCGGGGAGACTAGGGTTTCGTCCGGATTTCGGGAAAGGGATCTATATTTATAGGTAGAGGGAGCTAGGAGTGTCCAAATGAGGTGCGGTTTTCGCCACACGATCGTGATCCGACGACGGAGAGCATGGAAGTGACTTAGATGGGTTATTGGGCTATTTTAGAGGGGTGTTGGGCTGCAACTTAAAAGAGGCCTTTGCGAGAGTGCGGTTAACCGTTGGAGTACCAAACGAGCTCCAAATGACCCGAAACTTGACAGGTGGTCTACCGGTGCTATACCAGGGCCAGTTGGCAAGGCTCGGTCCATTCCGAGAACGTTCAACACCCGCACACGAAAAGATACAAGAGGGGGTGCACCGGTGCATGTGGGAGTGTCGGATTGCGAAACGGACAACGGGGAAAATGTTCGGATGCATGAGACGAACACGTATGCAAATGAGATGCACATGGTGACATGATATGAGATGCATGACATAAACAAAATGCAAAACGAAAGACAAAACCCAACCACGGAGGGAATATCATAGCACATAGCCGAAAATGGCAAGAGTTGGAGTTACAAAGATGGAAAGTTACATCCAGGGTGTTACACTGTTGTACAACTAATTTGTGCTCAGTTGGAGGTTTAGTATTCTTTCTTTTTTTTTTTGCGGGTGAGGTTTAGTACCGTAACCAGGTTCGAGTTCAATTTTCATATGAAATGAAGTTCGGTGTGTCAGTAGGAAAATTTCCTAAAGGATTATGTCAAAATACTGAACACGAAATATCCATGGGAACAACCATGTATGCCCTGACCTTCAAATAGAATGTTATTTCGACAACGAGTCACAGATTATTCCCACCAACCTAACTCAGGTCGTTGTTTTCGCTTCAGTTTTTTTTTCCCTCGTCACCTTGGCATAATTTCGGTCTTCTATGACTTAGCTCTTTGCTATCGTGCCCCTCGATGCTACATTATGAGTCAATAAAAAACACCCTATATCAGGAAAAAGAAGGTCCAGGTCAAATTACACAGGAGTGTCTCAAAAATGACTAGTGAGGTACTATACATATGATATGAGAACTAGCGTCGCCATCGATCTATCAACATGATCCTGTGTAAGAAAGCAACTCTACGACGGGAGCACGATTGAGAATCCCGATTTACTAAATGATAGTAGCAGTAATGATAAGGCAGGAGGGTCATTTCCTGAAAGATACAGGCTGATCGTGTCGCGTGTCTCATGGTCATGGTGCCACGAGAGTAGGATTTAAGTCACTTTTGGCGTCTAATTAATGGAGCATCTCTCCATTTATTTCCAATTTGTTACTCGATTATAGCGGTGCGGCCATGGCGAGCTGCATCGTCCCTGCTTCCAATGAGGTCATGGCTGAGTACTAGCTGGGACGTCAATCAGATTATACACACCAACCCAACTCGGATCCTTGTTTTTATCGCTTCAGTTTTTTGCCCTCGGCACCTTGGCATAGCTTCGGTCTTATATGACTTAGCTCTTTGCTATCGTATCCCTTGATGCTACGTTATGATTCAATAAAAACACCTTTATCAGGAAAAAAAATGTCCAGGTCTGATTACATAGGAGCATCTCAAAAAAGACTAGTGAGCGACTAATACATATGATATGTGAACTAGCATCGCCATTGATCGATCAGCATGATCCTGTGTAAGAAAGAAACTCCACAACGGGAACACGATCGAGAATCCCAATTAACTATGATAGTGGCAGTAATGATAAGGCAGGAGAGCCGTTTCATGAAAGATACCAGCTGATCGCGTCGCGTGTCTCATGGTCATGGTGCCGTGAGAGTAGGATTTAAGCCACTTTTGGCGTCTAATTAATGGAGCATCTCTCCATTTGTTATCCAATTTGTTACTCCCTCTATCCCAAAATAAGCGTCTCAATTTTTATTTTTATTTTGGAACGGAGGGAGTACTTACTAAATGTCTTAGTCAACTTTCTTAGCCATTGGAACTCTCTCCAACATGGTTATTTTCCACATACCTCTGAATTGAGGTTCAATACTCGATGGCTCAATGCACTTAGTCAACCAAATCACGGAGTGTATCACCACCGGCGCAACCGCTCGATGATAGCGGTGAAGCCATGACGAGCTGCGTCGTCCCTGCCCCCGATGAGGTCATGGCTAGTACGTACTAGCTGGGACGTCGCGACCTCCCCCCGTCTCGTGCTCGGGGCTCTACGCGTTGCGAAGAATCAACCAACGCGCCAGGCAACCGTGGTTTTGTATAGCTGCTGAAGTTCACATGCTTTACGAAGCAGCGCGCCAGCACTGTTCACGCAACACAAAAAACTTCTCCGGAAGCCAAACAACACCCCACACGCTGTCAGAAAAAATAATGAAAGACTACACAGCCACTTACAGGACAGGGAAAAGAAGACAGAGCACAGGGGGCCGACAGGGTGAGTGAGTCGCCTGTTGTGGCTAGCTCGAATCGGTCGTGTCAAGTTGTTCCAAGTCTGCAAAACGCCAAGCGAGAAATAAACGTCTGCTCATCTTAGGATTAGGAATGGTGATGGATGTAAACAAGCGGAATGACGCAGGCACGCAAAATACTGGAGTATATAATGGATCTGGGTCGTTGTAAGCTGTGGTATTTTTCAAAAAGACGCCCCGCCCCACTACTGTGCTTCACGTATGAAGACGAACGGCGTTTTGGTTTTCGGGAACAAGGGCTCCCGCGGGAATAGTAAACAAAAAAAATAGTAAATATTTCTAAAAAGTTCTGATTTTTTTTGTAGATGTTCGTGTTAGTATCGCAAGCATCCATGAAAATTTTCATGCGAAACGGAGTAGTGGTGTTTCGCCGGTGAAAAAACCAAATTTAGGATGACATTTTGGAGTAACATTTGGTGTGTTTTTTTCACAGAGAAAAATGTTTAATATTTTTGCCTACAAAATTGTATGTAGCATTTGGATGTGACAAAAAACACATATAGTTTTTGTTTTGAACCTTTTTGACATTTCAAAAAATATTTTCGCCCGTAGGAGCGTGCGCTCTCGGGAGCACCAACAAATTTCACACGAGCAATGCCATTTGTACATGCGGGTTCTACAGAAGGTTTTACGTACTTAGTTCATTCTGACGATGGTTAGCTAAAAAAAAGGAAAGTACTCACTTCATCCGAAAATACTTGTCATCAAAGTGAAAAAAAAAAGATATATCCAGAACTAAAATACGTCTAGATACATCATCTTTTATCCATTTTGATGACAAGTATTTTCAGATGGAGAGAGTGCTAGTTACCGATCGAAATACGCAACACGTACAGATTTTGCAGACACTTTATGTAAGAATAGGATTTTGGAAACCCTTTAGTTTCTTCAAATCAGCCCATCACTCCCGCACCTCATACAAACAAATCCGACATCTTTATTGTGATATACTCCCTCCGTTCTAAATATAAGCCCTTTTAGATATTTCAATACGGACTATATACTGATGTATATAGACATATTTTAGAGTGTCGGTTCACTCGTTTTGCTCTATATGTAGTCCATACTAGAATCTCTAAAAAGACAATATTTAGAAACGGAGGGAGTATATGTTAATTTTTCCAAGTTTATGAATATGTACTAGTCTATTTTAGACCCATTGCAACGCACAAATACTTTACTGGTCATACAATAATGCCACCATTTGGACCTGTGTAAAAATGAGAAAATGAGATTGGCACTCATTTTTCATCCAGGTCATATATACTATACCTAATATTAAAGGAAAGATTGTTTCTTCAAAAAACAAATTTGTCTAGCCTGTGTTTCGTACCTCAAGTCACAATTTTCGTACTACGTTCCTGAGTTTTTTCTTTTTATAAAACCAGCCAAAAGGTGGGCGCGAGGAAGGATCGAACACAGGACCCTCTGGTTTTAGGCGAACGTGGTAAGAACAGCTCTAACGGGGTGACCCATTTTGTCTGCTGGCGTCTGTTTGGGTTGGCGCGGACACAAGTCGGCCCAACGCGCCGATCCAAACGGATGCGCGTCCATTTTTCGTCCGCGGGCAACCCATTCCCGGCCCATTTTTGAGCCTGCCCATTCCCGGCCCAAACGGACACGCGTCCGTTTTTCGTCGGGGCGGACACGAGACTGACACGCGTGCGCTCACCTTCTCCTCCCCCGGGCCCGCTGGTCGGTGGCACATTGGCCTCCCCCCATCCAACAGCAACCCTCGCCCGCCTCCTTCGTCGTCGTCGCCGCCGCCCATTTTTTCCGGCAATTCTGCCAGCTGTCGGTGCCACAACATCCGCCCAACAACGCAGCAAACTCCCACGTCGTCTGCCACCGCCGGGGAGCTAGCTGGTCCGTGCGTGCCGCGACTCCCTTCGCCGACCGTCTCCTTTGTCGACGCTCGCAAATTGTTTGACAGTTTGCCAAGGTACAAATGGACTCCGCCATCGAGTTCTTTTTTCACAATTTCCTTTGCGACTCCGACGACTCGTCGTCCGATGACGAGGAGGAGATACTGGTGCCGTGTTGGTCCATCACCACCTCAACAGTCAGTGACCGTTGTTCCGTGGTTCCATTCCGGGCCACCTTCCGGCGTTGAATCGCAACCGAGAGAGCGGGCATTTCCTTCTTTGGAAGGACTACTTTGATACCACAAATCCGTTGTTCAAACATCAAAAATTCCGCCGCCGTTTCCGTATGAGTGGGCATCTTTTCAACTGTATTAGAGAGGGGGTGGTCGGCTATGATGACTATTTTGAGTGCAAAGAGGATGCCGTTGGCAAGATTGGTTTCTCCTCTTATCGGAAATGCACTGCCGCCATCTGAATGCTTGCATACGAAGTGTCCGGTGATCTCATTGATGAATACGTCTGTATGAGCGAGTCTACATGCCTAGAGTCCATGTATAAGTTCTGCAAGGCTGTTATTGCTATGTTTGGCCCTGAGTACTTGAGAGAGCCGAGTCCTAAAGATACAACCCGTTTGTTGGCGATGAATGCCAACAGGAGCTTCCCAGGGATGCTTGGCAGCATAGATTGCATACACTAGGAGTGGAAGAATTGCCCTTCTACTTGGCAATGGCAGTATAAGGGCCATGTCAGGGCTTGCACTGTCATACTAGAGGCCGCGGCGTCTCAAGATCTCTGGATCTAGCACTCTTTTTTTGGCATGGCTGGATCATACAATGATATCAACGTGCTTCAGCGCTCTCCAGTGTTTGCTAGGCTTGCCGAAGGCAACAGTCCACCGGTGAACTTTACTATCAACGGCCACAACTACAACAAAGGATACTACCTGAGTAATGATATCTATACTCAGTGGACCACTATTGTCAAGACAATCCCCAACCCTGTCGAAGAGAAGAGGCAAAGATTTTTGTAAGCCGCCCAGGAGGGGCCGGGTTATATTATGCATAAGTTATACCTCCGATTTGTGCTGTATTTGTTTTATCATGTCAATTTCCAGGTCACGGCTATTATGCACTTGATTCAGATAACCCGAGACTATATCACCAATGCTTAAGTGAGTATAATCAGTAATGTCCTTCTTGGCCTTTCGGCGTTCGACAAGTTCTTCCTTGGCACTACATTTGGCAAGAACAGTAGGCCGCCCAGGTTCAACAAACTGACTTTTCACAAATTCAACTTCCAGTTTAGACGTCTTGACCGGGCTAGGAGCTTCCGGGTTATCGGAGCTGTTGAGAGTATCTTCGGCAGGCGGGTCAGAAGTTGGCACTGGAATGTTAGAGGCCGGTTCAGGCGGCTGATGGGTGGAGCTGTCTGGAGTAGACGTATCAATCGCTGGTTCAGTTACAATCGGGTCTTGGGACGGCTTATTCTTTTTTGCCCTCTTGCTGGGTTTCACTTGCATGCTGTTAACAAAGGCAGAAGGATGAATACTAAAGCATGGGTAAAGTAAAGCTTAAGGTACATAAGGTTACATTACCCGGGAGCAGTTTTGAAAGCCGGCATGTTTGATTGCATAGACTCGCCGGAAGAAGGAGAGGTATCCTGATAATTGGAGTCAGATGAATTGAGAGGTTTTCGAATTAAACCCGCTAAAGGTAAAGAAAAACGTTAATCGGAGATAACCTCAGTCCGACGCTTCCTAGTTATGTCAGGTAAGCCGGAGGAGAGTTCTGCATCCTTGTTGTTCCGGGTCTGCCTCCGGTTCTCAAGCTGTTGTTGCTTCAAAAGAAATTGAGGATCTTGATAAGCTAGAGGATGTGAAAATCTTACTTTCCGGGTCACCCTTTGGATTTTTTGCTTTGGCAAAGGCTTTGAGTCGGAGGAGATTGTTACCTCTTCGTCAACCGCTTGGTTGTTCCCCGTGTCCTCCTAAAAAGATGGAATGTCAATAAAATAATGACGAAGGAGTTAAGAGAATCAGGGATTACCTCTTCATCATCCGAAGAAGTGTCATCCAATTTGAGTAAATCGGAAGCGCTGGGTTTCTTTTTCTTGGAAGTTCCCATTTTGGTGGCTTTCCTTTCGGTTTTCTTGGTGGTCCTGGCTTGTTTAGCAGCTTCATGGTCATACTGGACCTTCCAGAAGTTATCGTCGGCCTGTGAAAAAAGATAAGAAATTATGAGTACGAATAAGGCATAACGCAGCAAAGAATATTTATTGAAGTCGATAACTCACTGCGGGGGCCGGGTTCTTCTTGCAGAAGGGAAGTAAGCCGAAGGCATTACTAGTCACGGTGCCCTCTTTCAGAAGCGACTGGGTCGTAGCTTCCACTACATCATCTGGTAAGTCGTCAGGACTATGACGCGGTGGATCATCTTTTTTGCCTGAATAAGTACACATTAAGCCGGGACGGCGGCTTAACGGGAGTACCCTCCAAGTGACCCAGACTCGGACCAGATCAATGCCATTTAGGATATTTCCCAAGAGGGCTTTGATCTTTTTGATGGTAGGATTGAGAGGCAGACGCTCAATAGCAGTTAGCTTATCCGCCAGCGGATCGTTGGACTCAAGGCGCAGAGCGCGAAAACCGGGCAGAGGGCTCTCGTCAGCCGGAGAAGTGTCCTGGCAATAGAACCACATCTGATTCCAATCTTTCGGATGACTCGGCAGTTCTGCATAAGGGAAAAGGCAATCTCTCCGCCGTTGGATTGAGATGCCGCCAAGTTCAAGACTGGGCCCATTGGCACATTCATTTTGCCGGTTCAAATAAAAAAGCTCTCTGAATAAAAGCAGACTTGGCTCCTCTCCCAGGTACACCTCACAGAAGACTTGAAAATTGCAAATATTTGACACGGAATTGGGTCCGATGTATTGAGGTCTAAGATCAAAGAAATTGAAAGCCTCCCTGAAGAATTTTGAGCCGGGAGGGGCAAATCCCCGGTTCATGTGTTCCGTAGAAACTACCACCTCCCCTTCTTTGTGTTGAGGCCTTTCTTTAGACGGGTCAGGGGCACGATAAGACATGACTTCCTTCTTAGGCAGATGGCCAGACTTCGCAAACTCAGACAGTTTACTTCTTGTGACTGTGGATGGGACCCAATTGCAGGTCACAGGCGCCTTGGCCGCCTTAGGTGCCATGATGAAAATGGAGGCCTATGACAAAATAAATGGTTCCGGTTCATATTTAACCCGGAGGAAAATATTTAAAACTAGTCAAGGTGGCGGCTTAAAAAGGGGCCTAATGATATATGGATCACTATGCGATAAATATTAAGCCGCTACAGGTGTCAATGAGCAGTTAAAAATATTTGACAGAGGCAGTTTTTCACTTCCGGGTGAAACAAACAAGTTTTACAAGTGACTGTTATTATTTTGGATCAAACAGCTGTTCTAAAAGGAAAATTTTCTAGACCTAGAACTGGTGCAGATGAAGTTCGAGGGTTCGAATGGGGCCTCTGTGTGACAAGAACGGATCTGGTTGCATTCGAAATAGGTGCGGAATATCTACCGCATCAGCTTTTACCATCTTCAAGATCAAGAAGAAGCGGGGTGATAAAATCTATGGAAGGATCCTGATGAACAGCGAAGAACGCGAAGAACTTGAAGGTTCTAGTGTAGATCTAAGGAGCAGGAAAGGGGAGACTTACTGATGCAAGGTTGCTGCGGAATGGTGTTGCGTCTTTCTGGTCCAACCAGGTTGATGCAGCGGCCTGAGTTGGTGAAGACGAGGAGATCTGCGACGGCAGCGGCGGCGGAGCTCGAGCAATAGAGAAGCAGCGAGAGGAAGAAGATGACCGAAAGGAGGAGAATGGGAAGACCAGGGTCGCGCCTATTTATAAGGAAAGGATAACTGAGGCGGCGCGAGAAACGAGGAGATAAAATTTATTATCCAGCGGCCCCGACGCCTCGGCTTTCGGAACAGACAGTAAAGGCAAAGATCCGTTGGAGGATACGATGAAATAAAAAAATGAATTTAAGTAAGGATGACATCACGGCGGGTTAACACGGATCCAAAAGATGGCGTCATGGCGGGTTAAAGAAAACCTTTATACAGGCAGAGGATTGAAGATTTACTTCCTAAGGTATTTTAAGATTGACATGAACAGGTTCAAATCAATCTGGGGCCTAATGTTGGGGATATAAGTATTTGTGTAAGCCGCCCAGGAGGGGCCGGGTTACACAAAGAGGACTCACCAGCAAGAAGCCCAAAGATCAAGCATGAAGATGGCGGTTCAATAAAGGCTTTAATGCCCACAGGTGACTTAAGGCCCGTTGTAGTAAACCGCCACAGTAGCATGACTTGTATCATAAGGTAGATTTAACTAGTCACCGAGCCGGACACTGTTTATAAGCTGGCCGGGACTCTGTAAGCCACGGGGCGTCAACTCGTGTATATAAGGGGACGACCTGCTGGCGGCTTAGGGAAAGAAACAACTGATCGAGAGCCGGGCATAGCGGATCTCGCTCCCTGGTCATCGAAACATCAATACCAACCCAACTAGACGTAGGCCTTACCTTCACCGTAAGGGGCCGAACTAGTATAAACCCCTCGTGTCCTTTGTCCCGATTAACCCCTTCAAGCTTCCTAGTTGTGATGGCTCCACAACTAAGTCCTTTCACGAGGACATCTGACGTGACAATTCCACGACAGTCCACCGGTGAACTTTACTATCAACGGCCACAACTACAACAAAGTATATTACCTGAGTGATGATATCTATCCTCAGTGGACCACTATTGTCAAGACAATCCCCAACCCTGTCGAAGAGAAGAGGCAAAGATTTGCCCAAGAGCAAGAGAGTGCTAGGAAGGATATCGAGCGTGCCTTTGGTGTTTTGCAATATCGATGGGGCATCGTTCGGTAACCTAATAATACCTAGAGCACGCAGAAACTATGGGAGGTCATGACTGCTTGTGTGATCATGCACAATATGATCATAGAAGACGAGCGCCTGGAACGTCTGTACGATCAAGGGTTTCAGTTTCAGGGTGAGAATGTTGTGCCTCAGCATGGAGGAGCGGCAACGTTCGAACAGTTGACCCAATTTCATCATGACATGCGTGATTGGGAAACTCAAGTGCAACTACAAAATGATTTGATTGAGAATATGTGGGCTCATGTTGGCAACCAATAGAGTATCTTCTTTTATTTGGCTTGCAAAACTATGTGAGACATATTTATTTTTATTGGGCTTGTAAAACTATGCTATTTTATTTGGTTCAAACTATGTTATTTGACTATAGGTTTAAATGCAAATTCAATGCAAAAATGAGCTATTTGTTGAAAATAGGGCGGCCAGCCGGCCATGTCGGCACATATGGGTCGGCGCGTTGGGCGTGGTGCCGACCCATATCTAAAACAGGACGGACGCCGGGCGGCCGACCCAAACGGACAAAAAGCAGACGAAATTGCCGTCCGTTTGGGTCGCCCCATTGGAGTTGCTCTAACAACTACGAGGCGCCTACGGTGACTTCGTAAAATCTCACGATGATATGTTGGCTCAGTCTTTTGGAGGTGCTCATAGGGGTAGGGTGTGTGTGTATTCATGGGGATGAGTGTATGCGCATTTATATGAGCGCTTGCGTCTGTACTGTATTAAAGAAAAAACAACAACTCAATGTTTGGTGACTAGATGTTGCGCCGGTTTATAAATACTAGATGACCCGTTGCGCCAATGGCCCAAAGGCCGAGTGTAAGCCAAGTAGTGAAAGAGTGAGCATATATCTCTTTTATCATGGCTGCCTCAAAAGCATACTACACAGCAATCTAATCAACAAATTACTGATAGTTAAATGCACATGATGGTCTTAGGGGATTACATAAGATCCAAAAGTATGATAAACACAGAAGTCTTGGTCTAATATTAAGTTATATAACAAGGAGCTCTTACAACTTGCTTATATTGAGTAGACGATCAGGCGCAGTCCCTTGGGAGTGCATTTGAAGCTGAAAGCATATGCTTGCCCTCTATTCATCTGTGCCTGAGCAAAGGCCGAGTGCAAGCCAAGTATTGAAAGAGTGTGCATTAACATATTGCTGCTCCAAAAGCACAGCTCATGATACTGTATGCAGCAAGCAAGCGACGGGCATACGCACATGATTGTCATAGTTTGTTTTACATAAGATTCAAAATGATGCACTAAGTTATGTAGCAAAGAACTCTTGTGATCTGCTTAGATTGGATAGACAATCATGCAGAGGCCTTTGGACATGCGCTTGAAGGTGAAAGCATATATTTATTTCATCATGGTTGTTTCAAAAGCATACCACACGGTAGTCTAAGCAGCAAATAACCAACAATCAAATGCACAGGATGGCCTTAGGGGATTACATAAGATCCAAAAGGATGATAAACGTAGAAGTCTTGGTTGACATCTATAGTAATGCTAAATTATATAACAAGGGGCTTTTGCAACTTGCATATATTGAGTAGACGATCAGGTGCAGTCCCTTGGAAGTGCATTTGAAGGCGAAAGCATATGCTTGCCCTTTGTTCATGCAAGATGACTCGTTGCGCCCATGGCTCAAAGGGCGAGAGCAAACCAAGCTTTCAGAACATGCAAATTGGAATATTTTAGAGACCGGTCTTAAAATCCCTGAAGCATAAGGAAATAGATATTTAGGTATGATGTTCATAGATAGTGTTATATATTACATTGGTGGTATACCAGTTCATGGTAAGCAAAGCTACATAGACAGAGATGTGGCATATAAATAGCTTTGGTCACCCAACTTATGGTAACTGACATATGCGGTCATTTAGATCAGGTGGTCGTCGCTTCTTACGCCATTGGCATACAAAATGACCTCATCATCTAAGCAACTCTTTATGGTGGCCATGTTTGGTTGTTGTCATTGGGCAAAGCAGAAATGTCTTCCATATCATCGTCAAATCCCCAATAATACATGTTTGTTTTCTGTAGAATGTCCTTTGGTTGTAAAGTTCTGTCATTAAGGCGATCCACAACATACATTATCTCTGAGAGAATATGGTTGAGATTATTGTCTTCAAGCATTGATGATGTTGTGGAGTTGGTATTTATGATGCAATAAAGTTCCTTTACTTCCGTGTGATTTCTCCTTAGACCATTGCACCTGTTATTGATCAGATAGTCAATTATTCCTTCTTTTTGAACTCTTGTATCACTTTGTTGTAAGAGGTTTCCATGTATTTAAGAGGTTTGTTTGTCAGGCGATCTTTACCCTCTTCCAGTTTTTCGTAGACATAAATGAATTATTGATTTCTTTGCAAGTCCATTGTATACCTAGTACCCCAGATTGATAAAACTGAACAGTTGCCTCGAGACTAATGGTCCTTGCCTTGTGTGTTGAGTAAATTGCGTTTGGAAGGCCAAGCTATAGTATCATAGCATCCAGAAGCACTTTTGATGGAATCTAATTTTCTTTTCCATCACAAGTTCACAACGAACTAATGATAGAGAGGAAGATATTATGAGCAAGTGTTTGAAGCTTTACAACGCATGATTTTATATGCTCCTATATATCTATTATTTTTTGTGACAAGAACATTGTTGATAAACAGTTGTAATGGTAACTGAATGTGGTGCTCACACGTACAATCTCGAACTATTATGGTTTACCGTTGAGTCCCATGTAAAAAACATGTGCGCGTTGAAAATATTTGCATTTTTCAGTAAGTTTGTTTCCGAGCAACCATCTCAAACCTGAAGCATTATGAGAATATTTGACTTTGTTAGTAGAAAAGTAGGTTTTATCAACCACTTAGGGTACTAATTCAAACCCTTCAAGATGAGAAATGATGTATAATTCAAACTTACTGCGCTAAATGGTGCAGAGTCCCATATAAAATTATTAATGCTTTGAAATTATTTGCATTTGCTAGTAAATTTAGATTTTAGCAAACACTTAGTGTATCTATTGAAACCCTTGTAGATGAGAAGTTAAGAGAATTTCTCTTCAAAAATGTATAATTGAGCATGCACAATTTGGATCGATCACATTTGCAAACATGGGATTGAAACAACGGTTTACATAACTAATACCTTGCCTTTAGGATAACATACAATAAGATAGAATCAAAGATATCATTCTTCCATAGGGATTCTATAACCTTCATTACATGGAAACATAGAGCCTGTTATTGAGCAAGTTGATGATTTTAGTTAATAAATGAATGCAAATCACAAAAGTTATTAAACTTTAGCGACTGCATAACCTTATCGATGAAGGGATCAGGATATGACGATAATGAAAGTACTCCTAGAGCAAGTATTGTAATAACCCATTTTATCATGTCAAACAAATGCAAATGCCTCTCATGGTATCACTTAATCACATAGTTGCCTGGTCATAATTGAATGAGCGGAGTGAATAGCAAAAAAACTACCACATTACGGGTCATCGTTCCAAAAAACTACCGTTTTTTAATCTTTTCAAAAAGCTACCACAAAATTGTTCTGCTGTTACAAAAAACTACCATGTCGCACTGATGACTACTTTGGTTAACTTTAAACATTATTATGATAGCTCGGGTCAACTCGTCAGGTTGACCGTTTGATTTGACCGTTAGTTTGACCATTGACAGGTTATGATAGGTGGGGCCTATGTATTTTTTTAGCAAACAGGCCCCTGAAACAAAATATAAAAGCAATCGTGTCCCTGATTTTTTTAAAAAAAAAAGCAATCCCGTCCTCCCGGGGAGCTCATCGCTGGAGTCGGCCAGCACCACGTCGGCGAGCTCGTCAGGGCCGTCCAGCTCTGGCCATGGCCGGTGGGCAGCAGCAGCCGCGGTGGGCTGGAACCGCCCGAGCTCCCTGGCTGCTCCCTGCCCGTGCTTGAGCTCGCGGCCAGCGGCGGGGCGGCTGCTCGTGGCCAGCGGCGAGGCGAACCTAAGCAGGCGGCGGCGCGTCCATGGCGTGGTGGTGGTCCGCCCTGGCAGTAGAGGCCGTGGCTGCACCGGCCATGGTGGCGGCCGGCTCGGAGGCGCTCCCCATGGCATGGTGGTGGTCGGCCCTGGCGGCGGCGGGCGTGGCTGCACCGGCCGTGCTGGTGGCCGGCCCGGAGGCGCTCCCCATGGCATGGTGGTGGCCGGACCAGGCGGCGGCGTCGGCCGTGGCTCTGCCGGCCGTGGCTCTCGGGATTTTGAGAGATAAGGGAGAGAGAGGGAGGAGAAAAGAGAGATAAGGGGGAGAGAGAGAGAGCACTTACATGTGGGACCCAGCTGTAAGTTAACGGTCAAACAAACAGTCAACAAACGGTCTGTTTAATAGCGGGCCCAAAACTAATTCTAAGTCAGATGGTCATTTGGTTATTTTGAAACAGCAGAACAATTTTGTGATAGCTTTTTGAAAAGATTAAAAAAGCGATAGTTTTTTGGAACGATGACCCGTAATGTGGTAGTTTTTTGCTATTCACTCTGAATGAGCGCATGCCTAGTCATTAAAATTTTGTTCTATGCTCAAATCTTATCCTAATTGAATGAGTGCATGCCTAGTCATAAAAATCCTTATCATGACTATACGATTAGCTCATGCATTTCATACCTCCCCCACAGCTTCAATCCAAAAAATTCTGAAAGTAATTTTGTTATCTTAAATCAAGTGCGTTTCTTTAAATTTGAGAAAATGACAAAACTATGATATATGTGTTTGGTGATGATTCAACTACTAGAATTTCATGAATATTTATATATGGCAGTTACATGTTATCTACAAACTCCAGTAAAAAATTCATGCATTTCAGAATTTACCACTTACCTACAATTCAACCCAAAGTTGGGGCAGATTTTATTTCGAATCTGAACAGTAGCATCTGTGAAATTTTCCAAGATATTTTTGTAAAATTTTGAGCACGGAAACATTTAGATCATGCTAATCTTGAGAAGCTTATGAAGGAACAGAGGAGGAAGAGATGTTTCAGTAAATCTCATTTGCGTTTATTTTCATTCAGCCCCTGCCTTTGACACTGGCCAGTGGGTGAGTCCAGCAGCGCCATCTAGCAAGGACAACGGACACGCGGCCGCAAACCAGCTGCCCCTTCCCTCCTCACTTCATATCCTCTTCTCTTGGATCCCCTCTCTCGTCTAGCTCGCCGGGGGCACCGCCGCTCATCGTTGCAACACCGGTCACAGGAACCGGCGGGATTCGCCAGCCCTCAGTCCGGATCGACGTCCATGCCTCCAGCTTCGACATGCACGCCAGCTGGACGGCGCCGTGAATCGCCTCGTTTTCTAGTGTGTTCTTGCTCGGTTGCTCCTAGGTAGTTCCCCACTTCCCCTAGCTCCATTTTTGTTCATGTTGTCCCTTTAATGGTCATTTCGTGCCCCGGTGTGCAGGAACCTCTTGGACCAAGGCCGCCTTCCTCAGTTTCGTCAGCTGCCGCGGTCGTCATCCTCACCGAACAACTACAAGGACTTTGACGGGCTCCGCTTTGTCCACATCTGCTCTGGACCACGGATTCGAAGCCACGGATCCCTCCTACTTCTTCCTGACGCTGACTGCCATTACTGCTGCCCAGAGGTCGTTGCTCTGCTTTGTCCGACCTCGCCACTAATAGCAGGGTGAGAAATCGTCGCCGCAATTGGTGTTGTTTGCTACTTGCCGATGTCGCTTCATGCTGCTGGCCACTTGTTGCTTGCCATTGATGCTCAATGATGTTAGCCATAACCTGCCTGTAGATGAGAGAAAGAGAGATTGATTTGCTAGTGCATGTATCTAATGAGCCAGATGCCAGCTGGTTTGATCTTTTCGGCAAACGCTATTGGGAAGGTAAAACGTTCTCTGAATATTTTTTCTATACCCTATCAAGCCAATGATGTGGTAAAAAGGAATTAGTGAGAAAGTTTTGTGTGTTACCTTATCATATAGATGCAAGTAGTTTGGGCAAAGTAACTTCCGCCTATCATCTATGACAAAGAAAATGCATAGGAATAATAAAAAGAACACTTCTGCTTCGGTACACCCTCCTTAACCACATCAAGGGCTGAGATCTGCCCATACCCCTTCGCTGTCAGGGGCATGATCGTCTTATGTAAAAAATCCCCCCCCCCCCCCCCCCCCCCCGCGCGTCCACGCCGATACCCCCGCGCGCCTGTGTATACGAGGCTGCCGCACGAGCCGAGCCGCCTGGCAGACGTGAGGACGCGAGCCGAGCCGAGCCGTTAGCATCCATGGGCCCACAATGTCAGATGCAGGGAATGTCGGTGGGGGCGTACGTGTGGTCGTGGCGCGGTCGTGCAGTTAACTGCGCACTAATTGCGGCGCTGACTGCTCGCGGTCGATCTCCTGCCGTCGTAGTCCGTGCCCTCCATTGTCGCGCGTGCGGCGACCGGGAGCCTTCCGCCTCGGGCCGGCAGCCGACGCGACCGGTCGACTGCCGCCGCTGCGGCGACCGCCCACCCGCCTTCAGACGCCACCAGCGCTTCGACTGTCGTGCGTGCCATCCCCGCACCTTCCCACGCCACCGATGCCTTGCCTACCGCGTCGCGCCGCCTTCCCACGCCATCGATGCCTCGCCTACCGCGTCGCGCCTTCACACGCCGCCGCTGCCTCGCTTTCACACGGCACGGCTGTCACGCGTGCCGCCAGCCGCCCGCCTCTCCCTCGGGGCGCGCGCCACCGACGGCTCGCCCGCCCACCTTCCTCCCCCGTCGTCTATAAAAGGCCGCGCCAGCCCTGAGCAGGCCGTGCCATCTCCCTCGCCCCGCCCATATCTCTTCCTCTCCTCGCACACCCATCTCCCTCTCCTCGCCGGCAATGTCTTCTAGTGACTCCGATGAGGGCGCGTGGCCGACCGGCGTTTGGCCGCTGAGCCTCACCGTCGGCGACACGGAGGATCTGGCCCGGTATGGCGTGATGGTGCCGCCGGCAGCCAAAGTGCCGCGGCCGTGGCGGATCGGGGCGGACGGCATCCCCACCATGGGACCGCCGCCGACGAGGCAGTAGCTCCACGCGTTCCCTGGCGGCCGCTACAACCGGAGGGCCCGGAGCAGGTGGTGGCGCGGGAAGAACTTCGACATCGTACTCGGCGCATTCAGGGACGCGGCGGTCGGCCGCACCATCGAGGACATTACCGGCGAGGCCGGCACTTCCCGTGGTCGCCGCCGCCACGGCCCACCTCCAGCAGCCCCCACTGCCCCGGCACAGCAGGCGCCCCCCGACCCGGCGCTGGTCGAGATCCCACCGGCGCAGGCCGCCCTCGCGCAAGACGGAGACCCCGACGACACGCCGGGGCTACTTGCGGTGCTGGCCCAGTCGGCAGAGGAGGCGGCGGCGGTGGCCACTCATGAGGAACGAGAGCGGCTGGCGGCCATAGCGGGAGTGCAGGAGCAGCAGGCGCGGGAAGACAACTGGTGGGATTTCAGCGACGACGACGACGACGATGGTGGCGACGATGGCGGCGACGGCGGCAAAGGAGAGGCCGGCGGTATGGCCCCGGTCGTCGAGCTCACCGGCGCCAGTGACGACGAGTAGTCTAGTTTTAGGGTTTTTATTTAAATTTCGGTCTAAGTTATGTAAGAGCAATGCTCGGTTATGTTTAGTGTTATGTAAGGTAGTTTGAATTATGAATGAACTCGGAATGGCTTATCTGGAAAAAAACCGTATGTTTAATTTGATGTTAGTCCTGCAACTTCAAAAAATAAACGGAAACATGCATTTCAACGTTACGAGAAAAATCAGTGCTCGGTTACGCATGCATGGGGCCTTCACTCGTACTCGAACGGTCTCTGAATAATTCTTAAAGCGATAAAAAAGCCAAAAAACTTTTCATGCATCCTAATGATGATGGTGGAACACTATAAAAAATGTGGGTACATTTGAAGGCTGTCGGAAAAAACTCCTTTCAGACGGGGCCTTCGGTCCTGCCCAAACGGGGTCTGGAGAAGGAGGCCAACTTGTCGACATATTCGGAAAAATTATAGAACATTCATAAAGCGATGAAAAATACAAAAAACTTGGCATGCATCCTACTGATAATGGTGGAACACTATAAGAAAAATTTATAGAAGGAAAAAAACAATTATAAGAAAAATTTATAGAAGGAAAAAAACAATTATAAGAAAAATTTATAGAAGGAAAAAAAACAATGATAAAAAAATTGCCTCCTGTGCTTGCAGGCCACAACTGCGCTTAATCGGTCCGGCCCGATCAAGCTGGGCGGCGAAACGGCCGGCCTTTCGGCCCAGCTACGGCCTGCAGCACAGTCAATCGGGGTAGTGGTGGGACGGGGCGGGAATCAGAGGAGTTCGAAAGGGAGGTGGGAGGCAGGTATATAAGGCGGTCGCGGCGTTGTTCGGCGGGCGAGGTGGGAGTAAACTTTAGTCCTCACTCCCGCCGACCCTGCCCCCGCACCGCGCGCAGAGTCAATGGGCCGGCCCACACGCGCCGTCGCGCACTGTCACTGTGCCGGCCAATGCATGCTGTCGAAGACTTTTTTGTTTTTTGTTTTAAAAATAATATTAATAAAAATCTATACGTAATAAAGAATTGTTAACTATATTTATTATAATAATAATGAGTTGTTTATTAAAATTTATACGAAAAACTAATGAGTTTTTTATAATTAATTGCTAAAACAATAATGAGTTTTTTGATAATTAATTCATAATGAGTTTTTTTGTAATGAATATTTTAATCAGTTATTTCTGTCAATTAGTAATTACATTTTAATATTTATGTAATGTTAATAAATGTCTAAATAATATTTAAAATATATGCAAATTTTAGTACTGTAATGTGTTGCATTAACGGCTAAATGTGTTTACATAATAATAATGCGTTGTTTTATTAATTTATAAGTAAGAATAATGAGTTTTTTTATTACAATTTATAGGTAAAAATAATCAGTATTTTTTTAATTTTTTATGAGTTTTGTGTAAATGCCTAACATTTTGCAGCTTCTTAAAAATTAGTAATTAGTTTATTGATATAACTAATAATTTGGAAATGACCGTTCATAAAAAATTGTACTTGACATAGAATTTATTAAGTAGTTAAATTAAAAACAGTACTTAATACAAAATTTATTAAGTAATTATATTAAAAAGAGTACTTAATAGGGAATTTATTTCGTGTTGAAAATATACATATGAAAAATTTACTATTGTTATTTCTGCGCGAATTGACAAGCTTATATTAAAAAATAAGATAGTAATAATGTCAGTTGACTTTAATTAAATTCACATGACATTATTACTACCTATTTCAATAAATATCTCAAAGGCGGCTATATAAGCCAGTCCTGGCGTCCCTCGACGCGCGAGGTGGGACAAAAAAGCGCCCCTTCCACCTCTCCCCGCGCCGTGAATCGTAGAAGAAAAAAAAAGCCCACCTGTGCTTGCACACCGCAATTGCGCTTAATCGGTCCGGCCCGATCAAGCCGGGTAGAGAAAGGGCCGGTCTTTCGGCCCAGCTACGGCCTGCAGCACAGACCAACGGGGCAGAGGCGGGGCGGGGCGGGAATCAGAGGAGTTCGAAACGGTGGTAGGAGCTTGATATATAAGCCGGTCGCGGCGTCGTTCGGCGGGCGAGGTGGGACTAAACTTTAGTCCTCACCCCGCCGACCATGCCCCCGCACCGCGCGCACACTCAATGGGCCGGGCCGGGCGCGCCGTCGCGCACAGTCACTGGGCCATCGCGCACAGTCAAGACTTTTGTTTTGTTTTTAAAAAAAATAGTATTAAGTTTTTTAGTTATTTATGCCTGGCTTATAGTATAACTATATTACTTATAATAATAATGAGTTGTTTATTTAAATTTATACGAAAAACTAATGAGTATTTTATAAGTAATTGCTAAAACAATAATGAGTTTTTTGATAATTAATTGATAATGAGTTTTTTTAATGAATTTTGTAATAAGTTATTTGTGTAGATTAGTAATTACATTTTTAATATTTGTGTAATGTTAATTAATGTCTAAAATATATTTAAAATATATGCAAAGTTTAGTACTGTAATGTGTTGCATTAACGGCTAAATGTGTTTACATAATAATAATGCATTGTTTTTTTAATTTATAAGTAAGAATAATGAGTTTTTTGTAATGTGCTTTCGGTGCGTTTCATGGAGACCAAACGCACGTTGCGTCACGCCCGGTCAGTGTTTTCGGTGCGTTTCATGGAGAAAACCATAGGAAATTCATACGGTGCCGGAAAATTATGAAAACTTGCAGGCATGATGGCCCTGCCGATGAGTGCGTGTGGAAAAAGTTAGGGGTCCACCGGCTGAGTAAGAAAAGAGAACGCAGTTCGGGGCTGACATCGTTCATATCCGATCAGTGCCGGTTGCATGGGAGGTACGAGGTGGCATCGCACGAAACGTCACCCAAATTTGGGATGCCGTGGGCATGCCCATCTTAGGGCCCCACGCAAAAGTTGAACGAATTCGGACACCAAACGCACGTTGCGTCACGCCCGGTCAGTGTTTTCGGTGCGTTTCACGGAGAAAACCATAGGAAATTCATACGGTGCCGGAAAATTATGAAAACTTGCAGGCATGATGGCCCTGCCGATGAGTGCGTGTGGAAAAAGTTAGGGGTCCACCGGCTGAGTAAGAAAAGAGAACGTAGTTCGGGGCTGACATCGTTCATATCCGCTCAGTGCCTGTTGCATGGGAGGTACGAGGTGGCACGCACGAAACATCACCCAAATTTGGATGCAGTGGGCATGCCCATCTTAGGGCCCCACGCAAAAGTTGAACGAATTCGGACACCAAACGCACGTTGCGTCACGCCCGGTCAGTGTTAGGAAATTCATATGGTGCCGGAAAATTATGAAAACTTGCAGGCATGATGGCCCTGTCGATGAGTGCGTGTGGAAAAAGTTAGGAGTCCACCGGCTGAGTAAGAAAAGAGAACGCAGTTCGGGGCTGACATCGTTCATATCTGTTCAGTGCCGGTTGCATGGGAGGTACGAGGTGGCACGCACGAAAAGTCACCCAAATTTGGGATGCAGCGGGCATGCCCATCTTAATCATGACAATATTTTTCATCTTTTCTAATTCGACTAGCTTAGCCCATGCTTTGCAAGACGCTATGTCTTGGAGAGGATGGGTTTTGAAGACCATGAAAGTTTCGAAACCAAAAAAATTATCCTAAGTACCCATCATGATGTGGATTTTCAAGTAAAGCTGTACAATGCTCAGAGTGTAACCCATTTTGGTTGCAAAAATTGGGAAGCACTTTGCAAGATGTATGGTCTTGATGAGGGTATGCTTGTCACCATGGATCTTGGTGATCCTACAATCGAGCAAGAGAGACCTTCGATTTGGGTCCTTGTGGATACACCTCCAATTCTTCCCCCATGTGAGCTTAGCATAGTTATTAAGTAATTTATATTGTTTATTTCAAAATAGTTGACAACTTATCTCCATTGACAGCTTATTTTCATTCTTCAAAGAATGTGCGGAAAATGGTAGACAGAACCTACTACACCGAAGGCTCCGAATTAACTTATCAGGAGAAAAATCATCTGGTCACATTTTGTATTGATCTTGAGAATTACAATATCTACAATCAAACTCCTCAACATTATGGTCAATATGTGCCACTAGTGCACGTGCTGAACTAAGGTAACTATCATGGAGATACCCTGGTAAGATTATTTTTTACAATTACAACATCCGTGCATCTTTTTGCACACTTCTAAAACTAGTACATCATTGCTAACTACGAAGTTATTACTATGTTTTTCAACAGATAATCCCGAATGATTGTGTGCCTCATCTGATGTATACGCATGGTAGCTTTCATGTTTTCAACATACAACCAGGTCGTCCTATGAATCTCAACTGTCCATACCGGGTTCCTAAAAGAAGTGGAGACATAACAATCAAAGAATGGAAAAAATGTATGGACAGTCGTAAGGAGCTTCTTGGAAGCAACAAGCAGCGAAGGGCAAGAATTGGAGACAGGATGATCGCCATTCTTCATAATGTAGAGTCAGGGTCTATATTGTTTTATGCTATTTTACCTTAAGGGTGTTTAGGTCCTACCTGATACTGATGATCATGTGCTAAGAACAATTATGTAGGATTGGGTTCGATGACTATGAGGATGATGATCGTATGACTTATTATTAATAACGAGTAGAAGTTGTATGATGATGCATGATATTAGTAGGACTTGTTATTATATATGATGATGTATGATGCGAGCATGCATGAGCATGTTATATCAGCGGGTGAAATGAACATAGCAGCAGCGTTGATAAACCAATGACGAAGATATAAGAGAGGACACTTCTCTCTATTAGCTAGCTAATAACAACCTAAAAATAACCCCCCCAAACCACTAAAGCAGCCACTTTTGTAAAAAAACATGGACTTTTGGTCCCGGTTGGTGCCACCAAGCGGGACCAAAGGCTCCCCTGACTGGGCTCGGCGGACCGGCCACGTGGAGGCATATCTGTCCCGGTTCGTGTTTGAACCGGGACTAATGGGTGGAGGTATTTGTAACGACCAATTAGTCCCGGTTCATGAACCGGGACTAAAGGCCTTTACGAACCGGGACTAATTGGTGTTTTTCTACTAGTGAGGCAGCCAGAGTTTTTGTTGACACTCTCGCATCGTCAAAGAAGCATGCACACCGAACCGTGGTCGATGTGCCGCCACCAGATGGGGACATATGCATGCCAGCTATGCTTAACGAGGTCCTCACGTTTAAATGGTTGAATGGTGCTGTAAGTATGAGTTTGGTTTTAACAAAGCTCTCATTTGTACTTCACAACTTGATAGAATTTTTTTGTTTATGTATGCAGATCATCAATGCATATTGTAAACACCTACAACACCGTGATTTTTCTGATCATTACATATCAACAACATGGTTCCCCAAATTTATGTTGAGTAGGGCAAGGGGAAAGACCAAGTCAGTAAATGATTTAGACTCAGAACTTGTTACAAAGAAAACAAAAGTCATCGCAAGAGTAATGGATGAGTATTTTAGACGGGACAAGGTATTGCTTTCACATTTATTTGTTTTTATTAGTCATTTCTATTTAATTTAAATAGCGTCATTTGGTTACTATGTAGGCGTATTTTCCTATGCACGTTAATGATAATCATTGGATAACCATAGTGATGCACACCGTAAAAGAGGAGTTTCAAGTTCTTGACTCAAATTCCAAAGGCGCAATTAGCCAAAGAATTCGCAATATGATTGCCACCCTGGTACACTATATTTTCCACACTCGTATTCAGAAAAATATTGAGGCATACATTAAATTCTGGTTTTGTTATTTTGTTTCAGAGAGCTAAAATATCTAAGGATATTATGGAGGTCAAGTCAACTCTTGAATCAAAAAAAATTCCAGATGTCTCAACGTGGCCAATTAATGAGTATAAAATGCCGAGACAAAAAGATGGGTAAGTTAAACGAGTACAAGCAAGTGCATGCTATATAGTAAGCTGATCACACATGTTTATTGCAGAGTGTCTTGTGGACTTTTTGTGACGTGGTGCATAAAATACTGGGACGGAGATCGCTGGACACATGAATTTGACCAGGAAGAGATTAATGAGTCAAGGCCACGTATTGTCGCAGAAATCATTTTTTCAGAGGTGAACAAATTAGAGAAGGTCAAGATGAAGATTGTTAAAATCATGAAGAAGGAATAGGTATTAGCATTGGTAGGGTTTTAGTCCCGTAGAAGGTTTCCCTACCTTTGTTGGATACTTCGATCGATTGTAATGCGACATGGCACTCGGACAGATTTCGACAATTTTTCACGTTTTATTTATCGCTTTCATGTGAGACTAAACATTTAAATGCGTGTGGGCAAGTAATATTATTGGTGTCCTAAAATGTATCACTTTGCGGCTGCGATGCTATATGTATTTTTGTTGTTTCAACTCGCGGCGGTCATTTATTTAATAAAAAATATCCCCGCCGTCCTGACTTGGCGTGATGTGGACAAAACCTGCACAAATTCCCACGTCGATTCTGGTGGCAGCAGCGGCGCTGGATCCGACTAATATTCCAGCCCAGCCCGAGCGGTCACCGACAGCCGAGGCAGTGGTGGGCCCGTGCACTCCAGCTAGTGCGGGCTGGCGCGATTCGCCGGGCGCCACGCGCGGGTCTGCTGGCCCAGCAGCCGACCGACCGACAGCCGCGCGCCCGGTGGCACACGTCTCGTCCCGCCCCACCCAGCGGGCAACGATCCCGAGGGGGAATATGGCGATTTGTCGGGTCTTAAACGACGTGCATCGGGCGCGTGGGCCGATCCTCTTCGTGTGCGGATGGGGACGCTGGCGCGTTGTGCCGACTAGGTTTTGTCCCACCTCGCCCATGGAGAGACGTGCCGACCAGTTTATATACCCGCGTCGTCGCCTTCTCATAAGCTCACTACATGAATATATGACGCTGTGCGCCCGCCCTGTTGTACGCCGTGGCCTCCCCGCTCGGTGGCCTAAACGCCTCCCAGGAAGGCGTTGTACTATATGACGCCGTGCGCCCGCCCGGCCACGGCGTGGCCTTTTTTCAAATAGTTTTTACACTTACATTAAACTTTACAAATGTAAATCAGTTGACAAATTCATGTTTCACACATAATAATAAAATTCTGAGGCATGTCTCATAACATCGAACAAGGTGGCATAAAGAGTAACTCATAATGCCATGTCTCTTATGCAAAAAACAAATAAACTGAAAGTATCAGTGCCTTCCATCGAACAAGTTGGCTTAAAGAATAAACTCAAAGTGCCATGTCTCTTATCCTTAAACAAATAAACTAAAATTGCCAGTGCCTTCAATTGATTATGAATACTTCATCTTTATGCCTGGTTCCTACATAATAAATTGTAAACAACTCATCAGACAATTGTAAAGAGAGAAACAAAAAATAATTAAAATAATGTAAAACTTACTTTTCATTCTCAGGGCACGTTTGCCGTCTATGCCCCTCGTTCTTACAAATGCCACAAAGAGGACTGGGTTTTTTCTCAGAAAATGATTTTGATCTTCCATTTTTTGTAACATTTGGATCTTTCTTTGCCCGCCCTGTCATGCTCTATTTAGGGGCGCCCTTCGTGGAAACTTTCACGGGATCACCACATCAACATGTTGTTCCGGCTGACGTGGCTCTTCATGCACATTTCTTCTACTACCAACAACATCATTTTCAGGGACCTTTTTCTTCGCTATTATATTATGCAGACACTGCATCAACTCATCAAAGATGAATGGATCATTTGAAGCAACATGAAAAGCTTCAGCTCCTGTTATACTGAGTTGACTATAGCGAGCACGCTGCTCTTCCCCTGTCCAACCCCAGCCAAACATGTCACTCTTCCGCTGTGCAGGCAATCCACCTCTCGCAACTTTCGACATCCTCTTAAGGATGCAACACTTAGGTATTTTAGATATTTTCAGATGAACCAACACATACAGAATGTGTTTGCAAGACAATCCTTTCTGAAGAATTCGTCCACAACTGCAGTCTATCGTATTCTCAGAGTTTTCAGCTCAATAATTCACGCTGAACTGAAATTTGCGGTTATTTCTCCATTTCACGATGAAGGTGTGGCAGTCAACTCCCACTAGCGTCTCAAAAATCTCAATCTCTCCCATCTTCTTCAGATCTTGTTGAAGAATATAAAAATTGGAATGAGTGAATACTTCGGCAGCATGCTTCTCAATATCCTTATATTCTGTGACTGATGGTGGCAAAGACTGATTTGAAACACAGTCATCATGCGCCTCATTCTCACGTAGTCGAACTATGCAATTCTCATAATGCACAACTAGGTCAACAATAGTCATACCGCCGTCCAGGTGAAGGTGAAGACAAGAGTTAAGGCTTTCACTCCTCTAATTACTGCGCATACCCAGAAAAAATCATCTGACAGATATGATGCTGCCCACAGACTCCTCTTCCTGTACATCCTATTCAGCCACTCTTCTGTTTTATCAGTCTTCCATTTACGGACGAAAGCGTGCCATCTCGCCTCAAAGTTAGCTGGAGAGGTGGAGTAGTACAAGAGTGACCTGAACTCATTTAGCGATTTGTAATTAAGGTGCTTCTGCATGTTTTTTTCCATGTGCCATGAGCAGAGACGGTGCAACACATCAACCAAAACCAACCGAATGGCTCGTATCATTGCAGCATCTCCACCTGTGATGATTGACCTTGGCTTTTTCTGACAATTGGCCTTCAGGAATGTCTGGAGCAGCCACACGCACGTCGCTTCGGTCTCGTCGAATACAATGGCACAACCGAAAACTGTGGTGCAACGGTGGTTATTTATACCAACAAAGGGGATGAACGGCATACCATATCTGTTCATCTTATACGTGCTGTCGAACACAGTCACATCTCCATACAACTGATAGTCCCGCCGCGACTGTGCATCGCACCAGAACATGCTCTTCAGATGTCCCTCCTTATTGAGCACATACTCAAAGAAAAAGTCTGGATCCTTCTCCTTTCTGCTCCTCATAATACCGATTGTTGTGTTAGCATCACCCTTCGCAATCAACTTCATTTTTTCTCGGCAACATAGGTTGTACACGTCTCGTCTCAGAAACCCACACTTATCATACGAGCCATACCTGCTAATGAAGTTGTCGACGATGATATGCTTTCTGATCCCATCTCCTTTCATCGCCAAGATCTCAGCTATCTGGTGATCTCCCATCACTCGATGGGACCGTAGAAATACCACCTCATCTGGTCTAGCCAACAAATGGTTGTGATCATCCATAAAAGCTACCACGAACCAAACTCCATGTCCTTTGTCCAACTTCACAACTAAATGTGCGCCACACTCGCAACGAGTCTCAGGTCTTAGCCTGCGGGTACGGCCCTCCGGGTTTAAAAATTTACTGAGACATTTTCCTGCCCTCGAGCAAACGTATCGCCTATACCGAACAGTGGTTGAAAGTCCTTTTCCTTGTTTCACCTTATCTTTTCTGATACTGAATCCACGGTCTTTGGCGTAGTTATTAAAGAAAATGTAGGCCTCCCATTGTGATGCAAATGTCATACCCATAATCTTCAACTGTGTCTCCAGCGCATGTTGCTGGATTTCAGCTTCCTCAATGTCCATATTCACTCCATCCTCATGCTCATATCCATCATCACCACTCCAACCATCAAAGTTAGCCTATAATATTCCACATAAGCAAGTGTAAGTTGTCATTAACAAGTTTTTGGTTCGAACCTGGCTTATGTTATCCGCGAAAGATTCAACACCATGATTTGCCTCGTTCTGGACGTCAATATCCTCCTGCACATAAAAAAATCATATACACATGTAAGTACCATATGGTTCTTCATCCGACGAAAAGAATGTACACGTCACTTACATTTTCACTACAAGCACCCTCCTCATTCTTTTGAAAATCCTCCTCAGGTAAATTATCGTACGACGACCAGGATTCATTATCGCTGCTATCATCATCATTTTTACTATCATCACCATTAGTACGATCAACACTATCGCTACCATCCCACTCACTCATGTCCAAAAACAGATCCGTAAATCCAGTTTCTTTATCCATTGAATGATCTCACAACCAACACTGCAATATTATAATAAAAAATGATCTATCAATTTTAAATCAAATTAAATGTACTACGATCATACAGATGAGAACTTCTTATCTAACAAGTGATTTTTATTTACAGATACAATTTTTTTAACATACTAGACGGCTTACATGGCATGCACGTGCACTTCGGCCGGCCTGGCGTGGCTGCGGACGGCGAGGACGTTCCTGCAGAGGTTGATCACGGAGTTGCGGGCGGCGACGGCTTCCACGTAGGCCACATCACCACGAAGACCTGCACGGAGGCTACATCACGTACGGTGGGCGACTCCAACAACGTCCGCGCCGGCCAGATCCCGGGTGAAGACGACGAGAATGGTCGGCGATCGGCGGGGAAAGGCGGCGATCGGCCGAACGGGTAGACGCTGGAATTGGCAGCGTGATCACGGCTAGATCGGCAAGGAAATGCGGCGATCGGCGGGTAAGGGCGGCGATCAGCGGGGCGGGGCGATGTTGGATTGGGCCGCGTGATCAACGCAGGTCGTGGGTATTTTTTTTCACGCGACGGGGAGAGGGTACATGCGAGCCGGCCGTATCGGCTCGAGCCGTGCGCTCGGCTCTACCCGTATGGGCACGCCGCATACGGCGCGGGATACGTTAAGCACCGTATGCCCAGAATGCCCTTATACGTTAAGGGGGGGGGGGGGTACCGAAACAGACCTCTAAAAAGAATTACTATGGCTTTTATGCTATCACATTTGCTTGATCGAAACTATCATCTTGGGGTTAGCCTAGAACTCCTCGCAAACTGCTGCTACCAAGCCATGTTCTTTACAGTCCGCAATGCTACGACTAATAATTTACTCAGGCTACATAACTCGGGTTGCAATTTCTAAGTATTCTTTTCATACTCATTTGTGTCTATGTCATAATTGATGATTATGATGAAATTTCTTCTACATGTGTTCTGATATGTTTCTCATATATTGCAGTTGTGAGTGTGGGAGCGACACTGTTTTTGTTTCAGTAACTTGCTGGCATAAATGCTGTCGTGTACTACTCTACGTCCATGTTCCACAGTACAGGCCTTGCATCTAATGTTGCAGCGAGTGCTCTTGTTCAGTGATGCCAATGTTTTTGGTTAGTAGAGTGTTTGAAAAGCGTATTTTGGCAGTAATTTCCAATGCCTTTTCTGAGATGTATATATATACTTCTCATAGGCACCATGATTGCATCTCCACTGATGGTCAAGCAAGGAAGGAAGAGCCTTCTCATAACAAGATTATCTGGAATGGTACTGCCTTTTCTACAGTAAACTGTGTGCTTGTGTTTCTTGATGTGGCATGACTTAGGAATTAATGTTTTTTTTCTATTTTGAAGGCGCGTCGATGTTACTCTTGTCATTGTCCGTCACCTGGAAGGCTTTAGCACCTTATTATGGTACTCTTGCTGTTGTTGGCACTGTCCTGTAAGTGGTTTACATTCACCTAATATGGTGTTCTCCTGGTTTTTCATTATCACTAATTTTAGCTCATAGCTAACTTCAAATCTTGATAGTAATTTTATGAGTGCGGTGTGAGCACACAACACCCACAAACCAATTTCAGTAATCTCCGTAAGCCACTTAAGTGCGGTGTGAGCACCCCACTTTAATATCTAACCCGCCTAAAATATATAACCAATGTTTACTCCATCACGCAATCCTTGTGCTCCAGCTTCTAATCTTCAAATCATACATCAGATGTAGCATCATCTACGACATGGGTGTTCCTTTAGTAGTTGTAAACATCTAGATGCCAATACCTACAAGAAGTTAAGCTAGCGATTAGAAATCTAAGTTCAGTCGTAGTCCACAGGGCCTGGGGGACGGGGAAAGTTTTTGACTGTACCTGATGTGTTGGCAATATTTAAAGGCTCACACAATCATCATTCTGTTTAAATGGGTTCCCTGGTTCTTATCAAGAGCAGGTCCTAGCGCGGTAATCACCTGTGGCATGGTCATTCCTCCAGAAACAATTATTTCTGTAGAGAGATAATAGTAGAAACTTAAGATTAGAAATTCAGGTGATATAGTAAGAGTGCTATTAAAAAGACCATCAAACTTAGCAACCGCAAAAAGGAGGCATTACCAAAATAAGCTTATGCTAGATTGAGATGTTACAAAAAAACAGCGAACAAGAGGATAAGATGATATCTGAGTGATTTCTGGTAGAGAACCTAACAACAACAACATATAGTATTCGCAAGTGTTCATAGGATTTAGCAGTTAAAGGAACCGCTCTAAAAGACATCACGTTACCAGACAAATGTGTAAAGGCCCCATAACCTTGAAGTATCTCTAGCTGGCCTTTTCAGGGCTTGCACAACGAATTTATGTACGAGAGACTGATTTAAACCACCTTATATATAGACTATAGGTTAATCCTGATAAGCTAACTATTAAGATAAGCCTAGCCAGGCTACATTAGACTTAATTCTTTGGGTGAACCTTTACACTCTTGAGATTTAAGTGTTTAGTTGTCACAAATTACAACTAAAGGATAACACTTTCTTGAAAGTGAATTATTTCAAGAATGAGGTAACACAGAAAAAGAGCACACACAAGTATGGTATGAATCTTTATGTAGCTAATAATGAAAATTATAAATCAAAATTCTTGAAAGCATATAAATGAGTAAATTATCCAGAATGAAGCATTCAAATGTTGTTGATGCCATGAATCCATCTGTAGAAAGCATTGTGCATAAACAAGTACCTGAAGAATCATGCTCGATGTTATAAACCCAAATGCGTATTCACCAGCACGAGGATGGCTAATTATTGCCACTTCTTTAAATGTTGATGTATTTTGATATGTCAAATGAATAAAACACATTATAAGAATTTTTTTCTGGTTGGACAGAAGAATATTCCATCATTTTATTCTCTCTAGTTAAGCAGTCGTGCATGATACATTATGTGTCATAATGAATCGGTCCTGACCGTAAATTATTCTCTTATGAGCAGAATATGGCTTAAAGAATTAGACAAGTGCAAAAGCTACAAACAACAGTACGTCACACATGCAACCTTTTTATGTATAAGCAACAAAAATTGTTATATCATATATCTCCAGTGGCGAAATATTACGCAACGGTTAACACAAAATTAGCATGGTAAAGTATATACATTTACGAAGAAGAGACCAATACCTGAGATGCATTAGGAATCATCAATCAAGCTGTTGGCATGGAAAATAAAACCATAGATGTATTAATCTTCTGACTGGAGGTGGAATCAGCCAAGCTTCCAACCTTGACATAAGAGGTGAGTTTCACTATCAAAATATATCAATGCACAACCATAAATCAATGCACTAAAAGCTCATAACATCATATTTTTGTTCAAGCAATCACAATTCGATCATATGAACCATGCACTTGTAATCATCATTCAGGAGGTAGAATATCAAATCGAAAGAAAAACGGAAGAAGGATTCCAGGAATCACGATGCCTCAGAAGGAAGGCAGTAGTATGAGGAAGAGGACCTCACCTTAATGTTGAATGTAGCAAGGCATCAAAACCAGAATGTAGAACAGAGGATTGAAGAAAACTTGGTTAGACAATTTGACTGCGTCCCTCTCAGATCTGAGTCTTGTAAACCATCTCGCTATCCGCACCCACTGCGTCCCTCTTAGATCCGAGTCCTGTAAAAACACCAAACTCCAACTAAGAGGGAGAACATGAGCTAAGCGCAAACACGACAAAAAACAGAAGAAAATAATGTTTGAGAAGATTGGAAAAGATAGATAATGTTTTATCTCGGATGTCAACCACAAGGGTAAGCCTGTATTATGTAGACATATCAACATGGCATCAGTTCAGATCACCCGTCTGCTTGTATGATTTTCATGGAGAAAGATTTTAAACCAAAAATCATCAACAAAGAACAAATCAAGTCAAAACTTTATCAACTCATCAAGAGGCCAACACAGAGACTAGATAGCAAAAAAAGATAGCTGAAAAAACAAAAACGAATAACCAAATCATAAGTTGTTGCGACAGATCCCTCAGAGTGATAACATAGATCTCATCAATGTATGAATCAGGCCACTGCTTTTTAACATCACAAATATTCAGCGGGGTCCACGAATGACAATCTCCAATCCATAGGAAAGAAAAATCAAACAGAAACCATATGCAGCATCCTCAGCTCAGGTCCGCAGTTATTTGACGTTGAGAATTTTACAAAAAATGGACAAGCTATCAGACAATGGTTTCTAGGAAAATGCATCTCCATCAGACCACAACGATGTTTGGTGCTCATATTTTCATCCAGGACACCAGAAGAGACACACAACCAAATAATAGTAGAACAAAAGTGAAGGAAGAGGATCAAGGAACAAATAGAATACCAAATCGGTACACTGGGAACAACAAAAGATCAAATTGGTAGCCCTAGGGGATTATGAGAAAAAAATGGCATGGAGAACACCAAAACCTACAATCTGGAGTTCTAGACACGAGGATACATGCAAATTCGCATTAGGTGCATGTTACACAGTCGACTCGATTACTTGTAGAGTCAAATCTTAGCGTTTAGCATCATTTGCAAATTAGCATTGTCATACTGACTTTCATAGCCCGCCTTCAAATTCTTACTAATATAGCCACTTTAAAATTCTTCAAAGCAATTATTTTTTCAGTCTGGTTATAAAGCCTGATATTGACCTTGTCTACACTGTGGCAGCCCTCGTCGCTTCCATAGCATGAGCACTTAGCCTGAAGAAAACATCAAGAATCAAAGTACAGTGAGTGAAAAAACAAAGCACAAAGCACAACGACAACACTAATAATTTTAGCATGAAAAGAAGCATCAACCAGATGAACTGCAGCTCCCGTGCAAAGCAAGGCTTCTTTAGGATTTTCCCTGAGAGCATAAGAGGTTGACACCACCGCATAAGTTCTTAAGCTCCTGGAAATCAATCAGAAGGAAGAAGACAACACCATCATCTTCAACCTGTGAATGTAGTCATAAGTGAATTTCCTAGAACAGAATATCCCTCCATGTCTAATGACAAAAGCACACTATGAAGTGATGTGTTTAAATCATTTCTATATTATTAGAAATCTATTGTGCAACTATATGATGCTATGATTGTTGGGGAACGTAGTAATTTCAAAAAAATTCCTACGCACACGCAAGATCATGGTGATGGCATAGCAACGAGAGGGGAGAGTATTGTCCACGTACCCTCGTAGACCGTAAGCGGAAGCGTTATGACAACGCGGTTGATGTAGTCGTACATCTTCACGATCCGACCGATCCAAGCACCGAACATACGGCACCTCCGAGTTCAGCACACGTTCAGCTCGATGACGATCCCCGGGCTCCGATCCAGCAAAGCTTCGGGGATGAGTTCCGTCAGCACGACAGCGTGGTGACGATGATGATGTTCTACCGGTGTAGGGCTTCGCCTAAACTCCGCGACGATATGACCGAGGTGGAATATGGTGGAGGGGGCACCGCACACGGTTAAGGAACGATCCGTAGATCAACTTGTGTGTCCTTGGGTGCCCCCCGCCCCCGTACATAAAGGAGCAAGGTGGGAGGCTGACCGGCCCTAGAGGGCGCGCCAGGAGGAGGAGTCCTCCTCCTAGTAGGAGTAGGACTCCCCCTTTCCTACTCCTACTAGGAGGGGAAAAGGAAGGGGGAGAGGGAGAAGGAAAGAGGGGGGCGCCGCCCCCCCCCCTCCTAGTCTAATTCGGACCAGAGGGGGAGGGGGCGCGCGGCCCATGCTGGCTACCCCTCTCTCTCTCTCTCCACTAAGGCCCATAGGGCCCATTACTTCTCCGGGGGGGGGGGGTCCGGTAACCCTCCGGCACTCCGGTTTTCTCCGAAAACGTCCGGAACACTTCCGGTGTCCGAATACAGTCATCCAATATATCAATCTTTATGTCTCGACCATTTAGAGACTCCTCGTCATGTCCGTGATCACATCCGGGACTCCGAACAAACTTCGGTACATCAAAACTTATAAACTCATAATAAAACTGTCATCGTAACGTTAAGCGTGCGGACCCTACGGGTTCGAGAACTATGTAGACATGACCTAGAACTATTCTCGGTCAATAACTAATAGCGGAACCTGGATGCCCATATTGGTTCCTACATATTCTACAAAGATCTTTATTGGTCAAACCGCATAACAACATACGTTGTTCCCTTTGTCATCGGTATGTTACTTGCCCGAGATTCGATCGTCGGTATCCAATACCTAGTTCAATCTTGTTACCGGCAAGTCTCTTTACTCGTTACGTAATGCATCATTCCGTAACTAACTCATTAGTTACATTGCTTGCAAGGCTTATAGTGATGTGCATTACCGAGAGGGCCCAGAGATACCTCTCCGACAATCGGAGTGACAAAACCTAATCTCGAAATACGCCAACTCAACATGTACCTTTGGAGACACCTGTAGTACTCCTTTATAATCACCCAGTTATGTTGTGACGTTTGGTAGCACCCAAAGTGTTCCTCCAGTAAACGGGAGTTGCATAATCTCATAGTTACAGGAACATGTATAAGTCATGAAGAAAGCAATAGCAATATACTAAACGATCAAGTGCTATGCTAACGGAATGGGTCATGTCAATCACATCATTCTCCTAATGATGTGATCCCATTAATCAAATGACAACACATGTCTATGGTTAGGAAACATAACCATCTTTGATTAATGAGCTAGTCAAGTAGAGGCATACTAGTGACTATATGTTTGTCTATGTATTCACACATGTATTATGTTTCCGGTTAATACAATTCTAGCATGAATAATAAACATTTATCATGATATGAGGAAATAAATAATAACTTTATTATTTCCTCTAGGGCATATTTCCTTCAGTCTCCCACTTGCACTAGAGTCAATAATCTAGATTACATAGTAATGATTCTAACACCCATGGAGTCTTGGTGCTGATCATGTTTTGCTTGTGAGAGAGGCTTAGTCAACGGGTCTGCAACATTCAGATCCGTATGTATCTTGCAAATCTCTATGTCTCCCACTTGGACTTGGTCCCGGATGGAATTGAAGCGTCTCTTGATGTGCTTGGTCCTCTTGTGAAATCTGGATTCCTTTGCCAAGGCAATTGCACCAGTATTGTCACAGAAGATCTTCATTGGTCCCGATGCACTAGGTATGACACCTAGATCGGAAATGAACTCCTTCATCCAGACTCCTTTATTTGCTGCTTCCGAAGCAGCTATGTACTCCGCTTCACATGTACATCCCGCCACGACGCTTCGTTTAGAACTGCACCAACTTACAGCTCCACTATTTAATAAAAACACATATCCGGTTTGCGATTTAGAATCGTCTGGATCAGTGTCAAAGCTTGCATCAACTTAACCATTTACGACTAGCTCTTTGTCACCTCCATATACGAGAAACATATCCTTAGTCCTTTTCAGGTATTTCAGGATGTTCTTGACCGCTGTCCAGTGATCCACTCCTGGATTACTTTGGTACCTTCCTGCCAAGCTTATTGCTAAGCATAGATCAGGTCTGGTACACAGTATTGCATACATGATAGAGCCTATGGCTGAAGCATAGGGAACATCTTTCATTTTCTCTCTATCTTCTGTTGTGGTCGGGCATTGAGTTTGACTCAACTTCACACCTTGTAGCACAGGCAAGAACCCTTTCTTTGCCTGATCCATTTTGAACTTTTTCAAAATTTTATCAAGGTATGTGCTTTGTGAAAGTCCTATCAAGCGTCTTGATCTATCTCTATAAATCTTGATGCCCAATATGTAAGCAGCTTCACCGAGGTCTTTCATTGAAAAACTCTTATTCAAGTATCCCTTTATGCTATCCAGAAATTCTATATCATTTCCAATTAATAATATGTCATCTACATATAATATCAGAAATGCTACAGAGCTCCCACTCACTTTCTTGTAAATACAGGCTTCTCCAAAAGTCTGTATAAAACCATATGCTTTGATCACACTATCAAAGCGCTTATTCCAACTCCGATATGCTTGCACCAGTCCATAAATGGATCACTAGAGCTTGCACACTTTGTTAGCACCTTTTGGATCAACAAAACCTTCTGGCTGCATCATATACAACTCTTCTTCTAGGAATCCATTCAAGAATGCAGTTTTGACATCCATTTGCCAAAATTTCATAATCATGAAATGCAGCAATAGCTAACATGATTCAGACAGACTTAAGCATCACTACAGGTGAGAAAATCTCATCGTAGTCAACCCCTTGAACTTGTCGAAAACCTTTCGCAACAAGTCGAGCTTTATAGATAGTTACATTACCATCAGCGTCAGTCTTCTTCTTAAAGATCCATTTATTCTTGATGGCTTGCCGATCATCGGGCAAGTCAACCAAAGTCCATACTTTGTTTTCATACATGGATCCCATCTCAGATTTCATGGCTTCTAGCCATTTTGCGGAATCTGGGCTCATCATCGCTTCCTCATAGTTCGTAGGTTCATCATGATCAAGTTACATGACTTCCAGAACCGGATTACCGTACCACTCTGGTGCGGATCTTACTCTTGTAGACCTACGAGGTTCAGTAGAAATTTGATCTGAAGTTTCATGATCAATATCATTAGCTTCCTCACTAATTGGTGTAGTTGTCACAGGAACCGGTTCTTGTGATGAACTACTTTCCAATAAGGGAGCAGGTACAGTTACCTCATCAAGTTCTACTTTCCACCCACTCACTTCTTTCGAGAGAAACTCCTTCTCTAGAAAGTATCCGATTTTAGCAACGAAAATCTTGCCCTCAGATCTGTGATAGAAGGTGTACCCAATAGTCTCTTTTGGGTATCCTATGAAGACACATTTCTCCGATTTAGGTTCGAGCTTATCTGGTTGAAGTTTTTTCACATAAGCATCGCAGCCCCAAACTTTAAGAAACGACAACTTTGGTTTCTTGCCAAACCACAGTTCATAAGGCGTCGTCTCAACGGATTTTGATGGTGCCCTATTTAACGTGAATGCGGCCGTCTCTAAAGCATAACCCCAGAACGATAGCGGTAAATCAGTAAGAGACATCATAGATCGCACCATATCTAGTAAAGTACGATTACGACATTCGGACACACCATTTCGTTGTGTTGTTCCGGGTGGCATGAGTTGCGAAACTATTCCGCATTGTTTCAAATGTAAACCAAACTCGTAACTCAAATAATCTCCTCCATGATCAGATCATAGAAACTTTATTTTCTTGTTACGATGATTTTCCACTTCACTCTGAAATTCTTTGAACTTTTCAAATGTTTTAGACTTGTGTTTCATTAAGTAGATATACCCATATCTGCTCAAATCATCTGTGAAGGTGAGAAAATAACGATACCCGCCGCGAGCCTCAACATTCATTGGACCACAAACATCAGTATGTATGATTTCCAACAAATCAGTTGCTCGCTCCATAGTTCTGGAGAACGGCGTTTTAGTCATCTTGCCCATGAGGCACGGTTCGCAAGTACCAAGTGATTCATAATCAAGTGATTCCAAAAGCCCATCAGTATGAAGTTTCTTCATGCGCTTTACACCGATATGACCTAAACGGCAGTGCCACAAATAAGTTGCACTATCATTATCAACTCTGCATCTTTTGGTTTCAACACTATGAATATGTGTATCACTACTATCGAGATTTAATAAAAATAGAACACTCTTCAAGGGTGCATGACCATAAAAGATATTACTCATATAAATAGAACAACCATTATTCTCTGACTTAAATGAATAACCGTCTCGCATCAAACAAGATCCAGATATAATGTTCATGCTCAACGCTGGCACCAAATAACAATTATTTAGGTCTAAAAGTAATCCCGATGGTAGATGTAGAGGTAGCGTGCCGACCGCAATCACATCGACTTTGGAACCATTTCCCACGCGCATCGTCACCTCGTCCTTAGCCAATCTTCGCTTAATCCGTAGTCCCTATTTCGAGTTGCAAATATTAGCAACAGAACCAGTATCAAATACCCAGGTGCTACTGCGAGCATTAGTAAGGTACACATCAATAACATGTATATAACATATACCTTTATTCACTTTGCCATCCTTCTTATCCGCCAAATACTTGGGGCAGTTCCGCTTCCAGTGTCCAGTCTGCTTGCAATAGAAGCACTCAGTTTCAGGCTTAGGTCCAGACTTGGGTTTCTTCTCTTGAGCAGCAACTTGTTTGTTGTTCTTCTTGAAGTTCCCCTTCTTCTTCCCTTTGCCCTTTTTCTTGAAACCGGTGGTCTTGTTAACCATCAACACTTGATGCTCCTTCTTGATTTCTACCTCCGCGGCTTTTAGCATTGCGAAGAGCTCTGGAATAGTCTTGTCCATCCCTTGCATATTATAGTTCAACATGAAGCTCTTGTAGCTTGGTGGCAGTGATTGAAGAATTCTGTCAATGACACTATCATTAGGAAGATTAACTCCCAGTTGAATCAAGTGATTATTATACCCAGACATTTTGAGTATGTGTTCACTGACAGAACTATTCTCCTCCATATTGCAGCTATAGAACTTATTGGAGACTTCATATCTCTGAATCCCGGTATTTGCTTGAAATGTTAACTTCAACTCCTGGAACATCTCATATGCTCCATGACGTTCAAAACGTCGTTGAAGACCCGGTTCTAAGCCGTAAAGCATGGCACACTGAACTATCGAGTAGTCATCAGCTTTGCTCTACCAGACGTTCTTAACATCGTCAGTTGCATCAGCAGCAGGCCTGGCACCCAGCGGTGCTTCCAGGACGTAATTCTTCTGTGCAGCAATGAGGATAATCCTCAGGTTACGGACCCAGTCCGTGTAATTGCTACCATCATCTTTCAACTTTGCTTTCTCAAGGAACACATTAAAATTCAACGGAACAACAGCACGAGCCATCTATCTACAACAAACATAGACAAGCAAAATACTATCAGGTACTAAGTTCATGATAAATTTAAGTTCAATTAATCATATTACTTAAGAACTCCCACTTAGACAGACATCTCTCTAGTCATCTAAGTGATCACGTGATCCAAATCAACTAAACCATGTCCGATCATCACATGAGATGGAGTAGTGGTGAACATCACTATGTTGATTATATCTACTATATGATTCACGTTCGACCTTTCGGTCTCCGTGTTCCGAGGCCATATCTGTATATGCTAGGCTCGTCAAGTTTAACCTGAGTACTCCACGTGTGCAACTGTTTTGCACCCGTTGTATTTGAACGTAGAGTCTATCACACCCGATCATCATATGGTGTCTCAGCACGAAGAACTTTCGCAACGGTGCATACTCAGGGAGAACACTTCTTGATAATTTAGTGAGAGATCATCTTAAAATGCTATCGTCAATCAAAGCAAGATAAGATGCATAAAGGATAAACATCACATGCAATCAATATAAGTGATATGATATGGCCATCATCATCTTGTGCTTGTGATCTCCATCTTCGAAGCACCGTCGTGATCACCATCGTCATCGGCGTGACACCTTGATCTCCATCGTAGCATCGTTGTCGTTACGCCATCTATTGCCTCTACGACTATCGCTACCGCTTAGTGATAAAGTAAAGCAATTACAGGGCGTTTGCATTTCATACAATAAAGCGACAACCATATGGCTCCTGCCAGTTGCCGATAACTTCGGTTACAAAACATGATCATCTCATACAATAAAATATAGCATCACGTCTTGACCATATCACATCACAACATGCCCTGCAAAAACAAGTTAGACGTCCTCTACTTTGTTGTTGCAAATTTTACGTGGCTGCTATGGGCTTATCAAGAACCGTTCTTACCTACGCATCAAAACCACAATGATAGTTTGTCAAGTTGGTGTTGTTTTAACCTTCGCAAAGACCGGGCGTAGCCACACTCGATTCAGCTAAAGTGAGAGAGACAGACACCCGCCAGCCACCTTTAAGCACGAGTGCTTGTAACGATGAAACCAGTCTCGCGTAAGCGTACGCGTAATGTCGGTCCGGGCCGCTTCATCTCACAATACCGCCGAACCAAAGTATGACATGCTGGTAAGCAGTATGACTTGTATCGCCCACAACTCACTTGTTTTCTACTCGTGCATATGACATCTACACATAAAACCTGGCTCTGATACCACTGTTGGGGAACGTAGTAATTTCAAAAAATTTCCTACGCACATGCAAGATCATGGTGATGGCATAGCAACGAGAGGGGAGAGTATTGTCCACGTACCCTCGTAGACCGTAAGCGGAAGCGTTATGACAACGCGGTTGATGTAGTCGTACGTCTTCATGATCCGACCGATCCAAGCACCGAACGTACGGCACCTCCGAGTTTAGCACACGTTCAGCTCGATGACGATCCCCGGGCTCCGATCCAGCAAAGCTTCGGGGATGAGTTCCGTCAGCACGACGGCGTGATGACGATGATGATGTTCTACCGGCGCAGGGCTTCGCCTAAACTCCGCGACGATATGACCGAGGTGGAATATGGTGGAGGGGGGCACCGCACACGGCTAAGGAATGATCCATAGATCAACTTGTGTGTCCTTGGGTGCCCCCCACCCCCGTATATAAAGGAGCAAGGGGGAGGCCGGCCGGCCCTAGAGGGCGCGCCAGGAGGAGGAGTCCTCCTCCTAGTAGGAGTAGGACTCCCCTTTCCTACTCCTACTAGGAGGGGGAGAGGAAGGGGGAGAGGGAGAAGGAAAGAGGGGGGCGCCCCCCCTCCTAGTCCAATTCGGACCAGAGGGGGAGGAGGCGCGCGGCCCATGCTGGCTGCCCCCCTCTCTCTCCACTAAGGCCCATAGGGCCCATTACTTCTCCGGGGGGGGGGGGGGGGTTTCCGGTAACCCTCCGGCACTCCGGTTTTCTCCGAAAACGTCCGGAACACTTCCGGTGTCCGAATATAGTCGTCCAATATATCAATCTTTATGTCTCGACCATTTCGAGACTCCTCGTCATGTCCGTGATCACATCCGAGACTCCGAACAAACTTCGGTACATCAAAACTTATAAACTCATAATAAAACTGTCATTGTAACGTTAAGCGTGCGGACCCTACGGGTTCGAGAACTATGTAGACATGACCTAGAACTATTCTCAGTCAATAACCAATAGCGGAACCTGGATGCCCATATTGGTTCCTACATATTCTACGAAGATCTTTATCGGTCAAACCGCATAACAACATATGTTGTTCCCTTTGTCATCGGTATGTTACTTGCCCGAGATTCGATCGTCGGTATCCAATACCTAGTTCAATCTCGTTACCGGCAAGTCTCTTTACTCGTTACGTAATGCATCATTCCGTAACTAACTCATTAATTACATTGCTTGCAAGGCTTATAGTGATGTGCATTACCGAGAGGGCCCAGAGATACCTCTCTGACAATCGGAGTGACAAAACCTAATCTCGAAATACGCCAACTCAACATGTACCTTTGGAGACACCTGTAGTACTCCTTTATAATCAACCAGTTACATCGTGACGTTTGGTAGCACCCAAAGTGTTCCTCCGATAAACGGGAGTTGCATAATCTCATAGTTACAGGAACATGTATAAGTCATGAAGAAAGCAATAGCAATATACTAAACGATCAAGTGCTAGGCTAACGGAATGGGTCATGTCAATCACATCATTCTCCTAATGATGTGATCCCATTAATCAAATGACAACACATGTCTATGGTTAGGAAACATAACCATCTTTGATTAATGAGCTAGTCAAGTAGAGGCATACTAGCGACTATATGTTTGTCTATGTATTCACACATGTATTATGTTTTCGGTTAATACAATTCTAGCATGAATAATAAACATTTATCATAATATGAGGAAATAAGTAATAACTTTATTATTGCCTCTAGGGCATATTTCCTTCAATGATTTCATTTTTCAATTGGAACATTGCATCGTCCTTCGGGTAGCTAATGCAGCAGCATATTGGAGTATAACTGTATAACTAATCTTATGATACTAACAAATCGTACTGCAAAAGTATCAGGCTTATTCACATATCCTTTTCATTCATTTTCTGCTAACAAATCATCAATACGGTAGATGGCTTTAACTATTCAGGCAAAAATGCTATAGATATCTTAAGAACAAATAATAATAATTTCCAAAAATGCATATTTTGAGCATAACGATTATGTGTTACTTATTCACCTTGGCCGCCATGGCTTCCTGCTCCAAGCCCGTGCAGACCCATATCCTCCATGGTTTGTTGTTCCAAAACTGAGCAGCCCCTTCTTCATGAGAGAAGAAAGGAGAAACGATGAACACACACACATACACAGAGACGGGAGAAGAGAAAGGACAGATACGTGCTACCCTAACGAAGTTGGAGGAGGCGAGGATCATACTACACACCGGTTGCCTTCCCAGTTCGTGCCAATCTTGCTAAGGGGCACCGGCCTACTGCAGGCGCCTCCGGCCGCCAGCCAACACCCATCATCGGCCACCACAGACGACGCGCACCTGAAGACGACCAAGGGTCGTTGCTCGTGGCGCCGCTCCTGTCTTGACGGCCGCTGCCACCTGTCTAGGGCACCGCACTGCACGCCGCGCTCACCTGCACTGGCCGTCAACCCGCATCGCTGGAGCCGACGCCAGCACTGGGTCTCCTCTTCTTCCAGATCCCGGCCGGCAACTGAGACGGGTAGAGCTCCTCCCCACGTCTTCCTCACGGGATGGGCTCTCCTCCTCCCGCAGCTTCCTCTCTCGCTAGCATAGTGGGCTGGAGTATATGAGGATGCGGTGGTGGTGCAGCTAGCCGGTGGCGCGCAGTGCGGGAGGCCGTGGGAAGGAGGGAGGAGGCGCCGCCAGATGGGGAGGAAGGCAGGTGGGGAGAAAGGAGGGGGCGCCGCCGGGTGGAGGGGAGGTGGTGTCGAGGGAGTGGAAGGAATCGATGAGGGCGTGATCTGTTTTGACCGCTCGATCTAGGGCTTTTTCACCTTGAGCGTCATTGGTCACGAACCCAGTCGACGAGCCCTTCACTGCAGTGTGGACCAATGATTATATGGGTCCACTGGCAGCCACCCAGCGAAGCAGCGTGAGGTGTAACAAAATCTAGCAGTGAATAATAAAAATCAATGGTGAAAAATGAGCGAGTGAGCTAATCGAGTGGCCAGCAATCACTCGCGCGCGAAGGCCTCCAGAACGGCGGGTACTCTAGGAGGCTTTATATGTTAGATTAGATACACTGAAATTACATTCGTGAGTTTTTTTTTGAAAGAAAAGCCAAAAGGTTGGTGCGCGAGGGAGGGTCAAACAAAGGACCTCCCGGTTTCGGACGAATGTACTAGCCACTCGACCAGATGGTGTTTGATGACTGAAAGTAGCGCTGACTTCTAAACATCCACTGAGAAAGTAGTATACGGTGAATATTTTTTATAAATGTAATTTTTTAACTGGTAACAAATTTTAGAACATTTTCATATAAATGTGAAGAACTTTTGAAAAACTGAATTTAAAAATACACACCGATTTTTTAGTATACGGTGAACATTTTTCAAATACACACTGAACATTTTTGATATACGTTGAGTTTTCTAAATGCACACCAAAACAAATTTCCTATGCACGATGAACATTTTTTTATATACACTGAAGAGTTTTGAAATTTTGTGCGGCGCATCCAGGAGTCTGAGGTGAAGGAGGCTATAAAAAGGATGAAAGGAGGCAATGCGATGGGCCCTGATTGTATCCCCATTGAGGTGTGGAAAGGTCTCGGGGACATAGCGATAGTATGGCTAACCAAGCTTTTCAACTCATTTTTCGGGCAAACAAGATCCCAGAAGAACGGAGACGGAGTATATTAGCACCAATCTTCAAGAACCAGGGGGATGTTCAGAGTTGTACTAATTACCGTGGAATTAAGCTGATGAGCCATACAATAAAGCTATGGAAAAGAGTCATTGAGCACCGCTTAAGAAGGATGACAAGCATGACCAAAAATCAGTTTGGTTTCATGCCTGGGAGGTCGACCATGGAAGCCATTTTCTTGGTACGACAACTTATGGAGAGATATAGGGAGCAAAAGAAGGACTTGCATATGGTGTTCATTAACTTGGAGAAGACCTATGATAAGATACCGTGGAATGTCATGTGATGGGCCTTGGAGAAACACAAAGTCCCAGCAAAGTACATTACCCTCATCAAGGACATGTACAATAATGTTGTGACAAGTGTTCAAACAAGTGATGTCGACACCGATGACTTCCCGATTAAGATAGGACTGCATCAGGGGTCAGCTTTGAGCCCTTATCTTTTTGCATTGGTGATACATGAGGTCACAAGGGGTATACAAGGAGATATCCCATGGTGTATGCTCTTTGCGGATGATGTGGTGCTAGTTGACGATAGTCGGACGGGGGTAAATAGGAAGTTAGAGTTATGGAGACAAACCTTGGAATCGAAAGGGTTTAGGCTTAGTAGAACTAAAACCGAGTACATGATGTGTGGTTTCAGTACTACTAGGTGTGAGGAGGAGGAGGTTAGCCTTGATAGCCAGGTGGTACCTCGGAAGGACACCTTTCGGTATTTGGGGTCAATGTTGCAGGAGGATGGGGGTATTGATGAAGATGTGAACCATCGAATCAAAGCCGGATGGATGAAGTGGCGCCAAGCTTCTGGCATTCTCTGTGACAAGAGAGTGCCACAAAAACTAAAAGGCAAGTTCTACAGGACGGCGGTTCGACCCGCAATGTTGTATGGCGCAGAGTGTTGGCCGACTAAAAGGCGACATGTTCAACAGTTAGGTGTGGCGGAGATGCGTATGTTGAGATGGATGTGTTACCACACGAGGAAGGATCGAGTCCGGAATGACGATATACGAGATCGAGTCCGGAGCACAAATTGAGGAGAAGCTTGTCCAACATCGTTTGAGATGGTTTGGGCATATTCAGCGCAGGCCTCCATGGGCATATTCAGCGCAGGCCTCCAGAAGCTCCAGTGCATAACGGACGGCTAAAGCGTGCGAAAAATGTCAAGAGAGGGCGGGGTCGACCGAATTTGACATGGAAGGAGTCCGTTAAGAGAGACCCGAAGGATTGAAGTATCGACAAAGAGCTAGCTATGGACAAGGGTGTGTGGAAGCTTGTTATCCATGTGCCAGAGCCATGAGTTGGTTGTGAGATCTTATGAGTTTCACCTCTAGCCTACCCCAACTTGTTTGGGACTAAAGGCTTTGTTGTTGTTGTTGTTGTTGTTACACTGAAGAGTTTTGAAATGTACGGTGAACCTTTTATATTCTATACGGTGAACTTTTTTGATTATGTGAATAATTTTTGAAAACATAAATAAATCTTGAAATTTTGATCTTTTTCTGAAAAGAAGCGAACATTTGTAAAAAATAATAAAATTTGAAATTCTGAACATTTTTGAAGAATTCAAATTTATGAAAAAATAGAAAGGAAAAAAGGAAAGGAAAAACTAAGAAGAAAACAAGAAAAAGTAAACGAAACGGAAGATCAGTAAAACCGGCTGTCTAAACGCTACCTTCAGCGAAGCGACGACGTTTTGACGGTCACAAATGTCAAATAGGATTGAAGGCGTTTCGTACGTCGAGTCACAATTTCTGAACGTCGTTCCTTCTGCGAATAGGCCTTGGCGAACACGCCTCTCTCATGGGCCTGGCCCTACTTGAGTTTTTTTTTTTTGGAAAATCAGCAAACAATACGTGCTTTAGTGGGATTCAAACTTGCGACATGAGGTGCAAATCCCACCACATTAACCAACTACGCTAGTCGACTTTCATGGTATAAAATGAGATATCGCGAAAGTGTCCTTCTGCTCCCGAGCTCAAATGAGCTCGGTGAACAGTAAAATTGAAAAATTTCAAAAACAATTCACAAAAATCTGATTTTTTTGTGACAAATATTAACAAAAGTTTCAAGTGTTTGTAAATTTTTTTCATGGAATCACATTCCTGTAAGGCATGGCAAAAAAAACAAATTTAGTGCTCCAAAATGCTTTTGAAAGCAGCATTTTCAGAGTACCGATTTTGTTTTTGTTTTTCACGCCTTCTAGGAATGTGATTTCATGACGAATTTTTGCAAGCACTTGAAACTTTTGTCATTGTTTGTCACAAAAAAATCAGATCTTTTTTTTCTATTTTACTGTTTGCCTATGCTCATTTGAGCTCGGGCTCACAAACTCTGCGTCCGCTACATCGTATTTATACAGTAGAACATATGCCATTCTTTTCGTCCCGGTCCCAATCATTGACGCGCTACACAATCCATTTGTTTTTAGTATACGGTGAACATTTTTCAAATACAGACTGAACATTTATAAATATACGGTGATTTTTCTAATGCACACTAAACAAATTTCCTATACACGATGACCATTTTTTACATATAGTGAAGAAATTTTGAATGTATGGTGAACCTTTTTTTCTATACGGTGAACTTTTTTTGATCATGTGAACACTTTTTGAAAACATGAATAATTTTTGAATTTCCATTGTTTTCTACAAAGAAGCAAACATTTTCTAAAAAAATGACAAAATTTGAAATTTTGAACATTTTTGAAGAATTCAAGTTTATGAAAAGCAGAAAGAAAAAAGGAAAGGTAAAAAAAAAGGAAAAAGGAAATGAAACAAAAGGTCAGAAAAAGCCGCCCATCTAAATGCTGCCTTCTTCGATGCGACGACGTTTTGACGGTCTCAAACGTCAAATAGGATAGGAGGCATCTCGTACGTCGACTCACAATTTTTGTATGTCATACTTATTAGGCCAGATGGATGTGATATTATTATTTTTTCTTTCGTCGCAACACACGGACATTTGTGCTACTTATTTTATAAATATTTACATGATGATGAGAATGTTTTGACTCAAGATGTATGTGCGTGAATTTTTCAAAAATCAAGAATCAAAAAACTATAAATACATTTTGCTGCCAAGTTTTAGGAAATGGGCTCCGGCGTAACGGCGTACCTATCTCTACTCCTAATAGAGCAGTTGGTAGTCCCCGCCGGTCAATTTTCGTCCTATCGAAGACGGTTAATTTTCGTCCTCAATCCCACCTCCCACTCCTCCTGAATTCCCCCTTCCACCCTCGAGGCCGACAAAAAAAATCGGTATACGAAGGTTAACCTACGAAATTAAACCAGCAAAAAAAAAGTCAAACAAACCGCACGCACGTACGAGCAATGCCTCCTGCTCCTCTCGATCCCCTCGACGTACGATCTGTGATTGCAGACGCACGAGATCGCCGCAGCCGCTGCTCCTCCTCTCCCGGGACGCAGCCGCCACCGCCAAACCAGGGAGACGCCAGCGACCGTTGCTGCCGTCGCGGATCACCAGGAAGCCACCGCCGCCGTCGCGCCTCGGATATGTCGCGGATCACCGGGACGCGGCCGTCGCGGATCAGGAACACCAGGACACCGTCGGCGGCGGCCCCTCGGATACCGGCGACCGGCGGCGATCTGAGACCAACGAGTCGGCACCACACCCCTGGTACTTCCCTTCCCCATCCGCCAATCCTCTACCACCCCCCCCCCCCCCCCCCCCCCCCCCCTCCTCTACAAAGGCCCGTGCGGCCCTGTCCCTATGACCTCGCCGGCCACGACCAGGGATGGCTGTGCATCCCGACGCCTCTCTTCTCCATTGATCCCCCATCTCCTCAAGGTGAATCTTCTCCAGAAGGTACCCCTCTCCTCCCCGACGAGTACTCGCTTCCTTACAGGCAGGGGCGGATCCACCATGGGACATGGGTGTAGAGATGCACATCCAAATTCTTTTGCCAAAAATTCGTATATAAGTATGTACTTTTTATATGACAGAAATACTAGCTTATAGGCTCAGTTCAGAGCAGCCCAATAGCCGGCAACAAACCAGCAAACCAGACACTTTTGTGTTGAACGCACACGACAGAGTGAACGATGATACTGTGAACTGAATGTCTAGCTGCTATTCAGATTCATTGTGAAATCCCAACTGAATGTGTAGCTGCTATTCAGATTCAGAGAGGAAAATGTGTAGATGACACTGAGTGAGGATCTGCTTGATTTCATTAGCAGGAAAAAATATAATTATCTTTGAATTGTAGGCAGTAGATCATGTCTTGAATTATCTTTGAATTGTAAGTTGTAGATGACACCTGGTTAAGCTTGCACACCTTTTTTCTATGGATTTTACGGAGGAAGATTTGATGCATAACTTGATTACATTAATTGGGACGGAATTCTTTTTTCAAGTGAACGATGATGTTGTCATATCTCGTCCTTAAGCCATGACATATTGTAGTTTTCTCCTTCTATTTTGTAATTTTCTTAATCTTTTCAGATATTGTTGCTATTGTGAAATTCGTATTGCTGTAAACCAATTGGCTTGACTATTAGGGTGCAAAAAAAAAGAGCACTCAATATTGAATTTCTGGATCCGCCACTGCTTATACAGGCATGTAGTATGGGCTGACTGTCAGGGTCCTGACACGGGCTCTCCTTGTCCTGATCTGATCTTGATGCTACTCGGTCAATCTATGATGTTTGTTTCCTATGTTTACATGGCAGAGTGGTTGCTGCACTCGCTTTTGGATGTGGATGCAAGTTGGGAACTCATTCAGTGATTTGAGGGTGCAGGTAGAGATGATGCTGCGGATGGGAAGGGAAGATGCGTGTGTGCTAGCTGCCATTGCAGGGACTTTCTATTTTTCGGATAGTTCAGCGTCTTATTACGAATCTGATAGTGCTATCTGCCACACATACACCATGTTACGAATCTATTTACATGCGACTCAGAGAAAGAATTGCTTTGCAGGTACACACTTGCTGCTAACTGATGTATTGAACTTTCAAGGATTTTGATTGGTCGCCCAACTAACCCATTCTCCTTTTGTTGATATTTATGAAGGAGATCATTATTTCTCTTTTAGTTTCAGGTTGCCAACATCACGAATTTCATACTTATGGAGTGGAGCCACCAAACTATTTATGAGGTAAAATCACTATATACATATTGTTTTCCCACCTGCGTGCTTGCTTGTGTTTGTTTCTAGCCGGCAAGAACCCATCGAGTCTTCCTCTGTGTGTGCAACCTTGCCAGTGTGTGAATCAATCAAGGCAAGGGCAACCAGAGTTAAGTATGTGCGAGTCTTGCCGGGATCTGATCTATCAACTCCTCCAGCCAGCTTTGCACCATGTGCACATCGTCCATGCTAGAAAAGCTCTTGGCAAGTGGACGGCTCCATTGGCCCTGCGTCAACAATTCAAATCCTTATCTATACTCGATAGACACATACTTTTTTATGCAATTCTGAATTTATGGAAGCAGAAGAACTGATTATGTGAATTAAATATCTAATCCCATGTGTAGGTGCTATCCAAGTGTTGTGATTATTTATGCGCATATAACTTGCAGGTTAACTCTATAGTATGAAGACTTAAAAATACGAGTGCATGTCATTGGTGTTTTTGAATCCATCTTCCATCACTTCTAATACTTTTGTATTACATAATACTATTTTTTCAGCAGTTGAATGACATATCGATGGTATTTGTAATAAATTTCTTTCTTCCATATTACCAGGAAATATGTTGAAGCACCGAATATATTCCATTTGCAGTGGACAAACAGAACAACACAACACATAAGCAGAGGAAAGTAAGCGCAAACCTTTCTCTCTTTAAATTCTTGAGGATGGTAACATTTTGTTACATGTGTTCAAGATTCAGTTCTAACATTTTGGGGTTGCTAATCCATTGCAAGTAATCATTGCTTAACTGCAATGTTATCCAAATTTCATGTGACTTGAGTGCTATCTCATTTAGTTTTATGGCTTACAAATAACGTGCAATTTTGAAATTTTGTTTGTTGGTGGCCACATTTTCAATATAACTCGGAAAACTATTGAATACGTTATCAGTATGGCCTCTGAAAAATGATGTTTTTTGAGATATGCATCCACCTTCAAGTCCATCCATAGGCATTTTAAGCAATTCATTTTGAAAGGGCTATATAAATAGCTTAGAGAGAGACATCTACTAGCAGTAGAATGAAGCCTCCGTGTAGTAACTCTGTGTGAAAGAATTGATATAAAAAACTAGAAATATATAAATAATATATAGAAGGTAGAACCATAGAGAGATGTGTATGTTTAATTGGTATATTTTCAGTAGTATATTTGTGAAGCTGATATATCTTTCTTTTATAGGACATGGTTGCTCTTGCTTCATCTAGATAGGCCGTCTGGAATGCCATGAGACCAGGTTGCACTATCATTTTGAATTTGTTTACTAACACCACAACTACCACATCCTCGCTAAACGACAGAGGTTGCTAGCAACTGCACGTGGAAAGATTGAATGTGATATTCTGTCTACTAATCAATAGTGTATTACTAAAACTACATATTGATGACTTTTTAGTTAAACAACAGATAGTATTGTCCCCAGTTCTGCTTGATTTGATTTTTATTTCCGATCAGTTTTGTGTTTTGTCAGAGAATGGTTTTTCTTTACCTACAGTAGTCCCTGTACTCAGGTAAATCCTTTTGCATCATTTCACTATTGGTTCTGTTGTAATTGTATTAGATTGGGATTGCAACATGTGGGCTCCAACAAACATAATTTCAAAATTGCACGTTATTTGTATGACATAAAACTAAATGAGATATCACTCAACTCACATGAACTTTGGATAACATTGTAGTTAAACATTGATTACTTGCAATGCATTAGCAACCCCAAAATGTTAGAACTGAATCTTGAACACTTGTAATAAAATTTTACCATCCTCAAGAATTTAAAGAGAAAGAAAGGTTTGCACTTACATTCCTGTTAGTCCACTGCCAATTCATAGTATTGTTAGGATTTCTGGGATCCTACATTTTGACTATTTAGCTGATCCCAAGTTATTTATATAGTTTTATCCCGTTACATCAGATCTTTTTGGTTGCACGTATTAATTTACTGGTTGTGTACTGGAAGCAATTTACTGACTTGTGTAGTATTTAGCTGATCCCAGGTTAGGCTTTTAAGTTTTCTCTCATTACATCATTGCATTTTAGAATTTTGTAGCTAAAAGTTTCCATTAAATTGGTGCCCGTATTAGAGGGAGGCATCGGTTAACTAAGCATATCGTCGCACGTATAGAGACCTCCAGTCCAGCATGCCAAGGTTGCTCTGCGCGGGCTCGATTAGAGGGGGCATGGACTTTATTAAGAACGAGTGAGTGTCGTCCTGTATCAAGTGCATGTCATGGGTTTGATAATATCTTAAAGAATTAATTTGTACTACATTATTCACTGGAGGTAGCATCACGATGGCACAGAATTAAGGACTCGTGATTGGGTGTGTCTAAAAATTTATCAACTATTCTGATGTTCCATAAATCGTTAGTTTACCGAAAAAGGAAGGAGCTACCATCGCGGTTTGATTGCGTTCATCTTGGACTAATCATGATCAATTTGATGAGGCCTCCATCAGTTTTGTATAGGTTGTGCTAAGGATTCAACAAATTATGAGAAACCTGACGTCGAAAGATAGTGATAGACCATCGGATGAAGTTTACTATATATTTTTGTCTTTACTATGTTTTTTCTTATACCATGTTGATTTTCAGATAAAGTGCAAGTTGTGAATGAAAGAGTAGACATTTTCTTATTATGTCAAATTTTGCAACAAATTTTTTTGCCTTACCAATCATACGGTGTGGGTGCTCACCGGCGCTGGAGCTGAGGTGAGGCGAATTCAAAACTTCACCCAAATGTCCGGATTTCTCATATTTCCGGCTTGGAATGCCCAGATTTCTTGTTTCCTTGGCTTATACTTTGGGTCTTGCACCTTTTCTTTATAGGTTCTGTGAATTCTTGTTTAGGGATCCGATGGAGAGCTCGGATATGGCATCGCAGCCGTTGAGCGACAGGGTCACGCCGAAGCTCCTCCTCAACTGCACGGATTGCGTCACTGTCATGCCGGGCGAGCCGCAGGTATGATTTTCTTTGGTTGCCTCTGGTGGTCTTGGCAACATGCGCTCCCAGGATTACAAATTCAACTGCCAGATGGGTAGGAACATGATAGATTTGGGTCGACATGATATGTTCTGGAAGTTGATTCATTCATTCGCCTATTTATCTGGTTTGTTGCCATCCGAGGGTGGTCCATGAAATCAGGTCTCTGTATTCTTTTTTTCAATCAAAGGGGAGCTACCCTGGCTCCCTTTCATAGAAACGAAACCAAAGGTGTCTGTATTCTCGAGAAAATAATCATGACATCTGTCAACTTTCTTTTTAGGAATGGCTTAATCATATGAGTTTGCATCGTTAACTTTTTCACTTCATTTCTTTTACCACTTTGCTTCCAATAATTCAAACAACATATTATGGCTTGTTTAGTTATGGGATCCCTAATGTCCAGATCTCAGCTTAGAACATAGATAGTAGCAAGGTAACAACGAATAGTTATAGTGTTAAGAGTAATATTAGTTCTTGGATGTTTAACTTCTAGCTTGGCTTTTTATCGTACAATATTTAGACTGGATCCGGAAAGACATATACGATGGGTACCAATTATACTGGTGAAGCTGATCGTGGAGGAATAATTGCACCTCTCATGGAGACGATATTCAGGAAATCTGATGCGATGAACCGTCATACAGAGTTCTTAATTAGGGTATCCTTCATCGAGGTACACTAGCTGGTAGCAGTTATCTTTACTTAAATAATTGGAATATATATTTTTCTTATTACCATTTTGTTTGTGTTGCTGTTCGCATCAGATATTCAAGGAGGAAGTATTTGATTTACTTGATGATCATGGGTCTGTTGTAAAAGTGGCAGAGCCTGCTAGAGTGCCTATTCAGATTCGACAAAACTGCAAATGGAAGCATTACACTTGCTGGCGTGATGGAGGCTGAGGTCAAGTCAAAAGAAGATATGGGCCATATGGCCATGCACTTGGCACGAGGATCTTCGTCACGCGCAACTGAAATTACAAACATACATAGCCAGGCAAGGTAAGTCGCATATACTGCTATAGCTGGGAGCCGACGCAGAGGCCCCGACTCCTCCACGTAGCTGCGTTAACCTGTATTTCACAGCTATGGACTCCTAAAGTCCTAATGACTTTTGTTTGCAATTGCTTTGTTCCCTGTTGGGTTTTAGATTGGACCCTAATGATTAGATTTTTATTTTAGCTAGGTGATTACAGATCAACAGGATGCATGCATACGCAAGGTTAGGGTAGTTCTAGGGAGATCTATTGTTGCTACACATTAATGGCTGTTGTTTTACAAAATCCTGATACATCATTTCTCTGTAGTGCGTTGCTCTTTTGGTTGATACGTGCAAGTAATGTATGCCGATTGGAAGTTGATCAACATGCGTCAGATATGAAGAGAGGGAGGTAACACAATGGACATCAATCGAGTTTCAGAAATAAATGTTCATATAATCAAATTTCAGGATTGTTCATCTTCATAGGTTAATTCATGAACTCTATTTTATAGGTTCACTTCTTACATAGGGACAAAGTAGGTGTCACAATCCTGAACCCCCTGTTCATGTTGGGTCTTCAAGGAGCTTACTTAGCTTGACCTTGTGGTTTTGATCTGGTGAATCACAAGCTAACAATAATCTGTTGTATGACTACAGTGGATCCTTTAAAAAATAGGCGTCCAACAACTGTTTATATGATCAACTCTGAAATAGTAACACAACAAATGACAACAAATGGTAGTTTGGCATTTATGATCAACTCCTATGAAATAGGTACAAAACTACAAATCAAATGACACGATACTTATCCAAAAATGATGAACTATTTTCCCATTGACAACCATCAAGTATTGTACAATTTGATGTACGTATATGGATGATGAATTTGCGATGATGAGGCCTTTAGCTACTAATCCATTTCTCATGATTTTTGTGCCTTTTATTTGGGTTTTCTTAGAAGCCCTTGTTATCTATTATTTGAAACTTTTAGGTCCCAGAGATTGCACATGTGCTGGAGAACTCAGTTCTTCTTTTCTTTAGATCGGCTGCAAAGCAAGTTGCTGATGAAGTGAAGTAGATGATTCAAAATGAGAAGAAATTCACTGTATTTATTTACGATAGTGAACTTGAATTATTTTGGTAAACAATTTCGTGAGCTGGCATTACACCTATTTTGGTAAACTATTTTGAGAGCTGGCATTACGTCATCCGTTGCGGCTCTTATTTCATGTGCCTTCTTGAAAGAGCACATGTAAAAGAAAATATGGTGAAATAATAAAGTTTGTAGAGCAAGACAATGGATTCCATCGACTCCCAAGTCTCAAGTTCTTCATGTTTTCTGACCTAAATATTAACATGAGGTGAATGAAGATGATGTCATGTCTTGTTGCAGGGTGATTGAGGAGTAAATGCAAAGGTACAAAGAGTAACTGATAAGTGTGTTTGAACAATGACAGTTGTTCACATTAGGCATTTGCGTAGGTACTGTGTGCAGTTGCAACCCCCACTCATATGTGTGAATTGAATCTACTTCCTTTTCTTCATGTTCAAATATAGGGTAAAAATAATGTTTAATTTTTTATTCAACCCAACAGATTTTTTTTGTTGGAATCAAGTTCAAGACATGTCTTTTGCTGATTGTGCCAGCAGAGCTGCAAGAGTGGTGGACATGCAACACAGGGAGGTGAAAGAAGGGAGGATCAGGAAGGATGGAGGGAGGTGACAAAGCTGGGAGAAAGGAGGGAGACACCAAGGAAGGTGGCATGGGAAGAAAGTGAAGTTGTGGCCCAAGGCTAGAGTTTGATCGTGTAAAATTGTTACCTTTCCATCAATGCTCAGGTTCATTGTCATTTTTAAAGTCTGGCACTTGAAGATCTACACAATTGTTGTCGAGGAAGATGATAAACTCAATGAGGATGATAATTGGGGTTATTGTGAAGCTCGATGTTTGGTGGAGTACTCTCGCGGTAAAGAGGACAAGGCATGCAAACATGAGTAACTGATAAGTTTGTGTAATCACTTCCATTTTTTCTAGGAACATTGAATATAATTGATTTTGTAAAGAAAGCGGTAGAGAAGACTATCGAAACTCGGAACCACATGTTCAATCTTTTTTTAGCGGTTTCCCCAGAGACCTTTATCATTAACGCAACCTTCATTTTGCGTACTTTTGGACCTTCAGGTGAAGCGGGAATTATATCATTGTGATATCAAATAATTGTTCATTGATTGTTTGAATGAGTTGTTGACATATGATTGATGTATTATAAATTTGCCTTGTGAAGTATGTGTATGAATCAAGTATCACCCACTTCTTTGATTTTATCGGTTTTGCTAAATCTCGATGTGTCTGAATTTTTGTTGCTGTGTCACTGACTTTTTGCTTTGCACAAGGCCGAAGACGGGGATGTCATGAGGAGAGCCAACCACAGCGAGGCCGAGCCATGTACAAGCAGGAGCGAGTCTGAAACTTAACCAGTGAAGGTGCATGGGCGTGCGGGTGGGGGAAGGGTGACATCGAAGTTGTTCATTGAGGATGGCCGAGGCGGCAACCGACATGGCGGTGGTGGGAGGTCGAGGGGAGGGGGGAGGTGATAGCCGCGGGTTGCGGGGATGGAGGAAGGAAATTAGGCTTGGGTAGGGCACGATGAAGGAGGAGTAATTGTTTGGAAAAGGAGGGAGAAAATGAATAGGTGGTAGCATGTTCCTAGGGTTGCGGGGATGGAGGATGGAAATTAGGCTTGGGTAGGGCATGATGGAGGAGTAACCATTGTGGGAAGGAGGGAGAAAATGAATAGGTGGTAGCATGTTCCTAATCGTTGGATATTGTTTTTATTGCCAAAAAGAGAAGTGAAGTTTTGTCAAGTATCTAACGTATAGGTGCCTTCTTAATTTATTTTCAATCATTTGCCCGTAGCAATGCATGGGCATTCTACTAGTAGGTTCCAATAGTCCTCTCCCAGAACCGAAATACCCATCACTAGGAAGATGAACTGCTTCCAGGCACCACGAGATCATTTCGGGGAGCAAAAGCTAGTTAAGTGCGATTTAAAGCGGCGTACGTAAAGGTCCGAATCATACGGGTGCATGCATGTAAATCCCCACATGCATTAGAAAACAGCGCGCTGGTTCCTTGCGGCGGTAGGAAACAGCTACCGGCGCCATGCCTATGCATGGCCACTGCTGAATGCCGATACAGCGGCACTTTAGAAACCGCAAAGCAGCGTGCCCGCGACCGCACATGCCCACACAATTGTTTTCCGTGATCCAACGAATATTTGGTCACGGTTTAACAACCAAAAGGCCGCTGGAATGGAACACTCCCAACTAAACAATCACCGCCGCCATCACTCCACTTGCAGGCTTGCATTGCAGCAGGGAGGTAGTATAAATATGCCACCGGTTGGCGTCACTGCAGGGCAAATCTCAGAGCTACAAGTTTACCAGAGAGCAAGGGGCCAGCAAAGCACATCGAAATACTGAGCAGAGCACTGCAGGGCTTGATCACTCTCCGTCCGGCGGAAGAAGATGGCCAACCGCGGCGGCGCGTTCGCTGCTCCGTGTGGAAATGGCGAAGGATCGGGAGGACTCCGACGACGAAGCCTGCCGAGGCGGGGGCAGATCAAGGCGAGGATAGCGTCCTCCGCCGTACACTCCGTCGCCGCGGTGCTCCTGAGAGCTGTAGGAAGACATCGGCTCGTTCTGAGGCGTGAGCTTGGTTCGACGAGTAGTCCTGTTAGGTGAATGCACATCCTCTGTTTCTTCTAGCTTTTTTTCCTTTTCACGGGGAAGTACCGCTCTTTCTAAGTTGTAAGACAATGGCGAAGTAATCGAGGACCAAAACACGTCGTGCTTTGTCAGCGTACAGTACTCTTGATGCAAAAGACAAAATTGTATGGAGTCGCCAGTTTGCGGCAGAGTTCGTGGGACTTTTGACTATAGAGAGCGAGGGAGAGAGTGAACCGAATTCCATGTTAATTGGAATTGCTGCACGCTCTGCAATGCAATGCAAAGTTTTTTTAATGAGAAACACCTATGACTTTATTCAACCTCGCAACCATTACAAGTACACTGCTTTTGATCGACGATCCAAGAAATTACAAAGTAACTCCTACGACTAATAATTATAACGAAATTTAGGCATCCTTTGATTCATAGGGTAGGAAAAATCATAGAAATAGGAAATGAGATGACATGTATCTCAAATCCTATGAGTAGGAATAGAAAAGAAGATGCCCTTTGATTCACATCATAGGATTTTTCTCATTGAGTCTAGGCTAATGTTTATTTTCCTATGAAATGTGGAGGATAGGAAGAATTCCTTCATAGGAATAGGATTCCATTCCTACAAACCGAAGAGCTCTAAAGGATTTTCCTATAGAAATCCTATCCTATGAAATTCCTACAAGATTCCTCTAAACCAAAGAAGACCTTATTGGATAAATCGTCTCCACAGTATCGATCTTTGCAAGACGAAAAACTACAATTACTTTAGTGGAGAGACCACATTTGGACTGGACCAACCACTCGTTTCCCTGCACGAATTTGATTAATGATTACCGTGGAAGGTTTCTGAAAGCCGCCTCAGTCACCCATCCAAAAAAATGGGAAGCTGTGAGCAATGAGTGTACTTGGGCCGGGGATGATCCCCTAAGAATGTAAGCCGTCAAACCACGTAATCTTCACCGTAACGTTGAGCAAAGATTCCAACCACACAAAGAGTACCAACAAAAGCAACATGACACTTCCTTCATGAAAAAGAAGGCCCTAGCCATGCTAAGGAGAGCCCAAGGGCTGCTGAGGGAGTTATGGGCTGAGGGGTCCTCGGGTCGTCGGCCCATCGAATATGGGCTGAACTGGTGAAGCCGCATAACAACAGGAGATCTATGAAGCCGTGGTGTGCCCTCCAAGTTAAGGATAGGCAGGATATCCTTACTCCTTGTTGTAATCTATCTCCGATAACCCTAGCCTTATTTGTGTCTATATAAACCGAGAGTTGTAGTCTTTAGTGCTAGAGCTACATATATCATCTCATCACCGTAGGGTTTAGCTCATGCCGATCTCGAGGTAGATCTACTCTATAATCGTACTACACATCCAATATAATCAAGCAGGACGTAGGGTTTTATCTCTTCGAGAGGCCCGAACCTGGGTAAACATTGTGTTCATCGCCCCTTGTTCCCCATCGATCTCAGATCCGCAGCTTTGGGACCCCTACCCTGAGGTCTGCCGGTTTTGACACCGACATTGGTGCTTTCATTGAGAGTTCCGCTGTTGGATCGCCCAAAGGATCAATAACTCGCTTGATCATAAGAACATGCATCGAATCCAGGGACTTCTTCGTCCCCGGTCAACTCTTCGTGTTCGGCAGCATCGTGCTGCTCGCCGACCCGACTGGTCGTTTGGGTTAGATCGACAACTTCGCTCCTGAACACCGAATTCGATTCAGTAATTTGGAATACGTTGCAAACACGCGGGGCGATCTGGTCTTCGCTAGATTCACCGCCCCCACCCGCACCCTCGCAGGCCTCGCCATGCCCACTCTGGAGTCCTCCTCCGATCCGATCTACAGATCGATCCCAATGCTCCCAACAGCTTCAAGCCAGGAGGGCTCCGCCTCAAGCGGTGGTCAAGCTCCACCTTCGGCCGGATCTATCATACCCGTGGAGGGCATATCCTCGACCTTCGAGGAAGAATCAGGAGGCGGAAGCCAGGAGCCAATCTCGACCGAGCCTTTCCGTCACAACACTCCTCCAGCCATGAGGCCTTGCGACGAACCGGTAATCGATGGCCAGGGGTCACCCCCAGCTCGAGACGGCTCAATCTCAAATCCCGACGTGGAAACCACATGCGAAAATCAAAGCATGTCCCAAGTCTCCAATGACATTCCGGACCCCCTCAAGGATCCGACACCATATCCCGAGCTTAGCTTGGCCAATGGAAACTAAGGACCGTCTAGGGCATAGACTGCCCCCACCCTGCTACAACGGAATTTGGCCTACAGCCCTCGAATTCGGCAACCCTCGCCATGTTAAACGAGGCACTAGACCGAATCCCAAAATCTCCATCCAGGAGGACCTGCCCTCAACCCACAATCATTAACCCTTCGAGACGAATCATAGGGAATTTTACGTCCCACACCCCCCTACTTGGTAGCCATTGTCGATGATTTACCCGATATGCTAGACTATAATTCGGAGAACACCAAATACATGGACAAGGATGGCGGAGCCACGACTAGCACCGATGTTGCCCCCCCAATCACCAGCCGCTGGTTAGTCACATCCACCTACGATATTTACATGGTGGACACCCCCAAGGGCATCGATGGCACTCCCAATCAGGACCAAGACAAGCCCGGCGATGAGCCGCCTAAATGCTGACATCATCGTTGATCAAAGCCACGTCGAAGCCATGCTAGGAACGTGGACTCTGCAGAGAACGGCACCGCGAACCACGCAGATGACCTCGCCGAAGCCGCAGCCAACGAACATCATCAAGATGACCCCGCGTGGCAGGAGGACCTGCTCAACCCAGAAAAATCCGATGACTCCAAAGACAACAACTACCTCCCACCCTCCGAGGAGGAGGACAGTCTCGAGGATGACGATTTCATCGTCCCCGAAGACCCGCTGGATCAGGAACGGTTTGAACGGAGGCTTCTAGCCACTGCCCACAGCCTAAAGAAAAGAAACATAGAATCAAGGCCGGACAGGACACCCTCAACAATCAGTGGACCAAAGTCCTAGCCGCCGAAGAAGGGTACGGCCGCGAACAGCCAATCAAAAGTTATCCCAAGCGAAGATTGCTGCCACAATTTGACGATGAGGCCATAGAGCCCACGCGTCCGACATATACACACGCCGAACAGCCGGACCACCCCCTAGAGGGCGGGAGAGAGAAGCTGGCGAGGCCGAGGTCCCCGCCGCTCCACCTCGCCATTACAACAAGGATCAAGTGCGGCCCACCTACGAATACGACCGCCGCCATGACCTAGAAGCTCGAGGAGGCCATACCAGGTCCATCCACGGACCCAAAGAAGACCCGCCCACTCACCGGGAAGGATACTGCGATTGGCTGAACCGAAACGATAGAGTCCAGGAGCAGCAACGGACTCAGATGGCCGAAGATCTCCAACGCGATGTAGCCCAAGTCCGGGGTGCCGCACACCCCCTGTGCTTCATAGAGAGGGTAATGCAACACTAGGCTTCAATCCTGTGTACATCGAACTATACGACGTAACCACAGACCCCGACTGTATGGATAGAGGATTTCCTCCTCCACATTCACATGGTGCGAGGATATGACCTCCACGCCATCAAATATCTGCCACAAAAGCTTAAAGGACCAGCTCGACACTGGTTGAATAGCCTTCCTGAAGACTCTATAGGCTGTTGGGAAGAGCTAGATGACGCTTTTGGAGCGAACTTTCAAGGCACCTATGTTTGGCCTCCAGACACAGACGACCTAAACCGCATCACACAACAACCCAGAGAATCTGCCCAACAATTTTGGAACCGATTCTTGACCAAGAAGAATCAGATTGTTGATTGTCCGGATGCCGAAGCCTTGGCCGCTTTCAAGCACAGTCTCAAGGATGAATGGCTCGTAAGAGAACTCGGCCAGGATAAACCAAGAACTATGGAAGCCCTTACTTCTCCATGACCCGCTTTTGCGCGGGCGAAGACATTTGGCTCGCTCGTAAAAGCACCAACCCCGACACACCCAATACGTCCGAGGTTCGGGACACTAATGGAAAGCTGCGATGTAGCAAGAGTAAACGTCGCCACAATGACGGCGAAGGCGAGGATGCGACAGTAAATGCCGGGTTCAGAAATCCAAAGTCTGGACCGCAAAAGAAAGCCCCTAGAGGCAATGGGGACGTCCCTTCCAGATTAGACACAATTTTGGACAGGCCCTGCCAGATCCATGACACATCAGAGAAGCCTGCCAACCACTCTAACCGTAACTGTTGGGTGATCAAATAGGCTGGCAAGCTCACAACCGAAGACTCAGGTAGAAGCCCACGAAGCGAGGACGATGATGAGCCCCGCAGGCCGAATAATGGAGGCCAGAAACCCTTCCCTTCCAAGGTTAAGATGGTGAACATGATCTATGCAACCCACATACCAAAGAAGGAGAGGAGGTGAGCGCTGCGAGACGTATATGCCGTTGAGCACGTAGCACCAAAGTTCAATCCATGGTCAGCCTGGCCGACCTCTTTCGATCGCAGGGATCACCCGACCAGCATACGCCATGAAAGCCTGCAGACTTAGGCTTGACCCCATCATCGATGGATTCCCCCTCATTAGAGTCCTAATGGGCGGGGACAGTAGCCTCAATTTGATATACGAAGACACAGTGAGAAAGATGGGGATTAATCCGTCAAGTATCAAACATAGTATATCACCTTCAAGGGGGTCATTCCGGGAGTAGAGGCCCGCTGCACAGGCACTGTGATGCTTGAAGTAGTGTTCGGCTCTCCGGACAACTTCCAAAGCGAAGACTTGATCTTCGACATTGCACCCTTTCGAGCGGCTCTCCTCGGCCGAACGATGTTTAATAAATTTAATGCCGTCCCACATTACACGTAACTCAAGTTGAAGATGCCCCATCCTTCGGGCATCATAACTATCAACGGCAACACAGGACGTTCACTTCGGACCGAAGAGCACACTACGGCCCTAGCGGCCGAAGACCAAACCAGCCCATACGGGTCCCATTACCGGCCTGCCGTAAAGGCAGGCGACAATAGTAAATGGGTTCAAACCCGTTCCCCGTCATGGGAACCCGCATGCGTTCGTCGCAAATAGGGATGCGGACCCCACGGCACGCCTAAAATATTCGCGTCCCACGTGCCTCGTTAGCACAATTTCGCACTCAAAATACCATGGGCAGCCGTGAGGCATATATCAACAAATCCGAAGCATGTGTTTGGCTGACCCGAACTTCAGAAGTACCTTGTCTTCGGACGACCTGGGGGTCAATTCCGACCCCCCAGGATAAAGCTCCATTTGCAGGATCCTCCCCCCTCAAGGTTTTCATCCAAGGTCCCAATCTCCACCTCTCAGAAGCAAAGGCACAGACGTGCAGCAGGCCACAGTTGAGGCTTCGACTCACGCATCAAGGCCCTGCGTAAACCTTTACTCTGTAAAACCTTTTTCTTTCTACAAATAATGTCTTGGCAGTTCGAATTGTATGGTTAGATGTCTTGAGTCTACGAGAAATAATAAAAACGCCCTTTATGGTGTTCAGATATCTGCATCTTGCGATTGTCTCCTTTCCTTTCGATTCTCCCATCGCTTTCTGAATAGCCAGCACGAAAACATGATCGGTTAACTAACCCAGAGCTTGATTTAACAATCGGCTCCGTGTCCCAAGTCTGACACCGCTTTCTGCTGAGTGCTCGGCGTCTCGGATATTGCACTATATGCATCAATTCCGAACTATGTCTTGGGTCAATAGTTGGGTTGCCCGGCTCCTGTGCTTGCCCCTTATGTTCTGCTCGTTCGGCTAAGAGGGCAAAGGGAGAACCCCTGCGATTGTACTTCTGGCTAGCCCGGTCAAGTACCTCAGGAGGACAAAGCCGAAAACTGACCGTCATAGTAAGCGCGAAATAGTCAGCGATCTAATGATGAGGCTTGACTCCAGAAATCGTTGCTGGTTTCGCCGTGTCACACGAAGGGTTCGTCTTAACACAAACCATGTGATCGGAAAGGACAGGTATTGGCCCCCAAGTACATCACAAACCACCGGGGGCTATTCACTAGCTCCCACATTCAAGCTCCTAAGGCTAAGTGAAAGCAATAAAACTGAATAGTCTGATTGCCTAGTTTCGCTCACGCACAAGCTACCGCCTCCAAGTACCAAGACATTGGCTAAGGGTAACAGTGCGGAGACAAAACACCCCTCGTGATATTCACCTAGGGGCTGAAGCCGACGACTGGTAGCTTTCAGAATAAACATACAACCACATAGGAGTAAAAATTAAATCAGGACAAGACAAAATAAGTCAGGTGGATGCATCATAAAGCATAGGGTCCAATCGATAAACACTTCAACACAAGTTATTCAAGCATTACATCTTTCGAACACTGGCCCTCTATCGCTGCGCACCGTTCATCACCTGTGCAAAGTACTGCTCAGGGCGGCGATGCTCCTTTCCCTTGGGCGGAGGACCAGTAGTCATGTCCATCAGATTATTCTTCGGCCAATGCACCATGGTCTTCGCGAATGCAAGCCTCGCCCCCTCAAGGCACGCTGAGCGCTTCATGGCAGCAATCCGGAGGGGCGCCTCCTGCAACTTTTGCACAAGGCCGAAGTAGGTGTCCGGAATCGGCTCGGTGGGCAAAAAATTGACATAGAGGTCCTTCATGGCCAGCTCGGACATCCAATGCATCTCCATCAGCTGCTTCATTTGGTTGCTAAGGAGGGAAGGATGCTTGGAAGCCAAAAACTATGACCAGAAGAGCCGCTGCAGGGAGTCCTCCTTGCGAGTGTCATAGTGCTCCGCTGCGGCCGCCGCGTTCCTCGGAAGTTCGGCGAAGACGCCCGCGGAGCGCCAGAATCGCGTTATCAAGGCGAACCTGTTGCCTCTGAACACACTCTGCAATAAGTATTTCTTACCATTAGCAATTTGCCCCGCTTGGCGGAGCTCCTCCCGGACACCTCACACTTTGGTCCTCGCCACCTGGAGCTCTTTATCCACCTTGGACAGCGCGGAGGACTGCTCCCCCTTCTCCCTCTCAAGGGCCTCTAGCTTCTTGGCAGCATCCTTGAGCTCCACCTGCACTTCATCCACTTGAGCCTCGTGCTTTTGGCTGGAAAACTTGACTTCCTCAACTTCGGCCACCGCCCTTTCGGCGGCCAACCGCCTCAGTCTCAGCTTTCTTTAGGGCTTTCCTCAATCCCTCAACCTCAGCGGCGGCAGCTGCAAAATCCGCACATCGAATGATTAGCACACATTCCGGTGTATAATTACCTGGTAACGAGCGATCACACGTATTAACAAAAAGCTTACCTCGCGCCTCGTCAAGCCGTTTGTTGACAAGGTCAAGCCCCCCATTGGAGCGCTCGAGATTTTGGTTCATCTCCTCCAACGCCACAACATTGGTAGCTGCAGCCAAGGAAGACGCCTGCATCACAAAAATAGACGTCAATATTATTGGTCAGCCTACAGTGTTTGATCCTCTGCAAGCTTCTCCGAAGTCCTTGTAGAGTCCCGGGGGCTGCTATGTACACGACCTATCCAAACTAAAAATTACCATCACTATACGGGATAAGAGCACTACTTGACTTACCTCAAAGCCTGTTAGTAGGCCTTGAAAAACATCGTTCAGTCCGGAATGAACGGACTTAACACCCTGTATAACCGCACCCATAAGAGTGCAGTGCTCGTCGATGAAGGCGGAGTTGCTCACCAACTTCGCCAGCATGTCCAGCCAGCTTACCGCCGCCCAAATAGAGGTGTTCGGCGCGGGCGTCGGGCCCTCAGCACTTTCCCCACCGAAAGGATGAATCTCCCCCCTTGAGGGCCTCGGGGGCTCGGGAGCTGGATGCTGTAGGGGTACGGATGGTCCCGATCCCCTCCCCACGTTCGCCAGGAGGGATGCATCCCCCTAGTCTTCAATGACCTAGGCGTTGGCCTTGGCCATGGTGGCATCGACCTCCTCCCCTTAGTTTGGAGGAGGAGGGGTCTTTCGCGACAACACCTCCCCAGCCGCTTCGGGGATTAGATGAGGTGCATAATGTGAGCCGCTGTCCGCTAGTTCAGTGGGCGGAGACGTCCCCTCCAAGGTTTCCTTGGCGGGGTGGTCACGCGGAGGATGCACCACCAAAAAACAGTCAATCTATGTTCTACCAGGGACTACTAAAGAATAAGGCAATAGCAAATACCGCGATATGTACCTGGTCACAGGGGGCTTGACCTTGAGTTCCCTCTACGGAACCTTTTTGGACGCTTCAGACTGCTCATCGGAGTCCGAGCTGTCAGGCAAAGCCAGCTTAGGCCGGCACCGCCTCTTCGGGGCCTGAGGAGGTGGAACCTCCTCGACGTCACTAGATGCCGCCCTCTTCTTGGAGTGCGAGGAGGCGCTTTCCTCCTTGTCCTCGCCCTCGTCCCCCTCCTGCCTGGACGGGGCCGTAGTGTATCCAGACCGACTGTCCGACCGAGCCCTGCGGCGGAGGCCTTCCCTGGCCTCCGGCACCTCCGTTTTCTTGCCCTTCTTGTCAGGTGCCTTGTAAGGTACCACAACCAATAGCTTCTCTAGCTGCTCGAATCGGGGCTCTTCTGGCAGCGGCGCTGGGCTGCTGTTCTTCTCGGCCTTGGTGAGCCAGCCCTGCATAATCCACATAAAGAGGTTTGGATCAAATCGTATGGTGTGAATATTCGAACTCATGATATGACAAACGTCGCTCACCTTCTCCAGATAGTTCACAGCGTCGAGGCTGATGTCCTCCCCCTCGACCAGGCAATCCTTCTGCGGCTTGAATAGCAGTCCCCACACTTTCTTGTGGGTCGTGCCAAAGAGATGTTGCATAGTGGCCAGATCTTCAGGGTCATACTCTCACACTGGCTTGGCCCTCTCCTTACAGGGAGGAGTCGGTGCTGGAACATGATCTGGACCACGTTCACCAGTTTCGTGTCGGTCCCCATTACGCCGACGACGCGCTTCAGCAGCGCCTTCAAATCGTCAGCGGGCCCCCGGTCTGAGCTCTTGGTGGTCTATGAGGCCAACTTGGTAGGGGGTCCGGATCTAAATGCGGGAGTGAAAGGATCGAGATGGACCTAGAGGGGGGGAGGGTGGTGAATAGGTACAATTACAAATTTTAATTATTACTTAGCAATTAGGCAATAATGCGGAATATGAAGGTGAGCCTAACAATTGCAAGTGAGTACTAAGTACTAAGCAAGTAACACGAGCATGTAAGTAAGCAAGCACAATATAATATAAGTAAGTGCTAAGAGACAAGTAACCACAAGTAGAAAGTTAAGGTTAGGAATAACCGCAACTCCGGAAGACGAGGATGTATGCCGATGTTCACTTCCTTGGAGGGAAGCTAGTCACCGTTAGAGAGGTGGATGTTACCACGAAGGCACACCAACACCACGAAGGCTCACCCTATTCTCCCTTTGAGACAACACTACGAAGGCGTTTCTCAACCACTAGTGGTAGACCTTGGGGTGGTCCCTGTCGGTGTCAAAACCGGCGGATCTTGGGTAGGGGGTCCCGAACTGTGCGTCTAGGCGGATGGTAACAGGAGACAAGGGACATGATGTTTTACCCAGGTTCGGGCCCTCTTGATGGAGGTAAAACCCTACGTCCTGCTTGATTGATATTGATGATGTGGGTATTACAAGAGTAGATCTACCACGAGATCAAGGAGGCTAAACCCTAGAAGCTAGCCTATGGTATGATTGTTGTTATTGTTGTTGTGTCCTACGGACTAAAGCCATCCGATTTATATAGACACCGGAGAGGGCTAGGGTTACACAGAGTCGGTTACAATGGTGGGAGATCTACATATCCGTATCGCCAAGCTTGCCTTCCACGCCAAGGAAAGTCCCATCCGGACACGGGACGAAGTCTTCAATCTTGTATCTTCATAGTCTTGGAGTCCGGCCGATGATGATAGTTCGGCTATCCGGACACCCCATAGTCCAGGACTCCCTCAGTAGCCCTTGAACCAGGCTTCAATGACGACGAGTCCGGCGCGCATGTTGTCTTCGGCATTGCAAGGCGGGTTCCTCCTCCGAATAATTTATAGAAGATTGTGAACACCAGGATAGTGTCCGGCTCTGCAAAATAAACTCCACATACCACCGCAGAGAGAATAATATTTACACAAGTTCAATCTGCTGACGTATTTCGTGGCGTGTCGTCACACCACAACCAAGCTTTTACTCAGATCGTCTTTATTATACCACCCCAGCGCGTTTAGCGAAGCGTTTTCCTTGGCACGTCTTGTCGAAGCAGAGATCATGTTCCCCTTATTCTGGGATTCCCTTCAATACGGACGTGGGTAACCCAACCGCGCCATTGATTGCGGCGCTTGGGAGAGAAGCGAGTTTTATCAGGCCGGTGGGGATGCATAGTTTCGTCCGCCCATACATAAGGGGATAAGGATCCACCTTTTTACCTACGCCTTCTTCCTCCTTTGCTTATCCATCTCCGCGCACTCAAGCTCCAGCGCCCAAGTTCGCACATCTCACCTCAACCTCCTCCAACTATGTCCGGAGCGGGAGGCAAGTGGATGGCCTCCTCCGTTACGGAGGGGCACATCGAGAGGCTGCGCGGTGCCGGATACCTGTCCAGCGACATCGCGCACCGGCTCCGCGACAAGGGGAAGCTCATCCCCACCCCCAGGCCCCATGAGAGGGTGGTATTCCTTCCCCATTTCCTCCGCGGACTGGGCTTCCCACTTCACCCCTTTGTCTGGGGGCTCATGTTCTACTACGGCCTGGATTTCCATGATCTGGCCCCAAATTTCATCCTCAACATCTTGGCGTTTATCATCGTGTGCGAGGCCTTCCTCTGCATCCAGCCCCACTTCGGCTTGTGGCTCAAGACCTTCAGTGTCAAGCCGAAGGTTGTGAAGGGGAATCAAGCGGAGTGCGGAGGCACCATGGTGGGCAAGATACCCAACGTTACTTGGCTCGAGGGCGCCTTCGTGGAAACCATCAAGGGGTGGCAATCGGGGTGGTTCTATATCACCGAGCCGCATGACCCTAAATGGGCAGCCAACCCCGAATTTAGATCTGGCATCCCCACACGGCTCACCTCTTGGAAAGAGTGGCCTGACTTGGGGCGATTCGGAGGAGCTAACCGGACTCCAAGCCTGCATCCAGAAGCTGGTGAACAAGAAGCTCAAGCTTGTCAATGTGGTCCAGGTCATGCTCATCCGCCGGATTCTCCCGTGCCAACAACGGGCCTTTAAATTGTGGGAGTTCTATCTGGCTCAGCACCGAACCTTGAGCGGGCTCTTCGACACTAGGTACGAAGATGCCTGGAAGGTGCTGTTTAAGGGTGCCGAGGCTCCCGCATCCGCTACCAAAGATCGCGGATTCAGCTCGTAGCGCCAGGCTGGCGAGGTAAGCGATTCTACCCATTACGGGACACTTGTCTTTCATAGTTTGACTCTATGCGGTATCTAAACTCCCTCTCCTTTGACAGGACTGGTTGAAGAAGGCCGAGCAGACTAACTGTCCGGCTCCTTTGCCAGAAGACCTAGCGAACACCCGTTTAACGGGGCTGCTGGTTTTGGCACCCCACGTGGTGCCGGAGAAGAAGGCCAAGAAGGAGGCCACGGGCACTCGAAAGAGTTCCCGTTTTCAGGTGTCTGATGACTCCGAGGCGGACTCCTCCCACGAGGACGAGGAGGAGAAGAAAAAGGCCTCTCCCCCAGCGGGGGGAGGGAAGAAAAGGAAGGCTTCCCCAACGAGGGAGGCCGAAGGGTCCAAGAAGGGAAGGACTCTTCCCCCGGACTGTTCCGCCCACGCCGGTGACGACGACGAGGATTGGCCTCCAAGGACCAAGCCCCTGGCGAGATTGTAAGTATCCGGACTCCTGAATGACTTCATGTTTTTTCTTTCTGCCACATGGTGTCTTTCTAACGCTGCATACAACCCTGCAGTCCGCCCAAGGACGATCTTCCCGCTTCGTCGAGCGGGTCCTTGGGCACGTCGGATGTGAATAGTACTTCATTTCCAACCGCCTCCTCCCCCCGTGACGCTGACGACGCCGAGGTGGGATCCCAGAGAGGGACCCATCCGGAGGAGGAGGACCCGGAGGTGCCACAGGGCGACCTCCCGGACTTCGTACCGGACTCCATACCGGAACCTGCAGTGGTTCCGGAGTCCGGCGGGTGGCTCCTTCGTAAGAAGGGCAAGACCGTGACGCCGGCGGCCTCTGTCCAACTGGAGGCGCCGGATAACTTGCTGGAGGCGCTCAACGGCGCTTCCATCAAGGAGGAACACCACACTGTTATGAGTGCGGTGATTTAGAAGGTCCAGCTCGCCAAAAGCGGGCTGACCGAAGCCTGCAGTAGCCTTCTATCAGGCTTTGAGGTAAGAATATTAATATATGTAAAATAGTACCGCATAGACAGTAGCCCCTGATGCTCGGTTCGGTGTTCGGAAAGAAAAGCCGGACTGAGGATCTAAAAAGATATACGCATGAGTCATAAAAAATATGTCAATATGGGATTGCAGGCTGCGCTGCTGACCTCTGCCGCACTGACTGCGGAGGTCGATGCTTTGAAGCAGAACCTCGAGCGGTCCGAGAACAAGCTCGGCCGTGCCAAGAAGCAGCTCGAGGACAAAGAAGGTGAGTAGCACCTTATTAAAGTTGTACCTTACAGAAAAGGATTTGGTTGCAAGAAGAATGACAAGGATAACGTGGGTATTGCAGGGGCCACAAACAAGGTGGCGACCCTGAGGGAGGCGGTGTCCGCGGCCGAATGTAATGCGGCCGCGGAGCGCACCGAGCGAGAGAAGCAGGAGGCGCGGGTGGCGGAGGTACAGCAAGAGCTCCAGGCTCTCATGGAAAAACATGAGAGTTTGGAGCGCGACTCGAAGACTCGAGAGTCCGAGCTTGCATTGGCTGTTGAGACTGCCAAAGCCGCTAAGGCCGAAGCCTACAAGGCCCTCCAGCAAATCGAGGCGTTGAAGAAAATAGCGTCGGGTAAGGCATTTTTCATGCAAAGAAAGCATGTGGATGTGGATTACGTGTTACTTACCCGAATTCAGAGCTCTCCAGGAGCGTTCGCAGATCTGCCCCGCAGCGTGTCCGATGCTGCCGCTTTCTACAGGGCCGAGGAGGGGAGCTCGACGGAGAAGGTCTTCTGGTCTCAGTATGCTGAGGCCGGACATCCGGTGCCCCTTAGCGACCAGCTGAAGCAGCTGGTCGAGCTCCACAAGGTGGCCGAACAGGCCATGAAGGGCCTCATAGTTCGGCTGTGGCCCAATGAGGCCAAGTTTGGGAGCTACTTCGGCCTGGTGCGGCGGCTGGTGGATGCGTGTCCATGGGTTGAGGTCATCAAGCGATCCGCCTGTATTGAAGGTGCCCGTCGGGCCCTTGCCCGTGCTAAGGTGCACTGGGGCAAGATGGATGCTGAGAAGCTTGTGATAGACGCGCCACCTCCGGGCAAGGAGTATCGCACGCCCGAAATGTATTATAAGGGTGTCCTGAAGGGTGCCCGCATTATTGCGGGTGAGTGCTCCAATGATGTAATATTTGAGTAGACTCGCATTTTGTTATCCTGTGCACTGAAAACTTTGTTCATATGCGCTAAGCAACACTTGTTAATTTAAAATATTACCTTCTGTGCGGCTGTTTATCAAATTTGAGAGATGGCAAGTCGTCGGCTTCAGCCCCCATGCCACGAGTGCTAGGGTGTTCGGGATAAATTTGAGCACTCTTGTTCCCATATTTGGGTCCATCTAGGGAGGCGCTCAACACAACGAACTAGGCAACCGGACTTATAATGCTTGAACACTCTCACTTAGCCATAGAATTCTATAATTTTAAATTTTGGCGAAGCCCCTGGTGTTCGGAAGGCCGAATTCGGGGCGCTATCCACGCCTGGGCCGGACAAAGCCGGTTCCTCGCTCTAAGCGGCATAAGTCTTTAAGGACTCGAAAAAACCTCTCGAACAGCGACCGGCTCTCGCTTCATCATGACGGTCAGTTTTAGCTTTCTCCACTGAGGCGTTAGCCCAGCTCAACTGGGGCGCAATCGCAGTGGTTCTCCCAGTGCTACCTTAGCCGATACAACGGAAGGTAAGGTACCAAAACATGGGAGCCGGGCAAACGCAACTATTGACCCAAGACATGATTCGGAGCTGATGCATATAATGCTATAAGTTCGGGGTGCCGCACTTGTGAAAGTGTTCAGACTTATCACACCATGATGTGGGGAACATAAGCCCCTGGTGTATTTAGCTGTACCAAAGTGTACGGATGCAACATGTCGTAAATGAACATATGTATAAGAAAGAAATGCAATTATAAGCAAAAAGGTGTTGCATTGTTTATTCAAGAAATACTGCCATGAATGCAGAACAATACAAATAGTGCGATAAGCAAGGGATGGGACTATTAAACATGTCCCCCTCCAGGGGTAGGCTGCGGAATAGTGTATAAAACAGATTTAATGCTCGTAAGGGAGACCACCTGGATATTCGTTGCAGCCTTTCTCCTTCCCTGGCTATTGCATCGTGAGTTCGGCCGGTCTACTGCCGGACAGGGCCTCTGGTGAATGGAGTCCTGTGGGTAAGAAAGAAAAAGAAAGAAAAGAAAAAAAAGGAATGACACACTTGGTAGCCCTTGATGTGGTTAAGCCGCATTCTGGGCCCGTTGTGGTTGTGCCCCTTCCCCTATGCCCATGGTATCTCCAGAGCGTAATGGTGTATGCGAAGGACCAGTCTTGCGATCTTGCGAGGGCTGGGGTTGGGGCCGCATTGCTACGTGTGCTCAGAACGTGCCAGGTGGTCTTGTTGTAGGTTACTCCGGGCACGTTTGGCCGTGTCCGGTCGCTTAACGGCCGGACTCGAGAATTGCCTTAAGAGGCTGCATTGTACTTCTGCCGCGAGAGCCGCTGTATGTTCCTCCGTTCGGAGGGAGCGTTCGGTGTTTCCGTTGACCGTGATGACTCCTCGAGGGCCTGTCATCTTGAGCTTGAGGTATGCGTAGTGCGGTACCGCGTTGAACTTTGCAAACGTGGTCCGTCCGAGTAGGGCATGATAGCCGCTGCGGAACGGAACTATGTCGAAGATTAACTCCTCGCTTCGGAAGTTATCCGGGGATCCGAAGACCACTTCCAGTGTAACTGAGCCTATGCAATTGGCCTCTAGACCTGGTATGACGCCTTTGAAGGTCGTCTTTGTGGGTTTAACCCTTGAGGGGTCGATGCCCATTTTGCGCACTGTATCCTGATAAAGCAGGTTCAGGCTGCTGCCGCCGTCCATCAGGACTCTGGTGAGGTGAAATCCATCGACGATTGGGTCTAAGACCAATGCGGCAAATCCGCCATGGTGGATACTGGTGGGGTGGTCCCTTTGATCAAAGGTGATCGGGCAGGAGGACCATGGGTTGAACTTCGGGGCGACTGGCTCCATCGCGTATACGTCCCTGAGTGCACGCTTCCACTCCCTCTTGGGTATGTGGGTTGCGTATATCATGTTCACCGTCCGCACTTGTGGGGGGAAACCCTTCTGTCCTCTATTGTTCGGCGGCCGGGTCTCTTCCTTGTCATCGCTATGCAGCCCCTTGTCATTGTTTTCGGCAATTAACTTGCCTGCCTGCTTGAATACCCAACAATCCCTGTTGGTGTGGTTGGCTGGCTTTTCGGGGGTGCCGTGTATCTGGCACGAGCGATCGAGTATTCGATCCAAATTGGACGGACCCATAGTAGTTCTTTTGAATGGCTTTTTCCGCTGACCGGGTTTGGAGCCTCTGAATTCGGCATTGACTGTCGTATCCTCATTGTTGTCACCATTAATGCGGCGTTTGTTCTTGTTGCGACGCGACCTGCCATTGTGGTCCTTCGTATCCGAACTGCCAGAATTTTTTTCTGAGGTTGTTGCTGCGGGCTAGCCAGCTGTCCTCTCCCGCGCAGAAGCGGGTCATGAGTGATGTGAGGGCTGCCATGGATTTCGGCTTTTCCTGTCCCAGGTGCCAGGCAAGCCATTCGTCGCGGATGTTATGTTTGAAGGCCGCGATGGCCTCCGCATCCGGACAGTCGACGATTTGATTTTTCTTAGTTAAGAACCGTGTCCAGAATTGTCTGGCCGATTCGTCTGGCTGCTGAATTATATGGCATCCGCGACGTAATGATATCCTTCATGTACTTAGCATAAGGATTTAATTTAAGCATATCAGTTAAGCGCATACGTAAGAAGATAGGTCTAATCATTTCAGCAAAGCGCTCAAAATCCTCATTATCCTTTGTCTTGGATGGTTTAGGAGGAAAGGGCATGGGTTTCTGAACCCATGGTTCTCTTTCTTTACCGTGATTCCTAGCAACAAAGTCTCTCTTATCATAACGTTGATTCTTTGATTGTGGGTTATCAAGATCAACAGCAGGTTCAATCTCTACATCATTATTTTTGCTAGGTTGAGCATCAACATGAACATTATCATTAACACGTACTGGGTTCATGTTCATCACCTGATTGTGTTTCAGCATCAGAAATAGGAATATCATTGGGATTCTCAGGTGTGTCTATAATAGGCTCACTAGAAGCATGCAAATTCCTATCATTTTTCTTTTTCTTCTTTTCAGAAGAACTAGGTGCCTCTAAATTATTTCTCTGAGAATCCTGCTCGATTCTCTTAGGGTGGCCTTCAGGATACAAAGGTTCCTGAGTCATTCTACCGGTTCTAGTAGCCACTCTAACAGCAAAGTCATGTTTATTATTTAATTCATCGAGCAAATCACTTTGAGCTTTAAGTACTTGCTCATCTTGAGTGGTAACCATAGAAGCATATTTGCTAATGAGTTTAAGTTCACCTTTAACTCTAGCCATATAATCACTCAAGTGTCCTATCTCGAAAGCATTATTCTTTAATTCTCTACCAACATAAGCATTTAAACTTTCTTGTCTAGCCAGAAAGTCATCAAATTCATCTAAGCATGGGCTATGAAATTTAGTAGACAGGATTTCAACTTTATCATATCTATAGAGAGAATTTACCTTTACTACCTCTGTCGGGTTATCAAGACAATGTGGTTCTTCAACAGGCGGTATATTAAGACCCTGTATTTCTTCAATAGGAGGTAAATTCTTAACATCTTCAGCATTAATACCTTTTTTTCATTGATTTCTTTGCCTCTTGCATATTTTCAGGACTGAGAAATAAAACACCACCCCTCTTCTTCGAAGTAGGTCTAGGAATAGGCTCAGGAGTTGGCTCAATTGGCTCAGGAATTGGCTCAGGAAGAGTCCAATTATTTTTGTTAGTCAACATATTATTCAATAATAATTCAGCTTGGTCGACTGTTCTTTCCCTGAAAACACAACCAGCACAACTATCCAAGTACTCCTTGGAAGCATCGGTTCGTCCATTATAAAAGATATCAAGTATTTCATTTTTCTTCAGAGGATGATCAAGCAAATCATTAAGTAATCAGAGAAGCCTCCCCCAAGCTTGTGGGAGACTCTCTTCTTTGATTTGCACAAAATTATATATGCAGTTTGTTTCTTATGAACAGGGAAATATTTAACAGAGAAGTAATAAATAATATCCTGGGGACTACGCATACAACCAGGATCAAGAGAATTAAACCAAGTCTTAGCATCACCCTTTAATGAGAACGGAAATATCTTAAGGATATAATAGTAGCGAGACTTCTCATCATTACTAAACAGGGTGGCTATATCATTTAACTTGGTAAGATGTGCCACAACAGTTTCAGATTCATAGCCATAAAAAGGATCAGATTCTACCAAAGTAATATCTCAGGATCAACAGAGAATTCATAATCGTTATCAGTAACACATATAGGTGAAGTAGCAAAAGCGGGGTCAGGTTTCATTCTAGCATTAAGAGATTGCTTCTTCCATTTAGCTAATAACTTCTTAAGATCATATCTATCTTTGCAAGCAAAGATAGCTCTAGCAGCTTCTTCATCCATAACATAACCCTCAGGAACAATAGGCAATTCATAATTAGGGGGGGAACCTTCATCATCACTATCATCAATAATAGCATATTCAATAATTTCATTCTCTCTAACCCTAGCAAGTTGTTCATCAAGAAATTCACCTAATGGCAAAGTAGTATCACGCACAAAAGTAGTTTCATCATAAGCATCATGCATAGCAAAAGTGGCATCATCAATAACATGCGACATATCAGAATTCATAGAAGTAGTAGGTTTAGGTGTCGCAAGTTTACTCAAAACAAAAGGAGAATCTAGTGCAGAGCTAGATGGCAGTTCCTTACCTCCGCTCGTATTTGAGGGAAAAATCTTAGTTCTTTCGTCTTTCAAGTTCCTCATAGTGATCAACAGATTTAATTCCCTAGTGACTCAAAGAATAGAGCTATGCTCCCCGGCAACGGCGCCGGAAATTAGTCTTGATAACCCACAAGTGTAGGGGATCGCAACAGCTTTTGAGGGTAGAGTATTCAACCCAAATTTATTGATTCGACACAAGGGGAGCCAAAGAATATTCTTAAGCATTAGCAGTTGAGTTGTCAATTCAACCACACCTGGATAACTTTGATTACATGGTAAATCTCATCCAACCCATCACCGTCCAGCAAGCCTGCTACGATGGAATTACTTACGCATGGTGGTGAGCATCATGAAATTGGTGATGGAGGATGGTTGATGATGATGACGACGACAAATCCCCTTCTCCGGAGCCCCGAATGGACTCCAGATCAGCCCTCCCGAGAGAGATTAGGGCTTGGCTGCGGCTCCGTATCGTAAAACGCGATGAAACTTTCTCTCTGATTTTTTTCTCCGTGAAATGGAATATATGGAGTTGGAGTTGAGGTCGATGGGGCATCAGGGGGCCCATGAGATAGGGGGGCGCACCCAGGGGGGAGGGCGCACCCCCCACCCTCGTGGACAGGGTGTGGGCCTCCTGGCCTTGATTCTTTCACCAGTATTTTTTATATTTTCCAAAAGTTATCTCCGTGGATTTTCAGGTCATTCCGAGAACTTCTGTTTTCTACACAATAAACAACACCATGGCAGTTCTGCTGAAAACAGCGTCAGTCCGGGTTAGTTTCATTCAAATCATGCAAGTTAGAGTCCAAAACAAGGGCAAACGTGTTTGGAAAAGTAGATACGTTGGAGAAGTATCAATGGGTGCTACCTTGGAGTGAAGAACACGGAGGGAGATGGCGATCGGAGCTAATCAGTCAGTGGGCCAAGTGTCCATGGTGAGTGGCGTGATGACGGCGAGGAGCTCGAGCGGGGACAGGGGTGACCCGAGCGGCCATGGTGAGTGGCATGGCAACTGCGAGGGCCCCGAGTGGTGAGCGGCCACGGCGAGGGGCTCGGGCGGCATGCGGCCGCAGCGAGGAGCCACGAGACAGGGGCGGCGACGGTGGGGAATAGAGGAGAGGGGGCAAATGGATTAGGGCAACTGACCCGAAAACCCACCCCACGCTATATATAGGTGCCTGAGAAATCGTCCGGACGACCGAAGATCTATGGACGTTTGGTGCCTGGGCCAGAAAAAAATGAACTGACGTCGAAATAGGCCAGATGACCGGGCTGAGGTCAACAGAAAGCTTTTTACGGACAACCGGAGTGCAACGAGCGTCCGTGTCGAAGAAACGTTCAGACAACCGGGAATCTACGGACGTCCTGCGCCTGGGCCAGGAAAAGATACCAGAGAGTATTTCACGGACGTCCGGTACATAACGGATGTCCGGAAGCATATTAGAATTTTTGAGAGGAGTAGGGTGCAATTATTTGTGCTACTAATCATGATGAGGAGATGATGATTACCGTACATAGTAAGAATTTCTGTTAAGCAACGAGTATCCTATGCCAATCAATAATAAAACATATACCGCTCATATATTGTTCTAATGGCAAGATTGGTGGCTACTGCCACCATGTATGAGTATACGTGACATGGCACGGAAAGATTGGAACTTTGAGTGCATAATCACTACTCCATCATGGAAAGCACCATAGTTAGATGTCATGGTAGCTTTGAGAGTGTTTGTTCTTTTTATGCATTTCATAGGGAGAGGATACTCATGAGTTGAGTGTCTCCCCCTAAATATATGACTACATCAAGACAAGACACTAATTTCATGCATGAATGGGTACTAGATTTCACATAATATTGTCAAGCTCCAAGATACCAAGTTCACGCCCAAGTCGACAAAACCTTGCTTCATCCAATGGTTTGGTGAAAATATCTGCTAGTTGCCAATCTGTACCAACATTATCGATGTGAATATCCCCCTTTTCCACATGATCTCTCAAGAAGTGATACCTAATATCAATGTGCTTAGTGCGGAGGTGATCCTTGGGGTTCTCAGCAATATTGATGGCACTTTCATTATCACATAGGAGAGGCACATGTCTATAAGTGATACCGTAATCCTTCAAGGTTTGTCTCATCCATAGTAATTGAGTTGCACAACTGGCGGTTGCAATGTATTCAGCTTCTGTGGTAGAGAGGGCAATACAATTTTGTTTCTTTGAGGACCAACTTACCAAGGAGCGTCCAAGAAACTGACATGCGCCAGAGGTGGACTTACGATCCACTTTGTCTCCAGCCCAATCCGCATCCGTGTACCCAATGAGATCGAACTTAGCATCCTTGGGGTACCATAAACCTAACTTTGGGGTGTGAACAAGGTATCTAAGAATATGCTTAACCGCCTTATGATGGCTTTCCCTAGGGGAAGCTTGAAATCGAGCACACATGCATACACTGAACATGATGTCTGGTCTAGATGCACAAAGGTAAAGCAATGAACCAATCATAGAGCGGTAAATAGAAGGGTCGAAAGGAATACCATTTGTGTCTTCAGTGAGTGCAATTTTGGTTGGCATGGGTGTCTTGCATGGACTAGCATCAGACATGCCAAACTTCTCTAGGATATCCTTGAGGTATTTTGCTTGAGACAAGAAAATTCCTTCTTGAAATTTTTGAATTTGAAATCCGAGAAAGAACTTCAAATCCGCATTGAGTGACATTTCAAAATTCTTGGTCATTGAAGCCGCAAACTTCTTGCACAAATGAATGTTAGGAGAACCAAAAATGATATCATCTACATAGATTTGGCATAAGATCAAATCACCCTTGTCCCTCTTAGTAAAAAGAGTGGGATCGATCACCCCTCTCACAAAGCCATCATCGAGTAAAAACTTCTTAAAATGATCATACCAAACACGAGGTGCTTGTTTGAGGCCATACAAAGCCTTATGAAGTTTGTACACATAGTCTTTATGATTGGGATCAACGAACCCAGGTGGTTGTGACACATATACTTCTTCTTGTAGAGGACCGTTAAGGAAAGCACTCTTCACATCCATTTGATGTAAAGTAAAACCATTGAAAGTGGCATAAGCAAGTAAGATGCGAATGGATTCAAGATGGGCAATGGGGGCAAAGGTCTAACCAAAGTCCAAACCTTCAACTTGTGAGTACCCTTGTGCCACTAACCTTGCCTTGTTACGGATGATTACACCATTCTCATCTTGCTTGTTCTTGAAAATCCATTTTGTTCCAATGACATTATGCTTGGTAGGTGGCCTCTTGACTAATGACCACACTTGGTTGCATTCAAAACTGTTCAACTCATCTTGCATAGTAACGAGCCAATCGTTGTCCATCAATGCATCTTGTACCTTGAGGGGCTCAACACTAGACACAAACGAGAAATGAGCACAAAAGTTTGTCAAATGTTTACGAGTGACTCTACCTTCCGATATGCCGGTGAGAATTTTGTCAACATCAACACGACTGGCGACTCGAGGCATGATGAAGGTTAGGGTTTCTCGAGGTTCAACTTCATGTCCATCATCCACGTCCTCAACATATGGATCATTAATGTGTGGTGGAAGATCTTCTTGTTCATATTGCATTTGTTGAGGTTCATCATCAATGATTGGACTTTCTTATTCTTGCCCTTGATGATGATCTTGTTCTTGAAGATTATCATGAATAGAAACTTGATCATCTTCTTGTACTTGAACTAAGGGAATCGGTTGAACAATAGGAGTTTCACGTGGTATGGGTGTTGAAGTAGTTTGATGATGAGTGAAACTTCCATCTTCTTCCACATCATCATGAGGTTCTTGTTCCATTGGAAGAAGTGCACCAATGCCCATGGTCAAAATATCTTGAGAGGGATCTTCTTCACCTATATCACTTAGATCAACTTGCTCCCCATGGGAGCCATTAAATTCATCAAACACCACATCACAAGTTTCTACAACAGATCCATTGGATTTGTTGTAGATTCTATAGGCATGAGAATTTGATCCATAGCCAACAAATATGCCCTCAATCGTTTTGGATTGAAATTTTCCTAACCGTTCTCTTTTGTTGAGGATGAAACATTTGCACCCAAATACACGAAAGTACTTGACATTTGGCTTGTTCCCAGTTAGGAGCTCATATGGAGTCTTTTCCAATATAGTGCGTAGAAAGAGCCGATTTGATGCATGGCATGGAGTGTTGACAGCTTCGGCCCAAAAACTATGTGGTGACTTGTATTCATTCAACATGGACCTTGCCATCTCCACAAGTGTACGGTTCTTCCTTTCGGATACACCATTTTGCTGAGGAGTGTATGGAGCAGAATATTGATGCTCAATCCCTTCATCACTAAGTAATTCTTCCAAGGTATAGTTCTTGAACTCAGATCCATTGTCACTTCTTATTGCCAAGATTTCTTTGTGAAACTTGCGTTGTGCTTTCTTGGCAAAATCAATGAAGGTGATCTTCGTCTCGTCCTTGGACTTGAGGAAAAACACCCATGTATATCTTGAGTAATCATCAACAATGACAAGTCCATACTTTTTTCCACCAAGACCATCCCATGAAGGAGGCCCAAAAAGATCCACATGAAGAAGCTCCAGAGGACTTGAAGTAGACAAAATGTTCTTGGGTGGGTGCTTTGATTGATGTTGCTTGTCGGCTATGCATGCACTACACACACGATCTTTCTCAAAAGAGACATTGGTTAGTCCAAGGATGTGATTTCCTTTTAAGAGATCTTTAAGATTTCTCATGCCGACATGGGCTAGCCGGCGATGCCAAAGCCACCCCTTATCGGCCTTGGCCATTAGACATGTTGCATGGAATGTGCTCTCTTTCGAGAAATCAACCGTGTAAAGGTTGCCATCCAACTCTCCAACAAAGGCCACTTCGAGAGTATCTCTCTTAAAGACTTTCACATTCGTTAGTCCAAAAAGTATATCATAACCAATAGAAGCCAATTGGCGAACAAAAAGCAAATGGTATTTAAGGGATTGGACAAGCATGACATTTGCAAGAGACATGTCATTTGTGATAGCCACCTTCCCCAACCCGAGTATCTGTCCTTTTGAACCTCCACCAAACATAATACTCATGAATGATTGAATAGCTTCCATGAAATCATAGAGCAATTTGCTATCTCTGGTCATATGATTGGTACATCCACTATCAATCACCCATTTTACTCCACCGGAGAAGGCATCCTACACACAATTATGACTTGGTTAGAGGCACCCATTTTGCAATGGGACCTCTCAAGTTAGTCACAAGGGTCTTAGGGACCCAAATAGCATAGAATCGGAATGCATTTCGAGGACCAACAATTTTTTCATAAACTTCTCCATCCTTAGTCTTACAAAGAACATAGGATGGAGGCATGAACTCTTTTGGCTTGTTGAGAGTGGGCATGTCCCTTGTGGCCTTCCCACTAACAACCTTACCTTTCTCCTTGTGCCCTTCTCGCACAAATGTTTCCTTTAGAGGGGTTGTGCACTTTTGAGATGATGTCTTCTTCTTGCTTGTGCTTGGGTCAAACCCGAGTCCCTCTTTGGCTAACACCTCACTGTGTTGGCTCAATATCTCATTAAGGTTCTTTTGCCCTTGAGCACATGTCATGAGACCTTTCTCGATTTGAGCCTTGAGGAAGCGTTTTCCTCAAGAATAGATGCTAGATCACTAATAGAGTTAGTAGTACAAGCATCAACATTGATAATAGGAGAAGAGTAAGCCTTGGCTAGAGTTTCAAGATAAGTAAGTTTGAGTGTCTCAAAACTCTTTGTAAGAAGGGTGAGCTCTTCTTCCTTAGTCTTGAGGGACATGAATAGAAGCTCACAATCCGTAGAGAGAAGCATGAGACTTCACAAGCTTACTTTTATCATTCATCAACTCTTCACAAGAGTCAATAGCCTTTTTCAAGGAGGCAAGATCTTTAGTATGAACATCAATGTTTGCACCAATTTTTAAGCATAGTTCATCACTTCGTGCTTCCTCATATTGGACTTTCCACTCAAGGATTTCACATTTTTCCTTTTCCTCGGTGATGAGGGTTTCGAGTTCCTTAATGTAGATGGTGTGCTTACTCACCATCTCCATAAGCATATGAAACATAGTGAGCTTCTTTCCTTTGAGGGAACACATGAACTTATTAAGTTTAGCAAGCATAGGATCATCTAGATCATCATCCTCATAACTATTCTTCGCATCAAGATACTCATCATTAGGAGTAAAAGGAGTGAAAAGAGGGGGATTTGATCGTGGGGTTACCTTGACCTTGTCAGGAGAGCTTTGGTCCTCTCCATCTTCTACCATGGCCTTTTCCATTAGGCACTTGTGAGCGTTGCCCTTGTAGTCTTTCATGTAGTTGTAGGTGACCACATCACCACTCTTATTCACTAACCTCAAAGTGTTTTGAGGGTCTTGATCAACTCCGGCAACACCACTAACATCATCCAGATTGGATTCTTCTTGAGCAACCATTGCTTTCCCATCTCTCTTCTTGAGATTGGAGTTCAAAGGATTTAGCAACTTCTTATTTGGAAAGGTCTTGGGAAACCTTGGTTTATCCTCTCTCTTCTCATAAGGGCACTCATTGGAGAACTGGTTGGTTTATTCAGAGTTGTAGCATTTTCCTACTTTCTTCTTTTGAAATCTTCCCTTGAATATTCCCGCGCTAAACTTCTTGACAAAGAGAGCCATGTCTTCATATGAAGGGCCCTCATCAGATTCAATCTCACCACCGTCTTCATCATCATGATCTTCTTCTTCTTCTTCTTCGCTTTGCTCATCTTCACATACATGCTTGGCCTTCAATGCAAGATTGATCTTTGATGTTTGGGTACCATGCATGGCAAGATGTTTTATGGCATTAGCCTTTGACTCTTCAAATAGTTGGAAGGTGGATATGATGTCATCTGTAGTCATTTCCTTGAAAGCATGGTGTTGTCTTATGTCCCACACCATTTGATGGTGATATGGGGCAAGAGCATAAAGCAACTGATCCATAAGGAATCGCTTAGTCATGTTGAATCCATCTTGTGTCTTGTCACACTCACACGACTCAATGTCAGCAGTGAGAGTCATGAGACGCTCAAGGAGTTGATTAGGGGTTTCACCTTTCTCCATATAAAAGTTTTGCAATCGCCCCTTGGAAATTTCATATTGAGCACTCCGGAGGGTAGAGGTGTCGGTCTTGGATCTTATAATACTTTCCCATAGTTCCTTGGCACTCGTGATGTGTATGAACGGTCTCCTTTGCTTTTCAACCATAACTCTCTTTATACACATGATTGCAGTGTCATTGAGATTTTTGTCATAAATTTCTCTTGGTGTAGGATTCTTTGGATCAACCACATGGTAACCATACTCCAAGATCTCCAGCATCTCATCGTTTCCATATCGAAGATGATCCTACATAGCAACTCTCCAAAAGGAAAAATCAGAAGTGGCATCAAGTAAAGGAGGTTTGCCTTGAGGATTATATCTCGGTTTCTCAACCTGAGCTCTTGCATAAAGCCAAGGAACACTGGAGTGTTCATTGCTAGGAGGTTGTTGACCAAGTGACGGAGCAGGCATAGTTGGCCTTGAAGTCGCACCACCAGAAAGTGGTGCAAGCACCGTGGACAACGTGGCTAATATCATTTGGACCAAGGCCTCAAGAGAAACATCATGCTCCTCTTTTTGCTTAGCACGGGCCCGTTCCAGATCCTCAGACGTAAAGGACTTGATTTCAGAAGAAGCCTCGCCTTTATCCTTCAGATCTGCAACCAGGGGAGTCCCATCGGGGTTCATCTCGCTCTAGGGCAGTTAAGCCACAAGAATAGTGAGGGAGTCCTGGATTAGGGGGTCCTCGGACAGCCGGACTATATGCTTATGCCGGACTGTCGGACTATGAAGATACAAGATTGAAGACTTCATCCCGTGTCCAGGTGGGACTCTCCTTTGCGTGGAAGGCAAGCTTGGCAAGTCGGATATGTAGATTCCCTTCTCTGTAACTGACTCTGTGTAACCCTAGCCCCCTCGGTGTCTATATAAACCAGAGAGTTTAGTCCGTAGGACAACAACAATCAGAATCATAGGCTAGCTTCTAGGGTTTAGCCTCTACGATCTCGTGGTAGATAAACTCTTGTAATACTCATATCATCAAGATCAATCAAGCAGGACGTAGGGTATTACCTCCATAGAGAGGGCCCGAACCTGGGTAAACATTGTGTCCCCTGCCTCCTGTTACCATTAGCCTTAGACGCACAGTTTGGGACCCCCTACCCGAGATCCGCCGTTTTTGACACCGACATTGGTGCTTTCATTGAGAGTTCCACTGTGTCGTCACCATAAGGCTTGATGGCTGCTGCAATTGTCTACAACGATGCGATCCAGGGTGAGGTTTTCCTCCCTGGATAGATCTTCGTATTCGGCGGCTTTGCACTACAGGCCAACTCGCTTGGCCATCTGGAGCAGATCGATAGCTACGCCCCTGGTCATCAGGTCAGGTTTGGAAGCCTGAACTACACTATCGACATCCGTGGAGACTTGAACTTCGACGGATTCGAGCCCATGACAGGTGCGCCCTACAGTCGCGATGAGCACGACATGAACCCCGCCATCGGACGCTGTTCAGGAGATCACACCTACAACTTTAAATCTAGAGCAGATCATGCCATCCGAGGACGGGTGTATGAACCCCGCCATGGAGGCCGCACACTTAGCGGCGATAGAGCTGAACACAGATCTCACTTCCAAGGAGGTCTGTGTCTTCGGACCCTCGGACTAGTCTTCGGCCATAGGCTCCCAACCGCGTGCTTCCGTGCCCATCGGACCTGACTGGGCACCGATCATGGAGTTTAGCTCCACGGATATCTTTCAGCACTCGCCCTTGGGTGAAGTGCTAAACTCATTAAAATCTCTCTCCCTGTCAGGAGACTCTTGGCAGAACTATGTCCGGTTTGAGTGGGAAGCGGACGACGAAGAAATTCGTTACCCACCCACTACCCACTTAATAGCCACTGTCGATGACTTAACCGACACGCTTGATTTCGATTCTGAAGACATCAACGGTATGGACGATGATGCCGGAGAAAAACGGGAACCACCACCCCCAAGGCGCCGGACAGTCACCTCATCATATGATATATATATGGTGGAAACACCCAAAGAAAGCAATGGCGATGATGCAATGGAGGATAATCACCTTGAGCAGAAAACAAAGCGCCGAGGTCAATGGCGCCGCTCTAAAGCCCGCCATAGCAAAAACAACAATACCGTCACAATAAAAAATAATACCCTGGATGACGCTAAAGGTAACGACGACCCCGTAGACCCAGCGATGGAGCAGGTTGAGCCAGTGGACGGCGAACACAGTCCGGGGCTGTTGTCCGATCACAGCGATGCCGAAGACAAAACTTATAAACCCATCTCCGGAGAGGAGAACAGTTCGGATGACGATGCACACATCATCCCGGAAAAACACTTGGAACAATAGCACCTCCACAAAAGGCTTGTTGCCACCGCGAGGAGCTTGAAGAAGCAGAAGCAACGGCTTAAAGCCGCGCAGGATACGACGGTGATCGCCACACAAGGAGCTACCCAAAACGCAAGCTGCTGCTTGAATTCGACGACGAGGCTATAGAGCCCATTCCGCCAAAAACAATATGGCCGATCTGCCGGACCGACCACCTCGTGGCCGAGACAGAGCGGCTAATGATGCCTCACACAAGTCAGCACACGATCTACGTGAGCACCTGGACAAAAGAGCTGGTATGGCCAGGTCCATCTATGGATCTAGGAAACGTGTTCCTACTCAGGATCACGGCCACCAAACCGACTATACTGATCAACTAACAGCTCGAAATCAATACTGAACACTACAGCCGACGGACCCACGCCACGACACATCCAAGTACAGGGGCGCCGCACACCCCCTGTGCTTCACCGATGAGGTGCTGGATCATGAATTTCCAGAGGGGTTTAAACCCGTAAACATCAAGGCATACAACGGAACGACAAATCCTGCAGTCTGGATGGAGGACTTTATTCTTCACATCCATATGGCTCGCGGAGATGATCTCCACGCCATCAAATACCTGCCCCTCAAGTTGAAAGGACCAACTCGGCACTGGTTGAAAAGCCTCCCCGAAAATTCAATTGGAAGTTGGGAGGAACTCGAGGACGCTTTCAGGACTAATTTTCAAGGGACCTATGTCCGACCTCCGGATGCAGACGATTTAAGTAAAATAATCCAACAACCCGGAGAGTCAGCCCGTAAGCTTTGGAACAGATTTCTCACCAAGAAGAACCAAATCGTCGACTGTCCGTATGCTGAAGCCCTCGTAGCTTTCAAACACAGTGTTTGGGATGAATGGCTTGCCAGACACCTCGGCCCGGAAAAGCCGAGGACGATGGCAGCCCTAACAACTCTTATGACCCGCTTTTGCGCGGGCAAGTACAGTTGGTTGGCCCGCAGCGGCACCAGCGACCCAGGCACATCCGAAATCAGGGATGACAATGGAAAGCCGCGATGCAATAAAAACAAGCGTCAAAATAATGAAGACAGGCCAGACAACACAGCAGTAAACGTCCGATTCAGGGGCTCTAGACCCGGTCAATGGAAAAATCCATTTAAAGGCAGCAAAGATGGATCGTCTAGCCTAAATAAAATTCTAGACAGATCCTGTCAGATTCATGGCACCCCCGAGAAACCTGTGAATCACACCAACAGAGAATGCTGGGTCTTCAAGCAGGCAGGCGAGCTAAACGCCGAACACAAGGGAAGGGAGCCTCCAAGTGAAGACAAGAACGAACCTCGCCAGCCGAACAATGGGGGACAGAAAAAATTTCCACCACAGGTCAAAAGAGTGAACATGATTTACACCACCGACATACCAAAGGGGAGGCGCAAATGCGCACCCCGAGACGTATATGTTGTAGAACCAGTCGCTCCCAAATTCAATCCATGGTCGGCCTGCCCGATCACTTTTGATCGCAGGGATCATCCAACTAGTATCCAGCACGGAGGTTCGGTCGCCTTGGTGCTCGACCAAATAGTTGACGGATACCATCTCACCCGAGTCCTCATGGACGGCGGAAGTAGTCATAATCTACTATATCAGGACATTGTCCGCAAGATGGGGATAGTGTTGGAAATATGCCCTAGAGGCAATAATAAAAGCATTATTATTATATTTCCTTGTTCATGATAATTGTCTTTATTCATGCTATAATTGTATTATCCGGAAATTGTAATACATGTGTGAATAATAGACACCAACATGTCCCTAGTAAGCCTCTAGTTGACTAGCTCGTTGATCAACATATAGTCATGGTTTCCTGACTATGGACATTGGCTGTCATTGATAACGAGATCACATCATTAGGAGAATGATGTGATGGACAAGACCCAATCCTAAACATAGCATGAGATCGTATAGTTTGTTTGCTAGAGTTTTCCAATGTCAAGTATCTTTTCCTTAGACCATGAGATCGTGTAACTCCCGGATACCGTAGGAGTGCTTTGGGTATACCAAACGTCACAACGTAACTGGGTGACTATAAAGGTATACTACGGGTATATCCAAAAGTGTCTGTTGGGTTGACATGGATCAAGACTAGGATTTGTCACTCCGCATGACGGAGAGGTATCACTGGGCCCACTCGGTAATGCATCATCATAATGAGCTTAGAGTGATCAAGTGTCTAGTCACGGGATCATGCATTACGGTATGAGTAAAGTGACTTGCCGGCAACGAGGTTGAACGAGGTATTGGGATATCGACGATCGGATCTCGGGCAAGTAACATACCGATTGACAAAGGGAATTGTATACGGGGTTGCTTGAATCCTCGACATCGTGGTTCATCCGATGAGATCATCGTGGAGCATGTGGGAGCCAACATGGGTATCCAGATCCCGCTGTTGGTTATTGACCGGAGAGCGATCTCGGTCATGTCTACATGTCTCCCGAACCCGTAGGGTCTACACACTTAAGGTTCGGTGACGCTAGGGTTGTAGGGATATGTATATGCAGTAACCCGAATGTTGTTCGGAGTCCCGGATGAGATCCCGGACGTCACGAGGAGTTCCGGAATGGTCCGGAGGTAAAGATTTATATATGGGAAGTCCTGTTTCGGGCATCGGGACAAGTTTCGGGGTTATCGGTATTGTACCGGGACCACCGGAAGGGTCCCGGGGGTCCACCGGGTGGGGCCACCTGTCCCGGGGGGCCACATGGGCTGTAGGGGGTGCGCCTTGGCCTACATGGGCCAAGGGCACCAGCCCCAAGAGGCCCATGCGCCTAGGGTTTCAAGGGAGGAAGAGTCCTAGGAGGGGAAGGCACCTCCTAGGTGCCTTGGGGAGGAGGGATTCCTCCCCCTTGACCGCACCCCCCTAGGAGATTGGATCTCCTAGGGCCGGCGCCCCCCCCCCTTGGCCCTCCTATATATAGTGGGGGAAGGAGGGCTTTCATCCTACGCCTTTGGTTGCCTCCTTCTCCCTCTCCAACACCTCCTCCTCCTCCATAGCGCTTGGCGAAGCCCTGCCGGAGTACTGCAGCTCCATCAACACCACGCCGTCGTGCTGCTGCTGATGCCATCTCCCTCAACCTCTCCTCTCCCCTTGTTGGATCAAGAAGGAGGAGATGTGGCTGTTCCGTACGTGTGTTGAACGCGGAGGTTCCGTCCATTCGGTGCTAGGATCTCCGGTGATTTGGATCACGTCGTGTTCGACTACATCATCCCCGTTATTTGAACGCTTCCGCTCGCGATCTACAAGGTACGTAGATGCATCTAATCACTCGTTGCTAGATGAACTCATAGATGGATTTGGTGAAACCGTAGGAAATTTTTTGTTTTCTGCAACGTTCCCCAACAGATAGATCCATCAAGAATCAACCAAAGCGGTATACCAAGTGTAGAGGCCCACTTCACGGGCTCTTTAACATTAGAGGTTGTATTCGGTTCTCCCGACAACTTTCGAAGCGAAGAACTAATCTTCGACATCGCTCTGTTCCGAAGCGGCCATCATGCACTACTCAGAAGAACGGCTGATATGTCTCCAACGTATCTATAATTTATGAAGCATTCATGCTATTATATTATCTGTTTTGAATGTTTATGGACTTTACTTTACTCTTTTATATCATTTTTGGGACTAACCTACTAACCGGAGGCCCAACCCATATTGCTGTTTTATTGCCTATTTCAGTGTTTCGAAGAAAAGGAATATCAAACGGAGTCCAAACAGAATGAAACCTTCGGGAGCGTTATTTTTGGAACGGAAGCAATCCAAGGGACTTGGAGTGCAAGTCAGGGAAGTTTCAAGGAGGCCATGAGGTAGGGGGCGCGCCCACCCCCTGGGCGCGCCCTCCACCCTCGTGGGCCCCTCGAGGCTCCCCCGACCGACTTCTTTCGCCTATATAAGTCCATATACCCTAAAACCTTCAAAAAAGAATAGATTGGGAGTTCTGCCGCCGCAAGCCTCTGTAGCCACCAAAAACCTCTCGGGGGCCCGTTCCGGCACCCTGCTAGAGGGGGGGATCCCTCACCGGTGGCCATCTTCATCATCCCGGCGCTCTCCATGACGAGGAGGGAGTATTTCACCCTCGGGGCTGAGGGTATGTACCAGTAGCTATGTGTTTGATCTCTCTCTCTCTCTCTCTCTCTCTCTCTCTCGTGTTCTCTCTATGGCACGATCTTGATGTATTGTGAGCTATGCTATTATAGTTCGATCTTATGATGTTTCTCCCCCCTCTACTCTCTTGTGATGAATTGAGTTTTCCCTTTGAAGTTATCTTGTCGGATTGAGTCTTTAAGGATTTGAGAACACTTGATGTATGTCTTGTCGTGCTTATCTGTGGTGACAATGGGATATCACGTGATCCAATTGATGTATGTTTTGGTGATCAACTTGCGGGTTCCGCCCATGAACGTATGCATAGGGGTTGGCACACGTTTTCATCTTGACTCTATGGTAGAAACTTTGGGGCACTCTTTGAAGTACTTTGTGTTGGTTGAATAGATGAATCTGAGATTGTGTGATGCATATCGTATAATCATGCACACGGATACTTGAGGTGACAATGGAGTATCTAGGTGACATTAGGGTTTTGGTTAATTTGTGTCTTAAGGTGTTATTGTAGTACGAACTCTATGATAGATTGAATGAAAAGAATAGCTTTGTGTTATTTTACTACGGACTCTTGAATAGATCGAACAGAAAGGATAACTTTGAGGTGGTTTCGTACCCTACGATAATCTCGTCGTTTGTTCTCCGCTATTAGTGGCTTTGCAGTGACTCTTCGTTGCATGTTGAGGGATAGTTATATGATCCAAGTATGTTATTATTGTTGAGAGAACATGCACTAGTGAAAGTATGAACCCTAGGCCTTGTTTCCTACCATTGCAATACCGTTTACGCTCACTTTTATCGCTTGCTACCTTGCTGTTTTTATATTTTCAGATTACAAAAACCTATATCTACCATCCATATTGCACTTGTATCACCATCTCTTCGCTGAACTAGTGCACCTATACAATTTACCATTGTATTGGGTGTGTTGGGGACACAAGAGACTCTTTGTTATTTGGCTGTAGGGTTGTTTGAGAGAGAACATCTTCATCCTATGCCTCCCACGGATTGATAAACCTTAGGTCATCCACTTGAGGGGAATTTGCTATTGTCCTACAAACCTCTGCACTTGGAGGCCCAACAACGTCTACAAGAAGAAGGTTGTGTAGTAGACATCAAGCTCTTTTCTGGCCCCGTTGCCGGGGAGGTGAGTGCTTGAAGGTATATCTTTAGATCTTGCAATTGAATCTTTTTGTTTCTTGTTTTATCACTAGTTTAGTTTATAAAAGAAAACTAAAAAAATGGAATTGAGTTTGCCTCATACACATCATCTTTTTAATATATTTCGTGAGAATGATGGGAAGGAAAATTGTGCTCAAGTACTAGAAGAAGAATTACATAGAATGCTTGGCATAAAATATGTGTATGATGAGCATGATTGCAATGTTGTTAGTTTGAATTCCTTGAATATCCATGATGCTAATGATATGCAAAGCCACAAGCTTGGGGATGCTATGTTTGATGAAGATGATATGTTTAGTCCCCCAAGTTTTGATGAGAATATTCATTATGATGAAATCATGCCTCCTATTTATGATGGTTATATTGATGAAAGTGGGTTTGGAAGAGTGTCAACTTTAGGAAGTAATGATCCCACTATTTTGGAGGATGTTGAATATTATTGTGATAATTATGAAAGTGGATTTGGAGAGGTCATGACTTTATTTAGTGATGAATCCACTATTTCAGAAGAGGTTCCAATTGATTATGAGAACAAAGTTCCTATCTATGATGATTATTGTGATGACTTGTATGCTATTAAGAATAATGATAACCATGAAACTTGTCATCATGATTTTCGTTTTCAATTGGATTATGCCTCACATGATAGTTATTTTTCGAGTTTGCTCCCACTACTATTCATGAGAAGAAATTTGCTTATGAGGAGAGTATTAAAATTTCTATGCTTGTAGATCATGAAAAGAACGCTTTAGGTCCTGGTTATATTGTTGAATTCATTCACGATGCTACAGAAAATTATTATGAGGGAGGAACATATGCTTGTAGGAATTGCAATAATGTCAAGTTTCCTCTCTGTGTGCTTAAAATCTTGAAGTTATGCTTGTTTTACCTTCCTATGCTAGTTGATTATTGTTCCCATAAGTTGTTTGCTCACAAAATCCATATGCATAGGAAGAGGGTTATACTTAAATGTGCTAATCATATGCTTCATGATGCCCCCGTTATGTTTCAATTCTTATCTTTTATGTGAGCATCATTGTCATCATCCTGCCTAGCTAGAAAGGCATTAAAGAAAAGCGCTTGTTGGGAGACAACCCAATATTTACCCTTACTGTTTTAGTGTGTCCAGGTGATTATGCTAATGTAGTAATCATGTTTTATAGCTTTTTTTTCAATAAAGTGCTAAGTAATACCTTTAGGATAGCTTACGGTGATAGTTGTGTTGATCCTGCCGAAAATCAGAAACTCTTGTGTTGATCCTGCTGAAAATCAGAAACTCTTGCGCCCAGTAAATTAGTTTTGATAATTTACAGCAACGTGATTTAGATCTGATTCTTTTACCTATGGATTGGTACACAAATTGTTTAGGACTTCCTAATTTCGTAGGATTTGTGGAGTTCCATAAGTATACGTTTGATACAGATTACTCCAGACTGTTCTGTTTTTGACAGATTCTGTTTTCTATGTGTTGTTTGCTTATTTTGATGAATCTATGAGTAGTATCGGATGGTATGAACCATATAGAAGTTGGAATACAGTAGATATTACACCAATATGAATTTAGAATGAGTTCATTACAGTACCTAAGTGGTGATTTTATTTTCTTATACTAACGGAGCTTACGAGTTTTCTGTTGAGTTTTGTGTTGTGAAGTTTTCAAGTTTTGGGTAAAGATTCGATGGACTACGGAATAAGGAGTGGAAAGAGCCTAAGCTTGGGGATGCCCAAGGCACCATAAGGTAATACTCAAGTACAACCAAGAGCCTAAGCTTGGGGATGCCCAAGCCACCACAAGGTAATACTCAAGGACAACCAAGAGCCTAAGCTTGGGGATGCCCCGGATGGCATCCCCTCCTTCGTCTTCGTCTATCGGTAACTTTACTTGGAGCTATATTTTTATTCACCACATGATATGTGTTTTACTTGGAGCGTCATTTTATTTTGTAAGTATTTGCTTTATTTTATTTAGATTAGTGTTTTGCATATTTAGTTTCAATAAAATGTCAAGGATAGCCTTTACCATGCTTATTTTGCTAGTATACATGTTGCTGTTTGAAAACAGAAAGTTTATCGCTGTTGCAAAAATTCCCTAGAAAAGTCAGAGAATGGTACAATGTTGAAATTTTTTGCATATTGGGCTCTGATAAATCTTCTACAGCGAGGTAGTTTTATCATAGTTTTTGGAGTTAGGGAAGTATGATGAATCTTGCATTCTTTACAGACTATACTGTTTTGGCAGATTGCTGTTATGGTTGCATTGTTTGCATATGTTTGCTTCTTTAATGATTCTATTTGAGGATAGGAGTATTAAATATGCAGAGACATTTAGTATGCAATGTTGAATAATAATTTTTAGTGATTTGTTACAGTAGAAAATGATAAGGCTTTTGCATTGGTTTATACTAACTTATCTCACGAGTTCTTGTTGAGTTTTATGCGGATGAAGTTTTTGAGGAATAGAGAAACCATGATATGAGAGGAATTAAGGAGACACAAAAGCTCAAGCTTGGGGATGCCCAAGGCACCCCAATATAATATTTCAAGAATTCTCAAGCATCTAAGCTTGGGGATGCCCCGGTAGGCCTCCCACCTTTCTTCTTCAACAATTATCGGTTAGTATTGGTTGAGCCTAAGTTTTCGCTTCTTCACATGAGTTGTGCTATCCTTGCAATGTAATTTTGTTTTGTTTTGCTTGCTGCCTGAATAAAGTACTTAAGATCTGAAATTTTTAAATGAGAGAGAGTCTTCACATAGTTACATAATTATTTAGCTACTCATTGATCTTCACTTATATCTTGTTGGAGTATTTTGTCATTTACTCGTGTGCTTCACTTATATCCTATGAGTAAATTGTTGAATGAGTTGAATGTCATAAATCTGAAATTATATATGTCTCATATGCTTACCCCGTTGGGAGTAATGACTTGACATCTAAGAAGTAGAGGTAGTAAATTTATTGAAGGTTAGCAATCATTGTATTGGTCACTCGAACAATTCATGAAAGAATATTGAAGGAAGATAGATTTCACATATAAATATACTATTAGACATCTTCTATGATTGTGAGCCCCATTAATTATTTTCAAACCTGAGCAAATTAGTTGAAGTTGGACAAGGAAGACAACGTAATGAGTTATGCTTGGGTATATTTGTATAGAAGTTATATTGTTATAGATCCTCCAACATGTGGTGCTTGCTTTTTAGAATCCTTTGCTAGCAAAATATCTGTACTAAGCGGGAATACCGCTTGTGCATCCAAATTCCTTGAACCAAGTTTCTTTCATGAGTGTCTACCATACCTACCTATATGCGGTATTTACCTGCCGTTCCAAGTAAATTTACATGTGCCACACTCTAAACCTTCAAATAATAATAATCTGTTTTGTATGCCCGAATCGCTCATGTAGCGACTAGGGGCTGTCCGTATCTTCCATGCTAGGTGGGTTATTCTCAAGATGAGTGGACTTCGCTCATCATTCACGAGAAAAATGGCTGGTAACCGGGATGCCCAGTCTCATGATCAAAAATATCAAAATCAAATCAAAATAATTGCAAACAAAAGTCGCCCAGGTTTGATGTTAGTTGGACGGCACCCGTTGTTTCGGACAAGCCATGGAGTGTGATTGTTGGTGGAGGGGGAGTAAAAACTTTACCATTCTGTCTGGGAACCTCCTATAATGTATGTAGTATGGAAGATATTGGGAACTCTTGGTTGTTATGTTGACAATGAAAGCATACCTCTCAAAATTATTTTCATCTATATTTCAAAATCAAGCTCTGGCACCTCTACAAATCCCTGTTTCCCTCTGCGAAGGGCCTATCTTTTACTTTTATGCAAGAGTCAATAGTATTCCTTCTCATTCCAACCTACTCTTTAGTTGGCAAGCATCGTGTGTTGGGGAAAGATCTAAGCATATATGGCCATGCAAATATATTTGATCATGAATTATTATTGTTGACAATTATAATATGATAAGTGAGTTGGGAGGCGAAACACTAAGCCCATATCTTTCTCTGTGTTCGATGGATGCTAATTGTTCTAAGAATATGCTTTGAGTGGTAGCAATCATGGAAGACTATATGATTGTTGAGTATGTGGAGTTTGCTAAATCAAAGCTCTGACATAGACCCTTCCTGAAAATAAGATGAATTTCAATTGTTTGATGACTGAGAATGAAGTTTGCTAGTTTTCAATAAAGTTTATGGTCTATGCTTTAACATGTGAATAGCTTGTTACTTGACCTTGGGAAGTTTTATGAGATAAACTACTGTTATGACATATAATCATGCTAGAAAAGGTGATTGAAATTATCATTGATCAAACTTGTGCACCTGCCAGGATTCACACTTCATAAATTCTTTCTTTTATCATTTACCTACTCGAGGACGAGCAGGAATTAAGCTTGGGGATGCTGATACGTCTCCAACGTATCTATAATTTATGAAGTATTCAAGCTATTATATTATCTGTTTTGAATGTTTATGGGCTTTACTTTACAATTTTATATCATTTTTGGGACTAACCTACTAATCGGAGGCCCAGCCCAATTTTTTGTTTTATTGCCTAATTCAGTGTTTTGAAGAAAAGGAATATCAAACGGAGTCCAAACGGAATGAAACCTTCGAGAGCATTATTTTTGGAACAGAAGCAATCCAGGGGACTTGGAGTGCAAGTCAGGGATGTTTCGAGGAGGCCATGAGGCAGGGGGGCGCACCCACCCCCCGGCGTGCCCTCCACCCTCGTGGGCCCCTTGAGGCTCCCCCAACTGACTTCTTTCGCCTATATAAGTCCATATACCCTAAAACCTTCGAAAAAGAATAGATCAGGAGTTCCGCCGCCGCAAGCCTCTATAGCCACCAAAAACCTCTCGGGAGCCCGTTCCGGCACCCTGCAGAGGGGGGGGATCCCTCACCGGTGGCCAACTTCATCATCTTCTCGCTCTCCATGACGAGGAGGGAGTAGTTCACCCTCGGGGCTGAGAGTATGTACTAGAAGCTATGTGTTTGATCTCTCTCTCTCTCTCTCTCGTGTTCTCTCTATGGCACGATCTTGATGTATCGCGAGCTTTGCTATTATAGTTGGATCTTATGATGTTTCTCGCCCTCTACTCTCTTGTGATGAATTGAGTTTTCCCTTTGAAGTTATCTTGTCGGATTGAGTCTTTAAGGATTTGAGAACACTTGATGTATGTCTTGCCCTGCTTATCTGTGGTGACAATGGGATATCATGTGATCCACTTGATGTATGTTTTGGTGATCAACTTGCGGGTTCCGCCCATGAACTTATGCATAGGGGTTGGCACACGTTTTCGTCTTGACTCTCCGGTAGAAACTTTGGGGCACTCTTTGAAGTACTTTGTGTTGGTTGAGTAGATGAATCTGAGATTGTGTGATGCATATCATATAATCATGCCCACGGATACTTGAGGTGACAATGAAGTATCTTGGTGACATTAGGGTTTTGGTTGATTTGTGTCTTAATGTGTTATTCTAGTACAAACTCTATGATAGATTGAATGAAAAGAATAGCTTCGTGTTATTTTACTACGGACTCTTGAATAGATCGAACAGAAAGGATAACTTTGAGGTGGTTTCGTACCCTATGATAATCTCGTCGTTTGTTCTCCGCTATTAGTGGCTTTGCAGTGACTCTTCGTTGCATGTTGAGGGATAGTTATATGATCCAAGTATGTTATTATTGTTGAGAGAACATGCACTAGTGAAAGTATGAACCCTAGGCCTTGTTTCCTACCATTGCAATACCATTTACGCTCACTTTTATCGCTTGCTACCTTGCTGTTTTTATATTTTCAGATTACAAAAACCTATATCTACCATCCATATTGCACTTGTATCACCATCTCTTCGCCGAACTAGTGCACCTATACAATTTACCATTGTATTGGGTGTGTTGGGGACACAAGAGACTCTTTGTTATTTGGTTGCAGGGTTGTTTGACAGAGACCATCTTCATCCTACGCCTCCCATAGATTGATAAACCTTAGGTCGTCCACTTGAGGGAAATTTGCTACTGTCCTACAAACCTCTACACTTGGAGGCCCAACAACGTCTACAAGAAGTAGGTTGTGTAGTAGACATCAACGAACTTCGCTCATTTCAATGTAGTACCGGATTACGCTTATCTCAAACTTCAGATGCCCGGTCCACGCGGCGTCATCACTATCAGCGGAAACACAGAGCGTTCTCTTCGCGCGGAAGACTACGTGGTGGCTCTAGCAGCCAAACCACTAAACGGCCTCTCCAACCTGAGTAACTTATCGGTCTTCGAGACCACGGACATGACTAGATGTGTCCGGCGCACCACTGGTTGTAAACAAACCCAGATAATCCTGAGCTTGATTAATGGCTAGGACCCCACATGTGGTGCTAGGGGCTGTCCGCATGCAAAGGGTCCATAGTTTGGCTTGACCCTATTAATACTCAATAGATTGAACTCTCATGGTTCATTAAGAATAACCAACTTTTCGCACGGTCGCACCAGATTCTTTCACCTGTTTTTTTTCCTTTTTCTTTACAGATGACCATCGTGCTACACCCTTCCAGGATACGGCACAACGGAGACAAAGGCGCAGATGTGCAGCAGGGCCCCATTCAAAGGTTTGTTTTTAGATTAATACCCTGTGTTAACCTTTTTTCTTATTGTCTCTTGTTGCCTCACACCCTCCTGGCACTTAAAATAACCAAGAGGGATACCAGCGTTATTGGCAAGCTTATGATTCGCCGATCTAAAATAGACATTACAAGGGCAAAACCAATGTGTTTTTGGGATTTATGCCCTCACCACAGCTGCTCTTTCGTCACGCCGGATTAATGCGCATACCCGGAAATTCAGGGCTCATTATCGAGGGCGGTACTCAGCCTAGCATATGTTGTAAATTCCGAATACCTTCGGGAGTGTTCGATGTCGCGAGTTTGGCCTTATATGCACCAGCTCCGAATCATGTCTTTGGTCAATAGTTGGGTTTGCCCGGCTCCCGTGTTTTTCAACCTTACGTTCCGCTCTATCGGCTAAGGTGTAACATCCCAAATTTTCAATTTGGAATGTTATACATTAGATCATCATTGCATATCATATTTTATTGCATTTTAGCTTGATCCAGAAATTCTACGCAACTCGAGGACCCATGAAGAGAGTTGGGGATTTCGTTATTTTCATATTTGAGTTTTCTCAAATTTTGAAAATAGGATCATTTGATTTTATTTATTTTATCTTCAATTATTTCTATTATAAAAATATGAGAGAGGGAATAAAATGACTTTCCCAAAAATAAAGAACTATTGATGATTTAAAAAAATCAAATAAGATTTTATTTCGGAGTTTTTGGCTATTTTATTTGAATTTAGAAAAAAATGCACGTTTTTCAAAACTATATTTTAGGGCCAAGAAAATGTTCATCTCTTCCTAAATATTTTATTTAGACGGTGAAAATTTAGTTTGGCATCTTTAGAATTTTATTTTTTTTCTAGAATTTTTCTTATTTTCGGCGGAATTTTTTTTTTAAATACCGCGCGCCCGACCGGGCCAAAGGCCCAGCCGCGCCGCCCGCCGCCAGTGCCCGCATCGGACTCCGCCGGAGTCCGAGAGTCCGACGCCGCCCCGGCGCCCCCTTCCCCAATCCGACCCCCCTTCCTTAAATACCGCGCCACCCCGCCGCCAGCTGTAGGAGTAGTCGCCGCCGCCACCACCGTGTGCCGCGCCCGCCACCGCCGACGCCCGTCGCCGCCGCCGCCTGACCGCGCCACCCGCCGCCGACGCCATCCCACCCCGCCGGAGCCCCGAGTCCCGCCGGATTCCGACGAGGTAGCCGCCATTCGCCGCAGGGTTTTCTGAAGAAAACCGATTCGTTCTTTTAGAAAACACTAGGTTTATTTTTTAGATCGGTTTTTTTATTTTTTTTGCGGATTATTTATTTAGCGTGCGTTCGCTCGTTCGTTCTTTTTATCGGATGAGTTCACCGTTTAGTTGCAACTAACGAACACCCGTTCGTTAAACTGTTCCTCAGTTTTTCTTTTTTCTCAGATTTTCCGCGGTTATTCCAGATCGAGATTTCTGATCCGATTTTTGTTTTAGCTTTTCTTTTCGCTCGTTTATCGGAATCAGGCGATTCAAGCGCTTAGAGTTTCGTCTCGAAACCCTCTTTCCGTTTAACCAACTCAAACAAGTTTTTACAACTGTAAAATTTTGACTTAGGTCCAGATTAGTAAATGAAGCTTGTTTCCTTCGCCGTTTGAGTTTCGTTGCCTCGTTTGATTTGATTCTTTTTGCAAACCGGAGTTCTTAAGTTGAACTTTCTGGTTAGTTTTCTTATTTGAGTTTTACTCGTGCATTAGATGAGTACTTATTGTATGCTTGTTTGTTTGCGATAGAGTACCCGGAGTGCGCCGCTTGCTACTTCGAATCGCTAGGTTTCATGGATCATCAGCAATGCAAGTAACACTTGATCATACCCCTTTACTACCCAGTTTTATTGCATTAGATCAACCCTCAAACAATTGCATGGTTAGGATCTGATTAATATGTGGGTTTTGGGAAGTAGATGAGGTAGTGCCTATTACCTGTTATATTATCAAACCCTTGGGAGTTACTTCTACGTTTGCTTATATTGCCATGCTATGCTAGTAGGCGTGGATTGGGTGAGTGTATCCATGACAGATGTGAGATTGTTATTTAATGGTTTATTTAAGGTGGCAACTTTAACACACATCTAGGTGGATTGAGGGACCTGGGTATTCTAGCGATTGCTTGTTTTTTTATGGACCGCCACCCAGGCTCAAAGGGATCATGAGATTATTCATGCTAGAAACTTCCGTGTGCAGCCACAAGCTACTATGGGCTCTAGCATAGTTGATTAAGTCGTGCGAACTCTTACAGTGGTAGACTAGCAGATGTAGGGGAAAGTAGGTGTAACTGTCTACCCGATCGTAAGGTGCTAGCGCTTCTGAAAGACTATGTCTTGGTCATCCGTTTCTCAAACACCATGTAGCGCGAGAAATCCAATGGAGGAGATCGGGTCTTGTGGGGAAAAGTGCGCAAACCTCTGCAGAGTGTACAAACTAATCATGGTTAGCCGTGTCCCCGGTTATGGATGTTTTGAGTATCTAGTTCTTGGATTATCATGTGAATCTCATCATGTCACTTTAATTTAATTTGTTGGGTTTAATGATGATGTTTAATTTGGATTGAGAGGGTGTCTACCTTCTCAATGTTTAACAACCACCATGATAGTTAAATAAAAATTATTCCTTTGTAGTAGGGAAAAATTGGCTTTATGCAAAACTGTAACCATAGAGCTTTCCACCAGCCATATATGCATGTAGTATAGCATTATTCTATTCATTACTCTCTATGTGTTACATTGCCAACATATTCCATGTGCTGACCCGTTTTTGTGCTGCAACGCTCATGTTGCAGACTTTTCAGACGATGAGTAAGGTGCCTTAGGTCGTGGTCTTATATTCAGTGATGCGGTTGGAGTTGATGGACTCACTTATCTTCCAAGCCTTCCGCTGTTATCGTTTTTAGATGGCCTTAAGCCATATTTTTGTAATAAGTTCTCTTTTGAGACATTCGATGTAATAAGTGTGTGATTGCTACTCTGTTATAAATCCTTCAAGTACTCTGCGTGTCAGCATTACTGATCAAGGGATGAAACTGATGCACAGAGGTCAGTCTATTTGAGGTCTGGTCGCTAGAAGATGGTATCAGAGCACACACTGACTATAGGACATGACCACTAAGCTAAAAGCCCTAGATCACCACTCACTCCTCTCATTCTTGACTCCTCATCTTTTCTACTCTTTTAGGATGGCGGATTCAAGGAACAAGTTCACGCAACCAGATGAAGATACACCCTTTGGACGCCACTTGAAGGAAGTCACTAAGTATTTGAACATCGGAGTACCAAGCTTCACTGGGACCTACATCGCCACTCTACCCGAAGAGGAGAGTTGGATGATTCAAGTTCAAGTTCCAGGAAGGACGTTTGTAGGACCTTGAAGTATGTCTAGAGGGGGGTGATTAGACTACTTGACCAATTAAAAACTTAACCTTTTCCCAATTTTAGAGTTTGGCAGATTTTAGCAACCTTTGGACAAGTCAAGCAATCATCACTCAAATCAAGCAAGCATGCAAAGAGTATATAGGTAGCGGAAATTAAAGCATGCAACTTGCAAGAAAGTAAGTGGAGGATTCAAACGCAATCGGAGACACGGATGTTTTTGTTGTGGTTCCGATAGGTGGTGCTATCGTACATCCACGTTGATGGAGACTTCAATCCACGAAGGGTAACGGTTGCGCGAGTCCATGGAGGGCTCCACCCACGAAGGGTCCACGAAGAAGCAACCTTGTCTATCCCACCATGGCCGTCGCCCACGAAGGACTTGCCTCACTAGCGGTAGATCTTCACGAAGCAGGCGATCTCCTTGCCCTTACAAACTCCTTGGTTCAACTCCACAATCTTGTCGGAGGCTCCCAAGTGATACCTAGCCAATCTAGGAGACACCACTCTCCAAGAAGTAACAAATGGTGCATTGATGATGAACTCCTTGCTCTTGTGCTTCAAATGATAGTCTCCCCAACACTCAACTCTCTCTCATAGGATTTGGATCTGGTGGAAAGAAGATTTGAGTGGAAAGCAACTTGGGGAAGGCTAGAGATCAAGATTCATATGGTAGGAATGGAATATCTTGGCCTCAACACATGAGTAGGTGGTTCTCTCTCAGAAATAGTAAGTTGGAAGTGTAGGTTTGTTCTGATGGCTCTCTCCACGAATGACGAGGAGGTGGAGGGGTATATATAGCCTCCACACAAAATCTAACCGTTACACACAATTTACCAATCTCGGTGGCACCGAATCAACAAACTCGTTCAGACCGATTTAGTAAACCTAGTGACCGTTAGGGTTTTCGGTGGGACCGACATGCAACTCGGTAGGACCGATATGGTTAGGGTTAGGGCATAACGTAATCTCGGTGAGACCGATTACACAAACTCGGTGAGACCGATTTTGGTAATTAGCTAACCAGAGAGTTGGTAAGGTAAACTCGGTGGGACCGATTTGCTCTTTTCGGTGAGACCAAAATGTTACAAAAGGGAAACAGAGAGTTTACATTGCAATCTTGGTGGGACCGATCGCTCACTTCGGTTAGACCGAAATGTTACGAAGGGAAACAGAGAGATTACAATCCCATCTCGGTGAGACCGAGATCCCTATTGGTAAGATCGATTTTTCTAGGGCTTGTGGGAGTGGCTATGACATATGAACTCGATGGCGCCAGATAGAAAGAATCGGTGTGACCGATTTTGGCTTTAGGTTTAGGTAATATGAGGTTGTGAGAAAGTAGTTGAGTGTATTTGGAGCATATCACTAAGCACTTGAAGCAAGAGGCTCATTCAGCAACACCTCATCCCTCCTTGATAGTATTGGCTTTTTCTATAGACTCAATGTGATCTTGGATCACTAAAATGTAAAATGAAGAGTCTTGAGATTTTGAGCTTGAGCCAATCCTTTGTCCTTGATATTTTGAGGGATCCACTTTCATCATCCATGCCATGCCCTTTCCTGAAATAATATTCTTGGAATAGCATTAGCTCAATGAGCTATATGTTGTTATGAATTACCAAAACCACCTAGGGATAGTTGCACTTTCAATCTCCCCCTTTTTGGTAATTGATGACAACATATAGATCAAAGCTTCGACAAATGATAATAAGATTGAAAAACATCGTCACTTTGAGAAGTATGTGATGAGCAAGAGATCCCCCTAAATTTGTGCATAGTTTAGGATTTGCTTTGGACTGCAAATGCACAAGGAATTAGGCTCATGGGTTACTCTTCCATGTCACATACATCTTGGTGGAGCACTCAAAATAATAAAGATTGAATACATGCACTCATTACCAAGCAAAGTGAATGATCATATAAGGATAGGTAAGATAATATCATCAAACAGGTATAAGTGTAGCTTATGATCAAACACATGATCATCAATGTCTCACAGATAATAGCATAGTATCTCAAGCAAACAAAGTTTAACCACCAAAGCAAGAGAGAACAAAAGCAACACTCTCTCTCTCGAAGCCTATGATCTATACATTTTTCTCCCCCTTTGGCAACAAGTTACCAAAAAGTTCATAGAAAATGCATAGTGCTAGATCGACTCTCAGGCTTGATCTTCAGGTGGTGGTGTCCGGAGAACTCCGAGAACAAAGGCTTCAGTTGATGTAGAGGGAGCTGGAGGAGATGGTGCTGGAGTTGGTTGCCCTGGAGCTGTAGGAGCTGTAGCTGGTGCAGATGATGTGGCTCTGGTGTCTGTCACAGGCACGACAGCTGACCTCTGAGCTCTAGGCACTCTGGCAAATGCATCAGTGGTTGTCTTGCCCTTCCTCTCCTGCATGTCTTCCTGAAGCTGCTCCACAACTGACTGAATCTCAGTTACTTTGACATCTAGATCATAGAATTTTTGTTCCATGATTCTTTCCAAGCTCTCCTGGTATTGAGTTAGGGTGGCCAACCCCTTCTCAATCCTCAGTGTTTATGCCATCAAGTAACCAAGCTGCTCCTGCTTGTTCTTCAAAAAGTACTCAGATGCATCCTCTTGAGTTGGCATCTTGGCAGCCTTCTCTCTCTTTGCTTTCTCCTTCTGCTCTTGAGCTTGTACTGATGATGGTTCATTCTCATTCATGACAACCTGATTGTCCTCAAAGTCTGGATAAAGAGCAAAATGTTCCTTATCCAACAGGCATTTCCCCGTGCCCATCTTTGAGTTAATAAACTCCTAAATCTGTGGGGCATATCCACAACTTCTCTTCCGGTCTGCTGCAGTCCTCTTAATGGTCTCAATCATAAGGCTCATGACCTTGAATTTCTATGGCACATCAAACAAGTGCAGCAAGTTGATAGCATGCCCTATAATCATGTTGTGGTCACCTGACTTGGGCAAAAGAGTGTGCCTTAGAATCCAGTTGATCGTAGGTAGCCCTGACAGAAGAAAGTGGACTGATCCAAACTTGAAAGTCTCAAGAGCTTTGTTTGGGATCTCCTTGTACATATGTGACATAGTATTGTGTCCCATTTTCTTCTTGGCATAGACATCCAAGTCATCTTCACTCTCCTTGGGGGCATTGATCAGACTAGCCCATTCTTCTATGGTTGACTGGTACCTCGTACCTTCTGACATCCACACTATCCTGCCATCTGGATAGAAGTGTGCTGTGGAGTAGAATTGCATACTGAGTTCATCATTCCAGTTGGTGAGCTTCTTCCCAACAAAATCTGCAACTCCACAAGATTCAAAACTGCCATACACTCCAGGATACTGTTCTTCATTCTCCTTCATGTAGGTCCATTCGACCCACCTCATATCACACACTATGGGCTTCTTGTCCAACAAGATTGTCTCATAGAAGTCCTGCTGTTCCTTTGTATGGAACCTGTAATCAACAGCAGTCCTTCTCCTGGTGGCATATGGATCTGTCATTCTCCATAGCCTCAACCCTGAGTCTCTCCTGATATTCATGTCCTCAGCCACATGATGAGTATCATTGTGGTCTGGAATCTTGGGCTTCAGCTTCCTCAGGACTTGTCCTTCATCCTCTTCCTCATCAGCAACTTCAGGCACTGGGGCCTTGTTCTTCTCAGCAGCTGGAATACTCCTGGTATTCCTCTTTGGTGCATTCTTGGGCTTGGGGCAGCTTTGGGTGCTTTTTTGGGCTTTGATGTTGCAGCCCCTGATCTTATAGCATCACCCATCAGCTTTTGTGCCTTGGGTGCTGGTGCAGCAACCTCTTCTTCCTCTTCCATCATGGAAGGTTGCCAAACAACTCTGTCTATGGTCTTTTTGACCCTCTCCTTCCTTTTCTTTCTTCAGCAGCAGGCTCTTTGGAATCAGGCTTTTCAGGTATTTGAGTTGACCCTCTGACCTTCAGCATAGGTGTCCTCTTGGCAGGGACCTTCCTATTAAGTCCAGGCTTAGTGGTCTTTGCTGATCCATACTCCTTTTTGAGCACTACCTTCTTGGAAGTAGCCTCATCTTCTTCTGCCATATAATCCTCATCCTCAGATTCTGAGGTTCTCTTCTTCCTTGACCTGGTGGCAGCTTTAGGTAGATTGCTTGGGGTACTTCTGCTCCCTTCATCTGAGCTGCTAGAGGGACTAGTGCCCTCACTCATGTGCATCTGCTCTTCTTACTTGTTCTGACTATCACTTTGGTCTGACATGCTGCAAATCACTGACTGTTGACCCTGTGAATAGTTATAGATGAGATAGAATGGATGAGCATCACAAAATGTAGAGATTTTTGCAAAAGAATGATTCAAAAACTCAGTTTTAGTTTTCCACAGAAAGCATTTCGGATCAACCGATTTTCAAACTCGGTGATACCGAAGCAGTTTTGGAACCTAAACTGGTGAACTCGGTGGGACCGAGTCACAGTTCGGTGGCACCGAGACTGCTAGGGTTTCACAAAGTTCTAAAATCGGTCACACCGATTTGTAATTCTCGGTCAGACCGAGAGTTACTAGTGCAATGGCGTTAGACAAATCGGTGGGACCGAGTTTTTCAACTCGGTGGGTCTGAGATGGTTTCGGCGGAAACCTAACCCTAAATTCTCAAATCACACCTATTCTAAGGATTGTTTTGATTGGATAGGAGTGTCTCAATCGTGGCAAGATGCATGATGAACACAATGTGCTAGGAATCAGACGAGGATAGCACTGTGATCGAGTCCATACCCTAGCTCGGCGATGAACTCGCTACGACGGCAACGGCGGGGGTGAAATCCGTTGACGGCGGCGGAGACCAGCGACAGGAGGCGGCTGGCGGCGAGGAGACGATCCGGAGACACTGGAGGCAGAGTGAACAATGCGCGGGCGAAGGGGTTTGGAGGAATTTACAAATTTTGCCCACAACTATATATAGCACGACCCTGTCGGTGTGACCGAGTGGAACTACTCGGTAGCACCGAGATGCATAACTGTATACAGTTACAGCAACTCGGAGTGACCGAAAAGTTCAAATCGGTTGCATCGAGATTGAAAACCTAGATCGACTTAGTGATCTCGGTGGGACCGAAATGGAGGAATCGGTCAGACCGAGAATCACAAAGAAGTTTTGGAAGTTTAAGTCTCTGACGAATCGGTGACTTCGAGTGCTCATCACACAGAGTGGTTCGAATCTGACTTGATCAAATTTTGTGATGTAGCATGAATAGAGTTTGAGATGAGAAAAGCATAGATAGCTAGAGAAGGTTCTTAGGCATTCTTGTTCATCCACTTGGCAAAAGAAAAAGAACCCAAACAATCAATGCAACAAGTGGATGTCCTTGAATGAGTAAAGTATGCAACCAGCATGCTCACACAATAGAATGGCAAATGAAATATGTGGCAAAGCATGCACAACCAATTCTAGCATCTATCAAACAATTGGCGATGACTAGGTCATCTATATATGAGTATATAGACTTAGGAGTCAAATGAGAACATTTGATCATAGGTCATACTCATCGTTTAATCTCAAGTGGGGTTACCACTTTTACATAATGCATTGATGTGTTCACACCATTAGAGTTGCTTTGACTCATTTCTTAGAGTTAAGATCCCCCTAGATGTGAGATCCCTTTTTAGAGGGATGAACTAACCTTGGGTTTTGTCGATGATGACTTCATGTAGGTGTTGAAGATGTGGATGCTCAATGTTGACGTAGATCATTTGGAGCAATCCTTTGGAGTGAGTTGCACTTTCAACATGCCTACATGGGTTAGTCCCACAAGCAACAAACAAGAATATCCATAGACATAGAGTGATGCACACACAAGATGATGTCCATGAAATCATTAGGTTACCTTGTCCCTTGCCTTACCAACATGAGGGTTTGTGACTCCTTGAACTAGTGCAAGATGTGGAAGTTGATTGCACTTGTCCTCGCTATAATGATATGAGTGAAGAATGTTGGCGGAGTCACCCTCAAGAACTCTCTAGTTCTTCTTCTTCGGGATCCACATCATCTTGATGGGAATCCTGGGAGTTGTAGTTGTACTTGATTAAGTAGAACTTGACGTAGTCTTGGGAACCCACTTGACCAAGGCCTTGGGTTCTTCTTCAAATGCATCAATCTCCTCTTGAAGCTTGTCCTTGCCTTTGTTCTTGTGATCTTGTGGTGGAAGATCATCTTGAGCTTGTGTTCCCTTGAAGGAAGTGGGATCATACTTCTCTTGTTGAGGAACAAACTTCGTCTTGGGGTAATTATCTTCTTCCCACTCAACTCCATTGGCATTGAACTTTCGTTCAAAACCAACACCTTGATTCTTCCGGTGCCTTCCTTGCTTGCGTACAATTTCCTCGAATTGCTTATTCCCGGCAAGGCTCTTGTATGCACCTTTCTCTATAATTCCCTTCAATAAGCTATTTTCTTGCTCAAGTGTAACTTGGCTATGAGAATCATTAGTGGAATCAAGAGAATTACTAGAAGCAACAATATTTGATTTAGCATAATTATTGTTACTACTAGAGGAAGAATCTTTCTTGTTCTTGTTACTAGACTTGACTTGAGGCATGTAAGTGGATAAGAGTAAACACTTGGCAATGTAAGAAGAACTTTTCTTACGGAGATCATCATTTATTGCTTTCAAGAACTCATGTTCTTGCTCAAGATTGAGCTTTTCAAAGTGTAACTTCTCATGATCCCTTAAAAGTTCTCGATGATCTTCAAAGATAGTTTCATGAGCTAACTTAAGAGTGTTTAGTTCTTTAGTTAGAAGCTCCATCTTCTCCTTATCGTTGTCATTCGTTTTATCTTGATTAGCATGATTAATTGACGTTGCATCATAGTATTCATCACTAGAGTTGTCAACCAGTAAATCATCATCACCTAGCAAGTCATCTTCATCACTATTGAAATCAACATACTCGGGTGTGTTACCTTTGGACATTTGGCCATGAAGCATCTTCCAATTCCTTCATTTGGTGAGTCAAATATGTCGTAGGAGTTGGTTGACACAAGCGCTAGACCGACAACACCTTCATCTTGAGTATATTCGGAGTCGGAGTGATAGCTTCTCTCGGAGTGATGGTCGGAGTTGGAGCCGGATACCCATTCACCAACATGAGCTTGATGTCTTCATTTTGTGTAGCTCCTTGATGACTTGTCCTTCCTTTCTGAATCCTTGCTTTTCCGTGAGGGTCTTCGTTCATAACGATCATCTCTACTCCTCCTCTCTCTTGGTGGTGATTCTTCTCTTTTGCTTCTTCTTTTTGGAGAATCTTCTCTTCTTTTGTAGGGTGCCGTACACTCATTGGAGTAGTGTCCGGGTCTCCCACAATTGTAGCAATTGCGCTCTCGACTAGAAGATCTTTTGTCATTGTATGACCTTGACTTGGAGCTTCTTTCTTTGCTTCTACTCTTGTAGAATTTGTTGAAGTTCTTCACCATTAAGCTCAATTCTTCATTGAAGGTTTGTTTCTCACTGATGATGTCGGGGCTTCACATGAGGCTTTGTAAGCACCACTTGACTTGTTGTGAAGTTCTTCCTTATCCTTGAGTGACATCTCATGAGCAACAATTCTTCCAATGACTTCCGTTGGCTTGAGATCTTTGTAGTTTGGCATCATTTGGATCAATGTGCACACGATATCATACTTTCCATCCAATGCTCTTAGGATCTTCTTGATGATGAATCTGTCGGTCATCTCTTCACTCCCTAAGCCGGCAATCTCATTTGCGATAAGAGCAAGCCTAGAGTACATTTCAGCGACACCTTCACCATCCTTCATCTTGAACTTGTCAAGCTGACTTTGGAGCACATCTAGCTTGGATTCCTTGATGGAGTCAGTACCTTCATGCATATCAATCAAAGTATCCCAAATTTCCTTTGCATTCTCAAGACGGCTGATTTTGTTGAATTCTTTGGGGCACAATCCGTTGAAGATAATATCACAAGCTTGAGCGTTGTATTGCAGCATCTTCAATTCTTCCGCATTAGCTTCACGCTTCGGCTCTCTCCCATCAAAGAATTCACCTTGCAAGCCAATACAAATAATAGCCCAAACGGCGGGGTTATGTCCGAGAATATGCATTTTCATCTTATGTTTCCAACTAGCAAAATTAGTGCCATCAAAGTAAGGACCTCTATGGTGATAATTTCCCTCGCTAGACGCCATACTCTCCTAGGTTGTGAAACCAAGGCTATGACCACCAAAAGCTATGGGAATCAAAGCAAATGGAGACCAAAGCTCTGATACCACTTGTAGGACCTTGAAGTATGTCTAGAGGGGGGTGATTAGACTACTTGACCAATTAAAAACTTAACGTTTTCCCAATTTTAGAGTTTGGCAGATTTTAGCAACCTTTGGACAAGTCAAGCAATCATCACTCAAATCAAGCAAGCATGCAAAGAGTATATAGGCAGCGGAAATTAAAGCATGCAACTTGCAGGAAAGTAAAGGGAAGGGTTTGGAGGATTCAAATGCAATTGGAGACACAGATGTTTTTGTCATGGTTCCGATAGGTGGTACTATCGTACATCCATGTTGATGGAGACTTCTACCCACGAAGGGTAACGGTTGCGCGAGTCCACGGAGGGCACCACCCACGAAGGGTCCACGAAGAAGCAACCTTGTCTATCCCACCATGGCCGTCGCCCACGAAGGACTTGCCTCACCAGCGGTAGATCTTCACGAAGCAGGCGATCTCCTTGCCCTTACAAACTCCTTGGTTCAACTCCACAATCTTGTCGGAGGCTCCCAAGTGACACCTAGCCAATCTAGGAGACACCACTCTCCAAGAAGTAACAAATGGTGCGTTGATGATGAACTCCTTGCTCTTGTTCTTCAAATGATAGTCTCCCCAACACTCAACTCTCTCTCATAGGATTTGGATCTGGTGGAAAGAAGATTTGAGTGGAAAGCAACTTGGGGAAGGCTAGAGATCAAGATTCATATGGTAGGAATGGAATATCTTGGCCTCAACACATGAGTAGGTGGTTCTCTCTCAGAAATAGTAAGTTGGAAGTGTAGGTTTGTTTGGATGGCTCTCTCCACGAATGACGAGGAGGTGGAGGGGTATATATAGCCTCCACACAAAATCTAACCGTTACACACAATTTACCAATCTCGGTGGCACCGAATCAACAAACTCGTTCAGACCGATTTAGTAAACCTAGTGACCGTTAGGGTTTTCGGTGGGACCGACATGCAACTCGGTAGGACCGATATGGTTAGGGTTAGGGCATAACGTAATCTCGGTGAGACCGATTACACAAACTCGGTGAGACCGATTTTGGTAATTAGCTAACCAGAGAGTTGGTCAGGTAAACTCGGTGGGACCGATTTGCTCTTTTCGGTGAGACCAAAATGTTATAAAAGGGAAACAGAGAGTTTACATTGCAATCTCGGTGGGACCGATCGCTCACTTCGGTTAGACCGAAACATTACAAAGGGAAACAGAGAGATTACAATCCCATCTCGGTGAGACCGAGATCCCTATCGGTAAGATCGATTTGCCTAGGGTTTGCGGCAGTGGCTATGACATATGAACTCGGTGGCACCGGGTAGAAAGAACCGGTGTGACTGATTTTGGCTTTAGGTTTAGGTCATATGAGGATGTGAGAAAGTAGTTGAGGGTATTTGGAGCATATCACTAAGCACTTGAAGCAAGAGGCTCATTAACACCTCATCCCTCCTTGATAGTATTGGCTTTTCCTATAGACTCAATGTGATCTTGGATCACTAAAATGTAAAATGAAGAGTCTTGAGCTTTTTAGCTTGAGCCAATCCTTTGTCCTTGATATTTTGAGGGATCCACTTTCATCATCCATGCCATGCCATTCATTGAGCTTTCCTGAAATGATATTCTTGGAATAGCATTAGCTCAATGAGCTATATGTTGTTATGAATTACTAAAACCACCTAGGGATATTTGCACTTTCAACATTCATGCCCATCACTGAGCCCATAGAGTTTTCCTTTGATGCCCTAACCTAGAGTCTAGGAAAGAGCATGGCAGCCCACATCACAATGGGACACATTGGAGAAGTTTACCACAAGGATCTCAAGGATATTATTTACCAGATTTGTGCACGCCGAGATGAGCAATGTGAGATGATCAGCACCAGGAAGGATAGATCAATTGCAGCTTTCATCCAGGAGTTAAACCAGCACATTCGTCGCCAGGAGAACCAGATGTGCGCAGGCATGATAGATCCAAAGAAGGCTATGACCAAGATCATGGTGTTGGAGGAAGAACTCAATTCTACACGCGATGGATATGAGGAGGAAATAGCAACACTCGTGGAGAAGAATGAAGATCTGAAGAAGAAGCTAAAGGTGTTTATGGGATTTCCCGCGACTAGAGGAGAAGATGATGATTGCACTTGCCCGGAGAACTACATCATCATCGACGACACCGACTCGGACCCAGATGATAGCTATGATGACTATGTTGGTGAAGGTGGAGCAGATATCATGGAGTCCTCAACGGAGCAGTTTTCTAGTCGACCACCATAATAGTAGTAGTATTTCCCCATTTATCTAGTATAGCTCGAGCACTTTTGTAACAATAGTTAGACGGTTGTATGCCCTTGTTTGAATTGAATGAAGTGATATTGTTTGCATTTGTCTCATATGCATATGGGTAGTGTCACTACAAAAAAAAGACACATCCGTGACATTTTGGGCCGAACGGAATTTTTTTCTGTCATACATATGACACTTCTATGACGATAATTGTGACAAAACCCGGTATCATCATAGATGTGGTGGGCTCCTACTTCTATGACAAAAAATCATGACAGAAAATGGGCTTTTCGTCCTGGGCGGGCCGGAGATGTAGCTGCATGACATTCTTTGGGCCGTCCATGACGGAAAAAACCGTGGTAGAAGCGAGGGGGAGGAAAATTTCGGGGAGTTGCCGGTTACGGTGGGAGGTCGGGGGCTGAGCGATGCACGTTTCTCTCGTACACGTACGCGCGTGTGTGCGAGGCATTGGCTCTAACTGAACCCGAGCGAGGTGTTGGCCTCTAACTGAACCCGAGCGATTGCACTACAGGCTACGCGTTACTGAACCCGAGCGATCGATCGCTGGCTGTTAACTGAACCCGATGGAGCGATTCCTTCGCTACTGCTGCTAACTGAAGCCGATCGATTGGATGAACAGTGAGCGTTGCGCGGGGGCGGGGGAGGGGGGGGGGTTGGATGAATAGTGAGCAGTGGTGTTGCCTCTGGATGAGCAGGACCCCGTGGTGTGGAGGGCTGGATGAACAGTAGACGGTGGAGGGGTGGCCGTGGAGGGGTGGTTGAACAGGACCCCGTGGTGTGAAGGGCTAGATGAATAGTAGACGGTGGAAGGGTGGCTGAACAGTAGCCGGTGGAGTAGCGCGCGGTGGAGGCTGGATGAACAGGATCCCGTGGAGGCTGGAGGAGTCGACGGTAGCCCGTGGAGGCTAGAGGAGGTCGACGGTGGAGATGAACAGTATCCCATGGAGTCCCGTTTTGCGGTACGCCACACCCCTCCCGATGAATAGGACCCTCGTTTCGACCGTAGGAGGTCCGTTTTCTCCATTTTGCGGTACGCCACACCCCTCCCGATGAACAGGACCCCCGTTTCGACCGTTGGAGGTCCGTTTCCTCCATTTTGCGGTACGCCACACCCCTCCCGATCAACAGGACCCCCGTTTCGACCGTAGGAGGTCCGTTTGCTCCGTTTTGCGGTACGCCACATCGCTCCTGATCAAAAGGACCCCCGTTTCGACTGTAGGAGGTCTGTTTCCTCCATTTTGCGGTACGCCACACTCCTCCCGATCAACAGGACCCCGGTCCGAACATAGGAGGTCTGTTTCCTCCGTTTTGCGGTACGCTAGGCCTCGTTTCCATCGCCTGTTCCGTCCAAGCCCTCCCGATGAACACGACCATGCATTCCGTTCCGACCCAGCCGATTGGCTCCCCATGAACATGACGATGACACTATTTCTCCGTTTCGACCCAGCCATGTACGTATGCGCGAGTAGGCGTTCGAGACCCTGCCCGTATGTACGAATGTGACCGTATTTTCTTTCTTGCACCCTCGCCGCTGTACGTACGTGTACATACTACGTGCGCGCCTCTACTACAACACGTGCGCGCCTCTACATCGACCAGTATGTACGTACACGTTCGCGACCAGAATGACAACGCTACGTACGCTTGGACCAGGTGGGTCCCGACTGTCAGGCACTTCCTTGCCTGCGAAGATGTAGCTGGTGGGTCCCAGCAGTCAGGGGGGCGAATCATTTTTTTTGCCCGGACGCACTTCCTTGCATGTGAAGATGTAGCTGGTGGGTCCCAACAGTCAGGGGGGCGAATCGTTTTTTTTGCCCGGACGCACTTCCTTGCGTGCGAAGATGTAGCTGGTGGGTGCCAGCAGTCAGGGGGGCGAATCATTTTTTTTGCCCGGACGCACTTCCTTGCGTGCGAAGGTGCAGCTGGTGGGTCCCAGCACTCAGGGGGAAACGTTTTTTCATGAAATACGGTGGACCGTCTGGTGGGTCCCCGCTGTCAGGTGGAGGAACAATTATTTTCTCCGTAATAAGGAGGCACTTCCTTGCTGCGGCCGTGGACCCAGCTGTCAGCCTCTCCACATACAGTCTATGTCCGATGGAAGTCATTCCTTGACCATGTTAACCACGCCGCGCTGAGAGCACCAGGGCGGTGGACGACGGCGAGGCCTAGGAAGGGGACGACGGGGAGCTAGGGAAGACGCGACTGTGTAAGCCCGCGCGGAGAGGAGTACGAGGGTTCACTGGTTCGGCTGTGGTGTGAGGCTGCCATCGCCGCAGGGCCTGGACAATGGTGGGAATAGTAGGGGGCGGTGAGGCCTCCGTGGCAGCACATCCGGCCACGGGAAGCAGGAGCATGCGGCACGACCGGCGCTGCTTTGGACGGCTGGAGCAAGAAGACCAGAGGTTGAAGAAGCACTACGGCCATTGGATGGACATCGTACGGTCACTGGAGCTAGAATCGTTTATATTGACTAAGTTGACAAAGCCCACCGTCCCCGTCAACTTAGTAGGCCCACAAGTCAGCCTCCCACAAAGGTGGGTCCCAGCTAGCAGGGGGGCTATTCATTTTTTTGTGCGTAATAAGGAGGCACTTCCGGTGGGTCCGAGCTGTCAGCAGGGGGAACGTTTTTTCGCGAAATACGGTGGCCCGTCGGGTGGGTCGCAGCAGTCAGGGGCAAACATTTTTTTTTGCAAAATACTGGTGGCCCGTCCGGTGGGTCCCCGCTATCAGGTGGAGGAATAATTATTTTCCGCGTAATAAGGAGGCACTTCCTTGCGGCTGCCGTGGACCCAGCTGTCAGCCTCTTCATGTACAGTATTCTTCCAATGGAATTCGGTCATTGACCACATTGACCACGCCGCGCCGAGAGCACCACGGTGGTGGACGAGGCGAAGCCTAGGAAGGGGACCACACGGATCCGGGGAAGACGTGGCAGTGAATGCCCACGTGGAGAGGAGTACGAGGGTTCACTGGTTCGGCTGCACTGCCGTCGCCGCAGAATAACAGGGGGTGTGGGTGAGTGGAGTGGGGGGATGGCCTGGCCAGTGGTGGGAGTAGTATGGAGGCGATGAGGCCTCCGCGGCAGCACAGCCGGCCACGGGAGGCAGGAGCAGGCGGCACGACCGACGCTGCTTTGGGCGGCTGGCGCAAGAAGACCAGAGGTTGAAGAAGCACTACGGCCGTTGGATGGACATCGTACGTTCAGTCGAGCTAGAATCGTGCATATATTGACTAAGTTGACAAAGCCCTTCGTCCCCGTCAACTTAGTAGGCCCCGTCAACTTAGTGGACATCGTATGGGGAGTATTATTTTTTTGGGCGTAATAAGGAGGCACTTCCTTGCGGGCGAAGATATAGCTGGTGCATCCGAGCTGTCAGCGGCGGTAACGTTTTTTCCGCGAAATACAGAGGCCCTTTCGGTGGGTCCCAGATGTCAGGTGGAGGAATCATTATTTTGCGCATAATAAGGAGGCATTTCCTTGCGTGCGGCCATGGACCCAGCTGTCAGCCTCTCCACGTACAGTCCACTTCAGATGCATGTCGGTCGTTGACCATGTTGACCACGCCACGCCGAGAGCACCAGGGCGGTGGACGACGGCGAGGCCTAGGAAGGGAACGACACGGAGGCAGGGAAGACTCGGCAGTTGTTTCCCACATGAAGGGGAGTATGACTGTACGAGGGTTTACTGGTTTGTCTGCCGTCGCCGAAGAATAACAGTAGGTGTGGGACTATGGGTGAGTAGAGGGATGGCTAGGCCCGCGATGGGAGTACGGTGGGGCGATGAGACCTGCGCGGCAGCACAACTGGCCGCGTGGAGGAGGGAGCAGGCAGTCCCACCGACGCTTGTTTGAGCGAGTGCAGCAGGAAGAGCAGAGATTGAAGAAGCACGACGGCCGTTGATTGGACATCCAACAGTATATAGGCCATCTGTGGAAAGCCTCAAATATGTGGAAAACTGCATACAGCCCATCTGCCATTATTTCAAATAGTTTACAGCCCATTTGCTAATTCTTACGGGTTTTTTGGAGCCCATATTCTTTTTGTTAGCATTACAGCCCATCTTGTGGCCACGGTTAAAAAATTATACGAAATTTTGCATATGTCGGTGCGGTCTGAACTATTTTTAATCCCGAAATTTCGAGTCACATTCAGACTGATTTTAAAAATAAATGTATATCAATATAAAATCCAATAAATTGTCCATGCATAAAAATCAATGCAATTTAAAATCTTGAAATGAAAAAATGATATTTGAAACTAATTGCCGGTTTGATGTGTTTTAAAAATGTACAACCCATTTCTCATTACTAATAGGCCATTTTCTCGGCCAGCCGAATGAAGCTCTCCTCGTCTTGAAAGATTTGCAGCCCAACAGGCCTGATAAAGCGACTTACTTGAAAAATCACAAAAAAACTGGGCTAGCCATTTTCAGAAAGAAAAAAACTACTGGGCTGGTCTATGGTAAACATAAAAGAAAAGGCAGTCTAGACAGGCCAGAGTATCCCGCATAGCCCAGTTGACACCCTGCTTCTGTCTCAAAAACAAATTAGATAAATGCCACTCCAATTATGGCAATTTCCAAACTTTAAAAAATGCCACTACAATTTTTGCAAACTTTGAAAAACGCCACTGCAGTTTGCAAACTTTGAAAAACGCCACTCCAGACTTCGAAAAATGCCACTAGAAATGGCATGAAATGGCATTTTTCAAAGTTTGGAAATTGCAGTGGTATTTCTTGGAGGCATTCATCAAATTAAACCCAAACAAAAATTAATGGGCGAGCTGCTGGGTCCCTGGTGTCAGCCACTCGTTGTGCAATTCTCTCGTTTATTGACTACGTTGACAATGGCATGGGACCCAGATGTCAGAAATCCACTAGGAGGAGCCATTTTTATTGGCTTGAAATAAGGAGGCACTTGCTGGCGTACTGCTATGACCTCTGCGGGTCCCTGCTATCATCCTCTCCACATACAATCATCTCCTGATTGTGTACGCGTCAACTTGCTAGGCCCACAAGTCAGCCTCTAAACCCATGGAGGACAAATACAACCCATTTAAAAAAATAACAGCCCATTCCATACGATTCAAACGGAAAGTTCAACATTCAGAGCAAAGTAACAGGTCTGAACCACATATAGAGTACTGAACTTCCATGTTGACAACCATCATAGCCAAGTTAACTATCTACTCCCACTAGACAAGTACTAACTTACTCTTAGCTAACTAGATGATGCCGGCCGCCATCTGTGGTACACGCTAAACGCCAGCACCGGCGTCCTGCACCTCGCCTCGGACTTGCAAGAGGTGCGATAGGGCGCGTTGCTCGCGCGTGTTGGCCCTTTCCATGCCGGCGTGGTCCACCGAAGCTTCGGCTTCCAAGCAGGAAACCCACTTGACGAGATGGTAGTAAAAATCAGCATCGTCAACGCGTGTGTGCCCGACAGCCTCTAGGGTTATTTGCCGGGCGCCGACCTCCATGTAGTCGGCCCAGTTGTGGGCGCTCTGCTCGCGACTCAAAGCGTCGGTGCATTGCTGCTCCATGTCCCGCTGGCGGCGCAAATCGGCGATAGGCTGCTCCTCTGCTAGGCGGTCGCGCTCCAACAACTCCTGCTCCTCCGCCATGCGGTTGCGCTCCAAAAACTCCTCGATCTGCACATTGCCATCTAAAGACAGATAGAATGCATCCCCCCTCCGTCTGCCTTCCGGTGAAAAACCCAACACTAGTTCCGGCGGTGACCGCCTCCGGCGTCGCCTACCATGAACGGGCGGGGGCATGGCGGACGTGGTGAGCGACGTCAGGCCGGTGGGGGCTTATGAGGATATGGCGAGTTGGGTCACGGTGGCACCGGAGAAGGCCGGGAAACAGTACTTGTAGGGGGAAGGTAGCGCGATGGTCATCGAAATTCAATGCATAATGGCTTAGCACGCCAGTTTGCCGTGGAAAACTAGGGAAACTGAAATTATGACTGTGCCGTCCCGTCCCGTCTGGGTCGCACGCCGGAATGGCGGTCAAACAAGTGCACTCGAATCATCTCCCTCCTTGTCAATAATTATTCCACGGATTTAAAAAGCCCGCAACAATCAAAGCGTATCTTTTTTCGTATCAGTTAGCTGCCTTAATTATGGCCGGCTGCATGCAGGCACTCAGAATCGCTCGCAGGCAGTACGCGAAGCAGCATGCAACGAGTCGCAGCCGAGGGCACGCATGCAGCCACTTAAATTGCTGGAATTAATTAGGCTTAAACTTCTGCATGCCGTTAATTATTGCCATGCCTTGGTCTTGCTGCTTTGCTCACGGGACTAATAAACCCGGACGGAGGGAGTACCTTGGTTGGTGAGAGGTCTAAACTAAGCCCTGCAAACCGTAAAGGAGGTACTAGTACGTGCGTGATCCGCTATTTATTCATGTAGGATCGAGTAGGTCGTTTCTTGAATTGAGCCCTGCAAACCGGAAAGGAGGTAGTACGTGCGTGATCCGCTATTTATCCGTGTAGGATCGATAGTGTAGCTTGTCAGTTTCTTTAGAGGTAGGCATTTTTATTCGTGTAGGATCGATAGTGTAGCTTGTCAGTTTCTTTAGAGGTATGCATACTTCGCATCTTGCGTCGCAAATAAAACTGCCAGGAGCACATTTGTAGGCTAGCTAGTGATCGATCGGTAACTTGTAAACACTGAGCGAACAGAAATAAGTAACTGTTAATGCATCTCAATGATTCACATATCATATACAAATATGTAGCTCCAAAAGCAAAGATCAACCACTTCGGATCTTGCATCGCAACTAAAACTAACTAGTACGATTCCCATACATAAGATCAACATGTTAATGCATCTCAATGATTCACAAATCATATACAAATATGTAGCTCCAAAAGCAAAGATCTAGAAAAAACATTTATTCTTCCTACTAACATGGATGCTTCTATTGGCCAACATTCAGTACAGACTGAAAGACAAATTTGTTTGCGAAGTCTACAATTCCTCTTGCAAACGCAAGTGGTTTCACCAACAGCTTGAACCATGAGAATGAACCACACATGATGGAGGAACATCCACTTCAATATGATTTGGTCTTCTCTCGATCACACCGCGAGACTATTTTTGGAATACAAACTTTAACTTAGGCAAAATGATGCCCATTGTATAATCAGACCAAAGCAATGAAGCACCAACTGTTGGCCAGTAAATAGTACAGTACTACTTTTCTGCAGTCCATGAAGTGACTATCCAATCTTTGTGTCTATTTTCAAATGGCACTGCATGCAGTGACTATACTATTCTCTTGTGCAGTTCAACCAAAATTGCGGACACTTTTGTTTGTTTGCCAAATAGCAACGGGCAAACATCTTTGTCTGCACAAATATCAAGCAGCCAGTAACATATCAAGCAGCTAGCAAACCACTAGTATTACTATCTAATGACAGTACAAAAAGAGTAGCAAGATAGTAGCAAACCATGTACCTTCATAATGAACAGCTCATAGTGCCACCAATTGGATATAAAGGTTTGGAAAAAAACATGCTCCTAATGTTGAACCAGTTGGACTTTTTGTGCAAATCCACTAAAATCGAGCATCCCTGTTTGCATAGATATTGAAAGTGTGATTACTATAAAAGTGGCACTAGTTGAAGCATAGACTCACAAATATAAGCATTCCAATTTCTTAATGGGAAAAGGTAGCAAGACTGTTTCTAGCAACCTGTTTGAAGGAATAAATAAAGCAACAACGGCTGATGTCAGGAAGGCATACATAGTTTTTTCTGAAAAACTAAGCCATTCCTGACCTTTCCTCTTCTTTTAAGCAAATTTTGTGCAGTTCTACTAAAATAAAATGCGTTGTCATGCCTTTCTACCCTTCTTCAACCAGGAGACACGAGACTCGTTCCTTAGCTACTGATTTTCCCCTTTTCAACCTAGATGCGGGTTCGGTGCCTACTCTCTTGGACAGTACAGTCTCCCTTCCTTTCCTTATTCAAGTCAGACATGGATTAGTCTGCATGAAGTAGGGTTTCCTTTAATAGTGCAAATTATGGTTTTCGTTTGCGTGGCGAGCAGAGCAGAGGATAGCAAATTGGGAAGGTGGTGGAGTGGAAAAAGATCCACATGCAACGACGTGCCAGATGGGGCAATAGAACAAGGGTATGGTTCGAAAAGAGGTAGCGTACTTGAGGGTTGGTGGGAAGTGGCTTCGCTCGTGGTCGTCGTCCTCCACACACACTACAGCAACGAGCTTGGGGACGAAGGCCATCCAGCACGGGTGCTAGGTCTGAGAGGATGGCCTTGTCGTCAATGCGTGACCTCGCTCGGCGATGACGAGTGCGTCAATGCTGCACGCCCTTTTCTTCCCCGACGGATCTGCGACCACCGGCGAGGAGGGAGAGAGGGGCCGTCATTTTTAGATCTGGAGAGAGGGTGGTAGTGTGATAAGCAAGTGGGCAGCCCTTGGCAAGAAAGCACTGAAGCTCCAGCCTATATATCTTTTTTATACTACTAGTACTGGCCGTTCTAACATATAAGTGAGACGATAGTGAGTAGTAGGAGTATTTCCGAACCAACGTGTAGGCCGGGGCGCCCCTTCGTGAACCGTGGCAAACTGGCAACCGCCCACCGACTCTTCGCCTTTCCCTCTCGATTTGGAACTGCTGTCGCACACTCTTCCTCTGCCTCCTCCATTTTCCTTCAGCCCTTCACCCTTTCTTCTGCCATTGTTCGATCATCTTCTCCATGGAGGGAACAGGACGGAAAAGACCCCGTTATTCTTGCCCCGATCTGAAAGATGTCATGGTGGAGGAACTCATTGATCGATGCGACATCATCACCTCGGCTAGCATGGGAGGTTCGTTCAAGCCCATTCTTGACTCAACTAATAACATCATTACAAGGAACCCAAGAGTTAAGGAGTGGTTTGATCTCCCTTACCTTCTTCGTCGTGACCCTGATGACTGGCGCCGTCACGACGGAGGCCTCGCCCTGTGCAAGTTGATGCCGCTTGATAATGATACATATGATGTTAAGATGCCATCGCTTGAGGGCAAGGCTTGGGCAGGCGCAAATGGAGATTGGGTTGTTTACATTGGGTCCAACTGCGAGTGGGAACTTGTGAATGTGTACACTCCTGACCGGGTTCCACTTCCAAAAATCTCAGCAGACTGCCCAGAGATTGAGCACACCGGTATTGTACGCATGTCCAAATACAATCATGGTGATGTCTTCTATGGAAGATAGCAATTTCTCGAGTTCCCAACCGCTCTTGGAATTACAACAACTATGAAGTTGTTGCTATCTTCGACAAGCTTGTTGCCGTCCTTGCTGGTTTGACTCGACGGATATTGCTCAAAAATCAGTTTTTGTACACGGATGAGTACTGTGATGCAATTGAATACGAGGGCCTTGTGTTTGGTACCACCACTCATGGCACTATTTTTGCATGGAGTCGTTGTTTTGGTACGTTTGTCTTCCACCGTAATTATAATTGTTTCATCCACATGCATGCGGTTTAGCAAGTTTCCCTTTACTAATTAACCTTCTTCTTGTGTATCAAAGGTCCTGCAAACATTCCACCACCTATACTTGAAGATTTTTATAACCAAGGGGGAGATGATGATGGTGATGATCACAAGCATGAGGACGAGCAACGCCCATATACTATTTGGCGCCTAGCAACTAATTCCGATGGATCACCTCTTCTCGTGTGTATACAACCCACTGATGATGTTACTGCTAAGGAAGCAGGTGTAGACTCCCATGGTCGCACTCTCCAGACCTATTCGAACACCCATTGCATGGTATTTGGGATGGATACTAGTGTGTTAGCGCCAACTCCTTCTCCCTGGTACAGAATTGATAGTCTTGGAGAAAACTCGCTCTTCCTTGGACAAAACTATCCAATGATGGTGAAAGGTGATCCAACTGCTATTGACACAACGTTACTACCATTTATGAGAAGCAACTGTGTCTATACCTCGGACATTTGGGTGGTTCCCTACCCTGGTACTGATATAGTAGGCCGCTTCAGCCTGGATGATCAGTCCTGCGTTGGTCTCTAGATCGACAATGGATGGCCCGTCCCAGAGAATCACTTGTGTTTCAAAGCAAGCATTTCCAATGCCGAGGAATGGTTGAGTTGAAGTTCATTTCATTGCTTGTTATTTGTTGTGTGGTGAAAACTTTAGTATTTATAATGTATCCTCGTTGTCGATGTGGGTTGATGACCTGTTGTATGTAATAAAATGATATGCCTGTGATAAACTTACTAAATTTATGAATGGCTTTCGAGTCGCTTCTATGAGTGAGGGGTGCGATGAGGCAAAAAAATATTTTCTGAATACATAATTGTACATGTATTGCAACAGGTTATCGTATGAGGCCAATCAACAATAGTAGTACACTATTTGTACTAGCTTCACATGCTTTGCGCGTTGTGCGGGTGTTTTTACTGTAGCCATATTGTACTCTACTACGTAACCAGCACCTCAAATCCTCGATACTAGTAGTACTATATAGTAAGTAGTAGGAGTAGTAGGGTGGCATGGGCCAGAACAAGCATTCACGTCCAGGAGTACGGCACACGCCACCAGCACGGCTTCCATCTGACACCATATTTCTTGGAGTCCATGCTATAGCAATCTCTTAAACCTCATCGTTTCTCTAACCCAGCCATCGCACGGCGGGCGAGGTGAGGGTTTGCCGATAATCGGTTTCCTTAACTGCGGTCCCACTTGTAAGGCCAACTGCAACGCATGACCCCAAACGGACCTCCATTTTGCACGAACTCCAACGATAATTTTGACTAGAAAAGCAAGACCAAAGAAAACAAGAACCACAAGAATACATTTTACTACTCCTGTAAGTTGGATTAGTGCCTTCTCGATGCATTCATTGTTGATCTACAGAGGCTCGATCTTGCGTGCTTCTTTCTTCTTCGAGTGTGAAGAAGTAGACGTTTCTTCCTCGCATCTAGTCTCATGTCTAGCCTCTATTCTAGTACTCCCTCTGGTCTGTTTTTCTCTGCGTCTAAGCAGCAACACGCATACCAAGTAGGAGTATCAACAAGTGCACTAATCTCATATATAGCCTCTGTGCTAGCTAAAAGTGATAGAACATCTACTAAATTGCGCTCTATCAATATATGGATGTACTCTTCTTCCCAATAAAAAAACTTGCATCCATTCTAGTCCCTCCGTTGCACAATACATGCCTTCTATTTGTCAAAATATATATGTATCTAGACATGTTTTAGTATATAGGGTACATCCATTTTTGGACAAATGGAAGTCAAGTATTTTGGAACGGAGGGAGTACACAATAAAATTTTGAAGTTAGCACAACTAGTCTAATCCGAGAGCACAACCGAAGATTTGGTCAGGTTCTTCCTCCTTTTGCCGACATGTGGGACATCCAGCATCTAGGTCGTGTCATGAAAGAAAATAGAGTGGTAGTTGAATCCACGAGATGTGCATCTTGGGTAAAACTGTAAATAGAATCTTACTACTCTTGAGTAACTCCAAAAGCTGCCACCGAAGATCTTTCTTGGATTTGTTTTTCATCACCAGCACGTCGAGGTGAAAGATGTGCAGGTTCAGTGGGTCCTCTTGCGTTTTCACTGACATGTGGGGTCGCATGTGAGCAAACAGACGATGGGCTCCGCACGTCCGCTGGCTGGCTGAGAAGAGAGATAGAGGAGGGCTGAGCACGGACTGCAGGAAATTTGTTCTATGTACCTCGATATAGGCTCGATATAGTGGGTTGGCATGGGCCATAACTAGCATTCACGTCTAGCAGTACGACACACGCCACCAACACGAGTCCCATTTGACACCAATTTTCTTGGAGTCCATGCTATAGCCATCTCTTCTCCCTCCTATTTTCTCAGCCATCGCGCGGTGGGCGGGGTGGGGGTTTGTCGATAGTCAGTTTGCTCAACTGTGGTCCCACTTGTAAGTGAAAATGCAACACCGCACGCATTCCTGCTTGAGCGGCATGCCGGACCAACCGTGTGGGGGTGCGACGCGAACACGACAGGCTTTTCCTTTTGAGCTCGTAACTTGTAAAATTTGGTTCTGCTCCATGGCGCGATCGATAGATAGAAAATAATGATTTTTCCTAGAGTAATGAGAAGTTTGGTTCTGGCACCGTTCATGCATGGAGTACGTACGAAAATTATGAAGTTGATGCGAAAGGTAAGATAATTACTGTAGTATCACATACTACTACATGGATTTGACGGAAAGATAAAAATACATATGGATCCATCAATGACATCCTCACGCCCTAGTGCACCAGGTCACTAACCGACGTGTGAGGAGCAGCGGCGTTGGCGGCGAGCTCAACGTGCTTCTGAACAGTGTCGTACAAGGTTGCCCTACGGTCCAAGAAGGCCAGCGTCCTATCATCCTCCTCTTGCATGTAGTAGTCCTTGTGGATGATTTGCGCGTAGATGCGGGTGATTATGTGGATGGTGTCTTGCTGCGCCAGGCGCTGCGCGACGAGCGCGACCTCGAGGTGGACATTCTCCGGCGCGACGGAGGGCAGTCGCAGGGCCATCAGTGCGTCGAAGAGGTTGTCACCATAGTGGCTGTTGAGGGTGGCAGACATCACAGAGCCTGGGCGCGTCGGCTGGAGGCTTACGTCAAAGTCGTCCGCGAGCTTCTTCACGACGGTGAACTTGTCGAGGAAACCGACGAGGACCTCGTCGAACAAGGAGACAAAGCTGTCGTCCAAGCAGCGCCTCGCCCTGGCGGCCTCAAGCAATACTACCTGGAGATGTTCCTCGCTGCCGGGCCGCAGGCCGGCGTCGTGGACCATGTGGCATAGCCGGCTGATGCTTGCGCTCATCGCCTCCATGGGTCAACTGATCTTGCGATTCGAGTTATCACTCTTGCCCTTGGTTAGCGTGCGTAGGTGCGTAGGATTTCGTACTACTACTCGGCCCTCTACTGCACCTGCCTTTGGCTGTATGATAGGTGGGCCAGCCACCCCCTGGGCCCACGTGTCATTCACCCAAAGGCAATTGACGTAAGTCAATGAAGCTGCGTCCCCCTCCGTGCCGGTGCAGTATAGTCATCTCACCGGACTTCTAGTTGGGGCCAAATGAGAAGTGTGATGTTTACTGGTTTATTGGTCCCCTTTGCATTTTGCGCCAAGTTTTGACCTTTGATTTAACTAATAAAATGTTAATGCATGTAAACAAAAATGTTGTGTAAGTCACATTACGAAATCCAAATAATCCCAAAACACTTAGGCACGGTGCATTAACTCCCTCCTTGTTTCTTATTTCGTGACATATTATCAACCAATGAGAGATGTGGGCCGTGCATGCTTTCAATGACTTGAGACTACCAAACATGACATGCAGTGTTTAGTTCATTACATGTAATCCTATTAGTAGTTAGCAAAAAAACATTAAGTTTTCTCGCCGATAGGAATAAAACACCATGTATTTATTTACAGAGGGAGTAGTACAGTTTTTGTGACATGCATTACTACTAGATATTGCTAGTCAAATACTAAAATCCAGATGGACGTGGTAGTACTCCTAAATCCAGACGGTGGTGCTACTAGTACTAGCACTGTACTACCCGTTGCTCAAATTATTACGTGCTGCTCCTCACAGTGAAGTGACAAGACCCAGCGCCGGAGATGACACCTGAGTATAGGCGTCGTGTTTTGCATACCATAGTCAGCCTCACCGTCTGCAGTCACTATCATCATGGCTATAGAGCTAGCCTTCTTACAACTAGCCCTGTTCGACATAATTTCCCGTGCGTAGATGCCCGTGCATTGCACGGAACACCAAGATTGGGGGTGGACGGCTCCGACAGCGGCCATCGCGCCAGATTTTTCCACTGCCTTCTAGATGTGGTGGGGAGGAGATAAGGCTGATTGTGAGAGACAAGGAGTTGTTTGTAAATAGGGAACAAGTACGGGCATCTTTTTGCAAAAATGGAGAAGCTTGGTTTGTATGCGTCAGATCTAGATCCGACGGCTATTGGTGAAAGATGGGAGGCACAACATCATCACCATCTCAGGACCTGTTTGATTTGCAGGATTTTGAAAACGCAGGAATAGGACACGGCAATATTACAAGTTTCAAACTGATATTACAAATGTTATGAGTAATGCTGCACCTAGGAAGAGGGAATTACTAGGAAGTTTACGTAAGAACTTTCGTTACTTTAGGTGGATGCAACATTATCATACAAACTAAAATCCACCGCCCTGACAAGTTACTAATGGGAAAATAAGTTTTCGAGTCTCTGGCCACTTGATGTTTCAAAAACAAATTCAGCTTCTGTGGAGACTTTGTCATTTAGGCTTAGACGCTTGCGGTGATCAGCACGCTATTCATTGTTGCGCCAGAGAACGCCAAACCTCATTACCTTGAGCACACTTGCCTCCAGAACAAAGAACCTGGCCAATTTAATCTCAGATGTGCTGCCTCGGTAGTCGATCAAATCAATTTCTGTAAGATGGAGATCAAGGCATTCGATGAGATTGTTATAGTGCAGCACATTTTTCACTTTCGTGTCTTTTTTTATCTACAGAAGAAGAGAACATATTAGAGCAGCTGGCTACATAAGATTGCCGTGTCATCAAGAGGTACCAATATCATTCGCTCATACGATAGGGTTGGCTGGCTAGTGATATTTTTTCACTCTCTCTCTCTCTCTCTCTCTCTCTCTCTCTCTCTCTTTGTTTCCTCTCATTTAACTAGGAGCACGTGAACAGCTTGGGAATTTGTTGCCTTCCACTATGTGGCCGATGCCATATTTCGCAAAAGTATGCCACATAATACGCATCAATGTCAAATCAAAAGATTTTGGCACCGCCCTCGCGATGTGAGAGAGTTGGCACCGATGTGCACACAGACCCACATGTATAAACAAATCAATCAAACCAACTACACCAGCCTCTCACTCTATGAAACAAGTGTTTTTTATTGCCTCAGTCCTCTCTCTCTCTCCCACGCAGTGTTTTTTCATTGCATGAGTTAATTTGGCACCGGAGCAAAGTAGGTGATCCAGATTGGGGCACCAGGTGAGCAATGGAGGGGCATCGAAGCCAAATGCATCACAAGTGAATTTGGCACATGTTTTGGCCTACATAGCCCACTTTTGTACTCCCTCCGTCCCAAAATTCTTGTCTTAAATTTGTCTAATACGGATCTAGTTACATTTTAGTGTTAGATACATCCGTATCTAAACAAATGTAAGACAAGAATTTTGGGACGGAGGGAATACTACCTCGTATTTAGTATAAAATTTTGACCATAGATTTACCTAACAAAATGCCAATGCATGTCACTAAAAATTACACCATTTGAATGTTCAAATTCGAATCCAACGATATAGTTCTTAGTGACATGCATTAACATTTTGTCAGTTAAATCTATGGTCAAGTTTTGATACTACAAAATTGGAAGAGTAAACCAGGACGGAGGTAGTACTCCATAGAGTTACTGGAGTAGTATAAGTTACTTTCCACTATGACTAGCCTAGGCTACTATAGTAGTAGTACAGCATAAAAACGATGCAGGTGATCACGTGAGAAAAAATACTAAAAACATTTCTTTCGGTGCAGTGCGTAGATGCAGTTTTGAACACTACACTTGTCATCGTAATTTGGAAAAAATACGAAAAAATTGAGCTACATTGTGATTACCGTTTACTTATAGGAAAGAAGTTTCACCTCAATGAGTACCTTCTCCATGCACGGAAAGCATGTAAGGAATCCAACAACTTGATCCAGATTGGGGCCCATAGATTTTAGTGCTAAGATCTTCACTGTGCGCATGGACTGGGTAAAGCTTGTGGGAATCATTTTCTGGAAGACGGTCGTAAATACATCAAGAAGAAATTTAAAGATGTGAATTTCAAGAAGACGGAGAAGAAGATGAGTGTTGTACCTGAACGATTACGGATCCAATAAAGAGTTCGGATAATTTGGCAGACGAGTACACCAACGTTGTCAATTTCGGCGCGTCAATGACCCTGATTTTTGTTGGACCTTCTAGATTAGATACAAGCAATCTCTCAAGGAAAGGCGCATTCTCAATGACCATAACATGGAACAGCTGGAATGATCTCTTCCCAATTGATGTCTTGTTGCGGGGCCAGCAAGACACATAAATCCATCGGAGATTCGTCGAGGCGATGTGGAGGCTAATGAACCCGTTGATATGCTCAAGATGAAGGTACTCGAGCGCAGTATAGCTGCGGAGCAGGTGCTCCATAGCCTTCTTCGAGATGACAATGTCGAAGAGGTCGAGCTGCTTGAGTTGAGGGAGAAGAAGGGCAGGCGCGACATTAATCTAGGGAAGATAGTAGGAGCTGAAGCTGGCATGGCACAGCGTTGGCGTGAGACGGAGTGTGGACGGCAGTAGAGAGTGACATCGTCCAGCTTCAAAGCTGAGCTCCTCGAGCTGATCTAGGGCAGGGGATAAGAACCACTCGTCGAACTTGGGTTGGATCTTGTAGTTGGTACTGAACATGCAGATGTCAAGGCGTCTGGCTGGCCCAGGGTGCGATGAAAGGATCTTAGAGACTGCGACCATGCGTTTGCAATCCCTGTCACAGAGGCAGCTGTCAACGGTGAGGTTGAGGGGGACGCAGCGCCAGAGGGGGCGCCACCGTCGGGAGAGCAGGGCGGTCCGCACGGCAGATTTGGTGGGGAGGAGGCCGATGATGACGAGCAGCATGTCATCGGGGAGGCTGCTGATGAAGTCCAGGCTCACCGGATGCGGTTTTGGCTGGAGCCACCTCCGCTTGTTGGCTGCCTCGCCGTCCATCTCAACCGGTGGCGACGCCGGTGTACACGTGTGCTGGTGTGTGTTGTGTGCTGGGTGTGCGCGAGTGCGTCCTTCTGTGCATGCCGTCGCGCAGTGGTGAATTGTGCGCGAGTGCGTCCTTCACTCGCAAGAAGTTTGTCCTTGATGCGCCCTCGATTTACTAGCGTGCGGGGTGCTACCCCGAGTGGTTTCAACTTTGTTTACTTCACCGCATGTCAGATGGGCCTCTAGTTTACTTATTTTCATCCACTACCACATGGGCCAGCACACCAAGATACAGAACACGAGCTGACAATGCGGCATGTGGATTGGTTGGCCGGTCAACTAAACAATATACGGAGCTATACGCTGACATAGTGAGCGTATAATCCATCGGTATAGAGAGTTCAACTGAGAGGGGAGGCCCGTGAGAGATAGTAGAGAGAGAGAGAAAGAGCTACTCCCTCCGTTCGATAATGTAGTTCCAACATTTTTTTTAAGTCAAACTTTTGAAACTTTGACCAAGTTTATAAAGAAATTACTTATATCTACAATACCAAAGATAAATGATAGTATGAAGTAAGTACATGTTGTGATGAATCTAATGATCGTTCCAGATGTAAATGTTTTTCTCCACATATACCTGGTCAAACTTTTCTGAGGTTTGACTTTTCAAAACATCCATATGCTTATGGACGTGACAGAGTTCCTAGAGAGAGAGAGAGAGAGAGAGAGAGAGAGAGAGAGAGAGTGAAAAAAGTGTGTGTGCGTGTGTGAAAGAGACATGGACAACACACGATAAAAGTAGAGAAAAAGCGTGAGTGTCTTATGCAAACATATCACACATGCATCTTCGACAACAGAGGCAAGGTGAGGAGATAGTGTGTGGTTGTTTGGAACTGAGAGAGGAAGACCCCTAGCACGTGACCAAGAGGGGTCTGACAAACAAGGGAGAGAGGTCGAGACAGACGTACGGAGAAAATGTAGACATGGGGAGGAGAGAGTGTATGTTTGTCATAGAGAGATCCCCTGGAGATCGTGATGGTACTACATGGGTGGGAGATCGAGTGACAAGGTGTGTGCGCGATAGAAAATGCCCAGAGATATTGAGATAGACGTATGGATGGAAGTAGACAATACGTGTGTTCCTAATGGCTAGTAGGAGATAATCATACTTAGGAGGGGGGGGGGGAGTGCTTGCGCCTATGGCCCTGTTTGGATACTCTAACTCAGTTAGAGGTTAGAGTTAGATTCATACCCTGAACTAACCCTGCACTAACTCTAAGTAAAGAGGTGTTTGGATGGCAGGGTTAGATGGAGCACGGATACGGCGAGGCACCTTCACGGGCAGTGCAAGAGGGAGGGAGGGAGAGGATGAGAAGCTTCGAGGAAGTGGGGAGGGATCTGCTGCGGGGAGAGCGAGATAAAGAAAGTGTTTATTAGTGGTCCCGAGAAGAACTAACCCAAATAAGCACCTCTTGGATGGGTTAGTTTTTTTGGATGGGTTAGATGCATCTAACCTAAACTAACCCTCCTGTTTGGATCTTTTTGGGTTAGTTGACTGCAGACTTACCCAAACTAACTCTAACCCATGGATCCAAACAGAGCCTATGATGGAGTGAGGGATTATGGTACTTAGGGGGGTGCGTGTCACATGGAGAGAGAACAAGGGCGGAGAGTGTTGGAAGGGTCTATATGTATAGCGCGAGCGAGACATGTGTATGTGTGAACCAGGGAGATATAAGGCCAGTTTGGCTTGCGTCGTGAGCATCTTTTGCGTGGCTTGGGGTTGTGGCTGGATTTCATGCATGCTTGTTTGGTTGCTACCCCGTGAAAAAGAAAGCCCGCCTGGGCTGGGTTCCCTTGAACTTTAATTAGCCTGGCTGAACTCCAGACACTGCAAGTAGCCTGGCCCAAGCGACCAATTTCGAACGCCTAGCCGTGCCTCGTCGTGCGGCCACGAGGCTAACAACAACATGGATGGATATTAGCATTAAATAATTGATGCATGGATTGATTGATGGGACATTGTTGCTTTGCCTGGCCCAGGCATGAACTAAACGCTTCAGCACCACACAAGCCTGGCCAGGCAGAAATATTTTACATCTCACGTCCACACCAGGCAGTACCGGCCATCAAGGCATGAGGGTCAGGTCATGAACCAAACTGACCAATAAAGTTTGAGAGAGATTGAGGAGCCCCGATAAGGCTGAGTGCTTCGTCAGATAGCTGAGAGGGGGAAAGAGATATTCCATCCCCTCGATAATGCAGTGCATGTAAATTTTCTAGAAGTCAAACTTTGGAAACGTTGATCAGGTTTACGCAAATGTTATTTATATCTACAATACCAAAGATACACCATACAAAACTACATCTCATGGAGAATCTAATGGTATATGTTTGCCGTACTAGATGTAATTGTTTTTCTCCACGTACATGGTCAAACTTTGTGATGTTTGACTTTTCAATAAATCTATATGCTATGGACGGAGGAGAGTGCCTCAGTCGAGACAGATCAAGTGAGTGTGAAGGAGAATGAGTAAGTGTGCAAAAAGAGTATGTGTGTGAAAGAGAAAGTGACAACAAACGATAAATTAGAGAGAGAGAGTGTGTTTTTTCGTTTCTTATGCAAACATATCACGCATGCATCTCCAAGATGGAAAAGCGAGGCGAGGACATACATGAAGATAGCTAGTTGTGATTGTTTGCAACGGAGACAGACACCCCTGTAGCACATGTCCAATACAGGTCTGGCCAACAAGGAAAAAAGGTCGAGAGGGACACATGGATGGCATGGACGCATGGGGAGGGAGAGAGGGTGTGTTTGTGATAGAGAGATCCCCTCGAGATCGTGAGGGGACTATATGGGTGGGAGATCAAGGGAGTGCGTGCGTGATAGAAAGATGCCCCGAGAGAAATCGAGATAGACCATGCACATGTTTGTGATGGAGACTAAGATTAGCTAGTCATATACATATAGGGGGGACTTTGTGTGCCTACAATTGAGTGAGATACCATCATACTTGGCTAGCTGGGCATGAGATTGTGTGTGTGTGTGCATGTGAGATGGAGAGAGAACAAGGGAGAGAGATAGAGTTTTAGATGGGCCTATCGAGTGCGAGTGAGATATGCATGTGTATGTGTGACCCAGGTGGATGGAGAGTTTGAGAGAGGGGGTGTCGGTGTCAAAACCGGCGGATCTCGGGTAGGGGGTCCTCTAGGCGGATGGTAACAGGAGACAAGGGACACAATGTTTTACCCAGGTTCGGGCCCTCTTGATGGAGGTAAAACCCTACATCCTGCTTGATTGATATTGATGATGTGGGTATTACAAGAGTAGATCTACCACGAGATCAAGGAGTCTAAACCCTAGAAGCTAGCCTATGGTATGATTGTTGTTATTGTTGTTGTCCTACGGACTAAAACCATCTGGTTTATATAGACACCGGAGAGGGCTAGGGTTACACAGAGTCGGTTACAATGGTAGGAGATCTACATATCCGTATCGCCAAGCTTGCCTTCCACACCAAGGAAAGTCCCTTCCGGACACGTGACGAGGTCTTCAATCTTGTATCTTCATAGTCTTGGAGTCCGGCCGATGATGATAGTTCGGCTATCCGGACACCCCCTACTCCAGGACTCCCTCAGTAGCACCTGAACCAGGCTTCAATGACGACGAGTCCGGCGCGCATATTGTCTTCGGCATTGCAAGGCGGGTTCCTTATTCGAATAATTTGTAGAAGATTGTGAACATTAGGATAGTGTCCGGCTCTGCAAAATAAATTCCACATTCCACCAGAGAGAGAATAATATTTACACAAGTCCAATCTGCTAATGTATTTCGTGGTCGTGACGTCACACCACAACCAAGCCTTTTCTTGAATCGTTTTTATTATACTGCCTCAGCGTGTTTAGTGAAGCGGTTTCCTTGGCACGTCTTGTCGAAGCAGAGATCGTGTTCCCCTTATTCCGGGATTCTCATCAATACGGACGTGGGTAACCCAACCGCGCCCGTTGCCACGCCCCCTCCATCGAAGGTGAGTTCTAAACGGTCACGGAGACGGCTCTTGGTATTCTTCCCCTTTATAATGAGACCAAGGCCCGTTCCTTTTCTTCAATCCTCAATCGAATCCGCCCCTCGCCCCGAGTTCCAACACCCAGGGCTCCAGATTCGGGCACTTCGGACCTTCGACAATGTCCGGCTCCGACCTTCAGGGCCGGTGGATGCCCTCCTCCGTCACGGAAGAGGACGTGCTAAAGCTTAGGGACGCCAGGTACTTAACCTACGAGATTTCGCATAGGTTGCCTACCCACGGGCAAGTCATCCCAACCCCGGAGCCTGGCGAGAGCGTCGTTTTCGTGCCTCACCTCCGCCGGGGTTTAGGCTTCCCGATAGATCCCTTCGTGAGGGGGCTCCTGTTTTACTATGGGCTGGAATTCCACGACCTGGCTCCGGAGTCTATTCTCCATATCTCATCGTTTATTGTCGTCTGTGAAGCCTTCCTCTGCACTATCCCTCACTTTGGTTTGTGGCTCGGAACCTTCAATGTGGAGCCAAAGATGATTGAGGGGCGTCAGGTAGAGTGCGGCGAGGCGGTTATAAGCAAGAGGGCCGATGCTCCATGGACCGAGGGCTCTTTTCAGGAGGAGCTTGGTTTGTGGCAACAGGAGTGGTTCTATATCACCGCTCCCAGGGGCAGCAGGCAGAGGCTGCCGCCTGCCTTTCGCCCGGGCCCTCCACCACGGCTGACATCGTGGGTCAACAAAGGGTTCGACTGGGGGCCGTCCAAGGACGTACCCTTATTGCAGGGCCAGATTCGAGATCTCCAAGAGAGGGAGATCAATCTGGTCGTAGTGACGCAGGTTATGTTGATTCGGCGTCTTCTGCCCTGCAAACGTCGCCCCCTCCGCCTGTGGGAATTCAATCCGGAGGGACAACGAGCTCTCCAATACTTTATGGGTACAAAACCCGCGGAGATGTACAAAATGTTCTTCAGATCACAAGAAGTGTGTCCGGACTTGACCGAGGATGCTGGCCTAAGCTGCCATCGCCCGGATACTCAAGTAAGTAGCCCTGTGACCGGACATATCATCCATTTATTTATCATGGATTTGCCTTTTAACCAGCTATCCCTTGAACAGGAGTGGATAGCGCAAGCAAAACTGATACGGTGTCCGGCCCCCCTCCCGGAGACCACGTCGGATCCCGTGTTAATCAAAATGCTGGAGGCTGCGCCTCCAGAGGAAGGCGAAGGAGGGAACAGGGAAACTACCACCTCGGTTAAGGAGGCTCTAAGTAAGGGGGGAATCAAGAATCCCTCCCTCCAGGGGGAGAAGAGGACCGCTTCCAAAAACCCGGAGGCCAGAGCCTCGAAGCGGGGAAAGAAATCTGCACCGGAAGGTCCTGTGCCGGGAGGAGTCCCGACCGTACAGTGTCCCCAAAGGAATCAGCCCTCCAGCGAGCCGTAAGTAGAAAAAAGGAAAGTTTTATAATACAGGACATCCCTATTTTATTTCTAAGGATAACCGAAGTTTTTACCTTGTAGTTCGGATCTCAGCCCTTCCCAGCAGAGCTCATCTTCGGGGGACCTTCGTCCGGAGATGATGGAGAGCGAAACGCCTCCATTTGCCGTCCCATCAGGCGGGGCGGACGACCCTGAGGTGTCGTCACGGAGGGTCTCCCCGAGTCTGGCGGGGCCTGGGAGTTCGGCACCCACTGGAGTGCGGCCGGTGGAGCTGCAGGGTTTGCTTGAGAGGGCGTCTCTCTCAAAAGATCACCGTGCATTAATGAGTGCGGTGATTGAAAGGATCTCATCCACCGAAAGCGGGTTACATGAGGCCGTCGGAAATTTACTGACGGGTTTTGAGGTACGCAAAAAAAATGACATACCTTTTGACAATTTTGCACATAGGGTGCGCCCTGTATAGATAGTAGCCCCTAAGACTCAGTATGTTGTCGAAAGCGACAGCGTGCCGAGGATCATAATCTCGGTTACGAAATGTCGCCTTTCCTATGCAGGTGGCGGAGCGTTCGGTGGCCAGCCGGACTGATAGAGGTGCCGAACTGAAGCGGCAACTCGACATTGCGGATGCGGACATCACGCTGGTCAATAAACGACTTGATGAGTCGCAAGGTAAGTGGTGTTTCCGCGGTCACCTGGTAAGGGAGCTGACGCCCACTCCTTACAACATGTATGCTTGATGCAGATGGTGCCGCTGCTGTGGAAGACCTTCGGGCGGAGCTTGCTCGAGCCAAGGACCAAGCCAGAAAGAGTGATGCGGCTGCCTTGAAGGCAGGGGAGGAGCTAAAAGCCGAGAAGGCTGCTCACTGCCGAAGCAGGGAGGAAATGGCCGTAATGGCCGTGAAATTAAAAGATGCTACCGACTGCTATGAGGTTCTTGAAAGAGAACGCCAAGCGGAGCAAGAGGTCCTGAAGAAGGCCACCGCCGAAGCCAAGGATGCTCATTCTGCAATGCGGGCTATAAAGGAGGAACTGCGTCAGGCCGGGGATATTATGGCTGGAAATCCCTTTCTGTTGCGTAGGAAATTCACGGATCCGAAGTATGCTTAGTTGGGCTAGTTATGGAGTGCGGAGGATCCTTATCTGGATTTGGCGGCGAGTGCGGCGGACGCAGTTCGGCACTTCGGAAGTCAGAAGGATAATGAAATGGAAGAGCTATTTTGGTCTCAATTCCATAGTCCAGAGCGTCCAATGCCATTGACCGATCAGTTAGCTGAGTGGGCTGAGCTAAATAGATTGTCCGCACTAGCCATGACGGATGTGGTGGCCCATCTGTGGCCGGAAAGGCCCAAGCCGAAGAGTTATTTTGGTTTATTGCAGCAATTCCTTGGGGCGGTGCCGCATATCAAGGTGGTGAAGCAGTCGGCCTGCATAGAGGGTGCACGGATGGCTCTTGCCCGTGTTAAGACATACTTGGCGGAGATGAATGCCACCGTTGTTGCGTCCTGGGGTTCGGACGAGAGCCGATTACCCACCGAGCACTATTTTGAGGAAGTCCTATAGGGAGCTCGTTTAATAGAGTCGCAGTGCTCGAAAAATGTCATGTTCAAATGACGTGTATGATTTGTGAGATCATATTTATAATATAACGACTTTTTATACTTGTGCGTTCAAGTATTGAAATATCTCCTGTGCGACCGTTAATGTATCTGTATTTACAACCTGAAAGATGGCAATCTTTGGCTTCAGCCCCCACGCACATAGTGCAGGGGTGTTTGCAAAAAAAGCGCATTTTCACACTTAATCCAACGTCTTGGTCCTTTGAAGGAGGTGATAGCATAGCAAACTAGGCAACCGGACTATAATGCTTTATCACTTTCACTAAGCCATAGGAGCTCGATGGTGGGGCTACGATATAGCCCCTAGAGGCACCGCGATCTCCGAACTCGGGGCGCGTGTGTGCCTGACCGGGAAGCGGTCCTTTGTCAAAGCGGAGTAATTCTAAACATTCCGATAGTCGATCGAGTGGTTGACCAGTCTCCCGCTATATCATGACAGTCAGTTTTCGGCTTTCTCTACTAAGGTGCTCGCTCGGCCGAACCGGGGCACAATCGCAGTAGTTCTCCTGGTGCCGCGTTAGCCGATGATGCGGAACGTAAGGCAGCAAAACACAGGAGCCGGGCAAACCCAACATTTGACCAAAGACATGATTCGGAGCTCATGCATATAAGGCCTAACTCGAGACGCCGAACACTCCCTAAGGTATTCGGACTTTATGATAACAGGTAGAACAATGCCCTAAGCCCCTAGTGTCCAGGTGCAAGCGAGAACTTCTGACGCGGCCGATGCCAAAACGCCAGCCTCCTCCTCGATAATGGTGGGAAACCGGGGGATGAGTATCAACAAGAGACAGTAAGAAAGGTTTATGCAGGGTCTTAATCTGAAAAGAATCCTTGCAACGGGTCCCTGCTGCACGTCTGCGCCTGTGTCTCCGTTGTCCTATATCCTGGACGGGTGTAGCACATGGTTCATCTGTAAAACAGAAGAACTTAGTTTGGAAAAATATCGTGCAAAGAATGTATTTAAAACAAAGTATAATTTGGGAGATGAATAAAACTGAGTTTTATTTTCTCTCATTTTTTATACGTGCAGCCCCTTGTAAAGAGGTATGCGGCTGGGAAGCCCCTTGTTTATCTAAGCCGGACTCGTCTAACCGTGTCCGAGGTCTAAATGACCTGTTTTTAGAGGCTTTGGTCAGCAAGGTTGGATTGATGTGTGGCTGTCAAGGCAGTCTCACATTTTCCGTGGTCAAGGAACACTTGGAGTTTCTTTTTGATAAGATTATGCCTCGTGGACCGGGCATTTTGAGTGTGAGAGACGCGTAATGCGGTATTGCGTTAAAGCGGGCGAAAGCTTCGCGTCCCAGTAGTGCTTGATGACCACTTTTGAATGGGGCGATATGGAGGATTAGCTTTTCACGACAGAAGTTGTCGGGTGATCCGAACACAACATTTAGTAGTACAAAGCCTGTATACTTGGTATAAGGGCCTGGCGTCACTCCTTTAAAGGAAGTCTTGCTATGGCGAATCTTGGTAGGGTCTATCCCCATTCTGCGGATGGTGTCCTGGTATAGCAGGTTTATATCGCTTCCGCACAATTTATCACATGAAGTGAGTTCACTATTTTGACCTTTAGTGGGAAAGTCTTCTGTGCTCCGGTCTACTGCTTGTGGGATTCGTCATCATCTTCGCTTGGTGTGTCGAGCCCCTTGTGTTCGGCGTTAAGTCGGCCGGACTGCTTGAAGACCCAACAATCTCTGTGGGTATGGTTTGCAGGCTTCCCGGGGTACTGTGGATTTGACATATCCTATCCAAAATTTTGTTTAGGTTGGATAGCTCGTCACTGTTGTCCTTAAGGGGCATTGTTTTGTTATTCGGCCGAGAGCTTTTGAATCCGGCGTTGACCGCCGTTCTATCTGGGCCGCTTTCCTTGTTCCTGCGCTGATCTTTTCTGCGTCGTGATTTCCCATTTCCATCCCTGACCTCGGATGTACTCGGGTCGCTGGTGCTGCATCTTGCTAGCCAGCTATCTTCCCCCGCGCAAAAGCGGGTCATGAGGCTTGTTAGTGCGGCCATTGTTCTTGGTTTTTCCTGGCCGAGGTGTCTGGCGAGCCATTCGTCTCGGACATTATGTTTAAAGGCTGCTAAGGCTCCGGCGTCCGGACAGTCGACTATTTGGTTCTTTTTGGTGAGGAACCTGTTCCAAAATTTGCGTGCGGACTCCCCGGGCTGTTGAGTTATGTGACTTAAATCGTCTGCGTCCGGAGGGCGGACATAAGTTCCCTGAAAATTTGCTCGAAACGCATCCTCAAGCTCTTCCCAACTTCTAATGGTATTTTCTGGGAGGCTTTTGAGCCAATGCCGAGCTGGCCCTTTGAGCTTGAGGGGTAGGTATTTTATGGCGTGGAGATCGTCTCCTCTAGCCATATGTATGTGTAGGATATAATCCTCAATCCAGACTCCGGGATCTGTTGTTCCGTTAAATGCCTCTATGTTTACGGGCTTGAATCCTGCTGGAAATTCATGATCTAGTACCTCGTCGGTGATGCATAGTGGGTGTGCGGCGCCCCTGTATTTAGTTGTGTCGTTATCTTCGAACACTCGGCGGGTTGTGTTGCTTCCTAGAGCCTTGTTTTTTGGCCCATAGATGAACCTGACTGGGCCATCCTTTTTGCTAGGATCCTTGTTTGGAAAGTGTGCCGGATTATGTGCGGCGCCGCTTGCCGCTCTTAGCCTGTTATCTGGTCGTCTATCCAGCCAGGTGGCCTCTTTCTTTTTTGATTGTGGGGGCTCTACGGCGTCCTCGTCAAATTCGGGCAACAGTTTGCGCTTCGGGTAGCTCTTTGCGTGGTGACTATCGCCGTATTTATCTGCGGTCTTGAGTACTTTGCTCCATCTCATTCTGAGTACGTCTTCCGCCGTTTTGAGCTTCCGCTTTTGCTTCTTCAAACTCCTTGCAGTGGCAACGAGCCTTCTGTGAAGGTTCTTATGCTCCGGTGATGTGTCCGGCGTGAGATCGTCTGGACTATTGTTTTCGCCGGGAATGGGTTGCTTGTCCACTGGTTCGCCCTGCTCTACGGCTGGGTCCGTATGGGTGCCGTTGTTATCGAGGCAGGATTTCGGGCGGCGCTTGCGTCGTTGTTTTTGCTGTTTTTTGGGGGCATTGTCCTTCGCCGCGTCCCGTTTTTCCTCGTTATCGCTTCCTTTTGGTGTATCCACCATGTATACGTCATGAGTTGAGGTGGCTTTATAGTGCCCAGTAGGCGCTGGTTCTTGGTTGTCTCCCGCATCGTCGTCCATACCGTCGATGTCTTCGGAGTCGAAGTCTAGCATGTCGGTTAGATCGTCGATAGCGAATACTAAGTGGGTGGTGGGTGGGTATTGAATTTCTTCGTCGTCCGCATCCCAACCATCCTGACCGCAGTCCGGCCAGGGCTCTCCTGATAACGAGAGATATTTTAGCGAACTCAGAATGTCGCCAAAAGGTGAGTGTTGACAGATGTCCGCGGCGGTGAACTCCATGATCGGCGCCCAATCGGATTCGATTGGAGGGGGCGCGGGAGGTTCGGAGTCCGGCAAGGAGTCCGGCACCTTGGAGTCACGAGCTTCAGAAGGGACAAAGTCGGTATTCGGCTCTATCGACGTAGAGGTTGTAGCCCCCGAGGCGGTGTCTAACCATCCGTCTTCGATCTGCGCAGTCGGCTCCGAATCGAGGGTCGGAGCAGATTCATGTGCGGCCTCCAGGGCACTGTCCGGCAGCAGAGCTAAATCATGCCCATCGTGACAGTGCGGCGCGCTCGGCTGTGGCTCGAATCCGTTGGAGATCAAGTCTCCGCGGATGTCGGCCGTGAAGTTAAGACTTCCAGATCTGACCCGACGGCCAGGGGCGTAGCTTTCGATGTGCTCCAGACGGCCAACCGAATTGGCCCGCAGTGCAGAGCCGCCGGATACGAAGATCTGTCCGGGGAGAAAAGTCTCACCCTGGACCACGTCGTTGTTGATGATCGAAGGAGCCATCGAGCCTATCGATGACGGCACAGAGGAACTCTCAATGAAAGCACCAATGTCGGTGTCAAAACCGGCGGATCTCGGGTAGGGGGTCCCGAACTGTGCGTCTAGGCGGATGGTAACAGGAGACAAGGGACACGATGTTTTACCCAGGTTCGGGCCCTCTTGATGGAGGTAAAACCCTACGTCCTGCTTGATTGATATTGATGATGTGGGTATTACAAGAGTAGATCTACCACGAGATCAAGGAGGCTAAACCCTAGAAGCTAGCCTATGGTATGATTGTTGTTATTGTTGTTGTCCTATGGAGTCCGGCCGATGATGATAGTTCAGCTATCCGGACACCCCCTAGTCCAGGACTCCCTCAGGGGGGAAGAGCTCCGAGATGACATAGTGGTGCGTGAGAGAGTTACGGGCAAAGGGCCAATGAATTTGTGTGCGTACGATGAGTGCACCCAAGATATCTAGCTTGGACTAGCTAGAGTATCATACATAGTGTGCGAGAGAGACCTATAGATGGTGTATATATGAATGCGAACTAGAAAGACCCCCCCCCACACACACAAAGAGAGAGAGAGAGAGAGAGAGGGAGAGAGAGAGAGAGATGGAGAGAAAGGGAGAGGGACCAACAAGGTTTTTGTGTCGGATGCGTGCGACAGAATTGAAGATTGTCGGCGAGAGTGTGTGTGTGTGTGTGTGTGTGTGTGTGTGAGAGAGAGAGAGAGAGAGAGAGAGAGAGACAGGAGTCCGGGAGAGGGGGAGGTCGCATTTTATGCATCAAAGACTGATATAAACCATGTTCCGATATAAACTTGCATTCAAATATTTAAATTCGAGAATATGTTATGTGCAATCCACTTATGAACGGATATATGTGTATATCAAACAAGTTCATTAATTTGACTTTCAACATGTTCATGGAGTACTATAATACTGTACAACATGCTACTCGATTGAGGTGTTCAATTTTGGATTTAGTTCACTATTTTGACATACTGAACGAGCTAGTTCATTGAATCGAGATATTTCATTTTGGGTTTCATTCGCGTTTTTGAGTGGGTCAACTATTTGTCATATAGTAAATCGCTAGCAACGAGCATGTAAAAACACATTACTCCCGAGCATCATCTCTCCATCTAAAAAAAGTGGCAAGCTAATATTTCAAAATTTGATTCGAATCGACTTGGTAAGGTAGACGTGGATGCTCGTTCTCCCAAAATTTGAACGGACCGTTAAACATCCTCTCTGCTCGGTGAAATTTGCCCAAGCAAATAAATGGGAGACGCGAAATTACCGTCCTATGTGGGACACGCATCAATTGGCCCATTGTACATCGAGGGTAGTGAGGGAGTCCTGGACTAGGGGGTGTCCGGATAGCCGGACTATCAATGTCCGCCGGACTCCAAGACTACGAAGATACAAGATTGAAGACTCCGGCTCGTGTCCGGATGGTACCTTACTTGGCGTGGAAGGCAATCTTGGCAATACGGATACGTAGATCTCCTACCATTGTAACCGACTCTGTATAACCCTAGCCCTCTCCGGTATCTATATAAACCGGAGGGCTTTAGTCCGTAGGACAACATACATTACAACAATCATACCATAGGCTAGCTTCTAGGGTTTAGCCTCCTTGATCTCGTGGTAGATCTACTCTTGTACTACCCATATCATCAATATTAATCAAGCAGGACGTAGGGTTTTACCTCCATCGAGAGGGCCCGAACCTGGGTAAAAACATCGTGTCCCTCGTCTCCTGTTACCATCCGCCTAGACGCACAGTTCGGGACCCCCTACCCGAGATCCGCCGGTTTTGACATCGACATTGGTGCTTTCATTGAGAGTTCCTCTGTGTCGTCACTGATAGGCTTGATGGCATCTTCAACCTGCAACGCTGTCCAGGGTGAGACTTTTCTCCCCGGACAGATCTTCGTATTCGGCGGCTTCGCCCTGCGGGCCAATTCACTTGGCCATCTGGAGCAGATCGAAAGCTACGCCCCTGGCCGTCAGGTCAGATTTGGAAGCTTAAACTTCACGGCTGGTGTCCGCGGATACTTGATCCTCGACGGACTCGAGCCACAGCCGAGCGCGCCGCACTGTGACGATGGGCATGATCTAGCTCTGCCGCCGAACAGTGCCTTGGTGGCCGCACACGGATCCGCTTCGGCCATTAGCCCGGAGCCGATCGCCCAGATCGAGGGTCGGTGGATAGACGCCGCCCTGGGGGCTTCAACATCCACGGCGATGGAGCCGAACACTAATCTTGTCCCCTGCGAAACTCGTGATTCCGAGGCGCCGGACTCCAAACCTCCCGCGCCCCTACCAATCGATCCGGATTGGGCGCCGGTTATGGAATTCACCGCCGCGGACATCTTCCAATGCTCTCCTTTCGGCGATATCTTGAATTCACTAAAGCATCTCTCGTTATCAGGAGAGCCCTGGCCGGATTATGGCCAGGATGGTTGGGATACGGACGACAAAGAAATTCAGGGCCCACCCACCACCCACTTTGTAGCCACTATCGACGATTTAACCGACATGCTAGACTACGACTCCGAAGACATCGACGCTATGGACGACAATGCCGGACACGAACAGGAACCAGCGCCCACAGGGCACTGGAAGGCCACCTCTTCATATGACGTATATATGGTGGATACCCCAAAAGATGGGGATGGCGAAGAAACAGCGGAGGCAGATCCCTTAAAGAAACAGCCCAAGCGCCGGCGTCAGCGGCGCCGCTCTAAATCTTGCCACAGCAAGAATAGAGATTCCGGCACAGGAGATAATAATACTCTAGAGAATGCCGAAGACAATCCCCTCCAGCAAGACTCAGCGCAGGAGGATGCAGAAGCAAGCCCTCATGAGGGGGCGGTAGATGAAGAGGTTGAGGATCATAATTATATGCCTCCCTCCGAAGACGAAGCAAGCCTCAACGATGACGAATTCGTCGTACCTGAGGATCCCGTCGAACAAGAGCGCTTCAAGCGCAGGCTTATCGCCACAGCAAAAAGCCTGAAGAAGGAAAAACGGAGGCACAAAACAGCGGAAGACACACTCAGAATGAGATGGAGCAAAATGCTCAAAACCGCAGATAAGTACGGAAATGGCCACCAATCGAAGAGCTACCCGAAGCGCAAGCTTCTACCAGAATTCGACGAGGAGGCCATAGAGCCCCCACCCTCCAAAAATAAAGAGGCTGCCTGGCTGGATAGACGGCCAGATGATAGGCCAAATTCTGACAGCGGCGCCCCACATAAACCAACCAACGAACTTGGAAGGATAGATGGCCCAGCCAGATCCATCTACGGGCCAAAGGAGAAGGCCCCAGGAAGCAAGACAACACGTCAAGTGTCCGATGATAGCGGCACACACAAATACAGGGGCGCCGCACACCCACTATGTTTCACTGACGAGGTGCTGGACCATGAATTCCCAGCAGGATTTAAACCCATAAACATAGAAGCCTACGATGGAACAACAGACCCTGGAGTCTGGATAGAAGATTATATACTATATATACATATGGCAAGAGGAGATGATCTCCATGCCATAAAATACCTACCCCTCAAGCTCAAAGGGCCAGCCCGTCATTGGCTTAAAAGCCTCCCAGAAAATACTATTGGAAGTTGGGAAGAGCTCGAGGACGCGTTTAGAGCAAATTTTCAAGGGACTTATGTCCGCCCTCCGGATGCAGATGACCTAATTCATATAACTCAACAGCCCGGAGAGTCAGCGCGGAAATTCTGGAACAGGTTCCTTACAAAAAAGAACCAAATAGTCGACTGTCCGGACGCCGAAGCCTTAGCAGCTTTCAAGCACAATGTCCGAGACGAATGGCTCGCCAGGCACCTCGGTCAAGAGAAACCGAGGACAATGTCCGCACTGACAAGCCTCATGACCCGCTTCTGTGCGGGCGAGGATAGCTGGTTAGCACGATGCAGCACCAGCGACCCAAGTACATCAGAGATAAGAGATGGAAACGGAAAATCACGGCACAGAAAAGATCAGCGCCGGAATAAAGAGAAAAGCCCAAAGAGCGCGGCAGTCAACGCCGGATTCAAAAGCTCGCGGCCCAATAATAAAATACAGCCTCTTAAGGATGACAGTGACGAATTGTCCAACTTAAACAAAATTTTGGGTCGGATATGTCAAATCCACAGTACCCCCCGGAAGGCCTGCAAATCACACCCACAGGGATTGTTGGGTTTTTAAACAGTCCGGCCGACTAAATGCCGAACACAAGGGGCTCGACGCATCAAGCGAAGAAGATAAACCCCACCAGCAGAGCACCGGAAAACAAAAGACTTTCCCACAAGGGGTCAAAACAATAAACTCACTTCATGTGATAATACGGCAAAATAGTGCGGCACTTTCTAAAAAGAGCTTCGCACGGTCCAACCCAGCAGACCGCAGAAATTGGATATCAAAACCAATCACCTTCGACCACCTGGACTATTCCAGAAGCGTTCGAAATGCGGGATGGACTCCCCTGATATTGTATCCCATAATAGACGGATTGCAATTTACTAACGTCCTAATGGACGGAGGCAGTGACTTAAACCTGCTATATTCAAACACAGTCCGTAGGATGGGGATAGACCCTACCAAAATTCGACACAGCCGCACTTCCTTCAAAGGAGTGACGCCAGGCCATTACGCCAAGTGCGCAGGCTCCATATTACTAGAAGTCGTGTTCGGATCGCCGAACAATTCTCGACGCGAAAAATTAATTTTTCATATCGTCCCATTTGAAAGTGAATATCAAGCACCCTTGGGACGAAAGGCTTTTGTCCGCTTCAACGCCATACCGCATTACGCATCTCTTACACTCAAGATGCCCGGACCACGTGGCATAATTTTAGTGCGAGGGTCACTTAAAGACCCCGGACTTGGATAGACGAATCCGGCGTCAGTAGGCTAGGGGCTCCCTAGCCGCATACCCCTTCACAGGGGGCTGCGCGCACAAATAACCGCGGGTTCATATAAACCCCGCTTTAATTATTTCTATTTCTAATATTTTTTGCACAAATTGTTTTTAAAACTAAACGTTCCTCTCTTTTTACAGATGAACAACGTGCATACCTGTCCAGGATAACTGCGCAACGGAGACACAGGCGCAGACATGCAGTAGGGACCCGTTGCGAGGATTCTTTTCAGATTAAGACCCTGCGTAAACCTTTTTTACTGTCTCTTGTTGTTATTCTCCCTTGGTTTCTTCCTATAGCCAAAGCGGAGCCTGACGTTTTGGCATCGGCCGCGTCAGAAGACCATGCCCGTACCTGGACACTAGGGGCTTAGGGCATCGTTCTGCCCATTATTATAAAGACCGAACACCTTAGGGAGTGTTCGGCGTCTCGAGTTAGGCATTATATGCATCAGCTCTGAATCATGTCTTTGGTGAAATGTTGGGTTTGCCCGGCTCCTGTGTTTTGCTGCCTTACGTTCCGTATCATCGGCTAACGCGGCACCAGGAGAACTACTGCGATTGTGCCCCAGTTCGGCTGGGCGAGCACCTCAGTAGGGAAAGCCGAAAACTGACTGTCATGATACAGCGAGAGACTGGTCAGCCCTTGATCGACTATCGGAATGTTTAGAATTCCCCGCTTTGACGAAGGGCCGTTTCCCGGTCAGGCACACGCGCTCCGACTTCGGAGAAGGGCGATGCCACCAGGGGCTATATCGTAGCCCCACCCTCGAGCTCCACTGGCTAAGTGAAAGTGATAAAGCATTATAGTCCGGATTGCCTCGTTCCCTACGCTACCACCTCCTCATAATAGGACCGAGACGTCAGATTAAGTGTGAAAACACGCTATTTTTGCAAACACCCCAGCACCTTGTGCGTGGGGGCTGAAGCCGAAGACTGCCATCTTTCAGGTTATACGCAAGTATACGTAAACGGCCGAAAAGGAGAAGTTTTACTACTTGGACGCACAAGTATAAAAAGCAGTTATAACATAATCATTGATTTATAAGCTAATGCATTCATTTGAACGTTACATTCTTCGAGCACTGCGACTCTATTACATGAGTGCCATGCATAACTTCCCCGAAATAGTGCTCGGCAGGGAGCCGGTCTTTATCTGAACCCTGGGCAGCAACAGCGGTGGCGTCCATCTCTGGACAATACGCCTTCACACGGGCAAGAGCCATCCGCGCGCCCTCTATGCAGGCCGACCGCTTCATCTCCTTTATATGCGGCACCGCTCCAAGGAATTGCTGCAGTAAGACAAAGTATGTCGTCGCCTTGGACCTCTCTGGCCAAACATTGGCCACGATGTCAGTCATGGCAAGTCCGGACAATCTATTTAGCTCGGCCCATTCGGCCAACCGGTCTGTCAATGGAAGTGGGTGATCCGGACTGTGGAATTGAGACCAATATAGCTCTTCCGTCTCGTGATCCTTCTGGCTCCGGAAGTGCTTAACGGCATCGGCCGCACTTGCAGCTAAGTCCATATACGGATCCTCCGGACTCCACAGCCGCTCAAATTGAGCATACTTTCCATCCATAAATCGGCAACGCAGCAGAAAAGGCTTGCCAGCCACGATTTCTCCGGCCTGGCGCAGTTCCTCCTTCATAGCCCGCATTGCAGAGCGGGCATCCTTGGCTTCGGCGGTGGCCTTCTTCAGGTCTTCCCACTCCGATAAGCGCTCCTTTTCAAGAGCCTCATTGCGGTCGGCAGCATCCTTTACTTTCATGGCCAATTCGGCCACCTCGGCCCTGCTTAGGCAGTGCACAGCCTTTTCGGCTTTCAACTCCTCGGCCGCCCTCGAGGCAGCCGCTTCACTCCTTCGGGCTTGCTCCTTAGCTCGAGCAAGTTCGGCCCGAAGGCCCTCCACAGCAGTAGCACCGTCTGTATAAACAGCGTATAATTTATTAAAGGAGGGCTTCGACCCCCTTAATAAAGCGTCTGCGGAGAACTCTTTTACCTTGCGACTCGTCAAGTCGCCCGTTGACAAGTGCGATGTTCGCATCTGCCAAGTCCAATTGCCGATTTAACTCGGCAAACTCACTAGTCCGGCTAGCCCCCGGACTATCCGCCACCTGCATAGGAACGACGGAATTCATTTCTTTAGATTTCGATCCTCGGTACGCTGTCGTTTCCGACAACCTACCGAGTCTCAGGGGCTACTATCTATACAGGGCGCATTTTTTATATGCAAAACTGTTAAAAGACAAAGGGGTGCGTCATTCTCGCATACCTCAAATCCCGCCAGCAAACTCATGGCGGCATTACGCAATTCGCTCTCAGCGGACGAAATCCTTCCAATCACCATACACATTAATGCACGGTGATCTTCTGAAATGGACGCCCTCTCAAGCAGATTTTTCAGTTCTCCCGGCCGGACACTAGTAGGTGCCGAACTCTCTGGCCCCTCCGGACTCGGGGATACCCTCCGTGATGACACTTCAGGTTCGCCTGCCTCATCTAGCGGTGCTGCGGATGGAGGCGTATCGCTCTCCATCATCTCCGGAAGAAGGTCCCCCGAAGATGAACTCACCTGAGAAGGCTGCAGATCCGAACTGCAATATAAATATTTTGGTTATCTACAGAAGCACAAATGAAGGTATTTCCTTACTAATTAACTCCCTCTTTCATACTCACGGCTCGCTGGAGGGCCGATCCTTTGATGATAATTGTGCGTCCGGATTCTTTCCGGGCGCCGGACCCCCCGGGGAAGATCTCTTCCCACGCTTAGGGGCTTTGGCCTCCGGATCTTCGGAGGCGGTCCTCTTCTCCCCCTGAAGGGAGGGGTTCTTGCTTCCTCCCTCTTCAGTTGCCCCTCTGGGCGAAATATTAGCTCCTCTATTTTCCCCGTCGCCCCCTTCTGCGGGCGCAACCTCCAACATTCTGACCAGCACGGGCTCCTATGCGGTCTCTGGAAGGGGGGCCGGACACCTTATCAGCCTTGATCGCGTCACCCATTCCTGTAAAGAACAAAGGGTCAAGAGGCGAATTATAGAAAGGCACATAAACAGAATGTCCGGACTCTGAGCTACTTACCTGAGTATCCGGGCGATCGCGGCTTAGACCTGCATCCTCGGCTAAATCCAGACACGCCACCTGCGGTCCGAAGAACAACTTGTACATCTCCACGGGTGTCGCACCCATGAAATGTTGGAGAATCCGAGGTCCCTCTGGGTTGAACTCCCATAGACGGAGAGGACGGCGTTTGCAGGGCAGAAGATGCCTGATTAGCATAACCTGCATCACCTTGATCAGGTCAATCTCCCTCGCTTGGAGATCTCGAATCCGGCCCTGCAGTGAAAGCACGTCTTCGGACGGCCTCCAATTGAGCCCTTGGTTGACCCACGACATCAGTTGGCGTGGAGGTCCCGGGCGGAATAAGGGCGGCGGCTTTTGCCTGCTGCCCCTTGGAGCGGTGATATAGAACCACTCCTGCTGCCACAGTCCGAGTTCCTCTTGGAAGGAACCCACGGGCCACGGGGCATCGACCTTTTTGCTTATGGTCGCCCCGCCGCACTCCGCTTGACGCCCCCCGATCATCTTCGGCTCCACCTTGAAGGTCTTCAGCCATAGGCCGAAGTGGGGGATGACGCGGAGGAAGGCTTCGCAGACGATAATGAATGCGGAGATATGGAGGATGGACTCCGGAGCCAAGTCGTGAAAGTCCAGCCCGTAGTAGAACAGGAGCCCTCTCACGAAGGGATCCGTCGGGAAGCCTAAACCCCGACGGAGGTGGGATACGAAAACGACGTATTCACCGGGCTCGGGGGCTGGCACAGCCTGCCCTTGGACAGGCAACCTGTGCGAAACCTCGTAGGCCAGGTACTTGGCCTCACGCAACTTCAATATGTCTTCCTCCGTGACGGAGGAGGGCATCCACCGGCCCTGGAGGTCGGAGCCGGACATGATTAAGGATCCGAAGCGCTCGAATCTGAGGCTCTGGGTGTTGGAACCAGGAGCGGGGAAGAGATTCGATGCGAGATTGAAGAACAATGGCGAGCCTTGGTCCTCTTATAAAGGGGAAAAAAATACCAAGGGCCATCTCCGTGACCGTTTGGGATTCCCCTTCGATAGAGGAGGCGTGGTGACGGGAGCGGTTGGGTTACCCACGCACGTATTGATGAGAATCCCGGAATAAGGGGAACACGATCTCTGCTTCGACAAGACGTGCCAAGGAAACCGCTTCGCTAAACATGCTGAGGTGGTATAATGATTCAAACAAAAGCTTGGTGGCGGTGTGATGTCATGCCGCATAATACGTCAGCAGATTGAACTAAGTGTACGTTTTATTCTCTCTACGGTGGAATGTGGAATTTATTTTGCAGAGCCAGACACTATCCTGGTGTTCATGATCTTCTCTGGATTATTCAAGGGAAGGAACCCGCCTTGCAATGCCGAACATTATGCACGCTGGACTTATCGTCATTGAAGACTGGTTCATGGGCTACTGAGGGAGTCCTGGACTAGGGGGTGTCCGGATAGCCGGACTATCAATGTCCGCCGGACTCCAAGACTACGAAGATACAAGATTGAAGACTCCAGCTCGTGTCCGGATGGTACCTTACTTGGCGTGGAAGGCAAGCTTGGCAATACGGATACGTAGATCTCCTACCATTGTAGCCGACTCTGTGTAACCCTAGCCCTCTCCAGTATCAATATAAACCAGAGGGCTTTAGTCCGTAGGACAACATACATTACAACAATCATACCATAGGCTAGCTTCTAGGGTTTAGCCTCCTTGATCTCGTGGTAGATCTACTCTTGTACTACCCATATCATCAATATTAATCAAGCAGGACATAGGTTTTTACCTCCATCGAGAGGGCCCGAACCTGGGTAAAAACATCATGTCCCTCGTCTCCTGTTACCATCCGCCTAGACGCACAGTTCGGGACCCCCTACCCGAGATCCGCCGGTTTTGAAACCGACAGGTAGGTTCGTAACTTAATCCAAGCGCGCCTTCTCCTCGGCCGAAATGACATGTGCCAAATAATTCATAAACCATGGTCGGCAAAACACGCTCTCCTCGCCCGAAATAGCTCGCGCCCACTATTTCAAAAACGCTCTCCTCGCCCGAAATCGCTCACGCCCACTATAGTTCAAAACACGCTCTCCTCGCCCGAAATTGCTCCCGCTTACTATTTGGGGAGAAGCAAAGTTACTCTACTATCCCCGACCCTAAGTACACATACCAAAGCCGAGAAGCCTATAGGCAAGGGTAGAACTGTAACTCCCCCTCACATTTCAGACAAATGCGTCCGTAAGACATGGTTCCACTCCCCTCCCAATTCCCCCCCGCCCGCCCCCATTCATACCTCGTGGGCGCCAAATCACCTTCTCCCCGGGAAGCTCCCTTCTCCCGAGCCGCTAAACCTCAGCCCCACCTCCATGGCGCCCCGCACCGCACCAATTTCATAGCCGCCCTCCTCCCTAATGCCGGAGATGCTGTCCAATTGCCATCGTGCACTGGGCCGTGTGCCTCTTACTCCGTGTTGCTGGTGCTGCCTCGACGACGGCCGCGTGAACCATACCGGAGCCGACTAACCCCCGCCGTTGTTCACGGCACCGGAGCGGCTCCAACTTCGGATCTATCAAGAGTCCTGGCGCTGCTTCCGCTTAGCCGTCGACCGTCGTGACATCGCTCTTTCCCTGCCGCCGGTTGCCACCGCAACCACGCCGGCCTCACCGACTCGGCGGCTGGACCTGCCTACTTCATCATGCTGCCAGATAGGTCGCACCCTCATCTCAAATCACTTTATTTAGGCATCATTTATCTGAATTTTTATTCTGGGCCAATCGATTCCCAATGGGAAGCAGTACCCCTCGAGGCGGCGGAGCTCCTAGGCTGCCGGTTGGCTGGTGTCTAACGTAAGGTTGCGGGGCCGCAAGTTTGCCGTGGAAGCAGCGCTTAGATGGCTATCTTTTAGAGTTGCGTGGGTTGAAGGTACTGCCGCCGCCGGATCTGGATGACGGGGAGTCTTTGTGGATTGGCCCGAGTGTGGCGCAACCACGATAGTGCGGTGGGGCAGGGAGCGGGGTTTTGGCCGGGGCCACAGACGGCAGAGGCAGGCTGCTCTGCCGTTGGTCACTGGCTCTTCGGGGAAGATTCCGAACAGTGTCAGCCGGGAGGCACAAGACGGCCATCAAGCCATCCGGCGTAGATCGGACAGTACCAAAATAAAATAAAATTGTGTGACCCCAATTTAGTCTTCAGTCAACAGACGTGTGACCACTCTCGTACCTTGCTGTTGATCTCTTAGTGTATTTCTTCAGATCAAAGAGATATGTCGTTCTTAACATTATGCGTTATCTGCATCTTCAGACACACCGTCTTCCGACTCACCGCAGCTGCTCCAACAAGGGAAGCATACACCAGAAGGGAGCTACAGTCCCCACTCAATAGTTCCCTGCATCGGATGCGCGTGCCCGACATGGACAGCCACAACAACTGCAGGGCCATCGAGAAGTCAGCACATGATGCTCACTCCTATGGACGGCAGCCAGATAGGTTGTACCCTCATCTTACTTGTGTGCAACATTTATGGCTTTGTTATTCATCTAAGCACAGAAAATAGATCATCACATTTCACTGTATATTCATGCTGATCTCTTACGGGTCTTGTTCAGGAGTTCACGCTGTTCCATAGTTCAGCTAAGATACTTGTTCTTTAGGTAACGTTGTTCCATAGTTATCATCCATCAGCCAATGCTATCCCACAGGCTGGTGATTATAGTATTATACCACTTCTAGTATTACCTATGTTGTTATTTAATACTTTTGTGTGCCATCTAGTTAATCTCGAGTACAAACGATACATATTCTGTAGCTTTCATCTGTGTTCTCCCTTTAGTTTATGAGACCGGTTGCTGCTAGTTAACCCCAGTCCTACTATTTATGTCGTCTCCTACAGGCACTCATTTACATAAATCTAACTACTAGTTGTCTTCCATGCATGTCAGATATAATTGCACAGACTGATATATCCACAAGAACCTCACGGAGCAATGTAAAGGCCAATAAACTTGATGTCAATGATACCCAATATGATGGAACATGTAAAGGCAGCTCTTTAGAAGACATGCAGAAAGATGATGAATCCTCTTCACCCCACAAGGTCCTTGCTCTAACTTGGCCTATGATATGGGTACAACATGCATATAATGTCCTGGAGTGTATCTACTCTGTTGCAATGCCATGTGCTTAGCATGCTGATCATGCATGTAAAAATGTCATGCCTTCCTGTTTTTCAGTACCTATTCCATTCATGATAACATGTTTTCAAATTCAAGTATTGTCATTCTACTCTATCGCAATGCCATCTGCTTAATTTGGACATCATGCTTCTGAATATCTTATGCATTGTTATTCATCAGTATGTACTTCATCTGTCCGCCATACCATGTTTTTTTACATTGAAGTGATGTTCTAGTGCTCTGTTGCAATGCCGTCTTATTTTCCCAATCATACACGTGTATGTTGCCTTAGTTATTTCTGTACGTATTCCGCTAGCATATAGTTTTACATTCAACTAGTGTTTTTTTGATGTGTTGTCCTGTCGTATCCCTAGCTCTTACACCATACTCCCTCCGTCCGGATTACATGTTGCTAAAATGGATAAAAAAGGATGTATCTAGAACTGAAATATGCCTAGACCCATCCTTTTTTCGGATGGAGGGAATACATGTCAATATGTCATGCCTTCCTATTCTTCAGTACCTATTCCATCTCTCTGTTGTCGCATGTTTTATAATTAAAGCACCATTCTCCTATACAAGGCATGCAAGGGGAAGACGACTATGTTAGAATCTGAAGGGTTACAAAAAAGGCCTTTGCAAAAGATCCAAACGCCAGGAGATAATAAACCAACTCCAGTTTTTATAGATACTGCTCCAGCATAGAGAAACCCAACTCCTAATGATAATAAGAAGATTCTAGTGGCCAAAGAACTAGTCCGCTCCAGTCCAGCAAAAATATGTCAACTCAATTCTAAGAAGCGTCTGCGTATCCTTGCATCATGAAATTTTATAGCATGCTAATAATATTTTCTACATGTTTCTTACCCATCTCTCTTTTAGAAAATAAGCTTAACAGATAGAAGAATTTCTGCAATGTTATCGTTTATGAGGAAAGATTTTTGCAGGAATTCTTTGTGCTCCAATGTAGATGTAAGTACCTGTTGTATATCACTATATTTTTACATCAGCATGTATTTTGTTAATCGGCGTGAATCCAACCTTTATCTGATCTAAATTTAGTTGTAGCAAAATGTATGATTAAAGGCCACAATGTTGATTTTTGTAAGGAAAACTGCCTGGTAGTTTTGCATCCTGAGCTGCATGAGTGTACTATCTCATATCAGTGGGTTTGAATACTTTGGTTCTGCAGTGGGTTTTTCAGTGCTTTTTTTCTGTGTTGTCCTGTCGTATCCCTAGCTCTTACATCATACTCCCTCCGTCTGGATTAAATGTCGCAGAAACGGATAGAACTGGATGTATCTAGAACTGAAATACGCCTAGACCCGTCCATTTATTTCCGGATGGAGGGAATACATGTCAATATGTCATGCCTTTCTATTCTTCAGTACCTATTCCATCTCTGCTATAGCATGTTTTATAACCGAATCACCATTCTTCTATATAAGGCATGCAAGGGGAAGACGGCTATGTTAGAATCTGAAGGGTTACAAACCAGGTCTTTGCAAAAGATCCAAACGCCAGGAGATAATAAACCAACTCCATTTTTCATAGATACTGCTCCAGTACAAAGAAACCCAACTCCCACTGATAATAAGCAGATTCCAGTGGCCAAAGAACTAGTCCGCTCCAGTCCAGCAAAAATATGTCAACTCCATTCTAAGAAGCGTGTGCGTATCCTCACATCATGAAATTTTATAGCATTCTGATCATATTTTCTACATGTTTCTTACCCGTCTCTCTTTTAGAAAATAAGGTTGAACAGTAGAAGAATTCCTCCATTGGGATCATATTCGAGGAAAATATCTTGCGGGAATTCTCTGTGCTCCAATGCTGATGTAAGTACCTTTTGTATATCACTCTATTTTTACATCAACATGTATTTCGTTAATCGGCGTGAATCTAACCTTTATCTGATCTAAAATTAGTTGTAGCAAAATGTTAAAGGCACCAATGTTGATTTTTGTAAGGAAAATTGCCTGGTAGTTTTGCATACTGAGCTGCATGAATGTACTATCTCATATCACGCACATTTCTGAATTGTAGTGCTTCTCTGGTTGCCCATTCATTCATTGTGTCAATGTTGCTTTCGTGCTACCTTACCTGGCTGATGATAGCTGTGCCATATTGTGTTAATTTGGTGTAGGCTAGTTGCCCAAATGTTCGTTGTGTCAATGTTGCTTTCCTATTATCTGACTTGGCCAATGATAGCAATGCTAGTGTGTTAATTTTGTGCAGGCTGCTGAAGATAAGAAGAAAAACTCTGAAAATAACAAGGCAACCCCATTGTTTCTTTCCAGTAAATCTAGGCCAGGTAATATGGCAATAACTTATGATTAATCTGTTTGGCTCCCGTCCTAATTTATGTTATGATGCAGTGGTCGAGACACTCTCCACTATCAATAATACAAGCCTGCCAAAATCGGCATCTGAATCTATTCAGTATCCTCTGTCTCGAATGCAACAGAATAAATATATGTTTGTGAACCAATTAATGGCTGAAGCAATGATGGAAATGGTGGATGAATCAGAGGTGCAGAGTTGTGCGACACAACAACTTATGAATGTTTTCAGAGACAGTGTAGCAAAGCAGAAAGAACTTGCCCACATGCTTATGGGCGTCATTTGTGTTGAGGTTGCAGATTGGGACGTTGTAGATGGTCAGGTTCTGCTCATTTATTTCCACTGGCATCGATCTTTGATTGCCTAGTGGATCTAATTTCCTGTAATATATGCTGGATGTGCAACGTTATTCCCTATATGTCGTACCTTTGCTTGATCGGTTCTGGTCCTGTGCATAATTGCTCGTCGTAATGGGCTCAAATTATCTAATTTGGCCTAAAGACATGTACAAACTTTAGTGGGCCTATTAAGTTAATGGGCCATTACTAGGCCGAAAGTTAATGGTCGGCCCTCTTACCTCCCGGGTCGTTAACAGGCCGACATCGAAGCGGGCAATAGGTGGCCCCAATTTATTTCATGGGCCGTTAACATGTCGTTACTAAGTTTGGGCTACATATGGCCCAACTATACTGTAGGCCTTTAGCAGGCCGGAAGAGACTGCGGGCTTGTACTGGACCATGAAGACCATGGGCCGCTAAGAGGCCGAAAGTCAGGTCATGTTGTAAATGGCCCAACTGTGTTGTGGGCCTTTAGCAGGCCGAAAGAGAAACCAGGCTGGTATTGGACCATGAAGGGCATGGGCTGTTAAAAGGCCAAAACTAAGGTCCGACTGCAAATGGCCCAACTCATTTATGGTCCGTTAACAGGCCGAAAGGCACACAGGGCCAGGAATTGGCCTAACACTTAAATGGGTCACTAAAAGGCCAAAACTCAGGTCCGACTACAAATGGCCCAACTGATTTATGGGTCGTCAAAAGGCTGAAAGTGACATCGGGCCAGAAATTGGCCCAACACTTAAATGGGCCGCTAAAAGGCCGAAACTCAGGTCCGACAACAAATGGCCCATCAGATTTATGGGCCATCAATAGGCTGAAAGACACACTGGGCCGGAAATTAGCCCAACATTTAAATGGGTCACTAAAAGGCCAAAAGATGTACATCCTGAAAATTGGCCCATCCATTAAATGGGTCGTTAATAGGCCAAAATCTCATCGGGCCGTTATTGAGCCCAAATATATAGCGGGCTATTAACGGGCTCGAACTGACGATGGGCTACAATGGTGTCAAATCTTTAACGGGCCATTGACGGGCCGAATTGGCACATCTCATATGGGCCGTGGGCTTAAATGGACCTAACACAAGTAGGCCTTATATGGGCTGGCCTGCTAATTTTTACTGGGCCGGCCTTTTCACAGGAATGGGCCTCTGTTGGGCTGTGCCACGTGTCGACGTATCATAGGCGCCTTCCGTCCAATGAGTGGATGACATCTGTCCCAGCGATGAGCCGACACGTGTTTCCTCCAGCCAATGATTATTTTACACGTGGAAAATCCCCATTGGTCGGGGCTGATAACGGGTTATCGGATTCAAAACCCGACCCGATAGCTTAACGGTGTTCCGTTACGGTGGATGCCACGTGTCGGTCACCCTTGACGAAAGCACTTCTGTGACGCGCGATTTATCATCATGGAAGTGGACACTTCCGTGATGATAATTTTGGTAATGCCATGGAACACTTCTACGACAGCACAGGTATGACTATCTTGATTCTGTCATAAATTTGTCATGGATGTACATGCATGACAGAAAACGCGACCTACTGTGACAAACACGTATCATCACGGAAGTGTATTTTTTTGTAGTGTGTTTTCTCTCTAGACCTCATTCTATTTTGTGTTCTCATCTTTTCTAAACCCTCAGATGCCTCCAAGACATGACAATGGATTTGCTTTCCCACCGGAGCTCACTCAGTTGATCCAGTAGAAGAATGCGTTGATGCAGTTACTAGTACAGAATCAGAATCAGGGGAACAACAACAACAACCCACCACCACCACCCGTTGATCACTTAACCCGTTTCCTTAGACTGAATCCGTCGGTGTTCTCTAGTAGCACCAAACCGATAGTTGCAGATGATTGGCTCCACAAGACAGGAAGGGAGTTGACCACTGCAGTATGCACAGATGTGGAAAAGGTGCGTTTTTCCGCACATCAGCTTGATGGACCTGCAGCATCATGGTGGGAGAATTTCACAACCACTTATCCTATCGACACTGTCACATGGGATCAGTTTCAGCAGGCTTTCCGTACTACCCATGTTTCAGCAGGAGCTATGGCCATGAAGAAGCGTGAGTTTCCCAACTTGCGCCAAGTAGGGCAAACAGCTGGCCAGTATGTGGATGACTTTAGTAAGCTGGCATGTTATGCCCCAGATGACATTGTGACGGATGCGACTAAGCAGGAGAAGTTTCTGGAAGGACTGAATGATGAGCTGAGCATGCAATTGATGATAGCAACTTTCAACAACTACTAGGAGTTGGTAGATAGAGCTCTCATGATTGAAGGGAAGCAGCAGCAGATTGACAACCGCAAGAGGAAGTATGGACAAGGGAAGTACAATTTTGGAGCACAGCAGAAGCCACGTTTTACCCCGAAATTGGGAGGACATTTTCAGCATACCCATGGAGGAGGGAGCTCGCATAATCATAGTGGCCCCAAGAATGGTAACGGGAATGGAGGAAGCAACGGCCAGAACCATACCAACCCATCAACCCCAGCCAAGAGAGACCTGAGCCAAGTCACTTGCTATAAGTGTCAGAAGACTCAACATTATGCCAATGAATGTCCTGAAGCCCAGAATGGAAATGGCAATGGAAGCTCTGGGAAGAAGCCGAACCCTTTCAACAGGGGACAGGTGAACCACGTTAACATGGAGGAGGTTGAAGCCCAGCCAGATGCAGTAATAGGTAAGTTTTTGGTTAAGTCATTTACTGCAATCATTCTTTTTGATACTGGTGCATCGCATTCATACATATCAAGGGGATTTGTGGATAAGTATAAACTGCCCACCAAGGTTCTTAGAACACCTATGTTAGTAAGCTCACCAGGAGTGGTGGCCAGTCGAGGATGTTTTCAAGTGCCATTGAGTATAGGTAGACATGTTTTCCCCTCGGATTTAATCATTTTGGAATCGCAAGGTTTGAATGTGATTCTGGGTATGGATTGGCTATCGATGTATGGAGGAAACATCGATTGCGCCAGTAAGTCAATTTTGCTTACCACCCCAGAAGGGAGAAGGATCAAGTATGTATCACGGCATGAGCCGAAGAGGACACAAGTAAATTCCTTATCAGGAGTTGTGCAGGAGGAAGTACTAGTGGTGAAGGATTTCCCTGATGTATTTCTAGAGGAGTTGCCAGGCATGCCACCAGGTAGAGACATTGAGTTTTTGATTGAGCTTTTGCCAGGCACAGGGCCGATATCTAAGAGACCATACAGGATGCCTGCACAAGATTTGGAGGAAATTAAGAAGCAGATTAAGGAGTTACTAGATAAAGGCTATATTCGCCCAAGTTCTTCACCTTGGGGATCACCAGTGCTTCTAGTGGAGAAGAAGGATGGATCATTGAGGATGGTTGTTGATTATCGAGGATTGAATGAAGTGACAATCAAGAACAAGTACCCACTACGGATGATCAATGATTTGTTTGGCCAATTGCAAGGAGCTAAGGTATTTTCCAAGATCGATCTGCGATCAAGATACCACCAGTTGAAGATTGGAGAGCAGGATATACCTAAGACAGCTTTTACCACCAGGTACGGGCTGTATGAGTATACCGTTATGTCATTTGGTCTGACTAACGCACCTGCATATTTCATGAACATGATGAACAAGGTGTTTATGGAGTTTCTGGATAAGTTTGTCGTGGTGTTCATTGATGATATTTTGGGCTATTCAAAGAATTAAGAAGAGCATAAGGAGCATTTGTGTTTGGTACTTGGGAAGCTCAGAGAACATCAGTTATATGCCAAGTTCAGCAAATGTGAGTTTTGGTTGAAGGAAGTTGGATTCCTCGGACATGTTATATCCGGAGAAGGAATAGTAGTAGATCCCACCAAAGTTGTCACTGTGACAAATTGGGTAGCACCAACGACAGTTGGAGAGATCCGGAGTTTTCTTGGAATCACAGGATAATACCAGAGGTTCATTGAGAATTTCTCGAAAATTGCGAAGCCCATGAAGGAGTTGTTGAAGAAGGACAACAAGTTCAAATGGACCGAGGAATGTGAGGCCAGTTTCCAGGAGTTGAAGAAACGTTAGGTTACATCGCCAGTGTTGATTTTGCCAGATCAGCGCAAGGATTATGAGGTGTATTGCGACGCTTCACGTCAAGGACTTGGAGCAGTGCTTATGCAGGAGGGAAGAGTTGTTTCGTATGCCTCATGACACCTTAAGCCCCATGAGTTGAATTATGCTACACATGATTTGGAGTTAGCAACTGTAGTGCATGCATTGAAGACTTGGAGATATTTTCTCATTGGAAACCAGTGTGAGGTGTACATGGATCACAAGAGTTTGAAGTACATCTTCACACAGAAGGAGCTGAATCTCAGGCAAAGGAGATGGTTGGAGCTCATCAAGGATTATGATTTGAGATTGCATTATCACCCCGGAAAGGCTAACGTAGTAGCCGATGCATTGAGCCGCAAGAGCCATGTCAACACACTCTTGATAGGAGAGTTACCGAAGGAGTTAGCCGAGGACCTTCGCAAGCTATGTTTGGAGATAGTTCCGAGAGGCTATGTAGCAGCATTGGAGATTCAGTCTACCTTGATGGATAAGATCAGAGAAGCTCAGAAGACTGATAAGGAGATTGCCTCTATAAAGGAGAAGATGAGCAAAGCAAAAGCTAAAGGATTTCGTGAGGATGAGCACGATACCTTATGGTTTGAGGACCGCGTTTATGTTCCTAATGATTCGGAGATCAGGAAGTTGATTCTGCAGGTGGCCCATGATTCGCCGTACTCAATTCACCCAGGAAATACCAAAATGTATCTGGATTTGAAACACACATTCTGGTGGACCGAAATGAAGAAGGATATTGCGGAATATGTAGCAGTTTGTGATGTATGTCAAAGAGTGAAGGCAGAGCATCAGAAGCCAGTAGGATTGTTACAGCCATTGCCGATACCCGAATGGAAGTGGGATAAACTAGGCATGGATTTTATCACTGGATTGCCCAGGACTCGTTCAGGCTATGACTCGATTTGGGTTGTAGTCAATTGTTTGACGAAGGTAGCTCATTTCATCCTCGTGAAGACCACTTACACCAGTGCTAAGTTGGCTAAGATATACATGACCAGGATCGTATGTCTGCATGGAGTTCCAAGGAGCATTGTATCAGATAGAGGAACCCAGTTTACCTCAAACTTCTGGAATCAGTTGCACGAAACTTCGGGTAACAGGCTAGAGTTCAGTACAGCCTTTCATCCGCAGACAGATGGACATACCGAGAGAGTCAATCAGATTTTGGAGGATATGCTGAGAGCTTGTGTGCTAGATTATGGATCTAGTTGGGACGAGAATTTGCCGTATGCGAAGTTCTCTTACAACAACAGTTATCAATCCAGTTTGAAGATGGCCCCTTTCGAAGCCTTGTACGGAAGGAGGTGCAGAACCCCATTGTTGTGGGATGAAGTTGGAGATCGCCAGTTGTTTGGACCTGATTTGATTAAGGAGTCTGAACAGAAGGTGAAGTTGGTTCGCGATAGGCTCAAGGTAGCCCAGTCCAGGCAGAAGAGCTATGCAGATTCTAAACGCAAGGAAACAGTTTACGAAGTCGGAGACAGAGTTTATCTCCGTGTATCTCCACTTCGAGGAGTTAAGCGCTTTGGAGTTAAGGGAAAGTTAGCGCCACGTTTTGTGGGACCATACAAAGTTTTGGAGCGCATGGGAGAAGTTGCTTACAAGTTGGAATTGCCCAAAGGATGGTCAGGAGTTCATGATGTGTTCCACGTTTCCCTATTGAAGAACTGCCATGCGGAGATGGCTGATATACCGCTCAGAGATATAGTGCCGCTGGAAGCGATTCAGTTGGATAGTGACTGAAACTACGACGAGAAACCAGTCAAAATTCTTGAATATGCCAGCCGAGTAACCCGCAGCAAGGTTATCAAGTTTTGCAAAGTTCAGTGGAGCCACCACACCGAGGATGAAGCCATCTGGGAGAGAGAGGAAGATCTACTGAAGGACCACCCTCACCTATTTTCTAGCCAACCCGAATCTCGAGGGCGAGATTCATCTTAAGGGGGGTAATTTTGTAACATCCCAAATTTTCAATTTGGAATGTTATACATTAGATCATCATTGCATATCATATTTTATTGCATTTTGGCTTGATCCAAAAATTCTACGCAACTCAAGGACCCACAGAGAGAGTTGGGGATTTCATTATTTTCATATTTGAGTTTTCTCAAATTTTGAAAATAGGATCATTTGATTTTATTTATTTTATCTTCAATTATTTCTATTATAAAAATATGAGAGAGGGAATAAAATGACTTTCCCAAAAATAAAGAACTATTGAGGATTTAATAAAAAATCAAATAAGATTTTATTTCGGAGTTTTTGGCTATTTTATTTGAATTTAGAAAAAAATGCACGTTTTTCAAAACTGCATTTTAGGGCCAAGAAAATGTTCATCTCGTCCTAAATATTTTATTTAGACGGTAAAAATTTATTTTGGCATTTTTAGAATTTTGTTTTATTTTCTAGATTTTTTCTTAGTTTCGGCGGAATTTATTTAAAAAAATACCGCGCGCCCGACCGGGTCAAAGGCCTAGCCGAGCCGGCCCAGCCGCACCGCCCGTCGCCCATGCCCGCACCGGAATCCGCCGGAGTCTGGGAGTCCGACGCCGCCCCGGCGCCCCCTTCACCATGCCGACCCCCCCTCCTTAAATACTGCGCCACCCCGCCGCCACACCCCGTCCCGCCCCGCCGACAGCCGCAGTAGCAGCCGCCGCCGCCCGACCGCGCCACCCGCCGCCGACGCCATCCAACCCTGCCGGAGCCCCGAGTCCCGCCGGATTCCGACGAGGTAGCCGCCGTTCGCCGCCGGTTTTTTGAAGAAAACCAATTCAGTTTTTTTAGAAAACCATAGGTTTATTTTTTAGATCGGTTTATTTTTTTATTCTTTTTTTTTCCGGTTTATTTATTTAGCGAGCATTCGCTCGTTCATCCGTTTTAACGGATGAGTTTACCGTTTAGTTGCAGCTAACGAACGTCCACTCGTTAAACTGTTCGTCAGTTTTTCTTTTTTCTTCGATTTTCCGCCGTTATTCCAGATCGCGATTTCTGATCCGAATTTCCTTTTAGTTTTTCTTTTCGCTTTTTTATCGGAATCAGGCGATTCAAGCTCCTAGAGTTTCGTCTCGAAACCCTGTTTCCGTTTAACCAACTCAAACAAGTTTTTACAACTGCAAAATTTTGACTTAGTTCCATATTAATAAATGAAGCTTGTTTCCTTCGTCGTTTGAGTTTCGTTGCCTCATCTGATTTGATTCTTTTTGCAAACCGGAGTTCTTAAGTTGAACTTTGTGGTTAGATTTCTTATTTGAGTTTTACCCGTGCATTAGATGAGTACTTATTGTATGCTTGTTTGTTTGCGATAGAGTACCCAGAGTGCGCCGCTTGCTACTTCGAATCGCTAGGTTTCACGGATCATCAGCAAGGCAAGTAACACTTGATCATACCCCTTTACTACCCAGTTTTATTGCATTAGATCAACCCTCTAACAATTGCATGGTTAGGATCTGATTAATATGTGGGTTTTGGGAAGTAGATGAGGTAGTGCCTATTACCTGTTATATTATCAAACCCTTGGGAGTTACTTCTACATTTGCTTATATTGCCATGCTATGCTAGTAGACGTGGATTGGGTGAGTGTATCCATGACAGATGTGAGATTGTTATTTAATGGTCTATTTAAGGTGGCAACTTTAACACACATCTGGGTGGATTGAGGCACCTGGGTATTCCAGTGATGGCCTGTTTTTTTATGGACCGCCACCAAGGCTCAAAGGGATCATGAGATTATTCATGCTAGAAACTTTCGTGTGCAGCCACAAGATACTATGGGCTCTAGCATAGTTGATTAAGTTGTGCGAACTCTTACAGTGGTATACTAGCAGATGTAGGGGAAAGTAGGTGTAACTGTCTACCCGATCATAAGGTGCTAGCGCTTCTGAAAGACTATGTCTCGGTCATCCGTTTCTCAAACACCATGTAGTGCGAGAAATCCAATGGAGGAGATCGGGTCTTGTGGGGAAAAGTACGCAAACCTCTGCAGAGTGTACAAACTAATCATGGTTAGTCGTGTCCCCGGTTATGGACGTTTTGAGTATCTAGTTCTTGGATTATCATGTGAATCTCATCATGTTACTTTAATTTAATTTGTTGGGTTTAATGATGATGTTTAATTGGGATTGAGAGGGTGTCTACCTTCTTAATGTTTAATAACCACCATGATAGTTAAATAAAATTTATTCCTTTGCAGTAGGGAAAAATTGGCTTTATGCAATACTGTAACCATAGAGCTTTCCACCAGCCATATATGCATGTAGTATAGCATTATTCTGTTCATTACTCTCTATGTGTTACATTGCCAGCATATTCCATGTGCTGACCCATTTTCGGGCTGCAACATTCATGTTGCAGACTTTTCAGACGACAAGTAAGGTGCCTTAGGTCGTGGTCTTATACTCAGTGATGCTGTTGGAGTTGATGGACTCACTTATCTTCCAAGCCTTCTGCTGTTATCATTTTTAGATGGCCTTAAGCCATATTTTTTGTAGTAAGTTCTCTTTTGAGACATTCGATGTAATAAGTGTGTGATTGCTACTATGTTATAAATCCTTCAAGTACTGTGTGTGTCAGCATTACTGATCCAGGTATGACACTGATGCACAGAGATCAGACTATTTGAGGTCTGGTCGCTGCATAAGGTGGCACCGGGAGAACTACTGCGATTGTGCCCTGGTTCATCTGGATGAGCACCTCAGTAGAGAAAGCCGAAAACTGACTGTCATGATAAAGCGAGAGACTGGTCAACCACTCGATGACTCAGCGGAATCTTCGTGATTCCTCCGCATTAACGAAGGATCGGTTTCCCGGTCACGTATGTACACGCACCGTATTCGGATGAGCGCGAACATACCAGGGGCTATATAGTAGCCCCACCGTCAAACTCCTATGGCTAAGTGAAAGTGTTAAAGCTATATTGTTTGATTGCCTCGTTCACCGCGCTACCACCTCCTTAACAGACCAAGACGTTGGATAAGGTGTGATTACGCGCTTTGCCGAACACCCCGGCATTATATGCGAGGGGGCTGAAGACGCCGACTGCAAACTTTCAGGTTATATACATATATACATAAGCGGCCGCACAGGAGGCACTGCAATAGTTTACGGGCAAAAGCATAAATATAGCCTTCATTACCAAAAGCATTGTTTTTACAATCTAGATACATGTCATTCAAACATGGTATTCTTCGAGCACTGAGCCTCTATTAAACGGGCACCTTCTAAGACTTCTTCAAAATAGTGCTCGGGCGAGTCCTGGCCCTCGGGCGGACCCCTGGTTGCAATATTGGTGGCCTCCACCTTCGCCCAATATGTCTTAACACGGGCAAGGGTCATCCGCGCACCCTCTATGCACACCGACCTCTTGATAGCGTTGATATGCGGCACAACACGAATAAATCGTTGCACCAAACCAAAATAACTATCCGGATTTGGTTCCTTTGGCCACAGGTGATCCACGACACCTTCATGGCAAGCCCGGATAACCTATGGAGCTCGGCCCGCTCGGCCATTTGCTCATTCAACAGCAGCGGACGCCTTGGAGCACTGAACTACGACCAGAACAGTCTTTCCACATCATGATCTTCTCGATCCTTGAAATACTACGTCGTGTCAGTAGCACTCTTTGCCAAATCCAAGTACGCATCTGAAGAACTCCACAATTGGTAAAGAGGGGCATACTTCGGATCACCGAATTTTGTTCGCTAAAAAGGGCTTCCCAGCCGCGATATCACCAGCTTGCCGAAGCTCCTCCCGAGCCGCTCTGATCTTAGAGCGAGTCTCCTTTGCTGCTTGTAAGGCCTTATCTAGGTCAGCCATTTTCGTTTGGTTTTCCCTTTCGAGAAGCTCATATCGGCTTGCGGCATTTCGTAGCTCAAGGGCCATGTTGGCTATTTTATCCTCACTTTGGCGATGAGCAGCCTGTTCGGCTTTTAATTCTTCAGCTGCCTTCATGGCAGCCGCATAGCTCCTCCTGGCTTGCTCGTTGGCCCGGGCAAGCTCTGCCCGAAGGGTCTCCATGGTGGCAGCTCCATCTGCACTCAAAGCATATTATAAATCCTAATATCATGCTCTTATTAATATTTGCTGACCACCCAAATATACATACCCTGTGCCTCGTCAAGCCGCTTGTTCACAAGCGTGATGTCCGCATCCGCCACGTCAAGTTGCCGCCTCAGTTCGGCAAATTCAGCAGTCCGGTCAGCCGCTGGATCTGCAGCCGCCTGCGTACAAAATCAGCGCTATCATTACCTGAGACTATGATCCTCTGCTCGCCTCATCCGGATGGCAACCAGAGTCTTAGGGGCTTCTATCTATACAAAGTACACCTTGCGTGTACGGTACAATCAAATATATATAAAACTTTGTGTACCTCAAAGCCTCTTAGCAGGCTCGTAAAAGCTTCATTCAACCCGATTTTTGCAGATGATATCTTCTTAATCACCGACCCATTAAGGTACGATGTGCCTTTGAGATAGTCGCTTGCTGCAAAAGACCCATCAATGTGTCCGGTTGTATATCGGACAGTTCGGGGCTTTTCCTGTTGGTCTCTCTAGGAGTCGAAAACCCCGTACTTCGAACGGCTGAAGAGTTACCTTTTGGTCTTTGCAGATCAAGAGAGATCCTCTGGGATGACACCTCAAGATCATCCGCCTCATGAGGCGGGGAAGTATGAGGAGGCGTTTCACTCTCCATCATCTTTGGAAGAAGATCCCCCGATGACGAACATTGTGGAGGGAGGCTATGAGCCGAACTGTAAAACATATGTCTCGGTCGTTATTCTTAGTAAAAGAACGGGGTACTCTTACTAGACACCATTGTTCACTTATGGCTTGGTTATCGGCTGGCCCCCCTGTGGGCGTTGTGTAGCAATGTTGCCCTCTGGGGCAGGGCCCCCTGATGCAGGTTTCTTTCCTAGTTTGGAGACCTCTGCTTCCAAGTCTTCAGGGGCGGTCCTTTTCTTCCCGTGGGGAGAGGGGATGCTAGAATATCCTCCCCGTTCACCCTCCGACATGAGGGTACTAATTTCCCCGGTTATGATGCGTAACGTACCTCCAGTATGAAGTCCGGTCTCGGCTTCCCCATTCCTCTCCTTGTCCTCCCCTAATGGAACTTGATAAGGTGCACAAGCCAGCATCCTTGTTAGTACAGGATCCGGCGAATCTTCGGGAAGAGGGGCCGAACACCTGATCCTCTTCCCCTTTCTTATCTAGTCCTGGCCGAGGGTGGTTTTTCAGAATAATGTTGTGACAAATATAATTACAGCATGTTCGGACGCGGAGTTACTTACCTGGGTGTCTGGACGGTTGCAGTTGAGGGCTGCGTCCTCTGTTGTGTCCGGACAGTTTATTCATGATCAAAAGAATAGTCGATACATCCATTCGAGTGTCACACCAAAGAAGTGCTGAATGGTTCGCGGTCCTTCCGGGTTGAACTCCCACATGTAGAGAGATCTACACTAGCATGGAAGGACCCGACGAACTAACATTACTGGGATTACCTTGACAAGCTTGATGTCCCTTTTGATGAGATCCTGAATGCGGCTCTGCAATGTCCACATGTCATCAACCGATCCCTAATCCAGCCCCTTGTTGACGATGATGCAAGTTGTGGTGGAGGAGCGGAGCGGAAGGCTGGGGTGGCTGCCTAATTCTTACCTCGGGGTACTCTGATATAAAACTACTCCTGTTGCCATAGGTCAGACACCTCCGGGAAGGAACCCTTTGGCCATAAAGCATCGTCGCCTTTGCTTATTATAGCGCCTCTGCACTCTGCGTATTGCCTGTTGACCATCTTCGGCTTCACATTGAAGGTCTTGAGCCATAAGCCAAAGTGTGGGGTAGTGCGGAGGAAGGCCTCACACACAACGATGAACGTTGAGATGTGAAGGAAGGAATCCGGAGCCAGATCGTGAAAGTCTAGCCCGTAATAAAACATGAGCCCTCTAACAAAGGGATGAAGACCAAAGCCTAGCCGTCGAAGGAAGTGGGAGATGAATACGACGCACTCGTTGGGTTTGGGGGTGGGAATAACCTGCCCTTGGGCAGGAAGCCTGGGTCAAATACCTAGCCTCTCTGAGCTTCTTGATGTCCTCCTCTGTGACGGAAGAGGCCATCCACCAGCCTTGAAGGTTGGATCTGGACATGGTTGAAGGTCCGGAGTGCTTGGATTGAACCTTGGGTGTTGGAACTCGAAGTAGAGGAAGGGGAGGATCGCGCGTGGGAAGAAAAGGATAGGTCTTGACCTCTTTATATAGAGGAAGAATGTCAAGCGTCCTCCGCGCGGCCGTTTAGAACTTGCCTAAACCAAGGAGTCGTACTAATGGAGAGGTTGGGTTACCCACGCCCGTATCAATGAGAATCCCGTGATAAGGGGAAACGATCTCTGCTTCGACAAGATGTGCCAATGAAACCGCCTAGCAAGATGAGTGGTAGCAGGTTGAGAAAACGGTTCGAATAAAGACGAGGCCGCAGCGTGATGTCACGCTATGAAAAAGTTATCAGCAGATTAGACTTGTGGAATATTGTGCTCTCTACAGTGGTATGTGGAATTTTTTTTGCAAAGTCGGACGCGATTCATATGTTCAAAATCTACCTTCGAGTATTCGGAGAAGGAACCCGCCTTGCAATGCCGAAGACAATCTGCACGCGGACTCATCGTCATTGAAGCCTGGTTCAGGGGCTACTGAGGGAGTCCTGGATTAGGGGGTCCTTGGACAGCCGGACTATATGCTTATGCCGGACTGTCGGACTATGAAGATACAAGATTGAAGACTTCGTCCGATGTCCGGGTGGGACTCTCCTTTGCGTGGAAGGCAAGCTTGGCAATTCGGATATGTAGATTTCCTTCTCTGTAACCGACTCTGTGTACCCCTACCCCCCCTTGGAGTCTATATAAACTGGAGGGTTTAGTCCATAGGACAACAAAAATCAGAATCATAGGCTAGCTTATAGGGTTTAGCCTCTACGATCTCATGGTAGATCAACTCTTATAATACTCATATCATCAAGATCAATCAAGCAGGAAGTAGGGTATTACCTCCATAGAGAGGGCCCGAACCTGGGTAAACATTGTGTCCCCCGCCTCCTATTACCATTAGCCTTAGACGCACAGTTCGGGACCCCCTACCCGAGACCCGTTGATTTTGACACCGACAAATAGAGCACGAGGATCTGATACCAATTGAAAGGATCGAGATGGACCTAGAGGGGGGGGTGAATAGGTAGAATTACAAATTTTAATTATTACTTAGGAATTAAGCAATAATGCGGAATATGAAGGTGAGCCTAACAATTGCAAGTGAGTACTAAGTACTAAGCAAGTAACACGAGCATGTAAGTAAGAAAGCACAATATGATATAAGTAAGTGCTAAGAGACAAGTAACCACAAGTAGAAAGTTAGGGTAGGAATAACCGCAACTCCGGGAAATGAGGATGTATGCCGATGTTCACTTGGAGGGAAGCTAGTCACCGTTAGAGAGGTGGATGTTACCACGAAGGCTCACCCTATTCTCCCTTTGAGACAACACCACGGAGGCGTTTTTCAACCACTAGTGGTAGACCTTGGGGTGGTCTCCAAACCCTCACAAACTTTTCCGGGGGTAATCACAAAGGTTGATTCCTCTCTGAAAGACTCCTACCGCCTAGGAGTGTCCAACCTCCAAGAGTAATAAGAACGATGGGGAAAAGCTCAAGACTTGCTCAAATCACAAATTCCATTGGTGCAAAGAAGGGGAAGGAGTGGATCTATCACTTGATTGGAGCAGTTCTCTCAAATGTTCCTAAATCACTTGGGGATCTAGGATTTGGTGTAGGGGATTGAGAGAGGGAGTGAAAAGTGTTCTTGGCAAGCTCAAAGTGAATGGTCAACCTCATCCCATGGAAGGGAGAAGCCTATATATAGTGGGTGTGGAAAAACTGACCGTTTGAGCCACTTAAGTGCACAGAAGGGGTCGGACGTCCGGACAACACCGGCCGTCCGATGGCACAAGTATGTCCGGACGTCGGACAGTTATAGGTCGTCCAGCCATTGGGAACACATAAGCCACGAATCTGTACACAGCAAACGGACGTCCGAGATGTGCCGGTCGTCCGGAGCCCGGACGTCCGAAGAGGCCTGGAAATCCGTAAATATGGTTCTGTGGTGGAAATACCGGACATCCGAAGGCCGGACGTCCGGAGAGGTTCAGAAATCCGTGAATAACATTCTGTAAGAGAAACACTGGACGACCGTAGAGAGCCGGATGTCCGGACAGCTGAGAGGGATCGGACATCCGTAGAGTACTGGACGACCGGAGAGAAAAACTGGAGTTGTGGGTTTGAGCAAATCTTTCGCTAGATCCAACGATCCCCTCTTAATAGTGTGGGATCCCTATACTTAAGAACAAACCGTAAACAAAGCCAAGGCTAATGTCCTGTATCTCCAATCTTGAGTTATATGCATTTGTCCCTAGTCATGATCCACACACGGCCTTTGATACATAATCCTGAGATATACTTGATAAACATGATTAGTCCCAACATACATGTTGTCATCAACATCAAAATATGATTAAGGGCATGATTGCACTTTCAGGGAGCCGCCGCCCAGTCGGCTCCCCTTGGCTCGGTGATGTAGAACCATTCATTTTGCCACACCTTAAGGGTGTCGATAAACATGCCCTCCGGCCACGGGACCCGTATCAGTTTGCTGATCATGGCCCTGCTGCAGTCCGCCTGCTCGCCACTAACCACCGTGGGCTTGACGTTAACACCTTTAGCCATAGGCCGAACTGTGGTCGGACCCAGAGGAGAGCCTCGCAGAAGATAATAAAGGACGAGAGGAGGGAGTTGGGGGCTAGATCATGAAAATCTAGCCCGTAAAAGAACATCAACCCCCTCACAAAGGGGTGCAGTGGAAACCCAAGCCCCCTAAGGAAATGGGGAAGGAATACCACCCTTTCGCCCGGCTTGGGCATGGGGACGGTCTGGCCTGCCTTAGGGGACCAAAGGGCGATGTCGGCCGATAATAGCCGTCCTACTTGAGCTTCAAGATGTCGCCGTCAGCGATGATGAAGGCCTCCCACTTCCCGTTGGCGCCAAATCCGGCCATGGCTGAAGGAGTTGGGGTGGGATTTGCTGTGGAAGCGGAGAAAGGGGGCGCTGGAGCTCTGAAGTTCTGCGTGAGCGGAAGGTGGAAGAAGGCGTGGGAGGCTGACTTTATAGCTCCCCCTTTATAGTGTGTCGATAAGCCTAGAGTTCCTTTTTCCACGCCGGTGGCTCCTCCACTTCCCAATACGCTCGCAACATTATGTGCGGGGCGGGGAATTGAGATCATTGATCATATCCCCTAAAAGTCAGAGCACGATCTCCACCTTGATGAGACGTGCCAAACGCGGCATCAGCCTCGAGCCGCTCTTCGAGAAATACTAACCACTCGATGTTATGGTCGGAGGTGACACTTCGTTGAAAGAGAAAAAGTTGTCAGATGAAGCCACTGTTTACACTTGACCGATTTTTGGCCTTTGTGGTTAAGTAAAATGGCCGTTTCGGATTCTGGATATCACTTGACGCCGAACATGAACGAAGCACATCAGAGAACTCGCCTCGCAAGCCGAATACTGTTGGGAGAGCGAATGAAAGACACAAGCCTCAGCATTGAAGTCAAGTTCGGGGCTACAGAGGGAGTTATGGACTGAGGGGTCCTCGGGTCGTCGGCCAATCGAATATGGGCCGAACTCGTGGAGCCGCATAACAACAAGAGATCTATGAAGCCGTGGTGTGCCCTCCAAGTTAAGGATAGGTAGGATCTCCTTGCTCCTTGTTGTAATCTATCTCCGGTAACCCTAGCCTTATCGATGTCTATATAAACCGAGGGTTGTAGTCTTTAGGGCTAGAGCTACATATATCATCTCATCACCTCAAGGTTTAGCTCATGTTGACCTCAAGGAAGATCTACTCTGTAACCGTACTATACATCCAATATAATCAAGCAGGACATAGGGTTTTACCTCTTCGAGAGGGCCCGAACCTGGGTAAACACTGTGTTCATCATCCCTTGTTCCCCATCGATCTCAGATCCACAGCTCGGGACCCTACCCTGTGGTCTACCAGTTTTGACACAGACAACTGCTGACTCCTGCTCGGATCTGACGATGACGTGGTGGCCGTCATCGAGAAGCACTAGGCACTACCAAGGGCCACCAGGCAGAGGAGGAGTCTCCTCCATCAGCTCCAGCCATGATAGTTGGAAGAGCGAGGGCAGCGGTGGCGAGAAAAGGCTTGGGTATGACCAGGCATGACCATAGCTGCAGCACGAGAGGTAGCTTGGCCGTGGCACCCATTGACCTAAAGATGACATCGGAGGCAATGGACAGGCCGATAGTGAACCTAGAATCACTCGAGGTGTTTGTTTTTATTCGCATGGGCATCACGGCTCTCTAAGCTTCGGACGTCGAGCGCGTCGACATCCCAAGATTCTAGCCGCATAATTTTACCATATCCGACTCCGATCTGATGCAACATCGTGTAGTGGTCGCCATCGACAACATCATCGGCGATGGCTTCCCTAGTAGTGATGATGGAAGGGGCAGTGGCCTTCGCTGGACATCGGGGCACCAGCCCTCAATGACCATGACAAGGAGATTAAGGGGCACGACGGTGCAGTTGTAGGCGCGTCAATGGGCATTGCGGCGGTGTCCGGACCATGTTGGATAGCAAAACACATTCAGACCACGTTTGGTCCGAATGGTTGCGAGCAAAAGCTACAAGAGAAGGTTCATCCCATTTTGATGAGAGGGAGGCAGTGAATCATCTGGTCAGCATCGGAGATGCTGCATTTCCCAAGATAGCAGCGTCGCCCTTGGAGTGGCCATGCAATAACCTTGGCATAGACCATGAGGTTTGCATGGCGAGAATGCAGCCTATAGTCACGACCCACTCAAAATGTAAATTTATTTGAAATCATTTGAATAGAGGTTGATAAGTATGTTGCCATGCATGCTCCAACAATTTAATTCACTCTCATGCGCAAGTGCAAAAAAAATGATCAGTTACAGTGGAGTTTTTTTAGAGAACTTCGGCCTTTATTGATTAAGAAAAAAACTTATACAAAGTCTCCCGGATGCAATCTGGAGCAAAGCGGAAAATACACAGACTAGAAGAGTTCAAACTAGATCTAGGTAGGATATGAGCTAAAACATTACAATGTCGATGCACATGCTGGAAGCAAATAGAAGAGAGTCCATTCGCCATGGTCTTAACATCCGAAAGAACGGAGCCCACCACCAAGCGGTCTCTGGAGGAAGACGAAAGAAGATGCACCACCGAGAGACAATCAGTATTGAAGGAGACGTTGGACAAGCCCTCCTCTTGAGCCAAGATGACAACATGACGGAGCGCCATGTCCTTGACCATCTTGGGAGGCTGCGCGCCCCAAAGAGTCTCAGAACAAGCCGCAACACATCGCCCTTCATGATCAAGCATCACCACACCCAAAGCAGATTTGCCCAGCTCCTCCGACACCGCGGCATCAGAGAAAGCAACCACCATGCCTACTACAGCAGAGACCAAACACGACCAGAAGAGGGGGTCTCACGCCTAGGAGCAGGAGCAGGTTCGTACAAGTGTAGAAAGATTAGATCAATATAGGCCTTAGCCCTGGCCATTGTACGTTTCGGTTGGGGCGCCACAGGTTCATTCCTCGCCACATTCCTAGCTTCCCGAATATGCCAAATGGAAACAGTGAGGACTGTCGCCTCTTGATCAGAGCATCCAGAAAGGAAGTCAAAGAGCCATTGTTTGGGAGAGGAAAAGCTTGATCGCCGGAGTTTGATGTCGAAGGAACCCTTGATGTCGTCCCACATAGCTCGTGCATGAGGGAGGTGTTGTCATACTAAGTCTGACAGTAAGAGTAGGGGGTACATATGAGGAGGCGAGGCCCTAGCTATGGAGAGGTTGTACACATGAGTTTACGAGTTCAGGCCCCTTTCGGAGGAGGTAAAACCCTACATCTCGGTGCCCTGAGGTGGTCGACTGGAATATGGGTGTGTGTCACAAGTGGTGCAAACGCTTGTCCCGGAGGAGGGGGTGGCTTATATAGAGTGCGCCAGGACCCCAGCCGTCCTCCATTATAGGGGTTCAATGTACATTAAGATAGAGCGTTACTGGTAACGCCAGCTATAAAGTGCTATCAATGATCTTTAAGACTACGGAGTGAATGCCTGACTGTTGCCATCCTGAACGACTCTAGGTCTTCTATACTCCGAGTGGTTTCTTGTATGGTTGAATGGCTCCATCCAGGTCGAGTGAAACTGGGGGTATCCGAGTTAGGTGACTGGTCGAGTGGATTGCACTCGATGGCTTCAGTCGGTACTTCTTGTTGTGCTTTGAATGTCTTTGACTCTAGGGTAGTGACCTTGGGTAGCGCGCATAGGTCAGGCCTATGACCCTACCCTAGGTTCATGGCATCGTCATTAGCCCCCGAATGGATTGAGGTTTGAGTGAAAAGAGATTTGAAGTTGTCCTTGACTCGACTATTGCGCTCCATAAGCATCCTAGTTGAGCTAAAGGTTCATGCTGAAACTTCGACTTCATTTCAGTCGCCTTGATCGATTCAGAGGTCGTCGAGTGAACTTATGCTGGCAATCTTTGAGTGTTGATATGGTGCAGAATCTTTGGCGCGATTGGTTACTGCTGTTCCTGGATCTCACTGGATTCGAAAATTTGGGGAAGCGTGCGAGGCGGAGCACGCCGCAGTAAACGGGACGGATAGACATGGGTGCCTTGATTTCCGTGTCACCTTTTTTGCCACGTATCCGGTGCGCGGCTGTTGCGGGATTTTATAGGATCGTTCAGGCCCACGCATCAGCCACTCGGAAGTAGGCCCATAAAAGGCGTCGAGGCTGATGCATTTGCATAGTGCGCTCCCATCCCCCTTCTTCTTCCTCTGCTTCTCCACCGTGTCCTCTTTCACCCTCGACGCCACCGCTCCGCCCGTGCGCGGTCCGCCACACTGGTGAAGGACAAGCCAGCGGCACTGGAGCACGCGAAGAAAGCGACGGCGATGGCGAAGGGCAAAAAAACAAGTCGGGGATCATCGTCGAGGTCCTGGTTGCTGCCTGGTTGGATCCAGGGGGACTGGATCCAATCCACGCTCCGGCAAGAGGATCTGGAAGATCTGGCCACCAAGGGCTTGATCGCCGACGGGACCTGGAGGCTGCCGGGGGAAGAGATAGAGCCAGAGTCGCGGGCGGGTGAGTGTGTCCTCCTCGCCACCCACATCGACTGTGGTTTCTCCATTCCCCCGCATCCTTTCTTCTGGGGTTTTCTAAACTTTTTTGATGCTCAGCTTCACCATTTCTCCCCCAACACCATCACTTACCTTGTTGCATTCATTTGTATGTGCGAAAATATCTTCGGCCGTAGGCCGCATTGGGTTCTCTTCAAACATATTTTCACAGTTTGTTCCCAAACCGTGAAGAAGGCAAATCCGACAGATGAGAGGAGGCACATGATTCATATGTGCGGGGGTTTAGGGATTCAGATGAGGAAGAGGAGCACTTTCCCCCTATGACACTTCCTGAGTCGGTTAGGGGCTGACAGTCGACCTGGTTCTACTGCCAGGACATTCCGACCCCCGGTCAGTCGACCAGTCTTCCTCCCTTTACCCTAGGTCGAGTCCAGCAACCTTCTTCACTGATTGTGTCCGTAGCGGAGAAAGTAGAGACGAACATGCTAGTCGAGAGGGTAGTCTAGTTGGTCCATCAGGGTGTAACTGGCATGGATTTATTGGAAGTGTTTCTCAGTCGACGCATCCAACCGCTCCAAGCCCGTGATCATTCGATGTTTATGTATTCGGGCTCCAACGACACCGCTCTAGTCCACCCAGAGGAGGTCCCCGATGAGACGGTGGCCCTTTGGCTGAAGAGCATTATCGGGAACAAAGACAACCCCAGGGGGGCCAGGAGAGTCGACCCATTCGATGCCGAAAACCAGCCGGACAAGGTCTCATCCTTATTACCGAGTTTCTTTCAATCTGACTTGCAATTATCTTTGAATCTGGCTGATGCTTGTTTAACTTCTTGCCTTGCAGATTTATACTGAGATGTATTTTATGCCGAACGTAGAGCAAGCCCAGGAGCAAGCCCAGGAGGGAGTGGATAGTGCAGAAGAGAGCGCGTACTGGCAATCTCCTGATGATGACGATGAGGAAGAGAGTAATGAGTCAGACGACAAAGAAGAGGTGGTCAACTGACCAACCTGCATACAGCATCGATCTAAGCTGTTTCATGATCCAGCAAGCGGTCGCAACAAGGCTGTGGCTCCGAGCACGCAAGTGCATAAGCGCACTCGGACTTTGACTCCAGAGCCGTCAGAAAAGGTCGCCAAGCAGCCCAAGGTTGTCCCATCAAAGCCTCAGAAGACCTTGCCCAGGATCAAGATGGACGTTCCCATCGCTTCTGCGTGAGTGTTCTGTCTTTCTGTGTTTTCCTACTAATTGATACATCTGCTCTGACCGAGTGGGTTATTTGGTTTTTCAGTGCTGCAACTTCTGGGACCTCAATGGATATTGACAAGGCTCAAGGTGATGAAGAGACTGAAGATGCGGTTACTTCCAAAGCTGGTACGATCCTACAATCTTGTTCTTGTTTTGTCGATTGAATTGTCGGTCGATTGAGCCCTATGGTTGCATTTTGTGCAGCCCCACGAGACGTCATTGAACTTCTAGATGGCGATGAAGAAGTGCCTCAAAAGAATACGGGAAGGAGGGGCAGGGCTTCGAGCATGAGGATGGCTGTAGGCCAGGAGCCTCAGTCGATATCAGCACTGGATACGGTGGTCCAGTGGTCCGGAGATCTGACTCGGGCCACTTTTTATTTTTCCAATCCCGTGTCGACTGACCGTCCCTCAGTGTCGATTTCTCAAGTTCCTGCTTCGCCCGCACAGCTCCATGCTTCAGATCCTGTGATTGCTCGGACTGTACTACCATCGTTGCTCTTTGCTGCTCATCACACTCCAGATGACCTGGCGGGTGTGATGACCCACAAGTGTAGGGGATCTATCGTAGTCCTTTCGATAAGTAAGAGTGTCGAACCCAACGAGGAGCAGAAGGAAATGATAAGCGGTTTTCAGTAAGGTTTTCTCTGCAAGCACTGAAATTGTAGGTAATAGATAGTTTTGTGATAAGATAAATAGTAATGAGTAACAAGTAAATAAAGTAAATAAAGTGCAGCAAGGTGGCCCAATCCTTTATGTAGCAAAGGATAAGCCTGGAAAAATTTCTAATAATGAGAAAGGAGCTCTCGAGGACACATGGGAATTATCGTCAAGCTAGTTTTCATCACGTTCATATGATTCGCGTTTGGTACTCTGATAATTTGATATGTGGGTGGACCGGTGCTTGGGTACTGCCCTTACTTGGACAAGCATCCCACTTATGATTAACCCCTATGGCAAGCGTCCGCAACTACAAAAGAAGTATTAAGGTAAACCTAACTGAGGGAGTCCTCGACTAGGGGGTGTCCGGATAGCCGAACTATCATCATCGGCCGGACTCCAAGACTATGAAGATATAAGATTGAAGACTTCATCCCATGTCCGGATGGGACTTTCCTTGGCGTGGAAGGCAAGCTTGGCGATACGGATATGTAGATCTCCTACCATTGTAACCGACTCTGTGTAACCCTAGCCCTCTCCGGTGTCTATATAAACCGGATGGCTTTAGTCCGTAGGACAGAACAACAATCATACCATAGGCTAGCTTCTAGGGTTTAGCCTCCTTGATCTCGTGGTAGATCTACTCTTGTAATACCCACATCATCAATATCAATCAAGCAGGACGTAGGGTTTTACCTCCATCAAGAGGGCCAGAACCTGGGTAAAACATCGTGTCCCTTGTCTCCTGTTACCATCCGCCTAGACGCACAGTTCGGGACCCCCTACCCGAGATCCGCCGGTTTTGACACAGACATTGGTGCTTTCATTGAGAGTTCCTCTGTGTCGTCACCGATAGGCTCGATGGCTCCTTCGATCATCAACAACGATGCGGTCCAGGGTGAGACTTTTCTCCCCGGACAGATCTTCGTATTCGGCCGCTTTGCACTGCGGGCCAATTCGTTTGGCCATCTGGAGCAGATCGAAAGCTACGCCCCAGGCCGTCAGGTCAGATTTGGAAGTCTTAACTTCACGGCTGACATCCGCGGAGACTTGATCTTCAATGGATTCGAGCCACAGCCGAGCGCGCCGCACTGTCACGATGGGCATGATTCAGCTCTGCTGCCGGACAGTGCCTTGGAGGCCGCACACGAGCCCGCTCCGACCCTCGATTCGGAGCCGGCTGTGCAGATCGAGGATGGGTGGTTAGACACCGCCTCGGGGGCTACAACCTCTACGGTGATAGAGCCGAATACTGACTTTGTCCCTTCTGAAGCTCGTGACTCCAAGGTGCCGGACTCCTTACCGGACTCCAAACCTCCAGCGCCCCCTCCAATCGAATCCGATTGGGCGCTGATTATGGAGTTCACCGCTGCGGACATCTTTCAGCACTCACCTTTCCGCGACATCCTGAGTTCGCTAAAGTATCTCTCGTTATCAGGAGAGCCCTGGCCGGACTGCGGTCAGGACGGTTGGGATGCGGACGACGAAGAAATTCAAGACCCACCCACCACCCACTTAGTAGCCGCTGTCGATGATCTAACCGACATGCTAGACTTCAACTCCGAAGACATCGACGGTATGGACGACGATGCCGGAGATGACCAAGAACCAGCGCCTACTGGGCACTGGAAAGCCACCTCGTCATATGACATATACATGGTGGATATCCCAAAGGATGGGAATGGCGAAGGAACAGCAGAGGAAGACCCCTCCAAGAAACAGCCCAAGCGCCAGCGTCAGCGGCGCCGCTCTAAATCCTGCCACAGCAAGAATGGCGATTCCGGCACCGGAGATAATAATACCCCAGACAGTGCCGAAGACAACCCCCTCCAGGAAGATTCAGCGCAGGAGGACGGAGATACCGTCCCTCATGAGAGAGCGGCAGACGAAGAGGTAGAGGATGATAATTACATGCCTCCCTCCGGAGACGAGGCAAGCCTCGACGACAACGAATTTGTCGTGCCTGAGGATCCCGTCGGACAAGAGCGTTTTAAACGCAGGCTTATGGCCACGGCCAACAGCCTCAAGAAAAAGCAGCAACAGATTAGAGCTGATCAGGATCTGCTAGCCGACAGATGGACTGAAGTCCTTGTGGCCGAAGAGCATGAGCTCGAACGCCCCTCCAAAAGCTACCCCAAACACAAGTTGCTCCCCTGATTAGAGGAGGAGGCATATAAACCTGCATCACTAGAGCACAATACGGCTGACCAGCCACCTCGTGGCCGTGACAGAGAGGCCTCTAGGCCCTCCACTAGAACCGTACCCCGGCATCGCTCGAAAAGCACAAGGCCACAGGGGAACGCTCCGGACTTGCGAGATATATTGGAGGATAAGGCAAGACAATCAAGATCGATCTACGGATCGCGTGGGCACCCCATGATACGTGACGACAACTGTCGCGCCGGACACAGTAAGTCCGGTCGGGCCGAACACAGTAGACAAAGCTCGTTGGAGCTCCATCGTGATATAGCCCAATACAGAGGCGCCGCACACCCACTATGCTTCACAGATGAAGTAATGGATCATCAAATCCCCGAAGGGTTTAAACCCATGAATATTGAATCCTACGATGGCACAACAGACCCCGCGGTTTGGATCGAAGACTATCTTCTTCATATCCATATGGCCCGCGGTGATGATCTTCACGCCATCAAATACCTCCCACTCAAGCTTAAAGGACCAGCTCGGCATTGGCTTAACAGCTTGCCAGCAGAATCAATTGGGTGTTGGGAGGACCTGGAAGCCGCATTCCTTGATAACTTCCAGGGCACGTATGTGCGACCACCAGACGCTGACGACCTAAGCCATATAATTCAGCAGCCAGACGAATCGGCCAGACAATTCTGGACACGGTTCTTAAGTAAGAAAAATCAAATCGTCGACTGTCCGGATGCGGAGGCCATCACGGCCTTCAAACATAACATCTGCGACAAATGGCTTGCCCGGCACCTGGGACAGGAAAAGCAGAAATCCATAGCAGCCCTCACATCACTCGTGACCCGCTTCTGCGCGGGAGAGGACAGCTGGCTAGCCCGCAGCAACAACCTCAGCAAAAATTCTGGCATTCCAGATACGAAGGACCGCAATGGGAGGTCGCATTGCAACAAGAACAAACGCCGCATTAACGGCGAAAACAATGAGGATACGGCAGTCAATCCCGGATTCAGAGGCTCCAAACGCAGTCAGTGGAAAAAACCATTCAAAAGAACTACTACGGGTCCGTCTAATTTGGACCGAATACTCAATCGCTCGTGCCAGATACATGGCACCCCCGAAAAGCCAGCCAACCACACCAACATGGATTGTTGGGTATTCAAGCAGGCAGACAAGTTAATTGCCGAAAACAATGACAAGGGGCTGCATAGCGATGACGAGGAAGAGACCCGGCCGCCGAACAATAGATGACAGAAGGGTTTCCCTCCACAAGTGCGGACGGTGAACATGATATACACAACCAACATACCCAAGAGGGAGCAGAAGCGTGCACTCAGGGACGTATACGCGATGGAGCCAGTCTCCCCGAAGTTCAACGCATGGTCCTCCTGCCCGATCACCTTTGTTCGAAGTGACCACCCCACCAGTATCCACCACGGCGGATTCGCCACATTGGTCTTAGACCCAATCATCGATGGATTTCACCTCACTAGAGTCCTGATGGACGGCGGAAGCAGCCTGAACCTGCTTTATCAGGATACAGTGCACAAAATGGGCATCGACCCCTCAAGTATTAAACCCACAAAGACGACCTTCAAATGCGTCATACCAGGTGTAGAGGCCAATTGCACAGGCTCAGTTACACTGGAAGTGGTCTTCAGATCCCCGAATAACTTCGGAAGCGAGGAGTTAGTCTTCGACATAGTTCCGTTCCGTAGCGGCTATCATGCCCTACTCGGACGGACCGCGTTTGCAAAGTTCAATGCGGTACCGCACTACGCATACCTCAAGCTCAAGATGCCAGGCCCTCGAGGAGTCATCACGGTCAATGAAAACACCAAACTCTCCCTCCGAACGGAGGAACATACAGCGGCTCTCGCGGCAGAAGTACAATGCAGCCTCTTAGGGCAATTCTCGAGTCCGGCCGTTAAGCGACCGGACACGGCCAAACGCGCCCAGAGTAACCTCCAACAAGACCACCTGGCACGTTCCGAGCACGCGTAGCAATGCGGCCCCAACCCCAGCCCTCGCAAGATCGCAAGACTGGTCCTTCGCGTACATCATTACGCTCTCGAGATACCATGGGCATAGGGGGAGGGGCACGACCACAACGGGCCCAGAATGCGGCTTAACCACATCAGGGGCTACCAAGTGTGTCATTCCTTTTTTTTCTTTTCTTTCTTTTTCTTTCTTACCCACAGGACTCCGTTCACCAGAGGCCCTGTCCGGCAGTAGATCGGCCGAACTCACGATGCAACAGCCAGGGAAGGGGAAAGGCTGCGACGAATATCCAGGTGGTCTCCCTTACGAGCATTAAATCTGTTTTATACACTATTCCGCAGCCTACCCCTGGAGGGGGACATGTTTAATAGTCCCATCCCTTGCTTATCGCACTATTTGTATCGTTCTGCATTCATGGCAGTATTTCTTGAATAAACAATGCAGCACCTTTTTGCTTATATTGCATTTCTTTCTTATACATATGTTCATTTACGACATGTCGCATCCGTACACTTTGGTACGACTAAATACACCAGGGGCTTATGTTCCCCACATCATGGTGTGATAAGTCCGAACACTTTCACAAGTGCGGCACCCCGAACTTATAGCATTATATGCATCAGCTCCGAATCATGTCTTGGGTCAATAGTTGGGTTTTCCCGGCTCCCATGTTTTGGTACCTTACATTCCGTTGTATCGGCTAAGGTAGCACTGGGAGAACCACTGCGATTGCGGCCCAGTTGAGCTGGGCTAACGCCTCAGTGGAGAAAGCTAAAACTGACCGTCATGATGAAGCGAGAGCCCGTCGCTGTTCGAGAGGTTTTTTGAGTCCCTAAAGACTTATGCCGCTTAGAGCAAGGAACCGGCTTTGTCCGGCCCAGGCGTGGATAGCACCCCGAATTCGGCCTTCCGAACACCAGGGGCTTCGCCGAAATTTAAAATTATAGAATTCTATGGCTAAGTGAGAGTGTTCAAGCATTATAAGTCTGGTTGCCTAGTTCGTTGTGTTGAGCGTCTCCCTAGATGGACCCAAATATGGGAACAAGAGTGCTCAAATTTATCCCGAACACCCCAGCACTCGTGGCTTGGGGGCTGAAGCCGACGACTTGCCATCTCTTAGATTTGATAAACAGCCGCACAGAAGGTAATATTTTAAATTAACAAGCGTTGCTTAGCGCATATGAACAAAGTTTTCAGCGCACAGGATAACAAAATGCGAGTCTACTCAAATATTACAATATTGGAGCACTCACCCGCAATAATGCGGGCACCCTTCAGGACACCCTTATAATACATTTCGGGCGTGTGATACTCCTTGCCCGGCGGTGGCGCGTCCGTCACAAGCTTCTCAGCATCCATCTTGCCCCAGTGCACCTTAGCACGGGCAAGGGCCCGACGGGCACCTTCAATACAGGAGGATCGCTTGATGACCTCAACCCATGGACACGCATCCACCAGCCACCGCACCAGGCCGAAGTAGCTCCCAGGCATGGCCTCATTGGGCCACAGCTGAACTATGAGGCCCATCATGGCCTGTTCGGCCACCTTGTGGAGCTCGACCAACTGCTTCAGCTGGTCGCTAAGGGGCACCGGATGTCCGGCCTCAGCATACTGAGACCAGAAGACCTTCTCCGTCGAGCTCCCCTCCTCGGCCCTGTAGAAAGCGGCAGCATCGGACATGCTGCGGGGCAGATCTGCAAACGCTCCTGGAGAGCTCCGAATTCGGGTAAGTAACACGTAATCCACATCCACATGCTTGCTTTGCATGAAAAATGCCTAACCTGACGCTATTTTCTTCAACGCCTCGATTTCCTGGAGGGCCTTGTAGGCTTCAGCCTTAGCGGCTTTGGCACTCTCAAGAGCCGATGCAAGGTCGGACTCTCGAGTCTTTGAGTCGCGCTCCAAACTCTCATGTTTTTCCACGAGAGCCTGGAGCTCTTGCTGTACCTCCGCCACCCGCGCCTCCTGCTTCTCTCGCTCGGTGCGCTCCGCGGCCGCATTATGTTCGGCCGCGGACACCGCCTCCTTCAGGGTCGCCACCTCGTTTGTGGCCCCTGCAATACCCACGTTATCCTTGTCATTCTTCTTGCAACCAAATCCTTTTCTGTAAGGTACAACTTTAATAAGGTGCTACTCACCTTCTTTGTCCTCGAGCTGCTTCTTGGCACGGCCGAGCTCGTTCTCGGACCGCTCGAGGTTTTGCTTCAAAGCATCGACCTCCGCAGTCAGTGCGGCAGAGGTCAGCAGCGCAGCCTGCAATCCCATATTGACATATTTTTTATGACTCTGACGTATATCTTTTTAGATCCTCAGTTCGGCTTTTCTTTCCGAACACCAAACCGAGCATCAGGGGCTACTGTCTATGCGGTACTATTTTACATATATTAATATTCTTACCTCAAAGCCTGATAGAAGGCTACTGCAGGCTTCGGTCAGCCCGCTTTTGGCGAGCTGGACCTTCTGAATCACCGCACTCATAACAGTGCGGTGTTCCTCCTTGATGGAAGCGCCGTTGAGCGTCTCCAGCAAGCTATCCGGCGCCTCCGGTTGGACGGAGGCCGCCGGCTTCACGGTCTTGCCCTTCTTATGAAGGAGCCGCCCGCCGGACTCCGGAACCACTGCAGGTTCCGGTATGGAGTCTGGTACGAAGTCCGGGAGGTCGCCCTGTGGCACCTCTGGGTCCTCCTCCTCCGGATGGGTCCCTCTCTAGGATCCCATCTCGGCGTCGTCAGCATCACGGGGGGAGGAGGCGGTTGGAAGTGAAGTACTATTCACATCCAACGTGCCCAAGGACCCGCTCGACGAAGCGGGAAGATCGTCCTTGGGCGGACTGGAGGGTTGTATGCGGCGTTAGAAAGACACCATGTGGCAGAAATAAAAATCATGAAGTCATTTGGGAGTCTGGATACTTCTGATCTCGCCAGGGGCTTGGTCCTTGGAGGCCAATCCTCGTCGTCGTCACCGGCGTGGGCGGAACAGTCCGGGGAAGAGTCCTTCCCTTCTTGGACCCTTCGGCCTCCCTCGTTGGGGAAGCCTTCCTTTTCTTCCCTCCCCCCGCTGGGGGAGAGGCCTTTTTCTTCTCCTCCTCGTCCTCGTGGGAGGAGTCCGCCTCAGAGTCATCGGACACCTGAAAACGGGAACTCTTTCGAGTGCCCGTGGCCTCCTTCTTGGCCTTCTTATCCGGCACCACGTGGGGTGCCGGAACCAGCAGCCCCGTTAAATGGGTGTTTGTTGGGTCTTCTGGCAAAGGAGCCGGATAGTTAGTCTGCTCGGCCTTCTTCAACCAGTCCTGTCAAAGGAGAGGGAGTTTAGATCCCGCATAGAGTCAAACTATGAAAGACAAGTGTCCCGTAAAGGGTAGAATCGCTTACCTCGCCAGCCTGGTGCTGCGAGTTGAATCCGCGATCTTCGGTAGTGGATGCGGGAGCCTCGGCGCCCTTAAACAGCACCTTCCAAGCATCTTCGTACCTAGTGTCAAAGAGCCCGCTCAAGGTTCGGTGCTGAGCCGGATCGAACTCCCACAATTTAAAGGCCGGTTGTTGGCACGGGAGAATCCGGCGGATGAGCATGACCTGGACCACGTTGACAAGCTTGAGCTTCTTGTTCACCAGCTTCTGGATGCAGGCTTGGAGTCCGGTCAGCTCCTACGAATCGCCCCAAGTCAGGCCACTCTCTTTCCAAGAGGTGAGCCCTGTGGGGATGCCAGATCTGAATTCGGGGGCCACTGCCCATTTAGGGTCACACGGCTCGGTGATAGAGAACCACCCCAATTGCCACCCCTTGATGGTTTCCACGAAAGCGCCCTCGAGCCAAGTAACGTTGGGTATCTTGCCCACCATGGCGCCTCCGCACTCCGCTTGATTCCCCTTCACAACCTTCGGCTTGACATTGAAGGTCTTGATCCACAAGCCGAAGTGGGGCTGGATGCAGAGGAAGGCCTCGCACACGACGATAAACACCGAGATGTTGAGGATGAAATTCGGGGCCAGATCATGGAAATCCAGGCCGTAATAGAACATGAGCCCCGGACAAAGGGGTGAAGTGGGAAGCCCAGTCTGCGGAGGAAATGGGGAAGGAATACCACCCTCTCATGGGGCCTGGCGGTGGGGATGAGCTGCCCCTTGTCGGGGACCCGGTGCACGATGTCGCTGGATAGGTATCCGGCGCCGCGCAGCCTCTCGATGTGCCCCTCCGTAATGGAGGAGGCCATCCACTTGCCTCCCGCTCCGGACATAGTTGGAGGAGGTTGAGGTGAGATGTGCGAACTTGGGCACTGGAGCTCGAGTGCGCGCAGATGGATAAGCAAAGGAGGAAGAAGGCGTAGGTAAAAAGGTGGATCCTTATCCCCTTATATATGGGCGGACGAAACTATGCGTCCCCACCGGCCTGATAAAACTCGCTTCTCTCCCAAGCGCCACAATCAATGGCGCGGTTGGGTTACCCACGTCCGTATTGAAGGGAATCCCGGAATAAGGGGAACACGATCTCTGCTTCGACAAGACGTGCCAAGGAAACCGCTTCGCTAAACGCGCTGAGGTGGTATAATAAAGACGATCTGAGTAAAAGCTTGGTTGTGGTGTGACGACACGCCACGAAATACGTCAGCAGATTGAACTTGTGTAAATACTATTCTCTCTGCGGTGGTATGTGGAATTTATTTTGCAGAGCCGGACACTATCCTGGTGTTCACAATCTTCTATAAATAATTCGGAGGAGGAACCCACCTTGCAATGCCGAAGACAACATGCGCGCCGGACTCGTCGTCATTGAAGCCTGGTTCAGGGGCTACTGAGGGAGTCCTGGACTAGGGGGTGTCCGGATAGCCGAACTATCATCATCGGCCGGACTCCAAGACTATGAAGATATAAGACTGAAGACTTCGTCCCGTGTCCGGATGGGACTTTCCTTGGCGTGGAAGGCAAGCTTGGCGATACGGATATGTAGATCTCCTACCATTGTAACCGACTCTGTGTAACCCTAGCTCTCTCCGGTGTCTATATAAACCGGATGGCTTTAGTCCGTAGGACAGAACAACAATCATACCATAGGCTAGCTTCTAGGGTTTAGCCTCCTTGATCTCGTAGTAGATCTACTCTTGTAATACCCACATCATCAATATCAATCAAGCAGGACGTAGGGTTTTACCTCCATCAAGAGGGCCCGAACCTGGGTAAAACATCGTGTCCCTTGTCTCCTGTTACCATCCGCCTAGACGCACAGTTCGGGACCCCCTACCCGAGATCCGCCGGTTTTGACACCGACACAAACCACATCATTAAACATATGGATCCAAATCAGCCCCTAACGAAGCAACGCATAAACTAGGGTTTAAGCTTCTGTCACTCTAGCAACCCATCATCTACTTATTACTTCCCAATGCCTTCTTCTAGGCCCAAATAATGGTGAAGTGTCATGTAGTCGACGTTCACATAACACCACTAGAGGACAAGACAACATACATCTCATCAAAATATCGAATGAATACCAAATTCATATGACTACTAACAGCAAGACTTCACCCATGTCCTCAGGAACAAACATAACTACTCACAAAGCATATTCATGTTCATAATCAGAGAGGTAATAATATGAATTAATGATCTGAACATATGATCTTCCACCAAGTAAACTAATTACCATCAACTACAAGGAGTAATCAACACTACTAGCAACCCACAGGTACCAATTTGTGGTTTTGATACAAGATTGGATACAAGAGATGAACTAGGGTTTTGAGAGGAGATGGTGCTGGTGAAGATGTTGATGGAGATTGACCACCTCACGATGAGAGGATCGTTGGTGATGACGTTGGTGATGATTTCCCCCTCCCGGAGGGAAATGTCCCCGGCAGAACAGCTCCGCCAGAGCCCTAGATTGGTTCCACCAAGGTTCCGCCTCGTGGCGGCGGAGTTTCGTCCCGTAAGCTTGTCCACGATTTTTTCCAGGGTAAAAGCTCTCATATAGCAGACGATGGACACCGGAGGCCCACCAGGGGGCCCTGGAGATAGGGGCGCGCCCAGTACGGGGGGCGCGCCCTCCACTCTCCTGGACAGGCCGTGGGCCCCTTGATGTATTTCTTTCGCTCAGTAATGCTTATTAATTCCAAAAAGTTGTTTCGTAGAGTTTCAGGACTTTTGGAGCAGTGCAGAATAGGTTTCCAATGTTTGCTCCCTTTCCAGCCAGAATTCTAGCTGCCGACATTCCCCCTCTTCATGGTAAACCTTGTTAAAATAAGAGGGAATAGCCATAAGTATTGAGATATAATGTGTAATAATAGCCCATAATGCAATAAGTATTGATATAAAAGCATGATGCAAAATGGACGTATCTACTCCCCCAAGCTTAGACCTCGCTTGTCCTCAAGCGGAAGCCGATATCGAAAAATATGTCCACATGTTTAGAGATAGAGGTGTCGATAAAAATAAAATATGGACATGGTGCATCATGATCATTCTTATAACAACAACATATATAGATTTTATCATATGATTTCCTATGCTCAAGTGACAATCAATTCACAATGTCAAGTATGGTTCAAAAACTTCATCGGGAACTAACAAACTATAATCTCAGTCATTGAAGCAATTGCAATTTATCATAACATCAGAAAGAGTCAACAATAGAGCTTTTCAGCAAATTCACATACTCAACTATCTTGTAGTCTTCAATAATTGCTAACACTCACGCAATACTTGTGGTTTTGGAGTTTCAGCCAGACAATGAGAAAGATAGGGGCTTATTGTGTTGCCTCCCAACGTATTCACCTTTAGGTGATGTCAACAATAATAGACCATGCTAACTTACATCCAATTGGATATATATATATCATGATCTTTCAAACACGAGGAGCTTGCCAAAGGATAAAATGAAAAAGGGAAAGGCGAGGATCACCTTGATTCAAGCATAAAGTAAAAACATAAAGTAAAAGATAGGCCCTTTGCAAAGAGAAGCAGAGGTTGTCATGTGCGTTTAGGGTTGATGCACAAAATCTTAATGCAAAAGAACGTCACTTTATATTGCCCCTTGTATGTGGACCTTTATTATGCAGTCCGTCACTTTTATTACTTCCACAACAAGATCGTACAAAGCTTATTTTCTCTGCACTAATAAGTCATACATATTTAGATAGCAATTTTTATTGCTTGCAACATGACAACTTACTTGAAGGATCTTACTCAATCCATAGGTAGGTATGGTGTAGTCTCATGGCAAAACTGGGTTTAAGGGTGTTTGGAAGCACAAGTAGTATCTCTACTTGGTGCAAGGAAATTGGCTAGAATGAGGGGGAAAGGCAAGCTCAACATGTTTGGAAGGTCAATAATAATATACTTTAACTGACATGTGAGAAAGCGTAAACCATTACGTTGTCTTCCTTGTCCAACGTCAACCCTTTTAGCATGTCATACTTAATGAGTGCTCCCAATTATAAAAGGAGTCCAAGATAATATATTTATATGTGAACCTCTGTTTCCTTATCACTTCCTATTAATTGCAACGATGACCTAGACTGTGTTTATCAACTCTCAACAACTTTTATGCCTCATACTTTCTATATGTGAAGTCATCACTATCCATAAGATCAATATGAACTCTTTTCTTTTTCTGTCTACTTTCTCAAGATCATGGCAACATAGCAAAGCCCTTGACTCAACACTAATCTTTATTATAAATAGCTCACGGACTCGATTACAAAAAGAGATCACAAAGCAAAACTCAAAACTACTTGATATCAAAACTTCAATCTACTAGATCAAGATGCTACTAAAAGGATTGAACTAAATAAAACGGTAAAGATAGGGATGTGATGGTGATACTATACCGGGGCACCTCCCCCAAGCTTGGCAGTTGCCAAGAGGAGTGCCCATACCCATGTGATTATGTCCTCGGAGGTTGTGAAGTAGGAGTTGTTGATGATGTAGGCTTGTCGTTCGTCTTCCAAGGCATAGGCTCTCCATCATAGAAGGATGATCGAGTCTACGGGATCCTTAAATCTGCAGCCAAACTCATCCTCTTGAATCTATATTCATACTCACAGTTCTGGTTTTGCAGGTCATAGATCTGGGCTTGGAGGTGCTCGATTTTCTCTTGAAGCTTGAAGACGGTCTCCCCAATGACTTTGGCATCCAGCTTGTGGTTGTTGGTGAACTTTGTGATCATAATCTGGTTGGCATTGTGTCCATGCTCCACCATACCTTGGCACTTGAAAACTTGCTGTTCCACGGCTTCGAGCTTTGTCTCCACGCTTCCGGTACGCCTTGGTCCCTCCACATCGCGGATGTGCAGGAACCCCTCACCCATCTCAATGGATTGAGGGTGTTGCAGCACCTCCGTGAGATAGGGGTTGATAACCCTCTCGAAAAACTTGTCCTTGCAAGCGCTTGGAGACGACATGATGCTCTAGATCTAAAATAGAAACAGCTCGAAACGAAAACAGAGGATATTTGCGTGATACGGTGGTCAAAACCTTCGGGAGTATATATAATGAATTTTTACCAACCAAAATACGTAACGTGCAAGAAAACGGAGTCCAGGAGGCACACGAGGTGCCCACGAGACAGGGGGACGCGCCCAGCAGGGGGGGTGCCCTCCACTCCGTAGAGGCCTCGTGTCCCTTTCGGACTACTTCTTTCTTCCTAAAATTCTTAATTATTCCAAAACTGATAAAATTGCCATTGGAATTGTTTTGGAGTCGGTTTACTTACCGTACCACATACCTATTCCTTTTCGGAGTCTGGAACATTCTGGAAAGTGTCCCTTATGTATTCCTCAAGGGTTACGGTTTCAATAATATTAGTTTCAACATTGATAGGATTAACTGAAATGTAATGTTTAATTCTTTGACCGTTTACCACCCATGGACTTGTGCCTTCGAAGTTGTTGATTTTTATAGCACTAGAATGATAGACCTCCTCGATAACGTAGGGACCTTCCCATCTAGAAAGAAGTTTTCCTGCAAAAAATCTTAAATGAGAGTTGAAATAATAATACATAGTCTCCTACGTTAAACTCACGCTTTTGTATCCTCTTATTGTGCCAGCATTTGACTTTTCCTTTGAATAGCTTGGCATTCTCATATGCTTGGGTTCTCCATTCATCAAGTGAGCTAATATCAAACAACCTCTTCTCACTGGCAAGTTTGAAGTCATAGTTGAGCTCTTTAATAGCCCAATATGCTTTATGTTCAAGTTCAAGAGGTAAATCACACGCTTTTCTATAAACCATCTTATATGGAGACATACCCATAGGATTTTTATATGTAGTTCTATAGGCCCATAATGCATCATCAAGTTTTTTGGACCAATTCTTTCTAGATCTATTCACAGTCTTTTGCAAAATTAATTTGAGCTCTCTATTGCTCAACTCTACTTGACCACTAGACTGCGGATGATAAGGAGATGCGATTCTATGATTGACATCATACTTAGCAAGCATCTTACGGAAAGCACCATGAATAAAATGTGAATCACCATCAGTCATAAGATATCTAGGGACTCCAAACCTCAGAAAAATAACTTCTTTAAGCATCTTAATAGAAGTGTTATGATCAGCACTACTAGTTGGAATAGCTTCTACCCACTTAGTAACGTAATCAACAGCAACCAAAATATGTGTACAATCATTGGAGGCAGGAAAAGGTCCCATATAATCAAAGCCCCAAACATCAAACGGTTCAATAACAAGAGAATAATTCATAGGCATTTCTTGACGTCTACTAATGTTACCTACTCTTTGGCATTCATCACAAGATAAGACAAACTAACGAGCATCTTTGAAGAGAGTAGGCCAATAAAAACCAGATTGTAGTACCTTGTGTGCAGTTCTATCTCCAGCGTGGTGTCCTCCATAAGATTCAGAGTGACACTTACGTAGAATCTGTTCCTGTTCATGCTCAGGCACACAATGTCTAATAACACCATCTACTCCTTCTTTATAAAGGTGTGTGTCATCCCAAAAGTAATGTCTTAAATCATAAAAGAACTTTTTCTTTTGCTGGTATGTGAAACTGGGCGATATAAATTTAGCAACAATGTAATTAGCATAATCAGCATACCAAGGAGCAGTACGAGAAGCATTAATGACCGCTAATTGTTCATCAGGAAAGCTATCATCAATAGGCAGTGGGTCATCAAGAACATTCTCTAACCTAGACAAGTTATCTACAACGGAGTTCTCAGCTCCCTTTCTATCAATAATATGTAAATCAAATTCTTGGAGTAAGAGAACCCATCTAATGAGCCTAGGCTTAGCATCTTTCTTTTCCATAAGATATTTAATAGCAGCATGATCAGTGTGAATAGTGACTTTGGAATCAACAATATAAGGTCTAAACTTATCACATGCAAACACAACTGCTAAGAACTCTTTTTCAGTAGTAGCATAATTTCTCTGGGCAGTATCAAGAGTCTTACTAGCATACTGGATAACATTCAATTTCTTATCAACTCTTTGCCCTAGAACAGCACCTATAGCATAATCACTAGCATCGCACATAATTTCAAAAGGTAAATTCCAATCAGGTGGCTGGACAATAGGTGCAGTGATCAAAGCTTTCTTAAGTATTTCAAATGCTTCTACACAATCATCATCAAAGATAAAAGGAATATCCTTTTGCAATAAATTAGTCAGAGGCCTAGAGATTTTAGAAAAGTCCTTAATGAACCTCCTATAAAACCGACATGACCAAGAAAACTTCTTATACCTTTTATGTCCTTGGGACATGGCATCTTTTCAATAGCATCAACTTTAGCTTTATCAACTTCAATACCTCTCTCGGAGATCTTGTGCCCCAAAACAATGCCTTTGTTAAACATAAAGTGACACTTTTCCCAATTGAGGACGAGACTAGTGTCTTCGCATCTCTGCAAAACTCGATCAAGGTTGCTCAAACAATCATCAAAAGAGGATCCATAAACGGACAAATCATCCATGAATACCTCACAAATCTTTTCACAAAAATCAAAGAATATAGCCATCATGCATCTTTGAAAGGTAGAAGGTGCATTACATAAACCAAAAGGCATACGTCTATAAGCAAAAGTACCAAAAGGGCAAGTAAAAGTAGTTTTAGATTGATCCTTCACTGACACAGGTATTTGAGAGAAGCCAAAATAACCATCTAGAAAGCATAAATGAGTGTGTTTGGATAGTCTTTCTAGCATTTGATCAATAAAAGGTAAAGGGTAATGATCTTTCTTAGTAGCTTTATTTAACTTACGTAAATCAATTACCATCCTATAACCTGTAATAATTCTTTGCGGGATCAATTCATCTTCATCATTAGGAACAACGGTAATACCTCCCTTTTTAGGAACACAATGTACATGGCTTACCCATTCACTATCAGCAACGAGATAAATTATACCTGCCTCAAGGAGCTTTATTATCTCTTTTCTTACCACTTCCTTCATCTTGGGATTAAGTCGTCGTTGAGGATCTCTAACTGGTTTGGCATCGTCCTCCAATTTAATTTTGTGTTGGCATAACGTGGGACTAACGCCCTTAAGATCATCCAGCGTATATCCAATAGCAACTCGGTGCTTCTTCAGAGTTTTCAATAATCTTTCTTCTTCTTGCTCTGAAAGGTTAGCAATAATAATAACAGGATATATTTTCTTTTCATCAAGATAATCATACTTAAGATTATCAGGTAAAGGCTTGAGTTCAAACACGGGATCACCCTTTGGTGGAGGGGGATCCCCAAGAATTTCAACGGGAAGGTCGTGTTTCAGCATAGGTTCCTGTTTGAGGAACACTTCATCTATTTCCCTTCTTTCCTTCATAAACATATTGTTTTCATGGTCTAGCAAGTATTGTTCTAATGGATAAGTAGGAGGCACAGCAATGGAAGCAAGACCAATAATCTCATCCTTACTAGGTGGTTCCCAATCATGAGGTTGTCTACGAAACTTAGCAAAATTAAACTCATGAGCCATACCATCTATGCCAACGGTGACAATATCTTTTTCACAATCAATCTTAGCACTAGCTGTATTCAAGAAGGGTCTACCAAAAATAATTGGATAGAAGGCATCTTGTGGGGAAGCAAGAACAAGAAAATCAGCAGGGTATTTAACTTTCCCACACAAAACTTCAACATCCCTAACAATCCCAACAGGTTTAATGGTATCTCTATTAGCAAGCTTAATAGTAACATCAATGTCTTCTAATTCAATGGGTGCAATGTCGTGCATAATTTCTTTATATAAATCATAAGGTATAGCACTAGCACTAGCACCCATATGACATAAACCATGATAACAATGATCTCCTATTTTAACAGAAATAATAGACATGCCTACGACAGGTCTATGTATCTTAGTATCTGGTCTAGCAATATTAGCAGTTTCATCATGGAAATAAATGACATGCCCATCTAAATCATCATCCAAGAGATATTTAACCATAGCAATACTAGGTTCAACATTGATTTGCTCAGGAGGTGTATAAGTCCTAGTATTACTCTTACGAACAACAGTCGAAGTTTTAGCATGATCCTTTATCCTAACAGGAAATGGGGGTTTCTCAACATAAGTAGTAGGAACAATAGGATCACTATAGGTAATAGTCTTTTCTTCGACTGTAATAGGTGCAACTACTTTCACTTCAATAGGAGGATTATATTTAAACCACTTCTCCTTAGGGAGATCAACGTGAGTAGCAAAGGATTCATAGAAAGAAGCTACTATCTCAGAGTCAAGTCCATACTTAGCAGTAAATCCACGAAAAGCATCGGTATCCATAAAGGATTTAACACAATCGAACTTAGGTGTCATACCTGACTCCTTACCATCATCAGAACCCCAAACTTCAGAGTTGCGTTTAATTCTTTCCAATAAGTCCCATTTGAAATCAATAGTCTTCAACATATAGGAATCAGCACAGGAAGTATCGAGCAGGTTGCGATTATCAAGAGAAAGCCGAGCATAAAAGTTTTGAATAATCATTTCCCGGGAGAGCTCATGATTGGGGCATGAACATAACATTGACTTGAGCATCCCCCAATCTTGAGCGATGCTTTCTCCTTCGTGAGGCCAGAAATTATTATGTAATTACAATCATGATGAACAAGATGCATATGATAAAACTTCTGGTGAAATTCCAACTTCAATCGCTTATAATTCCAAGATCTCGTATCATCACATAGCGTATACCATGTCAATGCATCTCCCTTCAAAGATAAAGGGAAGACCTTCCTTTTGACAACATCATCGAGAATACCTGCAAGCTTAAATAATCCACAAACTTCATCCACAAAGATACGGTGTAAATTGGGATGCAATGTTCCATCTCTTGTAAATGGATTAGCTAGCAGTTTCTCTATCATACCCGAAGGAATCTCAAAGTAAATATTTTCATAAAGTTCAGTAGATTGAGGAGCAACTCTTTGCTCTTCTGGTCGAGGTGAAGATACCACGAACAAGCCCCTCAAAGGATTAATTTCCATAGTGACAAGTAATAGAAAATTTCAGCACACTATATAAATGTTTCCTTACCAAGTTCCACTCACCAAAAGCGTTACACTCCCCGGCAATGGCACCAGAAAAGAGTCTTGATGACCCACAAGTGTAGGGGATCTATCGTAGTCCTTTCGATAAGTAAGAGTGTCGAACCCAACGAGGAGCAGAAGGAAATGATAAGCGGTTTTCAGTAAGGTTTTCTCTGCAAGCACTGAAATTGTAGGTAATAGATAGTTTTGTGATAAGATAAATAGTAACGAGTAACAAGTAAATAAAGTAAATAAAGTGCAGCAAGGTGGCCCAATCCTTTATGTAGCAAAGTATAAGCCTGGACAATTTCTAATAATGTGACAGGAGCTCCCGAGGACACATGGGAATTATCGTCAAGCTAGTTTTCATCACGTTCATATGATTCGCGTTCGATACTTTGATAATTTGATATGTGGGTGGACCGGTGCTTGGGTACTGCCCTTACTGGGACAAGCATCCCACTTATGATTAACCCCTATTGCAAGTGTCCGCAACTACAAAAGAAGTATTAAAGTAAACCTAACCACAGCATTAAACATATGGATCCAAATCAGCCCCTAAAGAAGCAACGCATAAACTAGGGTTTAAGCTTCTGTCACTCTAGCAACTGATGTCTACAACACAACCTTCTTCTTGTAGACGTTGTTGGGCCTGCAAGTGCACAGGTTTGTAAGACAGTAGCAAATTTCCCTCAAGTGGATGACCTAAGGTTTATCAATCCGTAGGAGGCATAGTATGAAGATGGTCTCTCTCAAACAACCCTACAACCAAATAACAAAGAGTCTCTTGTGTCCCCAACACACCCAATACAATGGTAAATTGTATAGGTGCACTAGTTTGGCGAAGAGATGAAGATACAAGTGCAAAATAGATAGTAGATAAAGGTTTTTGTAATCTGAAATTATAAAAACAGCAAGGTAGCGAGCTTTAAAAGTGAGCGTAAACGGTATTGCAATGATAGGAAACAAGGCCTAGGGTTCATACTTCCACTAGTGCAAGTTCTATCAACAATAATACATAGATAGATCATATAACAAGCCCTCAACATGGAACAAAGAGTCACTCCAAAGCCACTAATAGCGGAGAACAAACATAGAGATTATGGTAGGGTATGAAACCACCTCAAAGTTATTCTTTTGGATCGATCTATAAAAGAGTTCGTACTAGAATAACACCTTAAGATACAAATCAACCAAAACCCTAATGTCACCTAGATACTCCATTTTCACCTCAAGTATCCGTGGGCATGATTATACGATATGCATCACACAATCTCAGATTCATCCAACCAACATAAAAGTACTTCAAAGAGTGCCCCAAAGCTACTACCGGAGAGTAAAGAACGTGTGCCAACCCCTATGCATAGGTTACCAATGTCACGAAACTCGCAAGTTGATCACCAAAACATACATCAAGTGGCACATGATATCCCATTGTCACCACAGATAATCACGGCAAGACATACATCAAGTGTTCTCATAAAGACCCAATACGATAAGATAACTTCAAAGGAGAAACTCAATTCATCACAAGAGAGTAGAGGGGGAGAAACATCATAAGATCCAACTGCAATAGCAAAGCTCCAGATACATCAAGATCGTGCCATAGAGAACACGAGAGAGAACACAAGAGAGAGTGAGAGATCAAACACATAGCTACTGGTACATACCCTCAGCCCCGAGGGTGAACTATTCCCTCCTCATCATGGATAGCGCCGGGATGATGAAGATGGCCTCCAGTGATGGGATCCCCCTCCGGCAGTGTGCCGGAATAGGGTCCTGATTGGTTTTTGGTGGCTACAGAGGCTTGCGGCGATGGAACTTCCGATCTTTCTTCTGTTTTGGAAGTTTTAGGGTACGTAGGTATATATGGGTGCAAGGGGTACGTCGATGGACCTCCAGGGTGCTCACGAGGTAGGGGGGCGCGCCCAGGGGGCGCCCCCACCCTCGTGGGCAGCCCGGGACTCCCCTGACGTGCACTCCAAGTCCATCAGGTGGGTTTCCTTCCAAAATTAACTTCTCCAGTTGATTTCATTCCGTTTTGACTCTGTCTGATATTCCTTTTCCTCGAAACACTAAAATAGGCATAAAAGAGCAAATCTGGGCTGGGCCTCTGGTTAATAGGTTAGTCCCAAAAATAAAATAAAAGTGGATAATAAAGCCCAATATTTCCTAAAACAGTAAATAAAGTAGCATGGAGCAATCAAAAATTATAGATACGTTGGAGACCTATCAAGCATCCCCAAGCTTAATTCCTGCTCGTTCTCGAGTAGGTAAATGTTAAAAAGAGAATTTTTTATGCGGATTGATACTTTGGCATAATTTCAATATAAATCTTATTAATTGTGACATGAATATTCAGATCCGAAAGATCCAAGACAAAAGTTCATATTGACATAAAAATAATAATACTTCAAGCATACTAATGAAAGCAATCATGTCTTCTCAAAATAACATGGCAAAAGAAAGTTCATCCCTACAAAATCATATAGTTAGGCTATGCTTCATTTTTGTCACACAAAGATGTTCCCAACTTCTATACCTCCGATGACAAGCCAAGCAATTGTTTCATACTCAAATAATCTCAAACTTTTTCAACCTTCACGCAATACATGAGCGCGAGCCATGGATATAGCACTATGGGTGGCATAGAATATGATGATGGGGATTGTGTGGAGAAGACAAAAAAGGAGAAAGTCTCACATTGACGAGGATAATCAACGGGCTATGGAGATGCCCATCAATTGATGTCAACATGAGGAGTAGGGATTGCCATGCAACGGATGCACTAGAGCTATGAATGCTCAACAAAAGAAAACTAGTGGGTGTGCATCCAACTCGCTTGCTCACAAAGACCTGAGGCATTTGAGGAAGCCCATGATAGGAATATACAAGCCAAGTTCTATAATGAAAAATTCCGACTAGTATAAAAAGACAACTTATGAGACTCACTACATGAAAAACAAGGTGCTACTTTGAAGCACAATATATGAGACTCACTACATGAAGAACAAGGTGCTACTTTGAAGCACAAGTGTGGAAAGAGAGATAGTAGCATTGCCCCTTTTTTTTCTTTTTCTTTTTTTTCTTTTTTTTGGGCCTTTCTCTTTTTTTTGGCCTTTCTTTTTTTCTCTTTTTTTGGGCAATGCTCTAACAATGATGATCATCACACTTCTATTGATTACAACATAAGGATTACAACTCGAAACTTAGAACAAGATATGACTCTATATGAATGCCTCCGGTGGTGTACCGGGATGGTGCAATGAATCAAGAGTGACATGTATGAAAAATAATGCATGGTGGCTTTGCGAAAAATACGATGTCAACTACATGATCATGCAATGGCAATATGACAAAAGTAATGTATGTCATGATGATGATGGTGGAAGTTGCATGGAAATATATCTCGGAATGGCTATGGAAATGCCATGATAGGTAGGTATGGTGGCTGTTTTGAGGAAGATATAAGGAGGTTTATGTGTGATAGAGCGTATCGTATCACGGGGTTTGGATGCACCGGCGAAGTTTGCACCAACTCTCAAGGTGAGAAAGGGCAATGCACGGTACCGAAGAGGCTAGCAAAGGCGGAAAGGTGAGAGTGAGTATAATCCATGGACTCAACATTAGTCAAAAGAACTCATATACTTATTGCAAAAATTTAGAAGTCATCAAAAATCAAGTACTATGTGCATGCTCCTAGGGGGATAGATTGGTAGGAAAAGACCATCGCTCGTCCCCGACAGCCACTCATAAGGATGCACAAGCCAGGTACACTTCATGTTTCAAATTTGTTACACAACTTTAACCATATGTGCATGCTACGGGACTCACAAACTTCAACACAAGCATTTGTCAAATTCACAATCACCCAGCTAGCACGACTTTGATCTTATCACCTCCATATCTCAAAACAATTATAAAGCATCAAACTTATCTTAGTATTCAATTTACTCAAAAGAAAGTTTCACATATCATGAACACTAAGTATATTAACATTAAGCAAACTACCATGCTATTAATGACTCTCAAAATAATCTAAGTGAAGCATGAGAGATCAATATTTTCTTTAAAACAAATCCACCACCATGCTCTAAAAGATATAAGTGAAGTACTACAGCAAAAACAAAAACTACTCCGAAAGATATAAGTGAAGATCAATGAGTAGCTAAATAATTATGCAACTAAACGAAGGCTCTCTCTCAATTAATAATTTAAGATCTTGATACTTTATTCAAACAACAAGCAAAGCTAAAGAAAACTACAATGCAAGGACAGCACAACTCATGTGAAGAAGCAAAAACTTAAGCTCAACCGATACTAACCGATAGTTGTTGAAGAAGAAAGGTGGGATGCCTACCGAGGCATCCCCAAGCTTAGATGCTTGAGTCTTCTTGAAATAATATCTTGGGGTGCCTTGGGCATCCCCAAGATTGAGCTTTTGTGTCTCCTTAATTCCTCTCATATCATGGTTTCTCTTCTTTTTATCAAAAGCTTCATTCACAACAAACTCAACAAGAACTCGTGAGATAGGTTAGTATAAACAAATGCAAAACCTTATCATTTTCTACTGTAACAAATCACTAACATTATTATTAAAAATTTCATACGAAATGCCTCTGTATATTTAACACTCCTACCTCAAATAGAATCATTAAACAATCAAACATATGCAAACAATGCAACCATAACAGCAATCTGCCAAAACAGTACAGTCTGTAAAGAATGCAAGAGTATCAATAATTCCCTGACTCCAAAAATTATGAACTAAAATTCCCACTGTAATAAATTTATCAGATCTCAATATGCAAAAATATTCAACATTATACCATACTCTGACTTTTCTAGGGAATTTTTGCAACAGCGGTAAACTTTCTGTTTTCAAATAGCAACATGTATACTAGCAAAATAAGCATGGCAAAGGCTATCCTTGGTATTTTTATTGAACCTAAAGATGCAAAACATTATTCTAACTAACAGCAAGCAAAAACTAACAAAATAAATTTACACTCCAAGCAAAACACATATCATGTGGTGAATAAAAATATAGTTCCAAGTAAAGTTACCGATGAACGAAGACGAAAGAGGGGATGCCTTCCGGGGCATCCACAAGCTTAGGCTCTTGGTTGTCCTTGAATATTACCTTGGGGTTCCTTGGGCATCCCCAAGATTAGGCTCTTGCCACTCCTTATTCCATAGTTCATCGAATCTTTACCCAAAACTTGAAAACTTCAACCACACAAAACTTAACACAAAACTCGTAAGCTCCGTTAGTATAAGAAAATAAAACCACCACTTAGGTACTGTAATGAATTCATTCTAAATTCTTATTGGTGTGATATATACTGTACTCCAACTTATATATGGTTCATACCCTCCGATACTACTCATAGATTCATCAAAATAAGCAAACAACACATAGAAAACAGAATTTGTCAAAAACAGAACAGTCTGTAGTAATCTGTATCAAACGTATACTTCTGGAACCCCAAAAATTATGAAATAAATTGATGGACCTGCGCAATTTGTCTATTAATCATCTGCAAAAAAATCAACCTAAAATCGCTCTCCAGTAAACAATGGCAGCTAATCTCGTGAGCGCTAAAGTTTATGTTTTTCACAGCAAGATCACATAAACTTCACCCAAGTCTTCCCAAAGGTTCTACTTGGCACTTTATTGAAACAAAAGCTATAAAACATGATTAATACAGTAGCATAATCATGTGGACACACAAAAACAGTAAGGATAAATATTGGGTTGTCTCCCAACAAGCGCTTTTCTTTAATGCCTTTCTAGCTAGGCATGATGATGGCAATGATGCTCACATAAAAGATAAGAATTGAAACATAACGGGAGCATCATGAAGCGTATGACTAGCACATTTAGGCCTAACCCACTTCCTATGCATGGGGATTTTGTGAGCAAACAACTTAGGGGAACAATAATCAACAAGCATAGGAAGGTAAAACAAGCATAGCTTCAAAACTTTAAGCACATAGAGAGGAAATTTGACATTATTGCAATTCCTACAAGCATATGTTCCTCTCTCATAATAATTTTCAGTAGCATCATGAATGAATTCAACAATATAACCAGCACCTAAAGCATTATTTTCATGATCTATAAGCATAGAAAATTTACTACTCTCCACGTAAGCAAAATTCTTCTCATCAATAGTAGTGGGAGCAAACTCAACAAAATCACTATCATGTGATTGAAAATTAAGATCCAGATGACAAGTTTCATGGTTATCATTATTCTTTAAAGCATATGTGTCATCACAATAATCATCATAGATAGGAGGCATGCTTTCATCATATTAAATTTTCTCATCAAAGCTTGGGGGACAAAAAATATCATCTCCATCAAACATAGCTTCCCCAAGCTTGTGGCTTTGCATATCATTAGCATCATGGATATTCAAGGAATTCATACTAACAACATTGCAATCATGCTCATCATACAAAGATTTAGTGCCAAACATTTTATAGATTTCTTCTTCTAGCACTTGAGCACAATTATCCTTTCCATCATACTCACGAAAGATATTAAAAAGGTGAAGCGTATGAGACAAACTCAACTCCATTTTTTTGTAATTTTCTTTTATAAACCAGACTAGTGCTAAAACAAGAAACAAAAAGATTCAATTGCAAGATCTAAAGATATAGCTTCAAGCGCTAACCTCCCCGGCAACGGCGCCAGAAAAGAGCTTGATGTCTACTACACAACCTTCTTCTTGTAGACGTTGTTGGGCCTGCAAGTGCACAGGTTTGTAGGACAGTAGCAAATTTCTCTCAAGTGGATGACCTAAGGTTTATCAATCCGTAGGAGGTGTGGGATGAAGATGGTCTCTCTCAAACAACCCTGCAACCAAATAACAAAGAGTCTCTTGTGTCCCCAACACACCCAATACAATGGTAAATTGTATAGGTGCACTAGTTCGGCGAAGAGATGAAGATACAAGTGCAGAATATATAGTAGATAAAGGTTTTTGTAATCTGAAATTATTAAAACAGCAAGGTAGCGAGCGATAAAAGTGAGCGTAAACGGTATTGTAATGATAGGAAACAAGGCCTAGGGTTCATACTTTCACTAGTGCAAGTTCTCTCAACAATAATACATAGATAGATCATATAACAAGCCCTCAACATGCAACAAAGTGTCACTCCAAAGCCACTAATAGCGGATAACAAACGTAGAGATTATGGTAGGGTACGAAACCACCTCAAAGTTATTCTTTCGGATCAATCTATAAAAGAGTTCGTACTAGAATAACACCTTAAGATACAAATCAACCAAAACCCTAATGTCACCTAGATACTCCATTGTCACCTCAAGTATCCGTGGGCATGATTATACGATATGCATCACACAATCTCAGATTCATCCAACCAACATAAAAGTACTTCAAAGAGTGCCCCAAAGCTACTACCGGAGAGTCAAGAACATGTGCCAACCCCTATGCATAGGTTCCCAATGTCACAAAACCTGCAAGTTGATCACCAAAACATACATCAAGTGGCACATGATATCCCATTGTCACCACAGATAATCACGGCAAGACATACATCAAGTGTTCTCATAAAGACTCAATCCGATAAGATAACTTCAAAGGGGAAACTCAATTCATCACAAGAGAGTAGAGGGGGAGAAACATCATAAGATCCAACTACAATAGCAAAGCTCGGGATACATCAAGATCGTGCCATAGAGAACACGAGAGAGAGAGAGAGAACAAACACATAGCTACTGGTACATACCCTCAGCCCCGAGGGAGAACTACTCCCTCCTTGTCATGGATAGCGCCGGGGTGATGAAGATGGCCTCTCGTGATGGGATCCCCCTCCGGCAGGGTGCCGGAACAGGGTCCCGATTGGTTTTTGGTGGCTACAGAGGCTTGCGGCGGCGGAACTCCCGATCTATCTTCTGTTTTGGTAGTTTTAGGGTACGTAGGCATATATGGGTGCAAGGGGTACGTCAGTGGAGTTCCGGGATGGTCACGAGGTAGGGGGGCGCGCCCAGGGGGTGCCCCCCACCATCGTGGGAAGCCCGGGACTCCCCTCACGTGCACTCCAAGTCCATCAGGTGGGTTTCCTTCCAAAATTAACTTCTCCAGTTGATTTCGTTCTGTTTTGACTCCATCTGATATTCCTTTTCCTCGAAACACTGAAATAGGCATAAAACAGCAAATCTGGGCTGGGCCTCTGGTTAATAGGTTAGTCCCAAAAATAATATAAAAGTGGATAATAAAGCCCAATATTGCCTAAAACAGCAGATAAAGTAGCATGGAGCAATCAAAAACTATAGATACGTTGGAGACATATCAGCAACCCATCATCTACTTATTATTTCCCAATGCCTTCCTCTAGGCCCAAATAATGGTGAAGTGTCATGTAGTCGACGTTCACATAACACCACTAGAGGAAAAGACAACATACATCTTATCAAAATATCGAACGAATACCAAATTCACATGACTAGTAATAGCAAGACTTCACCCATGTCCTCAGGAACAAACGTAACTACTCACAAAGCATATTCATGTTCATAATCAGAGAGGTAATAATATGCATTAAGGATCTGAACATATGATCTTCCACCAAGTAAACCAATTAGCATCAACTACATGGAGTAATCAACACAACTAGCAACCCACAGGTACCAATTTGTGGTTTTGATACAAGATTGGATACAAGAGATGAACTAGGGTTTTGAGATGAGATGGTGCTGGTGAAGATGTTGATGGAGATTGACCCCCTCCCGATGAGAGGATCGTTGGTGATGACGTTGGTGATGAATCCCCCCTCCCGGAGGGAAGTGTCCCCGGCAGAACAGCTCCGCCAGAGCCCTAGATTGGTTCCACCAAGGTTCCGGCTGATGGCGGCAGAGTTTCATCCCGTAAGCTTGCCCACAATTTTTTCCAGGGTAAGAGCTCTCATATAGAAGAAGATGGACACCGGAGGCCCACCAGGGAGGCCCAGGAGATAGGGGGGCGCGCCCAGTAGGGGGGGCGCCCTCCACTCTCCTGGACAGGGTGTGGGCCCCCTGATGTATTTCTTTCGCTTAATAATTCTTATTAATTCCAAAAAGATGTTTCGTGGAGTTTCAAGACTCTTGGAGCAGTGCAGAATAGGTTTCCAATGATTGCTCCCTTTCCAGTCAGAATTCCAGCTGCCGACATTCCCCTCTTCATGGTAAACCTTGTAAAATAAGAGGGAATAGCCATAAGTATTGAGATATAATGTGTAATAATAGCCCATAATGTAATAAATATTGATATAAAAGCATGATGCAAAATGGACGTATCAGGGTGCCGCCAAGGAAGCCATACTCCAAGCAAACCTTATGATGGAGTAGATGAAGGTGGTGCACGAGGCCAGCCAGACTGCCTACAACGCCAGCTCTGCTCCGCACGTTAATGTCAAGGTTAGTTGATTTCCGACTGATCTCTCAATTTGATTTTTGCCTTGCTACGATGTAGTAGTTGTAGTTGCTGCTTCATTGTCCGTAAGATGTACCTAGATGAGTGTTTTGGTACCTTTTATGTGCATCTATCATGGGATTGCATTTTGCATCCAATCACCCACTGGGTGCTTTAACTAAGTGTTGAATAGCTCTTCTATTTGAGTCGACCAAGTTGAGTCGAGTGTATCTCTGAACCAGTGGGGGCATGCAAAGTGCACCCACTGGATGTAGTCCCCGAGACCGCCGTCAGATGTTTGATTCGGCGGGGGTATTTGTCGAATGTCACTTCATTGTTCTTTCACTTGGTGGAATAGTTTGATCTGAGTGGAATCCAGACCGGTGGGGGCACAGAGAGTGCACCCACTGGGTGTAGTCCCCGAGACCACGGTCGACTGCGGGCAGTCGGCTGTGGTCTGAAAATCTCTCTTCTTTTTTACACACGCTAGGCAGACCATGCTGAGTGAGAAACCAGACCAGTGGGGGCACGCCAAGTGCACCCACTAGGTGTAGTCCTCGAGACTACTGTTGAATGTTTGATTTTGAGTAGTCTTAGAACACTTTTTGCTGAGACTAACTTCTTTCTGTCGACTGCCTTATCTTGATTGCTGATCGTATAAGTCTTGTGAACTCGGGGCCCGGTTTGCTGAGTTGGAGAAGAAACATATCAGCCTTAACCTTGACTTGGAGCTGGCCAAGAAGAATCTTCAAAAGGCCAAGGATGATGCTGCTGCTATGGCAGGTAATAACTCGCTGACTATCCACCTTATAGCTTTTTCCCTTTTAGTCTTTTGAACCGAGTGGCTCCACTTGAACAGATGTGCGTAGTGAAAACCGTCAACTCCAAGGTCGACTGAAGAATGTTATTTCTTTAGTCAAAATGAAGCAGGCTCTGCAGCAGAAGGACAACGACCTTGCCGTAGCACAGAAAGAAGCACAAACGAAAACAGAGCTTGCTGACCAGAAGTTGGCTTCAGTCAGCAAGTTAGAAGAGGAGAACGCCAAGCTGAAAATTGTTGTTGCTGAAGCCAAAAAAGAGGTTGTGAAGCTGAAGAAGGACAAGGAGACCCTGACTGACAAGGTTGGAGACCTCATGGCGAAGAAGGGCGAACTTGAGGCTTATCTGGGAAGACTTGCTGAGAAGCTGGTCCTGAAGCTTGAAGGTACTTCCTCTCGTCCGACTGACTAGCGGTTGTTGACTCATTATATAAATATCGACTCACCACTTTTACGACTATGTAGAATTCTGTCAAGATTTCGAAGCAAAGACTGGGCGGATCGAGGCAGATCTTGATCCCATAAATTCTCACGTCAAGGATGACGTTGAGATGAATGTGCTGCGGATGGAGTCTTGTGTCGATAGTGGTATGGATAATCTTGATTGTCTGAAAGCAGCGATGTCGTGGATTGACACTGAGCTCTGGCCCCGAGCAGAGTTCCAGAATGATCTCAAGTCTCTGATGACTCGAATCAAAGAAATCCCTGGTCGAGTGCAAGAGTGGAAGAAGTCCTCTGCTCGCTGCGGTGCTGATGTGGCTCTGTCCTTGGTCCGAGTCCATTTCAAGGAGGTCAGGGAAGACAAGCTGGTGGCTATCAAGATTGCCAACACCAAGAAGCTCCAATTCCAATCTTTCATGGAGACCTTCATCGACGCAGCAAATCGCATTGCAGACAGCATCGACCTTGATAGCTTCGTCGAGCCAGCAAGCACTACAAGAAATATTTCAACTTGTGACCTTGACTATTGGTCACTGAAAGGTCATTGTTTTTCATTTGCGACCTTGTTGTGACCAAAAACAGAAGGTCAAAAGCCGGCAGTCGTAAACTGAAATTAACGACCTTCTCTGTGAGAAGGTCGTAGACGTTTACGACCAAAACAGAAGGTCGTTGAACCCATGACCTTTTGTTTTGGTCACTGGCTGTCTGCCCAGGCCATGTCGGATCCGACGTGGCAAAATTACGACCAATTGGAAAGGTCACTAACAAGATCTAGCCCGGTCTAGTTCAACCATCTTTGTGGGCCGACCCCATTTATTATATAGTTTTTCAAGCAATATGTGTCAACTACATGGGCCGAGCCCAAGAATTCAACCTTTTTATTTTATAGGACGCGGCCTTATAAGATTCATTTATTTTTTGGGCCTCAAACTTTTTGTAGTCCATTTCAATTTTGGGCCTCCATAGCAAACATTCACAAACTTGACGAGCGTTGTTCCAGCGACAGTGAGATACAAGGATTTCAAACAAGCATGTATCAAGACCATTTTATTTCTTTCAACACAAAAGTATTCCTTAAACAGCCACGGGTACAACAGTAAGTACATTCAACAATCCATCATCAATCGGTGAACAAACTATAGCTACCAGTGATACGTCTCCAATGTATCTTCTTTTCCAAACACTTTTGCCCTTGTTTTGGACTCTAACTTGCATGATTTGAATGAAACTAACCCGGACTGACGTTGTTTTCAGCAGAACTACCATGATGTTGTTTTATGTGTAGAAAAGAAAAGTTCTCGGAATGTCCTGGAAATCCATGGAGGCACTTTTTCGAATTAATAAGAATTTTTGGCGAAAGAATTAATGCCAGGGGGCCCACAGCCTGTCCACGAGACAGGGGGGGCGCCCCCCCTAGGGCGGGACCTCCTATCTCGTGGGCCCCCTGGACCTCCTCCGACCTCAACTCCAACTCCATATATTCCGTCTCGGGGAGAAAAAATAAAGGAGAAACTTTCATCGCGTTTTATGACACGGAGCTGCCACCAAGCCCTAATCTCTCTCGGGAGGGCTGATATGGAGTCCGTTCGGGGCTCCGAAGAGGGGGATTCGTCGCTGTCGTCATCATCAACCATCCTCCATCACCAATTTGATGATGCTCACCGCCGTGTGTGAGTAATTCCATCGTAGGCTTGCTGGACGGTGATGGGTTGGATGAGATTTACCATGTAATCAAGTTAGTTTTGTTAGGGTTTGATCCCTAGTATCCAGTATGTTCTGAGATTGATGTTGCTATGACTTTGCTATGCTTAATGCTTGTCACTAGGGCCCGAGTGCCATGATTTCAGATCTGAACCTATTATGTTTTTTTGAATATATGTGTGTTCTTGATCCTATGTTGCAAGTCTATTGTCACCTATTATGTGTTATGATCCAACAACCCCGAAGTGACAATAATCGGGATACTTCTCGGTGATGACCATAGTTTGAGGAGTTCATGTATTCAGTATGTGTTAATGCTTTGGTCCAATTCTCTATTAAAAGGAGGCCTTAATATCCCTTAGTTTCTGTAAGGACCCCGCTTGAGGGAGTCCTGGACTAGGGGGTGTCCGGATAGCCGGACTATCATCATCGGCCGGACTCCAAGACTATGAAGATACAAGATTGAAGACTTCGTCCCGTGTCCGGATGGGACTTTCCTTGGCGTGGAAGGCAAGCTTGGCGATACGGATATGTAGATCTCCTACCATTGTAACCGACTCTATGTAACCCTAGCCCTCTCCGGTGTCTATATAAACCGGATGGCTTTAGTCCATAGGACACAACAACCATTACAACAATCATACCATAGGCTAGCTTCTAGGGTTTAGCCTCCTTGATCTCGTGGTAGATCTACTCTTGTAATATCCACATCATCAATATCAATCAAGCAGGACGTAGGGTTTTACCTCCATCAAGAGGGCCCGAACCTGGGTAAAACATCGTGTCCCTTGTCTCCTGTTACCATCCGCCAAGACGCACAGTTCGGGACCCCCTACCCGAGATCCGCCGGTTTTGACACTGACATTGGTGCTTTCACTGAGAGTTCCTCTATGTCGTCACCGATAGGCTTGATGGCTTCTTCAATCAACGACAACGCAGTCCTGGGTGAGACTTTTCTCCCCGGACAGATCTTCTTATTCGGCGGCTTCGCACTGCGGGCCAATTCACTTGGCCATCTGGAGCAGATCGAAAGCTACGCCCCTGGTCATCAGATCAGATCTGGGAGCCTAAACTCCATGGCGGATATCCGCGGAGACTTGATCTTCGATGGATCCGAGCCGCAGCCGAACGTGCCGCACTGTCACGATGGGCATGATCTAACTCTGCCACCGGACAGTACCTTGGAGGCCGCACACGAATCCGCTCCGACCCATAGTCCGGAGCCGATCGCGCAGATCGAGGACGGGTGGCTGGACACCGCCTCGGGAGCTGCAACTTCCACGGCGATGGAGCCGAACACTGACCTCGTCCCTTATAAAGCTTGTGACTCCGAGGTGCCGGACTCCCTGCCGGACTCCGAACCTCCTGCGCCCCTGCCAATCGAATCTGATTGGGCGCCGATCATAGAGTTCACCGCCGCGGACATCTTTCAGTACTCACCCTTTGGTGACATCCTGAAATCGCTAAAGCATCTCTCGCTATCCGGAGAGCCCTGGCCGGACTACGGCCAGGATGGTTGGGATGCGGACGACGAAGAAATTCAAAGCCCACCCACCACCCACTTTATAGCCACTGTCGACGATCTAACCGACATGCTAGACTACGACTCCGAAGACATCGATGGTATGGACGACGATGCCGGAGACGATCAAGAAGCAGCGCTCACTGAGCACTGGAAGGCCGCCCCAACACATGACGTATATATGGTGGACACCCCAAAAGGAAGCGATGACGAGGAACAACGGGGCGCGGCAAAGGATAATCCCGCCGACAAACAACCAAAACGGCGACGCAGACGCCGCCCTAAGTCCCGCCTCGACAAAAACAGCATTCCTAATGACCCAGCAATAGAGCAGGGCAAACCAGTGGACGACGAACATGCAACCAAGCAACCGTCCGAACAGGACGAATCGGATAATCGATCCATGCCCGGCGAAACCAACAGTCCAGACGACCTCACGCCGGACACACCACCGGAGCACAAGAACATTCACAAAAGACTCGCCGCCACTGCAAGAAGTCTGAAGAAGGAAAAACGGAAGCTCAAAAAAGCGGGAGATATACTCAGAATGAGGTGGAGCAAAGTACTCAAGACCGCAGACAAATATGGCAATGGCCACCAAACAAAGAGCTACCCGAAGTGCAAGCTGCTGCCAGAATTTGACGAGGAAGCCATAGAGCCCTCACAGTCAAAAAACAAAGAGGCCGCCTGGCTGGATAGACGGCCAGATGACAGGCCAAAAGCGACAAGCGGCACCGCACACAAGCCGACTTACGATCCTGGGAAAACAGACGGCCCAGCCAGGTCCATCTACGGGCCAAAAAAGAGGGCCCCAGGAGGCAACACAACACGACAAGTGTTCGAAGACAGCGGCACACCCAAATACAGGGGCGCTGCACACCCACTATGTTTCACCGATGAGGTGCTGGATCATGAATTTCCAGCAGGGTTCAAACCCATAAACATAGAGGCATATGACAGAACAACAGACCCTGGAGTCTGGATAGAAGATTACATACTACACATACACATGGCTAGACGAGATGATCTCCACGCCATCAAATACCTACCCCTCAAGCTCAAAGGGCCAGCTCGGCATTGGCTCAAAACCCTCTTAGAAAACACTGTTGGAAGATGGGAAGAGCTTGAGGACGTATTTAGAGCAAATTTTCAAGCGACTTATGTCCGCCCTTCGGATGCAGACAATCTAAGTCATATAACTCAACAGCCTGGAGAGTCAGCGCGCAAATTCTAGAACAGGTTCCTTACCAAAAAGAACCAAATAGTCGACTGTCCGGACGCTAAAGCCTTAGCAGCTTTTAAACACAACTTCTGAGACGAATGGCTCGCCAGACACCTCGGCCAAGAGAAGCCAAGGACAATGGCCGCGCTAACAAGACTCATGACCCGCTTTTGCGCGGGGGAAGACAGCTGGCTAGCAAGATGCAGCACCAGCGACCTGAGTACATCCGAGATCAGAGATGGAAACGGAAAATCACGGCGTAGAAAAGATCAGCGCCGGAATAAAGAAAAAAGCCCAAAGAGCACGACGATCAACACCGGATTTAAAAGCTCACGGCCAAACAATAAAACACTGCCTCTTAAGGATAACAGTGATGAGCTATCCAACTTAAACAAAATTTTGGATCGGATATGTCAAATCCACAGTACCTCCGGAAGGCCTGCAAACCATACCCACCGAGATTGTTGGGTTTTTAAACAGTCCGGCAGACTCAACGCCGAACACAAGGGGCTCGACGCGCCAAGCAAGGACGATGACGAACCCTACCAGCAGAGCACCGAAAAACAAAAGACTTTCCCACAAGAAGTCAAAGCAGTAAACTCACTTCATGTGATAGTACAGAAAAACAATACGGCACCCGCTAAGATAGGTGTCGCACGGTCAACCCCAGCGGAACCTCGAGATTGGATGTCAAAACCAATCACTTTTGACCACCTGGATTATTCCAGAAGTATCCGAAACGCAGGATGGACTGCTCTGATATTGGATCCTATAATCGACGGACTGCAATTTACACAAGTCCTGATGGACGGCGGCAGTCATTTAAACCTGCTATATCCGGACACAATCCGCAAGTTGGGGATAGACCTTACTAAAATTCGACATAGCCGCACTTCCTTCAAAGGAGTGGCGCCAGGCCCTTACGCCAAGTGCACAGGCTCCTTATTACTAGAAGTTGTGTTCGGGTCACCTGACAACTTCCGACGCGAAAAGCTAATCTTTCATGTCGCCCCATTCAAAAGTAGCTATCAAGCACTATTGGGACGTGAAGCTTTCGTCCGCTTTAACGCAATACCACATTACGCGTCTCTTACACTTAAAATGCCCGGCCCACGCGGCATCATTTCATTAAAAGGTCGTCTAAGACCCCGGACACGGCTGGACGAGTCCGGAATAAATAAGCTAGGGGCTACCTAGCCGCACACCCCTTCACAAGGGGTTGTGCATATAAGCAATAATGAGTTAACATAGGCTCAGCTTTATTAATTTATATTTCAATTTTATGCACTTTTTCGCACAATTTCTTTTCAAACTAAGTTCCTCTCTTTTTACAGATGAACAACGTGCAAACCCGTCTAGGATACGACACAACGGAGACACAGGCGCAGACATGCAGTAGGGACCCGTTTCAAGGATTCTTTTCAGATTAAGACCCTGCGTAAAACTTTCTTACTGTCTCTTGTTGCTATAATCCCCTGGTTTCTCATTATAACCAGAGAGGAGACTGGCGTTTTGGCATCGGCCGCGTCAGAGGACCTTGCCCGTACCTGGACACTAGGGGCTTAGGGCATTGTTCTGCCCGTTATTATAAAGACCGAACACCTTCGGGAGTGTTCGGCGTCTCGAGTTAGGCCTTATATGCATCAGCTCCGAATCATGTCTTTGGTCAAATGTTGGGTTTGCCCGGCTCCTGTGTTTTGCTGCCTTACGTTCCATATCATTGGCTAACGCAGCACCAGGAGAACTACTGCGATTGTGCCCCAGTTCGGCTGGGCGAGCACCTCAGTAGAGAAAGCCGAAAACTGACTGTCATGATACAGCGAGAGACTGGTCAACCACTCGATCGACCAATGGAATGTTTAGAATTCCTCCGCTTTGACGAAGGGTCGTTTCCCGGTCAGGCACATACGCGCCCCGAATTTGGAGAGCGCGGTGCCCCCAGGGGCTATATCGTAGCCCCACCCTCGAACTCCCATGGCTAAGTGAAAGTGATAAAGAATTATAGTCCGGTTGCCTCGTTTGCTACGCTACCACCTCCTTCACAGGACCGAGACGTTGGATTAAGTGTGAAAATGCGCTATTTTTGCGAACACCCCCGCACCTTGTGCGTGGGGGCTGAAGCCGACGACTGCCATCTTTCAGGTTATACACATGTATACATAAACGGACGCATAGGAGATATTTCACTACTTGAACGCACAAGTATAAAAAGCGCTTACATCATAAACATTGTTTTACAAAATAAAACGTTCATTTGAACGTGACATTTTTTGAGCACTGCGACTCTATTACATGAGCACCACGCAGAACTTCGCCAAAATAGTGCTCGGTGGGTAACCGGCTCTCGTCCGAACCCTGGGTCGCAACAGCGGTGGCATCCATCTCTGTCCAATGTGTCTTCACACGGGCGAGTGCCATCCGTGCACCCTCTATGCAGGACGACCGCTTCATCGCCTCGATATGCGGCACCGCCCCAAGAAATTGCTGCAATAAGCCAAAGTAGCTCTTCGGCTTGGGCCTATCCGGCCAGACATGAGTCACGATATCCGTCATGGCAAGCCCGGACAACCTATTCAGCTCAGCCCACTCGGCCAACCGGTCGGTCAGCGGAAGTGAACGCTCCAGACTATGGAATTGAGACCAAAACAGCTCTTCCGTCTTGTGATCCTCCTGGCTTCGGAAGTGCACAACGGCATCCGCCGCACTCGCTGCTAAGTCCATATAAGGGTCCTACGGACCCCACAACTGGCCAAGCTGAGCATACTTTGGATCCGTAAACCTTCGGCGCAGCAGAAAAGGGTTGCCAGCTACAATGTCTCCGGCCTGGCGCAGCTCTTCCTTTACAGCCCGCATTGCAGAACGGGCATCCTTGGCTTCGGCGGTGGCCTTCCGCAGGTCTTCTTGCCCCGCTAGGTGCTCCTTTTCAAGAGCCTCCTTGCGGTCGGTAGCATCTTTTAACTTCACGGCCATTTCGGCCATCTCTTCCCTGCTTCGGCAGTGTGCAGCCCTTTCGGCTTCTAACTCCTTGGCCGCCCTCGAGGCAGCCGCATCACTCCTTTTGGCTTGCTCCTTCGCTTGAGCAAGTTCGGCCCGAAGGCTCTCCACAGCAGCGGCACCATCTGCATTTCGCACGCATGTTGTAAGGAGTGGGCTTCGACTCCCTTACCAAGTGACCGCAAAGAAACACTTACCTTGCGACTCATCAAGTCGCCTGTTGACTAGCACTATGTCCGCATCCGCAACGTCGAGTTGCCGCTTCAGTTCAGCAACCCCATCAGTCCGGCTGGCCCCCGGACGATCCGCCACCTGCATAGGAACGGCGAAAATTGAAACCTGCGATTTTGATCCTCTGCACGTTGTCGCTTTCGACAACCTACCGAGTCTCAGGGGCTACTATCTATACAGGGCGCACTTTATGTGTAAAACTGTCAAAAGGTGTGTCATTTTTACGTACCTCAAACCCCGCCAGCAAACTCCTGACGGCATTACGCAATCCGCCTTCGGCGGATGAAATCCTTCCAATCACCATACTCATCAATGCATGGTGATCTTCTGAGATAGACGCCTTCTCAAGCTCATTTGCGAAGGACGGAGATCCGAACTACAAGGTAAAAACTTGAGTTATCCTCAGAAGCACAAATAGGGGTATCCCTTATTATAAAACTCCCTTTTTTCTACTTACGGCTCGTTGGAGGGCTGATTCTTTAGGGGAGAATATGCGGCCGGGGCCTTCCCGGACGCAGGACCCTCTGGCGAAGATTTCTTCCCTCGCTTAGGGGCTTTGACCCCCGGGTCCTCGGAGGCAGTCCTCTTATCCCCTTGGAGGGAGGGATTCTCGATCCCCCCTCTTTCAAGAGCCTCCTTGGGCGAGCCGGTAGCTCCTCTATTTTCCCCTTCGCCTTCCTCTGAAGGCGCAACCTCCAGCATCCTGACCAGCACGGGATCCGGCGCGGTCTCTGGGAGGGGGGCCGGACACCGTATCAGTTTTGCTTGCGCTATCCACTCCTGTTTAGATGGAAATCGGTCAAAAGGCGAATCATAGAAAGGCAAACAAATGGTATGTCCGGACTCGGAGCTACTTACTTGTGTATCCGGGCGATTGCAGCTTAGGCCAGCGTCCTCGGTCAATTCCGGACGTGCCTCTCGTGATCCGAAGAATGATTTGTACATCTCCACGGGTGTCATACCCATGAAGTGTTGAAGAATCCGTGGTCCCTCCGGATTAAACTCCCACAGCCGGAGAGGGCGGCGTTTGCAGGGCAGGAGACGCCTAATCAGCATGACCTGCATTACCACAACCATATCGATCTCCCTCGCTTGGCGGTCTCGAATCCGGCCCTGCAGTAGGGGCACGTCCTTTGACGGCCCCCAGTTGAGCCCTTGGTTGACCCACGACATCAACCATCACGGAGGTCCCGAGCGGAATAAGGGCGGCGGCTTCGGTCTACTGCCCTTCGAAGCGGTAATATAGAACCACTCCTGCTTCCACAAGCCGAGCTCCTCTTGGAAGGAGCCCTCGGGCCACGGGGCATCGGCCCTCCTGCTTACGGCCGCCCCGCCGCACTCTGCTTGACGCCCCTCGATCATCTTCGGCTCCACATTGAAGGTCTTCAGCCACAGGCTGAAGTGGGGGGTGACGCAGAGGAAGGCTTCGCAGACAACAATAAATTCAAAAATATGGAGGATGGACTCCGGAGCCAAGTCGTGGAATTCCAGCCCATAGTAAAACATGAGCCCTCTCACGACAGGATCCATCGGGAAGCCTAAACCCCGATGGAGGTGGGATACAAAAACGACGTACTCGCCAGGCTCGGGGGTGGGGATGGCCTGCCCTTCGGCGGGCAACCTGTGCGAAATCTCGTAAGACAGGTACTTGCCCTCCCGCAGCTTTAGCACGTCCTCCTCCATGACGGAGGAGGGCATCCACCGGCCCTGAAGGTCGGAACCGGACATTGTTGAAGGTCCGAAGCACTCGAATCTGGGGCTCTGGGTGTTGGAACTTGGAGCAAGGAGAAGATTCGATGGAGGATTGGAGAAAAGAAACGAGCCATGGTCCCATTATAAAGAGGGAGAATACCGAGAGCCGTCTCCGTGACCGTTCGGGACTCGCCCTCGATAGAGGGGGCGTGGCGACGGGCGCGGTTGGGTTACCCACGTCCGTATTGATGAGAATCCCGGAATAAGGGGAACACGATCTCTGCTTCGACAAGACGTGCCAAGGAAACCGCTTCGCTAAACGCGCTGAGGTGGTATAGTAAAAAACGATTCAAGTAAAGGCTTGGTAGTGGTGTGACGTCATGCCACAAAATACGTCAGTAGATTGAACTTGTGTACATATTATTCTCTCTATGGTGGAATGTGGAATTTATTTTGCAGAGCTGGACACTATCCTGGTGTTCACAATCTTCTATGAATTATTCGGAGGAGGAACCCGCCTTGCAATGCCAAACAATATGCGCGTCGAACTCATCGTCATTGAAGCCTGGTTCAGGGGCTACTGAGGGAGTCCTGGACTAGGGGGTGTCCGGATAGCCGGACTATCATCATCGACCGGACTCCAAAACTATGAAGATACAAGATTTAAGACTTCGTCCCGTGTCCGGATGGGACTTTCGTTAGCGTGGAAGGCAAGCTTGGCGATACGGATATGTAGATCTCCTACCATTGTAACCGACTCTATGTAACCCTAGCCCTCTCCGGTGTCTATATAAACCGGATGGCTTTAGTCCGTAGGACACAACAACAACCATTACAACAATCATACCATAGGCTAGCTTCTAGGGTTTAGCCTCCTTGATCTCGTGGTAGATCTACTCTTGTAATATCCACATTATCAATATCAATCAAGCAGGACGTAGGGTTTTACCTCCATCAAGATGGCCTGAACCTGGGTAAAACATCGTGTCCCTTGTCTCCTGTTACCATCCGCCTAGACGCACAGTTCGGGACCCCCTACCCGAGATCCGCCGGTTTTGACACCGACAGGGGCCTTCCCACTTTGGCGTTAACTTGTTTGAATTCTTGGCGGACTGAAGCACCGAAGAACAAGGTCACCTTCCTCAAGGCTTAGGGCGTGAACCTTGCGGCTATGATAGCGGCACAAGGCTTGATGGTAGTGAGCGGCTCGCACAGCACCTCGAGGACGGTCTTCCTCAAGGAGCGTGGCATCATCTTGGTGCAACTGCTCTTGCTCAAGCTCATCATAAGCGAGCACTCAAGGTGACCCATATATGAGTTCCGTGGGGAGAACTGCTTCTGCCCCGTATACCAGGGCAAAGGGTGTCTGACCAGTAGCTCGATTTGGTGTCGTTCTGATTGACCAAAGAACTATTGGCAACTCATCAATACAGCGCCTTCCACACTTTCATAGCCTGTCGAAAGTTCTTGTTTTGAGGCCCCGCAACACTTTAGCGTTTGCCCTTTCTGCCTGGCCATTGCTCCTTGGGTGAGCAACAGAAGCAAAGAAAACTTTGCTGCCAAGGTCCTGGATATACTGCATGAAGGTGCGGCTCGTGAACTATGTGCCGTTGTCGGTGATGACTCTGTTTGTCACGCCAAAACGGCAAATGAGTCCCTTGAAGAACTTGATGGCCGACTGCGCTGTTACCTTTCTCACTGGCTCCACTTCCGGCCACTTTGTGAACTTGTCAATCGTGATGTACAAGTACTCAAAGCCCCCGACAGCACGGGGAAACGGCCCAGTATTTCGAGCCCCCAAACTGAAAATGGCCAGGAGAGAGGGATTGTTTGAAGGGCTTGAGCTGGTTCATGAAGCTTCTTTGAATGAAACTCGCACGCTTAACACTTGGTTACTAGTGCTGTCGCATCCTGGAGGACAGTGGGCGAGAAGAAACCTTGCCGGAATGCTTTGCCAGCAAGGGCTCTTGACTCTATGTGGGAGCCACATATGCCTCCGTGTATCTCTGCCAACAGCTCTAGTCCGTCCTCCCGAGGAATACACTTCAATTTCACGCCATTCGGCCTTCTCTGTAAAGGACATCATCCACAAACTGGTACATGCTAGACCAACGGACTACTTTATCTGCTTCTTCCTGCTCCTCAGAGAGCTCCCCTGTTTGGAGGAAACGAACTGTATGATGTGCCCATGCTGGAGCGTGAGGCTCAACGGCAAGGACCAAAGGCATGTTTTCAGCTGCAGGGGCAGCCGCCTCGACGGCAAGGGCCTGGGGCTCTGCCGTAGGCTCCTTCTCCTCGGTAAGCTTGGCGTACTCGACAACTTCTTTGCCGGCGGCTCCTGTGAGCTCTGCGGGAAAGTACTTGTCGGGCCCCTCCTTGCTTCGCTTGTTCTGTCCTGCTGGTGGTTTTACGGATGGTTGAGTCAATTGAAGCACAAAGGTACCTGGTTCCACAGGTAGCTTGAGGGCGGCGCGCTTTGACAAGTCATCGACAATGTTGTTCTTTACCCGAGGAACAGGCTCCGCTTATAGACTACCAAAGCGCTCTTCCAGTTTCCTCACTTCATCCATGTAAGACTCCATCAGCGGGCTCTGATAATCCTTGTTAACTTGCCTAACAACAATTATGAATCTCCTATGATAATAAGCTTCCTAATCCCGAGGTCCGCCGCGATCCTAAAACCAGTAAGCAGCCCCTCGTATTCTGCTGTGTTGTTTGTCGACCTCTCCCGGGGAAAGTGCATCTGGACCATGTACTTGAGGCATTCTCCGGTGGGCGCGACGAGCAACATGCCGGCACCAGCACCTTGTAACGAGAAAGCTCCATCGAAGTACATAATCCAATGATTACTTGCCTCTTTGCCAGGAAGGGTGGTTTCTTGAACTTATTCGTCGGGCGTGGATGTCCATTCTACTATGAACTCTGCCAAGGCTCTGCTCTTGATCGTGGAGGTACTTTCAAATCTGAGCCCAAAGCTTGACAGTTCCAACGCCCACTCCACAATCCTTCCAGTTGCATCGGGGATATGCAAGATCTATTGCAAAGGGAGGCGTGTGACAACGGTGACGTCATGTGCTTGTAAATAGTGACACGGCTTTCTCGAGGCCATAAGGAGGCCAAAAAGCAACTTCTTCATACCGGAATACCTTGATCTAGCTCCCTGCAAGAGGGAGCTGATAATGCTAGGTTTAAGACATTGCTTGAAACGGGCATGTACAAAAGCCACAAAGGGCCTCAGACACTATGCGATGTCCTCAAGAAACATATTCTGAACCGAAACCCTAGGAAAGAGGGTGTTGGTTTCAAAAGGAAAATGAATGTTGATGGTTCTTACTGGAAGCCTAAGCAGTACCCCAAAACCACATGGGTTGCTGCTAAGGATCCTTCAGTGGACCCATCCACCTTATCTGGCTTCACTTGTGCTAACCCCATTAGCATTAATGAATCCTTTGACGCCAATTATAAGCTGTTTAAGAATCAGAATTGTGAAGTGTTTGCCAGGTTTATTGGTACTAATTGCAAGAATAGGCCACCTTTGAAGAAGATCTGGGTGCCCAAAAGTTGTCTTGAGAACTTCCCGTGAATGTCATCATGAAACCAACCTGGGAAGAAGACACACCCCAGACCAAAGGCATCATATGCCCCAAAGGCTTCATATAGACAGAGGGCCTCACAAGGTCGCCCCAACGCCAATGTTTTGCAGGGAAACCATCATCAGACTCATATATATGAGCGTGTTTCTTCTAACCACTATGTTCACAAAACTAAGAACTTTTTTGCATATTCTTATGAGTATTATTCACCTCCTGCAAAAAAATTTGTTGGCGCTCCAAAGCCAAAGTTCTTAGATGTTGCACTTAGACTTATTGCTTTTAAGCCACCCCTAAAGATGTGGGTGGTTAAGAATAATTAACTTCTCTTGCAGCGAAAGGTCTCTAGCCGGAAATCAAAAACGTTAGACGCCAATGCTAGGGACCTAAAACATCTTGTGGGACGCAAGATAAAGTGAAAGAATGGTCTTACCATCTATTTCTTCCCAGGATTTCTTGACAAGCATCCTATCTTACCAAACCAGAATCTTAACTTTGATAATATGCTTGTTCGTTATATGTTTCTGCTTCACAATACTCTTGGTGAAGCCTATCCCACTAACTGCACTGTAAGTTACGACTCCGAAAGCCACTGAGTGGATAATGGAGAGTGGATGCACTAACCACATGACTAGTGATCGGAGTCTTCTCATGCCCTACGTGCATCTACTAAAAGCCACATCACGTTCGCTGACACTGGTAAAAGCAAGGTATTGGGCCTAGGTAGAGTTGCTATCTCAAAGGATCAACACATGGACAAAGTGATGCTTGTTGAATCCCTTAGATATAACTTAATGTCTGTCTCAATGCTTTGTGATCTGGACATGATTGTGATATTTGGAAAGTATCATTGCCTTGTGCCTATGGAAATTGAAAAATCACAAGTCTTCGAAGGTTATCGAAGACGTGATCTGTATATGGTAGATTTCTCCACAGGACAACAGCTTGCCGTATGTCTTCTAGCAAAAGCTTTAGAGTGCATGCTTTGGCATCAAAGGCTAGGACATGCGGGCATGCGGGACTTACACACCCTCATGAAGAAGAAGCACATCATTGGCATTGAGGGTGTCAAGTTCAAGAAAGATCATCTGTGTGGTGCATGTGAGGCCGAGAAGATGACTAGGGCCAAGCATCCCTCGAAGACAATCATGAATACATCACGCCCCTTCGAGCTGCTTCACATGGACTTATTTGGCCCAACTCACTACTCTACCCTTACTACCTCTACACATCTTTATGGCTTCGTTATTGTTGATGATTATTTAAGATGTACCTGGTTGTACATAATTCTCTATAAGATTGAAGTGCAGGATGTCCTCAGATGCTTCGCAAACCGTTCCATGACCAACTATGGCATCAAGATCAAGCACATCAGGAGTGACAATGGCATAGAGTTCAAGAACACCAGCCTTGACACTTATCTTGATACATTGGGCATCACACATGAGTTCTCTGCTCCATACACACCTCAGCAGAACGACATCATGGAGCGCAAGAACAGAACCCTCATTGAGATAGCACGCACAATGCTTGATGAATACGAGACTCCAAGAAAGTTTTGGCCTGAAGCCATTGATACTACTTGCCACATCATCAACAGAGTTTATCTTCATAAGTTCTTCAAGAAGACATCCTATGAACTTCTGACTGGTAAGAAGCCGAACGTCAGTTATTTCAAGGTCTTTGGTGCTGGATCAAGGATCCACATCACACTTCAAAATTTGCACTGAAAGCACATGAAGGTTTTATGCTTGGTTACAGGAAGGACCCGCACACCTACAGAGTCTTCAACCTCTTTCACTATAAAGTGGTTGAAACTATAGATGTGAGGTTCGATGAGACTAATGGCTCGCAAAGAAAGCACCTGCCAAATGTGTTAGATGAAGCTACACCAAGTGAATCTATCAAGCTAATGGGTACTGGAGAAATCATACCCACCAAGGAATAGGCTGAAGAGGAAATCACCATATCTGCACATAATCAACGCGAAGACAATGCTCAGCCTGAAGCCAATGCTAAATATGAAGACAACGATCAGCAAGAGCAAAATCTTCGTCCAGTTCATCCTCAGGTTGCAAATGAAGTCCAAATTGATAAGTTCATTGATAGTATCAATGCACCTGGTCCCCTTACTCATTCAAGAGCCGCGCAACTAGAAAACTTCTATGGACACTTTGCTTTTGTCTCCATATATGAACCCAAGAAAGCTGATGAAGCCTTCATGGAACCTGAATGGATTCAAGCTATGCAAGAGGAGCTTCAACAGTTTGAGCTGAATAATGTCTGGGAGCTAGTCAAACGTCTTGATCCTCACAAGCACAATATTATTGGCACCAAATTGATCTCTCGCAACAAGCAAGATGAGCATGGTCAAGTTGTCAGAAACAAAGCTCGTCTCGTTGCCCAATGTTACACACAAGTGGAAGGAATTGACTTCGATGAAACCTTTGCTCCTGTGGCTAGGCTTGAAGCCATTCATATTCTGCTCGCCTATGCTAACCACAACAACATTCTTCTGTACCAAATGGATGTGAAGAGTGCCTTCCTCAATGGAAAAATCAAAGAAGAAGTGTATGTTGCTCAACCACCTTGTTTGAAGATGGTTTTGCCAAAGCATCCTGATTTGCTATACAAGCTCAACAAGGCATTGTATGGCCTCAAACAAGCACCTTGTGCTTGGTATGACACACTCAAAGACTTCCTGAAGAACAAAGGCTTCAAACCTGGTTCTCTAGATCCCACTCTCTTCACAAAGACATATGATGGTGAACTGTTTGTATGCCAAATCTATGTGGATGAAATTATCTTCGGCTACACTAATAAGAGATACAGTGATCAGTTTGGGAATATGATGCAAGAGCAATATCAGATGTCCATGATGGGAGAGCTGAAATTCTTTCTTGGTCTTTAAATCCGTCAATAGAGAAATGGCATGTTCATACCACAAGAAAAATACCTCAAAGACTACCTGAAGAAGTTTGGAACGGAAGACTACAAAGGGTACACGACGCCAATGCCAACCAAAGGCCCTTTGGGCCCCGACAACAATGGTAAAGAGTTCGATCAAAAGGTATACTTATGTGCATCTAGGCCAGATATAATGCTTAGCATTTGCATGTGTGTCGATTCCAAGCAGCACCAAAGGAATTGCATCACCCGGCGGTGAAGAGAATTCTTCAATATTTGGCTCACACCCCACCACTAGGATTATGGTATCCAAAGGGCTCAGAGTTTGATCTAGTTGGATTCTCAGATGCTGATTATGCTTGTGATAAAGTTGATCGCAAGTCCACATTAGGCACATGTCACATTCTTGGATGATCTTTTGTTTGTTGGTATTCAAAGAAGCAGAACTGTGTATCACTCTCCACTGTTGAATCTGAATACATTGCTACTGGATCTTGCTGCGCTCAGCTTCTCTGGACAAAGCAAACTATCAAGGATTATGGCATCAATTTGAAGCATGTGCCACTCTATTGCAACAATGAAAGCACCATCAAGTTGTCCAATAATCCAGTTTAGCATTCGAAGACAAAGCACATTCAGATCTATCATCACTTTCTCAAAGATCATGTCATGAAGGAAGACATTGATATCATTCATGTCAACACTGAAGAGCAATTGGCAGATATCTTCATGAAGCCCTTGGATGAGAAAAGGTTTTTCAAGTTGCGGTGTGAGCTAAATATCTTAGAATCCTCGAATGTCCTATGAATGGACACACATCCTAACACTTGTGCATCTTGACGACTTAGATGTGCAACACATGAAGTAACGTATATCTTCAATTCATGAAGACTTACCCTCTAAGTGTGAATACATTAATGCGGAATTTGACTTCGGAGCACAACAATTATTGTGCATCGTGTATGGGTCTAATAAAAGATTCCAAGCATAGCATAGCAAACAATTTATTTGATTCCGTAAGAGTCTCCCTGTTTCAGACCAACGGTGACGCACAAAATGAGCATGCTCATCTAAAGATTTTCCCTCAACTAAACTAGTTGGGGTTTCAGCACGAGCACATATAGATTGAAGATCATCCAAGTAGAAAACTTTAAGTGGATCCATAAACCTTTTTGTTTCTGATCTTGAATAAAATACACAATTATGGCAAGCAAACGAGCAAACAAACCAAGTAAGACATAAGGGCAAATAAAAAGGCAAATCTTTTTCTATTTTTCTAAAAATCATTTTAGAGGCGGGGGAGAGGAAAATGAGAGGAAAATGGCAAATAACATAATGCAAGAGATGAGAGTTTATGATGGGTACTTGGTACGCTTGACGTAGATCTCTCCGACAACGGCGCCAAAAATTCTTCTTGCCACTTCTTGAGCTTGCATTGGTTTTTCCCTTGAAGAGGAAAGGGTGATGCAGCATAGTAGAGATAATTATTTCCCTCAGTTAAGAACCAAGGTATCAATCCAATAGGAGAAATGCGCAAGTCCCCAGTAGATGCACCTACACAAACAATCAAACACTTGCACCCAACGCGATAAAGGGGTTGTCAATCCCTTCACGGTCACTTGCATATGTGAGATCTGATAGAGATAGATAAAACTAAATAAAAGATAACTAAATATTTTTGGGGGATTTTTGGTTTATAGATCTGAAAATAAAAGATTGAAAAATAGTAGATCAGAAACAAATATGACGGAAGATATACCTGGGGGCCATAGGTTTCACTAGAGGCTTCTCTCTTGAAGGCAAATAATACGGTGGGTGAACAAATTACTATCGAGAAATTGATAGAAAAGCGCAAAGTTATGACAATATCCAAGGCAATGATTATGCATATAGGCATCACGTCCGTGTCAACTAGACCAACTCCTGCCTGCATCTACTAGTATTACTCCACACATCAACCATTATCCAGCATGCATCTAGAGTATTTAAGTTCATAAAGAACGGAGTAACACCTTAAGTAAGATGCCATGATGTAGAGGAATAAACACAAGCAATATGATGAAAACCCCATCTTTTTATCCATGATGGCAACAATTCCATACGTGTCTCGCTACCCGTACTTTGTCACTGGGTGAAATCATGCAAGATTGAACCCAAAGCTAAGCACCTCTACCATTGCAAGAAAAACCAATCTAGTTGGCCAAACCAAACCGATAATTCAAAGAGAAATACAAAGATATCAAATCATGCATATAAGAATTTCGTGAAGATTCAACTAGTATTTATAGATAAGCTGATCATAAATCCACAATTCATCGGATCTCGACAAACACACCGCAAAAGAAGATTACATTGGATAGATCACCAAGAACATCAAGGTGAATATGGTATTGAGAATCAAAGAGAGAGAAGAAGCCATCTAGTTACTAGCTATGGACCCGTAGGTCTGAGGTAAACTACTCACGCTTCATCGGAAGGACAATAGGGTTGATATAGATGCCCTCCGTGATCGAATCCCCTCCGGCAGGATGCCGGAAAAGGCCTCAAGATGGGATCTCACGGGAATAGAAGGTTGCAACGGTGGAAAAGTACTTTCGTGGCTTCCTCTAAGGGTTTTGGAATATATGTGAATATATAGGATGAAGAAATAGGTCAGGCGATCCTCGAGGGGGCACAATGCAGGCACTGGTACGCGTTAGTGCCATACAAACGGTTTTTAACCCCTTTCCGTGATGGTGCTCGGAACCGTCACCTACTGAGTGTGGGCGATAGGGGGGTCCTTCCCACACGACCCAGAAACCGTCGGGATAGGGAGCCTTGAGGCATACAGTTGCCCCTCTATAACCGTTTCCAATGTCTTGCATATCCGAAACGATTCATCCTTGCTACTCGTTTGTGCTTGCATTGCCATCGCAGTCGAAGTTTTGTGGTTCTTACCTAAACCCAGGCAGATTCCAGGCCCAGGCAGATACGAGGCACGGGAGTTTTCTAGGCACATACCAAACTGGCTCTACGTTTACGATGCCTGGCATATCACAAACAGTTCATGATTATAAACCGTGTACGATAGGTAGTCATTCACACACATTTAGTTTTCCCGCACCGTATGTGATAGTGTCTGACATCACACACGCTTTGCAAACAGCGACTATGTGCATTGTTACACACGTTTCCACTCCGTGAACCCTGTCGGATTATGATGTATATCGCACACGCTGTGCTTTATTAACCGTGTGTGCCGTAATGACCTGCACACCGTAATTTCACCCTAATTTAATTGCTATTATTTAAAATTGTACCTAATTTAAACTTGAGAGTAGGCTATAGCTTTATTCATATCCATCAGGTTGAAAAAACCAATCCATTATTCAATTCACAGGTACATATGTTTAAGAATTACATAAGCACCAAATAAAGAATGATGAACCAGGGTTCTATACTTGGAATATTACAGATGGTAAAGAAAGAGGCGACATACATTCTAGTTGTTGAACAAGGTGAAGCGTAATGGCCCTATTGTGCTCTCCTGGATGCAGAAGGCACGCACGACTCTAGTCCAACACCTTGTGATGGCCGGCCGCGAATCATGTAGTTTGAGAGGTAATCTTGAGTAAACTGCTTCAGGATCCAATGCAAAGGAAAAAAGATTTAGACATTGTCATCTAACACAACTCATTACGGGCAGTAAAAAGAAGGCTACAGGGTTCTTACTTACCATCCTGCAGTTCACTGTTGTCTTGCATAAAGTGTAAACACATAGTTCGATTGGCATCTTTTGAACCATTTTAATAACAATCTTTATCAGTTTCCT